>CM048751.1:128659112-130129945 GCA_026315105.1 Locusta migratoria
CCAGCAGTGAAACCTAGAGACTATGTAGGATGTATGGTATGAGTATACACAGTATAAAAGAATTGTAAGTGCAAGTGACTTTTGTGTTTTTGACTGTGGTTCAAATAAATTTGTTTGTCTTCTTAACAAAGTGGTGATCTGTCAAGAGAACCTGTTAGACTATCCAGTTAATTTGGACTTATGTATGGACAAATTTCTGAGGATTTGCAGTGAAATGTCGTTTTGAGTGCGTAACTTAAATATTAAACACCGGTGCAACATTTCAATCCGCAATATAGCTTTATTTTGTATGTGACAGTCATCCATGATCGATAATCTCATTCCATGTTTGTAACTACTGCACATTATAATGTTTTTGCAACTGGGAAGTAGTATCTGCGCTACAGCAGCTTCTTTGACTGCTGAGGCGAGTAGTAGAGAGTGAGCTGTTGAGCAGAGGAGTCGATTCAGGGCTACGCTAGCTGACAGACGTATAGGAAACTGTGCTGTGTACTGAGGTTGAATTGGTCAGCAATGATTGTATTGAGTTTGATTTATTTCAGTCTATATTTATGAATACAAACGTATTATATTGGACAGTGGATTCTGTATCAAGAGGAAGAGAATATTTGTATGAAACGGAATTGTATTATATTGAAGACTCAAGAAAGGTATGTTTCTTTAATTCAATAAATAACTTAATAATTACTAATTTTTCTTATTTCAGCTCAACCTCGTCCCTCATTTTTCTGATTGTCGCAATTTTAATTTGGTTGTATGGTACATGTTGAGTTTTTTGAGAAAAAGATTTCTCTTTAAATGCAAATGTTCACGTACCAGTAAAGTAATCAGTCCTTACATGCCACTGAATCTGACTGTCAGAAATAATGTTCACAGAAATACAGATTGTTTTACTTACAGGGCCTAATTTTGTTTGTTAAATCCGTTGCGCACATATGATTAGAGAAACTCATTGATATAAATAGAAAGACTTAATAAGAATAGGAAACTTTCACTTAACAAACTTTCATCAAGCTTTCACTTTCACTTAATAAACATACAACAAGAAGCTTTCACGGTATCTGAAGCATTATAATGACTGATGTGTGAAAGCATCGCCGTGGTAGAGAATATTGCTAACGGCAGTATGGCCGTGGCGAATCGACTATTTTGGTGCCGGGCTAGTACAAATTTTGTGGCATCGTACCTCAAACTGATATTTTTCTTAAAGAAAAGATCATTGTATGTCCTGATCCGTGCTTGGTTATGTCATTTTCAGGAAAGGCATACCATCATTTACCTGATTTCTAAGGGGGGGGGATGTTGAGAGGTTTTACTCCTCCCCGCCGCTCCCCCAAAGAATATGCTGTATTCGCAACTGGTTGTGTGTGCGTTGTCCAGCGCTCTGTACTGAGTATATCAGTGTTGCAACAGGAAGGTGATGTGTTGCTCTGCCAGGATAATGCTCGGCCACACACTGCGCGTGAAATTCAACGTGCTATGCAAGAAATGCAGCAACGTCCCTGGCCTACATGACCTCCAGTTTGTCTCCAATCGAGCATGTGCGGGATATGATGGAGCGACTCGTCATCACACTGCTCCTGTAGAACTTCGTAGGCATCGAAAAATGTATCCCTTGACAGTATTCACCATTTGTCTGAGCGAATGGATACCGGAATCAGCGCCTGAATTTATGCCCGTGGAAGCTACACCATGCTTTAAAAGAAAAAAATGTTTGTATAGCTGAAGGGACTTAACTACGGGGCCATCAGACCCTAAACTTACAAACTGCTTATGAACTAGCTAATCCTAAGGACGGCACGAATATCCATGCCCGAGGGGAGATTCGAACTCCCGACCGTAGTGGCCGTGCAGACCGTGACTGGAGCGCCTCAGTCCCCTCGGCCACCGCGGCCGGCACCTTGATTTAATATTGGTGTTGTGACATTACAGATACAGGGGGAAGCTGATTGCTTCCATGTGAAAGGCAGGTTTTGTCAGGCTGTTGGGTTCCCCAACCGGCCGGCTAACAGTTTGGACCTAGGTCGTTAAGGAAATTCTAATCTGTTCGGAAACAGAAAACGGCGGTCTTAGATTAGCGTGGCGGCTATCCCAGAGTGCAACTGAAGTACAGTATAGCGACACACATTATTCTAAAAAACCATATAAAATCAGGGAATGATCATACGGCAAATATAACTATATGAATGGGTTCAGGAGACTTGGGAGAATCAAACGCCGTAACTGTTGTTGTTGTTGTTGTTGTGGTCTTCAGTCCGTAGACTGCTTTGATTCAGCTCTCCACAATACTCTATCCTGAGCAAGCCTCTTCATCTCCACATTTCCTGATGACCACATCCTCCTGAGTAGTCCCCGTCCGGAGATCCGAATGGGGGACTATTTTACCTCCGGAATACTTTACCCAAGAGGATGCCATCATCATATGTTCATAAAGTAGAGATGCATGTTCTTCGGGAAAAGTAGCGGTTGTAGTTTAGTTTCCCCTTGCTTTTAGCCGTTCGCAGTAGCTGTGTGGCAAAGCCACATTAGCTGATGTTACAAGGCCAGGTCAGTCAATCATCCAGACTGTTGCCCCTGTAACTACTGAAAAGGCTGCTGTCACACTTCAGGAACCACATGTTTGTCTGGCCTCTCCACAGATACCCCTCCGCTGTGGTTGCACCTACGGTACGGCTATCTGTATCGTTGAGGCACGCAAGCCACCCCACCTCGGCAATGTCTGTGGTTCATGGGAGTGGACGCCGTAACTACAATTTCAATATTCCTTACAGATAAAACGCCGACAAATTTCACTACTATAATAATAATATCATAAGTCTAATATTTACAATTATTGATATGTAGTGTTTATCAGTAACAGTTTAAGAAGCAAATGGGCAGCATTGCACCAGGCTACCTATCTTAAAAGACGCACCACGTTATTTCCGTATTCTTGCAATAAACTATATTTTACTCTCTTTTGATGCTTTTCGTTGAGGTAGTAATATTCTTGTGTCAGAACATAGGTTCCACCACAGAAACACAAAACATGAACCCAGCAAAGTGCATTACATTTATATGTGTACTAGCATATATGCCCGTGCTTCGCAACAGTTGTTAAAGAGGGACCTGTGTATATCATGGTTTTTTTAGGTCAGCAAAAACAGAATCCTTGTTGGATCGGTCTGTCAATGAACTCAGTTCTACTACCCAAGATGTCAAATTTAAGTAGAAGTCATTGTCCAAAACGATGAATGTTCATAAAGTTATTCATACAAAAATTGAAATTAATTTCAGCCCGAACTCCGGAAGGATGTAAATTCATTGTTAGGTTGTGTTCATAAAGTTTAGACTGTGGTGTGTAATTGTCTGTTTGGCGTAAACTTCTGAAAACACTTCTATCGTTGAGATGAGAAATATTAATAATAACAGCGCCATGTACCCTTTGCTTCTTAGCCTCCCCCATGAAAACTCGTGTAGTACTTTTGGAGATTGGCCTTTTCAGATAGATAGTGATTGCTTTTAAACAAATGTTTAATTTATGATATCTTTATTTTCTCTGATCTGATTTCGATTAAATGAAACGTGTATCCAACCGCACGATATGCTCAAGCTACGGCTGAAAATCCTACGAAAATAAGAAACAGACAGACATAACGGTCGTAGATACAAAACTTTAAATTACGATATCTTCTTTTTTTTTTTTTTTTTTTTTTTTTTTTTTTTTTTTTTTTTTTTTTTTTTTTTTTTTTTTTTTTTTCGTGATCACCCTTTTATGAAACGAAGTTGGTCCATGTATATCCGTGAAGTACTTTAGAAGAATAGAGATTTTTAATAGTTGTACACCCGTGCTTCGCAATGGATATTAAAGAAAGGATACAATCACTTGTAGAGAACTACACCATAGTTATGAGCATCAAAAAGCAGCATTGCCTTCTATTAGTTATTAGGTGTAGTACGTAACTAACAGGGCCTCTATTTGTTCTTTACTGTACTAAAGAGTTTTCTAGCCATTTCTAAAGGAGAGGGACTCAAGATCTAATAAGCACTCACCGAAATCAGAAAGGAAAGTACATAAATTCGATTTTCCTTGCAAATAATTCTTATTAAAACATCAATAGAAGCGAAGGAACGACGTTACTTCTTAAATTCAAATTTTACCCGTCAAAATATGCACTTCTTTTCTTTCCATGACATTGCAAAGCATGTGAGATACACACTTATTTTCTTTCGATGTCATTGCAAAGCATGTGGGATACAGCTGGGTAAATTTTACATGCAGTGGCAGCGGTTTAGTTTGCTATCGTTGGCAACAAACTATTAGCTTTAGGAGGATTATTAATGTACTTATCAGAACAGCATAAATTATTTATTTCATCGTGAACATAAAGAATTATTCCCCTCCTAGGTGACTGACTTTTCAAAAGGCATTGAATGACCGTTGCCAACATCAGAACATTACGCCAATTCCGTAAGTAAAGTTGTAGGCCTACCCTTGTTGTAGTGTATTACACCACAGTTATGAGAATGAAAAACCGAAGCATCCACATATGTTGGTTATTTGGTGTGCTATGTAAGTAACATCTCCTTAATTTATTTTTTCCTGTACTATGGCGTTTTCTACGATTTCCTAAAAATAACGAACTCAAAATCCAATGTGGATAGGCGTACACCGAAATCAGAAAGGAAACTACATAAATTCTGTTTTCCTTGCAAAGAATTCTTATATAAATATTTTCAAACAATTCACATGGAGATAACTTTGGAACTGTCAATGCAATTTTACCACTTGAGCAGCATATACTTAAATATGAATTACGAACTTTGCATCAGAGACATACATTAACATATGTCTATAGTCTGTGTATTGCCTGTGTAGTTAATGTGTGTCTGTGTTTTTCTTTGAATCTATCTCGATTTAAGAATTATACAATAAGCGTATTTTCACATGTACGATAAACTTCGCAAGTCTCGGAGTACGTAGCTTTTCCTAAAAGTATTTATGGTGCCTTCTTACGCCAGCCGCCACACTTCAGCACGAAATTTTAGTATTGGAAAGTGCTGTGCATTGCAGTGTAGTGGCAGAATCAGGGTTGCCAACTCGATAGTATGAAATACCTCTGACTACAGTTTGAAAACCCTCTGGATCGGAAAAAAAACCTCCAGATTTCTCTTTTTTTATATAATTACATAAGTATCGGTACATAAACAATATTTATAATTATTATTTTCAACTTTTCGAACAAAACGTACTGGTTCTGCCCCAAATCTGCAGTAGTTGAAAGATATTCATTTATTTACAAGCACCGTCAACATTACAATGCTCCTTGAGGCGAAGTATTACTGTACACATTGTTAGAGTAACGTTTCCAGCACTGCAACAAGCAGCGGATGCTGCCTTCAAACACGCTTCCTGCAGCTCCCGCGTCAAGTCATCGAGGCCAAACAGTATATAATGTGTGTGTCCCATTTAAGCTGATACATAGAAATAAGTCGAAAAATAAAAATATTCACCGTATCCAAAAATGAATATCTCCAGGGGATGATCTGCCTGACCTGAACTCAAATAACCCCCGCTCCTGGATGTACCCTTGTCCGCTCAGTAAATTATCATCGTAAACGGAATATTTCACAACAAAACCTTTTCATTGCTATGAAGACACACAATGTAATACATTCGGATATTCCGCGAAGACAAATTATTTAAATATCGAAATGGCTGCCGTATACTACCACCTGAGTTTCTCATCCCTAAACCATTCTTTCCTAAACTTTTGAACGTACGGCACTTTAGTTTTTCCCATTGTTTGCTCAATTACGGTTGTTCAAAAATTTGTTAAAAATGAAAGAAACACAACAGTATATAAACACTTTCAGTTTCACTCACTGTATCTGAACACGCCATACGAACTGACTTGCAGTTGCAGCAATAATCGCGACAATGACCTACATCAGTCTTCATTTATTATTGTTAAAGTGAATTATTCGCGCCACTCTAAACTTTAAAAATAAAAGTGACGAAAAGAAACTAAAATACCTTCGAAAAGTGAAAAACCTCCATCCGAGCAACAAAAAACCTCCAATTTTCCCTCTTACCTCTGATTCTTGTTTTCCCCCCTCTGACGGAAGCAAAAAACCTCCAGACTCAGAGGGAAACCTCTGACATTGGCAACCCTGGGCAGAATCAAGTGAACCGCGTTTAATTAGTTCCGCGCCGGCCACCAGAGGCGCACTATTATCGCGGGTGTAATAAGTTAATCATAGTTCTGTGTCCAGCCGCCAGGAGCGTTGCATTTTGCGTGTTTTTATTCTATAAACAATGTTTTCTCTATGATTTTTTATGTTACTATCTCTGCTGTTTTACTCTCTGCGAACTTTTGTTTTTCTAGTTAGTTCCTTCCGTTCTCTAATAAAGAGTTGTTACCAGTCATCCTCTCGCGTTTAATTTATTATTTCATATAGTCGATCAACTCACATTACGCTGATACCGACATATTCCGTACAACTGCATTTAATGCAGCCTGGCTACTGCTCGCTAGGTGGCGTAAAAACAATTCCTCTCATTCCCTGTGAATCAGTTTACTGTTCCTGCTCTATGGTTGGCAAGTTCTCGATGCACCCTTGTCCGGTTAGTAAATTAGTCATCTTCTCATTCCCTGTGAATCGTTATACGCGACGCCACCTAGCGAGCGCTAGCCGCGCCGCATTAAATGCAATACAACCATTTATTTATTGCTTTAGGAAAGCTAAAATAGAGAACACACAGATGTTAATTACTCACCTAACTGAATGTTATTAATCTGTTAGTAACGTGATACTCTCCGCTAAACCAAAGTAACCTATGACTTACGAACTTTCCGTCACAGATATACATTAACGTATGTCTACAGGCTGTGTATTGCAGTGAGATCAAAGATAATATGGAGATGGTACTATGTTTTATGAAACCGTGACGCTCGACGTATAGGCTATTTGGCTCTCTAATCCAGTTGTCAGTATTTATATCCTTTCCAGTATTTATACTGCGATATTGGTGTATTGCCAGTGTAGTTAATGCTCAGTTAATGTGTGTCTGTGTTTACCAGTGTTTTATCTTCGAGTCTTTTTGTCTCTGAGCATCTGTTAATCGTCATATTGCTCCACATTTTACGGATTTTTGTTCGCCACATTCACCCACCGCCACACACTGCGACCAAAACACCATAGTGCACACCCCGAACCTAAAAGCTTCTTTCATGTATAACCGCCATTGGTCTACCGCGAATAATTTTGGCTACCAAGTGAAATATACGGACACACGTCCCACGTTCCATTTTTATATACAAGGTGTTTCACTAAGTGTGTTTGCCTCTGTAACTTATAAAAGAATAGGTGACGGGAAATTTTAATGCGGTAGGTCAACACAAGTAATGTTACACTTTCTGCGGAGCTATAGACATAGTTTATTGTATCATTTTCCAAAGGGTTACACCACAAATATATAATTTTTTAAATGGAACAATAGTTTTTTCTATCGTCTATTGCATTCGTTGAAACCAGCTGCGTCCAAATCAATTTAAACTAAATTCCTATCACTGTTAGTTTGGGAGCTACAGCCCTTCAAAGTTTAGGGGGCGGAGGCTACGGCAGCGTAGCTCACTGGCTGGTGTTTATGAGGCAGTGGGCCGTGCCCCAAGGGATAGCCACTCGGCCAGTCAGCAACGCTATCGCAGCCTCCGCCCCCGGAACTTTGAAGGGTTGTAGCTCCCAAACTAACAGTGATAGGAATGTAGTTTAAACTGATCTGGCCGCAGCTGGTTTAAACGAATCCAATACACGATAGAAAAAAACTATCGTTCCATTTAAAAAATTATCTGTCTGCTGTAACTGTTTGGAAAATGATACAATAAACTATGTTCATAGCTCCTCGGAAAGTGTAACATTTCTTGTGTTGACCTACCGCATTAAAATTTCCCGTCACCTATTATTTTATAAGTTACAGAGGCAAACACGCTTAGTGAAACACCCTGTATGTATCTTGATTTTATGATATTTAATATTATTCTTAGTAACGTCCTTTTTGATGTTGTAGACTGCCACTTAAATATCTCATGACCGACTAAAAATAGCAGATATGCAGCAGATAATTTATACATAATCAATTATATGTATTTGTGGGTAAGAATTGAATATATTTTCATAAAAAGACATGATAAATTAAATATCAATTGTGTAACTATATTTCGACGGCGTCAGTATATTTGAACTGTGAGACGCCACACTAAATAGCTTTTAGTATTGTTAAATATGTATTTATTTGTTAAATGTAAATACCCTTTGTAGGGAGGTGATCAAATCATTTAATTCTGTGATATTCAAATGTATAATATTTTGGAAGGGAAATTGTATTTTAAAGATGAGGCGTTAGGATACAATTTTGAGAGCAGGTACAGTACGCTTTCGAACGCTTGGGAAGGGACTCTTAACTTGGACGTGGTGGTGATAGGTTGTGACTGGCCGGTCTGAAGCCGAGTTGCGAACCTGTGAATAGAAGAGATAGGCGTGAGTGGATTTAGAAAATTTACGGGACTGTGACTGCAGAACTTAGTCTCTGGATGAAAAGTGAAAAACTATGGTCATAGTATAGCTGTGGAACTGTGATAATTCAGTTATCGTGACTCGTGTGATGACAAACTGTGTTTTATAACAAATACTGTAATTAATCGCGGATTAATTTGGAACTGCGATGTTCGATGGACTTCATTAATTTATGAGTGATAATTTGGAACTTTTACTCTCAAGTGCGTGTGATACTTATTGTGCCTCTCATGGACAATAGTTGGGGATATATTCAGTTATTTACCGATGTATAAAGTAGGACCACCTCCGCATTTTCATGTCCAAAAAGAGTAATAAACTGCATTTATATAAAAATTGCTTCGTGAGTAAATCTCTTCTAAACATTAGAATCCATTTGGTTGGTTTTTCAGAGCCCTAATTTATGTTTATTTAAATATATTTTTCGCGTCACCATCTGCAGGTTGATAGACTGGCGAAGCTAGAGATTAATTATTGATCTCATATAAACAGTTTGGGTAGCTATTTAGGGCATAGAAGCTGACATACATAACTCACCCCTGTAAACAGAAACAACGAGCCATAAACCTTTTACTACCCCGAGTTATGTATTGCCCAATTCTTATTGGTGAGTACCGATAGGAAAGTCGCAGTGTTTCAACATGAATCGACATCTGGTGCTTCAGTGTCGCTAGAGCTACTGATCTGTAAATGTAATCATTTCATGAACTCCAAATGCTCTGTTGCTCTTTCTGAACGAACTGGTAAAGTGTAAGAGGCTATACTGATTTTTGTTGCCGGCAGCGTACGTTGCGAGAATACTGTTTAATGTATTTGTCCGTTGAGAGTGCTTGCCTGAATCTGAATTACTTCTTGCTAATTTCGAATCAGTTTAACATTCATAGCTCGAGTCCCCAGTACACAGGATGTGCAATTTAAACAATATTATTCAGTAAGCACTGCCGCGGTGGAGTAGCCGAGCGGTCTAAAGCGTCTCGCTGCGGAGCGCGCGGTTGCTCGCCGTGGAGGTTCGAGTCCTCCCTGGGGCATGGGTGTGTGTGTTTGTCCTTAGGTTAGTTTACCTGGGTTTAAGTAGTTTGTAAGCTACGGACTTATGACCACGCAGTTTGGTCCGATAGATTTACAAACATTTAAACATTTTTCAGTAAGCACTACACCAACAGGGGCAAAGTGGACTGTCGAAGTTTCAAGTCTGTCTGGGCTACGTTTTATGTCCAGGGACCAACTGTCTACTCCTTGCTTCAACGCCCAAAATTTATAATTAACACGCATAAAATTTAATTAAAAAAATAATTTTCACATGTTAAGAAAAAGTTTACGGTGTGTGGATAATGGAGTCACTCACGCGTCTTTAAAGTTCATAAATGTACTTCTTTATTAATTTAGATAGTTATACACGGGACCCCCAAAAATTAAAAAAAAATACTAATTGTCCAGTTCAGTGGAAGTGATAAATAAAGACCCCTTGAAATTAACTTGGCTAAACATGCAAAAGTTTGTGTGTTCAAAATTGAAACGCCATGTTTTAAAGTTTCATATATTCAGGGAAAATAACAAATTTTGCCCCTGCATATCAAGTGCTGTGTGGTTCCAAACTAACATGAAAATCTATGTGTCTTTTCTCGATAACCAAACACCAAAATTTTCAAAGTAAAGGCTTATGTCCGCTCTGACACCGAAAACTTTCCCAACTTACGGACTCGGGATACGAAAATTTTACAAGTTCTCAACACGAAAACTTGACGATCTCCCTCGGAAAATCATGGAGCCGAGGAGGTGCAGATCCGGCCTGAACCAAACATGATCGGATAATTTTTTCCTATTTTCATTCCTTTCCAGAAGGAGAAGGCGTGCGCATTTTCGAGCATTTAAAGTGCGTTTACATCAGAGAAGGTAACTTTGTTCTGTAATGGCACTCTTTATTTATAAAAAAAAGGGGGATTAAAACATTTTCTTGACTAATTTTCAGTATTTGTTTGCTGGAGGTTAATTCGCTTCTGTTATTCTCCTACGAAAAAACCTGCCTTGAAATAAACCTCAGAGCGGAAATGTACTGCATTATAAAATATTTTAAAATTAATTAAAATTTAAAATGTTTGACCAAGTTCTACTTCTTGCAGATATGTTCTCTAGGATATACCATCTTAATAGCCTGAGCTATGGTACTTGGCGGATATGGATATTTGTAACGAGGACGATGTAATCTAATCGGTGCTTGCTTGATGATTTCAGTAGTTTCACTCTCGGTTTGTAATCTCGCAATTCCAAAGTTTGCTGTAAGTCTAATTAATCGTTGTTCCAACGGTTCCACATTTGCTTCTTGATATAATTCCTCCCTACTAGTGCTTGGATTTAATTTAGCTGCACATCTTAAAATTCGTCTCTCTGTACTAAATATTTTTGGTGAATGTGATATAGATGTTATCCAAATACGAGCAGCATATTCCAAAGTTGGTCTTATATAACTGCAATAAGTATATTTGAAGACTGGCGTTGATGACTGTGAAATCTCCCTTTTATTAGTTTTAACAGACCTTTTCTTGCCTTCATTATTAATTCAGTTGTGGCTTGTTTATACGTCAAAGCTGAGTCAGTAGTAATTCCAAGATATTTGACTGTATTTTTGGATGAAATCTTTTTCCCCCAGAGTAAAATCCAAAAATCTGTTGTGTTGACATACAGATTGAGTTAATCCCCATTCCAAACAAAGCAGGTGCAGACAGGTGTGAAAACTACAGAACCATCAGTTTAATAAGTAATTGTTGCAAAATATTAACACGAATTATATACAGAAGGATGGAAAAGCTGGTAGAAGCCGACCACGGCGAAGATCAGTTTGGGTTCAGACGAAATTTAGGAACACGGAAGGCAATACTCACTTTACGGCTTACCCTAGAAGATACATTAAGAAAAGGCAAACCTACATTTCTAACTTTTGTAGATTTGGAGAAGGCTTTTGACAATGTTGATTGGAATAAACTCTTTCAAGTTCTGAAGCAGGCAGGAGTAAAATATAGGGATCGTAAGGTTATTTACAACTTGTACAAAAACCAGACAGCGGTTGTAGCCTTTCTCCAATGTTATTCAATTTGTACATTGAGCAAGCTATAAAGAAAAGCAAGGAGAAATTTGGAGAAGGAATTAAAGTTCAGGGTGAAGAATTAAAAACATTGCGTTTTGCCGCCGAAATGGCAATTCTGTCAGATACAGCAAAGGACCTGGAAGAGCAATTGAACGGAATGGACAGTGTGCTGAAAGGTGCATATAAGATGAACATTAAGAAGAGCAAAACTAGGGTAATGGAGTGCAGTGTAAGAAAATCAGGTGATGCTGAATGAATTAGATTAGGTAACGAAGCAATAAAGGAGGTAGATGAGTTTTGTTACTTGGGCAGTAAAATAACAAATGATGGTCGCAGTACAGAAGATAAAAAAATGCAGAATGGCAATGGGTAGAAAAGCGTTCTTGAAAAAGAGAAATTTGATAACATCGAATATAGATTTAAGCCTAAGGAAGTCCATTCTGAAGGCATTCATATGGAGTGTTGCCTTGTATGGGAGTGTGACATGGACGATAAACAGTGCGGGCAGGAAGAGGCTTGAGGCTTTTGAAATATGGTGCTACAGAAGAACGCTGAAGATTAGGTAGGTGGATCGCGTAACTAATGAGGAGGTACTGAACAGAATTGGGGAGAAAAGAAATTTCTGGCATACCTTGACTAAAAGAAGGGGTAGGACAAATTCTTAGACATCAACGAATTGCGAATTTAGCGTTGGAGGGAAGCAGTGGCGGAACTAGGACTTGGCTTTGGGGGGGGGGGCATAGATCTCCTTGATGAGAAAGTTTTTAGTCAGTTTCCAGACTACCATCTACCACTCCAGTTGAAGATTAATTCACTTCCATCCAATGAAAGCTTATGGTAAAACCCCCCGAGTTTCCAATCTTTACCTTTACCACATTGCTGTTATACAATTTTTTTAGGGTCCTGGGGGGGGGGGGGGTTCTGTCCCCCTCATCCCCCCTCCCCCCATAGTTACGCCCCTGGAGGAAGTGTGTGGGGTAAAAACCGTAGAGGAAGACCAAGAGTTGGATACAGTAAGTAGATTCAGATGTGGAGATGAAGAGGCTTGCTCAGGATAGGATACTGTGGAGAGCTGCATCAAACCAGTCTCCGGATTGAAGACCACAACAACAACATTCTGTGGTGAAACGATATTAATTTCCTTTTATCTGCGTTAGGTCGAATTTTTCACTTTGACAACCATGGTTCCAATTTCTGAATGTATTCAGTGGTTAATCGCTCAACAAATATGAAGATAGGCCACAATAGAAATTATGTACATACGCTGGCGTTCAATACAAGATACCAACAACACACGGATGAGGGATTTTTGTGTGTCTGTGAACTCGGGGACCCAAATTCGTTTGCTAGCCACATATGACCCGCTGGTCACGAAAGGGTTAAACACCGCTGAGAAGCGCTGTCGCGGACGCTTCGCTGTTACGTGCTGCCTCTCTCATAAATCTTGGCCGCAGAGTTCCAGAGGCACAGTGCATCCCCCCCCCCCCCCCCCCAGCCTAGCACACGGCGCGGCGCCACTGTTAAGTGGTGCTGATGCTGGCGCCCGGAGCGCAAGGTCTGCGGCGGGGTCTCGCGGCCTTGGGTCTTCTTGTTTACCCAGCACCAGCAGCTGGCAACGGGCGGCGTGCCTCTGCGGTGACGCGATGCCCGTGCCTTCTGCAGCCCCAAGGACGGCCTTTATGGCGGCAGCACCTGCACCCCGTAAACCAGCAGGCTGCTATTATCGCCGCTCCGTCACCGCGGTCTCCGTTCGCCTCACTTCACAGACGACCATTAAAGCATAGCTAACTGAATAGGAGACTTCGTGCGGAACCTAATACTTCGCAGAGCGAAGGCTACACGGATTTTGTGGATGGCTGTGACAGGTATTCTCCTCTACGGTGTGAACTCTATTTCACTGCCACACTACATAAATCCAAGTTGCGGCTTATGATAATACAATTTCTACATCCACATACATACTTCGCAATCCACCGTAAGATGCGTGACGGAGGGTACACTGTACGACTACTAGGCATTTCCATTCCTATTCCACTCCCAAACTGAACGAGGAAAAAAGAATGCCTCCGTACGAGCCCTAATTTCTCTTATCTTGTCTTTGTGATCTTTACGTGAAATGTAAGTAGGCGGCAGCAATATCGTACGACACTCAGCTTCAAATTCTGGCCCTCTAAATTTCTCCAACAGAATTTCACGAAAAGAAAGTCGTCTTTCCTCCAACGATCCCCAATTGAGTAGCCGGAGCATTTTCGTGACACTCGCGCATTGGTCGAACCTCTCAGTAACGAACCTAGCTGTTCGCCTCTGAACTGCTTCTATGTATTCCTTTAAACTGATCTCCTGCGGGTCCCAAATACTTGAGCAATACTCAAGACGTGGTCGTACAAGCGTTTCATACGCGGTCTCCTTTACAGATGAAGTACATCTTCCCAAAATTCTCCCAATAAACCGAAGTCAGCTGTCCGCCTTCCTCACAACTGTCCTTAAGGACATGTAAGTATATGTTCGTTCCATTTTATATCGCTCTGCAATGTTACGCCTAGGTATTGGAACGACGCGACAGCATCAAGAAGCTCACTACTAATGTTGTATTGGAACATTATGCGTATCACCTTACATTTTTCTACATTGAGAGCTATCTGCCATTCTTCGCACCAACGAGAAATTTTGTCTAAGTCATCTTGTATGCTATTACAGTCAGTTAAAGACGAAACCCTCCCATACACCACAGCATCATCAGCAAACAGCCGCAAATTACTACTTACTCTGTCCATCAGATCATTTATATAGATAGAAAATAATAACGGTCCTATCACACTCCCCTGGGGCACGCCTGACGATACACTCGTCTGTGACGAACACTCGCCGTCGAGAACAACGTACTGCGGTCTATTACTTGGGAAGTCTTCCAGCCAGTCACAAATCTGTGAACCTTTTCCATAAGGTCGTATCTTCGTTAGCAGTCTGCAGTGTGGCACCGCGTCGAACGCCTTTTTGAAGTCAAGAAAAACACAATCCGCCTGTTGCCCTTCATTCATGGCTTGCAAGATGTCATGTGAGAAAAGGGCAAGTTGAGTTTCACATGAACGAAGTTTCCTAAACCCGTGCTGATTCACAGAAAGCTTTTCCGTTTCAAGGAAATTTACTATATTCGAACTGAGGATATGCTCCAAAATTCTACATGAAACTGATGTCAATGATATTGGCCTGTAATTGTGTGAGTCAGTTCTCTTTCCTTTCTTATAAACCGGAGTCACCTGCCCTTTTTTTCAAATCACTAGGAACTTTGCGTAGAATTAAAGATTCGCGATAAATGCAAGCTAAATTTTGGGTGTTCACAAATTTTTAGATTCAGATAAACTTAGATCTCTCTGGTTGTATCTATTTGACAAAAGTTTGGATTATAAACATATTTGTATTTTATAATTTAGGCAACCACAGCAGAAATACTTTGCTAAGCAAATCTAGAAAGTAATACAGACGATTAAGCCAGGATTCCTTTCCATGAATTATCGTAAACCGCCTTAGCTGTTTTATATCCCTTCATTAGGTTACAACCGGTTTCGCACCATTAAAGTGCATCTTCAGGTATCTTTATTTATATGAGATGTAATAGTTTATTGCGACCTACCAATATGTTGGGTGCCGGGTTTTATGGGGGCTTCCCTCAAAGTTGTTAACTGGGTTCAAATGGGACACCATTATTTAAACGTCTATGTGGTAGTAGTCAAATCAAATGTTCAAATGTTTGTAAATCTATCGGACCAAACTGCTTGGTCATCAGTCCGTAGCTTACAAACTACTTACACTAAGGTAAACTAACCTAAGGACGACACACACACACACACCCATGCCCCAGAGAGAACTCGAACCTCCGACGGCGAACAAGCGCGCGCTTCGCTGCGAGGCGCCGTGGTTGTAGTTAACAGTTGGTTAAACCAAGTTTACTGCTTAAAGTTTTTTATTAAATTGAACGTGGGGTGTGTGTTCTATCTCCCCTGAATTTAAAGCAAAATGGATTGTACCAATCGGCTTGCGTCATATCCTGTTAAAAGACTTGCAAAACCAGAAGCGTTTTAAAGTTGTACGTCTGACTTAATGATGTCTCAAAAGTAAAAAAAAAAAAATTAAGAACCATTAGGTGCGCGTTTGGAAATAAAATTGCTGTTATTAAAAACCATTAAAGGTATTCTATTGCAAATAGATTCAGAAGCACAATATTTCTGAATATTTGTAATGACATGATTATTATAATGATATACCAACAGCACTGCTTTATATTTGTTGTTATTATTTATAAATCACAATGAGCTCATTTCGGCCTTTAGCTATCATCAGGTGCTCTGTAAATACATTTGAATGGTCTGAATATACATATATGTATTGTAGCTATAGATGGAAGTGGTTTACAATTTCATAGTTCTTACCTTACATGGAATATCGTATGTGTCACTGCTGTCTTTATTTTTCACCTAGATGTCGATTGGTGCCTAGTTTGTGTCTATGCTGTCTTTATTTTTTACACCTGGATGTCAATTGGTGCCTGTTTGCTTCTTACATTATTTCGATCTTGACAGGTTGGTTGACAGTGTATTTGCGATATTCCATGTTTACATAGTTACTATTGAAGTGTTTTGTGGATAACTCTGTTGTAATTTGTTTGTTTTATTGAGTTTGACTATAATTAGGTCTTTTACTAGAATTTTCGATAAATTTTGTTGATGTTTTTATGCTTATATTTGTAAATTTTTCGTAATTATTTTGTTATGTTTCATTAGTGGTATCGTCTTCATTGTGTTATATCTCTGTAGTACATTGTTTATTTTGTCTCTATGGATATACGTTATTTAGTATCTCTGCTTGGATTTATCCGTTTTCCAATTTTATGATATCAATAAAGTTTTCTATAGACTTTTTGTGTTTAAGGTAGGTTTTCTCATTCAGTAAATTTTGAGCGTTACTGTGTGCGTGTAAAAATATTTCTATTTCTTCTAGAACGGTCATGACTGCTCCTTTTTGCGTAATATGGAGGACTTTTAGTGCTTCGTTATGGGTTTCACGTCGTGTTTTTCTGTTTTAAGATGTTGAAAGAATGTAGATGGGTTGTTTTCACTGTCTCTGGTGTGTTCTTTAAATCTAATGTTGAAATTTCTGCCGGTTTGTCCTATGTAGAATTTATGGCAAGTGTTACAAGAAATTTTGTAAATGCCAGGGTGGTTGTATATGGGAATTTTTGAGTTGTCGTTGTGGATTTTGTGTTTAAGGTTTTGTCTATTTTGATATGCAAACGTGATGTTGGTTTTATTGAATAATTTATTAATGTCGTTTGAGATGTTTCCTAGATAAGTTGTAGTTATATATGTTGTTTTTCTTCGTGTTGCTGTGTGTGTGTTTACTGTTATTTCTTTATGTGTATTATGTCTGTTTGGTTGTGTTTTTTGTAGTATAATTGTGTTACAATTTTTGGATCATAATCCTTTTGTTGAGCTATGTATTCTAGGATTTTTGTTTCTTTCTTAATTGCATTGTTTTCTAGAGGTAGATTTGTCAATCTGTTGAGCATAGTGTGGAAGAATGCAAGTTTGTGGGCTTTAGGATGGAATGAATGTGCATTGATGATACAGTCTGTTGTGGTAGGCTTTCTGTAAATTTCAAAGTGGTGTTTGTTATTGATGTTTTTAATAGTTAGGTCTAAAAAGTTGGTTTTACTATGTTCATGTTCTATGGAGAATTTCATTTTAGGGTGTAATTGGTTCAGTGCTTTGTGTATATTATCTATGTCTGAGGGATTACCTTCTATAAGCATTAGAGTGTTATCTACGTGTCTGTAGTAGTATATGATTTTTTCATTTGTTGAGATTTTCGTTTTGAAGAATTTTTTTCCAAGTTGTTAAGGAATATGTCTGCTATGGTTCCAGCTATGCTACATCCCATAGCGACTCCATCATTTTGTGTGTGTATTTTATTGTCAAATTCGAAATAATTTTGGTGTAAGACAAGTTTTATGAGTTGCAAAATTTCTATTGTGTTTTGTATCGGACTTTTTCTGCATTTCAGTAAATTTTGTTCTATGATGTCTATTGTTCCTTGGATTGGGACGTTGGTGTATAAATTAGTAATGTCGAAAGATATACTTTTGCTTCTGGAGGTATTTTTATATTTTTGATATTTTAGCCAGTGTTCTGGAATACTTAGATGTATTTTTTTTGTGTAAAATTTGTTGAGGAGGTTGTTAGATCTTTTGCTTATGTGGTATGTAGGACTGTTGACATTGTCTACTACTGGACGTATTGGAATAGATTTCTTAT
Source organism: Locusta migratoria (assembly GCA_026315105.1). Lineage (NCBI taxonomy): Eukaryota > Metazoa > Arthropoda > Insecta > Orthoptera > Acrididae > Locusta > Locusta migratoria. Next base: position 128,677,059 of record CM048751.1, read on the forward strand.
GTATCGTAGGGTGTCCGTGGAGCTTTGGTGTTCTGGTGTTCATATGTATTCATGTTCAATACAAATACTAATGTTTTGTATACAAAAAATAGTAACTATGTAAACATGGAATATCGCAAATACACTGTCAAGATCGAAATAATGTAAGAAGCAAACAGGCACCAATTGACATCCAGGTATAAAAAATAAAGACAGCATAGGCACAAACTAGGCACCAATCGACATCTAGGCGAAAAATAAAGACCGCAGTGACACATACGATATTCCATGTAAGGTAAGAACTAAGAAATTGTAAACCACTTCTATCTATAGCTACAATACATATATGTATATTCAGACCATTCAAATGTATTTACAGAGCACCTGATGATGGCTAAAGGCCGAAATGAGCTCATTGTGATTTATAAATAATTGCTTAACAATATTTGTACAAATTATATAGTACCAATAATCTTTATAAATCAGCAGTGTGTCCGTGTGTTTGTGTGTACGTGTCGCATACGAATCTACAGTTTTGTTGCTAAGTTCATGAAATTATACACACCTCACCTTCAGACCATTAGGATGGGCGCCGTAAGTGTGTAGATCAAGCACAACACATAGTTCAGAAGATATGACGTCATACACAATGAGATGTGCGAAAAAAGTGCTGCATCCGGTGAGAATGTTGCGCATGACCTCGGAAACCACTGAACCGATTTCAACCAAATTTAGTACACATATTCCTTGCCGTGAGGTAACAATTGCTGAAAGGGTACTAACCACTTACAACACATGGGTTAGGCGTTATAACGCCATAAACAATACGAGTTTCAAGAGAGGGCCATATAACGCGTCAAGAATTTATAAATACACTGTAAGAGAATACTTAGCGACTTGTATTTAAGCACATCACTGCATCGTGTTGTTGTGGTCTTCAGTCCGGAGACTGGTTTGATACATCTCTTCACAATACCCTATCCTGAGCAAGCCTCTTTAACTCCACATAAGAACGGCAACATACATCTGTTTGATTCCGCTTACTGTATCCATATCTTGGTCTTCCCGTGCGGTTTTTACCCAACACACTTACCTCCATCGCTAAATTCACAATTCCTTGATGTCTAAGAATGTGTCCTACCAATAGATCCCTTCTTTTAGTCAAGGTGTGCCAAAAATTCCTTTTCTCCCCAATTCTGTTCAGTACCTCCTCATTAGTTACGCGATGCACCCACCTAATCTTCAGCATTCGTCTGTAACACCACATTTCAAAAGCCTCTATCCTCTTCCTGTCCGCATTGTTCGTCGACCATGTTTCACTCCCATACAAAACAACACTCCACACAAATGCCTTCAGAAAGGACGTCCTTAGGCTTAAATTAATATTCGATGTTATCAAATTTCTCTTTTTCATGAATGCTTTTCTACCCATTGCCATTTTGCAATTATATCCTCTGTACTGCGACCATCATTTGTTATTTTACTGCCCAAGTAATGAAACTCATCTACCTTTTTTATTGTTTCGTTACGTATTGTAACTCCTTCAGCATCACCAGATTTTCTTAGACTGCACTCCATTACCCTTTTCCTGCATCATAAAAGTTCTTATTAACTAAGGTCTCTCTGCGGAGCGCGCGGTTGCTCGCCGTGGAGATTCGAGTCCTCCCTGGGGCATGGGTGTGTGTGTTTGTCCTTAGGTTAGTTTACCTAGGTTTAAGTAGTTTGTAAGCTACGGACTGATGACCACGCAGTTTGGTTAAATAGATTTACAAACATTTGAACATTTTTTTTTTTTTTTAACTAAGGTCTCTGAAAATGGATTCCACCGCAAGTAGGATGTTTTCTAGAACTGAATTTTTATTCTTATAACTGGAAGATGTAGCTGGGTTGTTGAATTTACACCAGGTGTCAGGCCCCGTGGGCAAAGTTGATATGGTTTCTTGCCGGCCGTGGTGGCCTAGGGGACTGCGGCGCGCAAGTCACGGTCTGAACGGCCACTACGGTCGGGGGTTCGAATCCCCCCTCGGGCATAGTGTTGAATGTACGTGAAAAATATAGCCAGATAGCTCTTCTCGTTGCTTCGACATTGTTGCAGTTATTCCTAACTGCCATACCATAATAATTCTGGATCTAGTCTATTTCTATCTTCGCCAGGCTACTTTTACCTTACAGATCTTCAGAAGTCGTGCTTTTTACAGTCTAGTTCGTTAAATTTGACTGTAGGCACATAAGGTTTATTTTCTACCACTTTCTGATAAGCGTTACTGTCTTCATCCCCAAGGTAGTCAAGTGACTAAAAATCGGCAACAACTTCAAATGTTACTATAATACCCGTCTTCAGTGACAATAATTTTATTGTTTTTATTGTCCGTTTCGGACAGTGGAGGACTTTATTACTGTATTTTTGTGTTACATCTGCTTCAGTTTTTCACCTAACGGTAGAGGAACGACACAGTTGTTATTTTTTGGCGAGGAAGTTGCCACAGGCGTTAATGCAAGGATCTTTTAATAAACATGCAGTGAAGTATTGTGAATTTGAAATTATCCCCTGCATTGGTGAAATAACTTCCGCATTTACACACATGTTACAACACATTTTTGCTACTGGCATGTTTATACCGGTACTTTACACATGAAATTCATTACGTACATGACGTGTACAGTACCGGCATAAACAAGCCAGTTGCGAAAATGTGTGCAAATGCGGAAGTTATTTCACCAATGCAGGGGATAATTTCATCTCGACAAATTCAGGTAACAATTTACAAAACTTCACTGTATGTTTATTATAAGATCCTTGCATTAACGCCCGCGGCACTTTCTCGCCAAAAACTAACAACTGTGTCGTTCTTCTACCGTTAAGTGAAAAAATGAAGCAGATGTGACACAAAAATACAGTAATAAAGTCCTCGAAAATGGAGCTATAGCCCCGAAAAGCGTCGGACAATAAAAACAATAAAATTATTGTGACCGAAGACAGCTTATTATAATAATATACCCCTAACTTAAACGGTACAGTCACGGACAGCCCACGGCGAAATGTCGATTAATAATAATGTAACTGAAAAATGACACGAGATTTGTCTTTATATGGACCCTGATAAGTATTAAATAGATTACAAGATAAAACTTTATTTAAGATTCTGTTGTGACGTAAACATGTTTAATGAAAACTGTCTTTTTTCCCAAGACTGTAGTTGGAGCCGAGGTAAGTGAATCTACAATGATGAAAGCAGCGAAACAAGTAGTTCTTTTGAATGATTCAAAATTTGATTCAAGGTATATCGCTGCTGGTTTTGATGGTAGTTGGCAGAAACGTGAACAGACATTCCTAAATGGCATTGCATCAGGCACTGCTTTTGGTACTTGAAAGCTTCTGGACATTGAAATAATTACAAAGTTCTGCTACATCTGTAGCAAAAATGCCACTACACCACATGTGTGCAAAAAGGACTATGATGGTTTCAATGGGGCATGGAAGTGGATACTGTTGCTAACATTTCCAAAATGTTTATGCAGTCAAGAGGTGTCATATCTTAACCTTAAGGGTTTCAGAAGAACTGCAACTGCTTGCAGCACTAACAAGGGAACACCAAGTATGGTACCAACGGAATTTGATGGGTTGTAGGTATGTTGTGAGGGAATTCCTCCAGAGCATCAAGCTAATGGGATTTGTCCCAATCGAAATCAAATTCTCAGCAAATTACCACGCGTACTTATACATGGCGGTTACCGCTCAGCGAGACAGTATGGTTAAGATGGATGCCGGACACTTGCCACACCGGACTTTTGCCACGCCGGACTTTTGTCACACCTGACCCTTCGCCAGGTAGTCGGATTAGCGGCCCCTCAGGCAAGGAACGCCCTTCCCCGTACTCCTGCTGTTTGCTTCCAAACGCCCGTCTCCGAACTTACACGATACAGCCAGTATGAAAGAAATGTTTTTGTTCGAGATCTCGCTGAAATTTACAATTTCTTTTCAATATCCCGAAATCGAAATATTTATAACTTTTGGGAAACGAAAGCAATACCGTCGGCTATGTCAGTGTGTGATTAGTTCTTCCAACCACAAATATGGATCCATTCTCCCTCCGTTTGTATGGTAGCTTTCTTCCACGCTTACTGATTGCGATAGAAACACTCCATCGTTGTAGAAAGAACATGAAAGGAACGACGAAGATAATTCGAATGGTCGCTTATCATTCAAGTTGGATCACTGCATTTTACAATTATTAATTGCTACAACTGCGTGAAAAAAGGAGGAAAGAAGCACGATACACTTCACAAATTTACTCTTTTGTGGCGAAATATTAGTTAATAAAGTGAATTGGGACAAAGTTCAAATCAATGACAGAAAATACGTTTACAAAATATAGATAAGAGCGTCTATGTTTGACAGATCAGCTAAAGTCGACAAACAAATTTTAAATAAAGAAATGAAGGAATATAGAATGCTATGCTTGTAAAGTACACTGTTGTTCTACATTGTTTAGCTGAGTCGCAGAGGAAACACCTTAGTTTTTTAATGGAAATGTCACAATTCCTATGATCTGCACTACAAAAGAAACAAAAACCACAACGTAATATGTGCACTAGCTCACAAGCGAAACTGAAGTCGACACTTCCTGTCAGTGTGAGCAGATGTTATAGTCGACTACCGGAATAAATTAATAACTGTCGCGACAGAGCGGCCAAGCGCATTGAGGCGCTATGCTGCGGTGCGCGAGGTCGTTCCCCGTCGGGGGTTTGAATCCCCCATCGGGCATGGATGTTTGTGTCGTCTTCAGTATAAGATAGTTCATAAGTTGTTTGTATGTTTGACTGATGACCCCGCAGTTAAGTCCCTTAAGCTTAACAAATATTTGAACATTTTAATTTACCGACCACGGCACTCTCATGATGCAGCCGCTGAACAGTTGATAGAAAATTGAGTCTCAGCACAAAAAGGTACACTACTCATACAATTACAGTTGGCGGTGACTTAAACCAACCATCCATATGTTGACAAAAATACACCTTCTGACATGGTGGCAGATACATCTTCCGATATCGTTCTAAATGTTTTTTTTTTTTTAATTATTTTGAACAAACGAGCCCATTAAAATTGTAAATGGTTTCGGAAACACACTTGAGTTCTTAGTCACAAATACTCCTGAGCATCACGACGGATACGGGGTTAAGTGAACCAAAAGTTGTAGCGAGCTCAAATCTGTAACAAAGATATTCACCAAAACTAAACGCTAAATACGTCTATTAAAAAAGGAAACAAAGATAAAAATTCGGTTGACATCTTCCTAGGAGTGAGACTCCATTTTTTTTTCTAAATTAACTACGTAAGTGAAGACCTTATGTGGATTACATTCAAAGGAATAGTATCAACAGAAACTGGAGGGTTTCCTGCCAAATAAATTAATAAGAGACTGAACTGGTCCCCCATGGTACATAAAAGAGGGCAGAAAGCTTTTGCAGAAAATTTAGACGAATTCAAAATCCCCAAGATAGCCGATGTTTTACTGAATCTAGAAATTTAACGCGGCCTTCAATGGGACATTCGTTTAATAGCTTCCACAATGAAACTTTTCGTAGAAATGTGGCGGAAAATCTAAAGAGATTCTGATCCTATGCTATCTACACCAGCGGAAAGACTAAGTGAATGCCTTTATTACGCGATAGCGACGGTAATTTTACTGAACACAGTACCACTAAAGCGGAGTTATTAATTGCAGTTTTCAGAAATTCTTTCATCAAATAAGACGAAGTAAATATTCCACAATTCGAAATGAGAACTGCTGCAAACATAACATAAAAGTAAATACCTTGGTGATGCAAAGCAAATCAGCGTATCAAATAAGTGATGTTGCAAACGAAATGATAAATTATGTTTTCAAAAGTTTTTAATGCATAAGAAAAATACGTCTAATACATATGAGATTCTTTTGTAACAATCATTCTTGAATAGTAAGCCCCTTGCCTTGTTTCAATAGCTTTTACTGGCCTGGTTAGAGGTAATCAACAACATGGTAAGAAACTTTAATTTTTAAGGACCACAGCTAAATGTAATTCATGAGATCTACGTCTACTGTAAAGTTATTTCAATCCTTGTCTAATTTTGGAGATATAGGAATTATTTCTACGCTATAGCTGCCGAACTTGTCAATTTTAAGAGCAGATATTTTTTAGGGTGTGTATTTTAGGTGCAATTCTAAAGTTGATTCTTTTTAAAACCTAAAGAGTACCTTATCAGTTTAACAAACATGATATTTTTGGAGATAAATGCGGCTCTAAAGTTACAGGAATAATTTTAGAACTCACAATCTTTGACAGTATGGCCATAATATTAGAAGGTAGAAAAAAGTTTTCTTAACGTGTCAACTGTAGGAGCTTTTACCTAAATAGGAAATTGCAAATTGAAAAGCGGTAGATTTAACTATAAGTTCTAGTTGCAGGAGGCTCATTTGAGTGATGTTTAATGTAGTTGCTTCGTTGAGTCAAATGTCACCTCGTATTGATTAAACTCTAGTGAACCGAACTGTGACCAGCTAGCTTCATCATTAAGTTATTTAAGGAGACTGAGGTCTGTAGGGACTGATGACCCCGTAGTTAAGTCCCATAATGTTTACAAACAAACTGAGGTCTGATACACTCTTTTTATTTTTACAACTAATAAAGGTCGCATCGTTAGGTGGTCCTCACAGGTGTTCTCTACGTTCAATACGTCTCCGTCCTTCGAAAGCAGCTTTCCCTTGCAATGATCATGTTTTCGGAGTAAGCACATCCAGTCCCTTATTATCGCGTAACCATTGTAGTGGGCAAAATGCCTGCCCTTGACCGTTGTAATAACTTCCATACTAACGGCCGTACTAAGAAATGCGGAAGCGACCAGTGTACATATGTCGGGACACCGCCCACGGAGTTGTCGGGCCGGGTGAAAGAAGGGGGGGGGGGGGGGGGAGAGGATTAGGAGGAGACAGGCACCCGACCCTTCGGAGCAGGTAAAAGTGTGGCAAATGTCCGGCGTGGCAAATGTCCGACGTGGCAAGTGTCCGGACACCGTTAAGATGCGAGGCTGCCATGCAGGCAGCGTGGGTTCAAGTCCGACATGGGTCAATTACTTTTCACACCTGTCCGATGATTGTGCATAATTATGTATTTTTATAACCATTCTTATGTAAGCGTTTGCGTCGCAATTGACGACCGAACATTGTGTTTGAATGTGAACGACCAGTGTTTTCCAGTATCGCTGATGAAGACACCTTGCGCCTGTAACGCGGTTGCCTTATTAGATGTGCGTGGTGCTACAATGTTCTGTGTTTTCGGTGCTTCTATGACAATTATCACCCAGAATTTTGTACAGGTGCTGAAGTTAGTGACGATGGCGACAATGAGTAAGTAACACTGCGCAATAAGTAAAATAATCAGTTGCTACTGTGTTATTTGCTATTATCCTGACTGTTTACTCAAGCTGTAACATAGGAGTGGGTATAAAGGCATATAATTATGCACAATAAAAGAAGAGAAATGAAAAAAAGTGCAAAATAAATGACCCGAAGGGGAAGATTTTTTTTTTATTATTTTTTTGGTTATTTTTTTAATCGTTTGACTGTTCATTATTTTTGTTTTTCTTTCTTTATATATTTTTCTTTGCTTAATTATTTTTTTAATTTGTTTTGAAATATAAGAAGTAGCAATTAAAATTTTTAAAAATTGTTCTATCGCTAGGTATCGAACCCGGGTCTGCTGCAAGGGAACCTAGCACCTGGCCGACTACACCACTGTCTCGCTGAGTGATAATCGCCATTCATAAGTAGACACGTTACGCGTGGTAATTTGCTGCGAATTTGATCTCGATTTTCTTAGAAATCAAGGCCCATTTGAACAAATCCTTTTAGGTTGATGGTCTGGAGGAATTCTCTCACAACATACCTGCGACCCATCAAAATACGTTGGTACCATACTTGGTGTTCCCCTTGTAAGATTGAGGTGGAAGTCAATGGGAATAATAGGGGAGGGCGAGGGAGTGAGATTGACGGGGGGAGGGCGGAAATGAGGGAGCCGAAGATAAGGGGGATCTGAGATTGATCAGTCCCAATATTTGACTTTACATGAAGAACAGTCTGGTTTATTGTTAAAATAAAACAAAAATTCTTCAGTCTCTCATTAGTCTCGCCATCGAAAGGATTCTAATTGTTGGTTTTATGTTTCCTTAAACCAGACAGCTTTAACAAATACCGCGGCAGTCATTATACAAGTGTCTCTAGCGACAATACAGAACCGTATTTCTCTCTTACAAAACTAGACTGTGGCTGTTGCAACATCTGTACTAACCTTTTTTTTATTTCAACTGGAAGTATTTTTTTTATACATGATTAAACCTGATCCTGCTTGTTTGCGGTTAAATTGGCAACTTAATAAGATTGTATCAGAAGTTATGAGTCCCGACATACGTTTCGAGAATCATTTTGCAAACGATATTACAACAGTGTATTTGTATTCAAAACAGAATGTGAGAGTTATGGGACTTTGTCAAATGTACAAATTATTTTGACAGATTTAAGGAATACCTTTCTGAAAGATGTGGTAAAACATTTAGTTTTTTTTTCGTAACAGACACAAAATCAATTCGCAAATGGTTTCGTAGTATTGTAATGCTAGAAGAGCATAATTGTTAGATTCCTGGTTTTTACGATTCTATTTTGTGTTATTATGTTTCTATTTTACTGATTCTATTTTGTGTTTTTAGGTACATGTATGTTCATTTTAAGTACATTTCCTATATTTGTTTCTTTGTGTTACTGCAGGCCTATATTTTATGAACAGTACTTTTCTGGATATTTTAATGAACACATTTAACATGGTTAAAATAACTGGCCATCACCTCGTTTTTACATTAGAAAAATAGAAAAGGTAAAATGAGGTATAATGAGATCTACGCTATCCAGTATTCTTACAACTCGATAATAACACATTACACTCAATAAAAACTACGGAATCAAATCATTGCCTACATCACACTTGTGCGTCCTCTCCTGGAGTACTGTTGCCCAGTGTGGGACCATCACCAGGTGGGACTGACGGATGACATTGAGAAGGTTCAAAGAAGGGCAGCTCGTTTTGTTTTATCACGTTATTAGGGAAGGGGGGGGGGACGCCACGGAAATTTTGCACGATTTGAGGTGGAAATCATTAAAAGAACGACGTTATTCGTTGCGGCGACTTTTACTTCTGAATGTGAAAATATTTTGTTAGTACCCACCTACATAGGGAGATATAACCATCCCAATAAAATAAGAGAAATCAGATCGCAAACGGAACGATTTAGGTGTTCTTTCTTCCCGCGCTCAAGATTATGAAAGTGGTTAATGAACCGCCTCCCAGGCACTTAAATGTGATTTGCAGAGTATCTCTGTAGATGTAGATGTAAACAGAATGGAAAGCTTTACTGCATTTGATTCCGTTCAATATCTAAGACATACAACTGGCACTGATAATGAGGTGGCTGGTATGCTTGAGCCACTCAACCTTCGCCCACGCAGCTTGAAACGAACGCAAATAGACTTTGTTTTCTCGAATCAAATTTATTACCTAGTGTTTTCAGCAAATTCATTGTGGATTTGCCTGTTCGTTTGATAACCGTGATTCCGCTGTCCACTAGTACAGCTAGATGGTCCACGAAGGCCAGGAAACGGATCTTAATTTAGTCTTTCACTTAATTTATAAGTTCTTTGTGCCATTCTTTAGTGACCTTATTAAGGTTGAAGAACAGTGCTGACAATCATTGCCGTACGTCGGTCTTTATCTTAAAAGGCTTTAATATATCAAATTAAATTTCATCAATAAGAGTTTGATGTTGAGTAGTGTTTTGTGTCAAGTCTATGACGTTCTAGGGCGTTAAAGAGGGGCTGACGATTGAAGTCAAGAAGCGCACAAATGAGAGAACAGCTTCGAGTTACTTTACATATTTGTTGCAGGATGAAAATGTGCTCTGCGTTGGAAGTCCGTATGGTATTATCAAATCTTGTGTTCGAGCTGCTCTTCGGTTCTCTGATTCTCTGACGAAGACAAGCAGAGAAGGTCTTGTAAATAACTTAAACTGTGGTAAATCCACTGTTGTTATTAACATCGAACTTGTCACTTTTTTGTGTATTTCGTGGATAAGGATATATTTCCTGGCTTCAGATAGGTGTTTCGTTTATAGGATACCGTTTGTCGCATGTTCTGCGAGATCGTCAAGTGGGTCTAGGTTACGCAGTTATGTCATCTCCAGATATTCTGTTGTTTTTGAGTCTGAGGATGTGTGTCTGGATTTCATACTCTGTGAGTGGTTGAAATCCAACATTTGTCTACGTAGAAGTCTCTTCATGCGATTTTGATAGTGATACCGGACATTTGAGTAGCTCTGAGAAATAGATAGCCATCTCAATTCAGTTTTCTTTCTTAGTTAGTGCAACGCTTGCATCTTTTTTCCGGAGGCGCATTTTTTTATGAAATATACCAACGGGTCTTTCTTGTGAATGTCTTGTAATGTCTCATTTTGTTGTAACCTCTTTACCTCGTTTTCGATGGGGTGCATTTGTTTCTTCATATGGGCCCACTTTGTTTGCCTGATGAATTTTGTGACTTTCTGTCTTTCTGTGTGGCTCTCTTTCATCCACGCATTGTTTTTTCACTTGCTGAATTCCACCATGGATGTTTCATATTTTTCTTGCTGGACTTACAACTGACAGTGGCGCTGTATATTCATAATCACAAAAATATCCGACCTCAGAGGGAGGTTAAAATTCATTAAAACTTTCCTAAATAGAGGTATCAAAGTGAGAACCATATTTAAGCCCCTGTCCACTCATTTTAAAGGAAACACCTCCATACACATAAAGTGAAGAGACTACCTCGGAGCCACTTAATTAGGAATTTTTCATCAATCAGCTTATAACAGAATTTTCGACCAAGTAAGCTACTGGAATTTTCAGTTTGTGTGTGCATTATCAATGAAGAAGGCAGACTGGGTAGCCACCTCATTCAATAACTTGCATTCTTCCTTGAACTATACTGGTATTGTAGATAAGTAGAATCTCCAAATATTACGAGTGAGGCGAAACATTTAATTCCATATTTCGATTAAGTAAAATGCAAGAAGCATTTATCTACGTTATAAACATTTCTAAGCCAGAAACATGTATTTAAAGAAATATGAAAGTACTTCTGTACCAGTTACCTCACACACCTCAGTTTTCTTTGGAACATAGTGTTTACAAGTGTAGAGCAAGCTGGAAACTAAATTACAGTAACTAGGGTTCCGAATCACAAAACCGGAAAGAATTCGTATTCATACACTCATTGTAACAAACGAGATCGGCAGCTCTGAATTTACTTCAGAATTGCGCTTCCGCTATCTAGGTAACTTACCAGGGTAAAGCACGACCTGGGTAATTCTTTGAGGATAAGCGTAGATAACTTAGTAACACATAAAGGGTGAGGAGCCATGGAAGAGGTACAGCGCACTAACCAGCCAATTCCGAGGGGGAAAAAGACTGCAAAATACAAAGTGCAGCTTTGTCTATTTCAAATATTTTCTACGAAATGTACACATTTTTGGCTCTTAATGACAGAATTTCGTGACTTTATTTTTTAAAATTGCGACCATCGCCATTTGAGATATTTTGTTATGTTTTTGCGATGTTTTGAGCGACATAGGAAAGAGTGCATTCGTGGGGTCCTGATTTTAATTTGATATTATTTTTATAGATCCACTACCATCATAAAGACAAGTTTTGCAATCAAAATTCCATAATATGTAATTGATGAGTAAGGTCAAACTACAGTTCTTGAAAAATATTGGCGATCTCCATTTACTTTACAAACTAGAGACCCACTTCGGCTTTGCTCAGGTGCCATTCATTAATGAATACAATGAGAGGTTCACTTAGCGAAAAAAAATCAAGTACAATACTTCGCTACATGTCTATATCGCCAGTAGTTATCTGTCATTCAGTCAGACAGTTAATCTAGAATAGATTCGTCCAACCGAGTCTTCCCTAACATTTGAAAAAGCAATTCCAGTAGTATCATGACTTCATTCGAACTAAATAAATCGGATTTCAGATTACTCAGCTATTACAAAAGTGACTGCTTACTCATATAAATTATTTATCATGGACTTAAACCAGAATTCATTGTATTAACAGTCATTTGTTTGTGTTTTTCATGCATTCATGTCAACGTTTGGTGACTTTTTTCTGTTTGCATTCGGGTATTTGTTTTAGTCATCTGTTCGACCATCTACATTCGACTCCACTCACTATCCATCTCCTCCCCTCTTCCTGATATGAACAATGCCACATGTAATGTACAGGCATTGCACAGTATCATTCGTCAATTATGTATTATTCCATTTTTCCTTCAATCCATTTCCTCCTTGATTAGATTAGATTAGATTAGTACTTACGTTTCACTCCATTCCATGATGGTGGTGGTGGTGGCTGGTGCAGCAACAGTGTTAAATATTAAAAAATGCTCAGTCTCTGTTGCAGCAGAGACTGAGCATTTTTTTAAGATTAGTACTTGTTCCATAGATAATAAATACGACACTTCGTAATGATGTGGAACGTGTCAGGTTAATGAAAGGTGTCTTTACAAATTATTACTTTGCACTAAATATTACATGACGATATTTTTTAAATTTTTTATTGTTTTTATTTTTTTTCAGATTTACTAATTTAAATCTAAAAAATCATCTAGAATGTAGGAGTTACCATTCAGAAATTCTTTTATTTTTAAATGCTGGTTGGCTATATGTCAGGCTTTTGATGGTGTTTGGTAGGTGACCAAAGAGTTTTGTGGCAGCAAAATTTACCCCTTTCTGTGCCGAACATAGATTTAACATGTTTACCTACGCCTCCCCTCTATGTAACTATGTCCTCTTGAGCATCTGTATATTCCTCTCTCTTTTCAATCTCTTCCTCTCACCCGACCTTTCTCTTCCCCATCCTCTTTGCCAAGAGAGAGACAAAATAAGAACAAAATCAGGCATATTCAACGTTTGAATTATAGTCTTAAGTTCACACAAGAGTCGCATTGAAAAGGCTCTCTAGTTTTTTCGAAATTTCCAATTATTTTGGGAAACTTCTACAAATTTTTCATTTTTCATAAACTTTGCCCTGACAATCACGAACATAGTAAATTAGACCCAGAAAATTCTGTCAAGCAGTTATAAACTAATGATACTTCAAACATGCAGGACCGCGGTGGCCGAGGTGACTGAGGCGCTCCAGTCACGGTCAGCACGGCCACTACGGTCGGGGGTTCGAATCCCCCCTCGGGCATGGATATTTGTGCCGTCCTAGTTCGTAAGTAGTTCATAAGTAGTTTGTAAGTTTAGGGACTGATGACCCCGTCGTTAAGTCCCATAAGCTTTGTTAAAAAAAAAAAAAAAAAAAAAAAAAAAAAAAAAAAAAAAAAAAAAAAAAAAAAAAAAAACCATGCAGGAACTGATGTTTATTTTTATAAATTTGCTGCAGACAAGTTGCAACTCATGGTAAAGATGCGGGCTGAGCCGCAGACAAGCACATAGAGAAGACATCGTACACAGCTGAGCTTTTGGCCAGTCAAGAGTCTCAAGTCGGTACGTGGCAGCCGGCGACGGTAGTCATATGATCGTGAGTTGTGCCTGCATGAATGTGTGTGTGTCTATTTCTAATGAAGGCTGGGGGTGCGGCTGAAAGTTAAGTTGTGTGTGAGCATTATTTCTATGTGCCTGTCTGCGGCAGCGAGTTGCAAGCTAGCCCTATTAAATATACATCAATTACCGCAAGTATGAAATACCACTAATAGAGAACAGCTTGACAGGATTGGAGGGGTTTAGTTCGTTATGTTCTTCTCATTTGTATTGAGCGAAAATTTGGAAAAGCTTCCCAAAAATACACTCAATTTTTGGGAAGCTTTTCCACGAGGGCTGCAACTTAAATAGTGCCAAGTCTGCTGTGAAGACACTACGAAATGGAATCTACTATTGTCGCTGATAGCACACGCCGTTGACATACCTACCTTACCGCCCGTACCACGTCACCGGCGTGCGCACAATCGAGGGAAAAACACTTGCAAGCGAGCGGTCTAACGTAATGGTGTCACTATGTACGACTGTGATGGTGTTAACCTAACGTCAGTTCACAGTATTACTGTTCGTTTTTGGAGCATCACCTGCGACCAGTTTTGTAACAGAAGCGGCAACACTTTCGCCGGCCGCGGTGGCCGAGGTGACTGAGGAGCTCCAGTCACGGTCAGCACGGCCACTACGGTCGGGGGTTCGAATCCCCCCTCGGGCATGGATATTTGTGCCGTCCTAGTTTGTAAGTAGTTCATAAGTAGTTTGTAAGTTTAGGGACTGATGACCCCGTAGTTAAGTCCCATAAGCTTAACAAACATTTGAACATTTGAATTTTTGCAACACTTTCTGCCCAATCCATCCATCATTTTGCACGACAATGCGCGGTCGCATACAGTGCAAGTTGTGGCTGCTCTGTTCAGTCGATGAGACTGGGAAGTACTGGACCGTTTACCATGCTCCCCGGACTTAAGTCCTTGTGACTTTGATTGTGTTCTGAAGATGAAAGAACCACTTCGTGGCATTCGCTTCAGAATTGTTTCAGAGATTCGACAGACAGTAGACCACACAATTCCCATCATCAACACAACAGGCTGTGCTAACGGCATACTACGCCTTCCACATCGTTGGGAACGGGTTCTACGCAACGCTGGTGACTACTTTGAAGGAAACTAACAGGTGCAAACATGTAACACTTTTGTATCAGTTGCGAATAAATAGTTGTACTATTTAAGTTCCAACCTTCGTAGGTTTTCAGCATATTTATATTAGCTTTCTGATTTGGGCCCCCTCCTACACCCGGAAAAATAATCCTGTGTTCTGGCCTGCCTATGTCCTTCCTCATGATTTAACCTATCTCCATTAAAGTTTCGTAAGAACTGGTTCAGCGGCTTAGTAGTGTACAAGCTCACAGACATATTTACATAATTATTTATTGACCTAAATAAGTTGCAGCATATGTTTTTATGGATATGAAAGGGAAAGAGGCACGATTCATTACCACCGAATGTACCGTGGATCTTTCCCCACCGTTAGCGATCCGTTTGCTTCACGATTCCCTCACTGCTTCCTCAGGCCTCTAGTAACTGTTCTTGCGCCATTGCAGAGTTAGACAACGTATCGTTACGGACGTGCTCTTCTGGCTATATTCTACCTAGTGCGTACCTGCGCTTTGACTCAGTGACCGACGTCGTAATACTTGTGCGGTGCTGAAACTTTACTCACACCTGAAAAGGCTCTGTCGTCATCGCCGTCCGGTGTCGAAGATAACTGCCGACGGGCGCCTTTTTCTGCCGTCTCCTATATGCTGCACAACAATGCTGTATTGAACGCCGAAGTACGCGTGGTGGACAGACAAAGGAGGTCATCATTGTGAAGGCAAAGACGGCATTCAACGCTGAAGGAGGCTTGTTATTCAACCATACGCCTTAATCTGAGAAATTTGCGAGGATGTATGTTTGAACCCCTGCGTTGTGTGGAAGTTAATTACGGTCTATGGCGAAACAGATAAAGAAGAGAATCGAAGAATAGCAGAAGGAGGTTGAAAATTAGAATATCTCTCTTGAATTTGCAAGGAAATGAGTATACATAATAGACCGAGAAAAAGAAGGTAATGGATGACATCTGTGATGCTAGAGGGGACTGTAGAGGATAAAATTTTGGGGAGGACAGATGTCAGAATACATGCTACAAGTAAGAGGATGTTGGGTCCAGTGCGGTACACTAGACGTCAGAGTATTAATGCTGCAATTAAAAGTTGTACGAGGCGCGTCCAGAAAGTAAGTTCCGTATGGTTATATAAAACGAACGGGTACAGATACAGAAAAAATATTGATTGTACAAAAATCTACAAAAACTACTTTTCTACATAGCTTCCGAAATTTTGTAGGCAATTGTCATAGCATGGCACAAGGTTTTGGGTGCTTTTTTCGTAGAATGTTGCCGCTTGTGTATTCAACTATGTGGTAAAATGTTCTTTCAGTTCGTCATCATCGTTGAAGTGTTGTCCACCAAGGACAGATTTTAGGTGTAAGAAGAGGATTACTGTCAAAAGATTTTTTTTTTCCACGATAATGCCTGACCTCACACACCGAATGTGACCTAACAATTCTTACGGAAATTTCAGTGGGTCCTGTTTGATCATACTGCATACAGTTCGGACCTCTGTCCTAGCGAATTTCATCTCTTCTTACACCTAAAATCTGTCCTTCGTGGTCAACACTTCAACGATGATAAAGAGCTGTTACCACATGGTTGAATACACAGGCGGCAACCTTCTGTAAAAGATGCATGCAAAAACTTGTGGCAAGCTATAAGTGCCTACAAAATTTCGGCAGTTATGTGGAAAAGTAGTTTTAGAGTTCTAGAATTTTGTGCAATAAAAATTTCTTCTGTATCTGTGTACAATTTCATTTTATTGCCAAACGGAACTTACTTTCTGGACGCGCCTCGTATAAAACAGTTGACGCAGCTATTCTCAGTACATAGACGGCTCAATACCATTTAGTCCAATGCCAAATGCAAAGCTAATGCCATTAAATCCTTCCTCGCGTGGTAATTTACCCAGCACTTAGATTCCTGTCATACGTTGCCAACAAGACATCGAACAGCTGAAGGCAAAATCCTACTACTACTTCTCGAATGAGAGCAACAATCTACTTTTTGGCTTTCTATTCTACATACTGCTACCACAGAGGTGTAGGATGTCTTTCCTGACATGAGTTGTCCAGTACCAAATGTTCAAATGTTTGTTAAGCTTATGGGACTTAACTACGGGGTCATCAGTCCCTAAACTTACAAACTACTTACGAACTACCTTATACTAAGGACGTCACAAATATCCATGCCCGAGGGGGGATTCGAACCCCCGACCGTAGTGGCCGTGCAGATCGTGACTGGAGCGCCTCAGTCCCCGCGGCCACCGCGGCCGGCTGTCCAGTACCATAGTAAACTTCTACAGTATTAAAATGATCAACTTTTTGTAGAACTGAAAAACATACATTCCTTATCTTACTAGGGAAATACTGCATTTCGTATTTAACGGCTTGGTTCTTCGAACATGTCGAAGTGACGTGAGATCGGAGCAGTTCTGTACTTCAAGAAACATGTTGCTTTAAACCAGTGATGACCATAATGATTTACGTTAAACTGGTTCTCAGAACGTCGCTAACGTCTTACCTCTCGCGAGATGTGCAGCCTGTGTAGTGATCTGTGACAGATTAAGTACGGTGGGAGCAATCGGTCGACGAAATTTACAGCCGATAGTCGTGGGCTAACGAGCTCTTCGACTGCACCGTAATTAACGCAGCTGACTTTCCCCTTTAGAATTCAGCTTCTAAGTGTTCCTCTCACTTCGATCATTACTACAGAGAGGTAATTACATCCGTATTTCATGTCGTGGGTTTCTTGATTAATACCTATGTAGCAATACATCTTCAGCAGTTATAAACTGGCAATAAGACAATGTAATCAGAGATTTTTCTATGATGGCCTACTCGTACTAGAGTGAGCTGTATATTATCCCTATAAGCATAACAGACAGTTTGTATAGCTAAATGCTTGTAAATGGAGTGACACAGCCCTCAAACCACTGTGACTTGTTGTGCCTTCCTGTGTTCACCAAACTAAGCTGTTAAAGCCAAATTGTCTGCTTTCATACCCAGCAACTAGAGTAGCTGCTAATAGTACCTCGCCGGCCGCGGTGGCCGAGCTGGCTGCGGTGCGCCAGTCACAGTCTGCACGGCCGCTACGGTCGGGGGTTCGAATACCCCCTCGGGCATGGATATTTGTGCCGTCCTTAGTATTAGCTAGTTCATAAGTAGTTTGTAAGTTTAGGGACTGATGACCCCGTAGTTAAGTCCCATAAGCTGTACAAACATTTGAATTTGAATAGTACCTCGTGCCTGCAATCCTACACTCAAAAACTCTATAGACTAACATTTACGAAATAATGATAAAATACAAAATAAATATGAATGATTAATTGATAAAAGAGGTTTTATTCTAACGTATGCAAATGAGGTATGCAACGCCAGATAACACACAAGCAGAGGGTCGGACATGTGGATTACCGATTACGATCGAAATTTGTTTGGTCGTTTTGTATGCAATACAAAGAGACACGTATTTCGGCGTTTTGCTAGACAATAGTTTCTGAATATTAACAAGAACAAAACAGGGGGAATGGAGTACAGTCTAAGAAAATCAGCTGATGCTGAAGGAATTAGATTAGGTAACGAAACAATAAAGGAGGTATGAGTTTTGTTACTGGGGCAGTAAAATAACAAATGATGGTCGCAGAACAGAGGATATAAAATGCAGAATGGCAATGGGTAGAAAAGCGTCCTAGAGAAAGAGAAATTTGTTAACATCTAATGTTGATTTAAGCCTAAGAAAGTCTTTCTGAAGGCATTTGTGTGGAGTGTTGCCTTGTAGGGGAGTGAAACATGGACGATAAACAGTACGGACAGGAAGATGATAGAGGCTTTTGAAATGTGGTGCTACAGAAGAATGCTGAAGATTAGATGGGAGGATCGTGTAACTAATGAGGAGGCACTGAACAGAATTGGGGAGAAAAGGAATTTCTGGCATATCTTGACTAAAAGAAGGGATCGATTGGTAGGACACATTGTTAGACATAAAGGAATCGTGAATTTAGCATTGGAGTGAAGTGTTTGGGGTAAAAACCGCAGAGGAAGATAGGGTATTGTGGGTATTGTGGAGAGCTGCATCAAACCAGTCTCCGGACTGAAGACCACAACAACAGTTCCTGAAAAATTAACGTCAAAGTTAATTAAGGAAAATCGCATTTTCAATGCTATACCTCGAAAGAACGTTTAAAGGTGAGCATTTGGTTTCAAAAGTTACTGACGTTCAAGTAATTCCTGAACTTTTTTAATTGTAATTTTATTTTATTTCTTACAGAAAAAGAACAAATAAATTTGCTTGAAGAATTTGAAGTACATTCTCACAATTCTTAAGGATGACTGACAGATAACTGGTAACTGCACTTTGGACAATGCAGTTACTGGGAACACTGACCGATAACATGAAACAAGAGTTTGAAATCTCATAAACAATAATAACTTAAGGACAAGTGATCGCCCCCACAACTGGTCACTTGGGCTACCTTCGCCCTCGCCCTTCCAAGAACCCACCCAAGGTCAGCCCCTATTGCCCCTGCCCGCCAGGTCCGCAACCACCGCCAACAGCCCCCTATGAATAATATAAAAAAATCCTAATTTGCATATCAAACTAATCGTGGCAACCTATGTCTTTGCATTAACAATTTTGCAGACTGAATATTAAGTTTTCTGTCGGAAACCGTCAGTGAGCAACACTAGCTGCCATGCTGTTTGTAAGTAACGTTTAACAACAATTGTTCAATCAATTATCTGTTGTGAAATATTTCGGAGAGAACTATGTTTGAATTAACAATTTCCGAAAAAACATATCGTTTTCGAAATTCGTTTGTGTCTTAATGTCTCAGAGCAAAATCTTCCTACACTCTGATAGGTTACCTAATTTACATATGATGTAAGCGTAGGCTTCCACGGCCATTGTCACTTTAGGTAAAGTTCTTCAGGGTATTAGACTGCTTCGTCATCGTGTGAAGCCAACCGACGTTTCGGCCACTATTGCAACTCGCCAGTCAGATGAATACCCTGGTGAAGGCGACTTGAAACAGTGCCCGAAACGTCGGTTGGTTTTACACGATGACGATGCGGCCTAATACCCTGAAGATCTTTATCCCACTACACACCATCTGTAATATAAGAAACCGTTCACCATCTGATGAGATGCTAGGCATATCGAAACCGGTAATGGAAGAAATATAATAAAACATTTTGCATAAAAGGCGACTGGTTGCTGTCATTCAAGATACCGAACATTTCATTTTCTCGGAATCGGTAGAGGCAGTTTAGGTAACATGATATATAAACCTTAATTACAGCTCGTATGGAACGCAATTTTGCATGTAAATATAGACATGGCATCAGGTAATTCGTTGTAATGCTGCTGGTGTGTAAGTGGTGTATTACTTATATTGCGAACTACAATTTCACCCACAAATACTCGAAATGTAAGTGTATCTAGTGACGTTACTTTGGATGGTATTAGTTCACGCCACCAGCCATGCACTATACTCACACAACAGCCAAATGAACAGCAAAAGATGTTTTGTTTGTACAGGGTGTTACAAAAAGGTACGGCCAAACTTTCAGGAAACATTCCTCACACACGAAGAAAGAAATATATTATGTGGACACGTGTCCAGAAACGCTTAATTTCCATGTTAGAGCTCATTTTAGTATTTCTCTTTAAATGTAAATTGAAATAATTCGTGCAGACAATTGTCAAAATACCCAATTGTTTCGTTAGTATGTACTGTACTTCCTCGATTCACCGCCAGTTGGCCCAATTGAAGGAAGGTAATGTTCACTTCAGTGCTTGTGTTTATTTATGAATGAGGCTTCATTCCAACATGATCAGATTGTAAATTTTCACAATCAACTTGTGTGGGCTGACGAGAATCCGCACGCAAATTGTGCAATCACGTCATCAACATAGATTTTCTGTGAACGTTTGGGCAGGAATTGTTGGTGATGTCTTGATCGGGCCTCATGTTCTTCCACCTACGCACACTAGAGCACGTTATCATGATTTCAGACGGGATACTCTGCCTGGGCTGCTAGAACATGTGCCTTTACAAGTACGACACAACATGTGGTTCATGCACGATGGAGCTTCTGCACATTTCAGTCGACGTGTTCGTACGCTTCTCAACAACAGATTCGGTGACCGATGGATTGGTAGAGGCAGACCAATGTCATGGCCTCCACGCTCTCCTGACCTCAACCCTCTTGACTTTCATTTATGGGGGCATTTGAAAGCTCTTTTCTACGCAACACCGTTACCAAATGTAGAGACTCTTCGTGCTCGTATTGTGGACGGCTGTGATACAATACGCCATTCTCCAGGGCTGCATCAGCGCATCAGGGATTCCATGCGACGGAGGGTGGATGCATGTATCCACGCTAACGGAGGACATTTTGAACATTTCCTGTAACAAAGAGTTTGAAGTCACGCTGGGGCATTCTGTTGCTGTGTGTTTCCATTCCATGATTAATGTGATTTGAAGAGAAGTAATAAAATGAGCTCTAACATGGAAATTAAGCGTTTCCGGTCACATGTCCGCATAACATATTTTCTTTCTTTGTGCGTGAGGAATGTTTCCTGAAAGTTTGGCCGTACCTTTTTGTATCACCCTGTGTAATAAAAAATTGACAAAAAATAGGTGAAACGAATATTTCCCCAAACTCAATAAAACATCAGCCTACTTGCTCCTAGGCCCTAGTGTTTGTAGTTCTCTGGTAGCATAGTACTCGAGCCGTGGTAAGGATCCATCCACACAATGTATCCAGTCTTTGTTGCTCCAGTCCAAATTTTGTAGTCATACCGTAGAGATTTTCCTCTCATGAACTGTTTGCACTCATGTTTGCCGAAGTAAGGCACCATTGTTTCATCAACGCTAATTTTTCTTCATACGGTGAATTTTCTTAATTAGATTGTCATTGTCACACAAGTGCAAGTTGGACATTATGAATTTGAATATATCTCGGGAAAGCGCTCCAGCTACAAGATTATTATGGGAGTCTGATCTTGTTTCCCAGTAGATATTCCGCCTCGGTACTTCAATATAACCGCTAAAAGTATTGCAATAAATGACCTAATTTCAATTGAAGTCACATCACCCAGTCTATTGTGTTTGACAGCATATTGGTTTGTGAATGTGACAAATATGTCAATAACATCATAATTGAAAAATGACCAGAATATTTGCGACGGACTTCGTTTGTTTGGAACGTAGTGTTGTTGAGGCCAATCATTATTTTACTCTGCAAGGTCACAGATCCTGTTTGTACCGCCATTTTCATCTTGTCTGCCTTCTCCTGCCCATAAAGTTTCTCGTCTTTCTCTCGCCCGTCCAGTAAGTTCACTTTCAATAACTAGTTCTACTTCGGTTTCAGTTCTCAATTGACTTCCTCGTAAGTTATCTAAATCTGCAATATTTTCACTGCATTTGTGGAGGGAAAGGCTGTCAACGATATGTGACTGTTGGCATCCACGATGTCATCATTATCTTCATAATTTTCAAGTATTCTCAAAGCTTCAAAAGCCTGAAACCCATATATAAAAGAAATAACAGTAAATTATCATTTGTTCTAAATAACCCCCTTATGACTGACGTGCTATATGTAGTACGGCAAAATATATCAATAGTGTGAACCATTGTTGATATTGCACGATTTATACAGCATGGTATAATAAATTACCTTGTCTTTCAGTTGTGGATATAATACTAGTACTTAAAAGTAAGTATAGTATGTACTCCACAAACCTTTCGTAGGCAATGCGATAGCGTTCTCCCATTTTCCCAAGTACAGGTACAGGTACAGTAACTCAGCTTTCCAGTGATAAATACAAACCAGAACTGCAAGGTTTTGATTGTTGACTTCAATTTAAACTTCTAACAATGGCTTACAGTAGGTACCAACTGCTAATCACATAATCATATCGCACAGTAGGATTCTAAACATAATTACGTATAGCGTCCTACACAAAGAGGTATATAAACAACATAGAGAGGCTACAGGCAAGCTACAGCGCTCTGGGAGGCAGCACTAAGCAATACTGGCCGCCATATTTGAGAACGTCAGTTTGAAGCAGCAGAGTGAGCAGACGCTTCTGTTTGTCATCTAAACTAACGTGTGAACGCTATTATTAGTGATAAATCATGCACAGTGTTTGTTCAGCGTACAACTGCAGCAGCCGCAGTGATAAAATTACTGTAGGCAGGTATAAAGAAAGAGATATTTAATTATATAGGTCGTTGTGTATCAGCGTGTATTTGTTTCAAATGTTCAAATGTCTGTAAATCTATCGGACCAAACTGCGTGGTCATCAGTCCGTAGCTTACAAACTACTTAAACCTAGGTAAACTAACCTACGGACAAACACACACACCAATGCCCCAGGGAGGACTCGAACCTCCACGGCGAGCAACCGCGCGCTCCGCAGCGAGACGCTTTAGACCGCTCGGCTACTCCACCGCGGCGTGTATTTGTTTATTAACGTTCATTATACTTCACTTTCACATTCACCAAGTTTAAAATTACGTTTACCTCACGACCATCAGCTAGGCAGATGACGGATGTATTTGGTGTGTTTTAATCCAATGACAGTTGTTTATATAGTGTACAAAAGCGTATTAACCATTGGATAAGTAGCCTAGGTATATTAACTGTAATTAAACTATTCTTTACACAGATTTCCTTCGAAAAACAAGGAGTTGCTAATCCAATGGGTAACAAGTATAAGTGGCAAGCTACAAAGTATAGTTACATATGCTCTCGTCATTTTGAAGAATAGTTCATGTATGGTACCACCAATCGAAAGCGGCCATTGGCAAATGCCATTCCAACAATATTTTCGTTTCCTGAGCACCTAAAGAAACCAGAAGCTGTAAAGAGAGTACCGAGGAAACTACAAATTGTGGAGAGCTCGATAAATACGTAATGTACTTCAAAGCATGAAAAATCATTTGGACCACAGGCAGACTAAAGATAATTGAAGATTTTAAAGAATTTCGCCTGTATTTATAGGGAAGATATGTCGGCAAATAAGAACGATTATTGATATTACAGTAACATCAAATAATGCATCAGTTCGACGATTGTAAACATTACACTTAGGATGCAGCAGTAAAAGAAAAATGTAATTCGAAGTGGGAATTACTTTCCGAAATGCGTCGCCCAGAAATTAAGGAAAATCGCGACTGGCAACGATTAATAGAAAACCTATGATTCAGTTCAAACAACTTACGGGTATGCTGCCGGGTGACGTCGACAACCGCCGATATTTCGGCAGGTGGACACCCTGCCATTCTCAAGGCACAACTGCACTTACGGAAGCAATGTGCAAGCGTATTTAATACCTCGGTTTGCAAAGGGTAAACAAGGAAGATAACACACACAGTACAAGTCACAGCAGAGTCAACACGACCAAAGATGACCAAACATCAAAAATATCGATAGTAACTGTTAACAGGTGAGGCAGCATTAATTTTATCCCTGTTTTTTGACGAGAGACAGTGCCGGATTCCAAGCAGAATTTAAACAAAAACCACCATCTCTGTTTATAAGGTCGCTTGCTAGTTTAAATTCAACAGCTTCCTTAATAACACTATCCCAATAGGTGGAAGTTCATGCGAGGATCTCCGTGTTGTTGTATTCCATAGGATGACCGGTGCCAAGACAGTGTTCTGCAACAGCGGATTTATTTGGCTGTTGTAAGCGCGTGTAACGTTTATGTTCAATACACCAGTCTTCCACAGTCCTGATTGTCTGACCAATATATGACATGCCACAACTGCAAAGAATACGATATACACCTGCCTTACGCAAACCAAGATCATCCTTTACGGACCCCAACAGGGTCTTTATCTTAGAAGGTGGTCGAAAAACACATTTCACATCATATTTCCGCAAAATACGACCAATCTTGTTGGAAATACTTCCTGCGTAAGGCGAAAAGGCCATAGATTTAGGTACCACTTCATTACTATCGTCACTCACCCGTTGCACAGAAGGCTGATAGCGCAATGCACGTTTTATCTGTCTCTCACTATAACCATTCTGACGAAAGGTCTCCTCGAGATGGGACAACTCAGCTGACAAACTTTCAGGGTCTGAAATGACATGTGCCCTGTGAACCAAGGTACGAAGTACTCCTTCACGCTGAGCTGGATGGTGACAACTATCAGCTCGCAGATACAAATCAGTGTGAGTAGGCTTCCTATAAACAGAATGTCCCAATGTACCATCAACCTTCCTTCTGACCAACACATCAAGGAAAGGAAGACAGCCATTCTGTTCCACCTCCATTGTGAACTGAATATTCGGGTGGATTGAATTTAGGTGTTCCAAAAAACCATTTAAATTCTCACTACCATGAGGCCAAACGACAAAATTGTCGTTTACATATCTGAGAAAACACGCAGGTTTCAGAGTCGCTGACGCTAAAGCACGTTCCTCAAAATCCTCCATAAACAAATTGGCCACAATAGGTGACAACGGGCTTCCCATTGCAAATCAGTTTGTTCATAGTACTGACCATTGAATAAAAAGTAAGTGGAAGTCAGCACATCCCGAAAAAGATTTGTTAACTCGACACCAAACTTAACCTCAATGAGCTGCAACGAATCTGACAGAGGAACGAGAGTGAAGAGAGACACATCAAAACTCACTAAAATATCAGAGTCATTGAAACGCAATCCCTGCAATCGACGTAAGAAATCCGCCGAGTTCTTAATGTGGTGTTCACACCTGCCCACCATTGGACTCAAGAAACTAGCAAGATGTTTAGCTACACGATATGTCGGAGCACCAATGTTAGATACTATAGGCCTCAGAGGAATGTTCTGTTTATGAACCTTAGGAAGGCCATACAATCTATGTGGTACAGCACAGTAAGAATTAAGACTCTTGATGGTCTGCGGTGAGAAAGTCTTTCTCTCAACACTCTTTGTGGGGTCAGCACCGATCCTACGATATGTCGAATCAGAAAGTAGACATTGCATCTTTTGAATGTAATTGTCCTTATTAATCAAAACTGAGGCGTTTTCCGTGTCCGCAGGCAAGATAACAATATCAGGATCTATTCTGAGAGACCGTAAAGCAGATGCCTCAGCTGCTGTTATATTACACTTGGGTGGACGGGCCCCAGTCAACACACGACAAGCTTCCCTCCTAGCCTCTTCTGCAGAATCGGAAGGTAGTTTGGAAACAGCCTGTTCAATAGAACTTATGAAATCAACGACCGGCAAACGCTTAGGCGTCGGTGCGAAATTCAAACCCTTCCCCAACACAGATAAAGCTGCGTCGTCGTAAGTTTTCTCCGTGAGATTGATCACAGATCGTTGCGAAACTAAACTGGAATCAGACTCTGGGCCAAGGAAACGTTCAAATTTCGCCGAATGCCGAGCAGTTACAGATTGAAATTCCCAATCAGACTGTGTCGAAGAGGCACCGTCCAACCAATCCCACGAAAATTGAGACACATTAGTAAAATGTTCAAATGTTTGTAGAACTTATGGGACTTAACTACGGGGTCATTAGTCCCTAAGCTTACAAACTACTTATGAACTACCTAAGACTAAGGACGGTCAAATGTCCATGCCCGAGGGGGGATTCGAACCCCCGACCGTGGTGTCCGTGCAGACCGTGACTGGAGCGCCTCAGTCCCCTCGGCCACCGCGGCCGGCGACACATTCACTACGTTTACATGGAACACATCTTCCGGAAGACGAAAACCGATTTTCGTAAACCGTTTTTCGCTGTCGTGTTTACATGGCATAGCCTGAATCGGTTTTCCTAGCCCACTTAACATGGCGGCTGAAAAACAGCTGATTCAGTTCCTGATTTAGTCAGCATAATCGCTATTTTTTCTTTATTTAAATACACAGATTTTTTCTTCAATCTAATATTTATACTTTTATTTCACGTTAAAAAATATCACCCTTTCAATATGTGCCGAAAATTCATAACACGAAAACACAATCTGACAAGCCAAGAACGCTTCAAAAACGGTTGCGTTTACATGGGCACGAAAATCGATTGTGGAACTGGAAAACCGCTTTAGAGAAGCGGATTTCCAGAATCGATTTTGGAGCGTTTACATGACCAACCAAAAGCGGATTTGGGAAATCGGTTTACGAAATCCGGTTTTGGGAGCCCATGTAAACGGGGTGATTAGTAGCAATCATTAAATGAAGCCGAAATAACTCCTTGGAAACAAAATCTATGATTCAGTGGTTTGCAGATGCCCAGTATCACCTGGCGTGACACTGACGTTCTCAAAGATGGCGGCAATCTTTCCAATTGGCTTCAACTATGGCGGCGCTGTGGCCAGTCTATGTTGTTTATATAGGTCTTTGGTCCTTTGGACGTCAGTCTTATCTGCGTTAAAGTGAGGAGGCAGAGCTGTGTAGCCAGTCACCTGCCCTCAGTCAGCATTCTTTCGCGCCGCCAGTTCCGTTTCCTAATCCGCAGCACTTAGGGCAGGGCTGGTTTGGAAAATTCCTGACATCCTGCGGGGAGCCCGTTAAGCGGAAACCGTCCCCGCGGCGCGCGTATCGCGCTCCTATTATCTGAGGCACGCACCCCAGACAAGCAGTAAAGTGCCGCGGGAGAAAGCACGGCCGCCGGCTATCGCCGCCTCAGGTAAACAACTTTTACCCACCAGCGGCGGACGCCAGCGTCTCCTCAGACATGCCAAGCAGTCGTCAGCGTACGTGACATTGCAACACGCTCTCACAGTGTTGAAAAAGGATGGGTTTGACGGAAGGCCCAAGCCCCAAGTAAAAACATTTGCCAGTTTAAAGAACAATTTATTTAAAGGACACCTAAATAGCTCCTTACTCTATAAACAAATCTCGTCAGTAGAGAATCAAGCAAAATAGACAGATGGGATAAATACGATTAACAACCCAAAGACAAGATAGATTTTGCTAAAAGACAGATACATTTACAAGCTTTTTTTTTTTCATATGTGGAACATTAGCATAACTTAATTAAGGAAACTGCACAATAGGAACAATTTAAAACATAGTCATGATTGACACTTAAAAACAAGGAAATGTTAACGAGCACCGATTTCATTTTATTTTATTTTATAATATCCGCTGGTAAGCTGGTAAGTGTCACACTCCGATACCAAACTTGACTTCCACATTCCCTTGCTAGAGAACCACGGGGCACAGAACCGCCAACAGGTGTAACCGTCGCAGAAATCCACAGTCTGCTGAGACACTGCGCGAGCATGCGGACTCGCCCGGCCCACGGAAGGTACTGCCCCCTGCTACGTCTCCAACGGCTACACGCCTTCCCCCCGAAAATCACCACACTTCTCACTCGGAGAAACAGAAATACATCGGCTGAAATGGCAACGGTAATTGCAATTCCACGGAGCGGAACTCGAAAATCGAACCGCACGAAGAGCATACTTCAAGACATGCTAACTCTGCCATTTACTGATTGATGTAGTGTTTCACTCGTCAAGATTAGCGTCACGAGGCTGATGTACTGATTCACATAAGTCCCTACAATCCCGACCGCGAACAGCGGACAAATTGAGCACCTCGGCGGCCCTTATGGTGGCAAACTTCCGCGCGAACTTAAAATGTGCACAAGACTCATTTGATTAGAGGGTGTATTCATTCGAGTTGTTGTTGTTATGGTTTTCATTCCGGAGACTGGTATGATGCAGCTCTCCACCCTACTCTGTCCTGAGCAAGCCTCTCCATCTCCTCACAAGAACCCACATCCATTTCAATCTGCTTACTATATGCGTCTCTTGGTCTTCCTCTGCGGATTTTACCCCACACGCTTCCCTCCAACGCTAAATTCACAATTCCTTGATGTCTAAGAATGTGTCCTACCAATCGAGCCCTTCTTTTAATCAACGTATGCCAAAAATTCCTCCTCATTAGTTATGCGATCAACCCATCTAATTTTCAGCATTCTTCTGTAGCGGACATTTCAAAAGCCTCTATCCTCTTCCTGTCCGCACTGTTTATCGTCCATGTTTCACTCCCGTACAAGGCAACACTCCACACAAATGCCTTCAGAAAAGCCTTCCTTGCATTTAAATTAATATTCGATGTTAGCAAATTTCTCTTTTTCAAAAATGCTTTTCTTCCCATTGCCATTCTGCATTTTATATCCTCTGTACTCCGACCATCGCATGTTATTTTACTGCCCAAGAAACCAAACTTTATTGTTTCGTTACCTAATCTAATTGACCAATAAACCATGTCTGCTGAGTCTGTAGACAACGGTTCAGTGGTTGCGACAAGGTCCGGAGCAAGGCTACCTGCAGTTCTCCGTGGCCTTCGGCGGGCAATAATGGTGAGATATCTTCTTGTCGTGTTGTACACCGTGGATGTCCCGCACCGTAGTGCGCGGACACGTTTCCTGTCTGCCGCAATCAATGCCACGATCCTGAGGTCACACTTTGTGGGACATAAAGGGTCCGTGCTACGACCTGCTGTGTTTGATCAGCCTCCAGTCGCCTTGATATTCTACCCCTCATAACGTCATCAGTATGTGTTCTTTGAGCCATTTTCAACATACAGTCACCATTAGCACGTACGAAAACGTCTGCTTACTTACTTGCTGCACCGTGCTCTGACATGCACCAACACACCTCTGTGTATGTGGGCTGCTGCCAGTGCCACCGTGCGACGACCGCAGGTCAAATGCACCACATGGTCATACCTCGAGGGGATTTAAACCCGCAAACCACCCACCAGTGCGCTGTTTCACCATGTATCAGTATTATCCTTAATTTACGAGCATGAGTTTAGATAACATTTAGGGGCGATATTCTCGGAGAGGTTTTTAACAAAGGGGAAAATAATAATAACAATAATACGCTCTTCCAAATTCTGAAGGTATCAGGGGTTATATTCAACCTATACAAAACCCAGACCGGTTATTAGAGTCGAATGGTAAGAAAGGGACGCAGAGGTTGGGAAGGGAGTAAGACAGGGTTGTAGCCTTTCTCCATTGTTGTTCAATCTGTACATTGAGCAGACAGTGAAGGAATGGAAGGAGAAATATGGAGAGGGCATTAAAGTGCAGGGACGAGAAATAAAAACATTGCGGTTTGCTGATGACAAAGTAATTCTGTCAGAGACCGCAGAGATCTGGAAGAGCAATTGAATGGGATGGACAGTGTCTTGAAAGGAAGGTATAAGATGAACATTAACAAGAGTAAAACGAAGGTAATGGAATGCAATGTCAGAAAATCAAGCGATGCTGAAGGAATTAGATTAGGTAATGAGACAATAAAAGTAGTAGATGAATTTTGTTATTTGGGTAGCAAGATAACTTCTGATGGCCGAAGTAAAGAAGATATAAAATGCAGAATGGCTATGGGAAGAAAAGCGTTTCTAAAGAAGCGAAACTTGTTAACATCCAATATTAATTTAAATGTTAGGAAGTTCTTTCTGAAAGCATTTGTCTGAAGTGTAGCATTGTATGGGAGTGAAACGTGGACGATAAGGAGTTCAGATAAAAAGATGATAGAAGCTTTTGAAATATGGTGCTACAGACGAATGATGAAAATTAGATGGGTAGATTACGTAACTAATGACGAGGTGCTTAACCGAATCGGGGAGAAAAGGAGTTTCTGGCATATACTAAGAGAACGGGTAATTGGTTGGACACATTCTGAGACATCAATGAATTGTCAACTTAGCATTAGAAGGAAGCGTGTGGGGTAAAAATCGTAGAGGGACACCGAGGGACGAATATAGTAAGCTGATTCAAAAGGATGTAGGTTGCCGAACGTATTCTCAGATGAACAGACTTGCGCAGGACAGGGTAGCAGGGAGAGCTGCATCAAACCAGTCTGCGGACCGAAGACCACAACAACACAATAATAATAATAATAATAATAATAATACGAGGGGCGTCCAGAAAGTAAGTTCCGTTTGGTAATAATATGAAATTATACACAGATACAGAAGAAATTTTTATTGCACAAAATTCTACAACTCTTAAACTACTTTTCCACATAACTGCCGAAATTTTTCAGGCATTTGTCATAGCGTGGCACCAGGTTTTGTATACCTTCTTCATAGAAAACTGCCGCCTGTCTTCAACCAGTTGGAAACAGTTTCTTTCAGCTCGTCGTCATTGGTGAAGTGATGACCGCCAAGGAAAGACTTGAGATGTAAGAACAGATGAAAGTCGCCAGGAGCGAGGTCAGGGCTGTACGGAGGATAGTCAAACACGTCCCAGCCAAATCCCTGTAGGAGGTTTCTCCTGACATTTGCAGTGTGTGGTCGTGAAATTTGGGGGAAGTCCATAGCGAGAGCACTAATTGTAAACCTACGGTTTTCCTGTATCTTGTCATCAATCGCGTGAACCAGTTCTTCTGTAACCAAAGGTGGACGCCCACTTCGTTCTTCATCGTGCACATCACTACGCCCGCCATTGAACTGTCGGATTCATCGTCTCACCATCGAATCATTCATCGCATTTGGTCCGTAAACATCGCAAATTTGCCGATAAATTTCACTTGGTTTCACTTTCCTTGCATTCAGAAACCGAATCACCGACGTGATTTGACAGGCGGCGGGATTTTATTTATTTTATTTATTTATTTATTTGTTTATTTAGCCTGATCAGATTAGGGCCATCAGGCCCTCTCTTACATCGGACCAGGGTTTTACACATACAGAATTTTTTACATTTGAGTTTTTCAATACCGCGGTGGAGTAGCCGAGCGGTCTAAAGCATCTCGCTGCGGAGCGCGCGGTTGCTCGCCGTGGAGGTTCGAGTCCTCCCTGGGGCATGGGTGTGTGAGTTTGTCCGTAGGTTAGTTTACCTATTGTGTAAGTGGTTTGTAAGCTACGGACTGATGACCACGCAGTTTGGTCCGATAGATTTACAAACTTTTTTTGATTTTCAATCAACGCCGACATTTAAAACAAGCACAAGTCGTACGTAACTGACAGTGATCTCCAAATGGCGCACGTTCTTCTACTTGATACATATCGTCTACACACCATGTGCGGAACTGCAGTCGCAGCGCTGCAGCGGAGATAAATTGAAACGGAACTTACTTTCTGGACGCGCCTCGTATTTTGATATATATATGGAACTTCTTGGGTTAAAACGTGCGCAATTTCCTCGCAAACACGAAGACAGTTCTGATAACACTGCTTCACGCATAACAGTATCTTGTTTGTTTATTGCATTACTTCAAATGCTTGTATAGCTTATGGGATTAACTACGGGGTCATCAGTCACTAAACTTAGAAACTACTTATCAACTACCTTATACTAAGGACGGCAGAAATATCCGTGCCCCGGGGGGGGGGGGGGGATTCGAACCGTGTAGGTTGTCGAAGGTATTCTTAGATGAAGAGACTTGTGCAGGGCAGGGTAGCATGGAGAGCTGCATCAAACCAGTCTGCGAACCGAAGACCACAACAACAACAATAATGATAATAATAGTAGTAGTAATAATAATATTGGTTTATTCGTTCAGGCGACCTGTCAAAAAGCCGAATCGGTTGGCCAAGCCTGACGCCTTCCCCTTATCAGACCGCTGGTACTGCACTTTAATCTCCGAGTGGATTCCGGCATGACGCGGCAGTTCGGGTGCGCTGGCGTGTGGCGTGGGTCAGCAGGGCTGGCCCGTTCATTAGCATGCAGCCGCCGCGGTCGCTGTTTCTGGTGTGGCCGGCACGGCTGCTGTTGCTTTCGGAGCCGGCGGGCGTGAAGAGGCGGCTTTGTTCGGCGGAACCGGTCCGCCGGCTCTCCCGCCCCAAATCATTAGCGGGCGGGGCAGGGTGGTGTGGAGTGGGCCGCTGCGTCCGCCCACCGGCACCTGTCGACGACCTCACTGGAGGCCGCCTCGCGGCACCACGCTCTGCACTGTTTTGACATTTGCTGGCTGAACACTGATGTCCCGTGACCCGTAGGCGTAGGCAGGATATGATTTCGGGACGGGTTTTCAGTTAATTGACATTGTATTAACGTGTACCATAACACGGGGTTACATACACTACGTTTACATGCAACACATCTTGTTCAAAATCAAAATCAAATGTTTGTTAAGCTTATGGGACTTAACTACGGGGTCATCAGTCCCTAAACTTACAAACTACTTATGAACTACTTACAAACTAGGACGGCACAAATATCCATGCCCGAGGGGGGATTCGAACCACCGACCGTGGTGGCCGTGCTGACCGTGACTGGAGCGCCTCAGTCACCTCGGCCACCGCGCCCGGCGCAACACATCTTCCGGAAGAAGAAAACCGATTTTCGTAAACCGTTTTTCGCTGTCGTGTTTGTGGTGTCGCACAAGTATAAAGTGCGCGCCACCTGCTTTAGCCGCGCGCCGCCATGCACGCACGGCGCGGCGTTCTTACGACGTCAGCCACGAGCGCCCTCTGCTACAACTCCGCTCGTGGCCACCACTGAACGACATCGTTCACTTGGGACTGAGATAGGAACCAGTTAAGACCTTCGGAATCAGATAGGCACCAGTGAAGACTTGGCTATCGGACAGGCACTAGGCAGGCCTCTAGCTCAACTATGTATCAGCATTCAGCAGTACTGAGCTATGTAAAAGTTAAGTATTGTATAAATTCTGTGCAATATATATCTCGTTCTAATTTACTCTAGTGTTTCTAGTTTCTGCTGTCCCACTGGCTGCTCACCTTCGTACCCGCACAAGCGTGCCTCCTTTATTCCTGTGTCGTACTTTTCTACTCGGCCACCGACTCCTACGACGGAAACGAGACACAAAAGCGGCGACGAGGCTGGGACACAAAAGTGTTTACATGGCATAGCCTGAATCGGATTTCCGAGCTCACTTAAGATGGAGGCTGGAAAACAGATGATTCAGATCCGTATTTAGTCTGCACAATCGCTATTTTTCTTTATTTAAATGCACAGATTTATGTTCAATCTAATATTTATACTTTTATTTAACATTAGAAAATATCACTCTTTCCGTATATGCCGAAAATTCGTAACAAGAAAACACAATCTGACAAGCCAAGAACGCTTCAAAAACGGTTGCGTTTACATGGGCACCAAAATCGATTCTGGAACTGGAAAACCGCTTTAGAGAAGCGGATTTCCAAAATCGATTTTGGAGTGTTTACATGACCAACCAAAAGCGGAATTGGGAAATCGGTTTACGAATTCCGGTTTTGGGAGCCCATGTAAACAGTGTCATAGTGACAGTTTTCGAGGTTTTCCTGTCATGAGTCGAACAATGTCAATTACACTACTGGCCATTAAAATTGCTACAACGCAAATGATATACTAGAACTGACATGTGATTACATTTTCACATAATGTAGTAGCTTACATCCTCCATAGCAGTCTGCGTCAGGCAGTGCAGCGGTGCGGACGGACTGTTTACGTCCCGCCGCCGGGTCTGCTGCTCGCATGTGTTTACGTGGCACAGTCGCCTTCGCCTGCGTAATTTACTTAGAACAAGAATGGCCCACTCCTGGCGAAAATCAACATTGAAAATCAGTTTTTCGAATGAATATGCACGACCGAAGGCACTTGAAGTCGAACAATTTATTAGAGACGAAGTGAAGATTGACTGTAACGATCTTATCGGCATCCACTTCTCTATAGTGAGCAGTGTAGTGTATGTGAAGCTTACCAGCGACGCCGTTTGTGAGAAGATTCTAAACAGATCAAGAAATGGACTCAAATTCCGTCACTCAGATGGAAATATCGGTGAAGTGACTATCGAACAAGCAGGTCTTGGACTACGAACAATTAGAGTGTTTGAACTTCCGTTTGAAGTACCTTCAGACGTGGTTGTTTCTGCGCTGCGCCCTTATGGGAACATTATTAGCCACATGGCCGAGAAATGGGTTCAATTTACAACATATCCGGTATTCAATGGGGTGCGGCAGGTACGCATTGAATTGACCAAACACGTGCCATCTTATCTATATATTGGAGGGTGCCGTGCCATCATAATTTATGATGGCCAGCCGAAGACGTGCTCCGGTTGTGGCCAAGAAGGTCACGTTCGTTCTAGCTGTATGAAGCGCAGAATAACGCAATTACCACCTGGTGATGAACAGATCCCATCGGCACCGACGACGCTTCCATTGACATATGTACAGGTTCTTCAAAATGAACCCAGCCAGCAGCCTGTGCCGACACCACTTGATGACACCGTGCCAAACACGGTAGTACTTCAGGGCAACGAGGACAGGATGGAGGCTACACCTGTGCCGGCTCCTGAACGTCACGTGAGGAAGGATAACGAAGTGTTTCCGAAGGAGGGAACAGATGCCGTCTCTATGGTCGTGCCTACCGCCGCCTTCGTGCCAGACAGTCAGAATACCCAGACTTCGTCTGATACTGACGTACACGTGCGAAAACAACGGTCACCACAGAGAAGGAAGAAACGTCGGCTTGCTCCGTCTGATATCAGCCGATCACAATCTAATGATGAATCCCAAGACCTTCTACCATCAGAAGACCCTAAAGTGGAACTTCCTGCCTCACTTCAGTCGGAAGCGGAATGAACACGGCGTTTGTCTATAACTCGTACTACAGATGATGACCAGCAGTCAGCCATTCGTCAGTCGTACACCGACGACACATCAATGCATGTTGACTCACCAGGGGCTTCAACTGACGACCAGCGTCCAAGCAACGCAGCATGGCACGAAGATGTTGAAGATAATTCATCCACAGGTGACGTAGCAACAGATGTTGCTACTAAACTAAATGTATGCTAATCGATGAGGGTTTGGGGGAGAATGTGCTACCTGATCTTCGTGTTACAATGAGCATCCCTGTAAATATGGCACAAGGGCAGGCTTACAGAATTGGAGCTATCAACATTAATACAATCCAAACGCAGATAAAGTTTCAGTTATTCCGTGACATGATACGGGCGTCAGATCTAGATATTGCCCTTCTACAAGAAGTTCGCCTCGAGTCATTTCCAGATATTTCTGGTTATGATACATATCAAACGCCATCTTCTTCCAACGGTAGTGGGACGGCCGTACTTCTGAGAGAAGGTATTGTCGTTGAAGACGTCACTTATTTACCATCGGGCAGGGGCCTTGCTGTGACATTCCATGGTGTCCGGATCATCAACGTTTATGCTCCCTCCGGCTCGGACAAACGTAGGGAACGCTCGCACTTCTACTCAGAAGAAATAGCTCCACTGTTTGCAGGTCAATACGATCACATTATTCTTGGAGGAGACTTCAACTGTGTGCTCGCCATAAAGGACCAAATTCCTCATTTTACCACGTGCCAAAAACTTAAATTACTTATTCAAGAACTGGACCTGATAGACACATGGGAGCATAAGCATGGTGATCGACCTGGATACACTTTTTTCACCATCCATTCTGCGAGCCGTCTGGACCGAGTCTATGTCTCCCGCGGACTCACAACGGCAACACTTGATGCCGAGCTGTGGCCTACCGCCTTCTCGGACCATATCGCCTACATTTGTACTGTTTCTCTTCGACGGCAGGGCGTGTGGCGAAGTCGAGGTACTTGGAAGTTAAACGTTGCACATCTTAAGGATCCCGAGTGCAGACAGCATATAGAAGCGACGTGGAACAACTGCCAGAGACGTCTTACGGCATATCCTTCAACGATTCGAGTGTGCTAATCCAGCTTTGCGTCGCACGTTGGTACAGTATGGACGTGACAAAATGAGTTGGCATCGACGAACCATGGAATTTTACTTTACGGCACTCCGTGAGCTTGCTAGCCAAGCACCGTCTCCTGAACGACAGATTGCAATTCAGCGGATTAAGGCGAAGATTACTTTACTTATGCGCCGCCGTCTTGAGGGAACAGTGATACGTGCGAGATGTCAAGATCGAGTCGCTGGAGAACCTCCTTCCATGCATCACGTTATTCGAGAGAAGCAACGGTGTAGAAGAGCGCTGGTGCACGCTATTGATACCCCAGATGGTCGTCGACTGACATCTCAGAATGACATCGCCACTGCTTTCGTGGGCCACTATCGACAGTTGTATGCAGAAGAAGATCAGGATGCTATAGCAATGGAAGAAGTGCTCGACTCCATGCCTGGTACTCTTGATGGGGAGTCTGTGCAGACCCTTACAGATACGATTACTGCTGATGATCTCGCTGACGCTCTACGCAGGGGAGCAACAAACAAATCTCCAGGCCCAGATGGCCTCCCGCTGGAGTTCTACCGAGCCTTTCAAGACATCATGGCTCCTCGCTGGATAGAAATGTATAAAGAACTGACGATACCTGACGTCCCACTCCCACCTGCTTTTGTCGAAGGCCTGATCATTCCAGTCCCGAAGAAGTCCAGGGGACAAAAAGTGGAACATTTTCGGCCGTTAACCATGCTGAACTGCGACTTCAAGATTTTTACCAGGATCCTCGCTTCCAGACTCCGGCGTGTCTTGCATCAAGTCGTATCTACGGATCAAACATGTCTTGGTGGCAGAAGTAACATCCAGACAGCACTAAGTGATTATCGTGACATCATAGCCTTGGCCGAGACTTGCCGCATTCGTGGTGTCTTAGTGTCCGTAGACCTGGACCATGCTTTTGATAGGGTGAGTCATGACTTTCTTGAAGCAGTGCTGCGAAGAATGGCGTTTCCTCCCGCCTTTACACACACAGTCCTGCGGCTTCTCCGATGCGCCACCTCACGTGTACTGATCAATGGACGTGTGGCAGGCACTGTTACCATTTCGCGATCTGTACGACAAGGCTGTCCGCTATCGATGATTCTTTTTGCCATTGCGCTTGAGCCATTGTTACATGGACTGCGATGTCGACTGTCTGGGATGAGGATGAGGGACCGGTCCTTTATCTGTCGCGCATATGCTGATGACCTTCTGTTCTTGGCTCAATCAGGGGACGAAGTGCGGATAGCACTAGAATGGATTACCAAGTATGGAACTACTGCGGGCAGCCGTATGAATCTGACCAAGTCTGCCGCTATGAACATTGGCAGGGGTCTTCCTGAAGGAAGCGTGGCCCCGCTACAATCAGTGGACAAGCTCAAGTGTTTAGGGATAACCTTCACGCGCGAAAAGAGTGTGCTTGATTTTTGGACGTACCTCCAAGATCGCTTCACGTCTCTACTACATAATTCAAGACACCGACAATACTATGCCAATTTTCTGGGTAGTGTTTTCCTGGATCCTCCCCACAGCTTGGGTGTGCCGGGTATGAGACGATAATTTTAGTATGAATGATCCCTCGGAAGAATGAACCTATGTAACGGATGAAAACAATTTATTCGAGAAGACGTGCCCGGAACTCGCGTGAGGAACAGAAATTCAGCTAATATCTATCCGCATATGGTCGGTGTGCAGTCACCATATATGTTTGTTCCGCCGGGAGGGCGGTCTTATTTATGTTCACTATCAGACGCTATTAATGCTGCACGTCATGTAGAGATATTTTACTTCCAGTGAAAATCCTCACAAAAGAAGGAGAGATTTTTCTTTTCCTTTCTTTTATTTTCTCTTTCATTGATATATATAGAAATAAAATGAAGTGCGTAAAACTTTTAATAAATAAAAAAAAAATAAATAAAAAAATAGAAAAAAACTAAAAAAACAGGACCATGCCTAGTAAAAAAAATGAAAAAAAAAAAAAGCCGCAGGGACTAACGCGTCATGTCATAAACTTCCATTATTTTGGGCATTGGTTCGTGTTCATTGCAAAAAAAAAAAAAAAAAAATTGCAAAGTGGTAGAGTGCCAGACTACAAATCCAAAAGTCGCGGGTTCGATCCCCGCCAGGTCCTAGGATTTTATCTGTCACTTTCCACTTCTTTCCCCTCTGGCAGTGTTGCTAATGTGAAAAACACTGAGTAGCACCGTGCTTCGGAACCCACGTTAAACTGCAGGTCCCTCTATAACTGGCTGGGTAAGTCAGTTTGAAGGTCGGAGGAAGGCAACCACCGCCAAACAGGACCGTGCTTAGTAAAGCACTGTGGTGTTCAAACCAATCTTCGGATTGTTCACTGCTTTACCTTTTACATCCTGAGAAATCAGTACCCAGGAAAACCACCTCTGACCGCAACAACGGCCTTGATATACCTGGGCATTGAGTCAAACAGAGCTAGGATGGCGTTTACAGGCACAGATGCCCATGCAGCTTCAACACGATAGCCGGCAGCGGTGGCCGAGGGGACTGAGGCGCTCCAGTCACGGTCTGCAAGGCCACTACGGTCGGAGGTTCGAATCCCCCCTCGGGCATGTATTAACTAGTTCGTAAGTAGTTCGGAAGTTTAGGGACTGATGACCCTGTAGTTAAGTCCCATAAGTTGTACAAACATTAAAAGATTATTCAACACGATACTACAGTTCATTAAGAGTAGTGACTGGCGTATTCTGACGAGCCAGTTGCTCGGCCACCATTGACCAGAATTTTTCAGTTCTTGAGAGATCTGGAGAATGTGCTGGCCACGGCAGCGGTCGAACATTTTCAGTATCCAGAAAGGCCCGTAAAGGACCGGCAACATGCGGTCGTGCATTATCCTGCTGAAATGTGAAGGATGGAATGAAGGATAGAGTCACGGGTTGTAACACATCTGAAATGTCACGGGCACTGTTCAAAGTGCCGTCGATGTGAAC
Organism: Locusta migratoria; assembly: GCA_026315105.1. NCBI lineage: Eukaryota > Metazoa > Arthropoda > Insecta > Orthoptera > Acrididae > Locusta > Locusta migratoria. Next base: position 128,716,366 of record CM048751.1, read on the forward strand.
AAGAGGTGACCGAGACATGTAACCAATGGCACTCCATACCATCACGCCGGGCGATACGCCAGTATGGCGACGACGAATATACGCTTATAATGTGCGTTCACCGCGATGTCGCCAAACACGGATGTTACCGTCATGATGCTGTAAACAAAACCGGGTACACCATTGCAGGCGCTCCTGTCTGTGATGCAGCGTCAAGGGTAACCGCAGCCATGGTCTCAGAGCTGATAGTCCATGCTGCTGCAAACGTCGTCAAACTGTTCGTGCAGATGATTGTTGTTTTGCAAATGCCACCATTTGTTGACTCAGGGAACGAGACGTGGCTGCACGATCCGTTACAGCCATGGGGATAAGACACCTGTCATCTAGAGGCCATTGGGATACAGCACGGCGTTCCGTATTGCCCTCCTGAACCCACCGATTCCATATTCTGCTAACAGTCATTGGATCGCGACCAACGCGAGCAGAAATGTCGCGATACGGTAAACCGCAATCGTGATAGACTACAATCCGGCCTATATCAAAGTCGTAAATGTGATGGTACGTATTTCTCCTCTTTACACGAAGCATCACAACAACGTTTCACCAGGCAACGCCGGTCAACTGCCGTTAGTGTATGAGAAATCGGTTGGAAACTTTCCGCTTATCAGCACGTTGTAGGTGTCGCCACCGGTGCCAATCTTGTGTGAATGCTCTTAAGGTCGTAAATTCTACCAAATACCTAGGAGTTACAATTACGAACAACTTTGATTGGAGAGAACACATAGAAAATATTGTGGGGAAGGTGAACCAAGGGTTACGTTTCATTGGCAGAACGCTTCGAAGATGCACCAGCTCCACCAAAGAGACTGCCTACATCACAGTTGTGCGTCCTCTCCTGGAGTACTGTTACCCCTTGTGGGACCCTCACGAGGTGGGACTGACTGAAGACATTGAGAAGGTTCAAAGAAGGGCAGCTCGTTTTGTTTTATCACGTTACGGGGGGGGGGGGGGGAAGCGTCACGGAAATGATGCACGAATAGGGGAGGAAATCATTAAAAGAAAGACATTATTCATTGCGGCGAAGTTTCAATCACCGACTTTTACTTCTGAATGCGAAAATATTTTATACTGGCACCCGCCTACTTAGGGAGACATGACCATTTCAAGAGAATAAGAGAAATAAGATCAAAAAATGAATGATTAAGGTGTTCTTTCTTCTATTAGAGAATGGAACGGTAGAGAAAAGTTATGAAAGTGCCAGGCACTTAAATGTGATTTGCAGAGTATCTTTGTAGATGTACCATAGCAAGGGGTTACATAGTGACAGTGAGCCGAACAATATCAATTACACTACAGGCCATTAAAATTGCTTCACAAGAAGAAAATGATAAACGGGTATTCATTGGACATATATATTGTACTAGAACTGACATGTGATTACATTTTCATGCCATTTGGTTGCATACATCCTGAGAAATCGGTACCCAGAACCACCTCTGGCCGTAACAACGGCCTTAATATACCTGGGCATTGAGTCAAACAGAGCTTGGATGGGGTTGTAATGATACTCGTTTGGTTTTAAGTTCTGTTAGGTATAGGCCTTCGTTTATTCAAAAAATTATTTTTGCCTTTATAGTAAATTCATTTCATAGAATCTGTATTAGAAATAAAAGGTTTTAATTTTCCTATTACGTTCATTGAAATATTTGCTGCTATAGTTTCAAGTCTATGGCTAACCCAGTCAGTTAAAATTTTAGTTAACGGCCCTCAGTTAATACGAGTATCATTACAACACAGCTTATGACCAATTGAACTTTCGTTTTTTTATTAATATTCGACAGAGCTATATGGAACCTACCCCTGCAACTAGTCTGAGTGCAAAAATCGTTATATATGATCTTTAAGTAAAATTCTATTTTGTTACACAGCACTGAAATTACTACATATCATTATTCAATGAAGCTACGAGTCTTTGATAGGCTAACTGATCTTACGTAGTTTTTAGTACCACAGATAATTTTTTTTAACTGAATTAAAATTGCAGTATTCAAATCCCTATTTATTGAGAGAGCAATTTATATGAAAGACACTGTATTTATCTGTCCACGCGTTTTAGTCACACTTTATTTTATCACTTGCAAACCTCGAGATTGCCATTGAAGTCCAGAAGGCTGAAAAATAAATTGTGCTAAGGTTCTATCAATGTTACGACCTCCCGGCCTTGATTTCTAAGATCTGTTACTTTTAAATTTTCCGCGTGATATACAGCGGCTTATGCAATTTCAATCGCTGGCTGCAAGCTGCGACAACTGGTAACGTTTTAGCTGAAACTTCTTACATACATTTTATAAGTGTGAGGTCAGGTTAATCTAAATTAAAATAATGTAAATGCTCTTTTAAACCCATCAGTATATTTTGATCCACTTCTAGAATATTGGAATGTTAACCTTTACTATAATTGGTTCCATTGTCATCAGAAAAAACAATCTAACCGCGCTTCTCATAATACAATGTCTAATAACAAGATGCACAAGCGATAATAAGCAACAAGAAACAAGCAGAAGGAATTCTTTTTTGTACATACATTTTTTATCAATTATATACAAAGATAATAAAAGATAATTGTTCTCTGCAATTTCATACAGTCTCTAGTTGCAAACGTTGTTCACACTAGTGGCATGTCAAATCAGTTTGTTTCATATAACGTAAGTTCACTTTTCACAATAACAGTCAAAAATCGGAAGGACATTACAGCGTGTGCAGGTACAGATGCCCATGCAGCTTCAACACGATATCACAGTTCATCAAGAGTAGTGACTGGCGTATTGTGACGAGCCAGTTGCTCGGCCACCATTGAGCAGACGTTTTCAGTTGGTGAGAGATCTGGAGAAAGTGCTGGCCAGGGCAGCAGTCGAACATTTTCCGTATCCAGAAAGGCCTGTACAGGACCTGCAACATGCGGTCGTGAATTATCCTGCTGAAATGTAGGGTTTCGCAGGGATCGAATGAAGGGTAGTTCCAGGGGTCGTAACACATTTGAAATGTCACGGACACTGTTCAAAGTACCGTCTATGCGAACAAGAGATGACCGAGACGTGTAACCAGTGGCACCCCATACCATCACACCGGATTATTTTGCCGGTGTGGCGATGACGAAAACACGCTTCCAATGTGCGTTCACCGCGATGTCGCCAAACACGGATGAGACCATAAAAAAAAAATAAAAAAAAATAGTAATAATAGCTTATGGGACTCGACTACGGGGCCATCAGTCCCTAAACTTATGAACTACTTACAACTAGGACGGCACAAATATCCATGCCCGAGGGGGGATTCGAACCCCCGACCGTAGTGGCCGTGCTGACCGTGACTGGAGCGCCTCAGTCATCTCGGCCACCGCGGCCGGCATGCGACCATCATGATGCTGTAAACAGAACCTGGATTCATCCGAAAAATGACGTTTTGCTATTCGTGCACTAAGGTTTGTCGTTGCGTACACCACCGTAGCCACCCCTGTCTGTGATGCAACTTCAAGGGTAACCGTAGCCGTGGTCTCAGAGCTATTAGTCCATGCTGCTGCAAACGTCGTCGAACTGTTCGTGCAGATGGTTGTTGTCTTGCAAACGTCCCCATCTGTTACTCAGGAATCGAGACGTGGCTGCACGATCCGTTACAGCCATGCGGGTGAGTTGCCGGTCATCTCCACTGCTAGTGATACAAGGCCGTTGGGATCCAGCACGGCGTTCCGTATTGCCCTCCTGAACCCATCGATTCCATATTCTGCGAACAGTCATTGGATCGCGACCAACGCGAGCAGCAATGTCGCTATACGATAAACTGCAATCGCGATAGGCTGCAATCCGATCTTTATCAAAGTCGGAAACGTGATGGTACGCATTTCTCCTCTTTACACGAGGCATCTCAACAATATTTCAGCAGGCAAAGCCGGTGAAATGCTGTTTGTGTATGAGAAATCGGTTGGAAACTTTCCTCATGTCAGCACATTGTAGGTGTCACCACCGTCGCCAACCTTGTGTGAATGCTCTGAAAAGCTAATAATTTCCATATCACCGCATCTTCTTCCAGTCGGTTAAATTTCACGTCTGTAGAACGTCATCTTCATAGTGTAGCAATTTTAATGGTCAGGAGTGTATGAGCTAGAATAAGTAATACCAAGAAGTTGCTACCACTACCTACTATGTGGCGATATATTATACGAATCGACAGAAACCGTTATGTAAGTGTCACAAGTTGTCACAAATTTGTTTCACCGGGTAGGGGTGCTTTGTGACAGCTTTGTTTTCACTTTGAAATACATGGAATATTAACTTTGGTACAAAGTTACCCCCATCAAATGTTTATTTAAAACAATATACAAAATATTGATTTATTTTTGGCAACATGAAATATTCACAAAGGCACTTAATCTAAATTTGACTCTTTCACAGTAAAAAGACCTTTCTTTCCTACTGGTGTTGGAGGTGCTTTCTTGTAAAGAACTTCCTCCTTAGAATAATACATGACGTAATCTCGTTCTGGCCACTTCCAGTAAATTTTTGACCTCTCCATGACGCTTACCGTGTATCCTCCTGGTTTGATATCAGTCACTCCCCCCCCCCCCTCAAGAAGTCATCAAATTTAAATGGGCATTCTCGAGTCTTCTTAGCGGCCCTTTTGAAGTGGTGAACGTTTATTGTCTCTTGATGAATCTTAGTCAAAGGTGTGTCTTTGATGGCTCACCTAATCAACTTTCATAGAGAGCCTCCGTGTCACTCGGATCTTCACCAGTCCACTTGATGCTTTTGCTCTCATCTGAGGATTCGACGCTATCAAGTAAATTTAATATTTGCACTTCCCAACACAGTGGGGATACTTTGAGACTCTCTGACACAGTCAAAATATACCCCTTAATATGCCGATTTTATGGATATATGATTATTCTGCTTAAATGAACATGAAATTAACATCAAATAACGCCATAATGAAGCCAACATGTTAACAATCAGCCGTACACTCCTGTTTTCTGCGGTTATATCAGAAGAACGGCTCCAGCACACAAAGTTTACAACAATTTAAGCAGTGGGTGCAAAGCAGGTTTAACAAAGAACGCATTGCAGTCGAACAAAAGAAGCGCAGGAGGTTCAGTCGGATATCGTAAGGTGGTGCAGCACAATAGGCAATCCGCTGGAGGTAATCTGGTTTCTCCGCAGCCTAGATGCAGCGAGAGGTTCGAAATAAGCGAAAATGAAGGTATGCCAGAAAGTAGCCCCTATAGTCACAAAGTAACCCCATTTTACAGTACTGTTAATAGAACTGCAAACGGCACAAATACTGTAATGTTCGCTCATATTTAATTCCAAAGGAATGTATACTACAGTCAACATGTTGTTGTTGTTGTTGTTGTTGTGGTCTGTAGGCTTTAGTCTGCAGACTGGTTTGATTCAGCTCTCCACGCTACCCTGTCCTGTACAAGTCTCTTCATCTGAGAATACGTACGGCAATATACATCCTTTTGAATCTGCTTACTGTATTCGTCCCACGGTCTCTCTCTGCGATTTTTTAGCCCACACACTTCCCTCTAATGCTAAGCTGACGATTCCTTGATGTCTCAGAATGTGTCCCACCAATCTATCCCTTCTCTTAGTCAGGATATGCCACAAACTCCTTTTTTTCCCAGTTCTGTTATGCACCTCCTCATTAGTTACGTGATCTACCCATCGAAATTTTCATCTTTTGTCTGTAGCACCACATTTCAAAAGCTTCTAATATCTTTTTGTCTGAACTCCTTATCGTCCACGTTTCACTCCCATACAATGCTACACTCCAGACAAATGCTTTCAGGAAGGACTTCCTAACATTTAAATTAATATTGGATGTCAACAAATTTTGCTTCTTCAGAAACGCTTTTCTTTCCATAGCTATTCTGCATTTTACATCTTCTTTACTTCGGCAATCAGAATTTATTTTGCTACCCAAATAACAAAATTCATCTACTACTTTTATTGTCTCATTACATAATCTAATTCCTTCAGCATCGCCTGACTTTGAACATTCAATTATCCTTGTTTTACTCGTGTAGATGTTCATCTTATATCCTCTTTTCAAGACACTGTCCACTCCATTCAATTGCTCTTCCAGATCCTTTGCGGTATCTGACAGAATTACTATGTCATCGGCAAACCGCAAAGTTTTTATTTCTTCTCCCTGAACTTTAATTCCCTCACTAAATTTCTCCTTGCATTCCTTCACTACTTGCTCAATGTACAGATTGAACAACAATGGGGAAAGGCTACAACTTTTACTCCCATCCCAACCTCCGTCTCTTTCATGCCCTTCGACTCTAATAACAGCTGTCTGGGTTTTGTTTAAGTTGAATATAGCTCTTCGCTCTCTATATTTTACCACTGTTACCTTCAGAATTTGAAAGAGTTTATTCCAGTCTGCATTGTCAAAACCTTTCTCCAAATCTATAAATGCTAAAAACGTAGGTATGTCTTGCCTATATTCTAAGATAAGTCGTAATGTGAGTATTGCCTCCTTTGTTTCTGCATTTCTCCTAAATCCAAATTGATCTTCCCCAAGGTTGGATTCCACAAGATTTTCTATACGTCTGTAAATAATTTGTGTTAGTATTTTGTAACTATGACTTATTAAAGTGATAGCTCTGTAATTTTCACATTTGTCTGCTCTTGCTTTCTTAGGTATTGGTATCAGTATATTCTTCTTGAAGTTTGAGGGTATTTACCTTGTCTCATACATCTTGAACACCGGGTGGAACATTTTCTTTATGACTGGCTCTCCTAACGATAACAGCAGGTCAGGCGGAATATCATATATTACAGGGACCTTGTTTCCACTTAAATCTTTCAGCGCTCTGTCAAATTCTTCTCTCAGTATCGTATCTCCTATCTCCTCTTCCTCCAGTTCCATTTCTAGAATACTACCTTGAAGTTTATTTCCTTTGTACGGGTCCTCTATATATATTTCTTCCACATTTCAGCTTTCCCCTCTTTGCTTTGTACTGGTTTTCCGTCTGAATTCTTGATACTCATACAGCCACTCTTCTTGTCTCCAAATATTTTATTTTCCTGTAGGCGGTATCTATCTTTCCCCTGGTTATACATTCTTCTATGGTTCTCTCTAGCCACCCCTGCTTACCTTGTCTACACTTCCTGTCAATCTCATTTCTGAGACGTTTGTAGTCCCTTTGTCTGCTTCACTTGATGCATTTTTATAGTTTCTCCTCTCATCAATTAAGTCCAGTATATCCTGTGTTATCCACGGATTTCTATCGTCCTTCTCCTATATGATCCACTGCGGCCTCCACTATCCTATCTCTAAGAGCAGAACTGTAGGTGTCCGGACACTTGCCACGCCGGACACTTGCCACGCCGGAATTTTGCCACACTTTTACCTGCTCCGAAGGGTCGGGCGTCCCCCTCCTCCTCCGCCCCCCCCCCCTCCCTCGCCCTTCCTCCCGGTCCGAGAACTCCGTGGACGGTGTCCAGACATATGCACACTGGTCGCTTTCGCATTTCGTAGTAGGGCCGTTGGTATGGAAGTTATTACAATGGCCAAGGGCAGGCCTTTTGTCCACTACAATGGTTACGCGATAATAAGGCGTGGCCATGGTGGAGTAGCCGAGCGGTCTAAGGGGCCTCGCTGCGGAGCGCTCGGTTGCTCGCCGTCGGAGGTTAGAGTCCTCCCTCGCCCTTCCTCCCGGCCCGAGAACTCCGTGGACGGTGTCCAGACATATGCACACTGGTCGCTTTCGCATTTCGTAGTAGGGCCGTTGGTATGGAAGTTATTACAATGGCCAAGGGCAGGCCTTTTGTCCACTACAATGGTTACGCGATAATAAGGCGTGGCCATGGTGGAGTAGCCGAGCGGTCTAAGGGGCCTCGCTGCGGAGCGCTCGGTTGCTCGCCGTCGGAGGTTAGAGTCCTCCCTCGCCCTTCCTCCCGGCCCGAGAACTCCGTGGACGGTGTCCAGACATATGCACACTGGTCGCTTTCGCATTTCGTAGTAGGGCCGTTGGTATGGAAGTTATTACAATGGCCAAGGGCAGGCCTTTTGTCCACTACAATGGTTACGCGATAATAAGGCGTGGCCATGGTGGAGTAGCCGAGCGGTCTAAGGGGCCTCGCTGCGGAGCGCTCGGTTGCTCGCCGTCGGAGGTTAGAGTCCTTCCTGGGGTATGGGTGTGTGTGTGTGTGTGTGTGTGTTGTCCTTAGGTTAGTTTACTTAGGTTTAAGTAGTTTGTTGCTACGGACTGATGACGAAGCAGTTTGGTCTGATTTACAAACATTTGAATAAGGCGTGGATGTGCTTACTCCGAAAACAGGATCATTGCAAGGGAAAGCTGCTTTCGAAGAACGGAGACCTCTTGAACGAAGAGAACACCTATGATGACCACCTAACGATGCGACCTTTATTAATTGTATAAATAAAATAGGGTATCAGACCTCAGTATCGTTAAATAACTTGATGATGAAGCTAGCTGGTCACAGTTCGGTTCATTAGCGTTTAATCAGTAGGCGGTAAAATATGACTCAACGAAGCAAATACATTAAACATCACTCAAATGATCCTCCTGCAACCAGAACTTATAGTTAAATCTACCCGCTTTTAAATTTGCAATTTCCTATTTAGGTAAAAGCTCCTACAGTTGACCGTTAAGAGAACTTTTTCTTCCTTCTATATTATGGCCATACCATCAAAGATTGTGAGTTCTTAAATTGTTCCTGTGACTTCAGAGCCGCAATTAGCTCCTAAAAATATCATTTTTGTTAAACTGATAAGGTACACTTTAGCTTTTAAAAAGAATCTGAACTTTAGAATTGTACCTAAAACAGATATGCTCTTAAGATTGATAAGTTCGGCAGCTATAGTGTTGAAATAATTACCATATCTCCAAAATTAGACAAGGATAGAAATAACTTTACAGTAGACGTAGATCTTATGAAGTACATTTACATGTAGTCCTTAAATTTAAAGTTTCTCACCACGTTGTTGATTATCTTTAATCAGGCCAGTAAAAGCTATGGAAACTTGTTACAAGAGAATATCATAAACAAATGTATTAGACGTATTTTTCTTACGCATTAGAAACTTTTGAAAACAGTTTATCATTTCGTCTGCAACATCACTTATTTGATAGGGTGATTTGCTTTGCATCACCAAGGGTATTTACTTTTATGCATTTAATAACTCCGCTTTAGTGGCACAGTGTTCAGTAACATTACCGTCCCTATCGCGCAATGAAGGCATTCACTTAGGTTTTGCGCTGCTGTAGATAACATAGGACCAGAATCTCTTTGGATTTTCCGCCACATTTCTACAAAGGGTTTCGTTGTGAAAAATATTAAACGAATGTCGCATTGAAGGCCGCGCTAAATTTTGAGCTTCAGTAAAACATCGGCCATCTTGGGGATTTGGAATTCGTCTAATTTTTCTGCAGAAGCTTTCTGTTCCGTTTTATGTACCATGGGGGACCAGTTCAGTCTCTTATTAATTTATTTGGTAGGAATCCCTCCAATGCTGTTGATACAATTTCTTTGAACGTAAGCCACATATGGACTTCACTTTCATAGTTAAATTAGAAAAAAATGGAGACTGTCTCCTAGGAAGATGTAGACCGAATTTTTATGTTTTTTATTTATTTTTATTTTTTTATTTTTTTTAATAGACGTATTTACGTTTAGTTTTGGTGAATATGTTTCTTACAGATTTGAGCTTGCTACAACTTTGGGTTCACTTATCCCTGTATCCGTCGTGATGCTCAGGAGTATTTGTGACTTAGAGCTCAAGTGTGTTTCCGGAACCATTTACAATTTTAATGGACTCGTGAACTAATAGTTCAAAATAATTTTTAAAAACGCATTTAGAACAATATCGGGCGATGTATCTGCCACCCTGTCAGAAGGTGTATTTTTGTCTGCATACGGATGGTAGATTTAAGTCACCGCCAACTATAATTGTATGAGTAGTGAAACTATTTGTGCTGAAACTCAAGATTTCTATGAACTTTTCATCGGCTGCATCATGAGAGTGCCGGGGTCGGTAAATTAAAATGTTCAAATGTTTGTTAAGCTTAAGGGACTTAACTGCGGGGTCATCAGTCCTTAAACTTACAAACTACTTATGAGCTACCTTATACTAAAGACGACACAAACATCCATGCCCGATGGGGGATTCGAACCCTCGACAGGGAACGGTCTCGCGCATCGCAGCATAGCGCCTCAATGCGCTTGGCCGCTCCGCCGCGGCAGATATTAATTTATTCCGGTAGTCGAGTATAACATCTGCTCACACTAACAGACAGGAACTATCGACTTCAGTTTCGCTTGTGAGCTAGTACACATATTACATTACAGTGCAGATCATAGGAATTATGGCATTTCCATTAAAAAAACTAGGGTGTTTCCTCTGCGACTCAGCTAAACAATTTAGAACAGTGTACTTTACAAGTGTACCATTCTATATTCGTTCATTTCTTTATTTCAAATTTGTATGTCGACTTTAGGTGATCTGTCAAACATAGACGCTCTTATCTATATTTTGTAAACGTATTTTCTGTCATTGACTTGAACATTGTCTCAAATAACTTCATTAACTAATATTTCGCCGCAAAAGAGTAAATTTATGAAGCGTATCGTTCTTCTTTCCTCTTTTTTTCTGACGCATTTATAGCAATTAACATATGTACAAATACAGTGAGCAAACTTGAATGATAAGCGAACATTCGAATTATCTTTATATCGTTCCTTTCATGTTCCCCGGCGATGGACTGTTTCTATCGCAATCAGCAATTGTGGAAGAAAGCTACCGTAAAAACGGAGGGAGAATGGATCCATATTTGTGGTTGGAAGAACTAATTACACAGTGACATAACCGACGGTATTGCATCCGTTTCCCAAAAGTTATAAATATTTCGATTTCGGGATAATGAAAAGAAGTTGTACATTTCGGCGAGATGTCGAACAGAAATATCTCTTTCGTATTGGCTGCATCGTGTAAGATACGGGGACGGAGGTTTGGAAGTAAACAGCAGGAGTACGGGGAAGGGCGTCCCTTGCCTGAGGGGCCGCTAATCCGACTACCTGGCGAAGGGTCAGGCGTGGCAAAAGTCCGGTGTGGCAAGTGTCCGGCATCCGAACTGTAGCCTTGTGTTTACACATTGGACAGTCACGTGACGTAAACCTCCGGCAGCTAAAGCTCAGAACAGCCGAGTGCATACTCCCGCGAGACCAAAGAGCGCGAGACAGTCCCTCCCTCACTCTGGCAGCTTGGCAGCACTGATGGACTGTCTCTGAAAAGGGACAGATTGCGTCCGACCGAGGCACGCTTTGTCACTCTCCGTGAACTCTGTGCCAGGGTGACCAACTTAGCGATTTTGACAATAGATCTAGCGCCTTTTAATTCAATCAACACTTTTTGTTATGTGCAAGGGTGCACGCATGGGGGAGTCTCTGGTTTTACACTGGATAAAATTGAAATTTTTCTAGTACCAAAATCTTCTTTTATTTAATTTTGCTTCTGAATAAAAGATAACCTCACTTACAAGGTGGTTGTGATTTCTTACATGTAATTGAGGTTACGACAATACAAGGGACCTGTGGCCACTGGAGTCAGTCAACAGGTCAACATAACCTATATGTTCTCTGCTTAATGTCATTCCACCTGATGATGGGGATTTAAAACCTCGAAACGCGTTGTGAATGCAATAAACTAAGTGCCTGGTAACAGTAATACCCTGGGTTTCAATCAATTTAACCATCAGTTTTGCAGGCATTTGAGATACCAGCACGTTTATGGACCATTTAAGGCAAATAAGACAGCAAATCAGTTCTTGTCCACCTGTCTAACGTCTAAAAAGTTTAAATCGAATATTTATTTATACTGTAATGTAAAAAGGCATAAAAAGTAAAATTTGCTTCCCTACTTGCCCCGCCCCCTCTGAAAAATAATCCTGTATGTGCCCTTGATTGTGACCGGATTTGTGTGAGGTTGATTGTCTTCTGCGTGTGTCTTTCAAGACTCAGTGATCAATACGATTGATATAAATATACAATATATAATTTATATAAATAATATAACTATGTAAATAATATGTTTTAGGTAAATAATATAATTGATAAAAATAATGTAATTGATATAAATATAACTAATTATATAAAGTCACAATAGGTAAAAATATATTTCCAATTTGGGTCCCCCTCCTAAAAAAAATTCTGCTTGTGTCCGTGGTTGTGCGTCATATCTCATATCTGGAGAATTTTTAATCGTATTTTTTAAACATTGGTAGTAAATAGTAAGTTTTAATTGACATAAAACGTACAGCAATTGTCACAATGATTAGATGTAGCTTTCTACATTTCTCGTTAACAGCTAAAAAGTATCACTGTTATATATCGGCAGGGAAAATCTATATTAAAATATAGCCTAAATGTTTGCGAAACATTGATATTTCGATATATCTCTGTATTGTATTCCAAGTTCTCCTTGAGATTCTCAACCCTAGTGCTTAGGTAGCTAAATTTATTGAAATTAGTAATACGTAGTAGCTGCAAAGATTTCGAACAGGATTGTTAAAACCTGGACAATATATGAATTGTGTAGGGTGGAAGGAGACGACCTAAAGTCGGGGGTTGAGAGTTATAACGGCGTATCTACAAATTGTTTGTTTTGAGATAAAGGCGAAAGAAGTTTTACAACAAACGAAACACTGTTATCATTACCACCTAAGTTTGCGACATTGATAATCGCGATACCTCATGGTTGTTAGAACATGTTTACACTCACTCAACAATTTTTCAACCTTGGCATTAATTACTAAAGGACAATACGTTTGGGCGTGTGTAGATACTTTGTTTTGACTTTAAACATTTTTGTGCGATGGGTAGTTACATTTTATGTAAAAGAAATAACACCATAGAATGCACGTATAAACACAAAATATTTTGCTTAAGCCCATTAAAATTTTGTAACAGTTTGTTTTACAAAACTACAAGTGTTTTACAGTGGTTCAAAATCCATACAGCTCATAATTATACTGACATTTGAGTTTAAACAATACAAAGAATAATCATTGCAGAATACATGAAAAACACAACATAATTATTGTATTTATTTGTAAAGATAACAATGAAACAAGAGAAAATCCTCATTGAGAGATGAACATATTTCAGTCATCATCATCAATTTCTGTTTCTTGACCTGCTGTTGTATCTTCTGTCAGTGACTTGCACAGATCTAGAATATCCTTAATCTTTTTTTTCTGTATGGGAATTGGAGAGTAATATAAAGACTGAAGTGTGAAAGCTTCTTGGAACCTTGTTTTACTGCTTCGGGATATTTCCAATCTTTTAAATTCTTCTGAAGTATTGTTACTGTATTTAAAATAAATGCATTCTGAGTTTTCTTTTCAATACTGAAAGCAGAATATCTTAAGCCAGTTGACATTATTTCCGTCAGTGTCAACTTTTCTGTTCTTTATTTTGTAGCGTTTAAGTTCTGGGAAATCCATTACATCCTTTTGCTGAACTTCAATAACACGATACTTCTTATTTGTCATTCTGACGGCAGTGAACCATCCTGATGGATCAAATATATCAAGAAGTTTCGTCTTTTTCTCAATTGAGGCATGAACTGAGTCACACTCCATTTGTGAGTGACCTGGCTCAATGAACAGTTGGTTTGTAACAGGGATATCAAGATGCTCTACAGCATACAAGAACATTGCAGACATGTTTGCATTTCTATTTTGTCCTCCACATGTATCGGGAAAAAAATTCTAGTCTTTGCCATCTGCGTTTGCTTCCAGAAAATTCAACAAGCAGGAGGCAATTTCTGCAGAGCCACGTCTGGCTGTCCTTTCACTCCACATGTAGCATGCAGCGTCTCTTGAAGCTGTATTGTACACAGTTAGGTTGTATGCAGCAAGCCTGCGCCGATAAAACAATGCTTTAGCATTAGTCTTTGGACAGTAGCAGACAGCCTCCAGATCGAATTCGGCTAAATGGGTTTCCCCTGATGCAACTTCCACCTTTAAGCTGTCTTTTCTAGCCCCAGATAAACATTTCCGATCTATGTGAGCCTCCTGCTCTGAGCGGTGAATTTCTTTTTCTGCGGCACTCATATGAGAGAACCTGTTGCATGTATCACATATGTCATTTTTAGGTACATGGAAGGATAAAATGATTCCTGTTCAGGGTTGATGTTATCATTTTGGCACGTTTCAACATACATTTTTCGTAGATTTACCTCGCGAGACAAGTACTCTTTCTATGAATCCTTTCTGGCATAATGTGAAGGGAGTTTTGGAAAGCTATTGATGTGAGATCTAATTCTTTCTTTCGCATTATCTGATTTAGCTACAGCTGGTTTGTGCCATCCTCTTAGATATCTAGAAATTATGTTGTGCTCATTCCTTTTTAACAGAACCTGGCGTGTGAATGATTCACTCACATCCAATGTTGCAAGAAAGAAGGACTGGCAAACCTGTACTTGTCCATTTTTGTAGAAAAAGTATTTGTTTGTGAAGTTTCTCCTTGAGGAGCCAGTCCAAGTCCTATTACTGCGCTTATCTGTCTTTTCTAAAAGTGAACTGACATATAACCGCTGCTTGTCTAGGTCGCCTAAATTCCAAAATTCTTCATGAATGTTTAGTCTGTCAGCCTCAGTGAAATTAGTGCTGTATCTTCTTAAGCATTTTGAACAATCCTTTGGTTTAACTGACAGTCCTGAAAGAAGTATTATATGATTTCCCTGATTGCCGTTTGATCTTTCTGTCATTTTTCTTCCATTTCTCAGGTTGGGCAATTCGTCTGCGTTTTACCTTTGTCTCATTTCCTGCGTTATGTTTTTCATTTACTAACAGTTTTTTTTACCATTACTGAAAGTATTTGAAACATCCTATTCTAAAATTTCGTTCCGATTGTTTCCTTCTTCCAAAACTACACTTGGTCTGCCAGTGGCAATGGTTTGTCCCTCAGTATTTGGCAGAGATGCAATATCAAACGATTTATGTAGTGAAGTCGTAGAGTAATCTAAAAAAAAGTTAAAACCATTATTTACAGAGGGAATGTAATATAGGACCGCGAAAATTTATGAGATTAGTTTTCTTATATTAAGTATTAATCGACGCTAAAAGGTAGTTGTTTGGAAGAGGAAAACTCGTAACTACAAAGTAATTGCTGTCAACACTAGTTCCCTCTACATTGTTCTACGATATTCTGAAATATAGCATTAGTTAGGCGACATATATTTTTTTGGGTTGTTTTCTATGGGGCATTTTACTGTCATCGTTTTAGCTACGATCGATGCCATTACATTAACGCTGGTGAGTTGTACATACCACCATTGTCATCACTATCGTCCTTCGTTACTGGCTGATAAACAGGATCCATTAAGGAATCATCGGATGAGATATCTAAATCTGAATCACGGACAGTACTACACAGTTTTTCGACATCGGCTATGACGGAACTGCCGTCATCTTCTGCAATACAGTTACGACGTTACGGATAAGCAAACGGCTTTAACTTACAATATTGTACATCCCAGGCTTATTTACTGTGAGTAATGAAAAGTAAATTACCACGGCCTGCAAAAACATTGCTGCTCGATGACGGAAACACATTGTGGAGAGTAAATGAACTTGAACTTTCTTCTGTACTGCACTTTTGATTCTTTAGAAGATTACGAAACTTGTTTCCTCTGGGAAACATATTAAACGCACAACAGCAAAGGCTTCACTGATGTAACAAACAATGAGTTGATACCTTCCATGCGGAACAATAATGGGTAAGCACAGTTATTATTGCGCATGTTACGGCAACAATGTGGATATAATGCCTCGGACAGCACCACACATATCTAAAAATTCACAGCCTCTTTTACTGGCAAAATGACGTATCTGCAGTTACGCTGTTATGTCTTTTAACGCCATAGCACTGCAGAGGGAGCCAAAATGATGTAAAAGGCAATACGCTACTGTGACATTATCAGAGCGATTTTGTAGTTACGCTGTGCGCTATCTCTGAAACGGTTCGAGATAGGAGTTCCGCTGTTTTCTCATTCAGTAGTTTGGTTTTTCAAGACTTTAATGAAGTAAATAAGTCAAAATGGCCAATTTTGTAAATACGTCTTTATGACTCTAAACCCCCGAAGTGATATTGGAAGTAGTATTGTAAAGTGCAGAATATCAGTTGGCAAATAGTGGGGAAAAAATTATACCATTGTTACCAACCTATTTGCAAAACACGTACCGTCTTTTACTTAGATCTGTTCTTTTCTACGTTTCTATTTTCTTGTTTGCATTTACATGTTTGTAATTCCTCCCGGCCCAAGACTTCCTACCGCTGTCCCGTTAATTTCCTATCCTTTACTGACATCAGTGACACCAGTTTTTAAAGGTTTTATTTATGACTTTTTCTTTGCGTTCGTCTAGATCGTCTCTTTCCTGTGTTATTTTTGGTATGTGTTTGTGATTATTATGCAAGACACCTTCTTTTAACACTCAAACATGTTTCGACACTTATTGTGCTATCTTCCATGGGTTTTCTTCTTTTATTTTCAAGAATAACATGTTACACATTTTGGTTATACAGTCATTTGGACGAGTTTTCTGATTTGACAATTTTGTTACATATATTAGGCCTAATTTACTTACAATACTTACATTATGTCATTCGCAGGATTTGCGTGTGCTTTGATGGAGAAATGACTAGTTTTCACAGCTTGTCATCTGCAAACAACAAAACGTTTGTAATTTACGAAAAGTAATTGATTTATTGCACATTCGCTTGGAAGTTATGTTGAAAAATAGTTCTATGTGGCTGTTTAGTGGTTTACGTACATTTGAGCCGTGGTGTTGCTGTTTGATTGTTTGTGGCGTGTTAGTATGTTTCATGATATTTGTAGACTGAAAATAAAATCCGTGGTAAGTGCCAAAAATGAAAAAAATTTGTTTTATTGTGAAAATGTGGGATACATGCCTAGCACTACTCAGAAAAAAGTCGGATATCTGTTATTCGATGTGGAAGTAGTTCTAATGTTTCTCACAAGAATGCTCTACGATCTATGTGCCACCTGTTGTGAAGTTAAGTCTGGGCTATGTGCCAGTGGCCAGAGATGCACGCGAGCTTTGTTATTATTGTTTGAGTTGAGGTTCCATCGTGTATCAAGCAGTAACTATTCATTTTGTGCTTTTTCTGCAATGGAAATGGTAAATAAGCTTAGAGCAGAAGGGAAGTCCTACAAGAACAGCCGGATTGTGACAGTGCCTGAGAAGCAACCTCCTCCGGTTGTGGTAAGTTTAAATACATCTATAACATCATAGACCAAGGTTGTCGTTTATTAATAGCTCAAAGTTGTATTCCTTCGGCTTTTAATGCTGCAGTTGTTTGTAAATGCGTTTTTGTTCTGAGTGCAACATAGTGAAAAACAGGTTATTAGACGTAGTATTTGCACTTCTGATGGCCTTCTTTTATGTATGTTTCATGCTGATGCCCATATGTATGCAGAAGCATTGCCATCAAACAAAAACTAAACATCTTCAATCATTTTTATGAAGTAGGAGATAACGTGAAGCAAAGTTCGCATCTAATGGGAAACATAAGTATTAAACGTAGGCGACATGAGTCGTACATAGATCAACCAGGCCAGTGTATTTTATACGATTCCTGATGATAAAGGTGATCATTAACAAGTGTACTCGTAGGTACAATTTTTCACTTCTTCTTTAATTTGAAACCAAACTTATTCTCCACCAAAACATTACAAATTCAAACTTGCGTACAACAACCACAACATAGACTGACATAGATTCCAAAGTTCTTTGCGAAAGCCAGAACTCGAACTCCAATTCCCCCACGCAAGGCGGTGAGGCAAATATATAACATCGGCAATAATGACCTTCCACTACGCATTGTTAATAACAATTGAATATACTAATTTACAATGAACAAACACACAAAGAAAACATTTCATGTACACAAAAACAATCACAATATAAAATGAAAACTATACACACAATAATTTTACATGGCACGTATTTTTTTAAGTCGAAATCTCTGATCTTCTTGTTGACAACAAACGGCAATGTTAAATGTCAATTAATTAGTTAATGAGTACATCATACATGTTCCTAACATATATTGAACTATCAAATATATTCACAAATCTGAAAACAGGTTCAAAATCTCACGTCAGTCAATATATACAAAGAATTACAATATTGGAATTTCGACTTTTATATTAACACAATTAGCTGGTCAACACAACTTGTTTATGAGCCTGACATATATACAATGCAATTCATTTTAATGTCTTTATGTGGATACAAAAGTTTTTACCATTCGTCTGTCTGTCTATTGAAATAACATACAATGACAAAACTATTGTTTATAGAACTGTCTGGAAAGCATTTAAACAAATCTCTTAATTAATGAAATCTATCACTTGTTTTAATCACAGTATCACCGAGACACTGTCCTACACTGACTTCTTGGCTGGCTATTGCGTTTTTTAACTAACTTCACACGCAACATGTATCACTATTGAACCACACGATTCCGGGTCTGACGCAGACGGTATCGTAGGATGACATTGAGATGAGAGGACCAGGCAGACGGTATCGTATGATAACATTGAGATGAGAGGGCCAGCAGTATCGTCAGCTGATGCACAGCGTATATTGAACACACAGCAATTTTCCCCCCACGAGGAAAGACATTACACAAGGGCCAAAAGTTCACTTATGTATTTAAGCCAATATTTGAATCATCATTCGTTGACCTTTATGAAGACCACAAAGTCTAATACAGCTTTCCATTTACTCGAATTCTGGACATAGCCCGGTTTTTACAGTAGAGGGTTTGCACATAGCCCTATTCTTATTTTTTATCAGGAAAATATTTTTATCATAAAGATAAAAATTGAATGGTCAATTCAACTATAATAAGTCTTCAAAGATTAACGGTAGATACAAATTCAGGCGAAAAAATTCCACATAAACACAAACTGTTAATTTTAGGAGGTTTTTTGCGTTTTACTGGAAATGTTCATTTTGGCACTTAGCACGGATTTTATAGTTAGTCTACATTTGTGCGCTTTTTGTTGTGAACTGGCGCTGTTTACATCTCCATTTGTCTTTTTGTGGTGACTGTATCGTGTTCATTCGTTTGTGTGGCGTGTCCGAGATGTGGCACGCAATTCATATGTAACGTTTGTTTGTTTTCTCTCATATACTAATGCGTTATCGTTATTCGATTACCTATAATTTCGTTTACATGATGTAACTCTAAGATACATGCCCGCCGTCCTACACTTCTTTGTTTGTGATTACACAATTACGTTTCCATATGTTATCTCTGTATTATATTTCGTTTAATTAGGACATCATTGTTCACAGGCGACACATTGTATGCTATTCAGAAATATTCCCTCCGCAACATATTGAAGTCGGAAATCTAGCGACTTTCTAGGGATGTTTTATGTTCAAATTGGCGACACTTTAAGCTCTCATTCTGGTTCCCTGGTCTACAGCGGGACATAATGCTACTACTTTCTGCGCAGACAAATCGTAGCGTGTATCTGGGATAGCGACACACAAGGGGTTCGTGCTATCTGACATCTTACTCGCGTGTATATTCAGTCTGCTGTACTTCCTGCTTACGTATGAAGAGAATTCTAAACTGTGTGATATGCGGCAGTGTTTATTTCTTAAATTTATTTTTAAAAGAAATGTACATCGTTAGCAAATGCCATGAGATGATTTGCACTGGTACCACAGATGTCCTACAATTATTTACTCATTCTGTATGACAAAGGCAATTACCACACAGTAGTACATTAATTATAGCTACTATTGTCTGTGGTCGAAATACGAACAACTGCGTTTACAAAGTAACGAAACTTTTTTTTTTTTACCCTTTGACGTATGGCATTGTAGTGTACAACGGTTACAGGTTCAACTATGTTTATCTGCTTTGGTTTTTTTAGCTCCTAGACACGTGAAGTGCATTCTATGGGATCCTTGCAATGGATACTGCACTGTAAGTGTCGTTTGCTGAACTGACAAATATCATTTTTACTAAAGAAAGCTCCAAATTTGCTGCTAAGTTTAGATTTGTTTTTATTTCGTCACTATAGACTGTTTCGGCGCGTTATTGCCATTTTCAAGTGTCCTGTTGTTCAAATGTTTGTTAAGCTTATGGGACTTAACTGCCGGGTCATCACTCCCTAAAATTACAAACTACTTATGAACTAACTTATACTAAAGATGGCACAAATATCCATGTCCGATGGGGGATTCTAACCCCCGACGGGGAACGACCTCTTGCATCGTAGCATAGCGCCTCAATGCGCTCGACCGCTCCGCCGAGGCAAAAAGTGTCCTGCAAATACAGGTAATAAGTTTTACATAGTATTTCATATCTTAATTATAAATCTTATTTCGAAAGTATAACAAAGGTTTTTACTTACGTCTAGATGGTGTGACGTGCATGTATATGTATCATCGAACTGCACTGTCTGTGAATTACCTTCTGGTATTATAAAAAAGGTTATTGACTTTCGTTTGACATTTTTTTTGCTGTTCCGATTATGTACCTTTACAGATTATCGTTTGATTGTGACGAAGATTATGTTAATATCGCCATCTGTTGTAGTTGCGATATCTGGTAGTTGCATTACATTTAAGTGCACCTATTTTTTAAAATCATCGGAATATTGATGTTATTGCTATTATATAATTCTATATGTAATCATTTATCTTAGTTCTACTTTTTGGTATTATATTCGCTTGATGATATAGCAGTCTCATTATTTGATTAAGTTGCTGCAGGCCTCAAAGAGCATACCCTTTTGACAAATGTCAGTTTTTCACGCGAATGCTTTAGCGTGTCAAAATGGCGTGTGTGAAATGACTGCAAGCAGAACTTGACCAATTTCAATAAATGCGCGAGGCCGTTCCCCGTCGGGGTTTCGAATCCTTCAACGGGCATGGATGTTTGTGCTGTCTTTAGTATAAGTTTGTACAGATCACACACTTAAACGTGGCCCCTGAGCGGAGAATGTTGGGAGCTGAAGCTTGCATTCAGCTCGTAGCGCACTGGCTGTTAGAACAAGCCCCGCAGAGTCCTCCCAACTTACGGCCTATACCTACAGGTTTTAAAAGAAACAACATGTAAGGGTTTAAAGCGTCACAGAAATTATCACTTTAATGTTTGAGTAATAGAAAACTGGCACGTGTTTCTACGAAATATTAATATTTTAAAAGTCTTATTAAGCGGTTGTGGCAACGCTGTCTGCCACTTTATTGTCGTAACTGAATAACAATCGGAATTAACATTTCTCACAACAATTTCAAAAGACAGTCTTCCTTTTTCTAAAAGAAGTCATCGGGTTATGTGAACTTATTTTGACATATAACAAAATGGAAGACAAGAATCAATACAAGCAATACATTGACGATATTTGTTGTGTACAATGCTGTTACGAGGTAAGGTTGGTAGAGATCGTAAACATTCCGTAGACATACGAACTCAGCTGACTTCCGCCGATCACAGAGGGGCCGTGAAAAAGTGCGTAAGTTTAGGGGTTCATGACACCGCAGTTACGTCTCTTAAGCTTAACAAACATATGAACATTTGACAATTGAAATAAAGCATCTGTTCGACTGTGACCAAAGCAAATAGTCTAGCTTAATAGTCAGTACGGTACGCGGTCAAAACACATGTCATTCGTCTATGTTTATATACACTTAATCTGTGAACAAATGAATGGCCGCGCGGGAGTAGCCGAGCGGTCTGGAGCGCCACCTTACGGATAGCGCGGCTTTCCGCGTCGGAGGTTCGAATCCTCCGTTGGGCATGGATGTTTGTGTTGTCCTTAGGTAAGTTTAACTCAGTTTAAGTAGCTTGTAAGTCTAAGGACTGATGACCAACGTAGTTTGGTCCCATAGAACTACAAACATTTGAACATAGTTGAGCAAATGAATGTCTTGTGAAGTATTATCTACGTCCCAGCCGGCCGCAGTGGCCGAGCGGTCTGCGGTGCGCCAGTCACAGTCTGTACGGCCGCTACGGTCGGGGGTTCGAATCCCCTCTCGGGCATGGATGTTTGTGTCGTCTTTAGTATAAGGTAGTTCATAAGTAGTTCGTAAGTTTAGGGACTGATGACCCCGCACTTAAGTCCCTTAAGCTTAACAAACATTTGAACATTTTTGTCTATGTCCGACGAATGTTATAAACATTCTTTTACGATAATGAAACTTTCACTCTGCAGCGGAGTGTGCGCTGATGTGAAACTTCCTGGCAGATTAAAATTGTGTGCCGGAACCGGATCTTGAACCTGGGACATTTGCCTTTCGCGGGCAAGCTCTCTGGCGACTGAGCTATCCCGACACGACTCTCGATGCCGCCTCACAACTTTACTTCCTCCAGTACCTCGCCTCCTACTTTCCAAACTTCACAGAAGCTCTCCTGCGAACCATGCAAGACTAGCACTCCTGGAAGAGTTTCATTCTGGAAACATCCCTTAGGCTGTGGCTAAGCCATGTCTCCACCATATCCTTTCTTCCAGGAGTTAGTCTTGCATGGTTCGCAGGAGAACTTCTGTGAAATTTGGAAAGTAGGAGGCGAGCTACTGGCGGAAGTAAAGTTGTGAGGCGGCATCGTGAGTCGTGTTGGGATAGCTCAGTCGGTAGAGCGCTTGCCCGCGAAAGGCAAAGGTCTCAGGTTCGAGTCTCGGTTACGGCACACAATTTTAATCTCCCGGGAGGTTTCATTTTTCGCGATTTTCTGGTGACATCGACAACTGGCATTTGATGAATTACCAAGAGCCAAGAACGCAACGATCAACACAGAAAAAGTACGTTTTCACGTCTGCAAGGAACCGAGAGAGAGAGAGAGAGAGAGAGAGAGAGAGAGAGAGAGAGAGAGAGAGAGAGAGAGAGCTTACACGCGTGCCTGAAATCCAAATTGTTGAATTAATGCACGGAAAGATAAATGAAAAGCAAAACGTCCCATACAAATTAGGAAAAAAAATCGTATTTGCGGAGATATATAGCCAGGAACTGGTTATTTGACACCGCTAATATGATACAAAGTGATGAAGAGCAGCAGTAGAATGAGTAAAGCATTTATTTTTAAATTGTTGGATGACTGTAGACTTTTGTGGTACTTGTAAGGTTCAAGGATTTTGCGGCTGTTGATTTCGTCATCCTAAGCTGCAACAGTAAAGTAGCTGCTTCTTCGAAATGTGTGCAGTTTTGACAAAGCATTGTACCGCTCAAGATCCTATCAGCCACGTTTTTCTTCAGAAAGTCTCAACACAGGACAGCCTTAGTGGCGACTGGCGACTCGTTTGACCCACGTATGTGCTACAAGAATACCTTGACCTCGACCGTCGCGGCAAAATCCTACCGTGTAATTTACTTTTCACGTACACAACATCATCCATTAACCACTGTAGTCATCACGCGGGAATGACCGCGTGGTCTAAGGCGCCATGCGAAGCCGCTCCCTTCGGTTCGCAAGTCTGGGGCCTGAAGACCTCAGTAGTTTGGTCCCTTAGGTTTACAAACATTTGAATCTGTTTTGACGCCATCGTACAGCTGTTTGTCTATGTATTGAGGCAAATCACGCACCAGTTGTCACTAATATAAAATTTTATGTCTGCACGATATGTTTCAGGACGACATTATCCCATTCTCAAGTTCCAAAAATTAGGAAAATACGGCGCAGGATTTCGATTACTCACGTACCAAATACGAAAATCACAAAACAAATACCAACATATCTATAAAATTCATCTGCCACTAGGCAACGTCATTTTAAAGTCCATGCACCACATTGTCAAGGTACGGTCGATTGGAAGAGAAATTAGTGCTGCGATGACACACAGTTATGAATTAACGGACAACAGCCGTCGCGAAAATTCGAAACTACACCAGTTACGGAGTATCCCTGGCTCCGGCCAATGAGAACTCGCTAGCTGTCAGCCAATGAGATGCTGCGTGATTCTTAACCGGAGATTCGGGCGCTACGCGCCCTCATGTACTAAGAATCGAAACTTATTGTTTAACCTACACCTTACCTAACTTTCACTTAAAAAAGTGATCTGTAGCGTAGCCTTTAGAAGTTTAGATACAGGTTAAACAAACTTTTAAATACCTGAGGGCGCGTAGCGTACGAATCTCCGGTTAAGAATCACGCAGCATCTCATTGGCTGACAGCTAGCGAGTTCTCATTGGCCGGAGCCAGGGGTACTCCTTAACTGGGGTGGCTTCGAATTTTCGCGCCAACGATCTTAGAATACAGGGAGACGCCCTTACGCTGAAAAAGTGAAGCCTGCCTCCGCCATATTGCTAATTTATGGAGGAGTGTTGTTATTGTAGAGCTAATGTTTTGTGTCACTTAAAAAAGGGATAAAACGTCCGACAGTTTTGCAGTGGTGGGCAAACTGTTAAGAGTGCAAATTCTCCCTTACAAAATTAAGTTTACAAATATATTATTATGAGTATTTATCACTATTTATTCAAGAAAGTAAATTGTTTGAAACTACATACTTCGCAGAGACTGTCAGTTCAATGTATTAACAGTAAGAGGGTCGACTTAACACATAGTTTTAACGGAGAAATACCATTCCAAAACTGACTGAGATCGGCGAACAGGCTTCAACTGACATATGTGCTCGGCATAGATAATGCCATCTCCCTCTATTCTAACTTCCTTGTTTCGCGAAGCCGTCACGTATCAAAGATTATCCGTCCTGTCGAATGTGACCTAAGATAATATTGTTCTGACATCTGAAAAATTATACATCTTCTAATATATAAAGCAGAATGCCCGTATGTTTGTGTGTACGTGTTGCTTACAAATCCACAGTTTTGTTCCAATCTTTATCAAATTTTGTACACGTAAGCTTCAATCCATGAGGAGGTCGCCGTAACTGTAAGAATCATGTACGATACATAGTTCACAAGATATGACGTCATAAACAATGAGATGGGCGAAAAATTTCTGCATTTAGCGACAATGTTACTGATTTTCTCCTAAACCACTGGACCGATTTCAACCAAATTTGGTACACACATTCCTTACCGTGAGGTAACAATTCTGCAGTGTTAAGAATCACATACGACACATGGTTCAGAAGATATCACGTCATAAACAATAGGAATCGCAAAAAAATACCACATACTACGGGGAGACTTGATAAATACGCTATATGAGAATGAGAGTACTTAGCGACTTGCAACACATTTTAAACATAATTTCAAACCTTTATTAAACTTTTTCTCGCTGAGATTCATAGTAAAATGATGAAAGGAAAAAAGTTTCTGGCTTACTACTTTTCCGCTGTTCATGGACTAAAAACTACGGCTTTCGGTATGACGTTACAACATACAATTTCTACACTACAAACTGTATCCGCAGGAAATTTTACAGACAGTATACACGCATATAGTTGAGTGTACCTTCTAAATTGTATCACAGTACGACAAGTAGTTCATTAGATATGAGCACATGAACAGTAACGTTCATGGAAAACTGTCCCATCACGCACCAAGTTTTAATCTATTACTTCTTTACTACTAATTGTATTACCAAGAGATTCTACAGACATACAGCCCTCATACGAATGAATGTATACCTGAAAAATGGCAGGAATAAATAACTAAATTTCCAGGCAACGCCAGGTTTTCAGCTAATCTCTAATGAAACTGAAATTACTATAAATGGAAGACATCTAAGAAAAGGGATGGTTGTTATCTAATTTGGAGGAAATTGAGTTCTTTTGTGTTTTAAGGGAGGATTCCAACAACGTGCTCAATGAGAAGACGTGTCTAAAGGCCATTACTGGTCACATTCTAGCAGTCTCCTCATGAGAAACGATGACTTTTCTCCAGTTTAAAATATTGACGTCAGGGTTTAGGACAGCTGATTAACTTAGGGATTTGTTCTACTAACAGTAATTTCAATTTTATTGGTTGAGTTGACGCATAATTTTTCAGATATCAGGACAACATTATTTTAGGTCACCTTCGATAGTTTCGATGCATACTGTTATCATTTGTTACGTGAGAATTGCTGTCCGTTAGTTCCTAACTGTGCGTCATCACAGTGGTTTATATCGAAAACATTACTTTGGCAACGCATATATGCTGCATGGAATTTATAAATGACCTAGATGAGTCGGTATTTGTTTTGTGACTTGCGTATTTAGAACATGAATCGTTGAAAACCTGCGCCCTATTTTAATGTATGCTTGTTTTCAGAACTTAACAGCGAAATAATATCGCCACAAAATATGTCGTGCTGACATGAAATTTTGAAATTTTATATGAGTGGCAACCGGTGCGTGATTTGCCTCAATACATAATTAATTTCGCACATATATTTCACTTCTGTTTGCTGAACACACTGTTCCTGCAACACTTCCCTAAAATCACGACATTCTTGTTTACCGTTAATTTTAACTTTTTAATCGCACCATTTGCCTTGAGAGCTTTTTTATGCGAACGCATTAGGGAACGAACACACCTGTAGTAAACAGGTTTGTCCAGAAATACCGGACACTCACCGTTCTCGTTTTTAATCAGCGAATCTAGTTCTCCAACTTTTCTTGAAGCTTCACCTTGTGTGTCGCAGAGAAACAATGTTTTTATTTACTTGAAAGACGCATCCGTCTTTGATGTTTACGCCTTCTACAAGGACACATTTGCTCCTTTTTTATTTATTATTATTATTATTTCCTTTTCCAAATGTTACTCGGAAGTACCAAGTATCGAACACAAACCTACAAAATATTTCTTACTCAGCCAGTAATGTTAGGCTTTTATTTTACAATATTACAGATATATGAATATTGAAAAGCACTTTTCACTATTGCAGATGTAGTATATGGAGCAACATTATTTGTTGCAAAGGGATTCTATGAATTAAATGTAATTATTGTTACGATATTTACAGATATGTAGATGTCATAACGTGCTTCGTCCTATTGTAAGATTCTTCCCTTATTATTTTATACCTCCACCCTCATGAATCACAGACATCGTCATGGTGGGGTGGCTTGCGTGCCTCAACGATACAGATAGCCGTACCGTAGGTGCAACCACAGCGGAGGGGTATATGTGGAGAAGCCAGACAAGCGTGTGGTTCCTGAAAATGGGCAGCAGCCTTTTCAGTAGTTACAGGGGCAACAGTCTGGATGATTGGCTGAGCTGGCCTTGTAACATCAGGTAATGTGGCTTTTCCGTAAGGTTACTGCGAACGGCTGAAAGCAAGGGGAAACTACAGTCGTTGCTTTTTCCAAAGACATGCAGCTCTACTGTATGAAAATATGATGGCATCCTCTCGGGTAAAATATCCCGGAGGTAGTCCCCCATTCGGATCTCAGTCCGGGGACAACTCAGGAGGATGTTGTCATCAGGAAAGACAATACTGGACAATACTGACATTCTACAGATCGGAGCGTGGAATGTTAGATCCCTTAATCGGGTAGGAAAATTAGAAAATTTAAGAAGGGAAATGGATAGGATGAAGTTAGATATAGTGGGAATTAGTGAAGTTCGGTGGCATAATGAACAGGATTTCTGGTCAGGTGAGTGCAGATTTAAAAAAAAAAAAAAAAAAAAAAAAAAAAAAAAAAAAAAAAAAAAAAAAAAAAAAAAAAAAAAGGCAGTCAACAATCCGAAGATTGGTTTGAACACCGCAGTGCTTTACTAGGCATGATCCTGTTTGGAGGTGGTATGCCGTTGCCCTTCCTCCCAGCCAGATATAGGGGGACCTACAGTTTAACGTGGGTTCCGAACCACGGTGCTACTCGGTATTTTTTCACATGAGCAATACTACCAGAGGGGAAAGAAGTGGAAAGTGACAGATAAAAATCCCTGGACTCGGCAGGGATCGAACCCAGGACCTTCGGATTTGTAGCCTGGCACTCTACCTTTGTGCAATCGAGGCGCCCAGTACAGGACTATAAATACAATATCGGAGGTATCACAGGAGTAGGACTGATAATGAATAAGAAAATAGGAATGCGAGTAAACTACTATGAGCGCACAATGATCGCATTATCATCGTCAAGATAGATACGAAGCCAACACCGACAACAATAGTACAGGTTTATATGCCAACTAGCTCTACCAATGATGAGGAGATTGAAGAAATGTATGAAGAGTTAAAGGAAATTATTCAGACATTTAAGGGAGAGGAAAACTTAATTGTGATGGGAGACTGGAATTCGGTACTAGGAAAAGGAAGGGAAGATAAAAACAGTAGGTGATATGGACTGGGGGAATGAAAGAGGAAGTCACCTGGTAGAATTTTGCACCGAACATGATTTAATCATAACAAACACCTGACGCACCAGCCAAGTATCGGGCCACGTCCAGGGCGTTGTCTCTAGCGTTCCACAAATCATAAAGGGAGCAGGTCCTTGGGCAGTTCTTGCACGTCAGGAAATGTTCCATGTTCTGTCTCTCCCCACAGTTACATCCGATGTCGCTTTCGTCGATGATTCCCCATTTCACTAAGTTCTTCTTTACAGGGACGACTCCTGTTTTGAGACGGTTCAGAGACTTACAACTTCTCCAGTGCAAGTGATGGCCTGGTGGAGGTTTCTGAGTTAATCCTTATTTGTCTGGTGGTTCCATAGGAACAGAGCTCAGAAAACTTCTTCGGTATTTCAGTCGCCTCTGTGGTTCTGGTGCTTTGAAGAGAGGGTGCCTGTAATCGAATTGCTTGCCTAAATCTTTCCGTATGTTCTACAGCAAGTCGTCGAGTTGCAGGTGCTTCACAACCAGGCGGTTGTCCTAGTGGCGTTGCCTTCAAACAGCCAGTCATAAACCCACATGTTTCGTTGAGGGCGATGTTTACTCCTTTACGTGTGCAGATCTGTTCCACACTGGGCATGCATACTGAGCTGTGGAAAAACGCACTGCTTCAGCCGTCGTTCTAATCACGTGGGAGATAGCTCACTATTTACTTCCTATAAGCTTCTTCAGAAGTTGATTCCTGGTCGCTGTCTTTTGTCCGGTCTTTTGACAATGAGGCTTGTATGTTAGAGACCAGTGACGTATTATCCCAAGGTTCATTCGGATGGGTAATGTGTTCTATAGAGAAGCCAACCCATTTAATTTCCTCCTAGCTTCATTAGACTTCAAAATGTTCAAATGTTTGTACAGCTTATGGGACTTAACTACGGGGTTATCATTCCCTAAACATACAAACTACTTATGAACTAGCTACAACTAAGGACGGCACAAATATCCATGCCCGAGGGGGGATCGAACCCCCGACCGTAGTGGCCATGCAGACCGTGACTGAAGCGCCTCAGTCCCCTCGGCCACCGCGGCCGGCCATTAGACTTCAAATGGAAGTCACGCGCCTGGGTCTTTGCTGGGTTGTTCTTCAATGAATTTTCCTTGTAGTAGGCAGACATCTGTGACATGTAATTTTGCAATCTTTCTTCGACTGCTGGAAAGTTTTTGCCCTGGGCTGCTTGGCCAAGTCATCGGCATAAAGGAAGTGTTTTGTATCACTAGGAGTAGGTTGGTCATTTGTGTATATGTTGAAGACACTGGGCCAATCTTTTGTGTTCGCCACCTGCTCTTCCTTCCCTCTAAGGTTACATAAAATTTCCTACTTTCTAAGAGGCATTAGATTACTTTGGTGAGTTCGTAATCTTTGGTAATACTGTATACCTTAGCAAGAAAAGTTCTTTGATCATGATGTCATAAGCCGCCGATAAGTCTACGAAGTCCAGTGATGTTCTTTTCCTCGAAGGCTCTCTCTATGTGTTATGTTAGCGCCAATACCTGTCTTGTACATGATCTTCCTGGGCGGAAACCTCCTTGTTCTGGAATTAGTTTTTCGACCACATAGTTCTGAATTTTATTAAGAATTAGCCGCTATTAATTTTGAATTGATGGCATAGAAGAGAGATGGGTCTGTAGCTGCCGGCAAGATTAGTATCTTTGATAGGTTTCAGTAATGCGATGTCTTTTCGAGTAGCACCTATTTATTAGTTGTACGATCCACTGTTTTGTTTTTCCCCAAAGTGCTTTATCTGTTCTGTGCAGATATCATCCACTCCGGCTGCCTTCCCTGTTGTTGAGGTCCTTGATTTCGAAAGGTCTATCGATAAGTGAGACTTCACTTTCCAAGTTTCTGTACATCTTCCTTGATCTGTGTTTTGTGCCAGTTTTTCCTTTGATCAACAACTGGTAGGCGATCTGATCAGCTGTGGTATTTCTGGCTTGTTTAGGTGCTACAGGATCCGCACTAAGTTTCTTCATCATATTCCCAGCCATCTTACTATTATGAGTCATGTCCAACTTTTCAGTTGTCTCAGCCCATTTTTGTTGTTCACTGCGACTCAGCTCTTTGAGTAGTAAGTTACCCATTTCTTCTGTTTCGTTGCTAGAAGGGTCTTTCTCATACATTTCATTATACTGGTCCACAGGACCTTTAGATTCCCCGGATAAGCTTGGGATTTATTGTTATCGGCATCATCTTGGTATTGTTATCCTGGAGATGTTCTTTCTTCAACGGACTTTCATAATTTCCTGGAACGAGTTGCAATTCATCAATACAGTTATCAAGGCTACTGGTGAAATCTGTCCAATATTCCTTGAAACGTCTTCTAAAAGGTATCGTCTGTAGTTTACGTCTGCGTAGACATTCAGGCCAACTGGTCTATGTTGTGCCTTTGGGAGTGGGCTATAAACTGCCTTGATGCTTCTTGCCTACACATTAGCACTGCTGAAGCAGATATCCTGATTAGTGCCTCGTTTCCATATTTTACTGTCAAATGATGACGACAGATTTGGGTCGTGAACAAGTGTGAAGTTATTAGCATCTGCCCATGCCTCCACAAGACTTCCATTGGTGTTAGTGTCTTCATATCCCCATGTAGTGCTATGGTTGTAAAAAATCACCCAGGATAAAGCAGTTTTTCGGTTCTTAAAATTATGTGGTTCATTAAATATGAAGTTCTGGCTAGGCTGTTTGTACACACTTGTTATTGTGCTGTTGTTTCCAGCGTCAGAATTTCTAAATTTTCTATATTTGTTGAGTCCACCGATGTTATAATTTGGTCCGGTTTG
This sequence comes from Locusta migratoria, assembly GCA_026315105.1. Taxonomy (NCBI): domain Eukaryota; kingdom Metazoa; phylum Arthropoda; class Insecta; order Orthoptera; family Acrididae; genus Locusta; species Locusta migratoria. The sequence continues at coordinate 128,747,471 of CM048751.1, forward strand.
ACAAAGATTGCACTACCGTATTTTTTGTGTGGTACCTCAATAACAAGTTCCATTCCTGGTATGTTTGGACGAGGTGAACTGGTGTCTCTATGGAAATGCACAGAATATGACGTTTGATGTCTCTGCACATTTACTAGAGCAGTTCCTGTTCATTCTTGGTCAAGCCCTCAATGTTTATGCTTGGTATAGTCAGAATCGACTCAGATAAAAGCCTTTCCTTATTTGATGGCATTTCTAAGTAAATTCAATTGTATCGGATTCGGTGATGGAAGGCTGCGCCGTCTCTGATGAGGCATTGCCCCGGGACGCCAGCAGTAATGTGGTGGATTCACTGCTCACCTGGAAGCTCCTACCATGTCCCCCGTTATGCAAACAAATTATTTGTTCATAGGAACGTATATGAATGGTAATAAATAGTTTCTCATTCGTTTGATTTGGTGGTCAGCAGTAATACTCAACAAAAAGGTTTCGACAGACTTCTCCTCCTGTGACTAGTGTAAGAAGATCAGTCTAAGGTTTGTAACAGAAACAAAACTGTCTCAGTTGAAATAAAGGGAGAAGGAGTTGTGTGCCATATGAGAAACTCTGAATTTAGATTGGATACATCTTAATTTCCTCCAACACTTAAAAATAGAAACTGTGGGATATAGCTTCTACTGTCTCCATTTTAAGGCGGTACAACATTTAAGAAATCCCGGGAAAGTGCTCACGAAGCGGTTCTGTCATGTTTTGCAGCAGATATAATAACAGAGGGAGATAGAAAGTTTTGTTTTACGACGAAAACATCACACTGTACTGTTTATTCAGTCCTGGCCTAAACTGTAGTTGTTGTTGTGGTCTTCAGTCCGCAGACTGGTTTGATGCAGCTGTCCACGCTATCCTGTCCTGTGCAAGTCTCTTCATTTGAGAATACGTTTGAATGTGCTTACTATATTCGTCCCTCGGTCTCCCTCTACGATTTTTACACACGCTTCCTTCTAATGCTAAGTTGACAATTCCTTGATGTCTCAGAATGTGTCCAACCAGTCTATCTCTTCTCTTAGCCAGGATATGCCAGAAACTCCTTTTCTCCCCGATTCGGTTAAGCACCTCCTCATTAGTTACGTGATCAACCCATCTAATCTTCATCATTCGTCTGTAGCACCACATTTCAAAAGCTTCTATTATCTTTTTATCTGAACTCCTTCACTCCCATACAATGCTACACTCCAGACAAATGCTTTCAGAAAGGACTTCCTGTTGTTGTTGTTGTGGTCTTCAGTCCAGAGACTGGTTTGATGCAGCTCTCCACCCTACTCTATCCTGAGCAAGCCTTTTCATCTCTTCATAAGAACGACAACCCACATCCACTTGAATCTGCTTACTATACGCGTCTCTTGGTCTCCCTCTGCGATTTTTACCCCACACACTTCCCTCCAACGCTAAATTCACAATTCCTTGATGTCTAAGAACGTGTCCTACCAATCTGTCCCTTCTTTTAGTCAAGGTATGCCAGAAATTTCTTTTCTCCCCAATTCGGTTCAGTACCTCCTCATTACTTACGCGATCCACCCACCTAATCTTCAGCATTCTTCTGTAGCACCACATTTCAAAAGCCTCTATCCTCTTTCTGTCCACACTGCTTATCGTCCATGTTTCACTCCCATACAAGGCAACACTCCATACAAATGCTTTCAGAAAGGACTTCCTTAGGCTTAAATCAATATTCGATGTTAACAACTTTCTCTTTTTCAAAAACGCCTTTCTACCCATTGCCATTCTGCATTTTATATCCTCTGTACTGCGACCATCATTTGTTATTTTACTGCCCAAGTAACAAAACTCATCTACCTCCTTTATTGCTTCGTTTCCCAATCTAATTCCTTCAGCATCACCTGATTTTCTTACACTGCACTCCATTACCCTAGTTTTGCTTTTGTTAATGTTCATCTTATATGCACCTTTCAGCACACTGTCCATTCCGTTCAATTGCTCTCCCAGGTCCTTTGCTGTATCTGACAGAATTACTATGTCGTCGGCAAAACGCAATGTTTTTAATTCTTCACCCTGAACTTTAATTCCTTCTCCAAATTTCTCCTTGCTTTCCTTTATAGCTTGCTCAATGTACAAATTGAACAACAATGGGGAAAGGCTACAACCCTGTCTTACTCCCTTTCCAACCACTGCATCCCTTTCATGCCCTTCAACTCTGACAACCGCTGTCTGGTTTTTGTACAAGTTGTAAATAACCTTACGCTCTCTATATTTTACTCCTGCTTGCTTCAGAACTTTAAAGAGTTTATTCCAATCAACATTGTCAAAAGCCTTCTCCAAATCTACAAAAGCTAGAAATGTAGGTTTCCCTTTTCTTAATCTATCTTCTAGGATAAGCCGTAAAGTGAGTATTGCCTCCCGTGTTCCTACATTTCTCCTGAACCCAAACTGATCTTCCCCGAGGTCGGCTTCTACCAGCTTTTCTATCCTTCTGTATATAATTCGTGTTAATATTTTGCAACCATGACTTATTAAACTGATGGTTCTGTAGTTTTCACACCTGTCTGCACCCGCTTTCTTTGGAATGGGGATTATAACATTTTTCTTAAAGTCTGAGGGTACTTCACCGGTCTCATACATCTTACACACAAGGTGAAACAATTTTGTTATGGCTGGTTCTCCCAGAGACTTCAGTAGCTCTGACGGGATATCATCTAGTCCAGGGCCCTTGTTTCGGCTTAGATCTTTCAGGGCTCTGTCAAATTCTTCTCTCAGTACAGTATCTCCTATGTCATCATCATCTACATCCTCTTCCCTTCCTACAATATTGTCTCGAAGTTCATTTCCTTTGTACAGCCCCTCTATATACTCTTTCCACCTTTCAGCTTTCCCTTCTTTGCTGAGAACTGGTTTTCCATCAGTGTCCTTGATATTCATAGAGATGTTTTTCTTATCGCCAAATGTTTCTTTTATTTTCCGGTAGGCTGTATCTATTTTTCCCCTATTTATACATTCTTCTACATCCTTGCATTTGCCTTCTAGCCACTCCTGCTTAGCCATTTTGCACTTCCTGACAATCTCATTTCTTAGTCGTCTGTATTCCATTTTGCCTGTTTCATTTACGGCATTTTTATATGTTCTCCTTTCATCGATTAAATTTAGTATCTCCTGTGATATCCAAGGTTTTTTTGTAGGTCTTGCCTTCCTACCTATTTTGTCCTCTGCTGCCTTCACTATTTCATCTCTCAATTTTACCCATTCCTCCTCAACTGTTTTATTTTCCCCTGTTTCTGTCAATTGTTGCCTGAAGCTCCCTCTGAAATTCTTAAGAACTTCAGGTTCCTTCAATTTATCCAGGTCCCATCTCCTTATTTTCCTACCTTTCTGTAGTTTCTTCAGTTTCAGCCTACAGTTCATAACCAACAAGTTATGGTCAGAGTCTATATCTGCCCCTGGGTATGTCCTACACTTCACAACCTGGTTCCGAAATCTATGTCTTACCATTATAAAATCTATCTGGTATCTCCCGGTGTCTCCTGGTCTCTTCCACGTATACAACCTTCTTTTGTGATTCTTAAACCAGGTGTTTGTTATAACTAAATTAAGTTCTGTGCAAAACTCTACCAGGCGGCTTCCTCTTTCATTCCTTTTGCCCAGACCATATTCACCTACTATCTTCCCTTCCCTTCCTTGTCCTACTACCGAATTCCAGTCTCCCATAACAATTAACTTTTCCTCTCCCTTAACTGTCTGAATAATTTCCTTTAACTCCTCATATATTTCTTCGATCTCCTCATCATTGGCAGAGCTAGTTGGCATATAAACCTGTACTACTGTTGTCGGTGCTGGCTTCGTATCTATCTTGACAATGATAATGCGACCGCTGTGCTGGTCATAGTAGTTTACCCGCATTCCTATTTTCTTATTCATTATCAATCCTACTCCTGTGATACCCCCAACTGATTTTGTATTTATAATCCTGTACTCACCTGACCAGAAATCCTGTTCATCCTGCCACCGAACGTCACTAATCCCCACTATATCTAACTTCAACCTATCCATTTCCCTTTTTAAATTTTCTAATTTTGCTACTCGATTAAGGGATCTAACATTCCACGCTCCGACCCGTAGAATGCCAGTATTGTCTTTCCTGATGATAACATCCTCCTGAGTAGTCCCCGCCCGGAGATCCGAATGGGGGACTATTTTACCTCCGGAATATTTTACCCGAGAGGATGCCATCATCATATGTTCATACAGTAGAGCTGCATGTCCTCGGGAAAAATAACGGCTGTAGTTTCCCCTTGCTTTCAGCCGTTCGCAGTAACTGTGTGACAAAACCACATTAACTGATGTTACAAGGCCAGCTCAGTCAATCATCCAGACTGTTGCCCCTGTAACTACTGAAAAGGCTGCTGCCCCTCTTCAGGAACCACACGTTTGTCTGGCCTCTCCACAGATTACCCTCCGCTGTGATTGCACCTACGGTACGGCTATCTGTATCGTTGAGGCACGCAAGCCACCCCACCTCGGCAATGTCTGTGGTTCATGGGAGTGGACTTCCTAACTTTTAAATTAATATTGAATGTTAACAAGTTTCGCTTCTTTAGAAACGCTTTTCTTCCCATAGCCATTATATCTTCTTTACTTCGGCCATCAGAAGTTATCTTGCTAGCCAAATAAAAAAATTCATCTACTACTTTTATTATCTCATTACCTAACCTAATTCCTTCAGCATCGCCTGATTTTCTGGCCTAAATTACTACAGCTATATATATTGTTGTACAAGTCATCACAGCCGGCCGCGGTGGCCGAGGTGACTGAGGCGCTCCAGTCACGGTCAGCACGGCCACTACGGTCGGGGGTTCGAATCCCCCCTCGGGCATGGATATTTGTGCCGTCCTAGTTCGTAAGTAGTTCATAAGTAGTTTGTATGTTAAGTCCCATAAAAAAAAAAAAAAAAAAAAAAAAAAAAAAAAAAAAAAAAAATCATCACAGCGACAAACGTACTGGCTGTAGAAATTTTCTAAAGTAACACGTGAATGTTCATGTAAAACTGACCATGTTAATGTTGTGATCTCGTCGCCTTTTGTTGAGTACTCGTCCCGGTCTAGTTGTTGTTAAAGCTACTGGTGCAGGAATTGATGTTCACTGTAACAATTCTTCAGATTAATAATACAAGTTTAATTGACTGAAAGTGGTAATAGTCAACTAATGAAAATCAGTCTGTTTATTCTCTCTTCTTGGCTCTCGCGGCGTCTTCCGTATGATGCTAGCTGCGCTGTAAATTAGTTACTGCTAAGTTCATACCCGCGTTCAGACGTCGTAGCTGCCTTGTAACTGTCTGAGTTCTCACTAGTAGCAGCCGGGTGCTCACTAGTAACTGACCTGAGTCCTGAATAGTAACTGACAGGCAGTCCAGACGTATGTCGGCCTAGATATAGCCGCTTGTAGAGGGCGCGCATCTTGGGTTCCTCCTCCTCCTCCAGGATGCGCAGCGCCTGCTTGCTATTGGCTTTCGGTCGATCGCTGCCTTCTCCACGATCGTTCTCTTATGTCTGGTGTGTGGCGCTGACTTTACGCCACGACAATTAATAACCCGCTAATTGTCCTTCAGGAGAGATAACTAACTAACTAAAAATACACAAGCCTGAGTCACAACGCCCTAAATATAAATTAGTACTGTCCTTCAGAAAGTACCTTCAGAAACAACAAAAGAAGAGGGGGGGGGGGAAAGAACGGGAAAAATATGATCATAACAAGTTACTTTTAATGAAAGCATCATCACCCTCTGACACTTGTATTGATTTTGGTACTGAAGCACGAGATGCATCCTCCACCACACATTGAAGAGTGGCTTGCCGAAGACACATTTAGATATAAATGTGAGTTTGCTAGCTCGCAGGACAATCCTTCGCAACTGCTACATAAATTTGTGTATCAGATATACGTCCTGACCTCTTTCTCCCTTATCATCTACTCCTCCTTTTATCCTTTTTATCATTAATTCCAACCCCATGAACCACAGACACTGCCGAGGTGGGATAGCTTTCGTGCATCAACGGTGGTAGTATCGTAGGCGCAACCACAGCGGAAGGGTATCTGTGAAGAGACCAGAACATCTTGTGTGAGCAGGTATATGAAGGTTTATTAATGGATGGCTAGTTCTCATATTACTGCATGGATCTTATAAGGGTCTGAAGGTGAGATTATTGGAATCTCGAAACATGTAATTGATTAAAAATTTTAAAAAATAACGCAGGAAGGTTTTTCATTTGCTAAATTAATACGTCGCCGTTGTCCCGTCATCCATCTGAGATGGATATACAGAGAATAAAGTGTGGTTCCTGAAGTTTTTTCTGGCCTCTCCACAGCCTGTTCAGTAGTTTCAGGAGCAACATTGTGGATGAGTGACTGATCTGGCCTTGTAACATCGGTTAATGTCGGCTTGTCATACAGTTAATGCGAACGGCTGAAAGCAAGGGGAAACTACAGGCATTACTTTTCCCGAGTACATGCAGCTCTATTGTATTAATATATGATGAAGGCATCGACTCGCGAAAAATATTTCGGAGGTAAAATTGTCCCCCATTCGGATCTCCGGGCGGTGACTGCTCAGATGGATGCGGTCATCAGGAAAGGCAAACATTGGCTCAAAAATGTTCAAATGTTTGTAGCACTCATGGGACTTATCTACGGGGTCATCAGTCCCTAAGCTTACAAACTACTTATGAACTAGCTAAGACTAAGGACGGCACAAATATCCATGACCGAGGGGGGATTCGAACCCCCGACCGTAGTAGCCGTGCAGACCGTGACTGTAGCGCCTCAGTCCCCTCGGCCACCGCGGCCGGCAAACGTTGGCATTCTACGGATCGGAGCGTGGATTAAGAGTAAAGTCTAAATTTCAAATTAATGTTTACTAACTAGCATGATGTTTACAATGACGTCAGTGGCGGCTTGGAACCATTAACGATTCGTAATAATCTCGCAAATGGTTCGTTAACGAAACCATGTCTACTGGGACATTTTTATTTCTATTATCGTGTACTTTCAACCGTATAAGGTTGCGCCACCCCTTTTCATACACCCTGTAAATATATTGTAGCCTTCCGAGTGTTGATTAGAGCTTTGTGTAATAATTAGAAGTAAACTAAATAGTAAGTTTATGAAGTTTTCGGTAACAACGTATAGTAGTATTTGGTACGCATGAAGATGAGCTCTGACACTCTAAACCAGTATTAGCATGATGTTGCTTGAATCGACTGGTGAGTAGATCATATTAAATTAATACTTGTTCCATAGATCAAGAATACGAGATTTCGTAGTGATGTGGAATGTGTACATATTCATCGATAATCACGCCTTTGCTTTCTATGACAGCTGAATACGCACTTCTGTCTGCTTTTTCTTTTCGACTATTTCCGTCTGTTGTAAAGTTACGACAGAGAGACTGTGTTAACAGGGAGACGGACGGCTCAGCAATGGTGGGTAGAGCTCCTAAATACCCAGGCTGAATCGTCCGCCATGTTTTCCCCAACATGGTTGGAATTGCGTTGCACCAACAGCATAGAGGCGCAAGTTCTGACATCTTTCACAAAAGGTTTCGCGAAAAATAATTGGTAGAAAAATTTAATTTTTTCGCAACTTAAATCTTTATATGTCAGCATTGTGACAAAATCGGCATAATTTCGTGAATAGCTATAGCTATATTGGGTTTGAAGTAAGAGACAATGCTACGTTAGGAATAGCTTGCAATAAAACATAAGGTAAAAAAAAAAAAAAAAAATTCAAAATGTTTGCACAGTCTATGGGACTTGAATACGGGGTTATCAGTCCCTAAACTTACAAACTACTTATGAACTAATTAAGACTAAGGACAGCACAAATATCCATGCCCGTGGGGGGAATCGAACCCCCGACCGTAGTGGCCGTGCAGACCGTGACTGGAGCGCCTCAGTCTCCTCGGCCACCGCGGCCGGCAATTATTACATAGTAGCTCTAATACTGAAGACGAGGTATTACCAGACGGGCGAGCGAATCCCAATGCTGCATGTTTAACTGACATTATCTCAAGTTATACATTTCTCACAGAGTTGCTTTTTGCAGAGGATGAAAATTTGATATATTTTGAACACTTGATTCGCTTAATGTGTTCACCTAACTGCAACAGAAGAAAAGTTCCTCGCATGTCGAAAATTCCGTAACGTCGTCAGAAAGTGCATATTCGAAAATGTCAGTATATCCTCTTAATAAACTATTATCGCAAATGAAACTAAAATTAAAATGTAGTGTAGTTCTCCACGAACACATTCATGTAAATTTCAGGCTCATACAGTGAATAGTTTGCGAGTGTGAGCGAGTTGAATGAAACGCGAGATAACGCGTGAGCTTCGTCCGGAAAGTAGCAATTCCTACAGCTTGGGGAGATAATGGCGGACAGTTCAGCTCGGGTTTATAGGAGTCTTACGTTAGTGGTGGGCGTCACGTTAGTGGGCCACGCCACGGCCAGATGGCAGAGGGCGCTGGGAGACGCAGCGGGCCTGCAGTTGTCACTTATGTTGTTACTCTCTACTCTTCCCCCAAGGCTGCAGCTGCAGCTCATGCGGCTGACAGTCACTGCAGAAACGGAAACTTTTAAGCAACAATGTAGTGAGATAGAGTGCGATTTGCACTCCCTTATTATAGTATTTGCTATCTAGGGGCTCACTTTAAAACCCTTACGTTGATCATTATTTATAATGAATACGAAATCCAAATTTGCCTATTGAACTCTATTTCATTGCAATGTTTGAGAAGAATAAGAAGTGGCATGATGTAATTATACGTTGCCAATAGTAAACTTGTTATTCATAGATGTTCGAAATGACTGGCTTCGGTACACAACTGCTGCTAACTACAATGACCAAAAAAATTAGGTTCTGAAATATTGTCTTCAACCGAATGAACTAAAGTGGTTCGTTTTTCTGTTAGTTATACTGAGTGGAGGCAACAACATTATGACAACAGATATAGTGATAATAACAGGGCATTGCCTCAAGAGGGGTTGATATTGACTTATACTATACCAAATGAATTGGTACACAAGCAAATTCAATCTCCGGTTAACGCACCCTCCAGGCAGCAACAGGACGCGCAATATCAACACAAAAAGACCGAAAACGCCTTTGAGAATGTGGCCTCTACGTACGCAGGCCTACAGTGTGTGTCCCATTAAAACAATAATACCGTTTGGCACGCAGAAAATCGGAGAAATATCAGGATTGGAGTCGTAAGGAATGGCGCCGGGTTCTATTCATAAGCGAGTCAAGATTTTGTGTTCAGCAGGACAATATTCGTTCCCTCATCTGCAGACAACGTGGAATAAACCTGCTTATGTGCAGGAAACGTCACCATATCATGGTGGTGAACGAATAGTGTGGGCAAGATTCAGTATTGTCGTGAAATATTACAATTCAATGTGAGGAATTTACACCACAACTTGAATTGTAATATTTCCCGCATGTTAGTTATAAACCAAAACACTAGTCTTCTTTGAAAGTTACACATCTAGCAAGTTACGATCTTTGTAATTTAAGCTTATAATGTTTACCGGATAATGGCGTAAAAGCCGAAAACCGGTTCGTAAACCAATAAATTTGCAGAATATCTCACAGTTATCTTGTGTATTTCATTCGTAATAATCCTTTATAATCACAGTTTCCTAGCATAGGACTCACAAGCCCGAGCAAACCAACCGCATAGTCATTTGTAGAGAAGAGGCTATGCTTTTTGAGGAGACCAACGGCAGACTGCGAGAAAGAAGTAGACAGAGACTGTGTAAATGACAGAATGTGGCAAGGAAAATCGAGACAAAGGGATGACGACAGTGCCAGTGGAAGAAATTATGTATATGAAAACTTCACTACGAGGAGGGCGTAGGTAAGGGGATATAGCATGTCCTATGTCAAAAAGACGCAAATCTATTCACTTGCGAAAATTGTTGTTGAGGTTGCTCGTTTATCACTATTCTGTCTGCGTCTTTTCACTGTGAAGACATTTGTCTTTTTTGTGCTCCAACAGGAGTATTTTTCAAGAGGTTTTATTTCCCTCTATTTGTTTATAATTTCACTCTAAAAATGTTTCAAATGTTTGTATAGTCTATGGGACTTAACTACGGGGTCATCCAGTCCCTAAACTTACAAACTACTTATGAACTACTTACGAACTAGGGCGGCACAAATATCCATGCCCGAGGGGGGATTCGAACCCCCGACCGTAGTGGCCGTGCAGACCGTGACTGGAGCGCCTCAGTCCCCTCGGCCACCGCTGCCGGCAATTTCACTCTACTCAGCAGAAACGACCCTTTTTTACATTGTATCTAATTAGATGGCCAGATTAGAAATAACGACAGCTTGTAGAAGTGTCGAACTATTCTAACAGAGAAGTCGTGCACTCTGACATGCTGTTCAAAACAAGAAAAAAGCAGGACACGAACTAGATATGAGAAGATTACAAAAAAGTGACCGGTTGAAAGGAACACATCACTGTAAAGAAGTGGCGTAAGTAGCAAGAAGAGGACAAATGCAGACTCCCTGGCCAGATAACGACGTGTATCCGATTCTGTGCTACTCAGTTGAGAAGTTAAGCACCTGACACGGTAACCTAAATCGTCTGTGTCCTCGTGCGTCTCTTCTTCCTCGAAGAACTGAGGAAATACACAAAATTATCCATTATCTCGAGAAAGTCGAATGTAAAACGAGCAAACGGCCGTTTATGCCTCTCTGATGACGCGCCTGACTGCATAATTTCGGCTTCATTGCGCGTAACCTTCTTGGCGTCGCACAGGGCTATGAGTTCCGCCTTCAACTACAATCTCTGCCGCTGTAAACGCTGCCAGCCATATACCTGTCCCCTCGGCGAGCATTAGAAGAGGTTCCCCCGTAATCAAAATGTAAGTGCCGATTGGTCTCGCGAAAGTAAAGTAAGCAAGCACATCAGAGCAAGCGAGCAATTTTGATCGTAATTTCATCGTAATATTACCTTGTTGGGTTTTTCCTCTCATCGTATAAACAGTACAGTAGCAATTTAACTTCTCGGTTCATGCTATCATGTACACTCATTAAACTTTTGTTCATGTGTGTGGGCGTACGGACCACCTTGAATTTTTTTCTATTGACAAAATATCTAAGTCGTGCGTCGGTGTCTGTTTCGTATGTTGCCGTTGTTCATCATCATCATCCACTAGTTTCCAGCCTCTGGCCAGGTCTGCTTGGAACATAGGCGTCTCCATCGCTCCCTATCCTACCACTAAAATTGGTATGTTGTTTGGTGGGATATAGGTAAGGCTATTCTATTGATTGGAAAAACAGGGTCCCTACAAGGATTTGGCAATAGTGAGCCAGCTAAAGGAGGTCTGTTTCGAAAGCTACTCATTCAAAACTAATCTGGTGTTAAATGCAGCATTAATATTTGTCATCAGCTGGTAGTTAACACGCACAATAACTAACTGCGCCGGCCGCGGGGACTGAGGCGCTCCAGTCACGGTCTGCACGGCCACTACGGTCGGGGGTTAGAATCCCCCCTCGGGCATGGATATTTGTGCCGTCCTTAGTTGTAAGTAGTTCATAAATAGTTTGTAAGTTGAGGGACTGATGACCCCGTAGTTAAGTCCCATAGACTCTACAAACATTTGAACATTTGAATTTGAACTAACTGTCCAATCAAGCTGATTAAAAATTAGTTGAACACATTTTTTATTCATTAACAATATAATTCTGTTTAGTTATGGCCCTAATATTAATACCAGCACAGTTAATTACGAAACAGTGGGTTTAAACTGAAAGCTCAACGGATATTTTGAACACAGCAAGGACAATACGTAGTCTGCATAAGGCTCACTGACTACAGTATAAACAACCACTTTCTAATAATGCAACCGCAAGAATTTATTTCGCTAACTGACTGCAGAAACTTAGTATCTTGTTCATCTGTGCAGTACTGTACAACAATGACCATTATTATTAAATGTCACACCAATAAAGAAATATGTTAATCAAACCCAGCATAATCAATATTCTGCTTTGATCTTAATAGCCAATAACTTTTAATGAAATGTAGAGGGTTAGCTTTCTAACTACAAAAGCGAAACAGGTAACGAAGTTAAACTTTCTCAATTATTATTAACAATAATGATTACATTACCTTATAATTGAAGAACAACAAAATCTTCTCAGACTGATATATATATATATATATATATATATAGAGAGAGAGAGAGAGAGAGAGAGAGAGAGAGAGTGATACAGAATCTTATAAAGACAGAACTGTGTCTGTGAAAATCAGATTTCAAAATTATTTCATCAGCTCGTACAAAAGCAGCTAACCAAAACAAGTCCGATCAATACCAGAGCTACACACCGACTCTCTGTTCAGCTACTACTCACATACGCAGTCTTTGACAGAGATGTTACACAACAGAGTAAACCATAGACGTAGTTACTCAAAAAAGTTCATATAACATTTTACATCCAAATATCGATGCGAGAGAGACGAAACAATATTATTGAATTTGTACAGACATGTTTCACCACCACTTCTCCTCTTGCACTTTGTCCCATCTTTCTCTCTTCTGCACTTCTTCCTTTATTGCCATGTTTACCTCTTGGTCTTATGCCTCCTATTTCCATCTCATGCGTTTTCTTTGGCATCCTGCCGTCTTCAATTCTCTTGATATGTCATGCCAGACTGCTCCATGGTCTGTTGTAGAGGTTCCTTCTTCATCATTTCCCTCACCTTCTCGTTTCTCATTCTATCCATTCTGATAACCCCAATCCTACTTCTGTTGAATTTCATCTGACACGCCTTTTCTTCATAACCCACATTTCTGAAGCATGCATTCGAGTACTGGAGCATAATACTGTCGGTATATCACCTGATTACTATTCTGGCAAAGTCTTTGCTCCACACCAGACTTCGCACACTTTGCAGGAATCTGTGGGCTTGCTTCCTTCTTTCATGAGCTCCATATAATTCCTCCCACTCTCTTCAATCTAACTTCCCAGAAACTTTGTCCTCCCAGTTTACTATTTCCCCTCCAGTCTTCACATCGGCTGCTGCTCTTTCTTTATACCTTGTTGTCACCATGACTTCACACTTCTTAGCATTAAATTTCACTCTGTACTGAGTCATCATCTCCTCCCTTGCATTTAGTCTTCTTGTACTTCCTGTTGATTACCCTACATCATTATGTCATCTGCAAAAACCATCGCTTTCATATCCTCTCCATTCGTGTTGCAACTCCTGCAATTATTCATCCATTACAATGATGAATAGTACAGGAGGTAGAGCACTCGCTTGTTTCAGTCCATTCTTCTGCTCAAACCAGTTCTCCCTCTCTCCTCCTACCTTTACACACTTCCTTGGTACATTTCTCTTATTCTCCAAGCGGTTTGCATCCCGGCTCCCCCTTTTCTCTAATGATTCCCATACTTTGCTTCGCCTCGGGGGGTGGGGGAAGGCAAAGGGAATAAGAAGGGATGAAGAGGAGGTACATATGGAAGGAGGAGATTTACAGAGGGCGAGGGGAGGAGATGAACAGACAAAAAAGGAGAATTGGGGGAGAAACATGGGACGAGAGAGGAGATCAAGAGAGAGACGAAAGGGGGAGAGAGGGCGAAGAGGAAGAGTAGGTGTGTATAGGATGAGGAGATGGACCGAGGACCAAGCGCGGAAGGAGGAGATGACAAAGAAAGAGAACACTGACTAAAACAAATAATAAAAAATAGCCGGGAAACCCCGGGTAGCAGTAATAATAATTGCGTTGCAGTGTGCAAGTATATTGAGAAAATAGTGGAAAAGTGAATAATACGTTGGCAGGCAGCAACAAAAAGTAAAAAGTAAAAAATAAAAATAGAGTCGTGGAAAAAAAGACCATTCAGTACATTATTTGCTTTTTGTCTCCTGGGTTACTTAGCCTTGAAAATACGTTATGCATGAGGTCAGGACAGGTATAGGAGTGTGTATATGAATCGCGTCTCTTCTGAAACGGTTGAGCGTAGGCGACCTGTATTTATTTATTCCCGTCATTTTTCAGGTACATGTTCATTTTTATAAGGGCTGTATGTCGGTAAAATCTCTTGGGAATACAATTAGTAATAGATTAAAAGTTGGTGCGTGACGGTGCAGTTTTAGATGAACATTACTGTTTATGTGCTCATATCTCACGAACTACGTCTCCTACTGTGATGCAGTTTAGAAGGTACAATCAGCTATATGCATGTATACCGCCTGTAAAATTTCCTGCGGCTACAACTTGTAGTTCATAAATTATAAATTGTAACGTCATACCGAATGCCGTAGTTTTAGTCCATGAACAGCGGAACGTTACTATTTATGTGCTCATATCTCATGAACTACGTGTCGTACTGTGATACAATTTAGAACTTACATACAACTATATGTGTGTATACTGTCTATAAAATTTCTTGCGGCTACACTTTGAGTTGTACAAATTATAAATTGTAACGTCATACCGAATGCTGTAGTTTTGCGCCATAAACAGCAGAAAAGTAGTAAGTGAGAAGGTTTTTTCCTTTTATCATTTTGTAATGGTTGTCAGAGAGAAAAAGTTTAATAAAGGTTTGAAATTATGTTTAAAGTTTGCTGCAAGTCGCTAAGCACTGTCATTCTCATACAGTGTATTTCGAAAGTCTCGCCGCATTATATGGCATTTTTTGCGATTTCTATTGGTTATAACATAATATCTTTTGAACCATGTACCGTATGTGATTATTAACCAAGCAGTAATTGTTACCTCACGGTAAGGAATGTGTGTACCAAATTTGGTTGAAATCGGTCCAATGGTTTAGGAGAAAATGAGCAGCATTGTCGCAAAATGCAGCAGTTTTTCGCGCATCTCATTGTTTATGACGTCATATCTCGTGAACTGTATATCGTACGTGATTCTCACACTTACGGCGATCGTCCTCATGGATTGAAGCTTACGTGTACAAAATTTGAAAAAGATTGGATCAAAACTCTGCTTTATACAGGGTGTCTCACCTACCGCTGCCACCTCAAATATCTCTGTAACGATAAAAGATATTAAAAACGGTTTTCACCAGCATGAACGTACGGCACGGGCCTAAGAAACTAAATAATACGCTAAATTTTAAAACGTTTACAA
Source organism: Locusta migratoria (assembly GCA_026315105.1). NCBI lineage: Eukaryota > Metazoa > Arthropoda > Insecta > Orthoptera > Acrididae > Locusta > Locusta migratoria. The sequence continues at coordinate 128,762,610 of CM048751.1, forward strand.
ATACTTTTTTCAACACAAACTTTTTTTAATGGACACCCCCTATTTCTTCGTATGCAATCAATAGAATACAAAATAACATAAACAATGGCGTTTATTGCATCGCAATACGTCAATTACATCCCGAGATATTGCGACGCGAAGTTGACGCTTGAAATAAATTAAGCACACAACTAGCGCACGTCCTGAGACTCAAGCGTGAACCTCACGCTGCCGATAATCGTGATGTGAATGACGTACTACGTCAGTGGAGTGTTAATGTATGATGTGTTATTGTATGACAACATATCATTTACCCATTTCATTGTTGGCACTCTTAAAGGGGGATAGTTTAGTCCCTTCTTGAGCTGTACTTTACTTGAACTGATCCACCTATTATAGTGTGTCAAATAATGCCGCTGTCTGCGGCGTCACTCTTATACTGAACAAAAGTCAGCGTGTACAACTTTCCTTAACGCTACAAGCACCGAGCCAGGGCAAAAAATGCTCGTTCATTTTCTTTTGTTAAAAAATCAGTCATGAAGACATTGTTCCACCTGGTATGCAAGATGTATGAGAAAGGGAAAATATCCTCCGACTTCAAGAATATAGTAATTCCAAGTCCAAAGGAAGCAAGTGCAGACAAATGTGAAAATTACAGAACTATCAGTTCAATAAGTCATAGTTGCAAAATAACGAGGTATCAGAATGATGGATGTCCTGCGCATAATGTTTATTCTTGCGGCATCATTTCTGACTGTATTATAGGTGCCTATTTTTACCGTGGGACATTAAATGGACAGCGATATGCATCTTTTCTTCAACACACATTACCGCTCCTCATGGAGGATCTAGGATTGGAAACTCGACTATCAATGTGGTTCCAACATGATGGATGTCCCGCACACACTGCAAAAGTTGCCAGAGACGTTGTAGATGCGACATTTCAAAATAGGTGGACTGGTCGTGGAGGTACTGTGCGATGGTCAGCACGGTACCCTGACTTGACGCCATTAGACTTCTTTCTCTGGGGCGCAGTGAGAGACAGAGTGTATGTATCAAGAACCCTCAACGACAGTAGAGGATATGAAACATCGTATTACTGCGGCCTGTGTGGCAATATCTGTAGAAACTCTACAATCTGTGCGACACTCACTCGTTAAACGTTGACATACGTGTATTGATGCAAACGGACGGTACTTCGAACATATGTTGACGTAACACAATTTCAATGGTGAAGATGTGGGTGTATTTTGTATGCTGGATGCAGTGCAAAACAATACAATTTCTGTGGGTGACAGAGCACTAGTAAATGTGTTTAGAACAGTGAAACCATGTGTGTTATCTCTAATTGTAGCTCTACTTGTAATTTCGTTACATTAAACATACATTTACAATGTGAAAAACGTAACTTTGTGTTGGAAGTGTTTCTTGTTCATATTTGTGGATTGTTCTTACCTTCCCATTGTGTGAGCCCCTGACACAGGCAGCGTGAGGTTCACGCTCCAGTCTCAGGACGTGCGCTAGCTGTGCGCTTAATTTATGTCAAGCGTCTACTTCGCGTCGCAATATCTCGGGATGTAATTGGCGTATCGCGATGCAATAAACGCCATTATTTGTGATTTTTATGCTATTGATTGCATACGAAAAAATAGGGGGTGTCAATTAAAAAAAACACACAAGTTTGTGTTGAAAATAGTATTTTTAAACATTTTAAAATTTCGCACAGTATTTAGTTTCTTAGGCCCCTGCCGTACGTCCATGCTGGTGAAAACCGATTTTGAATATCTTTTGCGGTTCCAGAGATATTTGAGGTGGCAGCGTTAGGTGAGACACCCTGTATATTAGACAAGTACTTTCTTATCCTGAAATTTTAGTGTAATCTGTCACCCCAAGTTGAGACTGTCTCGTTGTTAGATGGTTGTTGAGATAGTACGGTACCTATCCCACATTTAGGAGCGTAGCCTCCTGTCATTATGGATTGTAGCCAGTGCCGCCTTGAGCAGCGGCGTGATATTGGGGTCAGAATCGCGCCCCGAAACGAGAAAGCTCCTGCAGATGAGCGGCATCCTGTCCGGCACGACGGGAGGAAACAAACGGACGGCGGTAACAATAGTGGCATCAGCATTCAATAGCGATGGAAAGCTGCAGAAGGGGGCGCGTGGGGCAATGCGGTCGGCGCGGAGGGATACAGCCCGCTGCTGCGGCTGCGGCAGTCGAAGGCGGTCAGCGTGGGCACGGCCGGTCATTCGTTCCGTGTCAGCGCAGCCGACGGCGAACGCTCTCGCCTGGTGCCGCTGTCTGCCGCGTCGCTCTTCTACTGAAGGAAAGTCTGCGTGTACAACTTTCCTTAACCCTACAAGCACCAAGCCCGGCCAAGAACTGCTCGTACATTTTCTATTGTTAAAACATCATAATAAAAGTCCTTCTTCACGGACCTTTTTCTATTTGTCTCTCACCTTATAAAGTACTACAGCGTACATTTCTGTAATAACTGCAAATAAAATATAGAAATTTTATGCCCAAGGGCACATTGTGCTCTGGGTTGGTACTCCATGTTTTTGTGTCCCAGCCTCGTCGCCGCTTTTGTGTCTCGTTTCCGTTGTAGGTGTCGGTGGCCGAGTAAAAGAGACCGACACAGGAATAAAGGATGCACGCTTGTGCAGGTACGGAGGTAAGAAGCCAGTGGGACAGCAGAAACTAGAAACACTAGAGTAAATTAGAACGAGATGTATATTTCTTAGAGACTTAGTAATACTTAACTTTTATATAGCTGAGTACTGCAGAATGCTGATACACAGTTGAGCTAGAGGCCTGCCTAGTGCCTATCCGATAGCCAAGTCGTCACTGGTGCCTATCTGATTCCGAAGTGTTAGCTGGTTCCTATCTCAGTCCCAAGTGAACGATGTCGTTCAGTGGTGGCCACGAGCGGAGTTGTAGCAGAGGGTGCTCGTGGCTGACGTCGTAAGAACGCCGCGCCGTGCGTGCATGGCGGCGCGCGGCGAAAGTAGGTGGCGCGCTCTTTGGACTTGTGCGACACCACAGGATGAAGTTACGAAGGATATTGGTGTAGAAAATGAATCATTCGCATGTTTTCTGGGATCTATGACAGTGATGAAATATGACCGTAAGTTAGGAACAGATACTGTTGTAACACTGAAACACAGTGATTATGATAGGGATGATAATGTCGAACTATTCATTGCAAGCGGTAGTACATCGTCAGTGCAATCTAGAGTTCATTTCACACAGTTTTGCAGAAAAACGACACCCACCAGCACAGTGAGGGGTACGTAATGACCCTGTAACCAAACGTTCATACAGATGTGTTTGTTCGGGTACAGGTACTTCCCTTGTTAGTGAAATAAATCGCAATTTGCAATCAGTTATGGCTTCACTGTACTAGGTTTAGATGGAATACCGAGTGCGGCAATGAAAATTTGTGCCCGGCCGGGATTCGAACCCGGGATATCCTCCTTTCATTTTTTTTATCTGATAGCTCTATAGTTCGTGGTCCTTCATTAGCGCCCCCTGACCGAGCGGGATGAGTCACGGCGCCCGGCACTTGCTAGGCAGACGCGTTGACCACTCCGCAACCGAGGACACAGTGAACAGCCCGACTGCAGAGGACTCTTCCCTGCACGTCTCCCGCCACGCCCAAATCTCCATTCGCCACGCTGTCTCTCGCTTTGGTGGCGGAGTGGTCAACCCATCTCCCTAGTAAGCAGGAGATCCCGTGTTCGAATCCCGGTCGGGTACAAATTTTCATTCGCCACACTTGGTATTCCATCTAAATCTAGTACAGTGAAGCCATAACTATATATATATATATATATATATATATATATATATATATATATATATATATATATATTAGTGTCTTCCCTACAATCACCAAGCATGAAGAAAAAATGTTATTGTAAAAATCATTATCCATTACCTCTAATAACAATATATCCCAGCTATTTACAATCCAATAACTGCTGAAATCTTGTAAATAATAGTATATAAACAAAATTTCACAAGACTGCGAAAGTAACTCTTTCGCTCCTATATCGGCAGGTAATCCAAGACGGCAATACTGCAATAAGGATAAAGCAATGTACATATGTTTAACAGACAACATCTGATGGCAAAAACAAAACAAAAAAAATAAATCTATTAATTAACTGATGAAATTGTAAATGATATCTTTCAGAAAGTTATTAACTGGTTCTCTACAAATGAACTCTCATTAAACTAATAAAACCCAGTATATACAGTTTCTAATAAATTTAGACTTTGAACATAAATCTGTGGCTAAGGTAGAATATTCAAAATTTTTAGGTGTTTGCATTGACGAGGGACTGAATTGGAAGAAACGTATTGAAGATCCCCTGAAATGTTTGAGTTCAGCTGCTTATGCTATCAGTCACTGCAAAATTTGGTGATATACATATGAGTAAATTACTACGCCTATTTTCATTCATTGCTTTCATATGGGATCATATTCTGGGCCAATTCAACGTTGAATAAAATCGTATTCATTGCACGAAAGCGTGTAATCAGAATACTTGCTGGAGCCCACCCGAGAGCATCCTGCAGACGTTTATTTAGGGATCTAGGGAGCTTCACTGTAGCTTCACAATATATATATATATATATATATATATACTCACTCATGAAATTTTTATTAACAATCTGACCCAATTCAAAAGTAACAGCTGTGTACATTGCTACAACACTAGGAGAATGGATGATATTCGTTATTCAAGGTTAAATCTAACTTTAGCTCAGAAAGGGGTGAATTATGATGCCACAAAAGTCTTTGGTCATTTACCAAGTAGCATCAAAATTCTGACAGATAGCCAACTAGTATTTAAAAAGAAATTAAAGGAATTCCTGAATGGCAACTCCTTCTACTATGTAGATGAATTTTTAGATAAAATTTAAAAAAATTGAAAAATAAATAAATTAAATAAAATTAAAAACAACAAAAACTGTAATAAAAAATCCTTAAAATATTGATCATTAAGTGTAGACAACATTTACTAAACTAACACGTTCCACATCATTACGAATGGAACAAGTATTAATCTAATCTAATTTTACAGGATTCGCAGCTTATACGGGCAAAATTTGCCCTCGCTTGGTACTCTGTGTAATCTAAAATACCTTAGTGCTGCTGTGGTTAACACACGCCTGCCACATAATCTGCAAAACTGTTGGATGAATTTTGATGGTATTTTGACAGATAAATTAAACAAATAGGATTTTGGAGCAAAATATATCCTAATTTAAAATTTTAGTTTTCTGTTGTGAGTAAGTATGTGGATTAGATGCTACCAATAAGTTCGTGTTGCTGAGAAGAACCATGTCAGAGATAGAATTGACCTACTTAATATAAGCTGCAGAAACAAATTATTTGGTCGCTGCCTGTAATATATCCTTTCCTAGAGCTGTTCGCCTAAGAGATCATCGCCTACGAGGTCTGTTCAAAACATTCTGGAACTTCCGTAATATCACGTTACAGTTTGTTAATGTCGAGTGGCGGAGTTAAAAGAGCAACCGCCTACATTTAATTTTTCTTGAAATTCAAGAAAACCATTACAAGGAAGTTTCTGTCTAGGGACCTAGCAGTTTGTTCCCTTAGTATTACAACCATTTCAACATTTTTGTTTTCGTGATCAGATTTAAATATAGACGATATATGTCACTTCAACCTACGCTGAAGTTACCTGTGGAAACCCCATAGCAATTCTTACGGCTGTTTGAAGATTATCGTGTTTAGACAGACACCACGCTCAAGGGTAAAATAATTGTAAATAACGATATCTTCTTTTTCCAGAATTCGATTATAATCATGTATTTCCTGTATGCAACCTGAAGCAACACTCACATTATCTGAGTAATTTTGTAGATAAGTATGTTCAAAAAGATTTTATCTACATCTACATCTAAACACATACTCCGCAATCTACCGTAAGGTGCGTGGAAGGAAGGTACACTGTACCACTACTAGGCATTTCCTTTCCTATTTCATTCCCAAAAAGAACGAGGAAAAGAAGAATGCCTATATGCCTCCGTACGAGCCCTAATTTCTCTTGTCTTTGTGATCACTACGCGAAATGTAAGTTGGTGGCAGCAAGATTGTACTACACTCGACTTCAGATTCCGGCCCTCTAAATTTCCTCAACATAAATTCACGAAAAGATCGTCGTCTTTCTTCCAGCGATCCCCAATTGAGTTGCCGGAGCATTTCCGTGACACTCGCGCGTTGGTCGAACCTACCAGTAACAAACCTACCTGCTCGACTCTGAACTACTTCTATGTCCTTTAAACTGATCTGCTGCGGGTCCCAAATACTTGAGCAATACTCAAGACGTGGTCGTGCAAGCGTTTTATACGCGGTCTCCTTTACAGATGAAGTACATCGTCTCAAAATATTTCCAATAAACCGAAGTCGGCTGTCCGCCTTACTCACAACTGTCCTAACTTGTTTGTTCCATTTCATATCGCTCTGCAATGTCGCGCCTAGATAATTGAACAACGCGACTGCATCAAGAAGCTCACTATTAATGCTGTATTCGAATATTACGGGATTGTTTTTCGTACTCATGTGCATCACCTTACATTTTTTTACATTGAGGGCTAGCTGCCATTCTTCGCACCAACTAGAAATTTTGTATAAGTCATTCTGTATGCTATTACAGTCAGTTAAAGATGATATCCTCCCATACACCACAGCATCATCAGCAAACAGCCGCAAATTACAAGTTAGTCTGTCCATCAGATCATTTATATAGATAAAAAATAGCGGTCCTATCACACTCCGCCGGCCGCGGTGGCCGAGGAGACTGAGGCGCTTCAGTCACGGTCTGCACGGCCACTACGATCGGAGGTTCGAATCCCCCCTCGGGCATGGATATTTGTGCCGTCCTAGTTCGTAAGTAGTTTGTAAGTTTAGGGACTGATGACCCCGTAGTTAAGTCCCATAAGTTCTACAAACATTTGAACTTTTTTTTTTTTTTAAATCACACTCCCCTGGGACACGCCTGACGATACATTCGTCGCTGATCAACACTCGCCGTCGAGAACAACATACTGCGTTATATTGCTTAGGAAGTCTTCCAGCCAGTCACAAATCTGTGAACATATTCCATAAGCTGCAGTCTGCAGTGTGGCACCGCGTCAAACGCCTTTTTGAAGTCGAGAAAAACACAATCTTCCTGTTGCCCTTCATCCATGGCTCGCAGGATGTCATGTTAGAAAAGGGCAAGCTGAGTTTCACATGAACGATCTTTCCTGAACCTGTGCTGGTTCGTGGAAAGAAGCTTTTCCGTCTCAAGGAAATTTACGATATCTGAACTGAGAATATGCTCAAAACTTCTACAGGAAAGTGATGTCAACGATATTGGCCTGTAATTATATGGGTCAGTTCTGTTTCCTTTCTTATAAACGGGAGTCACCTGCGCTTTCTTCCAATGACTAGTATGACATATTAATAGATTTTAAGTAATTACAGTTCATTCTACCGATACTCAGCTTTTTAAGATTACGATGTATGGGGGTTCTGCTCGCTGCAATATTATTCTCCTGGGGCGTCGTGGTAGAAATAAAAACTCGTAGATACAATTTTTCACTTCTTCTTTAACTTAAATCAAACTTCTCCACCAAAACAGTACGAATTCAAAACATTGCAAGAGAACATAGTTGGTAGTACTTCCATTACAAAACACAAACTGACATGGATTCCAGAGCACTTGACAAACGACTCAAACTCGAACTCCCCCACGCAAGGCGGTGAGGCAAATATATAACATCGGCAATAATGACGTTACATTAAGCATTGTTCATAACAATAGAATATACTGATTTACAATTAACAAACATAACAGAAAAACATTTCATGTACACAAAAATAATCACAATAAAAATGAAAACTATACATACAATAATTTTAGATCGCACCTATCTTTTTAAGTTTTAATCACGCTACTTTTTGTTTGACAACAAACCACAATGTTAAATGTCAATTAATTAGTTAATGAGTACATCACACATGTTCCTAACATATATTGAACTATCAATTATATTGTCAATTCTGAAACTAGGTTTAAAATGTCACGTCAGTCAATATATACAAAGAAACACATTATACAAATTTCGACCTTACCGTAATTAAAACAATTAGCTGATCTACACAACTTGTTTATGAGCCTAACATACATACAATGCTATTAATTTTCATTTCTTTTTGTTTTATACAAAAGACTTTACAATTCGTCCGTTTAAGTCTTGAAATAACATACAATGACGCAACTATTGTTTATAGAACTGTCTGGAAAGCAAATACATGAATCTCCTAATTAATGAAAACTATCACTCGTTTTAATCACAGTATCACCCAGACACTGTCCTACACTGATTCCTAGGCTGGCTATTACGTTTTTTAACTTCACACGCAACATATATCACAGCTGAACCACACGATTCCGAATCCAATGCAGACGGTATCGTAGGATGACATTGAGATGAGAGGACCAGGCAGACGGTATCGTACGATAATATTGAGATGAGGGGGTCAGCAGTATCGTTACACTAGGAACTTTGCGCCGAATTAAAGATTCGACATAAATACAAGCTAAGTAAGGGGCCAATGCCGCAGAATACTCTTTGTAAAGCCGAACTGGTATTCCATCTGCACCAGCAGACTTTTTTGTATTTAGCTCTCTCAGTGCTTCTCTACACCGGTAATACTTATTACTATGTCCTCCATTTGATCAAATGATGGTATATTTGTGCGGTCCTCCTGCGTGAAAGATTTCTTAAAGGTTAAATTTGGAACTTCAGCTGTCCGTTTGGTTTCTTCTATTACTGCCCCGGAATGATCAACGAGTGACTGGATAGTGGGATTAACGACAGACTCGCGGTTTTTCTGTGTTGTTATTGTACAGTTTCCTTTGAGCAAACAAACTGCATCAAATTTAACTGCTACCTTTCACCTATTGTTCGTCTTTTTCTACGCGATTCGCATAAATTGAATTAGAGGGCCAGTAGAAGTGCGGCAGCGAGGTCAGTTGATCAAAACAATGATTATGATGACGACTGAGTGACATTTATGGCTGTGAGACCTCAACTGGGGATGTGTTCAGCTTGCCTGGTGCAAGTCTTTTTAGCTGACACCATTTCGGAAACTTGCATATCAATGATGATGAAATAATGATGTGGACAACTCAACATCCAGCCTTCGAGCGGAGAAAATCCACGAACTAACCGGGAATCGATAATAGGCCCCCGGATTAAGAACCCACCATGCTGTCTACTTAGACTACGAAGGCGGTCATCAAACCGATGATGTGCACGTGCAGGATTGTGAATACAACTGTTGTCACCGCACCTGGAATGTCTACATCATACCCATCCTGAGGACTTATTCTTCTTAGTGGTGCCTGAAGTCATTGGCGGTGGATTGGCGGTGGATTACTTGTAGAAGTTCAGCAAAGTCACTTTAAATGTAGCTTTCACCCATCTACAATTTGCATTATATACCTATATTTCCTCAAGAGGATCTTTATTTGTTCCATTTTGAATGTTATATCTCGATAGGTCTTACCATGAGTCTCATCGTGGTAGACCTGACTTGTTTCCACGCTATGCTTTTTAGCTTTGTAACCCCTAACATTCTATTGCAGTTTGCGAATTTACCTTGAAAGGAAACTGAGCAGTAAAACTAACAATTTAGAATTAGCAAAGTCATGATGGAAACAATATGTGAACTGCATTAGTTTTCAGATTCAAACTGATGATAAAAGTTTAACTTTTTAATACGATTCCACATATATAGTACACCTTTATTTTAAAAAATGTGTGCCGGCCGCAGTGACCGAGGGGACTGAGACGCGCCAGTCACGGTCTGCACGGCCACTACGGTCGGGAGTCCGAATCCCCCCTCGGGCATGGATATCTGTGCCGTCCTTAGTGTTAGCTAGTTCATAAGTAGTTTGTAAGTTTAGGGACTGATGACTCCGTAGTTAAGTCCCATAAGCTATACAAATATTTGAACATTTAAAATATGTGTACATTATATCCCCATGTTACCTCCTCTCTGCCCTCTCTGCATGAAACAACAAGTGTGTGATATGGATTTACAAAATGGGTGGTAAAGTAGTAGTCCTGTCTGCTGTGGCTACAGTTGTAGACTTTTCCGTTACAGTAATAAACTACTCATCATTAAATGCGCCTTTTCTCGAGAATACGCAGTGGATTGAGTGCTGGTCTCTCAATTTTTGATGCGTAAAACGAAAAAAAAAAATATATAATACTGATTCATTTTCCCCTCCACCTAGGATTATAATGATGATTTAAATACCGATAATGTCGTATGTATCCCGATTACACAGAAGTGTTTCAAACCGTAAACGAATTCCTGTCGCACATATCCTCACAGTTCCGGACAAAACCGTGAAGTACGTCAGACACCGGTTTTCAACAGGTTTTCCGCCGCTACCGAGGCCTCGTTACATAAACATTTTGCCCTCTAGCACCGGATGGCACTACTCAACGGAATACTACATCTACATCAGCATCTAGATCTACATCTACATGAATACTCTTTCACAGTTAAGTATCTGGCAGAAGATTTTATCGAGCTACTTTCACACTATTTTTCTAGCGATCTACTCTCGACCAGCTCGCGGAAGGAAAAAGAAAAATATTTCCAAGGGAGCTCAGATTTCTCTTAGTTAATTGCGATGATCATTTCTCCCTCGGTACAGGGGAAGATAAAATAACATTACTAATTTATAACTAAGGACTCACCACTGGCTTTGAGAACAGCTGCAACTCTTCGAGGAATAGGGCAACCTGGCGCAATCGTACAAAAAGAGGACAAACAGCTTCAAAAAGGAGGACCATGTAAGGAAAAATAAGCAGCTCAAAACATGTGTTCAAATTAACTATACGAGTTATTATTAAGAGACAAAACATACCTTGGTTGACTGAAAGAAAGTAGGACTTCCAGCAGCTGTGTTTAGAGTTTTTAATTCACTAAGAGACCGGTTTCGGTGCTACATTCTCACCATCTTCAGGCCTCCGTTGCGTAACTGTCACAAATAATAGCGCATTCACAAGGGGTGGTCGTTGACACTGGTAACCGTAAATAAACCCGTCGTTGCATGACTGGTACTTTCTTTAAATCTACATATTTATCTCAGCTGTAGTCCCAGTCCATAGATTATGGGGAGAATTAAAACATACATTTCTTAACAATTATTGTTACTTCTCTATAGATCCAATTTTATGCAGAAGTTTAGGGTTGCTTACCAGATAGTTATACAAAGATACACATAACATTCTTTTAAATTGCATTGGACCATCAACATACTTTAAGCAGATTCAAAGTTCAATCTCTGTTAAAGTTAGTGAAAAGAGTCTTCCCGCGTTTGCATTGGGCACTGATATACTGAAAAACAGTATTGCAATGTTACTCGTAAAAAATAATAACTCCACAACGATGAACTGTTTACAAATCAAAAAATGTGGACACCATTTAGCAGCCGTAGAGCCGGCCGCGGTGGCCGAGGGGACTGAGGTGCTCCAGTCACGGTCTGCACGGCCACTACGGTCGGGTGTTCGAATCCCCCCCCCCCTTGGGCATGGATATTTGTGCCGTCCTTAGTCTTAGCTAGTTCATAAGTAGTTTGTAAGCTTAGGGACTGATGACCTGTAGTTAAGTCCCATAAGTTATACAAACATTTGAACTTCTTGGTAGTCATTTCTCCATTTATTAGTAGCAGGTATTTTGAAAATAAATAAAGAAAAATGAATCTGAGACTGTAAACTTCCGTTTAGGCGTTGCCATATATTTCAGGAAATCCACTTAGTTACAATGAACAGCAATTTACACTAAATGTTCAGATGTTTGTAAACCTCTTTGACGAAACTGCTATGGCCATATACTTCAGATAATCTACGGATAACACACATACCCACGTTCCAGAAAGGACTCGAACCTCAGACGGCAGCAAGGCGCATTAGAGCGCGCGGCCACTCTTTCGCGGTCAGTTTACTCATTCCAAACTTGAAACCTATCTTCCAACTGCCAAGCCAATGTGAATCGGCAAGTGAAGATAGGGAGAAAAAATTTTTAAACGTTAAACATTGCAGCACCTTCGGTACAGATATTCTCACTAACTACCAAAGAGCTTAAATTTCTAGAGTGGCGATAGGTCCGCCATGTTTGAGCCAAATTGAACTGGCGTCCGCCATGTTATTTGAGGTATCGCTGACAGCTGCTAAGGCACACCCACTCGAGAATTTTACCTATTTACAGTTCCACTACTGAACACGGATGTGCATCAAGTTCCGTCCGACGTAATTGAAACCGCGAATTGACGAGCTTGGTAGTATATTTCCTAAAAAATACGGTAATGAACTCTCACGAACCTGTCAGTAACGGAGTTTCAGTTTGAAGTATAACAGTTACCTAAGGTTTGCAATAACAATGAAAGTGCCGCTGTGAAAATATTTGTGTTGTTTATAATGTAAGTACATGATCTAAATGAGCTGCGAGACATACAGTGATCAGTAACTGCTAAGACGAACAATCATGATCATGGATTTGCATTGTTGTTTATGCTTTCATAAAGTCTAATATACATTTATCTGGTGTTTACTAAACGTATTAAGCGTACAACGTTGTTAAATTGTTGTCAAAGGGTTTGGTTGTGAACTTTGGTGGACGAAATTTGAGTACAAAGACGAAAGTGACAAAAAAATACTGAAGTTAAAAAAGCGTCTAGGTCATCTGCCACAAAAGCATTCCTCGTCGAAATAAGGTGTCGTTAGTAACTTCCCTTTTTGCCATGCCATGCTAAAACAAGTAATGTTCGGTACGTGAAATTTGGGCGGTGCTGGACCCTTTAGGACTGCCGTGGCTGTTTTCTGGCCGTAAGTTGGTAAGTTGATAAGTTACAGAGTCCAGCACACGCCACATGGGCTGTATTTTTATTATTTCTGAATATGACTTTATTAGGTTGAAACCGGTAAAATAAAACATTTTTACAATTGCGATCAAGACTGTTTCTAAAATACAAATATCGTAAGGGAAGATCGCTGTTTTTCCCCTGGGACAAGGTTATCAGCGTTACTAAAGTACTCTGGTCATCAGTCCCTAGACTTAAAAATGTTCAAATGTCTGTAAATCTATCGGACCAAACTACGTTGTCATCAGTCCGTAGCTTACAAACTACTTAAACCTAGGTAAACTAACCTACGGACAAACACACACACACACACACACCCATGCCCCAGGGAGGATTCGAACCTCCACGGCGAGCAACCGCGCTCTCAGTAGCGAGATGCTTTAGACCGCTCGACTACTCCACCGCGGCTCCCTAGACTTACAAACTACTTAAACTATCTTATGCTAAGTACGATAAATACACCTATGCTCGAGGGAGGACTCGAACCTCCGTCGGCGACTGTGGGCGCGGTCCGCAGCTAGGTGCCTTGGAACTCTCGGCCACTGCACTGCGGCAGGTCAAGTACCATAAATTTGACTCAACAGGTAGGCTGTATTACATTTTTGGTTGCTTTTATTGAGCCATGTTTCAAAATGTATTTTTGAAAGAATAATTTCAAAAAATACGGAAAATGTAAAATAAAAATGTCGGCACCCGATATTGGCATTTTGACATCGATAAAGCGATAGATTTTAGTACAAACAAGGCTCCTGGTGTAGATGATGTTCCGTCTAAACTGCTATTATCGTTACGAGAGTCAGTCGTGTTGTTCCACCTGATATGCAAGATGTGTGAGACAGGTGATATACCCTCAGAAAAGAAGAATATAGTGATTCCAATTCGTAAGAAAGCAAGTGTGCACAATTGTGAAAGTTACACAACTATAAGTTTAATAAGTCATGGTTGCAAAATACTAACAAAAATTATTTACAGAAGAAAGAAAAAACTGGTGAAATCCGACCTTGGAAAAGATAAATTTGGATTGAGGAGAAATGTAAGTACATGCGAGGCAATACATGAAGACTTATCTTAGAAGATAGATTAAGGAAAGGGAAACTTACGTTTTTAGCATTTGTGGATCTGGAAAATGCTTTTGACGATTCTGACTGGAATACACACTCTTCTGAAGGTAGCAGGGCTAAAATATAGCGAGCGAAGAGCTATATTCAACTTGTACAGAAACCAGACGGCAATTATTAGAGTCGAAGGGCATGAAAGGGTCGCAGTGGTTGGAGAATAAGTAGCCTTTCACCACTGTTGTTCAGTCTGTACATTGAGCAAACTGTGATCCTTCACAGGAGATATTTGGAGAGGGGGTTACAGTTTAGGGAGAAGAAATGAAGACCTTGCGGTTTGCTCATGACATAGTAATTCTGTCAGAGACAGCAAAGAACCTGCAAGAGCAATTAAACGAAATGGTGTCTTGAAAGGTGCCGCGGCGGAGTGGCCGAGCGCATTGAGGCGCTACGCTCCAATGCGCGAGGCCTTTCCTCCTCAAGGTTCCAATCCCCCCTCGGGCATGGATCTTTGTGCTGTCTTTAGTATAAGTTAGTTTATAAGTAGTTTGTGAGCTGATGACCCCGCAGTTAAGTCCCATAAGCTTAACAAACATTTGAACAATTTGATTCTTAAAAGGAAGGTGTAAGATGAACATTAAATAGAGTAAAACGAGGGTAATGGTATATAGTGTAAGAAAATCAGGCGATGCTGATGGAATTAGATTAGATAATGAGACAATAAAAGTTATTTGGGTAGTTATTGTTATTTGGGTAGTTATTTGGACGAAGTAAAGAAGATATAAAATGCAGAATGGCTATGGGAAGAAAAGCGTTTCTGTAGAAGCGAAATTTATTGACATCCAATAATAGTTTAAATGTTAGGAAGTCCTGTCTGAAAGCTTTTGTCTGGAATGTAGCATTTTATGGGAGTGAAACTTGGGCAATAAGGAGTTCACACAAAAAGATGATAGAAGCTTTCGAAATGTGGTGCTACAGAGGAAGATTAGATGGGTAGATCACGTAACTAATGAGGAGATGCTTAACAGAATTGGCATTTCCTAACACATTGGGACACATTCTGGGACACATTCTGAGACATCCAGGAATCGTCAGCAGTAGAAGGAAGTGTGTGGGGTAAATATCGAAGAAGACCGAGAGCCGAATACAGTAAGCAGATTCAGAAGTATGGAGGTTTCTGTAGATATTCTCAGATGAAGAGGCTTGCACAGGACAGTGTAGCGTGGAGAGCTGCATCAAACCAGTCCGCGGTCTGAAGATCACAACAACAACAGATATTCCGTCAAAATTCCTAGTTAGTAGACTTGCGCATAATAGTTCGCGATCGGGAGCGCTCACTTTTGTTGGCTCTTTTAGCTCGTCCGCTCCCAGTGACGGCTGAGCGGCATGGTCTGCGCATGCAGGTGGAGGGAGAAGTTCCCCCACCGAGCTGCTTCATGCGCTTGCTGCTTGAGTAGTAACGATATCATGCAAACCAAAGGAAACAGTTTGTGGATAATTTCTCGCCTTTAAGTTTAGAGTTATCTCTATATCTTGGCATTATGGAATTTATTAGTCAGATATTGCACAGTGCAGAACACATCAAAACAGAAATTTTGTAGCACTGATGTAATCTAGCAGGCAGATGCTCACCTCGAAATGACTCATCAGCAGAAGGCAAACACGTGATTTTTAATTCTACTACGCGCCCTATCGCTATTGATCATCGGTCTTCGGAAAAGACCCCAACGAACTATGAAGCGAGATATGTTTGGCATAATCGTCCGCTGCTCCTAGTTCGTCCGCTGCTCCTAGTTCGTCCGCTGCTGCTAGTTCGTCCGCTGCTCCTAGTTTGTCCGGTCTTTTTGGCTTTTGCTACCGCTACTAAGAGAGCTCTTTTTTTCAGACAGTTTTTTTTTTCTTATACGAGGTAAGTTCCGTTTGGTTATATAAAACGAACGGGTACATATAAAGAAAATATATTGATTGTACAAAAATCTACAACTGTTAAACTACTTTTCTACATAGCTTCCGAAATTTTGAAGGCAATTGTCATAGCATGGCACAAGGTTTTGTGTGCCTTTTTCATAGAATGTTGCCGCCTGAGTATTCAACAATGTGGTAACATATTCTTTCAGCTCGTCGTCATAGTTGAAGTGTTGTCTACCAAGGACAGATTTTAGGTGTAAGAAAAGGATTAGTGGCAAAAGGTTTTTTTTTTTTTTTTTTTTTTTTTTTTTTTTTTTTTTTTTTTTTTTTTTTTTTTTCACGGTAATGCCTGACCTGACACACCGACTGTGACCAAACAATTCTTACGGAAATTTCTATGGGACCTGTTTGATCATCCTGCATACAGCTCGGACCTCTCTCCTAGCAACTTTCATCTCTTCTTACACATAAAATCTGTCCTTGGTGGTCAACACTTCAACGATGATAAAGAGCTGTTACCACATGGTTAAATACACAGGCGGCAACCTTCTGTGAAGGATGCATGCAAAAACTTGTGGCACGCTATGTCAAGTGCCTAAAAAATTTCGGCAGTTATGTGGAAAAGTAGTTTAAGAGTTGTAGATTTTTGTGCAATAAAAATTTCTTCTTTATCAGTGTACAATTTCATTTTATTACCAAACAGAACTTACTTTCTGGACGCGCCTCGTAAAATGAATCAGTGTTGCCAAAGCGTGTGCTATTACCCGTATTTTTGGGCAATTTGACATCAAATACTTAGGCAAATAAACCAGTTATTTACACGAATGGGTGATACAATGGTATTCAACTACTTTGCATACAGAGTACTCGTGGTACTTTATTTTTAAAATAGATTTCTTGTGACAGTGAACTATGAAACTACAGATCGTTTTGTTGACAATTTTGTTGGCCCTGACAAGAGCCATTCTGGACTGTCTTGGTAGCTGACATAGCTGGGAGATCACCGTGGTGACAGGACCAGCTACCAAAGATTGTTGTCCATTTAGAACCACCCAGGTGGCACGTGGCGCTTTGAGGATTGCTTCCGGACGCGAAGAACTTCGCCCCCCAGTAAGCTGTCCAGTGGTTCTACATCTACATCTACATGGGATACTCTGCAAATCACATTTAAGTGCCTGGCAGAGGGTTCATCGAACCACAATTATACTATTTATCTCCCATTCCATTCTCGAATAGCGCGCGGGAAGAAAGAACACCTGAATCTCTCTGTTCGAGCTCTGATTTCTCTTATTTTATTCTGATGGTCATTTCTACCTATGTAAGTGGGAGTCAACAATATATTTTCGCATTCGGAGGAGAATGTTGGCGATTGGAGTTTCGCAAGTAACCCACGCCTCAGCGATAAGCGCCGTTGTTGTAATGATTCCCATCCCAGATCCTGTATCATTTCCGTAACGCTGTCTCCCCTGTATGGTGACAATACGAAACGAGCTGCCCTTCTTTGGACTCTCTCGATGTCCTCCGTCAAACCCACCTGATAAGGATCCCACACTGGGCTGCAATACTCCAAAAATGGACGGACAAGCGCAGTGTATGCAGTTTCTTTAGTAGTTCTGTTGCATCTTTTAAGGTTTCTGCCAATAAAACGCAGTCTCTGGTTCGCCTTTCCCACGATATTATCTACGTGTTCTTTCCAGTTTAAGTCTGAAGTAATAGTGATTCCTAGGTATTTTGTGGAGTTTACGGCCTTCACATTTGATTGATTTATGTTGTAAACAAAGTTTAACGGATTTCTTTTCGTACTCATGTGGAGTGGTTAAAGGAGTTGGACTTGGCTCTGTGACAGAGATATGTTTTATCTTATTAATTAGACACTAGTATATCTTACTAAAGTATTATATGTAGCTGACATTATACCATATATATATATATATATATATATATATATATATATATATATATAACTACAGCTGAGCAGCATCTCAGCTGGAAATGAAGGTAACTGGCATACGGGAATCACGCGATTCTGCGCGCTCTCGCGTCCTCTCGCTGTTTCCCGTCAGTCTTTGGAAAAGGAGCGGACGAACTAAGAGGCGAGGGATCTGCGAACTAGTTGGCGTAGTTCGCCTGTGGGAGCGCTCTTCCGAACTAGTTCGTTCGCGAACTGCACAAGACTACTAGTCAGAACGACGTGAGGCAGTAAGAAGCTGCGGGCAGGCAGCCGTGCTGACGGCCGCTGGCACTGCCGCCGTCGCTGGAAACCCGCCCGACCTGTCCTGTCCTGTCCTGCCCCTTGCCGCGCTGCCCGGCTTTCTGGAGCACGCGCTGCCCCACTGCCACCAGCGGCCGCTCCCTGTCCCCAAACTTAGCGCGCGCTCCTTCTGCCTAATTATCCCGCTTTATTAAAAACCTGCCCGAAGCCCCGCCCGTGGCCGGCCACGCGTTCCTCACAGCATACGTTATATCCTGCTCGAGCCCCCTCTTCTCTGAATAAGAACGGAAACCCACATCCCTCTGCATCTACATCTACATGGGATACTCCGAAAATCAGATTTAAGTGCCTTGCCGAGGGTTCATCGAACCACCCTTATACCATTTATCTCCCACTCCATTCTCGAATAGCTCGCGGGAAAATGAACATCTGAATCTCCGTTCTAGATCAGATGTCTCGTATTTTATTTTGATGATCGTTTCTACCTATGTAAGTGGGAGTCAACAATATATTTTCGTATATACATGTGGCGTCTGTTCCGAAAGAATAGACGTCACTTATGATCCTGCAGTTGTTATTATTTAATATTCAAAGAATATATGACATTAACTGCGATTGGGCAAAGCTCAAAATGTGTACCCAGCCGGGATTCGAACCCGGGTCTCCTGCTTTCTAGGCAGTTGCGCTGACCCCTACACCACTGACGACACAGTGATCACGGCACCTGCAAGGACTACCTAAGCACGCCTCCCGTCAAATACACATTCCCAGCTTCGCCCTGCCTACAGTACTCAAACTCGTAGTTATGAAACTACGGGTTCGAATCCCAGCTGGGTACACATTTTCAGCTTTGCCCAATCGCAGTTGATGTCATATATTCTTTGAATATTAAATAATAACAACTTCAGGATCATAAGTGACGTCTGTTCTTTCGGAACAGACGCCACACACACACACACACACACACACACACACACACACATATATATATATATATATATATATATATATATATATATATATATGCCGGTGACGGGCAATGGTCCTATCGTTAGTGGGGAGGGGAGGGCAAGTTTGAAGCCCTTACTCTTACGGGAATTACTTTCATAACTACGAGTTTGAGTACTGTGGGCAGGGCGAAGCTGGGAATGTGTATTTGACGGGAGGCGTGCTTAGGTAGTCCTTGCAGGTGTTGTGATCAGTGTGTCCCCAGTGGTGGCAGTGTTCATCGGGCAGCCGTGCCGTGAGGACGTCTTGTTTACGTCCTCGCTATTTGGCAGCCGAGCGGAGTTACACGGTGAGTGCGCGCTTTTAGCGTTCATATTTACCTACTAGAATGTCTTGCACACGAGCATAATGGATCGACCACAACGAAAAGACACGCTAAGACTGAGTTTCGACCCGAAATTTAGTAGACCAAAATCATTTGAAGTTGAATTGTTTGTTAGAGATGTTATGAAGATTACTATCGACGAACTGATAGGAATACACTTATCGATTGTCAGTAGTACAGTGTATTTAAAATTGATAAGCCCAGAAAAATGCAAGAAAATATTTGAATCCTGTGGAGGACGTTTACAATTTAAACATTCAGACGGCAATATTGGAGACGTTACAGTATCACGAGCTGGCATGGGTATTAAAACTGTACGTATCTTCGAACTGCCTTTCGAAATTTCTTCTGAAGCAATTAACGAACAACTCAGGGAATACGGCACAGTCATAAGTAACATCGCGGAACGATGGTCAGACTCTCACATCTTCCCGGTTTTAAATGGTGTAATGCAAGTAAAAATAGATATGATGAAGCACATACCGTCTTACATTACAGTTTGTGGCTATAGAGCGATCGTCATTTACGACGGGCAACCACGCACTTGCTCTGGATGTGGTTCGACAGAACACGTTCGCGCGCAGTGTTTACAACGGCGCGTGACGCAGATACCGACCGGCGAGCAAGACAGACCTGGCGTCATGTCTGCGTTGCCTATTAGCTACGTAGCCGCCGCGCGAGGAAACATTGCCCCACAACAAAACCTAGACGCAGCTCTGGAGGCCTACAACGATCTGAACGAACAGGAAACAGCAATGGACACGAGCACACAAGATTCCCTTCCTTCTACTGCCCAGGCTGCGGAAGAAGGTAAACAGACAGCCGTATGTGAAAACAGCAATAACGAGCCAAGTATGGAACAAATAGCAAAAGCAGACCTGACATCTCCGTCATTACCAACTGAAACAAACGAATTAACTGACCATGAGTCTACGAAATCTCCAAAGAAACATAAAAAACGCCGTATTGCACGCGAAGGTGCCGAAGAAAATGCACGAATAATGCGCGAGAAAGCCGTGCAGATCCGCAAAACACTAACGGAAGGGACACCACAAATCCCTCCGGGAAACCTTCCAGCGCAAAAGAAAACCCGAGCACAGGAATCCGATTCTGACAAAATGCAAATAACGTCGAAAGAACATACAACAACCTATCAGGAAGGAAATCTTGAACATGGAATAGACAGGGGAAATACGAACCCAAAAGCATGGTCAGATGACACAGTTGAGGACACTCGAGAGGAAGAGATGCCAGAGTTTCAGGAAAACACAGCAGGGGTGTCGTCTGATGTTTGTAGAGGCAAACCTGAACATCAGCAAAACACTGCTGCTGCATCGGGTGGAATAGATGATGATCCAGAATACTTTTAAATCATGTGTCTTTAACAACAGTTAAGAGGAAGCATGACATCAAGTATGCCTGCACATGTGACATCGTTGCAAGCGTATCGGATTGCTACCGTTAATATTAATAAAATAAGCTGCACATTTAAATTAAAAAACCTTCAAGACTTCTTGTACGCCACAGATATAGACATTGCGCTATTACAGGAAGTAACAGACATTAACCTGGAACGCATAACAGGATACAACACCTTAATTAATCCTGGTTACGGTAGTGAACTTGGGACAGCAATCATGACAAAAGAAGGAATCCTGACAACAAACGTCGAGAGGCTCACGAACAGCAGGGGCATAGCTTGCACAGTAAATAATACCAGGATCATTAATATTTACGCTCCTTCCGGAACGGGGAAAAAACACCAGAGAGCGGAATTTTTTAAAGAAGAAATAGTGCCACTCTTCATGCGGCGTCCCGAACAAATCATATTTGCAGGCGACTTTAACTGTGTCATCAACTCTAAAGATCAGATACCAAATTTCAATAACTGTATCGAACTTGCGAATATCATCAGAGAGGTCAATCTAATAGACACATGGGAACTCAAACATGGTGATAAGGCCGGTTTTACCTACATCACCAACCGTTCCGCTAGCCGTATTGATAGAATTTACGTCACGCCGAATTTACAGCATCACGTTCTGCAAGCAGAACTATGGCCGAATATATTTTCCGATCACGTGGCCTACATATGCACCGTTAATCTACAAAAACAAGGAACGTACAGAGAAAAAGGACAATGGAAACTGAACGTCACACATCTGACAGATCCAGGATGCCAATATACCTTCCAGAATACGTGGAGAGAATGCGAGAGGAAGTTTCCAAAGTACGGCTCAGCCCTTAAGTGGTGGGTGAAATGCGCAAAACCCGCGTTAGTAAAGGCCATGAAACATTACTCTTGGGAGAAAGGCGTTTGGACAAAGAATACAATAGAATTTTATTATCAGTGCCTCAGAGATCTATACAAACAAGATGCTACCATCATAGAAAATTATACACAGATCAAAAGAATAAAGGCCACAATTTTAAGCCTCAAGCGAAAGCAGTTAGAAGGCTGCATAGTAAGAACACGGCTACAAAATACAGTTCAACGAGAAACAACTTCCATGTATCATATAATACAAGAACGGAAAAGAACAAACCGGAAAATTTTAACAGAATTGAAATCAGTAGATGGGAACATTTTGACAACACAACATGACATACGAGAAGAAATCTATAAATATTTTACGACACTTTTAACTGACAAACCAGTGAATGAAGTGGCGCAACAAGCCGTCATCGCAAGACTAACCGCGAAGTTAAATCCGGAAGAAGCGGCAAACCTGTCAGTAGATGTAACAGAAGAGGAAGTGGCAGACGCCATTCGAAGAAGCGCGAAGAATAAGTCCCCTGGTCCTGACGGATTACCAGCAGAATTTTATCATACGTTTGAACAACAGCTAATCAGCAAGCTGACGCTTATATGTAATGAAATTCTGAACGCCGGTAGTGACATGTTACTAGAATTTTGTGAAGGTATAGTGGTGTTAGTCCCTAAAACGCCAGGAGGGAAGACCGTCAACAACCTGCGTCCAATAACACTACTCAATACCGACTACAAAATCTTCACGCGCATCTTGACGCAAAGATTAACCTCGGTTATAACAACCATTACCGGGAAGTATCAAACGAGTGTTGGGAAAAATAGAACCATTTACCAGTCATTGTGTGAATACAGAGATATTATTGCAACACCAGAAGCTCTGGACATTCCAAGTGCGATAGTATCTCTTGATTTTGAAAAAGCCTTTGATAGAGTTAACCATTCATATCTTTTTCGGACCATGGAAGCAATGAACATTCCACAAAAAATTATCCCCACAGCCAAAAACCTACTAAAGAGTTCCACCTCTCGAATATGTGTCAACGGCCAATTAAGCAGACCGGTCAGAATTATGAGCTCAGTACGCCAGGGATGCCCAATGTCCCTGAGTTTGTTTGCGATAGCAATTGAACCTCTGCTATGCTCCCTGACGCAGGACCTCGCAGGGCTACATATACACGGCCGCAAAATAACATGTCAGGCGTATGCAGACGACGTCAGTTTCGTTATCACGGAAAGTGACGAACTACGGAAAGCGCTCCAAAATATAAAGACCTATGAAGAGGCGTCAGGAGCAAGATTAAACCGTAATAAATCGGGAATAATGAACATCGGCCGGGGATTAGAACATAGAGCCGACGAACAAATAAATTACGTAGGTACTATCAAGACGCTTGGCATTGAATACACGCCAAATATCCGCCGCACGGCTGCCCTTAACTTCAAAAAATTGTTGGCAAAACTACGAGCTGCCATACAGCAACACAATTTACGTAATCTAAATGCCATCCAAAAAGTGCAGTTAGCAAACACTTACATAACTTCTAAAGTTAATTATGTCGCCCAAGTACTACCAATACCAAAGATAATAGCTCAACAAATGCTAGCGGCACTCGGCCACTTTGTCACCAGAGGACAAATTTTTAAGGTCCAGTATGAGACCTTAACGCTACCTTTCAGGAACGGAGGCTTACAGTTGACACATATTTACAGTAAAGCACAGGCGCTGTTCGTCAGCAAGTTCTACAAACAGTGGAAACAATCGCCCGATTCTCTTACAGCTCATCTTTTAAATGAAATGATACCGATTAGTATGGACGCACCCGTAGACGTGCATCACATCCCCAACTCGTTCCATCATATCAGACACTTTCTTATAGAACTGAGCTATATTCGACGAAATACTCCCGAGAAAGACCTATACAAAGTCAAAGAGGTCTATCACAACATGAAGAAAAACAAAACGAGAAACAGAATAGAGGAGAAGTACAAAGAATACAACTGGGAAAAGATCTGGGAAAACGTTCAAGACCCTTACTTACCGACTAACGTGCGATCGACATGGTACACGGCAGTTAACAGAAAAATTCCTACAAATACAAAGTTGTATGCAATTCATCTCGCAGAAACGCCTAATTGCGTCACCTGTAATTTAGTTGACTCAGAGGAACACCGTTTCACATGCGACGCTGTGAAAAACATCTGGACACTCTGTACAACGAAACTCGCAAGTGTACTGCGAACATCTCCGAGAACAATCACACCGGCTAGAATGCTCCACCCAGACGAAGTCCCCTACCCAAACACAAAACGAAGAGCAATAAATTGGATTAAAGGACATACTGTGTACTACATTTTTTCAGAAAAGAACAAGACTAAAGAAGACTATTGGATTTATCTCACGACAGAACACGAAAAACTTACGAGAACTAAGAAATATAAAGACAAGTATGCGAATTTTCTACTTAGAACCATAACATAAGAAAAGATGGGTAGCACCCATAGAAGTATTTTTAATTTTCTATATTTACGTTTTAACTCTTTTTTTTTTTTTTTTTTTTTTTTTTTTAATGTTCTTAAAACTTCAGGGATTTCGTAAGGTAGTCCTGAGCTGTTGTTTGGCCGATACTTCAAGGTATACTGAGAAGACAAACAAATAGAAAACGATAATTAGGAAACGAAGAAAACGAGTGAAACGGCATAAACTGCAGTAGCAGCCTTTACGTGAAGACAACTTTGAAGTACTCGGTAAGCCGAAACAGCGCATGTGCAACCATGAAAGTACAGAAGAAGAAAAGGAACATTAATTATAATTTACTTGGAGACACATTTCATTCCTTTATGGAAGGAATGGGTTTTATAAACCCTACAAAGAAGGTCCTTAATTTGGTTTCAAAGGAATTAAGTTTTTCACGTCTGTTGATGAAGAAGCCAACAAGACAATTTGATTATTTTCTAAGCGTCAGTTTCATTTCGTAATCAATAAGAAGTTTCCCTTCATTTGTCAATGAACACACAAATATCAAAGCTACAGAAGCTAGCCGGAGAAGGCGATTTTGGCGAGCGGAAGGACGGGTTGTAGGGGAGGAAGGAGACCCGAAAAAAAAAAGAAAAAAGTGGCTAGGATAGCTGGCTTTCACCCAGCAGGCCCGGGTTCGATTCCCGGTACCGGAACGCACCTTTCTGCGTGCAAATCTCGACGTGTTTTAAACGTTTATTAAAAAAAAAAAAAAAAAAAAAAAAAAAAAAAAAAAAAAAAAAAAAAAAGTGGTGTAAGGGTCAGCGCAACTGCCTAGAAAGCAGGAGACCCGGGTTCGAATCCCGGCTAGGTACACATTTTCAGCTTTGCCCAATCGCAGTTGATGCCATATATTCTTTGAATATTAATATATTTTCGCATTCAGAGGAGAATGTTGGTGATTGGAGTTTCGTAAGTAGTCCACGCCTCAGCGATAATCGCCGTTGTAATCATTCCCATCCCAGATCCTGTACCATTTTCGTGACTCCAACTCCCCTGTATCGTGACAATGCAAAACGAGTTGCCCTTCTTTGGGCTATATCGATGTCCTCCGTCAAAGCCACCTGATAATCCGCTGAACTTCAATTACGCGATAAGTCAGTCAAACCTGAAGGTCGTAAATACTACCAAATACCAAGGACTAACAATTACGAATAACTTTCACTGGAGGGAACACACAGAAAATATTGTGGGGAAGGCAAACAGAACACACAGAAAATATTGTAGGGAAGGCAAACCAAAGGTCACGTTTCATCGGCAGAACCCTTCGAAGATGCACCAGCTCCACCAAAGAGACTGTCTACATCAGACTTGTGCGTCCTCTCCTGGAGTACTGTTGCCCCTTGTGGAACCCTCACCAGGTGGGACTGACGGAAGACATTGAGAAGGTTCGGAGAAGGGCAGCTCGTTTTGTTTTATCACGTTCCGGGGGGGGGGGGGGGGACCGTCACGGAAATGTTGCACGAATTGGGGTGAAAATCATTAAAAGCAAGACGTTATTCATTGCCGCGTGATCTGTTTGCGAAGTTAGAATCACCGACTTTTACTTCTGAATGTGAAAATATTTTTCTAATAGGGAGACATGACCATCCCAATAAAATAAGAGAAATCAGATCGAAAACGGAACGATTTAGGTGCCTCTGCCAGTCACTTACATGTGATTTGCAGAGTATCGATGTAGATGTAGATAAGGATCCTACACTGGGCAACAATACTCCAAATGAGGACGGACAAACGTAGTGTATGTTGTCTCTTCAGTAGATCTGTTGCATCTTTTAAGCATTCTGCCAATAAAAGGCACTCTGGTTCGTCTTTTCTACGGCGTTATCTACGTGTTCTTTCCAGTCTGAAGTAACAGTAATTCCTAGGTATTTAGTGAAGTTTACGGCCTTCACGTTTGATTAATTTATCTTGTAAACAATGTTTAACGGATTTCTTTTCGTACTCATGTGAACAATTTCACACTTCTCATTATTTACAGTCAATTGCCAATTTTTACACCATATTGATATCGTATTTGTGTCGTTCTGCTGTTGGTTTTGATCTTCAAATGACTTTACTAGACGACAAATGATAGCGTCATCTGCAATCAACCTAAGAGAGCTGCTTAGATGTTTTCTCAAATCGTTTATGTAAATAAGGAACAGCAGAGGACCAATAACACTACCCTATGGAACGCCCGATATTGCCTCTGTTTTAATCGATGCCTTACTATCGATTACTACAAACTGTGTCCTCTCTGACAAGAAATACCCTATCCAGACACAAGTCAGGAGCGATATTCCATAACCACGTAATTTGATTAAAAACCGTTTGTGAGGTACGGTGTCAAAGGCCTTCTGGAAATCTAGAAATTTGGAATTGAGAACCGCTGTCGATAGCACTCATCACTTCGTGTGAATAAAGGGCTAGTTGTGTTTCACATGAACGATATTTTCTAAATCCGTGTTGACCTTGGGTCAATATATCATTCTGTTCGAGATAATTCATAATATTTGAATAAATGGTATGTTATCTTATTCCTCTCTCGGTTTCCCTCTGCGACTTTTCCCCTCATACTTCCACCCAGGACTAATTCGACGGTACCTTCATGTCCCTGAATGTTTTCCAAGATTCGATCATTTGTATTAGTCAAGATATGCTAGAATTAATATATGAGGAGCTAAAGGAAATTATTCAGACAATTAAGGGAGAGGAAAATTTAATTGTTATGGGAGACTGGAATTCGGTAGTAGGACAAGGCAGTGAAGGGAAGATAGTAGGTGAATATGGTCTGGGCAAAAGGAATGAAAGAGGAAGCCGCCTGGTAGAATTTTGCACAGAACATAATTTAGTTATAACAAACACCTGGTTCAAGAATCACAAAAGAAGGTTGTATACGTGGAAGAGACCAGGAGACACCGGAAGATATCAGATAGATTTTATAATGGTAAGACATAGATTTCGGAATCAGGTTCTACAGTGTAAGACATACCCAGGGGCAGATATAGACTCTGACCATAACTTGTTGGTTATGAACTGTAGGCTGAAACTAAAGAAACTACAAAAAGGTAGGAAAATAAGGAGATGGGACCTGGATAAATTGAAGGAACCTGAGGTTCTTAAAAATTTCAGAGGGAGCTTTAGGCAACAATTGACAGAAACGGGGGAAAATAAAACAGTAGAGGAGGAATGGGTAAAATTGAGAGATGAAATAGTGAAGGTAGCAGAGGACAAAATAGGTAGGAAGGAAAGACCTACAAAAAATCCTTGGATATCACAGGAGATACTAAATTTAATCGATGAAAGGAGAAAATATAAAAATGCAGTAAATGAAACAGGCAAAATGGAGTACAGACGACTAAGAAATGAGATTGTCAGGAAGTGCAAAATGGCTAAGCAGGAGTGGCTAGAAGGCAAATGCAAGGATGTAGAAGAATGTATACATAGGGGAAAAATAGATACAGCCTACAGGAAAATAAAAGAAACATTTGGAGATAAGAAAAACAGCTCTATGAATATCAAGGACACTGATGGAAAACCAGTTCTCAGCAAAGAAGGGAAAGCTGAAAGGTGGAAAGAATATATAGAGGGGCTCTACAAAGGAAATGAACTTAGAGACAATATTGTAGGAAGGGAAGAGGATGTAGATGAAGATGAAATAGGAGATACTGTACTGAGAGAAGAATTTGACAGAGCCCTGAAAGACCTAAGTCGAAACAAGGCCCCTGGAGTAGATGATATTCCCTCAGAGCTACTGAAGTCTCTGGGAGAACCAGCCATGACAAAATTGTTTCACCTGGTGTGTAAGATGTATGAGACAGGTGAAGTACCCTCAGACTTTAAGAAAAATGTTATAATCCCCATCCCTAAGATAACAGGTGCAGACAGGTGTGAAAACTACAGAACCATCAGTTTAATAAGTCATGGCTGCAAAATATTACCGCGAATTATATACAGAAGGATGGAAAAGCTGATAGAAGCCGACCTCGGGGAAGATCAGTTTGGGTTCAGGAGAAATGTAGGAACACGGGAGGCAATACTCACTTTACGGCTTATCCTAGAAGATAGATTAAGAAAAGGCAAACCTACATTTCTAGCTTTTGTAGATTTGGAGAAGGCTTTTGACAATGTTGATTGGAATAAACTCTTTAAAGTTCTGAAGCAAGCAGGAGTAAATTATAGGGAGCGTAAGGTTATTTACAACTTGTACAAAAACCAGACAGCGGTTGTCAGAGTTGAAGGGCATGAAAGGGATGCAGTGGTTGGGAAGGGAGTGAGACAGGGTTGTAGCCTTTCTCCAATGTTATTCAATTTGTACATTGAACAATCTATAAAGGAAAGCAAGGAGAAATTTGGTGAAGGAATAAAAGTTCAGGGGGAAGAATTAAAAACATTGCGTTTTGCCGATGACATAGTAATTCTGTCAGATACAGCAAAGGACCTGGAAGAGCAATTGAATGGAATGGACAGTGTGATGAAAGGTGCATATAAGATGAACATTAACAAGAGCAAAACTAGGGTAATGGAGTGCAGTGTAAGAAAATCAGGTGATGCTGAAGGAATTAGATTGGGAAACGAAGCTATAAAGGAGGTAGATGAGTTTTGTTACTTGGGCAGTAAAATAACAAATGATGGGCGCAGTACAGAGGATATAAAATGCAGAATGGCAATGGGTAGAAAAGCGTTTTTGAAAAAGAGAAATTTGTTAACATCGAATATTGATTTAGGCCTAAGGAAGTCCTTTCTGAGGGCATTTGTATGGAGTGTTGCCTTGTATGGGAGTGAGACATGGACGATAAACAGTGTGGACAGGAAGAGGATTGAGGCTTTTGAAATATGGTGCTACAGAAGAACGCTGAAGATTAGGTGGGTGGATCGCGTAACTAATGAGGAGGTACTGAACAGAATTGGGGAGAAAAGAAATTTCTGGCATACCTTGACTAAAAGAAGGGATAGATTGGTAGGACACATTCTTAGACATCAAGGAATTGTTAATTTAGCGTTGGAGGGAAGTGTGTGGGGAAAAAATCGCAGGGGAAGACCAAGAGATGGATACAGTAAGCAGATTCAGACAGATGTAGGTTGTCGTTCTTATGTGGAGATGAAGAGGCTTGCTCAGGATAGGCTATTGTGGAGAGCTGCATCAAACCAGTCTCCGGACTGAAGACCACAACAACAACATGCTAGAATTGTCTTTTCCCCAATTTTGTTCAGTACCTCCTCATTAGTTATGCTATCAACATCCTTTTAAGTAAATTAGGATGATGGCTGAAGACCTCGTAGTTAAGTCCCATAAGCTCTACAAACAGTTGAACAATTGTCATGTACAATGCTTCAGAATGATTCAAGTCGCTAGCAGGAAACGAAGGGTGTCAGTGCAACGGAATAGTGAAACACTCATCATCAGACTGGAGAGAAATTACATGTTGTATCCCACAAGGATCCATCTTAGGGCCTTTATTTTTTTCTTGTGTACCTTAATGACCTCTCATCAGTTACAATGCCCGAAGCAGAGTTCATTTCGTTTGGAAATGATAGCAAGTCGAGCACAGTTCTATAAAGGTCTGCTAATGATATTTTCATGCACATTAATAAATGTTTTACTGGCTTTTCGTTTACATTAAATATCGAAAAGACTGCCACATTTGTTCTGAACATGGAAGAGGTTTCCATCCAGCTCAAGCGTAAATTATGAAGAAGAGCAGATAGAAGACAGTATTGAATTCCTGAGATTATGGCTTCATAATACATTGAGACGGGCACACCGCAGAACTACAGAAAGGCCTTAACAAATCTCTGTTTACAATTCGAGCGTTAGAAGTAGGCGACATCAAAATGCTTGCATAGTTTGCTTCCATAATGGCATGTGGTATAAAATTTTGGGGTAACTCTTCAAGTGAAACGAAAGTTTTCAGTGTTCAAAAGATTCTATTAAGTACTATTTGCGGAGTTTATGAACGGACATCCTGCCGAAGTCTCTTCAAATAAGTGTGTGTATTAACACCTGCCTCTCTTTAACGATAATTATCGTATATCCCCTTTTCCAAGAAACAGCTCAGTTCATACATAAACTACTAGGAACAAAACCAATTTACAAAAGAACTTAAAAACACTTTAATTCAAAAAGGAGTCCACTACTCAGAATCACATTTTCAATAATTTGCCAGCAAGCATAAAAAAATTTATCTACAAACAAAGATCAGATTAAGAGGAGCCTGAAAGACTTACTAGTGGCCAACTCCTTGGAGTTTTCGAATAGAACCTAATGATGTATGTGTTCATATTATTTGTATTATTGTTTCAGTTTATTTAAAAAAAGTTATTGACATGATCTACATCCACGACGATCTCCTAAATACGGATCTATGGAATGAAAAACTAAACTAATCTAACCTCAACCACCGTTTACCTTAAGTATTCTCTGTAAAACCAAATTTCATAAACTTCTATCATTTTTTCGTCTGAACCCATTATCATCAACGATTCACTGCCGTACAAGGCTTATTCATAACAAATGCTTTCAGAAAAGATTTCCTAGCACTCAAATTAATTTTCTATGTCAACAGACTAGTCTTCTTTTGAAATGCTTTTCTTCCTATTGCCATTCTGCATTTTGTATCTTTTCAAACATTTGATTTTAACGCTCTATTTGGACAGAATATAGTTCATGAACACCTGCGAAATGAACAGTACTAAGAATAAAAACACACAATTTATCCGTCACCGCAGTACGAATTTTTTCCAATCCACCTTCAGCCTCAAAATATTTCTTAGCAGCTTCATTATCCAAGATTAATTTTTGTAATCTAACATTAATTCTGTAAATATACGTAGCAATCTTAAACCTCATCATACTTATTACTAAAAAAATTAAATTCATCAGTTATATCAAATGATTTTAATGCGTCAAGATTCTTCGCTGCACCATCATGCATCGCAGTTGCTCCTATTTTCCCATATTCGAAACTAAGTATTTCTCTCCTTGTATGCTCCGTTCCCCATCTACACATCCGTCCAAATACTGGTTGACTAACGAAATTACGGCGACGGCGAATCAACTGACGACGACCCATCATATTTATTCTCTTTATCCTGATAACCTTTTATGGAAACAAAATTAATTTATCAGCTGCTGTTATCGTTCTTGAAGAATTATGGTATTACAAGCCAAATTTGGATGATTTAATTAGGGAGTTCAGAGATTCGTACAGAAATTATGTCTAATGCCGAACGGAGTTAGGTGCGCTAATTCTTATCACGATTTTAGGCACGGGAGATATACACAATTGTGATATCTGTATTAGAACCTCAATAGGCAAAAACCTCACGTCATAGCTCAGACGCACAGCACAGAGTAAGGTATATACTATTAAGCACATAGTTTATATGACCTTTTGTAAAAGGAAAGCAAATGTTACATTCTAAATAAATGGAGTTTAGAAATTCGTACAGAATTTATGTACTAATACTGAACGGACTAAGCTGCGCTAATCCTTATTATGATTTTAGGCAGAGCAGATATAGACCATTGTGGTATTTGTATTAGAACCTCAATAGGCAAAAAGCTCACAAGTCACATCTTAGACGCACAGCCGAAGACGATCCTAGAAAATCCGTTCCGCTAATTCAGGATAACATCTGACAAATTTGTCTATGAATTCCTAGTCGAAATCCTGTTATGTAAGGGCTAGAGGGGAGGCAATGAGTTTTTGACTGCTGAATTTATAAGTTATATCACCTGAATAAATCATTCAGTGTTTTTTTTCCTTATTTAAATTGTAATAATTTATTTGCCTATTACATGTACTATACATCACATCGATTAGCGTTGCATTTGGATCATTACTTCGTAATGTGATGCGCTTTTTAGTGCAAATTTATGTCACTGGATGCTAACTTACTTTATGAATTAATTGCAATCATAATTTAATGTTTTAAACGTAATCTTTCATTGGTGTGATTCATTTCAATAATGGCAGCACAGTCTCTGGAGACGCCATTTTCTGACCTTTAACACAACTTCATCTGAATTTAGCTCCACCTTTATTGTAAGTAATGTGGCATATTACTTTCAATGAACCTCATTCGTTAGTACTGAAGGTCTTGATGTAAGGGAAGCAAGATAGTTTCTGCCTTACTTTACGTATCTGCGTTACTGGAATTCTGGCTTTCTCTGGAGGAATGTTGAGGCACTGGTAATAAGAAACGGAACAAGATGGCATTCCAAGGCGTACCTCTCACTGAGTGGAGATCATGGCTGCAGCAGGCAACTCGTTTCCTCAGCGCTGAGAGTAGAAGACCCGAAGGTATCAGTTACCTTAAGACGCAGATGCTACGAATAAAACTGAAGAGGCTGGTCATTACTTCCAGTCGATATTGTAATCCCATAAAATTCAGTTTGAAATTACGGAACTTCACAATGGATATTTACGTGCTAGCTTTTCTCGTATACGTTTACTGTACGGTCGTATAGACTCAGGTGACATAATACAGCCTGACATGACGCCCCGTTGGACCGCATTTACATAGTCGGATAACTTTAAAAATAATTATCTAGAAAAGTAAATATCTTCAAAAGTAAAACTCCAAGATCGCTATATGATTATTTAATTTACTGACGACCGGTCTCAGTGGGCTACGCCACCGTCACTGATCGTATAAAATTCTACAATGTGGTTAGCAGTCTCTTACAAGCAGTTGATAACATAACTTATGTATTTTATATTTTGACTAAGTGCTATGTTGCACCTTCTGTTTACCCTCCATTTTTATAAATAACATGACCACACTGTGGAATTTAATACGACCACATGATGGTCGTCAGTAACTTTAAAAATAACGACTGTTAAAATTTTTATTTTTATAGTCTTCACCGTCGCAGTTATGACAATTTAACAGATTTTAATAATTACAGTTTATTCTACCGATACTCAGCTTTTTAACGTTACGATGTATGGGGGTTCTGCTCGCTGCAACATTATTCTCCTGGGGCGTCGTGTTAGAAATAAACACTCGATATATACAATTTTTCGCTTCTTCTTTAATTTGTAATCAAACTTCTCCACCAAAACATTTTAACTACAAAACAGTTACAAAGCATCAGAACTGTAGTACTTCCATTTCAAAACACAGTATGACATAGATTCCACAGCACTTGACAAACGACTCAAACTCGAACTCCTCCACGCAAGGCGGTGAGGCACATATATAACCATGACAATAATGACGTCACATTAAGCATTGTTCATAACAATTGAATATACTGATTTACAATTAACAAACATAACAGAAAAACATTTCATGTACACAAAAATAATCACAATGAAAAATGAAAACTATACATACAATAATTTTAGATGGCACACGAAATTTCCGATCTTTCTGTTAACAACAAAGTGCGGTCTTAAATATCAATTAATTTGTTAACGAGTACATCACATATGTTCCTAACATATACTGGGCTATCAATTATTTTGTCAATTCTCAAACTAGATTCTAAATCTCAAGTGAGTCAATATATACAAAGAAATACAATATTCAAATCTCGAGTACATCATTAATTACACAATTAGCTGGTCTACATAACTTGTTTATGAACCTAACATATATACAATGCTATTTACTTTCATTTCTTTGTGTTTTACAAAAGTTTGTACCCTTCGTTAGTCTATTTATTGAAGTAATGTACGATGGTAAAACTTTTGTTTATAGAACTGTCTGGAAACGTCTTATACAAATCTCTTAGATTTCATTAATTATCACTTGTTTTAATCACAGTATCACCGAGACTGTCCTACACTGATTCCTAGCCTGGCTATATTATTTTTAACTAACTTCACACGCAACTTTTATTACTATTGAACCACACGATTTCGGATCCGAAGCAGACGGTATCGTAGGTATTGAGATGAGAGAACCAGGCAGATGGTATCGTACGATAACATTGAGATGAGGGGGTCAGCAGTATCGTTAAACAGTGCAACTGTGAAAGTGAAGAATAAAAAATAATTTTAAAAAATTACCATTAAAAAAATAGGAAAATATTTTTCAATTGGGAAGTTTTATTATTAAGAAAGTTACCTACAAAAGTTGTTGGAAACGATAAACCATACGGCTAATATCGTGCTCGTGGCGATATGAGAACAATACTACCGTGGGTTTCGTTCGTAATTGCAATCAACGTCTACTTTCACTTACAAGTGCTGTGCGGGAATGGCGCCTTGTTATAGATTGTGCGGCCGCTTCCGTCGAAGGTTCGAGTCCTCCCTCGGTTACCCGTGTGTGTGTTTTCTTTAGAATAAGTTAAAGTAGTTTGTAAGTAAGAAACAAAGACTTCAGCAATGTGGTCCCTTACGATTACAAACATTTGAATATTTCTTACTTCTTTGTGTATATATACTTAGTTTTAACATTGTAAGGTTATCCTCTACATTCAGATTTATCATTGGTATAAAATCAGTAATGAGGATGACACCTTTCCGACACTATAATATGATTCTTCTTTGAAATCTTACTTTGAAGGCTCAAACCTTGGCGTGTTTAGGGCCATTAAAATTGCTACACCGCGAAAATGGCATGCTACAGACGCGAAATTTAACCGACAGGAAGATGCTGTGATATGCAAATGATTAACTTTTCAGAGCATCCTACAAGGTTGGCGCCGGTGGCGACACCTACAACGTGCTGACATGAGGAAAGTTTCCAACCGATTTCTTATACACAAACAGCAGTTAACCGGCTTTGCCTGGTGAAACGTTGTTGTGATCCATCGAGTAAGGAGGAGAAATGCTTACCATCACGTTTCCGACTTTGATAAAGGTCGGATTGTAGCCTATCGCGATTGTGGTTTATCGTATTGCGACATTGCTGCTCGCGTTGGTCGCGATCCAATGACTGTTAGCAGAATATGGAATCGATGGGTTCAGGAGGGCAATACGGAACGCCGTGCTGGATCCCAACGGCCTCGTATCATTTAGCAGTCGAGGTGACAGGCATCTTATCCGCATGACTGTAACGGATCGTGCAGTCACGTCTCAATCCCTGAGTCAGCAGATGGGGACGTTTGCAAGACAACAACCATCTGGACGAACGGTTCGCCGACGTTTGCAGCAGCATGGACTATCAGCTCGGAGACCATGACAGTCGTTACCCTTGACGGTGCATCACAGCCAGGAGCGCCTGCGATGGTGTATGCAACGACGAACCGGGATGCACGAATGGCAAAACGTCATTTTTTCGGAAGAGTCCAGATTATGTTCACAGCATTATGATGGCCGCGACATCGCGGTGAACGCACATGGGAAGCGTGTACTCGTCATCGTCATACTGGCGTATCACCTGGCGTGATGGTATGGGGTGTCATTGCTTACACGTCTCGGTCTCCTCTAGTTCGCATCGAGGGCACTTTGAACAGTGACCGTTACATGTATGATATGTTACGACCCGTGGCTCTACCCTTCATTCGATTCCTGCGAAACCGTACATTTCAGCAGAATAATGCACGACCGCATGTTGCAGGTCCTATACCGGCCTTTCTGGATACGGAAGATGTTCGACTGCTACCCTGGCCAGCACATTCTCCAGATCTCTCACCAATTGAAAACGTCTGGTCAATGGTGGCCGAACTACTGGCTCGTCACAATACGTCAGTCACTACTCTTGATGAACTGTGGTATTGTGTTGAAGCTGCATGGACATCTGTATCTGTACACACCACTCTGTTTGACTCAATGGCCTGTCGTATCAAGGCCGTTATTACGGCCAGAGGTGGTTGTTCTGGGTACTGATTTCTCAGGATCTATGCACCCAAATTGCGTGAAAATGTAATCACATGTAAGTTCTAGTATAATATATTTGCCCAATGAATACCCGTTTATCATCTGTATTTCTTATTGGTGTAGCAATTTTAATGGCCATTAGTGTATATATTATAGAAACAATCTGTGGGTAAACGATTTAGGCCTAAAACGAAAAAGCTCCATCCCAGACCAAGACGAAAAAATACCACGTATCTTTCTGACAATTCACATCACTTGTATTCTCGGAATTTAAGACGTTAACTTTGGAAGGGTAAAGTTGAAAATGTGTACCCAGCCGGGATTCGAAGAAACGGACACCACTTACATAAATAGCTCATAAAATAAATTTCCTATTGCTCAAAATAGCATACAGCATATTTTCTTCACCTTTTCATAATAGTTATACAGCAAAGTATTTGCACATTAACTTTAATTATAATTACAGTTTCATGTTGCATATAATTTTATATTAATTTTAATGGTTATGTAGTCTCATCAGAATTGTTGCGACCGTAACAAATGAATAAATAAATACAAATAAAACAAATAAATTAGGAAGCATGAAACAGAATTAATTGAAAAATAATGGAACTTGCGATATGCCAGACATGAAGTGTCTGCTGTAGAAGTTGTTGTTAAATAAAAGATAAAACTCAAACTAAACTAAGGTCCGTTCCACACAGGCCTCGAAGGACTAACGGGTACCTACCAACCGCCTTGTCATCCCCGCCCGAAGGCGTCACCGAACACGGAATGGAGGGGGACGTGGTCAGCGCCCCGCTCTCCCGATTTTCTAGACTGTAGCCGCTACTTCTCAATCAAAGAGCTCCTCAGATTGCCTTAAATAAAAGATGGAATGAACACATTTCCTACATAGAAATGTACGGACGCGACCGGAGTGCAGAACTGGACGTTACGGCAGGTAGTGCGTAGGTATCCGGGCCATGCAATATTAGTCAGGGGAGACTTCCACCTTAAGAGTGAAACATGTCTGTACAAATTTAATAATATTGTTTCGCCTGTCTTGTATTGATTGCCTGTCTTGTATCGATATTTGGATGTAAAATGTTATATGAACTTCTTTGGTTTACTCTGTTGTGTAACATCTCTGTCAAAGACTGCGTATGTGAGTAGTAGCTGAACAGAAAGAGAGAGTCGGTGTGTAGCTCTGGTATTGATCGGACGTGCTTTGGTTAGCTGCTTGCTTTGTACGAGCTGATAGAATAATTTTGAAATCTGATTTTCACAGACACAGTTCTGTCTTTATAAGATTTTGTATCAGTTTGAGAAGATTTTGTTGACCTTCAATCATAAGGTAATGTAATCATTATCGTTAATAACAACTGAGAAAGTTGAACCTCTTTACCTGTTCACTTTTGTAGTTAAAAAGCTAACCCTCTTCCTTTCATTGAAAGTTATTGGCTATTAAAATCAAAGCATAATATTGACTAAGCTGAGTTTGATTAACATATTTCTTTATTGGTGTGACGTTTAATAATAATAGTGATTGTTGTGCAATACTACACAGATGAACAAGATACTAAGTTTCTGCAATCAGTCCGTTAGCGAAATAAATTCGTGCAGTTGCATTATTAGAAAGTGGTTTGTGTTTTTCCAGACTTCTCTCGCAGTCAAATTTATACTGTAGTCAGTGAGACTACTGTGGTCAGTCAGACTACGTATTGTTCTTGCTGTGTTCGGAATATCCGTTGCGCTTTCAATCAGTTTAAGCCCACTGTTTCCTAATTAACTGTACAGGTATTAATATTTGGGCCATAACTAAACAGATTTATAGTGTCAATGAATAAAAAAAAATTTGTTCATCTAATCTTTAACCAGCTTGATTGGAAAATTAGTTATGGTGAGTTTTAACTGCCAGCTGATGCCAGTTATTAATGCTGCATTTAACACCAGATTAGTTTTGAATGAGTAGCTTTTGAAACAGACCTCCCTTATCTTGGTCACTATTGCCAAATCCTTGTAGCGACCCTGTTTTTTAAATCAACAGAACAGCCTTACCTATATCCCACCAAACATACCAGTTTTTAGAGTATAGATTGGAACCTCTCTAGTTTCGTTTCAGGTGGTACAGGCAAGCAGTCTGCGATGTACTATTGGACACGTTTTCCGAAAACTGTCTTGACCACTTAAATTGACAGCCCACACACAATGGAAATATTTATATGTTATAACTACAAACAGGTCCAACTTTATTAACGATGTCATAGAGACAGGGGTTAGTGATCAAGATATCGCCATAGCGACAATAGTAACCAATGTTAATAAACAAATCAAGAAGGCCAGGAACGGGTTTTTGTTAGAAAGAGCCGGTAAGCAATTGTTAGGATCACACTTAGAAAATGAATGCAAATCGTGTAAGACAATAATAAAAAATCTGAAGCATAGAATTAGAAGTTTTGATGCGTCCCGGAATAGAACCCGGACTTCCAGGCTTACTAAGCAGACATTTTACCGTCAGACCATCACACCCCTAACGATTAACCCGCCTCGGAATAGTCTAAGTACGACTTCCCTCCACGTCACAAACTTTAATTCAGCTTCTGCGTTCCAAAGATAATTGCCACTACTGCCAAGGCTCTGCATGCAACGGAATAGTACCTCGGCAATGGACATATTGGAACAATCCTGTTAAGGTGATATAAATATCAATTTAATACAAATAAACAATCCCTGAGACGGATTTTCGTCTCGAATGTGTCAAAGAAAATAATGATAAATCTTAAGCATAGAATTAAAATATATCATGTGGTGGTCTAATGGTAAGACGGTTGCCTAGTAAGCATGGAGGTCCGGGTTCGATTTCCGGCCGCATCACAAATTTTAATTCTATGCTTAAGATTTATCATTATTGTCTTTCAAATATTCGAGACGAAAAACCGTCTCAGGGATTGTTCACTTGTAGCAAATCGTTTAGTCCCGGTATAATTGTAGAGGAATCAGAGCCGGCTCTTCCATATAGGCAAACTATGGCGCTGGAATTTGGAGGGGCGTGGAATTTGTCTTGCGGGACCAATCCTCGTGCGCTCGCGGCGCGGCTTACTTTGCTGTTGCGCTGCGGTTCCAGGAGCAACAGGCAAGAGACAAGACGCAAGTCAATGGTACATGCATTCTGTTTGACTCTTCAGATTTTTGCTAGTAATAGACGAGTAGCTGTTTGCAACTAATCATCCCGGGATCGAAGCTGGCGTGCCTCCCGCCCCGCAGTCTCTGTTGTACACAATGGGCGCTAATGACCTCGCCGCAGGACGCCGTAAGGCAACACACATCATTAGTGATATAAAAAAGAGTAGAGTGTTTAGGGCGTCAAATAGATAAGGGCGTGCCTTACAATTGTACCTAAACAAAGCGAAACATACAAATAATTTTTTACTTAAGCCCTCCTGTATATTACTGCTGCCATCAGGTTATCAGTTTCTTGGTAAGAAAAAACACCTATTTGTTCATAATAACGCTATAGTCCACTCCCATCAACCACAGACATTACCACGGTGGGGTGACTTGTGAGCCTCAACGATACAGGTAGCCGTACCGTGTAGTGGGACGAAATATTATCCCCTGCTACTACCTTTACGTCAGCTCAGTTTCGCAGGTAAAAGAACATGTTTATATATGTTGTTGTTAATAATGTTTAGTCTTAATAGGTTGTATTTCATTCTCAAAGGAAATATGTGTTGTTTTTGTGTTTCATGTGCAGTGACAACGGAGCAACCTCCGAAAATAGCATTTTCTCTGCTGAAGCCAATGATGATGTACCTAGCCACAAATCGTCGCGGGTGCATATAAGATGAAAATTAACAAGAACAAAGCTAGGGTAATGGAGTGCAGTCTAAGAAAATCATGTGATGCTGAAGCAATTAGATTAGGTAACGAAACAATAAAGGAGGTAGATGAGTTTTGTTACTTGGGCAGTAAAATAACAAATGATGGTCGCAGTACAGAGGATATAAAATGCAGAATGGCAATGGGTAGAAAAGAGTTTTTTTAAAAAGAGTAATTTGTTAACATCGAATATTGATTTCATCCGAAGGAAGTCCTTTCTGAAGGCATTTGTGTGGAGTGTTGCCTTGTATGGGAGTGAAACATGGACGATAAACAGTTGGACAGGAAGAGTATCCTCTTGAAATGTGGTGCTACAGAAGAATGCTGAGGATTAGGTGAGTGGATCACGTAACTAATGAGGAGGTACTGAACAGAACTGGGGAGAAAAGGAATTTCTGGCATGCCTTGACTAAAAGGAGAGATTGATTGGTAGGTCACATTCTTAGACATCAAGGAATCGCGAATTTAGCATTGGAGGGAGGTGTTTGGGGTAAAAATCGCAGAGTGAGACCAAGAGATGTATATAGTAAGCAAATTCAAATGGATGGAGGTTACCGTTCTTATGAAGAGGCTTGCTCAGGATAGAGTATGTTGGAGAGCTGCATCAAACCAGACTGAAGACCATCACAAGTCCACAACAAAAACACTATAAATAATTATTCTTAAGTGCAAGTATGGTTTTGTGACTGGACAAAGACATTGAAGCTTGTGCCTCTCTCACTGAAGAGATAGGCTGTCTCATGAAGTGAAGCAGGAGAGGGCTTCCCAACTACGTATCTTCGTTGCTGTCGAAACTATACATCCACAGACTACAGGAACGAAACAGGACGATGTGTTTCGGTTTAGGTGTAGAAACGTGTGAGATGTCAGCTACCCTCACCGCCGTAATAAGGGCACCTTGCCCGCGGACACTTGTATCAGTAAGTAGTTTCAGTCCGTTACACGATTATTATAATGATACACCAACAACACTGCTTTATACCAAGCTGTCAAGATCGAAATAACGTAAGAAGCTAACAGGCACCAACTGACATCCAGTTTAAAAAATAAAGACAGCATAGACACACACGAGGCACCAATCGACATCTAGGTGAAAATAAAGACAGCAGTGACACATACGATATTCCATGTAAGGTAAGAACTAAGAAATTGTAAACCACTTCCATCTATAGTTACAATACATACACGTATATTCAGACCATTACAAATGTATTTACAGAGCACCTGATGATGGCTAAAGGCCGAAATGAGCTCATTGTGATTTATAAATAATAATAGCAAGTATGAAGCAGTGTTGTTGGTGTATCGTTATAATAATTATGTCATTAAGGTAAAGCAGTCAACAATCCGAAGATTGGTTTGAACACCACAGTGCTTTACTAGGCATGGTCCTGTTGTGTTGGTATGCCGTTGCCTTCCTCCGACCTTCGAACTGACTTACCCAGCCAGTTATAGGGGAACCTAAAGTTAACGTGGGTTCCGAACCACGATGCTACTCGGTATTTTTCACATGAGCAATAGTGCCAGAGGTAAAGATCCTAGATAAAAATCCTAGGCACTGATGGGGATGGAACCCGCGACCTTTGGATTTGTAATCTGGCACTCTACCACTGTGCAACCGAGGCGCACAATCATGTCATTACAAGACATATTTTACACTGCAGGCCCGAAAGAACAAAAATTATTGACTTTAATGCGTTTCATTATTGTTTTGGCCCTTTTTTCGGGGTAAACCCTCCCCCTTCCATCTCCCCATGAGAACCGCACGCTCTTTACTTTACGCACAGCATTTTCTGTTCAGTTCACTTCCGTGAGTGGACGAAACAACTACACTGTGCCTGTTTATAAATAGTGGTGTATACTCACTCTTGCCCAGAGCCTTTTTAGATGTGTTTCTACAATCGCACAATTTACTTATAATGCCATAGGTTCACGAATCATAAAACTCATGTAATAATTACTTTGTCACAATAGTGAGATGCGCCTTAGAGAAAGTTGTTAACTTGAACTCCACTGTCACAATAATAAGTGAATATGTCGACTTAGCGCATGTCAATGCATAAAACAACTAACATACACATCATGAAGCCTGGCAGCGTCAAGGCTGAAACCAAATTGATTTTCAACAAAAAATTCCGAGCAACTGTCTTTTGCTGAAGCCACCTTCGTCCTCCTCCTCCTCCTCCTCCATGCATTAATTGGGTGTGACACATCTGCCATCTACGACAAAACCAACGTCTTTTCTTCAACGACTACATTTCAGATATCAACAATTGTATTATCGTCATCATCTTGGAGATTAACAGTGCAACATTTGAACACATACTATGGCACATGCCGCAAACAATTGGGTATGTAACTACTGCTTTTCCGCTTTTCTCTGATCATGAAATCGCACAAATCAGTCGTTCTTCAGAGTATCTTGTACCTCGGAGATGTACATGTCTTGATAGATTTCGTTTTTAGCCTGTCATCGACTTTCCCCAACTTCTTTTTGTTCCAAACAGCGCGATGGCGAGCTGCTCGCGTATTACTACGCCGAACACTGGACGCGGCGGTTGTGTCTCGCTGGCGGGTTCGGCGCAGCAGGGCGGGTTTCCGTGGACGACGCGAGGCGCGCGCGACCCATTTGCGGAGTCACCTGATGCCGCGTTCCCAGCCACACAAGAGCGGCGACGCCGCTGTGACGCAACGCGGGCCACGCAACACCTGCTAATAGCCGGCCAGAGCGAGCCCCGGGGCGACCGCTCCGCTGAGGGGCCCCACACTAAACAGCAATATGTAAGTCAGTGCTACGATGGGGAAACAACGACAGCAGCGCTCAAAGTGTGTACGTCGACTGCGAAAAAACATAGCCCGAAAATACAGGTTGGTTGGAAATTCCCGTTACAAGCTCCAAGGACTTGTAGAGGGTAGTCTAATAAATAAAGCAGGGTGTCCGTATGTTTGTCTTGGATAGCCATGAGCGACCTTTCATCCAGTATGACTGCCGTCTGTATTAAAGTAGTGTATTTACCATATTAGTAAATTTTATATATATATATATATATATATATATATATATATATATATATATATATATATATATATATATATATATATATTACTAAAATTTACTAATATGGTAAAAGTCATCAGCCATTTCAATCATTTAATGATGTGGCCTCTTCGAGTCGTGGATTTAGGTAGGATTTCAGCAGTCTTCTCCAAGCGGAACGGTCTTGAGCAGTTCTCTGCCAGGTGCTACCAGCGATCTTCCTGATATCTTTGCCCCATCTGTCCGGTGGTCTTCCTCTAGGCCTTATTAAATTTTGTTTGCGTAAGCTTCAATCCATGAGAACGGTCGCCGTAGGTGTAAGAATCACGTACGATGTATAGTTCACGAGATATGACGTCATAAACAATGAGATGCGCCACAAATTGTTGCATTTAGCGAGAATGCTGCTCATTTTCTTCTAAACCACTGGACTGATTTCAACCAAATTTGGTACACACATTCTTTACCGTGACGTAACAATTGCTGCAGGATTAAGGTTCTCATACGACAAATGGTTCAGAAGATATCACGTCGCAAACCATAGTAATCGCAATAAACTGCCACATAATGCGGCGAGACCTTATAAATACGCTATATGAGAATGAGAGTACTTAGCGACTTGCAACAAACTTTAAACATAATTTCAAACATCTATTCAACTTTTTTCTCGCTGACAAACCATAGAAAAATGAAGAAAGAAAAAAACTTTCTCGCTTACTACTTTTCCGGTGTTCATGGAGTAAAACTACGACATTCGGTATAACGTTACAATTTATAATTTGTACACTACATATTGTAACCGCAGAAAATTTTACAGAAAGTTTACACACATATAGATCTATGTACCTTCTAAATTGTATCACAGTACGACACGTAGTTCATAAGATATGACCACATAAACAAATTACATTCCACAGATCATCGACTAAAACTAGACGACCGCGGTGCCCGAGGAGACTCAGGCGCTTCAGTCACGGTCTGCACGGCCCCTACGGTCGGGGGTTCGAATCCCCCCTCGGGCATGGATATTTGTGCCGTCGTACTTCGTAGGTAGTTCATAAGTAGTTTGTAAGTTTAGGGACTGATGACCCCGTAGTTATGTCCCATAGACAATACAAACATTTGAACAATTGGTTTGACTAAAACTACGTTATTAGGTATGACGTTACAATTTATAATTTCTACACTACAAATTATAGCCGCAGGAAATTTTTCCGACAATATATATACGCATATAGTTGAGTGTACCTTCGAAATTGTATCACAGTACGACTCGTAGTTCATGAGATATGAGCACATAAACAGTAACGTTTATGGAAAACCGCCCCATCACCCACCAAGTTTTAATC
Organism: Locusta migratoria; assembly: GCA_026315105.1. Classification (NCBI taxonomy): domain Eukaryota; kingdom Metazoa; phylum Arthropoda; class Insecta; order Orthoptera; family Acrididae; genus Locusta; species Locusta migratoria. Next base: position 128,806,852 of record CM048751.1, read on the forward strand.
TATTACTTCTTTACTACTAATTGTATTCCCAAGAGATTTTACAGACATGCACCCCTTATACAAATGAATATATACCTTAAAAATTGCAGGAATAAATAAATAAATACCCGGGCAAAGCCGGGTTTCCAGCGAGTAACATTTTGAATAGGAACCCTTGTTCGGAAACGTATCGTTTCCCTTCCATGACAGTTTCAATTCATTGAAAAGTGAGATGGTGCACCATCATGCTGAAACCACATTTCCTGACGGACATTCAGTGCCACATCTTCCAAGAACGGGTGCAGTAAGTGTCGTAGGAAGCCTAAGTATGCGGGACCTGTTGTCATGGCCCAAGCACATGACCGTCCAGAATACCTGGCTAGACATTAGTTCCAAACCTGTATTGAAATTCCTGAACATGCGTGGCATGAGGGTGTTCGTCCGCCCAGTAATGATTATTTCGATCACTCAGAACACACTCCATTTTGAACCTACTTTCATCTCTAAAGAGAACTCGAACTAGAAACAGGGGCAGGTCGATGCAACGGTGCAGGAACCATGTGGAGAAGGCAGCGTGTTGTGGAAAATCTACTGGACTCATAGGGTGTACCCTTTGTAAGTGGCACGGATGTAATTGCTCATGCAGTACGTCCAAGATGGTACCAGGACAAGGAACTCTCAAGCGTTTCTCTGTCCCTAAGCAGACGTTGACAAGTTACACGTCTGAAGTGAAACTCTCGTAGAATGGAAACCATACGTTTCCGGACATGGGTTCCTATTCAAAATGTTATGTACTCACTATCCTACTACAAGTCCTAGAAGTTTGTAACGGGAATTTCCGAACACCCTGTAGTTGACTTAGCTCCCAATCGTTTTCATTTATACACATGACAACAAGTGTTGCACCATATTGGTTGCAAAGTCTGCTGAACATGAACGTTGGATGCGTATATTGCACGATTATCAAGTCTCCTTATATTATTCATACGTCACTCAGTTCGCACAAAGATGTGAACAACCACGTATGAGCAGTGACAATGTGATGGAGTGGGTAAGAGGCCAATCAGTTCCAGTTATGACAGCTCAAGGGAAGTACACTGTTCCTGCTGACTTGTTGTGCCCTGCGTAGAAGGTCAAGTCCCGAAATTTGTTTGTATGCGCATTACTAACTGTCATCAGGAACTCTCGTTAACCCTTTAATTCATGACATTTTATTTAAATCTATAAAAACTACCACGATTAATGTATAGTACGTATATACTGATAAAAATATTGAAAAAAAAATAGCTTTCGATATATTTGGAGGGTTCAGAACGAGTGGCCAAGCCGCCCCGCCCCCCCCCCGACAAAAAAAAAAAAAAAAAAAAAAAAAAAAAAAAAAAAAAAAAAAAAAAAAAAAAATTAAATAAATAAATAAATAAAATTGTAAGCTGTCATGTTTTTAATTTATGTATTTTTTATATAGTGACTAAGTGCAATGTTGCACTTGTTATTTTATACCCAATTTTTTAACAAGATGACCAGATTATAACATATATGTGACCAGATGATGGTGACACAGTGCACCGAAACCGGTCGTCACTTAATAAATTGTTTGTGTGCGATCTTGGCTTGTCATTTTGAAAACTATAAGTTAAAACTTTTGTTTATCCTACTGTTTAAAACTCGCAACCTAAGTTAACTCGGCGATAATAATAAGATCTTTTATTTTAAACAAAGGGGAACATAAAGCTATCTTATAAAACAAAATGTTAAGTTATGATTTTTATTATTGTTATTGTTGTTACCTTATAAACATGGCCATTACAAAAATGAATATCAGAATTATCAAGAATCTATCGCAGTCTATTGGTCTCAGCCAACACCTAACGCCGTCTGTCTAGTTCCACTCTCTGACTCCTTCTGCCTACCTCTCGCCACTGCCTCCCATTAACACAAATCAACTTTCTGACCAGAGAGTGAATGTGGCTAGATAAGGTGTTGCCACCCCTTAAGATAGCTGCTGCGGAATGGCCGTGCGCACTAAGGCGCCTTGCTACAGTGCGAGCGGCTGTTCCACGTCGGAGATTCTAGTCCTCCCTCGGGCGTGTGTGTGTTGTTCTTAGGATACGTTACTTTAAGTAGTTTGTAAGTTTAGGGACCGATGGTCACTGCACTTAGGTCCCATAACTTTACTAACATCTGATTTTATTTGAAAAGTAATATATAAAAATGCTACTCACAGTCCAATACACACAAAATCGTGCTATAAATTCATCTTCTGTCTTGGACGAAACCAAAACAAGTATGGAAGAATGTAAATCATCCAATAAAAAACCGATATGAACGGCTGAAGAGGGGGAGGTGAATCAAATTTGTGATACCAGAAGTATCTATATGAGTTTCACTCTCTGATCGCATTGATATCTCAGACAATGTGATGCATCGCACATGCGATTCGCCTTTGTAATGTGATGGTTAGCAGCAAAGTAGGGAACTATTGCTGCGATTCGTTTGTGTAGTTACTGGTCGTGGTTTTGTAGTTTCGTTTCACTAAGCCCACGTTGAGTGAGAATTTTATGTACAATTATTCTGGGTCTCGAATCACTGTATGAAGTGAGATCTGGAATTGGCATTTATATTAAAATGCAATAAAACATACACACTCAGATATTGCAGTGATTAGAACTGATGCTAAGTCCAGACAGAGTAAGAGTTACGATATTCTGGACGCCATCAACATCAACATGCATTACTCCTACAACCATGAATACACTTTTGTATTCGTTGTGGAATGGAGGCAAAGAGTTCCAGCATTTCATCTTGAGGAATTATTGCTGTCCCTTGAAATAATTGCTATGTCAGCACGTGAAGATTGCTGTTTGGAGACTTCCCATCGTATTCCAGACGTGCTAGGTGGTTGACAAAATATGGGAATTGGACAGCCAGTCAAGAAAATCCACATACCCTTCAAAACACTTGTAGTGTGGATTGCAGTGCAATATCGTACTTTAGCCTACTCCAGTATGTCCTTTTATTAATCGAGTAAGGAAGGTTAGTTGAAAGACTTGCATCAGACCACTAAGCCACACAAAATTATTATTAACTCACAGTCCTATATTTCTTTTTACAAATAAAGACCGAAAAATACACTAAGGCAACAACATCAGAGGAAATGTATGTCTCTTAAGAAAGTGCCATTTTAATTTGGTTATTGTCATAATCTTTTCGAGCATCTCTTGGATTGGATGTTAACCGATGGTTCTTCTGAAAAGTAGGATAACTTTCAGCCTTTGACACGTTTAGTGGTCTGCAGTCTTGTGTACCTTCACCCCAGTACGAAGATGCCTGAGTTTCAAATGTTCAAATGTTTGTTAAGCTTATGGGACTTAACTACTGGGCCATCAGTCCCTAAACTTACAAACTACTTATGAACTACTTACGAACTAGGACGGCACAAATATCCATGCCCGAGGGGGGATTCGAACCCCCGACCGTAGAGGCCGTGCAGACCGTGACTGGAGCGCCTCAGTCCGCTCGGCCACCGCGGCCAGCTGATGCCTGAGTTTCTCTCACTTGATTAAACGCAGGAAAAGAGGCAGGTACTGGGTGTGTCCTTTTGTTCTCGGGTGCTTGTTACCGCTGCTGCTACCAGGCCCCTGAGCAAGTAAAAGTTACGCCTGCTCTCAGTGTTTTCACGGAAGCGCGCTTCTGTTAAGTGAGAAGCGGGGAAGGCACCTTCACTTCGCTCTCATAGTGTTTCTCTACACAGCTTCTCCTCGACAAGATAAGTATCACTGACACGTTGGATGCCACAGTGGTTCATTAAGTTGAAAAGAAAAGCTCTGAAAACGCTAATGTATTTGGAATTTGGAAGTAATGCTTATGTATTTGGAATTTGGAAGTAATGCTTATGTATTTGGAATTTGGAAGTATTTAAATTTGTATAAAAATAGTTAAAATGCATAGTTATTTAAATTGACTACTTGAATGTTTGATAGAAAAGTGTTCGTCAAGAGGGGTGTTCTTCTTAAAAATATGATGTTGATCATAACTATTTAAAAACAATAAATGACAACAAGTGATACAACAATTTTTTAATAATATATTAATACGTAGCAGTGTTTCCGCTCGATTCCGCTAGGTAATGAAGCATGTACGATGTGTACATGGACATACATATTGCACAATCCAGTTCCAAATAGACTTAATTATATCCATAATGGATGTCAGATCGCAGTTGTATACTTAATTATTTTGTCAAGTAGGCTCAACCACATAGATCGTGTATAAAACACTAAAGTATGACGCGTTTCAAGGGTCAAGCCCTCATCATCAGATAAAATATACAAGGATCTTAAAACGTCAACGTGTTGTTGACTCCGTGCATTTCACTAGTATTATGCGCCGCCAGTGCTGGGGTCTGTTTTAAATCTTGACGAAGCACAGTATGCTGAGGAGCTTTCTGCGGTTACAAGGGAAGTAACCACGTTTTCTTTTATTACGTTTTAGATTTTTATCTCGGGTTTTAAGATTCTTGTATATTTTATCTGATGATGAGGGCTTGACCCTTGAAACGCGTGATACTTTATTGTTATACACGATCTATGTGGTTGAGCCTACTTGACAAAATAATTAAGTTCCAAATAGAAACAGGGAAAAACTAGTACCTGTATGTCTCCGTACGAGCCTTGAACTATTTTATCTCTTTTTTCTATCGTGAAATGTAAGTTGGTGGCAGGCATCGTTCTGTAGTCATCTTCAAATTCCGACGCTCTAAAGTTCCTGAGCAGTATTGCTCTATAAGAACATCGCCTTCCCTCCACCGAACCCCATTTGGGTTCCCGAATCATCTCTGTAACACTCACTCATTTATCGAACCTTTCACTAACAAACCTAATAGTCCACCTTTGAGATGTTTCAACGCCTTCTTTCAAACCGATAAGTTCGATATCTCAGTTGAGTAATACTCAGACGCACAAATGTTTTATACGCGGTCTCTTTTTCTGATGAAAAACGTCTTCCAAAAATTCTCTCAATAATTCGAAGTCGATCGTTCGCCTTCCCCACGACCGTCCTTATATGTTCGTACCATTTTATGTCGCTGTGCAGCGGTACGCCTAGGTATTTAACTGACGTGACCCTGTCAAGCAGCACACTACTAATGCTGTATTCATCATTATGAGGTTGTTTTTCCTAGTCATCTGCATCAGCTTACATTTTTCTGAAACCCACTACAGTCATTCAACGACGACGCATTTTCGTACACTGCAGCATCATAACTAAACGCCACAGATGGCTACCCGCTCTGTCCGCCAGATCATTTACGTACAAAATAATAGCGACCCCCATCACGCGTCCCTGGGGCACTCCTGAAGAAGCCGGCCGCGGTGGCCGAGGGGACTGAGGCGCTCCAGTCACGGTCTGCACGGCCACTACGGTCGGGGGTTCGAATCCCCCCTCGGGCATGGATATTTGTGCCGTCCTTAGTATTAGTTAGTTCATAAGTAGTTTGTAAGTTTAGGGACTGATGACCCCGTAGTTAAGTCCCATAAGCTATACAAACATTTGACTCCTGATGATAACTTTGAAGGTCATTCCCCCTGGAGGACAACGTACCGACTTTTTTTAAATTACGAAATCTTCTATCCGCACTCAAATCGACGGAACTAGTCCGTAAGCTATTTTAATCGTTACGGTCTTACTTTTTAAAAACACAGTCTGGGACACAAGATAATGTTTTTATTGTTGTTATGCAACTGGTTTCAGTCTACTTATGAAACCATCTTCAGGCCAACTGCATCACAATAATGTTACAAATATTAAGTGCGATATAGAGAACAGTGGCACGCCAGGATTTGTTTCTGAGGGGGCTAATTTTTTTAATTTATTTTTGTATTTTTCATTTATTTATTTATTTTAGATAAAGCCTACTGAATTTATTAATCTATGACTTGAAACTTCCTGGGAAATTAAAATTCTTTGCTGGAACTGGGACTCGAACCTGAGATCTTTGCCTTTCGCGGGCAAGCGCTCTACCACTGAGCTACCCTGACACGACTCACGGTGCCGCCCCACAACTTCAATACTGCCAGTACCTCGCCTCCTACTTTCCAAACTTCGCAGAAGTTCTCCTGCGAACCTTCCAAGACTAGCACTCCTGGAAAAAAGGATATGGTGGAGACATGGCTTAGCCATTCTGGAATCTATGACTTATGTTTACAGTTTTATAATTTAACCAATTATACTACGAAAACAATTGCACAAGAAATAAAATTAGTAGGCCGGAATTAATTTGAAAGTGGTAGAGGAGAAATGTGGTAGAAATGGAGTGTATACAATCAGCTAGTAAAATAATTAAGCAGCTTCTATGTTACTAGCCAAAGAGAAAGTTCCTTACAGTTTAATTAACACGGGACTCTATGAGTAAAAATTGTTCTAAAATAACACTTTTGTTGTTCATAAGATTCCACTCAGTGGCACCGCTCATCTGCTAAGCAGTAGGTCGCCGCATATGGACAATCGGCTCGTAACTTCAGCATAGCAACAACAGCAGCAGCAAAACTGGTCGCTGCGGCATTAAAACCGCTTAGTGACAGCAGCACACTTTCTCAGTGCCGGCATCGCGTTGGCGACCCATTGTCACGTTCAGTTTTGCTTGGCAAATTATACTTGCGTTGTAATTTATATGTGTATGTTTCAAATTTCCGGAGCCGACTTGTTAAAAAAAAAAAAAAAAAAAAAAAAAAAAAAAAAAAAAAAAAAAAAAAAAAAAAAAAAAAACTGAAAACAATAAAAAGTAATAAAATTAGAGTGTCTTTGGGAGTTGCTGGGTAGGGGGGCTGCAGCCCAATTAGCCCTTTTCCCTCCCTCCTCCACCCTAAGGGGCTGCGCTACTGATAGAGGAGATGATATTATGGTAACTGTTCTAACAGTAAAAAATTAACAAAGTGAAATGGCCGTGGAAATCAACTGCGGAATACGGCTTTATTTATTTATTATTTTCAAATTATATTCCCTCGCCATGTGGACAAGGACGGGCTGCTCGAGAGTATCCGCTCTGTTGGGCATTAGATTAGGTAATTCTGTTGTGGATCTATTTATTTTGTAGACTGGGTATTTCTCCCAATTGGGAAATGCTAGGCAGGAAATTGCAGCAACGCTCGAGCTTATATACGGTAACTTCTGCACCTCTCATATGCCACATTACACCATTGGGAGTCAGTCGTGTACTTAAAAAACTTTTTTTCACAGGTTACAGCTATGATATAAACAAGGAGACAGATACACAAGAGCATCTATGGGCATTTGAAGAAACTCGCTAGACATATAGGGGCAAAAGATGGCTATACTTCATTGTTCCTGCAAGGACTTGGGCGTGTCGATGGTTGCGCGACAGCGATGCTCGTTGCAGCACTCTTACCAGGAGACGATGCGTTGATAATCTGTGGAGAATCGCCATAGTCCAGCTGTGATTCAGAATTATGTACATTAAATGCAGAGATATTGGCACCGTCACTTGTAACAACTGTGCTCAGAAATGAGTCTTTCAATATTTATAAAATAAGAGTAAAACTTACAGTCCTACTTCACAGACTACATGAATAGTGTCTCAAAGGAATACATTTAGTATTTGTCAAAAAATATAAATCACTACTAAAACGTTAAAAATGCTAATTAAAAGAATGTTAAAACGCAAGATAGAATGTTCATTATACTGAGCCATGGGTATAACTTCGCTACAGAAATGCTATTATTTACATGTATTTCTTACGACCATTGGAGGAGGCATTCAAGGACCAGTCACAGGAGGTCGTCAGAAATATTTTTCTCTAAAATCAAGTGACTGATGACCTAGCTGTTTAGTCCCCTCAAAAACCTCCAACAACAACAACTAAAATCAAGTTGTTCAATCAGCAGATATAGAGGGTTTATTTTTAAAATATGCGTAAATTTCCACCTATTCGAAGGTATTCATCAGTAATCCCTTAGGTGCGTCATACAGAATCATTAAGCTGTTGTCAATAGAACCTTCCGCAAGTTTATTTTGTGCCAAATGTTGACCAAACAGTGATTTACTGCGTGATTCGTCTGTAGTATGTTCCTTAAATCCTGTCTGTCTAACGTTCTCGTTATCACAATCTTGGCATGAGATTTTATATATCCCCGCAGTCTGCAGTATGGCACCTGAAAAACGCTTTTCGGAAATCTAAAAATATGCAGTTTGTCTGTTGCCCTTCATCCATGACTCGCAAGATGTTCCGTGAGAAAAAGGTAAACTGATTTTCACAAGGACGGTGTATTCTAAAGCCCTGCTGATTAATGGATAGAAGCTTTTCCAGATGAAGTAAATTCAGTATATTCGAACTGAGAATATGTTAAAGAATTCTACAGCAGACGAGTGTTAATGATATTGCTCTGTAATCGCTGTTTTGTTGAAAACTATATTGTGAGAACCGTGGCTGTGGAATTATAATCATTGTAATGAAAACCAGCAACAAGCCACAAGTATGAAATAAAATGTTTATCTATTTAGAGCATGACCGGTTTCGGATTGTTCTTACAAATCCTTCTTCAGATATTATTTTATCCATTATTTTTGTTTAGTAGACTGATATTTTTATATTTAAGCAAGTTGTTTTTCATTATTTATACTGTTTCTTCTACTGGTATATTTGTATACAAGTTCACTATATCAAAGGTTGCAAATCTGGCTCGGTTTGATACTTACTGATAGTTCATAACTATTGTTTAAACAGAAATTCTCTTCATAAGTATAAGGCTTAGTAAGAATCGCATTTAGTTTTTTACTAATTTTGTAGAAAGGACTATTTTGAGAGTCCACAATTGAGTGGAGAGAACACTTTGCTTTATGAATCTTTGGTTTGCTTGATTTTCAGCTAGAGCCTCGACACAAAACGAGGATCCAGGTGAGAATCATGTAAACCATCTGAAGATGGATTCGTAAGAACAATCCGAAACCGGTCATTGTATAAATAAACATTTTATATCATACTTGTAACTGGTCGCTGTTTTTAATTATAAACATTGTTTTGTAATTATGTGGATCCGTAGTTTTAAATTTGTCATAAACGGGAGTCACCTACGCTCTTTTCTGCGGTCGCTTGGGACATTGCGCTGGATCAAAGATTCGAGATAACTGTAATCTAAGTAAGGGGCCAATGTCACAAATGAAATGCTGAAGCCGGCCGCGGTGGCCGAGGGGACTGAGGCGCTCCAGTCACGGTCTGCACGGCCACTACGGTCGGGGGTTCGAATCACCCCCTCGGGCTTGGATATTTGTGCCGTCCTTAGTGTTAGCTAGTTCATAAGTAGTTTGTAAGTTTAGGGACTGATGACTCCGAAGTTGGGTCCCATAAGCTATACAAACATTTGAAACATTTGAAATGCTGAATTGGAATTCTATTCCTCTTCTTTGTTCTAGCAATTTGTTGTATTTACGTATGATAACAAAAAAGGGGACTTATCTGACCCATGTTATCGTATATATCACGTTGTTCTGACTCGTGGGGTCGCTATAGTCACCGTTCAGCTGTTGTCATAACAAGCAAGGCGACCAACATGAAAAAAGAGAGACTCCACACATTTACGAAAGTGGTGTGTGGTGACCCAGGTGTGAGTGTGTGCGGCAGTCCCTTATCCAGGTCGAGAGTCGGGAACCGGTCTCCATGGCGACGCTCAAAGGCACCGCCGCCACACGCAGCCTCGCACGGCCGGCTTTCTCCGTCTGCTGCTGATGACGCGCCGATCGCTCTCTCCGAAACGCACAGCCCGGAACTCGAGGATGTGCGCGTCCCAGACACAGATTAGATTAGATTAATACTTGTTCCATAGATCATATATACGACATTTCGTAATGATGTGGAACGTGTCAGTTTAGTAAATGTTGTCTATACTTGACAATCAATATTTTAAGGATATTTTTTTAATTTTTTTCTTTTATCTTTTTTTTTTTTTTTTTTTTTTTTTTTTTTTTTTTTTTTTTTTTTTTTAAGTTTCATCTAAATATTCATCTACATTGTAGAAGGAGTTGCCATTCAGAAATTCCTTTAATTTCTTTTTAAATACTGTACTAGGTGGCTATCTGTCAGACTTTTGATGCTACTTGGTAAGTGACCAAAGACTTTTGTTGCAGCATAATTCACCCCTTTCTGAGCCAAAGTTAGATTTAATAGTGAATATCATCCTTTCTCCTAGTGTTGTAGCATGCACACTGCTATTACTTTTGAATTGGGTCCGATTGTTAATAACAAATTTCATGAGTGAATATATATATATTGTGAAGCTACAGTGGGTGTCCCTAGATCCCTAAATAAATTTGTACAGGATGCTCTTGGGTGGGCTCCAGCAATCATTCTGATTTCACGTTTTTGTGCAATGAATACTTTTTTACTCAGTGTTGAGTTGCCCCAGAATATGATCCCATATGAAAGCAGTGAATGAAAATAAGCGTAGTAAGCTAATTTACTGAGATGTATATCACCAAATTTTGCAATGACTCTGATAGCATAACTATCTGAAATCAGACGTTTCAGGAGATCTTCAATATGTTTCTTCCAATTCAGTCCCTCGTCAATGCAAACACCTAAAATTTTTGAATATTCTACCTTAGCTACAGATTTATGTTGAAAGTCTAAATTTATTAATGGTGTCATGCCATTTACTATATGAAACTATATATTCTGGGGTTTATCAAAGTTTAATGAGAGTCCATTTTGAATATTCTACCTTAGCTACAGATTTTTGTTCAAAGTCTAAATTTATTAATGGTGTCATGCCATTTACTGTATGAAACTGTATATACTGGGTTTTATCAAAATTTAATGAGAGTCCATTTGTAGAGAATCACTTAATAACTTTCTGGAAGATATCATTTGCAATTTCATCAGTTAATTTCTGTTTGTCAGGTGTCATAGCTATACTGGTATCATCAGCAAAAAATACTAGCTTAGCATCTTCGTGAATGTAGAATGGCAAGTCATTAATATATATTAAGAACAGCAAAGAACATCTGCATATGCTCCGCTATCCACTTCACGCCGATTGCCGGAGTTCTTTTTGACTTCGCGTAAAGAGCACAAAGATAAGCTCAGAGAGATTAGGCCTCGTACGGATGCATACAAGCATTCGTTTTTCCCTCGTTCTGTATGAGAGTGGAACAGGATAGCAAGTAGCTAGTTATGGTACTAGGTACCTTTCGCCACGCAACTTTGGGCACAGTATGTAGATGTAGATATCTTAACAATATTATCCAAGTTTTTATGTGTAACTAGATGACCCGCTGCACTTCGTATCACTTACCTCTTAATATGAACCATATCAATTTAAATCATATGTATTTAAGACCCAGTAGCTTTATAAAGGCATCATCAGATAGTCTATCGGTGAACGTCAAATGTGCAAAATTTTATCGCAGTCGTTGATATCCCAAAGAAAAATCTCTTTTTAGTTATCCCCAAATTTTCCTATTTTCTGGCCAGCTATTCCAAACTTTTACTTCACTCGAACCTTCCTCTCGCTTTGAACGTCGAATGTGCAAAATTTTATCGCAGTCAGACGAATGATATTGATATCCCATTGAAAAAAGCTCTTTCAGTTCTTCCGTATTTTCAAATTTTCCGGGTAAGTTTACCAAATTTTTAGTTCATAAGAATGTTCATCTTTCGTTGAACGTCAAATGATGAAACTTTATAGCAATAGGATGAACGGTTCTCAAGTTATAGTGTTGAGTACATTTTTACAATCACATTGAAAATGGAACTTAAAGTTCGAATTTTGCGACTTTCCTTTTTAACGGTCCCTATTTTTTTACTGAAAACTTTTCCAAGACCGTAATGAAGAAAAAAAGAAAATAATAATAATAAATAAATAAATAAATCATTAAAAAGAGTTCCGCCGTGTGAATAGTCAGTTATAGTGCTGAGTTCAATCAAAAACACATTGAAAAACGCACTTTCAGTTTTTCTGAAATTAACCAAAAATGTTATTTCATACAAACCTTGTTCTGTCAAGCCGTACTCAAGCGATGCTCTTACAACCACGTAGCAACTGATTTTTATTCATAGCAAAAAATCGCTTTCAGTTTTTCCTAAATTTTCATACTTTCCGGGCGACTTTTTCACATTTTTATTTGATGCGAACCTTCCTCTTGCTTTCAACATGAAATGTACAAAATTTTATCGTGATTGGACGAACGGTATTGATAGATGCCTGGAAGAAGCTGTTTCAGTTTTTCCAGATTTTCCTCTTTCCCGAACAACTTTTCCACATTTTATCACTGTTTCCACCATTCCTGGACTTACACGAATATTTCAAGACCAAATTTATCCAGCGAGGCTAACGAACAGCATTCATTATCCAGCGCGACTAAGGAACCGGTATTCATATATATATATATATATATATATATAATGCTAAGGTTGAGACATCGTCCGCACTCTTAAATATGGTCGCTCAGAAGAAGATGCATGCCGTTTGATTGTACTCTTTCCCGGCATTCACTTATTCTGATTATCTCCTTGTCACCTGCATAGTTTTCATTGTTTCCTTTCGTCGGGGCTTCCCTGACCATGCTGTCTATCACGAGCGCAGGTTGCCGGGACGTAGCATATACCTCGTCACGATGATTGTACGCGATGAACTGCGAAAGTATTGACGTGATCTTAATTAAATTTTGCACAGTGTTTGTGATTTGCTCCAGCTTGAAAGATTTTATCTCTATTAGTAACCTCTATTTTCCGAGGGGGATTTGGAAAATACATGTCCCCTGTCGACTGTGGTCAGAGTTGCGTAAAGAAAAAATAAATAAATAAATAAAATAATAATAAATAAAAGAGACATTAAAGATAAGACATATCTTTATTTTTCAACATAATTTCCAAATACATTGATACATTTGTCGTATCGCTTTATAACCTTCAAAAAGCTTACCAGGAAAAAAAAATCAGGACGTTGCATACGGAAGAAGCGTTGAACGGCTTGTTTGACGTCAGCATTGCTTCCAAAGCTCCTTCTGCCGAGAGTCTTCAAAGCTGGAAACAGATGGATGTCACTTGGTGCGAGATCAGGACTGTTTGGAGGATGGTGTAGGTTTTCCGTTGCCGTCACCGAATATGGTCTCGCATTGTCATCTAACTGCAGCACGCAAGATCGGAGAAGGCCAGGCCGCATCACATCTTACAGTTTCGACAGAGTGGCAGAGTACTGAGCAGCGTTGATGGTTGCATCCTCCAAAAAGTCCAGCAATAAAATTCCTTGGGCGTTCCAGAAAACGCCGAGTAGCACTTTACCTGTAGACGGAGTGCTTTTGAACTTCTTTCGGACTGGTGGTAATGACGGATGTTTCCACTCCATAGCCGTTCAACGGTTCTTCCGAATGCAATGTTCAAAATGTTCAAATGTTTGTTAAGCTTATGGGACTTAACTAAGGGGTCATCAGTCCCTAAACTTACAAACTGGGACGGCACAAATATCCATGCCCGAGGGGGGATTCGAACCCGCGACCGTAGTGGCCGTGCTGACCGTGACTGAAGCGCCTCAGTCACCTCGGCCACCGCGGCCGGCCGAATGCAATGGCTAGATTTTTTTTCTCGTCGGCATTTTGAAGCTTATAAAGCGGTTTGAAAAATGTTTCAATGTACTTGGAAATTATGTAGAAAAATAGACATGTCGCACCTCTAATTTCTATTTTTTTATTTTGTTTTATTTTCTTATTTTACATGTATTTCAATGATTTATAATTTTGCTGTGTCTGTGTATATAAAAATCAACTACTGTGCTTTACTTCCGCTAAAACTCAGAAATGGATGCATTGATTTAAATAATATTTTTTGTTCAAAAAATGTTCAAATGTTTGTAAATCTATCGGACCAAACTGGAGCAACCGCGTTTTTTTTATTTTTTTTTAATTTATTTTTTATATTTTATTATTTTTTTTGTTTTAATATAGAGATGGATTATAAAAAAAATAGGAAAAGTCCAAAGGAACAGGTGAAAAATAATCGAAATCGGTAATTTTGTAAGAGGAGCATCGTCGGATTAGATTCGTATTTTACGCACTGCCACACCGTTTGTGCGACTGTCAAAATTTGCATACTTTAGCTTCAAAATAAGAAGAACTGTGCTGTTTGCATAGTAATTCTCACGATACATGGCGTAGGGTATTTTACAAACTACAGGTGACTTCGACACCAATCTACAGTTTTATTCCTGACTTGATGAAATTTTACACAGCTAACCATCAAAACAAGAGAATCATCACTGTCTACATCCACATATCGTAAGATGAGAGGCAGACCCAGCAGTGGTTGGGGGGGGGGGGGGCGGAGGAGGCGACGTACAGGGAGAGAAAGTGAGAGAGAGGAGGGAGTAGCACGTCGAGTAACTGAATATTGGCATAAATAAAGATTAAGGGAAAGAGTGTAGGCCAGGCTGTTCCAACAGGCTGCTCTGCGAGCAGAAGCGCACACGAGCGCTCACTACCGCAGCTCGGAGCTACGCTAGTGTGGCAAGCTGACTTCACGTACGCCAGTACTCGGCGGGCAAAAGTAAACAGACGCGCTCGTTTTCTATTCGTCTGTATATAGGATAAGGTCGGCCGAATCGGGTCAAAACTTGTTAAAATCGAAATAAAAGACAAATTTACATACGAACAAATTTTCCTTGTATATCCATTAAAACTATGTTCTTGTATTTATAAATTCAAATATGTAACACTTCGTAAATATTCTTCATAGTTTCACAAATAAAATCTGAAAGCTGAGCTGCATGACCCTATTTGCCTTCAAGTAAGGGGAATCAGGTCATCAATTCGGCGAATAGGGTCAGAGCGAAAATGTATGCATCACTTTAAAATAGCAACATTTTCCACAAATAAATCTCTTCGTCCCTACTACACAAACACAATTCTCATGGTTCCAATTCTCCGGCATTTCCTTGACATTGAATCGTCATCGGGTTTCGCCGATATTGGATCGCTGTATTTAATGTTGCAGAGTTCACAAGGTGTGTCATCGTCGTCTGTTTTCGGAGGATTCTGATGAACTTGACACTGATGATTCATGCTTTAACCTGGCGTTTCTTCAAACTTTTGGGCTGGGATGAGATTTTTTTTTTCCTATTTTTTGTTGCATTTATATTTTCTGGGGATGTGAGAAGTAGTACTTTCTGTTTTCTGACCACCTTTTACCTTTGCTGGATAATCATATCCACGTTGCAGTCGCCGTTGGAGACAGAAATGCGGTACCCCAAACAATTCGCTGCATGGCGCTGACTCCTACCCTCCCGGTAAGCTTTAATTGCATTTTGCATGTCATCCTCGCTCCACAAAGTAACGATTTTTCATTTTATATTTCCCCGTCTGCAATAAACGAATTAATAAAAAAACGAAACAATATAAAAACTGCAATGAATCGAAATAAAAGCGTTGACCCTTTTCACCCAAATTGCATTGAACCGATTCGGCGGGCCGGCCGCGGTGGCCGAGGGGACTGAGGCGCTCCAGTCACGGTCTGCACGGCCATTACGGTCGGGGGTTCGAATCCCCTCTCGGGCATGGATATTTGTGCCGTCCTTAGGATAAGATAGTTGATAAGTAGTTTGTAAGTTTAGGGACTGATGACCCCGTAGTTAAGTCCCATCAGCTTTACAAACATTTGAACATTCGATTCGGCGGAAATGTAAATTATTTTTTCCCCTATGTTGGCTGTCCTGCCAAGCATAACTAGGTGCCGGTAACACCATAACCTTTTCTCCATTATATAAATTTGCTTCTAAACGAATACTTAACAAATTACTAAACGAATTGCCAGAGATATATTAATTTGAATCCAAATCTGATTAACAAAGGAGAAAATTTTAAGAACTTACCGCAAACAGCGCAGTCTTCCAAAAATTTTTACACAACAACGAACACGCCTTACAATGTCTATCACTTTACGATTCATACACAGAGTTCCAACAGTCACCGCTGTGTGGCAGCACTTCCCATACTACTTCGTACATGGCGATTAAGCGGGAATTCCTAAAATTGACCCGATTCATCTCCCGACCCGATTCGGCCGACCTTACCCTAGTAATAGCAACTACAAAACTTTCTAGTCGCGAAAGCCCAGTGCCTGCTTCTTGAAAAAGAACTGTACCTCTTCACTGAAAGAGACGGGCGTCCACAATATCCATTGTGTCACAAACCTCTTGTTTGTGCAAAAAAATCAATTTACAGCGTCATTGCAATCATCTCACACGACCTACAATTTTTATGAGGTAGCTAATTCGATTCGTATTTTCTCCTACTGTCTCCCTAAATTGTAAACATTAGTATTTGTGCCATTTCTTGAGGTCAGTGGTGTCTCGGCCGTGGCGCAACAAATGGTTGGCACTGTTTACGACGTTCTGTGAAAATTAGTTAAGCTAATTATTGGCAATTAAGGTGGTGTGTTACTAATTTGCAGAACGTAAACTACTATGTGTAATCGCGCAAGTACTGTATTTGAACGTACATGAAAAATGTAATTTTCTCAATGACAGAAATCTTAGTTGCTGGTAGATCTTCCGGGTTATAAGGCCGTGCTCCATAAAACTTTGCAGTTTTCCCTGACACTTCGTCCAGAGCTGCGCCGTACATCTTCGGAGGTCTTCCGACTTCTCGACGAAACGTCAGGGAAAACTCCAAAGTTTTAAGAACCACGGCCTTATAACCCGGAAGATCTACCACCAGCTATGACGTTCGATCGTGAAAGACTTCATTGATGATCAAGAATCTTAGTTATGAAGTTTTTGTGGTCATATTTACGATTAACATGTAGCAACTGGGACGCGGTTCAGCGTTATAAAATCAGTCATAATCTGGCTTCTTTTGATACTCTAGCAATAACTTCTAAAATCAATGACTTGTTCATTAAAAATAATGGGAAAATTCGTTATATAATTCATAAGAAAAACTCCTTACATTGTTTCCATGACACAGGCATTTTCAAATACAAAATAACGCCACCATGAACGTTGTTTAGTAAATTACAGTCGTGAAATAAAATTGTTGATATCAAGAGCTTTTATATTGATTGAAATAACGAAATCTAATATATAAAGCAGTGTTCGTGTGTTTGTACGTGTTGCATACAAATCTACAGTTTTGTTACAATCTTTATGAAATTTTGTACAGGTAAACTTCAATCCATGAGGACGGTCGCCGTAAGTGTAAGAATCACATACGATATATAGTTCACGAGATATGACGTCATAAACAATGAGATGCGCGAAAAACTTCTGCATTTAGCGACAATACTGCTCATTTTCTCCTAAACCATTGGACAGAAGTCAAATTTGGCACACACATTCCTTACCGTGAGGTAACAATTGCTGCATGCTTAAGAATCACATACGGCACATGGTTCAAAAGATATGACGTCATAACCAATAGAAATCGCAAAAAATGCCATATAATGCCGCGAGACTTTCGAAATACACTGTATGAGAATGACAGTACTTAGCGACTTGCAACAAACCGTAAACATAATTTGAAACCTTTATTAAACTTTTTCTCGCTGGCAGCCATAGTAAAATGATGAAAGGAAAAAAGTTTGTCGCTTACTACTTTTCCTCTGTTTATGGGGTAAAACTGTAGCATTCGGTATAACGTTACAATTTATAATTTCTACACTACAAATTGCAGCCTCAGGAAATTGTACAGCCGGCCGCGGTGGCCGAGGGGACTGAGGCGCTCCAGTCACGTCTGCACGGCCACTACGGTCGGGGGTTCGAATCCCGCCTCGGGCATGGATATTTGTGCCGTCTTAGTTCGTAGGTAGTTCATAAGTAGTTTGTAAGTTTAGGGACTGATGACCTCGTAGTTAAGTCCCATAGACTATACAAACATTTGAACATTTTTATTGAAATTACAAACAGTACACACACATATAGTTGAGTGTTGTATACACACATATAGTTGAGTGTACCTTCTAAACTGTATCATAGTACGACACGTAATTCATGATATATGAGCAGAAACAGTAACGTTCAAGGAAAACTGCCCCATCACGCACCAAGTTTTACTCTATTACTTCTTTACCACTAATTGTATTCCCAAGAAATATTACAGACAGACAGCCCTTATACAAATGAATATGTACTTGAAATATGGCAGGAACAAATACATAATCACCCGGGCAATGCCGGGTTTTCAGCTAGTACATAATATTACCCACAAGGGTTGACGTGGTGTCAAGTGTCGCGCATTTTCAAGGAGAAAATTGGCCGTCTCAGTTACAGCTATTTCAGAAACAGTTGTGCCCATGGAGGGATTTTGAGTGCGGCTGCAATTTCTCGTGACGTCACAACCCATAATGCTGTATCACTTGCACACACGCTCTCTGCAACCGTGTGCCCCGTGCGACAGCAGCTCACGGCCGAGAAGCGGAACTCCGCGAGCAAGTGAGCGCTCCCTATCTCATGGGTGAGCGCGCGAGCTGGAACAGCCTGGTATAGGGTGTACATCCATTACAGAGAATTTTCAATAAAAGAAATATTAAGCTTATTAATCGAGATAAAAAACTATCTTATCTACTCAGTTGGACCAAATCACATATGTTCTGTAAATTTTCATTAAAATCAGTTGAGTATTCGAAATTCGTCGCAGTCAATCAACGTGACACGGGATTTTTTAAAGATAAATCTATACATCATATAAAATAGGCTGTATGTATGTATGTTCCACATCTTCTCCTTAACTACTGGACCGATTTCAACCAATCTTGGTACACATGTTCCTTACTATCAAGCAACAAACGCTGTTGGGTTAAGAATCACATACGACACATACGTGAGAAGATATGATGTCATGAACAATGACATTCGTGAAAAACGGCCGCATCATGCGATAATATTCTAAATCTGCTGCTACACTAATAGACCTATTTCAACCAAATTGGGTACAAATATTCTTTGAGGGCAGGAATCATTTGCTATGGTTTCAAAAACCACCTACAATACTTAGTTCATACTATATCGCGCCATAAACAATGAAAACTGTCCCATCTTGCGACGCGAGATAACGTGATTTTATTCAAATATGTGACAATGAGAGCACTTAGCGACTTGCAATAAACTTTGAACATAATTTCAAATCTTTACGAAGCTTTCTCTCGCTGACAATCCCAACAAAATGATGAAAGGAGAAAAATTTATCGCTTCCTACTTTCCCGATGTTCATGATGTATATCTACGGCATTTGGCATGACTTTCAAGTTATTACTTCTACACTGTAAATTGTAGCCGCGCGGGAGTAGCCGATCGGTCTGGGGCGCCGCGTCGGGATTCGAATCCCCCCTCGAGCAAGGATGTTTGTGGCGTTTTAAGTTCAAATGTTTGTAGAACTTATGGGACTTAACTACGGGGTCATCAGTCCCTAAGCTTACAAACTACTTATGAACTATCTAAGACTAAGGACGGCACAAATATCCATGCCCGAGGGGGGATTCGAACCCCCGACCGTAGTGGCCGTGTAGACCGTGACTGGAGCGTCTCAGTCTCCTCGGCCACCGCGGCCGGTCCGTTTTAAGTATTAGGTAGTTCATAAGTAGTTTGTAAGTTTAGGGACTGATGACTCCGCACTTAAGTCCCATAAGCTTATTCGCGAGACAATTCACAGACAGTAAACATACATAATATTAAATGTCCCTTCTATACAATATCATAGTTCGACATATAGTTCATGACATATGAAGTAATAAACAATTTGGTCATGAAAAACCTAATCTTTATGCATAAGGTTTCGATTTATTATGTCTTTACTGCTAACATCATTCACTACATATTTTGCAGATATTAGGGGCACGTACCACTGAATGTATCTTCAAATTAACATCATAGTACGACACATATTTTAGGAGATATGTCGTCGTTACAGTGAAATTTCCGTATAACTGCTACATCATGCGCTACTTTTCCACATCTCCTCCCAAAATAATGGACAGATTTAAACTAAACTTTGTATCCATATTTCTTACTACCAGACTGCAATCTCTTTCGGGTTAAAACTACCCACGACATAGTTCAGTAGATATGACGTCGCAAACAGTGAGTGACAAAAACTTTTCCATCACAAGTATCAATAGATATTGTTTATAGTCAAGTTTTGAATTAATGTTATACATCGTTTGTATTTTACCACTATTTTTCCTTCTGTGGATAATGCACTTAAAATTTTATACATTATGCATATTTCTTTGTTTTACTGTTTCATAATTTCTAAGCTGGTTTCATGGATACATGAAGATCAAATCTTTTTCGAGTTTTTATTTTCGTTCCTAATACATACTGGAAAAATGCACATATACACGGGCAATGCCGGGTTTAGCAGCTAGTAAAGATACAACGAAGATACGACGTCTACCGATTGGCTTTTTTACTCGATGCTCGCTCTTACTATGTTAAATCAGTACAGGACATAACAAGCGCAGCAAAAATATCATCGGTAGCCCACGCTGAAACTCATTGTACTACCGCACGTGGAAGTACGTTGCCGTCTAGTCGGTAACCAGCCAGCGATTTTGGCCGCCTAGTTACTCAAAAAATGTTCAAATGTTGGTAATTCTACGGTACCAAATTACGTTGGTCATCAGTCCCTAGAGTTACAAAGTACTTAAACTAAGTTAAAATAACGTAAAGACAACACACCTAGTTTCTCTACATTCATTTTGGAAGGTTCTTTGTGCGGGGGGTAGAAGTCTTCTTCATCCTGTTGTATTGTTACTACACTACAGTAGGTCAGACGGCTTTTGTAGCAAATTAGGCGCCTATTCACTTGCAAACTGGTCCGAGGAACAAGCGGCCAGCCAAACCCTTTTGTCCCGTGTGAAGTGAGGGGTGGGTTCGTCACCGTGTCTGACACCCCAGGTCCTTCTGTGCCACCTGCAGGCTTCTACCTGCTCGTTCCTTTAGTCACACATATATGTTACTCTGTGCTTTAGTGTCTGGACGGACAGCAGGTGAAGGCCCCGTCAGAAGTTCGCCGATGGCCACACACAGCGACACCGGTCAGCGTCGTGTAGAGACTGCTCCACGCAGACGGCCCTCCGTTGGAACGCCCTACTCAGGCAATATAAAATTTAGTGACAAGACTTCATGTATCTCAGGAACTGCTGTAGTAATTGACACGGACTTTAAGACATTAAACTCTTCGTTCTGAGTCTACTAAACAACAATAATTGCATTTCAGGCACTGCTTCCGGAAATACAACTTTTTAATTACTCCGTTAAAATTTTATGTACTGTTTTGTACGTTATCCTAAATAATTTTAATTATACATAACAGTTTGTTCTTCTCATAGTTCAGTAAACTTAGGATATGTTTGTTATTACTCCCTAAAAATTTCATTACTCGAAGTGGTTTCTGAGATTTAGGGAAAAATGCAACAGAAAATGTAAATTTTTAGGAACGGCTTCAAATATCAGAAGACTGTAACTTAACTGTATGCTTAATTTTTTATTTTTAGTCACTCAGAAGCACCCTGCACCATAATGTATATCACCCTCTTGATCGTTTTCTCAGTTTTTTCTTCTTTCTGGACTCCTTAGTGGACAACTGTGCTGCATACTCTGCTTTATTTATGCGAAACTTGTCCATGCGTTCAAGTTCTATGATGCAGTTTGCTTCAGCATTAATCCCCATAGGCTGCAACACTTTCATCCTACCAATGTTGCCATAATTAAAAGCAATTAGAGCATATGACACCCCTTCCCACTTTAGTGTCTCATTCCAACATTTTTTATTATTTATTTATTTATTAATTATTTTTATTTTCTTTCTTCGTTTCGGCCATCTAACGACCACGCACCAATTCCAATGTTTCCTCCTTTGTTCTTTTTTCCTCCAGTATTCTTTCATCTTTTCACTATGCATACTTTTTCTCTCCTCAGACCACTGTACTCCTGTCTTTTTCTCCCCCCCCCCCCTGCCTTGGAATCCTTCCATTTTTAACACTTTCTTCTTAAAAGTTTCTCTTTCTGTTGCATCTTTTTCATATATATTGTTTCTTTCCAAATCTTTGCTAACTTCTTGAATCCATGCTATTGTCGACCTTTTGTCCCAGAGATATTTAAAAAACTGTTTGGTTAACCTGTTGCTGTTCATTCGGTATAAATGTCGAAAAAATAGCAGTCGCCTCTTCCGTAGTGTTTCGGTTATGTTTTGTGTAAACTTCTGCATTACTTCTTAGTTTCCATACCAATGTGTTTCTTAGTGGAGCAAGTATTTTTCGAATGATTTTTCTTTCTAGGACTTCACGTTTATGTAATTTGTAATTCAGTACTAAACATTCACTTGCATAAAGACATTCTGGCTTTACTACTGTGTAGTGCTGTATTTTCAGATTTTTAGACAGAGACTTTTTGTTGTAAATGTTCCTGGTTATACCATATGCTCTCTCCATTTGATGTACTCTTTTTCTACAGCAAATTTTTAAAGCCATTTTCCTGAATCATTTCTCCCAAATATTTAAATTTATTTACCCTCTTTATCGGCCCAATATCTGTTAGTAGAATTTTTGGAGCATTTTTTATGTTTGTCATAAATTTTGTTTCCTCTATAATAATTCTTAAACCTGCTTTGTTGGCTATTTCTTCTAAGAGATTGATTTGGATTGCTGCATTTGTTAGGTTTTCAGAAAGAATGGCAAAATCATCCTCAAATGCTAAACAGTGAATTTCAATACCTTTGTGTTTAATCCCCAGTCTGATTGGTGATAGCTTATGATCTTTTAGTTTTTGTTTCCATTCTCTTACTATTTTCTCTAGGACGCAGTTGAAGAGGAGTGGAGACAGGCCGTCACCTTACCTTACACCTGTTTTGATGTTGAATGCCTTGGAAATTTCACCCTGAAGCTTTACTTTTGATTTGGTGTCTTTGAGTATTACGCGAATAAGGTTTTCTAATTTAGATTTAATTCCAAATTCTCTGATCACTTTATCTAGTGTTTGCCTATCAACCGAATCAAACGCCTTTTTAAAATCTATAAATGTTACAATGATGTCTTTGGAGTTTGTAAGTCTGTGACGGATTATGGACTTTAGGTTGAAAATCTGTTCTGAGCAAGATCTTCCTTTTCTAAATCCACTCTGATATTCTCCCAATTGGCTATCAAGTGTTGCTTCCACCTTGTTTAGTATAATTGTTGAAAATATTTTATATCCCACTGGTAACAAAGATATACTTCTATAGTTATTTACATCTTTCTATCGCCTTTCTTTTTTTAATATTTATTTTTATGTATTTATTTATATTTTTTTGAGCTAGTTGACCATTTGTTGAAGAAGGTAGCCCATACTGCATGCTTCTTTTCGTTCCGCATCATATTTTTTGAGAGATTTACCAATATATTCGTCCAAAAAAAGTTAGCACTTTCACAGAGTAACGCGTGTTTTTTACTAAGAAACGATACGATACTGTTTTTGACAGTGCTACCAATACAAACACATAGGCTAATTTAACCTTTATAACACAGCAATCCACAGACTCCTCCTTAAAAATTAACGATTTTCTTAGATCTTGAAGTAATGCATTTAAAAATTTTAAGATTTTCAAGCGGTCTAGATTATATTTAAAATAAATAAATACTCTCGATGTGAGTTTATAAGTGATATATAATCATTTTATTCGGAAAATATAAAATTTTGTAATAAGATAAAAATCCGAATACTTGGGAAAAAAATTCCGTTTTAACTCCCCTTAAACCCGTTTCCATACCACTTGTGTCGTTCAAATCGACTGCTGAGCAGCACGTCTTCTTCTTCCTGCTTCTATCGCTTCCGAATGTTCGCCCTATCTCGCATGTGTTGCTCTTGTCTTTTGCGGTTCGAAATGATTCTGTGGTTTCGACCAACAGTTATCTTTTCCTCATATATTAGCTTGAAGTATAGACTGAAGAAGGTGGAGACAACTTTCATTCTTGAAAATAGCACCCAAAGGTACTGGATCTCCCTTCTTTCGGCGGCAGGTAGTACTTACTTTCTTTCTTCGCCCTCCTTAAAACCTCGACAGATGAGACATAATCTGTCAAAATTGTGACGTACATTCACATTCCGAAGGCCTCCAACAATTTGTTTAATGTTTTTTTTGTATAGCTTATGGGATTTGACTACGGGGTCATCAGTCCCTAAACTTACAAACTACTTATGAACTAGCTAATACTAAGGACGGCACAAATATCCATGCTCGAGGGGGGATTCGAACCCCCGACCGTAGTGGCCGTGCAGGAAGTGACTGGAGCGCCTCAGTCCCCTCGGCTACCGCGGCCGGCTATTCATTGTTCATTTTACTTCAATGACTCGGACCGCACAGATCTCAACGCAATTTTTCACGATGTTAACGGTTGCAGAGAGAGTAGATATCGTTTGCTCGTACTGTAATTGGCAGAAAGCAGAAATGAGTTGATATCGGACTCTTTCTATTGGCCTAATGCTTCCAGTTTCAGCAAACAGTTGGAAAACACTGCGAAAAGTCGTTGTTGAAGGAACATTTCTTTTACGGAACAGGCTAGTATACCTTTTACGAGCTTCTTGACCATTTCTGTCAAGTACGAGCAAACGATATCTACTCTCTCTCAGCAACCGTTAACATCGTGAAAAATTGCGTTGAGATCTGTGCGGTACGAGTCATTGAAGTAAAATGAACAGCCGGCCGCGGTGGCCGAGGGGACTGAGGCGCGCCAGTCACGGTCTGCACGGCCACTACGGTCGGGGGTTCGAATCCCTCCCTCGGGCATGGATATTTGTGCCGTCCTTAGTATAAGCTAGTTAATAAGTAGTTTGTAAGTTTAGGGACTGATGATCCCGTAGTTAAGTCCCATAAGCTTTACAAACATTTGAAGAAAACATTTAAAATGAACAGTCCGACCTTGCACTGAGAGCCTGATAACAGTTTGTGCTTCATTCGATTATGGAAAGTGTCACAGCATACCATTAGCAAAATCAATAAAGACTGTATTTTTTCCTGATCTGATGTGTATTTGTTTGAGATATTACCATTCTCAATTATTTTCAACTCATTTCTTTCTTACCGATTACTATGCCCTCCATCATGAAACGACAAAAAAGTTTCGTACAAAAGTTACATATTTTTTCGTGGAGAATTGATATCTGCAGATAAAAAGTAGATAAATAAAAATAGGAGTCCTGTTTAAGATTTCAAAATCACTCTCCGTCGCACCCCTGGTGGTTGGTGCAGAGAGGGGGGGACGGGGGGTGGCGAGGAGGGTTCGAGCGTTATGTTAATGTTAGGTTATTGCAACTGTTTAAAATCTGACTTGTGTTCTTCCAAATACTCCGAAAAAGTTTAAGTGAATCACCTGTAATATTTTAAACATGACTGCGTCACATCTTTATACAGGGTGGTCCATTGATAGTGACCGTGCCAAATATCTCACGAAATAAGCATCAAACGAAAAAATTACAAAGGACAAAACTTTACTAGCTTGAAGGGGGAAAACAGATGGCGCTATGGTTGGCTCGCTAGATGGCGCTGGCATTGGTCAAACGGATATCAACTACATTTAAAAAAAAAATAGGTACCCCCATTTTTTATTACATATTCGTCTAGTACTTAAATAAATATGAATTATTTGGAACACTTTTTTTCCTTTTGTGATATATGGCGCTGTAGTAATCACAAACATATTGCTCACAATTTTAGACGAATAGTGGGTAACAGGTAGGTTTTTAAATTAAAACACAGACCGTAGGTACGTTTGAACTTTATTTCGGTTGATCCATCATAATGTGATACATGTACTTTTGTGAAGTTATCTTACATTATGAGAACGCATGCTGTTACTGCGTGATTACCTCATGACTTCAATAAATGCTCAAAATGATGTCCTTCAACTTCAATGCATTTGGCAATAAGCGTAACGAAATTCCTCGCCTTCAGTAATGTTCTCACATGCATTGAAATGCCCTGACGCATATTTTCCGGTGTTGTCGGTGAATCACGATAAAAAATATTCAATTTTCCTCACAGAAAGAAAACCAGAGAAGTAAGATCCGGTGAGCTTCTACGACCAATCCACCTATCATTAAATATTCCATTTAAGACCACTTTAACTGCACGCGAGCCATGTGCAGGACATATATCATGTTGAAAGTACATCGCCATTCTGTCATGCAATGAAACACCTTGTAGTAAAATCGGTAGAACATTACGTAAGAAATCAGCATACATTACACAATTTAGATTGCCATCGATAAAATAGGGGCCAATTATCCTTCCTTCCATAATGCCGCACCATACATTAACCCGCCAAGTTTCCTGATGTTCCACTTGTCACAGCCATCGTGCATTTCCCGTTGCCCAATAGTGCTTATAATGCTGTTTACGTTACCTATGTTTGTGAATGACGCTTCGTCACTAAACAGAACGCGTGAAAAAAATCTGTTATCGTCCCGTAATTTATTTTGTGCCCAGAGGCAAAACTATACACGACGTTCAAAGTTTTCGCCGTGCAAATCCTGGTGCATATAAATATGTTACGGGTGAAATTTATGTTGATGTAGAATTTTCAACACCGACGTTTTTAGATTACCGATTCTCGCTCAGTTTGTCTGCTAATGATGTGCGTATTAGCCGCAACAGCAGCTAAAACACTTACTTGGGCATCGTCATTTGTTGCAGGTCGTGGTTGACGTTTCACTTGTGACTGAACACTTTTCGTCTCTTTTAATAACTAACTATCCGACGAAAGGTCCGGACACTTGTATGATGTCTTCCAGGATAACGATCAACATACATAGCACAGACCCATTGGTCATTTTGATCACAATAGCCATACCTAAATACCATATTGACCTTTTCTGCGAATGGTAAACGGCCCATTTTAATACGAGTAATGTATCACGAAGCAAATACCGTTCGCACTGGCGAAATGTTACGTGATATCACGTATTTATTCGTTTGTGACTATCAGCTATCACAAAGCGAAAAAAGTGTTCAAAATAAAACATTCTTATTTATTTACGCACTAGACGCAAATGTAATAAAAAATTAGGGTACGTATTTAAAAAAATGCAGTTGATGTCCGTTTGACCTATAGCAGCGCCGTCTAGCGTGCCAACCATAGCGCCATCTGTTTTCCCCCTTCAATCTAGAAAAGTTTTCAAATGTTTGTAAAGCTGATGGGACTTAACTGCGGGCCGGCCGCGGTGGCCGAGAAGACTGAGGCGCTCCAGTCACGGCCACTACGGTCGGGGGTTCGAATCCCCCCTCGGGCGTGGATATTTGTGCCGTCCTAGTTCGTAAGTAGTTCATAAGTAGTTTGTAAGTTTAGGGACTGATGACCCCGTAGTTAAGTCCCATAAACTATATAAACATTTTACAAAACTTAACTGCGGGGTCATCAGTCCCTAAACTTACAAACTACTTATGAACTACCTTACATTAAAGACAACACAAGCATCCATGCCCGAGCGAGGATTCGAACTCCACCGCGGGAGGCTGCACGACTAGAATAGTTTTGTTCTTTGCAGTTTTTTTCGTTTGATGCTTTTTTCGTGAGATGATACGCCCGATCATTATCAATGGATCATCCTGTATATAGATTACCGGGAGCAGGAGGCGATCTCGAAATATTAATTTTGTGCACTTAGTTTGGCATGAAAGATGTATTTGCCTAGATGTTACTATATTATGATAACTAGTTTGAGCGAAAATGAGTCGCCAGAAAGTATATGGTATAACATGTGTATAGTTGACCTAATATTCCTTATGTGGTTCGAAGATGATTCAGTTTCACTGAATCTAGTTATCACAATGAATTGAAAGAGATCCACGCGAATAAATCTTGTGTGTAGAAGAAGTATTTGATTTAAAATTAACAATTTCGCGGTGGTGCTACGTATCGTCTTGTTTCTTCAAAAGTATGTTCATAGAGATAAAGTTGTAGCTGGAGAGAATCTTGACGATGTGACATTAAAAGCAAACTTCTGCAGAAACGGTTTATTTTCGGCATGAGCGGCGAATGAATGGAGGACAGAGGTTAAAATTTTACGGTCGTGTCTCTGCTTGCTTCACGACTTTGGAGGTAAGCGATAAGAGAAGTACTCAGCGCAGGACAAAGGAGCCTAAAATAAAACCCTACCCTGCCATTCCATTCAAGCGCGTTATATGTTAAGATATTTATTGGATACTTTTACACTTGGGTGCTTTGCTGTTCCAAAGCCTTCTCATTGTATGTAGACCATGTGCAGCCAAACTTCACTGCCTTACTTTACACGTTTTTGGCTCTGTTAGTCGGCTTCTGCTCGCGACAGAAAACGCATATGGGGACTTAACGTCCTGGCAGCGACGAAGCCACGAACTGAATACAAGCTCGGAAGGATTTTTAAGAGACGTACATCTTCTTTTTCTTTACTTTACTTTTCTTCCACATTCGCATTGTCGGCGTGGTTATCATGGACTAACTTAAACCCGGCTTTGCCCGGGTACGTAAATATTCCATTAGTATGTTAGTTCATCTCCTTTTCACCACTCTGTCCATTGCCTTTTGTCTCACTCTGTCCATTTCACCCGTATTTGTAGTGAGTACCAGTCTGTAGTTTCGTATCCTTTTTCCTGAACAATGTGACACAGTAATGTAATTCTCAAAGGGCATTGAGTGGAATATTAGGAAACTGGAAGTGGATTTTTTGCGAATAGAGTTAGTAGTGAAGATCTTACAAATTCATTTTCCGTGAGTGAGCGTTTTATCATGCCTTTTATTGTTTACTAGCATAAACCCGCGGCTCCGCTCGCGTTTTGGTTGATTATGATAGATAAGTGTGCCATGAGACTGGTTTTGAAGGATGAAATGAAATACATTTTTAATCAAGATTCAAATAAGGTTGCCCACCTTTGAGCAAGCGACGTATAATTGATCACGTGAAAAACATGATGGCTGTAAATGGATTTTTTAAAGACATGTATTAAAAGAAATTTCTTTTTTACTGCTTTATTTATTTATTCTTATATTTCCTTATTCGTATGCTTATCCTTACAGAGAAAGAGCTGAAGACATTGCAGCACGCATAGACCATGGTCTGTGGCATTACGTTTCGCTGTATGTAACCTCCTTGCTATAGAGTCGCAAACGTCATCGCTGGCCTTCAGTCCGATTTTTTTTAATATAATTTCGACTTTCAACCAGCATATCTTCCACCCCTTATAGCTATCGGCATAGAACTACTATGGTGTACAACGGAAGACATCCGACAACAATTACACACAGACCATTCGTTTGCGTTCTGTAGTTTTCGCTGCAGAGCGAAATATTAACACACACACACACACACATGTAGAATTTTATATACACCGATAACTTTCCATCCCAATAAACTCCACCCTTTTAACATCATCAGCCCTCAAGCAACAATGCAACCAATGAAACTATTTTCAAAGAGTAAATATAATTTCCAAAGAGTAATTATTGTTCCGCATTTCGCTTTATATTCTTCAAAGTACTAAATATCTATCAGATCGCTATAAAACCGTGCTAACCTTCCTTAGGTATAAATTAGCAACTGTACAAATATTTAAGTCTCTGTGTCTTGTCGTTCGGACATTATTAGCGTACACCGAACAGACATTCACATTAATATATATATAGATAACATTACCGGAACAATAAGTTGTATATGCTTCTTACAAGGCGGGCAATTTTTTCAAAACTCAATGCGGGACATTTCGAGGATGTGAAGGATGACTAAGATCACATGAGTCATTGTGCCAGTTATTCTGAAATTAGGAAAGAAATTTAGGCTGGCAGAGTAGGCCTACTCACTTAACTTTTAAAGTAACGTATCTAACAGGAGTGACATTTTATTCTTAAGTTTCAGTCTTTATTTACAGTTCTAAAATATTTTCCCATGCCCCTATTTTGAATTTTAGAGTCTGATAATTTTTACATATTCCTTTTCCATTACGTGTTTTCGACAACTTAGTTGTCTGTACTTCTTTTATTTGTTCCAGCTCTTAGAGCATCGCGCTCCACACATTTTGATAAGTAGCTCCCTCTACCCAAAGGATTATGTTTTGAAGTAACCATGAATTGAATTTGATAAAACTACTTTTTAAAATCATTTGAATTATTTTATTATAGAAGTTATTTCGATGAAGTGCAGAGTTAATTGTGCCTTACTACATGCAATGCTCACTCACTTTCACAATCTTTTTGTTCCTGAAAGAAGTAAGATGAATGCTGATATTGTATTTGCGCTTCAGATAATAACACTGTGATAAATTACACTATGTTTGCCACCTTGAGCACCGAAAAGTATTCCATTACACTTATTTAAACCTACTTAACAAGACAAAGAAAATATACCAAAGACAGATTTTTTTTTAAAAAAGTAAGTCTTCCTATCACTAAATGCAGTACACGTTTAAAAAAAAAAGTAACTTCCACTTCTACCGAATGTGTCATTTCGAAATAGTCAGATGATGTGTATCGTATGTTTTTTGTATTTCATGTATGTATAAAGACTGTCATTTATTCGTAGATGATTCATTGTGAAGTTGACTTCCAAGCAGTACTATATAGCTTGCCGTACGCAAATAGTTCTGGCGTGTGTTCATAGACCAACAATTTTAAGGTTACTGGAATGCGGGACGCTTTTACCATTTTGCGGAACATGTTCATTAATCATCCCAATGCGGGACGAGTCCAAATGCGGGACTGTCCCGCAGAATCCGGGACGGTTGGCAGCATTATTCTTACCCATACAGCACGAAATTTGTTTTAAATCGTTCCGGTTGTTTAGGAGTTGTCCAACATTGACGCGTGATGCAGCAGTTTTCCCCCTTTTCCATTGTTTAGGACGTCCTATCTCCTGAAATATATGATATGCGTGAACCTTACACCCAAGGTGATCATCTTCTTGGTTTCAAGGTAAAGGGAAAAATTAATTAAAATCTGGGTACAACTTTAGATGTTGTCGTAGTCCATAAGTAAAGTACCCTCTGCTATAAGCACTTGAAATTTTATATAGACAGCGACATTTTGTCTTGCTTTCAAAGTTAACAGCGCAATATTTCAGCAAGATCGGTAAGACTGTAGATTTCCTCGTGGTCCATTAATAACGTATCATCTGCAACGTACCATATGCCTAATATCTCCTGAACAATGTGTCGTAGCTGGTTCTTATCCCTACAACAATTGTTCCCTCGCGGTAAGGAATATGTGCACTAAAACATTTGGTTGAATCGGTCCATTGGTTTAGGAGCACAACACTGTCGCGTGATGGAGCAGTTATTCGGACATCTCTTTGTTTATGTCGTCATATCTCAACTGTGTGTTGTAAGTGATCTTGTTAGTTTGAAAAGCAAGTGTGAAAATTTCATAAATGTTGGGAAAAAAACTGTAGTTTTATATGCATAATGTACACAGAAACACGGACATTCTGCTTTACATATAAAGAAAGAAGAAGAAGAAGAAGGTAAAGAAGATTTGGTATGTTAGTTAAGGTTTGGGTAGATGTCCTTCATGCTACAGCCCCATTACCACCACCCCCCCTCTCCCCAAATACCGGAGGAAATACGTGCACCCCAGTTGTCTACCTAAAGTCTCACAAGTGTGAAAATGAATGAAAGTTTTCTAAATGTTTTTTCTTTTCTTTTTTGTTTCTCTTTTTAAATGACCCAGTGTTATTCTATGGATGGTTCTGTGCAGTTGAAAGCGTTAGACATCAACGATGTTCGTTGTATGTACCCTATGCTATCTACTTCGGAGAGGTTTGTTGATTATATATGTAGTTGTTGAAGAAATAATGAGAGACAAACTTTGCGTAGTTAAGTAGCCTACTCCTTGTAATAACACAGGCTTCAAAACCCTACTTCAGCAGTTGATAGTGTAGCTACATAAACTATAAACAGGTCGACCTTGAAATACAGTATATTACAGCTCTACCACCCCCATGAACCACAGACATTGCCGAGGTGGGGTGGCTTGCGTGCCTCAACGATGCAGATACCATACGTGCACCCACAGTGGAGTGGTATCTGTGGAGAGGCCAGACAAACGTGTGGTTCCTGAAGAGGGGCAGCAGCCTTTTCAATAGTTACAGGGGCAACAGTCGGGATGACTGAGTGAGCTGGTCTTGTAACATCAGTTAATGTGGCTTTGCCACACAGTTACTGCGAACGGCTGAAAGCAAGGGGAAACTACAGCCGTTACATTTCCCGAGGACATGCAGCTCTACTGTATGAAAATATGATGGCATCCTCTTGGGTAAAATATTCCGGAGGTAAAATAGTCCCCCATTCGGATCTCCGGGCGGGGACTACTCAGCAGGATGTTGTCATCAGGAAAGACAATACTGGCATTCTACGGATCGGAGCGTGGAATGTTAGATCCCTTAATCGGGTAGGAAAATTAGAAAATTTAAAAAGGGTAATGGATAGGTTGAAGTTAGATATAGTGGGGATTAGTGAAGTTCGGTGGCAGGATGAACAGGATTTCTGGTCAGGTGAGTACAGGATTATAAATACAAAATCAGTTGGGGGTATCACAGAAGTAGGACTGATAATGAATAAGAAAATAGGAATGCGGGTAAACTACTATGAGCAGCACAGTGATCGAATTATCATTGTCAAGATAGATACGAAGCCAACACCGACAACAGTAGTACCTGTTTATATGCCAACTAACTCTGCCGATCATGAGATCGAAGAAATATATGAGGAGCTAAAGGAAATTATTCAGACAGTTAAGGGAGAGGAAAACTTAATTGTGATGGGAGACTGGAATTCGGTAGTAGGAAAAGGAAGAGAAGGAAAAATAATAGGTGAATATGGACTGGGCAGAAGGAATGAAAGAGGAAGTCGCCTGGTAGAATTTTGCACGGAACATTTAATTGTAACAAACACATGGTTTAAGAATCACAAAAGAAGGTTGTATACGTGGAAGAGACCAGGAGACACCGGAAGGTATCAGATAGATTTTATAATGGTAAAACATAGATTCCGGAACCAGGTGACAAACTGTAAAACATACCCAGGGGCAGATATAGACTCTGACCATAACTTGTTAGTCATGAACTGTAGGCTAAAACTGAAAAAACTGCAGAAAGGTAGGAAAATAAGGAGATGGGACTTAGATAAATTGAACGAACGTGAAGTTCTGGAGAAATTCAGAGGGAGATTTAGGCATCAATTGACAGAAACAGGGGGAAATAAAACAGTAGAAGAGGAATGGGTAGCATTGAGAGATGAAATAGTGAAGGCAGCAGAGGATAAAATAGGTAGAAAGGCAAGACCTACAAAAAAATCCTTGGATATCACAGGAAATACTAAATTTAATTGATGAAAGGAGAAAATATAAAAATGCAGTAAATGAAACAGGCAAAATGGAGTACAGACGACTAAGAAATTAGATTGACAGGAAGTGCAAAATGGCTAAACAGGAGTGGCTAGAAGCCAAATGCAGATCTGTAGAAGAATGTATAAATAGGGGAAAAATAGATACAGCCTACAGGAAAATAAAAGAAACATTTGGAGATAAGAAAAGCAGCTCTATGAATATCAAGGACTCTGATGGAAAACCAGTTCTCAGCAAAGAAGGAAAAGCTGAAAGGTGGAAAGAGTACATAGAGCAGTTCTACAAAGGAAATGAACTTAGAGACGATGTTGTAGGAAGGGAAGAGGAAGTAGATCAAGATGAAATAGGAGATACTATACTGAGAGATGAATTTGACAGAGCCCTGAAAGACCTAGGTCGGAACAAGGCCCCAGGAGTAGATGACATACCCTCAGTGCTACTAAAGTCTCTGGGAGAGCCAGCCATGACAAAACTATTTGAACTGGTGTGTAGGATGTATGAGACAGGTGAAATACCTTCAGACTTTAAGAAAAATGTAATAATCCCCATTCCAAAGAAATCAGGCGCAGACAGGTGTGAAAATTACAGAACCATCAGTTTGATAAGTCATAGTTGCAAAATTTTAACACGAATTATCTACAGGAGAATGGAAAAGCTGGTAGAAGCTGACCTCGGGGAAGATCAGTTTGGATTCAGGAGGAACGTAGGAACCCGGGAGGCAATACTCACTTTACGTCTTATCTTAGAAGATAGATTAAGGAAAGGCAAACCTACATTTTTAGCTTTTGTAGATTTGGAGAAAGCTTTTGACAATGTTGACTGGAATACACTCTTTCAAATTCTCAAATCAGCAGGGGTAAAATACAGGGAAAGGAGAGTTATTTACAACTTGTACAAAATCCAGACCGCAGTTATTAGACTCGAAGGGCATGAAAGGGAAGCATCCGTTGGGAAGGGAGTAAGACAGGGTTGTAGTCTTTCTCCGATGCTATTTAATTTGTACATCGAGTAGGCGGTGAAGGACAGCAAGGAAAAATTTGGAATAGGGATTAAAGTTCAGGGGGAAGAAATAAAAACATTGCGTTTTGCTGATGACATTGTAATTCTGTCAGAGACAGCAAAGGACCTGGAAGAGCAGTTGAATGGAATGGACAGTGTGTTGAAGAGAGCGTATAAAATGAACATTAACAAGAGCAAAACAAAAATAATGGAATGCGGTCTTAGAAAATCAGGTGATGCTGAAGGAATTAGATTAGGTAACGAAACAATGAAGGTGGTAGATGAGTTTTGTTACTTGGGTAGTAAAATAACATGCGATGGTCGCAGTACAGAGGATATAAAATGCAGAATGTCAAGGGGAAGGAAAGCATTTTTGAAAAAGAGAAATTTGCTAACATCGAATATTAATTTAAGGGTAAGGAAGTCTTTTCTGAAGGCATTTGTGTGGAGTGTTGCCTTGTACGGGAGTGAAACATGGACAATAAGCAGTACGAACAGGAAGAGGATAGAGTCTTTTGAAAAGTGGTGCTACAGAAGAATGCTGAAGATTAGGTGGGTAGATCGCATAACTAATGAAGAGGTACTTAACAGAATTGGTGAGAAAAGGAATTTTTGGCACACCCTGACTAAAAGAAGGGATCGCTTGGTAGGACACATTCTTAGACATCGAGGAATCGTAAATTTAGCATTGGAGGGAAGTGTGTGGGGTAAAAATCGCAGAGGGAGACCAAGAGACGCGTATAGTTAGCAGATTCAAGTGGATGTGGGTTGTCGTTCTTATGAGGAGAA
This sequence comes from Locusta migratoria, assembly GCA_026315105.1. NCBI lineage: Eukaryota > Metazoa > Arthropoda > Insecta > Orthoptera > Acrididae > Locusta > Locusta migratoria. The sequence goes on from CM048751.1 coordinate 128,841,951, forward strand.
GAAAAAGCTTGCTCAGAATAGAGTAGGGTGGAGAGCTGCATCAAACCAGTCTCCGGACTGAAGACCATAACAACAACAACACAGCTCTAGAGCACCAAATTACAAAAATCTTTAAGAACATTGCTAGCTGTCCCAAGTGTCCAAGTGTTTAAGATCTGAGTGTATGTAATGATGACGAACAGCACCAGAACTCCAAAAGCAGTTCCACTCTCTTCACCCACAAGATGGTCGCAGAGAGAGGTCGTCTGGTGTACCGTGTCACTGGACACAGGGAGTGGAAAACAAGTAGCAAGGCCACCACGTAGGCCAAAGCTCTTGTTAGGCACGTTCCAGTTGCTACATCACCCAGGCACTAGATCAGCTAACGTAGAACTTGAATAGTCACCTGTCACCACTAACAGCAAGTAAGAGCAGCTGAACAACAAGGACATCTGGCCTATGGCTTTGGTTGCAGAACCTGCGAACATTCACTTCAATTTTAGAAATATTGTTCGTTTCTGTACAATTACAAAACAGCACAGGATATTAGAGTTTAGGACTGCCAGAAAAAGGATTCAGAGGGAGTAAGTGGAAAACATGAAAAAGTTCGCATAGCCCCAGCTACAGTCGACCCAAAAATACATCCTAGATTTTAAATAACTTAATGTGTTAATTAAAATCACAACTGAAAAGTTACATCAAAATATGTGAAGTATCATCACTACGCGGTAGTAATGGCGATGCTCTTGTTGACTGTGCTGCTACAGCAGAGATACTAAAAACAACTTTCCGAAATTCCTTGACCAAAGAAAGCGAAGTCAGTATCCCAGATATCGGAAAAAACCGGCTGCCAACGTGACAGAAGTTCCGGTCTAGATAGTATACCGATTAGGTTCCTATAAGCGTACGTTCATGCAATAGCTCCATACTTAACAGCCATATACAACTGCTCACTCAAAGAAGGATCTGTATCAAAAGACTGGAAAGTTGCCTAGGACACACAATGATATTCATGAGAAGCATAAATTGGTATTGGATTTTAAAACATAGGCTAAGTTCAAACGTTACGAATTGTCTCGAACACATCTAAGACCCGTGGTCAACGCTGATTTGGTAAATCGTTATTTACCAAATCAGCGTTGACCACGGGTCTTAGATTTGATCGAGACAATTCGTAACGTTTGAATAACTCAATTATTGTGTAAATCATTTAGCTCTTTACTCAGATGAAGTGATACTATAGGGAATGAATCTCTGTTCCCATATTACCAGTTTTCCGGGAGGCTTTTAACATGGTACCTCAGAAACGTCTTTTAATTAATATTTTGCTTTTGCGACATCGTCTTAAATACGTGACTGGATTGTAGATTTTCTATCAGAAGGGACACAGTTCGTAGTAACTAACAGAAAATCGTTGGCTAAAAGAGACATGGTGTCTGACGTTCCTCGTGGTAGTGTTGTTATCATTTGCCGTTCCTTATCTGTATAAACGATCTGGGAGAAAATCTGAGCAGCCCCATTAGCTTATTTACAGATGAAACCCGCGCGGAATAGCCGCGTGATCTAAAGCCCGTTTTACACGATCGACTTTGTTGTGAAAATTGACTACTCGAAATGCGAGCACTTTTCGTGCCGGCGAGTAAATCAGCAGCTGTCTATGACATCAATGATCTAAAGACTGTGCCAAGTGTAGAGTTCTAAATTTTCGAGTGTGCTGCAAAATGCGCATGCGCAGAAAAAGGTAACAGTAGTGGTGTCTGATAACATCGGAAGTTAACCTATTCTGGCCGAACACATTCATATTATAGAAATGCTTTCGCATCTTTTAACATTACTGCTTTTGTGTTTTAATCACACCAAAAAAGTTACATCATAGCCTAATATTGTTGTTTTTTTTCCGTTAGTTTTCTCCTACAAAAAAAAGCCGGCCGCGGTGGCCGAGGTGACTAAGGCGCTCCAGTCACGGTCAGCACGGCCACTACGGTCGGGGGTTCGAATCCCCCCTCGGGCATGGATATTTGTGCCGTCCTAGTTTGTAAGTAGTTCATAAGTAGTTTGTAAGCTTAGGGACTGATGACCCCGTAGTTAAGTCCCATAAGATTTACAAACATTTGAACATTTTTCTCCTACAAAAGAGGCGAAATATTTACAACCAGACAAATATTTTCGTTTTATGGGTAAAAAGCCCACTATTTTTATAAACGAGCGTAAATATATAAACGTGTTTTACCGAAATTTATATTATCAACAGAAGAGTTAGAAGTATTACATGAAAATTTATTTTCCATTTTATTTTGACCATTAGCAAGAAAACAAGATATGAAAACTAAAGTAAATAGTCGATTTTTACTGCATTTTCGATATTGTTTCATTTGCCTGTATAAACTTTCTTCAGCAAGTGTGTAAATTTTCAATGTATGAATGACACATTTACTATTATTTAGGTCCTTAATTTTGTACAGTTTTGCTACATGACATTTGAGTAGAGCATAAATTATGAATTACCCTTTCGTCATTAATAAACTCCTTTTCCTGCTCCTACTTAAAAGGTGCCCTCAAAACCCTACTTCTTCATTCAGTTGCGAAACAACATACCAGACAGCTGTACAGTTTTAATGTTTACGTCTCAACGAGAACGACTACTCGAGGCAGGCGAGACGCAGTAGATTAACTCTTCTGGAGTAGTTAACTGAGACAAGAAAGTTTGTGTGTGAGTGAATGAGTGTGTTGTCCTTAGTGTAAGTTAGTTTGAGTAGTTTGTAAGTCTAAGGACTGATGACCATAGCAGTTTGCTCCAATACGTTTACAAACATTTAAACATTTTTTGCAGATGAGTCGTCATTTATCATCAGATGATGAAAAACAACTGCAGAACGATTTAGGTAACTTATCGGTGTGTTCGATGATCAGAAATTGTCATTAAATAATGAAATGTGTAAAGTCGTCCACATGAGTACCAAAAGGGATCCGCTAAACTTATTTTATAAGATAATTAAATCTGGAGGCAGTAAATTCTACCTCGTTGGCACAGTGGTAGAGCACCAGACTACAAAGCCAAAGGGTGCGTTTTCTATCCCCGCCAGGTCCTAGGATTTTTGTCACTTCTCACTTCTTTCATCTCTGGCAGTGTTACTGGTGTGAAAATGTCGAGTACATACCACTTCCATGCCTAGGAAAGCACTTTGGTGTTCAAACCAATCTTCGGATTGTAGACTGCTTTACCTTTGCCCCATAAATTACTATTACGGCGGACCTGAATTGGAAATGACACATAGAGCATATTGTGGGTAAGGTGAACCAATGACTGCGACTGCTTTTTGTCGGCCGAACATTTACAAGATGTAGCAGAATTACTAGAGAGAGACTGCCTACACTCCTATTGGAGTATTGGTGCGTAGTGTGGGATCCTCATCAGGAGGAATTGAAAGGGGGACATCTAAAACGTACAAAGAAGAGCAGCTAGTTTTGTATTCCTGAAATGTGTCTCTCACACTTTTTTAAAATAAAAATTCTTTATAATAATTATAGTTGTTGAAGAAGTGCAAGAATTAACAATCTGAAATAAGTAGCTGAATAATTTATCGTGAAATGTGCCTGCGAAAGTTACCCCGTAAGACTTAAGATTATTTCAACATAGTTTATAAGTTCGCTTTTAAACACCAGGATGACTGCAAATGGCTAATAGGCACAGACACGGAAAGATGTTAAAGAGACACACTTCAATTTTGTGGTCGCGTTCCATTTAACGTTAACTGTTATGTCACGAGAAAATATATCTGAAAAGTAAGTAAATAACCTGAAAATTAACATTTCGCAACTGCACCAATCAAAATAGCAATCAATGAACCACCAACTAATTATGTCGTAACTGTTTCATTGCTGTTGGTTGGGATCCGCTTGACAGCGTAGCTGTAGTGGAGACAGCTACCGAAAATGCATAAAATATTCGCTGCTAGCTCCTAATTTAGTACAATTAATTTTCTGAACAAACTGGCAGCGATCTCGAAGACCTGATTGCGGAGTAAGTAAAACTTAATAAAATGAAATTTCGTTTGCATTTTGTCTCCAAAATTTCGTTCCCTGTATAAATGGTGAAATACCATCATCGACGACCTCCGTAAAACAAAAATTTATTTCACATTATTATAACGAATTAGCAACATGAAACTCATTTAGACTGAACATCGCTTTTTAACTGATAATCATTATTCACTAGATGTTTCAGTTCAAGAACATATAACGTCATAAATTACATCCAGTTAAAAAATGAATTCCTTCTAACAAATTAATGAAAAATACAAATCGAACTAAGGACATGTCCGATCTCTACGAAAGCTAAAAGCGATGCTCTAGTGGCTCAGACGTATAAAAATTACTGATTACATACTCCTTCTTTGTTTCCAACGATTATAATAACGTTATATCGTTTACTTAAAATATCTCTGATTGTTTAATGTGAAAAAAATAACTGTCCATTCTTTCATAGACCAATTTTTTCTTTGCAGAGTCGTGAGGTGACAGTATATTGCCCCCAGGAAGTCTATTAGTCGTGATAAATTACTGACAGGTTTCGTATTACATCAATTTGCCTTAAGTTTTAAATGACTTTAATTTTGAAAGAAACAGAAGTTGCTCGTGAACTCATATGTCACTGAAGGCGGACATCGAAAGAGTACAAAAAAGGGTCTCTGATGTTACTACGATACAAATGAACGAGTGTCACGGAAATGATACAAGGGTTGAAGTGGGGATCACTGCAACAGCTTTTGTTGATGCACCAATATCTCGCCAAAGCCAACTTTCTCGGCCGAATGCGAAACTATATTATCGACTCCCTCCTACATAGGGAGAAGTAATCAACACAATAAAATACGAGAAAGCAGAACTCCAACGTAGAAATGTAGGTGTTATTTCTTCCCGCGTGTTATTCGAAAATGGAATGGTAGACAAATAGTAGCTAAGTGGTTCGACTTCAGTATGAGTTGATGAGTAACCATCCAGATGTAGATGTAAATTAAGTAAAATATAAAGTTACTAATTGCCTTGATAAATTCCGCTCAGATACGAACTATCTTGTTCGGGAAACGAGCGTTTGGGACCAATGTTGGCTTATCACGTTATAATATTACGGAGAATGAGCAATAATTTAAACGACGATTGAGTAAATTTAATGTTAAATATTAATATGAAAAAGTACAAAAAACTGCAAAGTAAATTTTTATTTAGTTAATATATTTCATACCGCAGGTGACAGAAGACCTATCTTAATTAACAGGAAGGCTGAGAGAAATGAAGAATTGTGATAAAATGTGAATGTGACTCAGTTGTCGATTGAGCTGGCGCCAGGAGCACGGACAGAAACAGTGATCTTTCTCTTTTCGGCCGTAGTCATGGTAGGACTTTTCTGCTATCTTGTCCATACTATGTAAGGTTTTTATTTGGGGTGTATTCTAGAATATGTTAAACGACGTGTTTACTTAGTTGTGTGTTTAAATAATAATCCTCATTCATTTATCTAACCATTTGGTCTTCTTTTGATATTTCGGCATTAAAAAAAATATATATATATGCTCCATTTTATTTCAGCTAAACGCCGATATCTATCATGGCGCAAAACGAGAACAACTGCTGCGATTTGTGCTGATCCAGATTCCATTTAACGAATATAAAAATTTCTTTTGTCTTATTTCACGCGTCCCTGATACCTGCAGATTTATTAACTTCTGTGAGGACTGAGTTAGCCGTAATTAATGTTGTATAAATCGGCAACCGGCTCTCTAACAGTTGGTTTCTTTCACCATCGCCCGTATATTTTCGTCTTTTGTATTGTGGTGCACTGCTTCCTATTTTTATTACCAGCATTAAATTTTTTTTTTTACCAGAATTTGCATGCTTTTGTGCTAGGCAGATATGGACTCTCACCATAACCTTTTGGTTAGGAATATTAAAACTGAAGAGGCTGCAAAAGGGTAGAAAATTAAGAAGATGGAACCGGGACTAAATGAAGGAACCAGAGGTGGTTGAGAGTCTCAGATGAAGCATTAGGCAAGGAGTGGCTGAATCAGGGGAAAGTAATACAGTAGAAGAAGAATGGGTAGCTCTGAGAGATAAGAGTAGTGAAGTTCGCAGAGGATTAGCTAGAAAGGACAAGGCCCAATACAAATCTCTGGAGAACGCAGGAGATACTGAACTTAACTGATAAGAAACTATAAAAAATCAGCAAGTGAAGCAGGCAAAAGGGAGTACAGACGGCTGAAAATTAAGGTTGACAGAAGTGAAGACTCGCTAAGCAGGAGTGGCTAGAGGACAAATGTAAGACCGTGTAAGAATGTATAACTAGGGGAAAGATACATATATCATACAGGAAAATAAAAGACAAGACAAGAAAACCAGTTGCATGAATATGAAGAACTTTGATCGAAAGGAAGTACTAAGAAAACAAGGGAAAGCTGAAAAGTGAAAGGAATATATAAAGGGCCCGTTCAAAGGAAATAAACTTTAATGCAGTATTCTAGAAATTGAAGAATGAGATAGGATATACGATACTGCGAGAAGAATTTGACAGAGCACTGAAAGATCTGAGTCGAAACAAGGCCCCTGGAGTAGATGATATTCCGTCTGAACTACTGATAACGTTAGGAGAGCCAGTCTTGAAGAAATTGTTCCACCTGGTATGCAACATGAATGATACAGGTGAAATCTCTCCGACTTCAAGAAGAATTCCAATTCCTAAGAAACCATGTGCAGAAATATATGACAATTACAGAACTATCAGTTTAATAAGTCATGCATGCAAAATATTAACACGAATAATTTAAAGACAAATGGAAAAACGTGTGGAATTCGACCGTGGAGAAGATGAGTTTGAATTTAAGAGAAATGTAAGAACACAGGAGGCAATACATTACGACTTATCTTAGAAGATACAAAAAGCATTTATAGATCTGAAGAAAGCTTTTCACAATGTTGACTGGAATACACTCTTCCAAATTCTGGAGGTAGCGCGGGTAAAATATAGGGAGCGAAGAGTTATATTCAACTTGCACTAAAACAAGACAGCAGTGATAAGAGTCGAACGGCATGAAAGAGACGAATAGTTGGGAAGGGAATAAGACAGGGTTGTAGCATTTCCCCTATGTTGTTCAACCTGTACACTGATCAGTCTGTGAAGGAATGCAAGTAGAAATTTGGAGAGGGAATGAAAGTTCACGGAAAAGAAATAAAAACTTTGCGGTTTGCCGATGATATAGTAATTCTGTCTGAGACAGGAAAAGACCTGGATCAAAAATTGAATGGAATGGACAGTGTCTTGAAAGAAGGGTGTAAGATGAACGTTAAAAAGAGTAAAACAAGGGTAATGGAATGTAGTGTCAGAAAATTAGGTGATCCTGAAGGAATTAGATTAGTTACTGAGACAATAAAAGTAGTAGATGAGTTTTCATATTTGAGTACAAAAATAATTTCTGATGGCCGAAGTGAAAAATATATGAAGTGCAGAATGCTATGGGAAAAAAAAGCGATTCTGTAGAAGCGAAATTTGTTGACATCCAATATTAACTGAAATGTTAGGAAAACCTTTCTGAAAGATTTGTCTGGAGTGTATGGGAGTGAAACGTGGATGATAAGGAGTTCAGAAAATAAGGTGATAGAAGCTTTTGAAATGTTGTACTACAGACGATTGATGAAGATTAGATGAGCAGATCACGTAAGTAATGGGGAGGCGGTCAACGGAATTGGGGAGAAAAGGAGTTTCTGGCACATTCTAAGAGAAGGGATAGGTTGTGGGACACATTCTGAGATATCAAGGAATCGTCAACTTAGCATTAGCATTAGAAGGAAGTGTGTGGTGTGTGAGATAAAAATCGTAGAGGCTGAAAGACGACCGTCTGTCGTCTGCCATATATTTTTTGTATATTTCTGTAAAGTTATAATTTATTTAATGTCGCTAGATTATCATTTTGTTAAAACTTGAAACCCACTCTTCTCAAGGCTTGAGAAATAGCATTTTTATTTCACGTGTTAAAATATTAGTGAATATTGCTAGGTTTTTCTTATTTTGTTATGATAATAATTTATTATATTAATTATTGTTGCATGAATGTGGCTTCTCCGCTACCGCACGCTCCCTGTGAGAATGTGTACTTGTTTTACTTTTAAGTGGATGTGCGAGAATCTATGGTTGTCTGAATGTGGGGAGTGATAGCTCGCTTTGCATCGTTCTCTCTGGCTCAGTGTCGATAGCTGCAGATACCACCAAAGAGGTCTCTACACCCTTTGGTTACAAGCTGGTCGGCGAGCCCTCTCCAGCGCGAGTCTTGCTCTCCGTCCCCACCACCACCGTTTCCTGGGCTTTCCAGCTTCCAGTAGCTTTTCGCGCCCCTGTGGCCGCCCGGCTGTTCATTCTATACTGGGCGTCTGGCGAGGTAAGGTTGGTTCTCCTCTTCTTGTGTCTGCGAAATGGTAACGTTTCATTGTATAGCACGTTTAACTTAGACTCGTGAACTTAGAATCATTTTATTGAATATTTTCTCCCATCGTGTCCGGAAATGTGTTCTCGTTTTTCATTTCAGTGATTCCCAATAGATAAACGCGGTGTGTGTAATTCTAGTTGCAGTTTGATAACGGCCTGTTATGTAAAAACCTTTTGTGATAATGTGGCGGTGTATGAAATCTGTGTAAATACTTTCTAGATTTGTGGGGCCCGATTTCTAATATGTGATATGTTAATTTTTGTACAGTGCAGGTATAATCTTCTCATCGTTTCCTTCCGTGAATGATATGTGTTTCACATGGTTGGTTCATAGAACAAAGCCTTCGGCTTCCACTCTTGTTTGTTCCATGCCCGCCAGGCAATTAACTATGTGGGTATCCTTCTGATTTCTACAAATATTTCGCGATCTTCTCTTTCCGCCTGTTTTAATTTTGCTGTTTCTTCTCCGATGTGTAGTATGCACCCTGTCTTTGTCAGTAATTCTCTCTGAGGCTTGAACAACCTCCTTCAATAGCTCCTTTAGGTAATTCTAAACATTTCCATGTTGCATGCTGTAATTATTAATTTTATCTTCCAGACTTTGTAATTATTTCACTTTTACGAGTTTTTTGAGACTGGACTCTCTGTTAGCGCTCCCTATAGTGTGTAGCTGTATTTCATTCGCTTCCTTATATAATTCTAAGCATTTCTATGGGTTGCATGCTGTAGTTAATTTTCTTTATTTTTCGGAAACTGAATTTATTCAGTTTTATCGGTTTTCGGAAGCACGTGGGTCCGAGTTCCGACTTGCGGGGTTTGCAGCTAGTCGCCTGAATTGACGCCACTTCTCATATAAAACCAGTACCTAGATCGATTTCTAACAGACTGCAACTTAAGAATCCACCGTGATTTTGTATAATGAATCTGATTTTCAACCACTTCACCTTCAGTGAAGTGCATTCATGTAACGTAGCCGTGTGTCGCCGTTAGCATCTTTGTTCGCAGTCCAATCCAGATGTAATTTAACTTGGCTATACACACGCACCATCTCAAAAGTGGCACGAAAGACCAGAGCCAGCTTCAAAGTGTTTTTGTATGTCGTGTTTTGTGCTACCTCCGACTTGCTGAATTTCGCCTACGATAGAGGCGCCTGCTTCCGCCTCGTCTCAACACGCTGATTTTTGTGATTTTCGCTGTGGCATTGCGTGTGTGTGAGCGAATAAGTGTTGTTTGTGAATCCTTCCCCCCAGTAGCGTTAAATCATTTATAATTTAGGCTCGGCACCGTCCACATTAATCCATGTAAGAGATGCATTTTTATTGTATTAACAAAATTGGTTCCCCATTTTGCTTGTTTTCTATCTGAATAAACAAGTTTAAGTTCAGTATAATCTGGAAGTTGCTATAAATTGTAGTTTTAGAGCACCTTCCCTTTTTTATTTAATATTGTTTTTCACGAGTACTGAGAAAAAGGTCAGATGCAATTTTTCTTATGTCTAAATTCCATTGCGCCATAAATGTTTTCTTAGCCACCTTTCTAGGATAACTTTAATTGTGGTGGCTTGCTTAATAATGTCTGTGTGTAATAACACGCGAGCTACTATGTATATTGACCACTATAGTATTAACTTCCTGTTATTGAAATAATTTGAAACGAGTCAGTTCTCAGTTTGAGTCAGGGAACAAGGTTTTATAGCAGGGAGGAACCGGTAGTTCACACGGACCGATTTTTGCTAATTTTAGTTATAAAACAAGGCTCTTGTTGCGAACAGTGGTCGACTTTTGAGGGAGACCGAGAGACGAATACATTAGGCAGATGCAAAAGGATGTAGGCTGCCGTTCGTATTCTCAGATGAAGAGGCTTACACAGGAGAGGGTACCGTAGAGAGCTGCATCAAATCAGTCTGCGAACTAATAGCTGTTGTATCTTCCGGGTTATGTGGTCGTGGTCCAAGAAACATATCTGTTCCTGACGTTTCGTCCAGAGCTGCGCTGGACATCTTCAGAGGTACTGGTAGCGGTGAGTCTTGCCGACTGACGAGTCGGGCGTCGGAGAGCGGTATAAATACTGTCCAAAAGGGGGCGTGGTCAAGTGTTCACGTGCGCAGCAGAGATAAGCCTTGTCAAAGATAAAACATAACTTTCGATAGTCGATGGTCAAAGATAAAAGCGTAACTACCTACTCTGAAGAGCCACAGTCCATATGTCATTAAGTTTCATTGTTTCTTCCTTTCTATTAAAATAAAATATTAATAAAATATTAAAATAGAAAGGAAGAAACAATGAAACTTAATGACATATGGACTGTGGCTCTTCAGAGTAGGTAGTTACGCTTTTATCTTTGACCATCGACTATCGAAAGTTATGTTTTATCTTTGACAAGGCTTATCTCTGCTGCGCACGTGAACACTTGACCACGCCCCCTTTTGGACAGTATTTATACCGCTCTCCGACGCCCGACTCGTCAGTCGGCAAGACTCACCGCTACTAGTACCTCTGAAGATGTCCAGCGCAGCTCTGGACGAAACGTCAGGAACAGATATGTTTCTTGGACCACGACCACATAACCCGGAAGATACAACAGCTATTACTTCAGCCGGTCGTGAAAGCCTTCACTGTATGATCAGAAGTCTGCGAACTGATCAGCACAACAACTTACATTTAAATACTTTAAATGCTATGACACCTCGTAGGAAATGTAATACTTTAAGAGTTAATTTAATTTGTGTACTGCAACGCTTAACAATTATTTAATCTTCGCAGTTCACATTCGCGAATTTCCGTGTTTTGTTCTGTTTTAATCATAACGTTCCTTTTCGTGGAGTACGTAATGGTAAGGTGTTATTTCGATTGTCTCCGTCCCTCTTAACGTGTTACTTTTGGCGGTCTACTACTCTCAGCTGTGTACTCCTGTGAGGAATGTTGCTGTTTTGCGTTAGCACATAATGTTAATGATTTATAAAATGGAAGTCCCCAGGTCTTATGACTAAGGCCGGTATTACACTATCAAATTATTGGACAAAGAATTGGACGAAAAAATTGGATGAAATATTGGTCATATTTTTTGACAAAGAAATTGGATGAAACGCAAAAGGGGGTATTACACTATCATCCAATATTTTGTCAAATTTGCTTCAAGATGGCGGTGTAATGCTCAGCTATTGTTTATACTACAGTTATGTTGTGACTGCATTTAGAAGAGAAGGAGGGAAAAAGAAAAGGAAACGCACTTGGATGAAACCGTGGGTGTCAGAGCGAGATAAATAAAATTTGTTACGAGACCGGGAGGATTTTCCTTTTTTATGCCGTCGGCAGAACAGCCAGGCCGTTCACTGCTAATTATTTTGTCGCTCTTCATCCTTCACAGTTTGCAATAGAGTAACAAAAAGGCTGACTCAAACAGTGTTTACGAATAAGATTGTTACGTTGATATAGCAAGTTTCATTAAATAACGTTTTAAAAGGAAAAATGTGAGCACTGACAAAGAGGATAATCTAAATTGTTTATGACGTTATTAACAATGTAAGGGGGGAAACATTGCTGATAAAGTAAATAGGCTCTATTTATTTCCTTACAAAAATTGGCTGATGTCTTTATATGTACATATATTCGCTTGCAAACAGATGTCGATGTTTTGAAAGTTGTTTCATTTCCCAGAACTTGGCACACCACGTTACCAAAATCATACATTCTAAAATCTGCTTCGGCCGTATTAAGATTTAGGGGTATTACTTCTTCAATTCTGATAGTATATAATGACTTTTTTTACATCAAGGATTGTAACTCAACCTCACTTTTGCCGCAGGGTATTGGGGCTACGCGAATTGACGTGACGGACAGTGTGAATTGGCCTTGTCACCTGTTATACAACGCCCCCATCTGATTTTTTAAAAATTTTGTTGTTGCTAGAAAACACTACACAAACATTCCACTACTAGCCATGTTTACGAATACGAACGTTATGTCCAAGTCCAATGTCAGATATTTATCCTCCAAATAAAACAGCTGTAGTGGCAAGGAAGCTGTATACTACTAGCGCTCCAAGCGGTCACATTTCTCACTGCAGGAAACAGAAGACGAGCGATTTCTTTGATCAAATCTAGGCCGAGGCCTTAGATTGGATGAAATATTGGACGATGTTCCCATTACACTACGTCCAATTTTTCTTTGTCCAATTATTTGACAAATAATTTGATAGTGTAATACCGGCCTTAGCTTTGAGTGACTCGTATTTCCCAACAACGCTCCGAGACCTGTTTCAACGTACAAGGCTACAATGAGCGTTTATACTGCATTATTCAGCGTCTGCCGAAGGCCAGCTGGGAGGAGAAGCCACGTAAAAAAATAAAAGAAAATAAAAGAAACGGCACATCGATGGTAATACTTTTTGTAAATATGTCGGCAAGTGCTCGGGAGAACGCGAATGCTGGCACGTGCTCAGGGTCTTTTCCTGCTGACGTCACTTGGATAACAGACCGATACCTTGAAGCAGCCTTGAATGTGGGTAGCATGCCGTGTCCATAATGGTCGCACAAGTACCTGCTCTGTTATTTACTTACAGACTGAATCACTACAAGTGGAACAGTGCCAAATTCTTCAACAGGACTTGCTTGGAAATCTATACAACAGATTACATAAGAAACATGTTGTTCCTAGTTACATGATACTAGATGTCATCAGATTAAAATTGAAACTGTAACACAATCCAACTGGTAACGGGTAACGTGCTGCCAAAAAAGATACCAGTAGTCAATAGTACAATTGGCGTTCCAAAAGAAGGGAAAAAGCAGGGAAATTTCCTTCTCCTGGAATTTCGATAGATGCTCTTTATTTATAATGGCTTCAGCCTCAGTATTTTGCACTGCTTGGAATGTATTTATTTGGTACTTAGGTCCTCCTTTCTTTCCCCTATGTTCATCGCCCTTTGCCTTACTACTTACCAATTTCATATGCATCCCTGTCAATTTTCGGCTGGTAGTTGCATTTTCACGCAAATCAATCATTTTAACGTCATATGTTATTAGAAATGTGTGCTACAATAGCTTAATTTACGAGGTACGTTTAACAGAATATTAGGAAACTGCCTTCGAAATGTGATGCGAGTAGAATTTGCAGTAAAAGATATAGGAAATTAGAATATCATGAGTGATGAAGCGATTTTTCATGCATCTCTTTGTGACATATCTGCTGAAATATAAGCAGATGTAAGCAGGACGTAGAATTCAGTGGGATATGTGAATACTTTTGTGAAATTTCAAACGAACACAGCAGTTTTATTATGACTGTTATAATTTCTTATTATTATTATTGGGAGTGCAACTGATTGATAAGCCCAAGAAATCACTGATACAAACCACAGATACATGTAACTCGAGAAACTGGAGTAGTTTGGTCTTATGGACACCAAACTTGCTTGCAGAAAAAGGGGACTGTTTACTGTTCTGAACTTCGAACATTGTACGCATGGTTAGTAGACGCAACACAAGCTGAATTTAAATCGACAGCTCTTATCTGAACAAGCTCCATCCGTGTAGTGAAAGTCTGACTTATGAAATAAATTCGTATCTATAGCTAGAATTTACTCTCTATTTTACTGAAACGTTTTACAGTCCTAAATGTATTCAGATGTGGGAACAGGTGAAAATAAGAGCTTGCCAGCTTTCAGGAATATGGGGATATTCCAAAAATTACTACCCAGTGTTAAAAGTTTTTACATTCAAGTGCAATTTTCTCGCGAAAATAGTTATTATATAAACATGAGGGGCTCTTACAATTTTTTGTCAATAAAAACTGACAAAAAGTCAGATTTTTCAAAATTTTTAAAGCGATTCCAAGATTTATATTCGACTCGCTTTTGATCACCAGCCAACAAATGCGCTGTTCAACATATTTAAGCTTAATCAGAATTAAGTATACCTGTAAAGTGTACTGTCTTGCAGGGGGTGTTTCAACGCCTTGGCATCAAATGTTGACGGTTGATAAATCACGTAATCGGGAACAGCTTTCGTTTTAGAATGTTTCCAAATATGTACATTCATGGGCCCCAGTCGTACATTGATACCGGTTATTTCCAATAGCTGTTATTGTTCTAGAATATTTTGGGTAGACAAGATAGCTGGGACACCCTGTATATGAGTTGCTTCTCTGACACCTTGTACTTCTGTGTTGCTCACAACTGAGTTTAAGAACTCAAGGTTAGTAGAGTAGCACACAATCATAGCTAGAAACGGAAAACTTCATTTCATCGTCATCAACGCCCAAGTTGCCTATGTGGTGTCACCTAAGGACACGATTCCACCTGGGTCTAACGACGTTTAGTCGAGTAGCACACAATCATAGCCATGAATGCGTACTACTCGACTAACCTTTTTTTCCCGTCATGAGCAGCGGTACAAGGTGTCAGAGGAACTCTGTAGTCCATTTGGCATGAGTGCACACGTGTCTAAAGCTTCACATGAGGACTGTATCGGTTCATACGATGAAGATTACTTTCACTGGCCAGTAGGAGTGCAATATACGACGTTGATCTAATCGTATAGTGGTTCAATGATAAATTCCCCCTGCCCAACGGAAAAATTATAGAATTGAAAGCACTTCTGTGCAATTTTAGGTGTGCTAGACTGCATTCTATGGCAACTAATAGAATGAGTACATTAGCATGAAAAGAAGTGAAGGTTTGAATCCAAACAAAATGTTGTAGATTCACTCAGAAGTATAATTTGGGAGTATACATCACCTTCCTTAGCACAAGTGGAAAATTTATCTGCTTTCTGCTGTTGACCACCCTACTCTCTAATTCAGAAGACACAGACAATGGATACTAGAGGAAATAACGGTGCCGTCGAGGAAGTGCTGCCACGATGTCACAATGGAACCTGTGGACGTGGCAGCTAATGCTGTCAGAACTCCCGTTGCTTAAGGGTCCACGGACGTCTGATGTGTAGAAATGAGCCGTCCGCCAGTTGACAGAGAACAACTTGCAGCTGTGTTCGAGTGGCGCTTCCAACGATCAAAAACGGTTTGAGGCGTTAGAGTGGCTCTTTCGACTCTTTCTGACTGACGAATCAGGTTTTCGAGTGGTGGAGCTGATAGTTTGAAATCATTTAAGTAAGCAGATTTTCGTCAAACCGTTTTCTGACTGACTTCAAAACGTTTAACAAGCTTGCTCCAAAAGTCAAGCCTGACATTTGTGAAGAGTTTAGGTTTTTTTCTGTTCACACAGTGTAAAATATCTGTAATAAACTGAGTGTTGTATATTAGACAGGCATTCGTTCAACTTACTTGGCCTTCTAATACAGTACATCCACTTTCTATTACATCCATACAGATTATAAATGACAGTGAGTTGTGGACATTTTCACAACACACGATTTTAAAGGTGTATGCAGATGTTTTTACAGTACTGTGATATATTGGCCTGAAAATGAAGTCAAAATAGTCGCACTGAGATTTTTTGTGGTGTCTGTTAATGGAGTGGTTGACACATGAAGTTAATGTGTTGGGCAGTATTTTCTTCACAATAGGCATTGGCACTGGTAGATTTTTATAACCATATGTGCCACTATAGTGTCTCACAATTACTGCTTCCATCTAGTTTCTCCTTGTGGTTACTGTAGAAATCTATTAGTGCCAATGTGGGGCGTTCCTACATCAAAAAGTATATTCTGTTCCGCCAACCACAGCGTTCAAGAAGCTGCGATGGCAACATTCGAGGGACCTCTGGAACCACGAGGAGGGCAGACCGTATCCCGGAGTGATGCCTGCAGTGCTGAACTGTAAGAGTGTCGTTCGATTCTCTTGCACGGCAAACAGCAGTCAGGGCGACAAACTCTGCAGCGGTACCGGTTGTCAGTCATTGTTGTAGACTGCGACCCATAAGCAGCAGCAGCTCTACTTATGCATGGTCATCTCTGTGCAGTACAGCGTATTTTCGAGATGTATTCTAACACTGAGATAACAATGTAACTTCGAAGTAATGATCATTGTTTGGAGCAGTATTAGTCGGATCGTTCGCGACTAGAAACACAGTCTGCGTAAGTGATGGCCAGTCGCCCGGGGTATTTATTAGGCTGCCTGGTGACGTTTACATGATGCACGGGTTAGTTACCACCGAATGTCCACTGGATCTTTTCCCCACCGCCGGCGATCCTTGGGTTAACATGTGCTTCACAATTCGCTATCTGCACCGTCAGGCCTCCCGTAAGCGTAATTACAGCCGAAGTAAGTGTTCTTGCGTCATAGCAGAGTGAGACAAGAAATCATTACGAAAGTTCTAACAATATTCTGCTGAGCGAGTAACTTTCCTTGGGCTCAGTGATCCAACGTCACAATGCCTGCGCGGTATTGGAATTGTTTACTCAGGGTCGGAATGGCTCTGTCGTCATCGCCGTCTGGTATCAATAGTTACTGCCAGCGCGCACTTAGGAAAGTTTCCCTGCCTTGCTCATTGTTATTCTGCCCCCACAACGGCATTTACAAAACACTACTTTACTTGTTATCTAGAAATGTGTGCGCTATTAAGCTCATTTAAATCTAAATGAGCCTCCGGCACAACTTTGAAAAAAAAAAAAAAAAAAAAAAAAAAAAAAAAAGAGTAAACTACCAAGTGTGACGGAATTCCTTGGAAGAATCGTGATCAACACGTGCAGAAACTGAGGTTCTGGACTCTCTGACGGTGCCATGTACGTAATTTTCTATGGTTAATACAACTACTTTGACCAAGCTGCTCTTTCCTACATATATGCCATTCCATTTCAAATCTGTTTTGTGGGGTTTCTTTTTTACAGCTGTGATACGCAAATGCATCCTTTTTTTTTTTCTTTTTTTAGGGGCGACTAAATCACCTGATTATGACACTCATAGCTCAGAAACTATTCAAAGTAAAATTTTCAAATAAAATACAGGATGAGGGCACTGTTAAATGGATTGATGTGATATTTATACGTATTTCTGAGAATTTAAATTACGTGTACTCTTCATAATTTCTCATATTATTATCTATAAAATGCATGGTTAAGTGGAGTGAATGCTATATTGTTCAGCATTAGATTTAAAAGCAGTATAAGTAAACAGTTTTATTTTATCTTGAATAGAGAGCTGTAGATAAAATAAAGTGTATCAAGAAACTGAGCCAAATTTTACCAGCTGCGCTACGCCGTGTTGTATGCAGTCAGGCCATACGGCCACTGTTAACCAAAGTCGTGTCCAGCTACGATGCGTCTTCCCCATTCAGTGCAGTGCGGGCTTACGTATTTATTATTCTTTTTTTTTTCCTCGTTGCAGATAAGGCAATCCATAATATTTAAAACAGAAACCAACGTGCAATAGAAGAAGTTCAAGTCTATGTAAGTTTAATACTTATGACAGCTGCATTGATACTTGATAAATAACAAAAAGGTTTTACAGCAATGAATAAATTGTTGTCGTGTTATTGTTATGTACTGATATCAACTTCAGATATTCAGCTTCAAAACGAACTACAGTTCACTGAAACCCGACATGAGGTTATTGAGTTACACAGCACACAAAGTGTCTCGCAAACTTCAGCAAATTTTAACTCGAAAAATAGATATCATTTAAGGGATAACTACGTGACAGTCATTTTATTTTGCATTAATATGGCACATGCGTAAATTATTACTTATTTAAAATACACGAGGTCAGTTTTGTCATTTTTCGTCCCATTTTAAATGCAGTATTCCATATGTTACTCCAGTCTTTTTTTGCATAATCACAGATGAGAGATGTTTTATTTGAATGGCTCCTCTCATTACAACTATCAATTTGCCAAACATAATAGAATTTTAGCGGAACGAAAGGTCTGAATCAATACATAATGATACACAGTGGAGTATTGGCGAAAAAAGAGCTCCGTGCGGCGTGGCAAATATAAGCTGATGATGGAAAAGTGCGATGGGGATACACGAGCCTGAACAAGAGAAAAAAAGACACTCAAATTCTACTAATACTCCAACACCTTTCGTTAATCCGCCAGACAGATTCGAAGGCTTTTTTTATTATTTTTTTTTATTTTTTTTTTTTTTATGCAAAGATATTTTATAGATTTACCAGATGACCCGGTGAACTTCGTATCACTTACCTCTGAATATAAACCATATTAATTTAAATCATATGTATTTTAGACTATCGGGACGATAGTGGGCGGAAAGAGTGGACAAATCACGCACACATGTCCAGGATAATGATCATGTTACATTCGCGGAAGTTCAGGAAAGGTTTAAGCGGTGATAAACGGACAGCAATTCAATTTTATTTTTGACAGTTCATATACGGGTTCAGATCGTGTAAAGCGAACTTCATTCTTTCAAAGTATATTTCTGAACGCATCGAACACAACAACCCAGTCATTATTTTACATGTTTTAAATATAAATTTTCCTCTCAATTTTTCTGTATCACCGTTTAAACCTACCCTGCACTTCCACGAATGTTACATGAACATTATCCTGGACATGTGTGCGTGATTTGTCCACTCTTTCCGCCCACGATCGAGCCGATACGTAGACTATCTAATGATGCCTTTATAAAGCTACTGGATCTAAAATACGTATGATTTAAATTAATGTGGCTTATATTCAGAGGTAACTGATACGGAGTTAACCGGTTCACCTAGTCGACCTGGCAATGATTCGCAATTCCTGATATGTATGTACTCTTGCTATGAACGTCAAAGTGCAAAATTTTATCGCAATCGTACGAATGATGTTGATATCCCAAAGAAAAGAGCTCTTTCAGTTTTCCAGAAATATTCCTATTTTCTGGCCAACTATTGCAAGCTTTTACTTCATTCAAATCTTCCTCTCGCTTGAACGTCGAATGTGGAAAATTTTATTGCAGTCAGATGAATGGTATTGATATTTCATAGTAAAATCTCTTTCTATTTTTTCTATATTTTCCAATTTTCCGGGAAGCTTTTCCTAATTTTTATTTCATAAGAACGTAACGCTTTCTTTGAACGACAAATACACAAAACTTTATCTCAATCAGACGAATGATATTGATATCCCATTGCAAAAAGCTATTTCAGTTTCTCACGAATTTTCAAATTTTCAGTTCATAAGAAGATTCAGCTTTCGCTGAACGTCAAATGATCACAATGAACGGTTCTCAACTTATAGTGTTGAGTACATTTAGAAACACATTGAAAAAGGAACTTGGTTCGAATTTTGCGCCTTTTTTTTAATTGACCCTATTTTTTTTATTGACAACTTTTCCAAAACCATAATGAACAAAACAAAAAAAGAATTACCCCTTTCCGTACAAACCTTGTCCTGTCAAGCCGTACTCAAGCGATGGTCTTACAACCATGTGGCAATTGATTGTTATTCATAGAGAAAAATCGCTTTCGGTTTTTCCTTTTTTTTTTTTTTTTTTTTTTTTTTTTTTTTTTTTTTTTTTTTTGCTTTCCGGGCGACTTTTCCGAATTTTTGTTTCATGCGAGCCTTCGTCTTGCTTTCAACATGAAAAGTGCCATATATTATCGCATTTGGACGAACAGTATTGATAGCTCACTGGAAAAAGCTGCTTTAGTTTTTCCCGATGTTCCTCTTTTCTGGACAATTTTCCATTGTTTTATCAGCGTTTAAACCTTCCCTGGACTTACATGAATATTTCAAGACTAAAATTAGCTAAATCGGTTCAGCCGTTCTCGAGTTTTAGTGAGACTAACGAACAGTAATTCATTTTTATATTATAGATTTATAAATTGTTAGGAGAATCGAAGTAATTACATAATGTCTACTAGCTCTTTAATTTCCGGACGATCACATAATGATTCACGAAAAGAGACGCAGTTACAGCAACCCATATATCTTTTAAATAATCTCCGTCAATCATTTAATTTTAAAATTTCAGTTCATTATGACTTTCAGAAAAAACTATCGAGATGGATAAGATACATTTTTGAACAATTATTGAATTTTAAAAATCTTTGCTGAGACATAAATTTAATGCCACGGAAAATGAGGAAAATGTAGCAAATTTCAAGTTTCACCGTTTCAAGAAGTTTTAAAACTAAAGTTATGAAAGACCTGAACATGAATTTCTGTAAGGTTAAGGCTTCAGCTACATAGCTGTATAGCAACCAATCCTAAGTATCGACTCAAAGAGACATTTGAGTAATACTCAAGCAGCAAAAATGTAATCTGTATGGAGTGTTAAAAGGAGGAACGAAGATGGACAGTACACGAAATGAATACTGAATTGCATATCGAATGAGTACGTAATAAAGTCATAAATAATGGCCGAGGGGAAAAAGAGATCGAGGACGAGTCAGGACACGCTGTAGACAACTGTGAAGCCGGGATGGCAGAGAATGTCTAACCCATGAAGTGCGAGGCGTCACAGGCGGTGGCTTCAGACTGGGAAAAACCTGAACGAAGAACTCACGAAGTTCACGCTTTAACCGAGAATTCTACAAAGGCAAAATAATGTACACACTTTTATCCAAGCATCGCCTTTTACTAACCAATACATCAATCGACAAAACAATCATTCTGTAAATAATTCGTTTCAGTACTTTTCCAACACGAATCTCAAGCGATTGATAATATTCACATATGCCATCACGTGCCTCTTTAGGAATTTTCTTTTAATTCCGACGGCATATCGCCCTATGGACTGGCTCATCACACTTAATAGTTTTACAAAGTTTGGCTCTCCCAAGGACGTTAATTCTGGGGCGACGTCCTCAACTTCGTGGCCAGTGCTCTTTCAGCTTATTTTAGCAGTGGCATATCTCTCATTTCATCTTCGTCTCATTGCTCTTTCCTTCATGTGCTTTGCATTCAACTTTATTTCCAAGGTATAGACCCTCAACGTGGCCCTTACACGATTCATCTTTTTCTTCTTTGCGTAATATTGGCGTACCATCGTAGCTCTTCATATTCATGCTGCTGATTCTCTATTCTTAAATGGCCCCTTTAAATTTCCTATAGGCAATATTTATTTTTTCCCTTTGCATTCATACTTATACAAATCTTCTATTTGTCTTCTATCCACGGCTATGATTTTGAACTTTTCCAATCTTTTTCTAATAAATAAATAATTAAAAAAATGTCCCTGCCCTATGCCTGTTTGAGTTATGGCTATTTTTTTCTCCTTTGGGCAATTAGTCAGAATCTCGTTTGTATATTTTCTTCCCTACTGTCCTCACAATTTTATTACTCAACGTTACCAGTTTCTCTTATATTTATTGCTCTTGGACCACTCAATCGTTGCATAATGCTCCCTGACCAAACCGCTCCAGTATAGATGGAATGTTGAAACTTAGCTTTCCGTCTTTGCTTCCAATGGGCGTGAGGCAAGACTGAAGTAATCGCCAGCGTTACAGTTTCACAGACACCGAAAGTGAAATAGGATACAAAAATTGTTGTGTGTAATGGCCAAGTTTCTTAACACAAAATTTGATTAATCGAAAAATTACCAAAATAGATACTAATTATTCCATAAATATAATAACTGTCAGATGTTAATGAATTCTTTTGTGAAGGCGGGAAACTTGCTTTCGTAAGATGACTGAGGGCTTCTAAATTTGTTGAATACCGATTTCTTGATGGATATGCGTTTTTGGCAATCAGAGTCGCCATCTGAAACTATTGAGAGTCTGTAGACTAACTGGAAATATCGACTATATGTAAAGACGTTCGTACAAAAAACTGGTTATATTCATCATGTATCAAGAGGAATAGACATAAGGCAACCATTAGTATCAGAACCTGCCACAAATAATAAAATTAGTCATTAGTTGCATGGCTAGAGTCTATCACAAACAAGTGTCCAGAGCATAGCATACGTTAACCAGACTCATAGTTCCGTATGCTGTGATGGGTGTCACTGAAACCAGCATTTCGCACTCGTGGCCATATTTCAACACTGAGGAGCATGAAAACAATATTCATACGAAAAAGAAATAAAGTTACTGTAAAAGTGCTCTGTGAGTGAGTAGTATTTGAAGTTGATAACAAATGTCTGAATTTATCTGACTTTTCTTACGGAGACTGTTCTAAACGTGTACATATGTTGTCTTCGTCTCATAACACGATTTTACAAGTGAGAGATTGAGTCAATGATTAAATTTAGCAGTTATATTTGTAATTTTTACTTTCGGA
Source organism: Locusta migratoria (assembly GCA_026315105.1). Classification (NCBI taxonomy): domain Eukaryota; kingdom Metazoa; phylum Arthropoda; class Insecta; order Orthoptera; family Acrididae; genus Locusta; species Locusta migratoria. Next base: position 128,864,527 of record CM048751.1, read on the forward strand.
ATGTTCCGTTTCCTAACAGGTTGAACGACTTAGTAATGAAACCACTTGATAAAAAGGTAAAAAGGTATAATGCAGGCAAGTTTGTACCCATTTCTGTGTCATCAGTATTTGGTACAGTTATAGAAAAGGCTTTATATTCGAGATTAATTGATCATTTCAGTTGCTTTCAAATGAATAGTTTGGTTTCAGAAGTGGATTAACAACTGACAATGTTACATTCTCTTTTCTCTGTAAGGTACTTGATGGATTAAATGAAAAACTACACACGTTAGGCGTATTCTTTGATTTAACAAAAGCATTTGTGTTAATCACAAAAAATAAAAATAAAAACGAAAAAACAGTTATTGTTACAGAAGCTGGAACATTATGGAGTGAGTGTCGTATCTCACAATTGGTGCACTTCTTACTTTAATAACAGGCAGCAGAAGGTGATCCTCTGCAGTGCTGAAAACGGCTGTGATATGTACTCTTAATGAGGCACAATTTAGTGGATAGTGCTCCAGGATTCGATTATGGGGCCACTGTTGATTCTCATTTATATAAACGATGGGCATCCAAGTGTAACAGGTAATCCTAAAATATTTTTATTTGCTGTTGACACTAGCTTGGTAGAAGGATGTTATTGGGAATATTGATGCAGTATCAAATAATGCAGTTAAAGAAATAATTTCGTGGCGTGTAGAAAATAAGTGGTTGCTAAATCTCAATAAGACTCAATTTCACAATTTCTAACATACAAATCAATAAGAACTGATATTTTGATTATATAGGATGGTCACATAAGTGAGACTGACACGTTCAAATTTCTAGGCATTCAGATTGGTAGTAAGGTATCGTCGAAAGCCCATGTTCAGGATCTTGTTCAAAAACTAAATGCTGCGTTGTTTATCGTTATAATTTTTTTTTTTTTTTTTTGTGGAGGGTGGGGGATGGGGGAAAATTGCTCTGATTGAAAAAGGTTACTTATTGCACAGAAACGCAGAAACGGACGGTTCGAGCAATATACGGAGTAAAGCTCACGTATCACTTGTCGATGCCTGTTTAGTAGCCTGGGAATTCTGACCTTGGCCTCTCAATACATATTTTCTTTATTGTCGTTTGATGTTAATAATATTCGGTTATTTCCAAGACTTTGTAGCTTTCATTCAGTTAATAGTCGACAGAAATCCGATCATCACCCTTGTGCAGAAACGTGTGCAAGGTTCTGCCGCATCCATATTTAATAACCTGTCACAGGAGTTCAAAAAACTCAGTATTAATGCATACACTTTCAAGGCAGAATTCTAACGTTTCTTCACGGCTCACTCTTCCTATTGTGTCGAGAAATTCCTGGAAGAATGTAAAAATTAATCTAATTTCTGTGTAAGGTTTTTGCTTCTTTTTATTTATGCTCAGACCTGTCGTGGCTTAACAGTGCTATTCGTTTTACTTTTAACAATAATTGTATATTGAATCTCCTTTGCTACAATCTGATGTAATGACTCGTTCCATGACCGTGTAATCTTGCGGAACATGATAAATATAAATAAATACATTTTATGTAAATGTTAGTCCTGCAGAAGTAGTTTAACCACCTTGAAAATTACATTTCACTACAGAAGCCGTACAAGTACCAAAAACCTTGACGATTATTGCGGTAAAATGGCGGTGAGAAGCTACAGTAACAGCACAATGTAGCATACGAGTCGCGATACATATTGTTTAGTTTCTGTTGCCCACTGCGACAGTAGCGCCACAAGCGGCTAACAAACTGCACAAAAGGTGTTATCAGAATAATTTCCGGAGCCCACCCAAGGTCATCCTGCAGCCATTTATTTAAGGATCCAGGGATCTTCACTGTAGCTTCACTATTCTCACGTACCATAAGTTTTGCATTCTTCATTCTTTTCTGTCTCCTATCATTTGCCTGTTGATTCCCAAATGCCTGATGTCTTCCTCTATTTCATAATACCAATTTATTTTCTGGCTTTAACTGCTTACTACATCAAACAATCTCTTTGTAAGTCTGGCCTTGCCCATTCTCTGCCCTTCTCCTTTCTCAACCAGGCTTGGGACTGGCTATGGCATCACTTATGAAATTTGTTATTAACAATCCGACTCAATTCAAAAGAAATAGCAATGAGCAATGTGCATACCTACAACACTAGGAGAGAGAGTGATATTTACTAAAGGTTAAATTTAACTTTGGCACAGAAAGGGGTGAATTATGTTGCCACAGAAGTCTTTGGTCGCTTACCAACCAGCACCGAAAGTCTGACAGATAGCCAGTTAGCTTTCAAAAAGAAATCAAAATATTTCTGAATGGCAACTCCTTCTACACTTCATATGAACCTTTAGATAAATAATGAATAATAAATAATTTCGTTAAAATACATAAAATACTAAAAAAATGTAAAATCCGTAAAATTTTTATTGTTTTTAAACTGACATGTTCCACATCATACCGAAATGTCGTATGTATTATCTACAGAAGAAGTATTAATCTAATATAAGCTAAACTAATCTACTTCTGAATACGATAACAGATGAGGGTGAATACTGTCGGTTATTTTGATTTGTAATATAATTTTCACTGTAGACAGCATATTAAGCACCATGAATATCGACACTAACTAAAAAAATCTCATTTCATTTTAAGAATAAAAACTTGCTAGTAATCACCTGAAGACCTGACATTTTGCAGAAAGACATCATATATCTATTCAAATACGCAAAGTTATTTTTTTTTTCCTACACTTCCAGGCATTTGAGGAAATGTGGAATGTAGGAAATTTGTATGATACTACAATATTTAATATAACAAATAATCGATAATAAGACGTCAAATGCAATAAAGATGCTTGTCAACACATTCCGCAGTTGTTGTTATGCACATTCGAGCCACAAACGTCAAGAATCTTAACACTTATTTCTTAAAGACAATTAATTACATTTGCAAGAATATTCATGTATTAGAACGTAAAAATTTCAGAATGGGTGAGATACTTACTTTTCAAATAATATGCCTGTCGTTATAATAAAATACGAGTACATGATTACATGATTATCATGTATGAAGTATGCGTGTGTATTCTATTTTTTTGCAGCAGAATGAGCTGAAATTCTACACTTATTCGAAAGTATTTGTTCAAGAAAAACTTCTATATAATGTGGTTAATCAGTGGTGTTCGGCTGTTTTTTTTTCGATAATTCGTTTTATTAATTTAGTAACGTATGAGACATAAATATGTATCAACTATTTAATTACTAAATAGAAAAAAAATTGAAGAAAGGAAAAAGAAACATTGTCATTAGAATGCCTGAATCTGCTTTCTCATCACTTGGTGCGTTAGTGTGGTTGTAGCTGTTAAACTGTAACAAATTACATAGCAGATAGTATCACGACAGTATGTTCTAGATACTGGTCTCTATTACACTGTGGCAATGTTCTCAATACAACCTGAATATGTAACTCTGGTCTCTGATAATAGAACTGAAGCGCATCTGCATTGTCGTAATTTTTGAATATGGTTTTGCATTGGCGGCCATTTTGTAATTTGGCAAATGAATTTCCATTAGTCTGTACGGGCAAAGAGTTTCTTGCTTGCTTCTTGTCTTGACACTCTGCTTTGTAATAGGCTGGTATGCCAGCGGAATCGAAATTTACTTACTTTTCATGTCCTAATAATATATCATCTGTGGCCTGTACGTTCAAACATCCAACTAGTAAAGAGATTAATGGACTGTGGTAACAGCTGGTTCTTTGCCAGTGTACTTACTATAAATCTGTTTTTCAGAGACACGACCACGTATTTTGGAATTTGTGTCGGTGACGTATACGTTAATTTTCACATGTATTCCGTAGTAAAATACCTTCACTCAGCAATGCTTGTTCAGGCAAGCCATACTGTTTGCGCTGGGTCCACGAAACCTTATCGCAGTTGCTTGGAAGTTTCTTTGCTTTGTCTGATATCTCTGTTTATAAAGCCGCAGTAGGGAGTTGCAGCCTTTTGTTTACTGAGGATGCCGTGTTTAGGTTCGTTTAAGCAGCTGCCAGATAGCTACTTTCAAGCGCGAGCCAGTAGATGTTAATGCGCATGCGCAGCTATGATGACATATTTGGAGTTTGCACAGCTTGAACGCATTTCGTCCCAATTCTGTTAGGAGTCTCACGCATAGCGATGGAACAACTGAACTACGACCTCATTATTTTGGTATTACTATATAATGCCGAGCAATTATGCAGAACCACAATGGTTTATTTTTCGATTTTATTAGTTCGACTTAATGAAACCATGATTAGGGTATTAAAATTTTTCACGTAATACATCATACGTACATGGTAACGAAAATGTGTACAGTGATAAAACACTGAACGATTTGTTGGCAGTGTGTTCCAGTAATTTGCCAAGAAACGTCAGTCTGTAAATTCAAAACGTAAAAAACACAAATCAAGACATAAATTGAAGCCTAGGGAATGTACCACAGTTATATGAAACATTGTTTCGTGGATAGTGGATGCCTAAAAGAAAACATTTTTTCTTATTAAGCGGTCAATATAGGTATTTATTTTATTCTCAATTACTTAATAAATCGCCTGTGTATTAACCTTCAAGTTACCATTTACTAATACTCGTACGTGCAGCATTAACGTAGCCTACATTGTTTCATGAAACAAACAACACATCCGAGTATAAGCCAAGAGTATCAATTTCGTTAACTTAGTCGAACCACTATTCGTCCTTAAGAGTATATCAACATGTCCAGATTAACGTAGGTGTGCCTGATGTTAAGGTCTTCTTAGTGGTTTTCAAAATACCAATTTCCTTTGAGTATACTCTCATGTTTAGTTCTTTATTCTAGCAGAATATGAAATTTGCTAACAGTATATGCATTATAAAATAAAACGGGAGCTCTTAAAAACACAGCGAACAGTTTAGACAAGGCAACAGTCTGGAATATTGTTTCTTTCAGATAAATTGACGCCTCTGTGGCAAAGAACAGTTTATTGTAGTTGATTGAAAAAAGCCATTTTTTCGCAAACCGACAAAAATAACTTAAATGTTCTTCAAATAGAATAATTCTTGATCTTGTTTGAACGTTCAATAGTGAGTCGTGTGTCCAAATAACTATAATACAGACATTAATAGACATTTCCACTTGGTGATTATTATATAACACATATATTTTTCAATATACCGTGTCAATTTCGTTCACTGTATGAACATCTTCAGTATAGATTAAATCCAGGGAACTCATGTGCACTTTACAATTATTTAACAGCTAAAATATATAAAATGACCTGTCAGGTGTGAATTACACGTTCAACTCAATGCTTGGTCTCTGCTAATAACGTGGAAATAAAATTAGAAAACTGAAAAATTATCATGTTATTTTATTAGCCTTCAGCCATTTTGTGAATAAATTCACCTAACAGTTCCCAGTCACAAAAATCCGTTTTGTTTTCATATGACAAGACACTTGTAGACGAAGACAAAACAAATGAAACTATCACGAAACGTAAACACGGATACATGGAGCGCCCTTCCACTACAACTCAGACAGTTTTGCGCATGCGCGAATCTGGCAGTTTGAGCGCACCAGACATATTTTTCCGGGTAGAATCTGGTACCTTGCGGCTACTGCTTAAACAGCAAACAGCTGCTCGGCGAGTAACCAGAAGCAGGCGAAGTGGCTGCTTGAACTTAATTTCAGCTCTGCGCATGCGCGAGTAGCTAGCTGACAGCTGCTTAAACGAACCTTTTGTTTGCACTAATTCATTATGAATACTTTTTACGAAAATTGCTAAGGTAGCAATAATTACAGTGTAACTTTCGCAGATGTAATAAACATAATTTACAAAAGCCTGTTCTTATAGGACGTGAAACAAAGATAAATCGTGTAAAGTAGACATTGAGTTAATAATCATTTGCAGCCAAGAGTACAGACGTACTAACATTGAAAATTCTCCATAATATTATCCGAGAAGTGGGGGTAGATATTACTTGCAGTACTGTTGCATAAAATAAGGCGTGAAATATGGCAGAGGAGGTATTGGGTCATAAGGAAATATCAAGTGCTTGCGACACATAGAGACATGCCTCACGAATAGGACATACGGTTAAAAAAGAAGCTATTGGTAAGTGGAAAAATGTTCCAAAGCGAACGCAAAGAAAAGTAATTCCTCATTGGTGAAAAATATGGGAAGTTGTATTGGGACAAACTTTGACGATTTCCACTTCCCTATATCAGCCCTGTTTTGTAGGATATAAAGGAAAGTTTGTTTACACTTTAAAATTCTGAAATTATATATATATATATATTGTTTATAAATATTGTGATTCTTATATCGTTTTTGTTTGTTTTCTGTATGTCTCATGTACGATCGACGTGTCGCAATGAACAAGGGCAGCGTCGTCGCCGCCGCAGCCAACATTACAGCAGGCGCCCACTATTAGAATTTAACCGACGGCTACGGGGGCTACGTATCCGGCTGCTCCTTCTCTATTCCCGCGCGTCGATAGTTTTCAAAGAAACATTATCTTGATTACATTGTTAGAGTTGTTCATGATCTGTCATACTGAATAGACATTTCTTAAAAGAAGTACTGATTTGGACTTATACTATTTCAGATTACAATAAATGTTATTGCATTGAAAGTATCTGAAGTGTGTTATGAAGATTTATGTAATGTGTACTTTATATCTACAGCAAGACAAAATCTGATTTAATGAAAGTTTTTTTAATTCTGTAGGAAGATTACTTAATGAATCAGTAAAATTTAACATTGAGTTATATTCGACTGTGACAATAACTTATATTGGGTGTGAATTTATAACATCGATTTTAGCAGGCGGTGAATTTAATGTTTGAGCTGAAGCTGTGGGTCAAGTCTAGTCATAGACCAAAGATAATATAGACTGCGTATGTCGTCATTACGCTGAAACCAAAATCTAAGTCACATGACTCGGGGCAACAAGCCGTTTTCGTATTAAGAGCAGTGTGAAGCGGAGCTGACAAATGAGGCGTTGATTTTAAAAACGAAACGTCTAATTATATCTTCATAACGGTTTTAGCAGTACAGCTAATGTTATTTCTCTGCAAATCCTAAAGCGGTGGTTATAGTTTTCACATGTGATAGGTGAAATATATAAGTGACTTGAAGACGAAAAATCAATTTTACAAACAGCATCAGTTTTCTTACGTTTCCTCAACAATACGTGCTAATGTTATGTTATGCTTTTATACGAACTAAAAGCGATCTAAATCCGTAATATCAGATTTTTTTTTACACAATACAAGCGTTTGTATTTTACGACTTCTGCATGTACAGCGATGCCAATACGTAAACCACGGAAAGCACTCGCTATTTACATTAGAGTAACTGAAGTGCAAACACAACTACTAAAACTAGTTTTATAGGTATACTGAATGTTCTGTATTCAAATATAGCTGTGTACAACGCCATTAAAAGCAGAAATGACTTACTTGATGAAATATAAATTTAGCCTAGACCAGCTAGAATTGTCCCGCTCTAATAATTACATTCATTAGTTAAAAAAATCATAATGCTGCACAAACACTAACAGTAATTCTATTTCTTGTAAAAAGAACTGCGAATAAGTGTCTACTTGTCACATATAAAAAGGATCATCGCATTAATATTGGTATACTTGTGCAAAAACTACGTTACCTTTGGTAATTGTGAAGGACGCTTGCACGGGCGTCCGTTTCGATAAATCTCGAACGCGCGATCCTAGTTCAATATGTGGTGCATTTCGATATGTTCCAAGATAGCGCGAATTATTAACAGTTCAAATTGTGTTCCGAAGGTAGCAAATGTGAGTTTGAGTTATATTATTTTGAACGTAATATGAATGCGAGTGGTGCTGTTTCCCTTACGTGGAAGAACTTAATTCCGCGTCTAGCAACGGTGGAAGATAGCTGGAAGTTTTGCACAGACTTTAATTTATTGCCAGGAGATGAGGAAAGGGTCTGTGTTGATTGCAAGTCTGTGAATAGTGTAATTTTAGGGAAGAAAAGTGCAGACGCTGAATATCCCTATCAGTTGTACTGCAAAAATTGTAAAAAACGCACGTCTGCAAGAAAGAATACGTGGTTTGATAATACTAAAATATCAATAGACAAGAGTGTTATTTTGGTTGCGTGCTGGATTCGACAGTATACACAAGAAGCCGCAGCATCCGAAAGTGGGTTATCTCGGAGAACTGTTTGTGATTATTATGGCTTTTGTAGGGAAGTTTGTTATGTCATAGTAACTCAAGATAGCGTTCCCATCGGTGGCCCAAATAAAGTTGTAGAGGTTGATGAGTCCCATATCTGCACCAGGAAATTTCAACGTGGCAGATCTCTGAAGAACGAGGTGGAACAATTGTGGGTGTTTGGCGGGATCGAACGAGATTCCCGAAAGTGTTTTATCGTGCGTGTCCTATCGAGGGAGAAAAAGACACTCGTAGGATTGATAAAACATTTTATATTACCGGGTACTAAAATCATCACCGACGGATTTTCGTCTTACAAGTCCCTGAAGGCGGAAGGGTTCGATCACGAGTTCGTGAACCACTCGGTTGAGTTTGTGTCCTCAGATGACCCTTCCGTCCATACTCAAAATATTGAGAGACTATGGAAGTCCCTAAAAACATCTATTAAGAGAGAAGGTCGTCCGGGGGACAGGGACGAACTATATCTCTTTCAATATATATATTTTCACAACCTGCGGCTGCAAGGGAAGACTGACGCCTGTGACACTCTTCCGGTTTTCTTTCATGATATTAGCAGGGTGTACCCAGGCTACGGGAAGGAAGGTCTCGTACCTGCTGCATACACAAGTGACTAATAATGTAAGTACTCTTACTACTACTACTACTTCTACTTACTGCGCTTAAAAAAAACTCACGGGATGCAGATAGATCTGTATTTTACTGTACTCGCAGTATTGTCCAGAATAATGTAAGATAACCACTTCCAAAAATGTTACGCACGCGCGAAATTAAGTACGATATCAATCTTTTTGTTTCAGTTTATTAAAAAAAAAATCTCACGGGATGCAGACAGATCTATCTATTACTGCAAGGTATGTCGAGGTAAAGTACCTTGAAGTGACATTTACATACAGTAACTTTAACCCTCCCCCATCTTGGAACATATCGAAATGCACCACATATCGAAGTGTGGTCGCGTGCTCGAGATTTATCGAAACGGACGCCCGTGCAAGCGTCCTTCACAATTACCTTACCTTTAGTAGCATATAAATAAAAGCCGTTTCTTTGTTAAAATCAGTACTTGACTTCAGCTGAAAACTAGAAAAACTATTACTCATAATGACGAACACTCAGTCACGTTACTAGGGGCAATGTTAAATGTTAGTTTCAAACCACAACATGGCAGAGATGGGGTCACGCGCAGTCTATGTTATCTTTGGTCTATGAGTCTAGTATACGATACAACACGTCGGCTTTGATCAATGACGTCATCAGTCAAAGATAATATATATATATATATATATATATATATATATATATATATATATATATATATATATTAACTTTTTTGTATCAAAGATATAGAACTATTTGCATACGGTCGTTGATTACATTAAAGATAGACAATTGATATATCGATTACATACTGATCGACAGTTTTGTTATAATTTAAGGATAAATATTTTCACGGAGAAATTTATTGCTTACAATCGACAGTAAGTTATATAGTTTATTGTTCGTTCTTATTTTATGTGAATTTATATAATTCATTATTGACTTTTATCCGTATTTAATTATTTTATTGATCTTTTTAGGAATGGAAGATAACGAAAAAATTAATAAAGATCAACTTTCATTAATGATTGGTGAAGTCATGGTGTCTCCAACAAAATTTTTACCATTTTTGTATTAATTGCGAAATTGGTTAAAGTTTACTATGCTTCTCGCTGGGCTGCAGTGGTTATGACGGCAGCTCAGATGAGCAATAAATGTTTTTTCTTGACAGCTTCAATTAAAACGAAAAATTAATTTCTGAACGGTCAAGGGTACATACAAGAACCTGTCAACCATAGAGCAGGTACAGTATTAATTTTGCTGCGAGTGAAATGAACAGCAATAATATTTTTACTCTGTAGCTCTTGAAAAATATTAACGCAGTTCTACACTTCACTGTTCATCTGTTGCCAACATAAGCGCTGGAGCTCGGCGAGAAGCGTCGTAAAATTTTACCGCTGAGTGCGTTTTCTTCTCAGGTGAAACATTCAGCTGTTACCTCCTTGCTTACTCATTCAGTTATTTTGAAAGCAATATAACCTTTATTGCATTTTGTTTATTACGATCCAGAAAGAATTTCTGCGATAATTGACATTTCCAGTTCGGTTTTTTTTTTTTTTTTTTAAACAGATAAAAATTACAATCTTTTAGGAGTCCTGTTCTTCATCGTTTTCTCGTCAGCTGTAGCGTTCTCTTTGTTTACGTCAGTCCCCCCCCCCCCCCTGCCTTGTCTGGCTCTGCAACAGCAGGATTTTTTTATTGTATTTGAATTCAAAAACTTTTTTGCAAGCAGACCGAACAACCCATTTTATATCATTTGTAAGTCGGTGGACGAAAATGTTAGGCATACATGCTAGCATTTTCAGCATTGAACTAGATAACATTTTACTTTGGTTTTCCAAAAATATAGAAAAACAACGGTAAAAAGTAGCCCTTGGTTTAATGGTTCCATGTGCAGTACAGCATCACTACAATCATGTACATCTGCATATTTACTCCGCAAATCACATTTAAGTGCTTGGCAGACGGTTTATCGTACCGCTTTCATTATATTTCTCTACCGTACGATTCTGTAGTAGCGAGCGAGAAAAGGAATACCTACATCTCTCAGTTGTCGATCCGATTCCTCTTGTGATGATGTCTCCCTATGTAGGTGCGTGCTAACAAAACATGTTCGCATTCGAAGGAGAAAGTTGTTGAATCAAATTTCGCAAATAGATCTCGCCGCTACAAATAAAGCCTTTGTTTTAATTATTTACACCCCCAACTGGAGCATGTAACAGGACAATACGAAACGAGCTGTCCTTCTTTGTTCTCTATATCCTCTGTCAGTGCCACTTGGTGGGGATCCCACAATGCGTAACTGTACTTCAAAATAGGACGTACAAGTGTAGTGTAGGTAGTTTCTTTAATAGAACTGTGGCATCTTCTACGTGTTCTGCCAATGAAATGTAACGTATGTGATCTATCTAATTAAAGTTGTTAGAAATTGTAATTCCTATGTATGTAATTGTATGTACGGTCTGTAAATGTAACTGATTTCTCTTGTACATGAGGGTTAACGGTTTTCTTTTACTGTTCATATAGATGCTTTTCACTGTTCATTATTTACGCTCAGTTTCCAATTTAGATATCTGAATAGTTTTTACAGTTGCTTTTGATCTTCCGGTGACGTTACTAAGCAATAAAGGGCAGTATCGTCTGCGAACTGTCTAAGGAGATGCTCAAATTATCGTTTATTAGGACAAGTAGTTGTACTCGGAAATTAATGTGAACAACTTGTTATATATTTGGCCCACAATGTTAGAACTATCGTAGATTGATATAATTGTATAAGTTTGGTCCAAAACACTGTAATGTATTATTTTATTTGTTTATCACGAGGTATCTCGGCGTAAATGCCGTCGTCAAATGTCTTTGGTATTCTCAGGCATTGACAAATATGGTAACTTGCTAAAATTTGTGAATGAAACTTAAAACACCAGTTCAAAAATAGTCAGTTGAAGCAGTTAAGGCCTATAAAGACCAACGACACCTGACGATGGCACTTACGCCGAAAGATATCTCGTGATAAATAAATAAAATAAAACAGTGTTTCGGACCAACCTTTTACAATAATGTGAATAATTCATAAGATTGCAAAAATGGCCATGGAAGACAGGATAGATCACGAATTATGCATTACAAACGAGCGGACAACGTCAAAACAACTTAGAGCGTGTTGCAGAAAGTTACATTAATGTCTAGCTTCACCAATCTGTGCAACCGGCAAGCGCCTGGGAAATGTCAATACATCCCTATCGACAGCAGGAGTAGAGTTGTCGAGTTCGAGTGTTTCATTTGAGGACAGATTCAGGAGAGTTTCCGAGTTCTAGTGTTTGGTTTACCATCAGCAGGTAAAAGTTGCCGAGTTCGTGTGAGTCCTTCCAGTGAGGTGACTGGCTCTTCGTTTCAGTATTGGAAAACGGCATCCTGTCTCATCCACTGTGACAACCGCTGAAAAGAAAGTCCCATTTGTGTCGTCATCAAGCGTGAATAATGGCCAACAACATGTCACGCGTGCAGCCTTGTGGTCAAATGTCGGCTGTCATCTCTTACGACACCCACATGGAGGGCACTTTTTGCCTTTTCAAGTCATTGTGCAGGAGTGTGATCACAGAACCCACGGCAATGCTAACTTTGGAGGCGATGTGTTCGACAGCTCTTCGGTGATCCTCCGAAACCATTAACTCCATTCGCTCGATCATGTCGTCAGACCGGTTGGTGCGATGCCGAGACTGTCTCGGTGCGACGTCACACGAGGTTCTTTGAACAGTCGTACCCTTGAACGCACACTGGACACAGCTGTGACACCGTCACCAGATGTCTCTTCAATCGGTGGCACAGTACGCTGATGAAGAAGAATGGTTCACGCTGTTCTTGTAACGGGAGAGTCTGAAGTGCCACTAGAGTTATATGTACCGTAGAGTGCTCCCAACTGTATCACGCAGTCACAATGACTGCGCACGCATTTTAAAAATAAAACATTTTTCCCTGTCAGTTGCAACGAGCTTAAATTTCATAGAGTGACTAACACACCAGTTACAGTGCTTTTTACGGCAAGCTGTGTAAACTCGGCCGCCATATTTTCGGTAGTCAGTGCAGTTGAGCGTAGTCTATCGTATGTCATTGCTGAGTTTGAGCGGTTGTATTCAATGTACTGTATATCGTATTTAATGTGTACTGTCTATAAAATTTTTGCTGCTGAAATATCCCTAGCCCGCCGCGGTGACCGAGGGGACAGTCACGGTCTGCACGGTGCACGGCCACCACGGTCTCGGGTTCGAATCCCCCTCGGGCATGGATATTTATGCCGTCCTTAGTGTTAGCTAGTTCTTAAGTGGGTTGTAAGTTTACGGACTGATGACCCCGTAGTTAAGTCCCATAAGCTATACAAACATTTGAAATATCCCTAAAGTGTGTTCAGCATTTAAATGCACAAATCGAGGTGATAAAATGACAAGTAATTCGTACATGAATACCAAATGTTTTGCACTGTTTGAACTCACTGTCTATATTTAAACAAAATTTCTGACTAGTGGCACTTAGCTGCCCCAAGAGTAAGGCAATTCCCTTGAAGTACAGACGATAAAAATACTCAGTCTTCTACCTAGTGTTAGTGTGTTTTTGTGATGTTTCTTCTTCTGCTGCTGCTGTGGTCGATGAAACCACACTTTTGAGTGTCTAGACCTTCTTTAAAAATAATTTCATTTGTTGTTGACATTACTTGATCGACCATGGTTGACATATACCCAGGGTAAAGCGCGGAATCAGTTGTAACTTGTAGAACCTTTTCACTTGTATATGTACCTATTTCAGCGTGGCATTTCGAGGTGGAATGGTTTTATGCCAGATGACTTAGGCACATTTTTAACTGCAGTATTTTGTTGTCACTTTCGTCTTTGTACTAAAATTACGTTCAGCAAAGTTCACAACCAAGCCCTTTGATAGCAATTTTACAAGATTGTAGCCTTACTAAGTTTAGTATACACAAGATAAATGTGTACTAGACTTTACGAAAACAGTTTTAATAACATATTAAGAACAGATGCAAATCCATGAACATGATTGTTCGTCATGTTTCGCAGCTCGTTTAGACCCTGTAATTTCGTTAAAATCATCACAAATATTTTCACAGCGGCACCTTTGTAGTGAATATAAACCTCAACTAACTGTTATACTAGGAACCGAAACGGTATTACTGACAGGTTCGTTATATTTCATTGCCGTATTGTTAGGTAATATACCACCAAGCTCGTCAATTCGCAGCTTCGATTTAGTCTGACGGAACTTGATGCACATCTGTATTCAATAAACAATCTTTATTTAAAACGTGGAATTATAAATACGTAAAATTCTCGACTGGGTTATACCAGCTTGGAAGCTGTGTGCGTGTAGTTTGTGTTGAACGTATCGTTAAATCAGACAACAAATTATTCATTAACACAGTAATTTGGTTTAATTATGGCCCTGATATTGATGCATATAGTGTTAAATAAGAAACAGTGTATTAAACTGATTATGTGCGCAACATATCTTTTAACAAAACAACTGTGTCAAGTCACCATATGAAACAGGCACTGACTATACTAAAAAAAAAATTGACTGCGAGAAAGATATTAAAAAACACAAACCACTTTCTTAGTGTATGACTGCGAGAATTTTATGCAGATCAGTACCTGATTATCGAAATTTAGTATCATAATCAATTAACTGCAGTGTTGCATGACAATCATTTCCTATGGCACCAATACGAAATCTGTTCAACAAGATTACAAAATAAATACTGCACTTTAAATCCACAAATAACTAATTATCAAATGAAGGAAGTAGGTTAATCTTTTAACTACGTAAATGAAAGAGAAAAGAAAGGTCAACTTTGTTACTTATTATTAATAATTACCACTACATTACCTACATAATACAACCTTCATTGCAGCGGTGGTACAACGTTTTCATAGTAATAAAAGATACAATGTATATTCCAAATACAATCAAATCAACTTGCAGCCTCTGCTCTACATCGGAGCCATGCACACACCTCAACCCCTCTCTAAGCGAGCTAAACCACAAGTCCCTCTCTCTCTCTCTCTCTCTCTCTCTGCGCGAGCTACAATGCTATGAAATGCGTAATCTTTGCCAAAGATGAAGCTTCACAGACTTAAGTACACATATCGATACACACAGTAGAAGCAATATTATACATTTTCTTGCAAATTTTTTATGGACACGTTTCAACGTCAACATGATCCGGCTGCAAGCCCGAAATATGATGGAAGAATCAATACGCCGGGAAAACTTCAAGATACACATCATCACAAATGTTTTGACAGCGGCACTTTTGTAGTGAATATAAACCTCAGCTAATAGGAACTACAATACTAGGAACCGAAGCGGTATTACTGACAGGTTCGTTATATTTGATTTCCGTATTGTTAGGTAATATACTACCAAGCTCGTAAATTCGCAGCTTCGATTAAGTCTGACGGAACTTGATGCACATCTTTATTCAATAGTCAATCTTTATTTAAAACGTGGAATTATAAATACGTAAAATTCTCGACTGGGTTATACCAGCTGTCTGCCGATTATAATGTAGCGCCTGTATGGTGTTTGGTGGGAGTCGATAGCTGAAATATTATGTACTGAACTGGGAACAAATGGAAATGGCGGATTATGATAAAAAGGGAATAAAAATTAAATTAAAAACAAAAAGAGTTAGAACGACTGTAAGGGTAAAGATAGGCGGCTTCTACATTATAAAAAGAAGACGATGTTACTTTCAGTAAGAACCATCTCGATGTGCAATGATGGTACGTCAGGGATCTGTAATCAAATATTATATAATTAAAGGAACACACCGTCGTATTGAAATATGTTATTGTGCGGTGGGCCGTGTGCAAAATTTTAGTTGTGGGCTTCGCTAATACGCTTGGCAAGAATGTAACATAAACGGAAAAAATATTCGGACTTCATTTTAATAAATAGCTATACAAATTCGACTGCAGGTCCTGTAATCATCCCCATCTTTGATGTAGGAAATATTGGAATAGAAAAAAAGCAATGAAACCGATTTAACAATTACTGCACTGCTCATTATTAGCCGTAATGGCGTCCAATTCCTTCACACTTCAAGTTCACGCCACTCGAGTGAAAAAGGGCAGCTAAATGAAAGATGACTGCCATTTAAAATTTTATATTGATGTATTTCAAGTTAAAAATCATAATTTACAGGAGCGGCACTAACACAAAATTGAGTATGACCAGGGAAGAGCTGCATCGAATACGTCTTATCTCCAGCAAGGCGATACGAAGACAAAAAACTTTAATCGCTGTTCCTTCTCTCCCGCAGAAAAACAAGGGAAGGTGGATCGCAGATAATTTAATGGGAGAGAAAGAAGAACGACCTTTGCCCTACTCGAAATTTCTCTGATTCATGAAATTGTTTTATTTATTTATCTACGATTTATATTGTGTCGTTTCACGATACCCCAAATAACATGGCGGACGCCAGTTCAATTTGCGTCAAACATGGCGGACCTATCGCCACTCTATGAAATTCAAGCTCTTTGGTTAGTAGCCAGTTCCGATAAAAAAGTCAGAGGTTGTGTAACTTGACTGCACCTCGTAGTTGCGGCGTCCGCTACGCCTCCTGCGCTCAGTGGCTGCGCTTTCGACTGCGGCGTGGCGTTTACACGGGTGGGCGCACCCTCTGAGCCGCGGCCCTCAGTTCAGGCAGGTCACGCTGTCGTCACGCGGGATGACTGCTAGACGCTTCGTCCGCTGGCACTGCCGGCGCTCTTTCGGGGGATCCCCACTTCATTCCGCAACAGTTACATGATTGGAAAGTGACACACAATCCCTGGACTTTGAAACATCCAACATAAATTGTAAGCACATGGCAACACAGAAAACGCAACATTTCCACAATAATGACGAAGGAAAGAAAATAGATTCATGTCAATATATTGACAGTCAATTTTTAAAGCATTAGAAATAAACTCCCCGAATTCAATTCACTGCATTGCAGGAAAGTCTTCGCGCTCGAATAATACTCAGGACTGAAAGTTGGAAGCCTCAAAATATTTAGCGAAGATAGATCAGGTACGATCGTAGGGTGTGTGCGCTGAACCCGAAGTCGAGAGTGATTCAGAGGTTATCAGGAAACCTATGACAAGTATAGGCGAAATGGTACTGTTGTTGTACCATTCACAAAGAAGCATATACAACACTCAAGTTGGAATCTAAAGCTATTCAATGAAGCGCTACCTATGAAGGGGACAGTGAGATATCTAGGGGTTACCCTAGATGAGAAACTGACATGGACCCCTCGCATTAGGAATATTTGCTCCAAAGCAAAAGGTACTCTTGTAAGTACCAGGAGAGCAGAGCTTGTGGCAAAAATTGCGGGCTGAGCCCCAAGGGTATGCACTGGATATACACCACGGTGATTAGACACAGGATCACCTATGGGGCGGTCGTGTGGTGGAAGAAGGTAGAACAGCAGGTTGCTGCCAAGGAGCTTGGTAAGGTGCAGAGATTAGTCTGCTTAGCCGTAACAGGCGGAATTAGCAGCACACCAACTGCTGGGATGGAAACCATGCTGGATATGGCCCCATTACACCTTTGGGTCAAGATGGAGGTGGCAGCTGGTGCCTACAGACTCAAATCTGTCAACAACTGGAACTCTTTGGGATATCCAGAATCACACACTAAAATAGTGAGTGAGGTAAATATAGGAAAAGTTGGGGAAATGCCAGCCGACTATATTATAACCCCATATTGCTTCAACAAGCCTTTCAATATAACAATTGGAAGTAGGGAGCAGTGGGAGAAAGTAGTTCGACACCGTACGGGGGATATTGTCTGCTTCACTGACGGGTCAAAATCAGACCCAGGCGTTGGGGCCGGGGTATACGGGGTGCAACCAAGACTGGAGGGCGTCATCTCTCTAGGGAAACTGGCCTCAGTATTCCAGGCCGAAAACAGTGCCATCAGGGCATGTATGGAGGAGAATTTGCGTAGGTGCCAAAAAGATCGTAGCATCTATATCTATTCAGACAGCCAGGTAGCTCTGAGATCACTGGCAGCTCCTGCAACCATGTCAAAAATTGTTGCAGAATGTCACAGGGTTCTGGTGGAGCTAGGGGAAAGCAATAGGGTAAACCTATTGTGGGTCCCTGGCCACTCGGGGATCAGTGGCAACGAACATGCCGACAGATTAGCCAGGATGGGGGCAGAGACTCCATTTATTGGACCGGAACCTGTCCTGACAATCGCCAAGGCAATGATCAAATTGGAGCTACGTAACTGGCTCAGACGACAGCACGTAGAATATTGGACCAAAGTCTACCAACAAAAACATGGCAAGGTAATGATGTCAAAGCCATGTTTTAAAAGAAGCTCTTCAATCCTGGGCCTGAACAGGAGAGAGATTAAACTCATGGTTGGATTGCTGACAGGCCATGGGAATTTAAAAAACACCTACATACAATGTGAATAACAGAAGAGGACCCTAAATGTAGGATCTGTGATGTCGGTGATGAAACTGCATCACATCTAATCTACGAATGCATTGCATTGGAGAGTAAAAGGCACAGAACATGTGGGACAACCAGACCCGAAGAAATTGTGGCTAATAAAGAACTGGTAAAGGGTCTCCTTGCACTGTTCAAGGGCATTGGTTGGCTTTACTATATATACAGGGAGCGATACCACACAATAAACTTAGTTTCGGTGCGGGCAGTGGCGGGTTGGACCAAGACTGTTTTGGCTTCCCCGAGAAAATCAAATCAAATCAAATAGGCTAAATCAAGTTAATACGTAGTTAGGTGTTTTTACTTGCCATCCAGTTCCACCGTCACAGTGCTACAGTCATTCAAAGAAAGATTACGATCAGTACCGCAAATGTCCGTGGACCATGCTTTATTAGTTGGGTGTGAATTCAACCTGCCACGTATAGCCCGGGACGCCTATGCTTTCACTACAGGGGGAACAGACAAGCACGTATTCTGAACACTGTTTTGAGCAGCTAAATCGTCAGCCCACGCAATGGAAATATTTTGGACATTATGGCTATAAACAGGTCAGACTTTGTCAATGTTGTCACTGTAGAGACACGTGTTAGTGATCATGATGTCGTTATAGCGATAATGACCACCAAAGTTAAGAAATCGGTCAAGAAGCCTAGGAGAGTGTTTGTGCTACAGAGAGCAGATAAGCAATTGTAAGCATTCCATTTAAGAAACGAATGGACATCGACCAGTTCCAGTACGAATAAAATTTAAATGCATTGTAATTAAAGCGCTAGAGAAGAATGTGCCGGCAAAGTGGATTACGGATGGGAATTAATAGTAATATCCGAAAAATGATGAGAAATCAAAGGCCGGTTGCATTCTAGATTCGAAAAAGGTCAAGAAAATGAAATCAGACAAAAGTTAGTAGAGATTCGCGCGTCTATAAACAGAGCACTGTGGAAGCATACAATCACTACCACCGTCATAGCTTAGGAAAAATCTTGCAGCAAATCCGAAAAAAATTGTCGTGTGTAAAATGAGCAAGCAGATCAAAGGTCTGTGTCCAATCACTTGTTGATCATTCTGGAGTGGTGATAGAACACAGCAAAATGAAGGCCGACGTTTTAAATTTAACAGTTTAGAAATCATTCACGCCGGAGGACCATGCAAACACAATCATTTGATGTTCGCACTAACTCCCGAATGGCGGACATAGTAATAGGCATAGTCGGTGTAGAGATGCATCTGAGAGAGTGGAAAACAAACAAATCGCCAGGTCCAGATGGCGTACCAATCTATTTTTACAAAGAATACTCGGCGACATTGGCCCCTTACTTAGCTTGCATTTATCGCGAATCTTTGATTCAGCGAAAAGTACCAACCGAAATGAAAAAGGCACAGGAAACACGCGTGAATAAGAAAGGCAAAACAACGGACCCACGAAATTACAGACCTGTATCATTAACATCAGTTTGCTGTAAAATTCTTGAACATATTCTCAGTTCTTAATATATAGAAATGAATATTTGTGTATTCGCATTTTATGCGCGGCCGTATCGTTCAACCGATTGTGATGAAACTTTATCATCATCAGGAGATATGACGTAAAAATAATGAAATGCGCGGAAAACTGCTGCATCATTAATTCGTTTCTTACGCCTTCCGCTGGACGGAATTGATTGAATGAAATTTGGAACAGAGGTAACTTACTCCGATTAATGCATGGGCTACCTATCGTAAACCGCCGTAGGGTGCGAGGCCGGGGTACCATACACCGGGATTAACAAATCTGCGACTCTTCACGCTGAAACGGCTTGAAGGAACTGAAAGAAATGTGGAATGAAGATGGGTTAAACCCCAGATTAATATATGGTCTACCTTTCGTAAGCCTCCGTAGGTGCATGGCGGAGGGTACGTTACAACAAACATCCAAATTGTTTCACTGGTCACCATGAAAGTCATAAGATAAATGTTTTAATTATTTTAATCTGTAAGCCAGTGAATTTAGCATGTCGGAGGTTACCTTGCGACTTTGACACCGCTTGACTAGTCACCAAGAAACTTGGCGGATTTATGTATGTTTCAAATTCAAATGTTGGTATAGCTTATGGGACTTAACTACGGGGTTATCAGTCCCTAAACTTAGAAACTACATATTAACTAGCTACTACTAAGGACGACACAAATATCCATGCCCGAGAGGTGATTTGAACCCCCGACCGTAGTGGCCGTGCAGACTGTGACTGGCGCGCCGCAGACAGCTCGGCCACCGCGGCCGCCTATGTATGTTTCCATATATAGGAGGGAGAGGAGTAGGTGGAAGAGGAGACGGTCAGAAAGGAGAGGGAAGAGACGGACAGATTTTGTTGTTGTTGTTGGATTTTTGAAGGGACTAAACAGCAACGATTATCAGTCCCTTGTTCCGTTCTGAGAGATAAAACATTGTGTTAAACGTTTCTAAGGAAATGCATTAACAAGTCAAAGAGTAAAAATCAAAAATGTTCAAATGTTTGTAAATCTATCGGACCAAACTGCGTGGTCATCAGTCCGTAGCTTACAAACTACTTAAACCTAGGTAAACTAACCTAAGGACAAACACACACACCCATGCCCCAGGGAGGACTCGAACCTCCACGGCGACCAACCGCGCGCTCCGCAGCGAGACACTTTAGACCGCTCGGCTACTCCACCGCGGCGAGTAAAAATCACTGGTAAATATGAGGAAAGGATACAAGGAAAAACGAAGAAGAAAAAACACCACCATTAAATCACATGATAAAAACCAGCTGCGCGAATAAAATCTAAAACACGTTGAACCATAGCAGCATCGTCTCCTAGCATAAAAGAAAGCGCAACTGGCAGATGAAGATTTTCGCAAGGCAACTAAAAGTGGACAGTCCACCAGAATGTGGACCACTGTCAAGGGGGCGCCACAGTCACACTGTCGTGCGTCCTCCCGCCAAAGAAGGTGGCCGTGCGTCAGCCATGTGTGGCCGATTCGTAGACGACAGAGAACAACCGATTCCCTACGAGACGACCGCGTCCGTAGAGAGCTTCACTGCACGAAGCTTGTTGGGTTGAGCAGAGTTAGCCCACTCGTAATCCCACAGGCTACGGATCTTCCGATGTAACTCCAGTCGGAGATCGAATAGCCAATGGGCTGGAGGAAGTAGCCTGCTTAGCCAGAGAGAGGGGAGAGCAGCTGGTGAACAGAGAGATGGGAAAGGAGGAGTTGGACTAATGGACGATTGGAAACCTGATACAACGGGTAATCAAAAGGTCAGTATAAATTTGAAACCTTAATAAATCACGGAATAATGTAGATAGAGAGGTAAAAATTGACACACATGCTTGGAATGACATGAGGTTTTATTAGGAAAAAACAAGTCTGGCAGATGGCGCTTCACCTGATCAGAAAAACAATAATTAGCATAATAAATTAAGATAAAGCAAATACTATGTTCTTTACAGGAAATGCTCAATATGTTTACCATCATTCCTCAACAATAGTTGTAGTCGAGGAATAATATTGTGAACAGCACTGTAAAGCATGACCGCATTTATGGTGAGGCATTGACGTTGGATGTTGTCTTTCAGCATCCCTAGAGATGTCGGTCGATCACGATACACTTGCGACTTCAGGTAACACCAAAGCCAATAATCGCACGGACGGAGGTCTCGGGACCTGGGAGGCCAAGCATGACGAATGTGAAGGTTGAGCACACGTTCATAACCAAACGACGCGCGCAAGAGATCTTTCACCGGTCTAGCAATATGGGGTGGAGCGCCACCCTGCATAAAAATCGAACGTTCCAGTAGGTGTTTATCAGCCAGGCTGGGGATGATGCGATTCTATATCAGCGTACTTCTCACCCGTCATGGTAGCAGTCACTGACGTTTTGTTGTCCAGCGCCATCTGTCGGAAATTTTTGAACTTTTTTTTTTTTTTTTTTTTTTTTTTTTTTTTTTTTTTTTTCCCCAATAAATCCCCATGTCATTCCAAGTATGTGTGTCAATTTTTACCTCTCTATCTACATTATTCCGTGATTTGTTAAGCTTTCAGATTGCTACTAACTTTTTGACCACCAGGTACATTTCTTCGTTTGTTCGTGTTTTATGCGCTACCATAACGTTCATCTGATTGCGATAAAACTTCGTCAACTTGCTTCTTGCACTTACGCGAAGGACACAGTACAGTTAACTTGCAGTAAGTGGCGAGCGCGTCGAACCGGCAAATGTATCTGAAGAACTGAGATGTTGCATGTAATTTAAAAGAATAACATAAGGTTCTTTACCTACGAAAATCGACAAAATTTGTAGTTTTATTCCGATCTTGATGAAATTTTGCAACCTTAACTTTCAAAACAAGAGTAACATATCTAATAATTCATACGGTGCATGGCGGAGGGTACTTGCAGTAGACGCTACTTCACTGATGACCATGAAAGTTAACAGAGTTATATACGTTTTGACAGATGGAGCATACAATGGACTGCGGAGGTGGAGGAGGAGTTAGAAAGGCGAGGAGGTGATTGGCAGAGAAAGGGGAAGGTGGAGGTCGGCAGAGAGAGAGGAGGAGATGAACAGAGAGTGAGAGGAGGAGGCATTGTGGGAGTAGGAAAGAGAATGTGCACTGAGAGAGAGAAAAGGAAAGAAAGACAAAACAATGAATTAAATATATACCTGGGCGACGCCGGGTTTTCAGCTAGTCTAATATACCGAGTGATCAAAAAGTCAGTATAAGTTTGAAAACTTAATACATCACGGAATAATGTAGATAGAAAGAGAAAAAAAAGACGTGCTTGGAATAACATGGGGTTTTATTACGACAAAAAACGGTTCAAAAATGTCCGACAGATGGCGCTGGACAGCAAAACGTCAGTGACTGCGGATGAAAATCGTGTATAAAAGGAGCTGTAATGAGAGAAAGAATCAGATGCACCGGCAGTCGCAGCATGTTGACGTTACCTGAAAAGGCGCTTTCAGTGAAGCTCTATTATCAGAATGGGGAATGTGCTAGTTCAGCGTTAAGATCCTATCGCCATACGGTAGTAAGAGAATTCGAACGGGTAAAGATCCGTTGACAAACTCAGCTGTGGCGAGAATGGTTTCGAAATTCGAAGCCACGGGTTGTTTAGACGATAGACCCCGAGCGCAAGGGGTAATGTTGCTGAGACAGTTCAGGAAGAAATGGAGACTGTAGTGGGTTCGTCTATGCACGGGGAATTCAGCGCTCGTGCAGTCGCACGTCGCACCGGCATTCCATACACTACTGTTTGGTTGGCACTTAGGCGTACCCTCCGATGCTATCCTTTCAAAATCCATTGGCATCATGAACTGTTACGTGGTGATTTAGTGAAGTGGAGGGCTTTTGCGGTGTGGGTGTTTCAAAAGATGGCGGAAGATGACGATTGGTTGAGTAACGTGTTGTGCACCGACGAAGCTCATTTCACACTCCGATGGTCTGTCAACGCCCACAACTGCAGAATTTGGGCTACCAAAAAACTTAGAACTGTAGTGGAAACTCCATTACATGACGAGAAAGTCACGGTATGGGTTGGATTTACCACATCTACCTTTATCGGGCCTTTATTCTCCGAGGAACTGCGTGATTTTGGTTTTGTAACTGCTACCGTCACGGGTGACAGGTATGCCGGTATATTACAGAATCGCATCATCCCCAGCGTGGCTGATAACACCTGCTGGAACATACGATTTTTATGCAGGATGGCGCTCCACCCCATATTGCTAGACGCGTGAAAGATCTCTTGCGCGCGTCGTCTGGTGGTGATTGTGTGCTCAACCGCCACTTTCGTCATGCTTGGCCTCCCAGGTCCCCAGACCTCAGTTCGTGCGATTACTGGCTTTGGGGTTACCTGAAGTCGCAAGTGTATCGTGATCGACGGACATCTCTAGGGATGCTGAAAGACTACATCCGACGCCAATGCCTCGCCATACCTCCGGACATGCTTTTCAGTGCTGTTCACGACATTATTCCTCGACTACAGCTATTGTTGAGGAATGATGGTGAACATATTAAGCATTTACTGTAAAGTATATCATCTTTGCTTTGTCTTAATTTGTTATGCCTAATTATTGCTTTTCTGATCAGATGAAGTGCCATCTGTCGGACATTTATTGAACTTCTTTTTGTCCTAATAAAACCCATGTCATTCCGATCATGTGTGTCAATTATTACCTCTCTATCTGCATTATTCCGTGATTTATTAATTTTTCAAATTTATATTGACTTTTTGATCACCCGGTATTTCCTTGAGATAAAAAAGCTTCTGTACATGCATGAGCACGGCCTCAGGAATCATCGATTGTGCGAATCCCAGCTTGCCCTTTTCTCTCATGACATCTTGCGTGCTATGGACGAAGGGCAACAAGCAATATGCATATTTATCGATTTTCGGTACTGCAACACAGACTGCTAACGAAGGTACGAACTTATGACATAGGTACCCAAATATGGGAGTGGCTCGAAGACTCCTTAAGTAATTGAAGCCATTACGTTGAGCTCGATGGCGAGTGTTCATCAGATACTAGGTATCGTCAGGGGTGACTCAGGGAAGTGTGATACGACGCCTAATATTTTATATCTATATAAATGATCTAACGGCTGCTTGCTGATGATGCTGTGTTGTACTGTAGAAGGATGCTGGAGTTGCACAAAATTTGTAGGTGATGTGAGGAATGGCAACTACCGCTAAATGTCGAAAAATGTAAGGTTATGCAGATGAGTTAGAGAAACAATCCCATAATGTTCGAATGCAGCATTAATAGAATGCTGCTTGCCAGAGTCGCATAATTAAATACCTAGGCGTAACGCTGTACAGCTATATAAAATGGAACGAAAATATAAGGACAATCGCATGAAAGACTAATGGTCGGCTTCAGTTTGTTGGGAGAAGTTTTGGAAGGTCTGATTCGTCTGTAAAGGAGACCGCATATACTCGTTAAACGCTTGTACGATCGCGTCTTGAGTATTGCTCAAGTGTTTGGGATCCCCACCAGATTGGGTTACAGGAGGACATAGAGACAGTTCAGTGGCGGCCAGCTAGGTTTGTAAACCACCAGAAAATGTCTTGAATGAGGCTGTACATCTTTTATCTATAGCTAGCTGAAAACCGACGTTGCTCGGGACTCATTTATTCCAATCTTCACATCCTCATCACTTCTCTCTCTCTCTCTCTCTCTTCTCTCTCTCTCTCTCTCTCTCTCTCTCTCTCTTCACCTACTTCTTTCCTTTGTCCATCTCCTCCTCTCCGCTCTCTTTGTCCATCTCCTCCTCTCCCCTTTCTCTGTTCGGTTCCTCTTCCCCCTTTGAATGCCTAACACCACCCTCCCTATATGCCGGAAATGGCCTCATCTCTGTGCCTAACTCCTTCTCCACATCCTCAGCCCATTTACTCCTCCATTTATCAGTGAAAAATTAAATAACTGTTAATTTTGATGGTGATCAGTGAAGTGTTGTCTATGTTCACTGCAAGTAACTCTCAAAATGAAATCTTAAGTAGAGAATGAAGTGTTGTTTTGAAGGTGCAGTGTGTCAAATTTTATCAAGATTTGATTAAAACTGTAGATTTTGTCGAAGTCCTTAAGTAAAGTACCCTCCGCCTTTCACCATACAAAATATTATGCACGCAGTGACCTTCCTCATAGTTTGAAACTCAAGTGTGCAAAATGTCAAAGCCGAAGTCCATTGGTTAAGTATCCTCTGCGACGTACCATACGAAATATTATGTAGACTGACCTTATTATATCCGGTGAACAGTACGTTAGCGTATAAAATACAAAGAAACAAACATTAATCTTGATAAAATTTGGCACACTGCACCTTCAAACCAACGCTTCATTGTCTACTTACGATTTCATAGTTTGCATTAAAATCATATTTCTTCTGCTGGCTGTTTTCACCCCAATGATTCTGTACGCTTGGTATGCATCAAAGCTAACAGCCAAGCATATTTTTTAAAAAATCTTACTTTAAATTGCTTACATACAATTCACATTGTGTGAACAATATTTATATTTTATGTGTGTCTTTGATGATTATCAGCCTATAAATTTTACTTAACTTCCAGAGAGGTGCCAGAATTGTCAGAAATTTTATTTCATTCGAAACTTCCCCGAAATCTGAAAATTAACTGTTTAGTAACGTTAATTAATTGAAGTGATTGTAGGTAATCTGAATATATTAATACTGCACTGGTAAACTGAATTGTTCAATCATATTTATAAATTTCATCGGGATCAGAATACAACTGTAGAATCTGACGAAGTCCATATGTAAATTATCCTTCGTCATGCACCATCCAAAATTTTATTTGACAGTGACCTTCCTCTTGTTTTGAAGGTCACTTGTCCAAATTGTCATGAAGTTTTTAGGATGAATAAATGGTCCTTATTCGCATGATGCAACAGGTTAACATTCATATAACTTTTTATGACGTCATATCTCCTGAACTATATGTCGTAAGCAGTTTCCGCCCCTCAGTCAATTGCAAGGAATGTGTGTACCAAATTTGGCTGAAATCGGTACAGTGGTTTAGAAGCAGACGTCGCATGATGCAGCACTTTTTCACGCATTAAATTGTTTATTACATCATATGTCATGAACTATTTGTCGTACAGCTATTTAATGGTACCTATGACCATCGCGAAAGTGCAAGCAATATGTTGAAAAATGTTTCATCACAATCGGTTGAACGGTACGGCCGCGCATAAAATACGAACACACATTCATTTTTATATATTAGACATATATGTTTCAAAACGTCAAATGGAACAGTGGATTTCTATCAATAACGGAGAAGGCAGCGTACGTACGTACGTACTCAAGAAGAAAACGAACCTGCATTCTGTTAAGAATAGTGAAAGTAATAACAACCTTTATTCCTATTACTCAAAAGTAAGAATAATTACAGTTTGATTATGTTTTCCAACAGTATGTTGCAGAAATTACGAATTCTGATTTTATTCAACAATTCTAATAACTACGAATTGCAACCAATAATACATGGGCAACGGAGCACACACAGTAATCTGCAAAGAACAGTATGCAGCTATGTTTGTCCACCTGTACCTGTAAAGAAAGTCACCACTCACAACGCGCAAAACGACATTTACTCATTGAATAGCAGAGACAATATAAGGTTTTTCAGATGGGAAACATCAAAGTGAGTCAATTCCTTTAACTATTTAGGATAAACGTAGTCTACAAGGAAAGTAGTGTAGATAGATTCATATCAGTGATGGCCAATAAGAAGAAAAGACGAATAGTTGAGTACTGTCATTATTAATGATTAAATCGGGATATGGTAAATAGCCTGTGATAAAATACGAAGAAAGGGAACTCCTTGAGCATGGCGGCTACTATCTGGCCTTTCAAATCAGCTGACGTCAGTAGCAATGCACACGGATAAGCCGTCGTCACATAGAGCGTATATCTGAACGTGTACGGCCCACGTGCTGAGTCCACGGTGCGGCTGAACACTCAGAAATTGTTCTGTTAAGCATACGAGAAGTGTGCCTTAACGCCCTCCAGCGGCAGTTGTAGGCTGCATTATGTTCCGGAACCACACTGTTTACGAAATGGACGGAGTGGGAGACAGAGAAACATTATTGCTTCACTCTCCCTTTTTAGTAAAACTCTTCCTCGCGAAGTGTTACTTTTTTTTTTTTTTTTTTTTTTTTTTAAGCTTATGGGACTTAACTACGGGGTCATCAGTCCCTAAACTTACAAACTACTTATGAACTACTTACGAAGTAGGACGGCACAAATATCCATGCCCGAGGGGGGATTCGAACCCCCGACCGTACTGGCCGTGCAGACCGTGACTGGAGCGCCTCAGTCCCCTCGGCCACCGCGCCCGGCACGAAGCGTTACAATACATATACATGTGGCGTCTGTTCGCAAGAATAGACGTCACTTCTGATCCTGCAGTTGTTATTATTTAATATTCATAGAATATATGACTTCAACTGCGATTGGGCAAAGCTGAAAATGTGTACCCAGCCGGGATTCGAGACCCGGGTTCGAATCCCGGCTGGGTACACATTTTCAGCTTTGCCTAATCGCAGTTGAAGTCATATATTCTATGAATATTTGTTACAATACAATTGTAGAATCTATAGAACATGTAAAATACAAGACTTGAAACAACAAATTACAAAATATTTTAGTCCAAGTAAGGTGCAAACCTGTTCAGAGGACGTGCATTTATGTTTAGAGAATATTTGACAATATACTTCTATCAAATTAATTAGAAACTCTTTGTATCTATCAGAAAACGCGAATACGAGAGAAATTAAGGATATTTGCTGCCTTCCTGGCGCTAACCAGCTCAGTTTTCAGTTTCGCGCTCTGTGACTCTGCTTTCTTCGCAAATTGTTAACTGACATGTAACTACAACAAATCGTCAAAAGAACACTACATTTTGATTCATATTCAATATGCTGTTGCCTCGAAATGACAAATTTTCAGAATACGAAAATTCTTTTACCACAAATAAGACTTTTCCAGTTTTTTATTCCAAGAAACGCTACTTATAATGACTGGTTTTTTATAGATCCTCAGTTACTTTGGCTTACTTTGAAATGGCATATATCCGCCAGGCCTAAGTTATATGTTCAGAACCCACGAAATAATTATATGCTTTTAATGGTAGCAGTAAGTATTGTTTGACAGGCCGACCCCAAAATTCAAGATGGTGTTGATTTGGGCGCCTGCTCCTCCAACAGGTTGACATTTGCCTGGCCTGCCACCTCCACAGATCCAGACTTGCCTGGCTGCCACCCTCAGCAGATACAGACTTGTCCACTCTCACCACCCCCAGCGGTTTGGGAGCCTGCTCCTCTGGCAGGTCGAGACTCGTCCCTTGACTGATAACATCAAACATGATACAAACTGAAACTCTGCAGCGGAGTGTGCGCTGATATGAAACTTCCTGGTAGAGCGCTTGCCCGCGAAAGGCAAAGGTCCCAGGTTCGAGTCCCGGTCCCGGCACACAATTTTAATCTGCCAGGAAGTTTCATATCAGCGCACACTCCGCTGCAGAGTGAAGTTTCATTCTGGAAACATCCCTTAGGCTGTGGCTAAGCCATGTCTCTACCATATCCTTTCTTCCAATAGTGTAGTCTTGCAAGTTTCGCAGGAAAACTTCTGTGAAGTTTGGAAAGTAGGAGGCGTGGTCCTGGCAGAATTGAAATTGTAGGCTGGCACCGTGAGTTGTGTCGGGGTAGCTCAGTGGTAGAGCGTTTGCCCGTGAGAGGCAAAGGTCCCAGGTTCGAGTCCCGATTCCGGCACACAATTTTAATCTGTCAGGAAGTTTCATGATACAACCTCCTTTTATATCCCACATAACTGGTCACGTCACTAATAAATGACTTTCATGCGTCTGGACTACGGCATTATACAATATGTACCGAAACACATTCAGAGTATATCGCTTAACTTTACCAGCCGGTTACGGCAATGTATTAGTCCGTATGTACGTAGGCATATTGCCTTGGGTTTACGTTAAACGCCATTTCTCCTTCCCTCCTTCCATGTATGGTCACGTGATCAGTTCTGTGGGGTATGAAAGAAGGCTTGATCGTATCTGGTTTGCCATGGTAGTTGATAGTATCGACATGGGTTACTCGAGTGTGCTAAACATACCTCAACTACCGGTAAGGAAAATAACTCCAACGGACGAACGCTTTGGATTGTGGCTCTTACTGGAAAACCTGAACAATCTTGTTACTGACATTGCAACATACACCGGAAAACAACACTTTTCAGGAAGAAGAACCAAAGAGTGCCTACACTGATTACGCGCTACAGATTCAAAAAGCCTCCCCAACGTGCGGTTTGCACGTTATGACGTCATGTTCACCATTGACGTTCAGATACACGTCCCTTGTGCCAACGGCCTTAAGCCGTTCCCACACAGGAAGTGTTCTTCTACGTAGCGCAAGCTAGACGTACTGCCTACCTAGCAGCTGCACGCTCTGGAACGATCTGCTACATTCCACGAAACGTGCTGCTCGTCTTGATTTGCGTTCGAAGCAGTCTGCAGCACCTGTTGAGGGCTGACGCGTAGATCAGTGTGCTCCATAATGTCTGTTGTAATTTTTTTGCTTCCACTAATCCTCCTTCACTGCATCTGCTTCCCAAACTTCGCGCCAGCCATGTTGCCTTTGCACTGTCAAATTGAACTAACTGAACTATGGGTTAGGGGTCGATTTGAAATTTATTGGTTCATATGCCCTAGCACGAAAACCCAACTAATTGTCTCGTGGTCAGAGAATCGTTCTTGTTTATAGTTAATTAGATCAAACACTGGATATTATAATTGTATTAAATTAATAAGAAAGTCGTAAATCGTAATTAAACCAAATCGATTGTAGACGCTGACCTGTTATTTACACACCTTTTTCCTCCACAGATCGTGACACTAACCGACGCGTCGCGGCGGAATAGCCGTGTGCACCGAGGCGCCTTGCTGCGGTGCGCGCGCCCTTTCCACATCGTAGGATGGAGTCCTTCCTGGGGCATGAGTGTGTGTGTTTTCCTTAGGTTAGTTCAACTTATTTGTAAGCTAGGGACTAATAACCAAGCATAGATTTACAAACATTTGGATATTTTGAACTAACCATCCGTGTTCCTTAAGGGAAATAACAATGAATATCGGATATTATGTTAAATTAAAAATAAAGAACAAGAAACGTTTAGGAAACAAACATAGAAAAAGTGGATGTATGTAGACGCGAACCCCGTGCAATACCGATGTGTAATCTACAATTTCAGACGCTACCAACTACGCAATTAGTCGACTTTATACGACACACAAGATACATGACACACTCTACAATGTATGCATCCTAAATATGTTATAGTTTGTTGTTTAGTTATCACATTACATCACAATGAGGCTTCTTTGATAGAATGGCGTTGTACCGTATCATAATAACAATATTTTTTTCATGTTATGTAGATTATTAACACTAAAAGTTACGAATATGTAGTTTCCGGTAATTTTGTTGAGCCCTATAAAATGACACTTTTTCGAAAGTTCCAAATTTTTCTGACGCTTTAAAAAGCTTATATTCTTACATCGTACGCTACAATGAAAGAATGTAAGAAATACGGGGTTCCTTTTGCAATATGGCGGCTCAAAAGTTCTGGGTGTCACGTGGATACGAAGCCGCATCCCATTGGCCACGTTTCACTCCACGAAGCAAAAATCTAACATGCCAGATCCTTAGTCTCATGCGTCGCAGGGTAGTGGAACGTGGAATTGCAGCATGTGACGTCAGCAGTTCCTCTGCCACGTGCGTTTCCACGTCACGTTAGACGTTGGCATTACAATGGTGAGTTGTGCTTCGTGAAGTGGCATTACCGAGCCAAAGCCACCAAACGTCTCCGCTACCTTCAGGCAGTGTTGCAGAGATTTACTGACCTCAGAGCGCTATCAATTGTAGCTTCTGCCCTCATTAACTTACTGAAAAATTAATGAGCCTCTCAAGATTTTGATAATTATGATCATACCCACCTCTCATTCACTCACTCACTCTCTGACTAAACACGAAATCTCGAAAACTACTATATCTATGAAGTTGAAATTTTGCAGGTATCTATTTCATAGGCAGAAGACGTCAGTTAAGAAAGTATTTTAGGATAGGGCCGAATTAAGGTGCATGGCGGAGGATACTTTCCCTACAGATTGACGAAATGAAATTTTGCACGCTTGACATTGAAAACAAGAGGAAGGCCACTGTCTACCTAAAATTTCAAACCGTGCGTGAGGGAGGGTACCTTGCATTAATCTTATGTACCACTTCACGCAGGCGATACCGGATTTTCCGTTTGTTTTTATGTATGCAATAGATAAGAGATCACACGTTACCTACTGTCAGGTTTTCTCCCGCAGGTGGGCCATGCAATGTCCCATTGTAGCTCAAAGTGCGGTTTTTCGATGTGTCTGGTTATGGCGCTTACGAGTGCGATTCATTTAGAGCAGTTTTTTCAACCTTTTTGAGTTCGTGGCCGCTTTCCAAGTAAAATTGTTATTATTATACGGGAATTTCAAAAATGTTCAAATGTTTGTACAGCTTATGGGACTTAACTACGGGGTCATCAGTCCCTAAGCTTACAAGCTACTTATGAACTAGCTACAACTAAGGACGGCACAAATATCCATGCCCGAGGGGGGATTCGAACCCCCGACCGTAGTGGCCGGTGCAGACCGTGACTGAAGCGCCTCAGTCCCCTCGGCCACCGCGGCCGGCACGAAAATTTCAAAAATGTTCAAATGTTTGTATAGCTTATGTGACTTAACTACGGGATCATCAATCTCTAAACTTACAAACTACATATGAACTAACTAATACTAAGGACAGCACAAATATCCATGCCCAAGGGAGGATTCGAATCCCCGATCGTAGTGGCCGTGCAGTCCGTGACTGGAGCGCCTCAGTACAGGAATTTCTTACTCTATTTTCTTCAAATGTTCAAATGTTTGTAAAGTTTATGGGACTTAACTACGGGGTGTTCAGTCCCTAAACTACTTATGAACTAGCTAATACTAAGTACGGCACAAATATCCATGCCTGAGAGGGGATTCGAACCCCCTACCGTGATGGCCGTGCAGACTGTGACTGGCACGCCGCAGAACGCTCGGCCACCGCGGCCGGCTATATATATATATATATTTTTTTTTTTTTTATGGAATACGTAATGCTATCTTTACATTAGTTTCGACAGAAAGATATATGTTACCTGAGAAATGTTTCACGTTGTAGATAAGGTTCGAATGCGAATTATGCTCGTTAAGTACCTCTGTATAGACAATTCTGAAGAAATTGATTTTTTTCTTTCAGAATTTCAACAAACTGCTTACTGCGTCTCTTTAATCACCTATCGATTCTTCCTGAAAACAGTTATCATCGTTAACATGTCGCATTCATGGGAAAAAAAATTAGTTCTATTCAAATTAGAATCGGTTACAACAAGAAACTACGTAATTTTCTTATAAAATAAATTTCACTTTTGTTAAGCAATTTTGGTATTGCGGAACTCCTAGTACCCATACGTGTTTTGGTCTGGTTGTTTTATGGTGCAGCTACTGCCTCATTTGACCGCCATGCCTTGAACAAGACTTTGGGACCTCCCCGGAGGTCGCGACCCACAGGTTCAAAAACACTGATTTTAGGAAGACGCTTAGCCCATAGCAGTGTGGTCGAATATGGTCCAACTCATCCCCGCGAGTTTACGAGACTAACTGGGGCGTCCAATATTTGCTTATCGGGAATGCACTAGTGATTTCCTGATAATGTTTTTTTTTTTCTTTTTATCTGGGACGACTCCCAGAATTAAATTCAATTAATCAATGTGACCGAGGCACCGACCAAGGTTTTGGGAGATTGTCCTTATTGAAAGGCGTTTGCAGGAACAAGTAATTCCCTCCCACTTAATCCCAGTTGGAACCCCTTTTGTCCCACTATCAACTTTTCTGATTATTTGGCTGAAGTTTCTCATAGAGTATCTGTGCAGCAATCTCTGATGAACTTATTGTAGGTGTTTTCTTAATAATCTTTACAATGTGACTCTCTTCTCTGTCTAAAACGTGATGTGTCTTGCAACACAATACCTATTTATCATTTATTTTATTTATTTATTAATCTGTAACAACACTGCACATTGTATAAGGGCTCCTCTTAACGTTCGTTGTTATTTCGGCATATGATTTACCCTCTTCATGCAACGTTACCATTACCTTCCTCTCGTGTGGAGTTATTTCCTTCCCTTTTCTACCCATGTTGTTGTCTCTGGCATATTTGTGTGTTCGGCACACTGACCTTGCTGCTGTCTTCACTCAGCGACCTTCAGCTTGGAACTGTGGTGATGTGTTTGCATTGTACCGCCTATGTATGAATACTTCTGTCTGCGTCAACTACAACACATATCAGAGTTTCAGTCTCTGGCTTTAAACCAGTGCTTTGGATTTAAATAAATTTGGATGCACGCAGACATTTGGGGCACATGGCGTAATGGACATAACAAAATCTACAAATCGACAATTCATCATCTTCATGATAAAAGCAGGATCTACTACAAACAAGTGCGTGAATACTTCTGTCCAACTGTGTATATGAGTTTTTTCTAGATTTGGGGGTTGTTTGCCAGGGTGAAAGAGTAGTGGTATAAGTAGGCTGAGAGAGGGGAAGGGGGATATTTACAGAGAAGTGGGCGAGGATAGGTGGGTGGAGAGAGGAGGGAAGTTGGGTTATAAGAGTATATAACAAATAAATACCCAGCCGACGCCGGTTTTCAGCTAGTACAAATCTGAAAACAACCGACCGGGCGTCTGATACGGTGAGTCGTTCTGTCGTTCTGTTTTCCCCGCTGGCAGCCAGAATGGCCTCGGCGCTCTGCAACAGGCGTCCTTGGCCGCCCCATTAGCAACCTGTCGGGCTGTCGGGCTGCGCTCTCGCTGCATTCTTGCCCGCTAAGTCGTCCACACCGCCGCCCAGCATTCCAAACGCCGTCCGCCGCCTCTAAATCACCGCGAGTTACTGCACCGGCGCTGCCAGTTTATTACGAGGGGAGCGCGGGCGTGCAGAAACTGCTTGTCACTGCGGAGGACTCGTCATTCGATAGGTACCGTAAGCATTTCACACTGTACACGAAACCTGTTATTCGCATTTTCCGCCCTGATTTTATGAAATAAAGTGTGAATCTGCGTACTAAACAGTCCGTCAGACAAATGTATTCATGATAAATCCGAAGCATTGAATTAAAATTTGTGATGCGACCGGGAATCGAACCCGGACCTCCATGCTTATCAGGCAGACGTCTTACCAATTTTTTTTTATTTTTTATTTTTTTATTTATTTATTTATTTTATTTTTTTTTTTTTTTTTTTTTATTTATCTGGTAGATCTTTAGTTCGCGATCGTTCGTTTAGCTCGTTCGTGGTTGTTCGTTGAATGGTTGGCTCAGCTTTTTTTGTTGCAGAGAGCGTTTAGCTCCTTGACCGGGCGCGGTGAGCCACGGCGCCCGGCAACCGCTAGATTAATCACTAGCGACTAAGGCGCCTCGGAATAGTCTAAGCACGATTTTCCTTCACGTCACAAACTTTAATTCAGCTTCTGTGTTCCACAGAACATTGCCACTGCTGCCAACGCTCTCCCTGCAGCGGAATAACACCTTACTCTCTAGAGATGCGGTGGGCTAGCGGTAAGACGTCTGCCTGGTAAGCATGGAGGCCCGGGTTGGATTCCCGGTTGCATCACAAATTTTAATTCAATGCTTCAGGAAAGTTGGGTGGATACAGGCTACCTTCTTCATAAGGTAGAGGTTACAGATGTGAAAGTAGCAAGAATGATTGCAGGTACTAATAGATGGGAACAATGGCAGGAGGGTGTCCATAATGAGGAAATCAAAGAAAAACTGGGAATGAACACCATAGATGAAGCAGTTAGAGCGAACAGACTGAGATGGTGGGGTCATGTTACACGCATGGGAGAAGCAAGGTTACCTAAGAGACTCTTGAGCTCGGCAGGGAAGGGTAAGAGGAGTCGAGGTAGACCAAGAAGAAAGTACGTAGATTCGGTGCAGAATGATTTTGAAGTAAAAGGCATAACATCAGACGAGGCATCAATGTTAGCATTGAATAGGGGATCGTGGAGGAATTTTATTAGAGGTACTTGGCTCCAGACTGAACGCTGTAAGGCGTAAATAGTCTCTAACGATGATGATGATGATGATGCTTCAGATTTATCATTAATGTCTTTGACGTATTCGAGGCGGATATCCGTCTCAGGGATTGTATATTTACATTGATATTTATATCACCTTAAACAGGGATGTTCCAATATGTCCACTGCCGAGGTGCTATTCCGCTACAAGGAAAGCCCTGGCAGTTGTGGCAATGTTCTATGGAACACAGAAGCTGATTTAAAGTTTGTGACGTGAAGGAAAATCGTGCTTAGACTATTACGAGGATCCTTAATCGCTAGTGATGCGGTGGTCTCGATTATCAACAGTAAATTACAAAATAAATTTCGAGAAGACGAACTCTGAGAGCATACACCGTGCTGAAAAGGAAACGCCTGTATAGATGTGATTGATTTATCACCCTTCTTCAAGACCCCTTTATTACCAGATATGTCCAGGAGAAGGAGAAGGATTAATTTTTGCTTATTTATTTATTGGATCTCCTGTTTATCTATTAATTTGGCTTTCGCAGAAGAACACTGAAAACGACAACTTCGAAGAATAAGTTTCACTTTAGTTTCAGGAAAATGTTTTATTTCACAGACTCTAGAAGAAGGAGTCCTTACGACAATTTAACTCTTTTACAAGAAGAAATTTTATTTGTCTCTAAAGAAGAAATTAGCTTTTTTCTTATACGATTACAAGTTCATAGCTACTGAAGCTAGCCGACGTAGGCTATTTTTCGGCTAGCCGGGTTGTAGGGGAGGATGGAGACCCGATTAAAAAAAAAAAAAAATGTGGTCTAGCGGTAAGACGTCTGCCTGATAAGCCTGGAGGTCTGGGTTCGATTCCCGGTCGCATCACAAACTTTTATTCAATGCTTCAGATTTATCATTAATGTCTTTGACATATTCGAGACGAAAATCCGTCTCAGGGATTGTATATTTACATTGATATAAATGTATTCATGCTTTACGGAACGAAAAGTATTACATCTTCGTAGGCTTCCCCGGCGTAATAATTCCCGTTAGTCTCTTCGGATTTTCTGTGGGTACTAAAATCAAACTGATTCAATATTTCGGCAGTAAAACAATCCGCCATCCTCAGGCACCATCACTGCTGCTGAGTCCCGCTGATGCTAAACCGCAGTTCTGCGCGCTATATAGACGTCAGTCACGTGCACGGCGCATGCGCCGCCCGTCTCAGCTGATACCTCCTAGCACTGTGTTCCTAGACTGAGCTGGTGGCGCCACCCCTAGTGAAACATAACAGAATGATATATCGCACATACCATTCATCAATCACTGCTGCTGGGGTCGTCGTAGAACATTGAAAGTTGGTATTATGTAATAGTGGATGCCATGTTCTACTAGACACCCCTTGTCTCTATTTAATAAATTGTCCGGCAACCTGATATCAATAGCTTTTCTGTAAACACTGTTCCAAAAAACCGGAGGTATTGGCTACTAGACTTGCGCATAATAGTTCGCGATCGGGAGCGCTCACTTTACTTCGCGGCTCTGCCGCGAACTAGTTCGTTCTTTTAGTTCGTCCGCTCCCAGTGACGGCTGAGCTGCGTGGTCTGCGCATGCAGGTGGAGGGAGAAGTTCCCCCTCCTAGCTGCTTCATGCGCTTGCTGCTTGAGCCGCTAACGATATCACGCAAGTCAAAGGAACAGTTTGTGGTTAATTTAGTTAAGAGTTATATTTCTATATCTTGGCATTATGGAATTTATTACTCACATATTGCAGAGTGCAGAATATTTCAAAACAGAAATTTTGTACCACTGAACTGTGTAATCTAGCAGGCAGACGCTCACCTAGAAATGGCTCTCATCAGCAGAAGGCAAACACGTGATTTTTAATTCTGCTGCGCGCCCTCTCGCTATTGCCCGTCGGTCTTCGGAACACAATTCAACGGACTAAGAAGCGAGATACGTTTTGCATAATAGTTCGCGACCGGTAACGCATGTTTTATTTTGTGACCTATCACGCATATTTTAGTTCGCAGCTCGGCCGCGAAGTAGGTCACTCTTTTTAGTTTGTCCGCTCTTTTTAGGTCGTCCGCTCTCTATAGTTCCTCCGCTTTTTTTTTTTTTTTTTTTTTTTGCTACCGCTACTAAAAGAGCTCTTTCTTTTGTTACGACAGCTTTTTTATATAATGACCAGTGTTGCCCAAGCGTGTGCTATTACCCGTATTTTTGGGCAATTAGACATCAAATACTTAAGCAAATAAACCAGTTATTTACACGAATGGGTGATACAATGGTATTCAACTACTTTGCATACAGATTACTCGTAGTAAATATTATTTAGACACTGCTGAATACCTTAGAAAAGAAAATTTGTGGCTGTGAACTATGAAACTACAGCTGAGCTGCATCTCAGCTCGAAATGACGGTAACAGGCAGAAGGGAATCACGCGATTCTGCGCGCTCTCGCGTCCTCTCGCTGCTCCCCGTTAGTCTTCGCAAAAGGAGCGAACGAACTAAGAGGCTAGGGATGTGCGAACTAGTTCGCGTAGTTCGCTTGTGGGAGCGCTCTTCCGAACTAGTTCTTTCGCGAACTACACAAGACTATTGGCTACTATACCGGTCTGTAATACATCAACTTGTGTGCTTCCATTAAACAGTGTTCTGCTACTGCCGATTTTTCCTGCAGTAGCCTCGTGTGGCGACAATGTTCCACGCATGTTTTGCACAGTGCGAATCGAACGGCCGATGTAAGTCTTGCCACGCTGACATGATATTTTGCCAACATCGCGTTTCCTGAGTCCCAGGTCATCTTTGACGGAGCCAAGCAGTAGTGCCCTAACCTTGCTGATGAGTGCTGATGAGAAATGATGTTAAAACTTTGTAAAAGTCTTCCAATTTGGAGATGGTCCAAACTCTATTGGAGCATGTAGAACGGTGTAGGGCGTTTCTTTCAAAAATCGAAGAATACCTCTTCATAAAGCGCACGTATACCTGACAAAATTGATGTGGCTAATATTTCCAGGTCCACTTCTCCAGTAACAGTAGCATCAAAGAAAAAGGGGCCCTGCTAAGCACTTAGATGACTGTGTACACCACACATGAATCCCTGGTAGATTGACCGCGTTATCCACATAAACGTAGGGATTTTACGGTGCCCGGTACACAGTCGATTCACGCTTCTACTGAGTTTAAATTGTGCCTCGTTACTCCACGCTACCTTTGTCATAAATTGTTCGTCATCAGTTACCATTCACAAAAATTGCATTCGATCAGGATTGTCATCATTACTCGCATTTAGTAATCGTTTTAATGTTTCTCGGAAAGAACGTCGCCTTTCCTCCAGCTTCTTCCTTTTGAGTTCCTGAAGCATCTCAGCAGCACTCGGGCATTGATCGAACCTACCTGTAACAAACCTAACGGCCCGCTTCTATATCTTCTTTCAAACCGATCTGGTGGGGATCCTGATCAAATGTTCAAATGTTTGTATAGTCTATGGGACTTAACTACGGGGTCATCAGTCCCTAAACTTACAAACTACTTATGAACTACTTACGAACTAGGACGGCACAAATATTCATGCCCGAGGGGGGATTCGAACCCCCGACCGTAGTGGCCGTGCAGACCGTGACTGGAGCGCCTCAGTCCCCTCGGCGCATCCCCCCTCGGGCATGGATATTTGTGCCGTCCTAGTTCGTAAGTAGTTCATAAGTAGTTTGTAAGTTTAGGGGGATCCTGATCCCTGAGGAAAACACGGGGTCGCACAAAAGGTTTTTATGCAGTGTTCTTTACTGACGAATTTCATTTTCTCGAAATTCACCCAATAAATCGACCATCCGCCTTTCCCGCCACTGTCCTTGTATGCTCGTTCCATTTCATATCAAGCTGCAGCATTACGTCTACATATTTAATTCACGCGACTTTGTCAAGCAGCACACTGCTAATACTGTATTTGAATATTACAGGATCGTTTCTCCTGTCATAGGCACCACCTTACATTTTTCGACATACAGAGCTACCTGCCAATCCTCACACCTTGATCGCATAAACTAACATTTTTTATTAACCGGTTTCGACCTGATGTAGGTCATCTTCGGAATAAAATGTAGTCCATGTGGCGAGTCCAGCACTGGCCACACGGGCTACATTTTATTCCGAAGATGACCTACATCAGGTCTAAACCGGTCAATAAAAACTTAATTTTTGCGATCTAGACTGTTTTTTGTAATATTAATCATACCAAATGAATCTCTGCTTCTCTCCTCTGACAATGTTGTCTAAATTAATAATCCTCACACCATCTAGAGATTTGGTCCAAGTCATCCTGCATCCTACTACGATATCTTCCTGTGTCTAACTCCTTGCGAAAATCGAGAAATGTACAATCTGCCTTTGCCCTTCGCCCATGCACGCAAGAATGTCATGTCATGAGAGATAAGGGCAAGCTGGGCTTAGAAAGATCGATGCTTCCTAAAACCATGCTGATGCATGAACACAAGCTTTCCCGCTTTACTATATTAGAACTGAAAATATGTTCAAGAATTTTACAACTGATGTTAATGATATTGGTCTGTTCTCATGCCTTTCTTATACACGGGAGTCACCTGCGCCTTTTCCAGTCTTTGCACTGGTTCAAAGATTCATGACAAATACAAACTAATTAAGGAGTCAGTGATGCACTCTCTGTAAAACCAGATTGGTACCCATCTGGGCCTGGAGGCTTGTTTGTTTCCAACTCTACCAGCTGAATCTCTACGCCGGCTGTGCCCATTACTATGTCCTCCAATTGGAAGTCAGTGCGATAATCAACTGAATGTATGTTTGCCTGGTCCTCCTGCGTGAATGGTTTCTTAAACGTTTAATTTAAAATTTCGTCCTTCATTTTGCTGTCTTCTGTCACCATCCCAGAATGATCGAGTGACTGGTTTGAGGCATCTGATCCGTTTACCGATTTTACATAGGGCCATAATTTTTTCGGGTTCTCGGAAAGAATTTTTTGTTAAGTATCAGTCTTTTTACAGATCTGCGAATCTATACTGACTTTTGACTGATTTGATTTGCATGAACTTTTTTGAACCGAGAGTGCAACTGCCTTTGTTTTCGCAGAATCTTTTTAATATCATTACTGAACCACGGTGGGTTTATCCCATCCTTAACCCACTTTGACAGCACATATTTCTCCAGCGCTTTATATACAATGCGTTTACATTTGCCCATAATTCCGCTACATCCACCGTACCTGAACTAAACGATGACAACTCTTTCCTTAAGTGGGACGCTAACAACTGCTTACTTGCTCTTTCTAGCAGAAACACTCTACTAGACTTCATGCCCGATTTCTCAACTTTTGTGACCATCGTCTCCATGACATAATCTCTGCAGTGATTTGATTGACAAGTTTGATTCCATATTCAGTCACCGCGCTCAGGGAATATGTCTCGCAACAAATGAATGATGAACAGCAATCTGTCTCAAATATTTGTTTTTTTATTCCTAGATTTCGGTTAATTGATCGTGATCTTCAACGTTTTAAAACACGTTTTTTTTTTAAACATAAAGAATGGCCGACCGGCGATCGAAATCTACATATGCAATAAAAAATAAATATGTGGTCTGATTGCTATTCATCATTCACATAAAGCAGTTTTTTGTGTTTATTACTGAGTATAAGAAAGAAAAATAAAAGAAGTTGCCATTCCAAGGAAACGTTGAATTTGAAAGGGAAATACTTTCATGAAACTCTGCAAAGGGAAATATTTTTTACCCTGGTCGTCTAATGAGAGTTCATTAAAATAAAAATATTATTCTTCTGTGGAAAAGTCGGACTCCTTCAATTTCTCTGTTTCATCGCACTCCATCATGTACAATTATTCGGCTATCGTACACATCGCCTATAGCACCCTTCTTTTATTTTGGTGGTCAAAATACGAAATTTTTATAAAAAATCGAACATTCGGGAATTTGTTTGTTACTTGAAATCCGGCAGCACTAATTTAAGCGAAATTCGAGAACTTCGTATATTGTTGGCTCCTGGAACAATGGTGTTCTTGCGACATGACGGTAACAATAGCTGACAACCCAAACCCTCCTCCCCCGTACCTATTTTCCTTTCAGCATCGCTAGGCTTACCTTTTACCACAATTAGTGTTCTTTTTTAATTTTTTAATTTTATTTTATTTAAAGAAACCAACTCAGTGATTCTACGCCCCTTCTGAAAACGGCATAACCAAGCGTGATGGTCCTCAAGACACCCAACATGTTTTATTTTATAGACAACGGTTTAAGGTAAGAAATGTCTATGACCCCCCCCCCCCCCATCCAGGCTTCGCCACTGATTCGGATTTATACTGTGAACAAAAACTGAAAATGAGTACCGACAATCAGGGAATTAGCTCTGCGACAGCGTTTAAGAGCTATCGAACATACAGGGTGTCCATTTATTACAGTCCCACTTTCAATATGCTGTTCAAAAAGAATAATGGGGCAAAAAAATTTTCAATCTTCTTTATATATAAAGCAGAGTGTCCGTGTGTTCGTATTGCATACAAGTCTACAGTTTTCTTCCAATATTTATGAAATTTTGCACAATTGACCTTAAACCAAGAGGACGGGTGACGTAAGGATTACGTACAACATATAGTTCACGAGTTATGACGTCACGAACAATGAGATGCGTGAAAAACTGCTGCATCACGCGACAGTGCTGCAAGTTTCTTCCTAAACCCCTTCACCGGTTTCAACCAAATTTGATAAACATATTCCTTACCATGACGTGACAATTGCATGGTTCAGGAGATATGTCCTAAACAATAAAAATCGTAAAAAACTGCCACAGCATTAGACGAGAATTTATTCTTCCACTATATGAGAGTGAGACTACTTAGCGATTTGCAACGAACTTTAAACAAAATTTCAAATCTTTATTATACTTTTTCTCGCTGACAACCACATCAAAATGTTGAAAGGAAAAGAGTTTCTCGATTGCTACTTTTCCGCTCTTCACGTAGTAAAACAACAGCGTCCTCTATGACGTTTAAATTTCTCTACAAATTGTACTCCCAGGAAATTGTACAGACGGTATTCACACATACAGGTGAATGTACTTTCGAAATTGTATCACAGTACGACACGAAGTTCATGAGACATAAGGACATGAACAGTAACGTAATGGGAAACCGCCCCATTGCTCATCAAGTTCTATTCTATGGCTTCTTCACTATTAACTTTATTGGCAACAAATTTTACCGACTTACAGCTCTTATACGAATGGATATATACCTGCAAGATTATTCAGTTGTACAACATATCATTCTTATAAATATATGATCATATACACTGCGATGGCTAGAAACATGTCATATCATCCACCATGTTTTCATAAATTTACTTATTTACTACTAAGACACTCCTGTATTCCAGTCAGCTGAAAGAATTCCTGAAAGCTGACAGTGCTGCTGACAATTGTGAACCAACTGTGAAGGGTACTCGGCTGTAGACGAAAACAAGATACTTCTATAGGGCTACAGGGAAAAGAAGAGAATGAAGCAGTGTACATCCAACGAATTATTATTTCCGGCGGATCTACTTTTTAACTTCAAGGGACTGCAGTTTCCAGTGAGAGATACATTGTCTCTTACGATTAATAATCACAGGGCAAGCTATCAAATATTGCGAAGTGGATTTGACATCTCCATGTTTCTCACACGGACATCTTGATGTCGCTTGTTCACGGGTGCGCTCACCAAAGAATTTATTCACATTAAATCCTAAGTAATAATAAATTTTGTTTATAATAAAGCTGTGAATTAAATTAATTTATGAATACTATATATATTTGTGTGCACGTATTGCTTACACATGTACAGTTTTCTTTCAACCTCATTGAAATTTTGAACACCTGCGCTTCATACTAAGAGGACGGTGGCCGTAAGAGTAAGAATCACATACAACATATAATTTACGAGATATGACGTCATAAACAGTGAGATGCATGAAAACAGCTGCATCATGGCACAGTGTTGCACTTTTCCTGCTAAACCATTGGAGCAATTTCAAATGAATTGGGTAAACATATTACTTATCGTGATAAAACAATTTCTGCAAGGGTAAGAAACACATACGACACATGATTCAGGAGATATGATGTCATAAACAATAGGTGTACAAAAAACCTGCCACATCATGTGACGAGAATTTATTTGAACACTGTATGAAAATGAGAATACTTATCGAGTTGCAACAAATTTTTAAAACAATTCAAACCTATATTATACTTTTCATCGCTGTCAACCATATCAAAATGGTGAAGGAAAAAAGTTTCTTGATTACTACTTTTCCGCTGTTCATTGAGTACAACTACGGCATTCGGTATGACAATTTGTAATTTCTACACTACAAATTGTAGGCCGTGGCGTCCTAGCAAATAAAATTTAAAAAAAGCTGTTATTTGAAATGAAATTTGCTGCCCTATTAAATACTGATTTCGACATTCTTTTTATTGATAATAGAGTACATTAGGCAAAGAACTGATTTTAATAAAATATTTAAGGCTTTGTATTTACGTAAGTGTTACATGAAAAGTTGATGAAACAGTATATTGAAAAATAATAAAATAAAGGTTTCACTAATCACTGGTTAGACTCAGTCTGTGATAATTTTAAGTATGGGAATTGCCTATCAATATTATAATTGTTGTGAACTCAAGATCTGTCCACGCCACACTAAACAATTCTATGAATCCCTTCAGTTTGGTCCGTAGACCTACTTATGTAAATTTCATTAAGATCTGAATCATTACAATTTATTCCACCGCCGTCGACCAAGCTGAAAAAATAATTCTTAAAAGTCCTGTTTCATTTCAAAAATCCGTTCATGAATCAT
This sequence comes from Locusta migratoria, assembly GCA_026315105.1. Taxonomy (NCBI): domain Eukaryota; kingdom Metazoa; phylum Arthropoda; class Insecta; order Orthoptera; family Acrididae; genus Locusta; species Locusta migratoria. The sequence goes on from CM048751.1 coordinate 128,909,398, forward strand.
TTAACAATTATTAACTAGAATTAACGATGAAATGGCGGCTGGTGACAGCAGTTAGCGGCCGTTGTTGAAGATACTGCAACTGGAGCTAAAATCCTGAAAATGCTTAAAATATTTGAATGGATGCTGTTACTATGAAGAACACGATGTACTGTTTAACATATATATTGAAGATCATATCTGACATTTTACAATCATTTAACAGACTTTGATTACTACTGTTGAGAAAAAAAACAATCTAACAGCGACTCTCGCAAAATTATAATAATATCGTGCTTTTCAAATTGCGGCATGACACGCACAAGAACAAGACAATACAAGAATGATTACACATTGGACAACTATTTAAATACTACTCGAACAAAGAGCTGAGATAGCATTCACGGCGATATTAAAATTTCTTTGTTGTAAAAAACAGTTCACTGATGTCCTTGATAACACTTTATCTCTGACATCACTGCACTTATTTTTTGATTAGAATTCAGTACGGCGTCACTATTAATATCGTTTCTCCAGGGGATACTACAAGACTCAGGTAATTTTGCATTCAGTAGCCTATACATACATATACCTGAATGTACTTTCGAAATTGATACCACATTACGACATGTATTTCATGAGATATGAGGACATAAACAGTAACGTTCATGGAAAGGCGGCCCATCACATATAAGGTTTCATGTCTATTATTTCGTTACTACTCATTGTGTTCGCAACAGATTTTACAGACATACAGCAGCTATAGAAGTGAATATATACCTGCAAAGTTACACAATTGTACAACAGATAATTCAATAGTTATGAGATTATATATACAACCATGGGTAAAACCAAGTTTTAAAACATTTCTGATTCACTTCTAAAACACTGTATTCCAGTCATCTTAATGAAATAGGTGAAAGCTGACAGTGCTGTTGACAACTTGTAACTGTAAAACACACACGAGTGCAGGCAAAAGCAATAGACTTCCGTACAGCTAGAAGGAAAGGAAGAGAATGAAACAGTGTACATCCAACGGAATGGAAAAATATAGATTTTTTATTACACGATGTACTGATAATGGAAGAGCACCAAGCAAGGTAACCAAACATTTCAGACTCAAGAAACTTGTAATGGACTTGTAAAAAAAAATTACCACCAAAGATCGTAAGCAAAACTGCAATGAATCTTACATAAAGATCGTAATAATGTGTCTCTAGGCGCAACATCGCTAATTTCTCATTTAGTACATTTGATAGAATCCTCCCGTAAAACACACACACACAAAAAAATTCAATTTCATTCAAATTAGATAACAACCGTCCTTCGTCCTAAAAGTGAATTATACTCACGGCATCATTAATTTAACCAAAGAACGTTGTTCGGTCTTGAGGTTTTTTGCTACCGCTGATGAGCAATCCACTCTATTACTGTGTTCTTTAAATCCAAGCCCCTCAAGATAGAACAAAATTGGTTGGTTAGCATTAATAATAGAATGAGGGTAATTCACTTTGAGGACACAGGACGGTTGCCATCTAATTAAGAGGAAATAGAAATTTTTGTGCTTTAAAGAAGGATTCTAACAACAGACAAAATGAGAAGACAGAACTGTTAAAAGGGCATTTGTGTGCGCATTTTAACAATCTCCTCCATTGGAGTAGACACAGCTTTTCAAAGGGCACCGTTAGTAGTTTCACCGCATACTGAATATCTTTGGTATGTTAGAGCAGCTATCCTGTGTTCCACAAATACCCATCATGGCGGCAGCATGTTTTCTTGTAGACGAGGCGTTTATGATGACAAAGCACATGTTCTTTCTGTGGTCTTCACTCCAGTGAGGCTGCAGCTCTCCAACCTACTCTATAATGAGCAAGACCCTGCAACCCACATGCAACCCACATCCATTTGAATCTGCTTACCGTACATGTCTCTTGGTCTATCTCTGCGATTTTTACTCCACAAATTTTCCTCAATGCTAAATTGACGATTCCTTAAAGTCTAAGAATATGTTCTACCAATCTATTCCTTATTTTACTCAAGCTCAAGGTATGCCAGAAATTGCTTATTTGTAGCACCACATTTCAAAAGCCTCTAACCTCTTCCCGAGTGAACTATTTATCACCCACGTTTCACTCCGGTACCAGGCAACACTCCACGCAAAAGCCTTCAGAAAAACTGACCTCTTTCTCAAAAACGCTTTCTTCCTATTGCCATTCTGCATTTTAAATCATACTCATCTACCACCTTTATTGTTTCGTTACTTCCTTCAGCATCGCCTGATTTTCTTCCACTGCATTTCATTACCCTTGTTCTGCTCTTTTAATTTTCATCTTTTAACCTCCTTTCAACACACTATCCATTTGTCCTTTGATGTCTCTGAAAGAATTACAATGTCATCAGCAAAACGTAATGTTTTTATTTCTACACCCTGAACTTTAATTATTTCTCCAAATTTTCCCACGCTTTCCTTCACAACTTGCTCTGTGTACAAATTAAATAAGGCCTTCATTTCATGCCCTTCGACTATAATACCTGCTGTCTGATTTTTGTACAGGTTGTAAATAATCTTCCGTCCCTTATATATTTCCCACGCTGAGTTCAGAAATTAAAATTTAGTATTTCAGTCAAAGTTGTCAATGCCTTTCACCAAATCTACAAGAGCTAGAAATATACTTTTGCCTCTCTTAAATCTATTTTCTCAGATGAGTCGAAAAGTGATTCTTGCCTCCCACGTTCCTACGTTTCTCCTACATCCAAACTGAACTTTCCATTGTTCTGTAAGTAATTCGTATTATGATTTTGCACAATGACTTATTAAGCTGATGGTTCTGTGATTCTCTACGGATCGGAGTGTACAATGTTAGATTCCTTAATCAGGTAGGGTGGTTAGAAAATTTAAAAAGGAAAATAGATATTTTTAAGTTAAATATAGTAGGAAGTAGTTAAAAGTTCGGTGGAAAGGGTAAATGGACTTCTGGTCAGGTGAAAGCAGAGTTATAAATACAAAATTACTTGGAGCGGTGGAGGGAGATTCAGGAGTAGGTCTAATAATGAATAAGAAAATAGGAAAGCGTGTAAACTACTATGAACAGGACAGTGATAGCATTGTCGTAGTTAAGATAGATACTAAGCCAACACCGACCACAGTAGTACAAGTTTATATGCCAACTAGCTCTGTTGATGATGAAGATATCTAAGAAATGTTTAGGAGGTAAATGATATTATTCATACACTTACGGGAGATCAAAACGAAATTGTGATGGGGGAATGGAATTCGATAGTAGGAAAAGAAAGGGTGATGTAGATTGAATGGAAGAGGAAGCCGCCTGGTAGAATTTTGCACGGAACATAATTTAATCTTAAAAACTATGAAAGACTGTTGTATACGTGGAAGAGACCAGGAGACACGGAAGGTACGAGATAGATTTTTTATAATGGTAAGACACAGATTTCGGAACCTGGTTTTAAACTATAAGACATATGAAGAGGCATTTATAGACTTTGACCTTATCTTATTGGTTATGAACTGTAGACTGAAGCTGAAGAAACTGCAGCAGAGTAGGAAAATAAGGAGATGGAACCTGCATAAATTGAAGGAAAATGAGGTTCTTCATAGTTTCAGATGGAGCTTTTGGCAATAATTTACAGAAACTGGGGAAAATAAAACAATAATGAATGGGTAGCTTTAAGAGCTGTAATAATAAAGGCAGCAGGGGACCAAATAGGTACGAAGATATGACCTACAAAACAATCCGTAGATATCACAGGAAATATTGAATTTCATTGATGAAAGGAGAAGATACAGAAATGCAGTAATTGAAGCAGGTAAAATGGAGTACATACGACTAAGAAATGAGATTAACAGGATGTGGAAAATGGCTATGGAGGAGTGGCTGGAGGGCAAATGCAAGTCTGTAGAAGAATGCATAATTAGGGGGAAAAGAGATACCGCCTACAAGAAAATAAAAGGGACAAAGGACAGATGCTGTGTGTATCACGATTACTTTGGCTGTTGGCAAATTAATTTTTCCGGGTATGTTATCCTACGAATGGCATACTTGTTAGTGTGTCGCCGAATCCGTGCGTCGGATTTTAGTATGTGCTTGTTTTTCAGTACTTGAAAATGGGATAATATACTTCCGAAGATGTCGTGCTGACAAAAATTTTTATGTGATTGACAACTGGTGCGCGATTGGCGACAAAACTTCTAGACACAATCGTACGATGGCGTCAAAACAGAATAAATACGAAGTAACTTTGTATATTATTAAGGCGTTCAGTGTGTAGGAGCAGCTGTGGACCGTTGGCACACAGCAGGCGACCTACGGCCGCCCGCTCGTTAAGTGGTGTGGTATGGTATCGCGTTACTTGAGACCGACAAAGGGGCCGCCTTTCTGGGGACTCTCAGCTGTCGAGGGTGTCTGCGCAGGCGAACTCTGACACTATCCAGCCTGTTAGAGGGCAGAGAGGGGGGAGTTTTTTGGTACTTCACCCTAGGGCAATCTTAATCTCGGGGAGAAGGCTTAGAAATAAACTCGCTGTGAAACTGTCAAGCGACCCGTTGATGATTCCAAGTCTATTCAGTAAATTCTGGATCCTTATCCACAAAGTATTTATACTCTTACCTTTCATTTTTTGTGCATGGTCACCCCCGAATCAGTCTCTCAACAATCAGACTCGTCGGTTGACTCTGACTGTCAACATGACAGATAATGGAGTGTGTGTTTTTATGTTTGACGTACCATTTGTAAAAGTTAAAAGTATTATGATTGATGAACAATTTTAATGTCTTGCGCCTTCACGAAATGAAAAGCATAGGACACAAGTGACCAGATGATGGTACCCTAAGTGCATCGATACCGATCGTTAGAAAAATAAATTAATTAATTGTGATCTTGGCATTTTAATACGTCGATGACTAGATGTCAATTCTCGCTGAAATGTGTTGTTCCAGGTTTTATAGAAACTGATAATGAAAATGCCAGAAAACGAGTTAATTATTTTCACTGTATAATTTTATTCACTTTGTAGCACAAATATAACAATACTCTAACAGGAGCCACCTTGGGCAAAGAACGTAAGTAAAGAAAACTATTACACCGGTCTAGTGAGTGCATTCGTCAGGTATATCTGATGGTTTACGAAACACAGCCTAATACGTCCTCTCCAAACAACACCACACAAGCAACTGAGAGTTTGATCAGTAAATTTCTTTTGCAAGATCGTCAAAAATGGGTGTATCATCTTTGGGTTTTTCACTAAACTAACGTAAGGTCAAAAAAGCAGTCAAAATCTGAAGATTGGTTTGAACACCACAGTGCTTTACTATGCATGGTCCTGTTTGGAGGTGGTATGCCTTTGCCTTCCTCCGACCTTCGGACTGACTTACCCAGCCAGTTATAGGGGCAACTAAAGTTAAACGTGGATTCCGATCCACGGTGCTACTCGATATTTTTCACAACAGCAACACTGCCAGAGGTGAAAGAAATGAAGAGGGACAGATAAAAATCCTAGGAGCTGCCAGGGACCGGACACGCGACCTTTAGGTTCATAATCTGGCAGTCTACCACTGTGCTACCGAGCCGCAGTAACATGTGATTACAAAATACAATCATGAAATTACTATGTAAGCAGTGATATTTCAATTAAATGTTATGGCATAAAAAGATAAAGTTATGAACAAGCAGTGAAGTGAAAAGTTGTGTGAAAATGTTCTATTTGGCATCTCGTCAAAAGGTTACACATGATGTATTTTGTACTGTACATCCGCAAATATTGATAAATGTGTAATTACAAAAATTTTGAGTGAAATATTCCAAAAGAAAAATGAAATCAGTCGACTATAAGTGTCGTAGTGAAATTAGAGGTTTTGATAATTTCAAATTTGTCTGATAAGACCACACAGGTATGTAACATCATGATTACTATCGTATTTTACATTTTACAAGTGTTTTCGTAATTGAAAAGAAAAAAAAATGTCTGTAAATCTATGGGACCAAATTGCGTGGTCATTAGTCCGTAGCTTACAAACTACTTAAACTAAGGTAAACTAACCTAAGGACAACACTCACACCCATGGCCCAGGGAGGACTCGAACCTCTGACGGCGAGCAGCCGCGCGCTCCGCAGCGAGGTGCCTTAGACCGCTCGGCTACTCCACCGCGGCGTTTTCGTAATTGATTCTGTCTTTAAAATACCTTTGAATTACGTAAGCAATGTTTTGTGTTACTTTATGGATCGAAATATAGTGTCTGTAAAACTCATGACAATACACAAAAAGATGAGGTTAGAATGCCTCTTTATTTTATAATGTAACTAGATGACCCAGTGAACTTCGTATTACTTACCTCTTAATATAAACCATATTAATTTAAATCATATGTATTTTAGACATAGTAGCTTTGTAAAGCATCATTAGATAGTCTAAGTATCAGCTCGATAGTGGGCGGAAAGAGTGGGCAGATCAAGCTCACATGTCCAGGATAATGTTCATGTCACATTCGTGGAAGTTCAGGGAAGGTTTAAACAGTGATAAATTATGGAAAAAATTGCGAGGAAAATTTAGATGTGAAATATGTAAAATAATGACTTGATTGTTGTGTTATCTAGTCGACCCGGCAATGCTCTGCATTTGCTGATATGTATGTGTTCTTGCTTTGAACGTCAAATGTGCTAAATTTTGTCGCAATCGTATGAATAATATTGATATCCCAAAGAGAAGAGCTCTCTCAGTTTTCCACTAATTTTCCTATTTTCTGGTCAACGTTTCCAAATTTTTACTTCACTCAAACCTTCCTCTCGCCTTGAACGTCGAATGTGCAAAGTTTTATCACAATCAGATGAATGGTATTGACATTTCATAGAAAAATCTCTATTTTTTCTGAATTTACCAATTTTTCGGGAAAATTTTCCACATTTTTATTTCATAAGAACGTTACTCTTGCTTTGAATGTCAAATATACAAAATTTTATCGGAATCAGACGAATGATATTGATATGCCATTGAAAAAAGCTCTTTCAGTTTCCCACGAATTTTCAAATTTTCCGTGTAACTTTTCCAAATTTTTAGTTCATAAGAACGTTCATCTTTCGTTGAACGTCAAATGATCAAAATTTTGTCGCAGTCGAATGAACGCTTCTCAACTTATAGTGTTGAGTACATTTAGAAACACAATGAAAAAGAAAATTGGTTCGAATTTTGCGACTTTTTAACTGACCCTATTTTTTTACTGAAAACTTTTCCAAGACTATAATGAACAAACCAAAAAAAGAATTACCCCTCTCCGAATAGTCAGTTATAGTGCTGAATTCAATCAAAAACACATTGAAAAACGCACTTTAATTTTTCTCAAATTTTCCAATTTTCCCGTAGTTTTTCCAAAAAAAAATTTATTTCATACAAACCTTGTCCTGTCAATCCGTGCTCAAGTGATGCTCTTACAACCATGTGGCAATTGATTTTTATTCATAGAAAAAATCGCTTTCGGTTTTTACCTAAATTTTCCTAGTTTCCGGGTGACTTTTCCAAGTTTTTAATTGATGCGAACCTTCCTCTTGCTTTCAATATGAAATATACAAAATTTTATCGCAATTGGACGGACGGTATTGATAGTGCACTGAAAAATGCTGTTTCAGTTTTTCCCGATTTTCCTTTTTTCCGGACAACTTTTCTATGTTTTATCACTGTTTAAACCTTCCCTGGACTTTCACGAATATTTCAAGACTTAAATTAGCCAAATCGTTTCAGCCGTTCTCGAGTTTTAGCGAGACTAACGAACAGCAATTCATATATAATAAAAGCCAACTAAGAAAAGCTGCTCGATCACTTTTTAATGAGGTATCGAACAGTTCAGTTAGCAGTTGAGGTCTTATGGGCTTATACAACCCGTTGTCGACGGGGCGTTAAAACGAAGGTTCCTTCCTTCCTCCTTATACAACCTTTAGGTTTCCCTCCAATTTTTTTTTTTTTTTTTTTTTTTTAATAAACATACCCTGTATTAAAGCGAACAGAAAAGAAAAAAAAGTTTATTGAATCTGGTCAAGCCATTTCTAAGTTTTAGCGAGACTAACGCACAATAATTGATTTTCGTATATTGAGATGGAAAGAGTACATAGAGCAGCTCTACAAAGGAAATGAACTTAGAGACGATGTTGTAGCAAGCGAAGAGGAAGTAGATCAAGATGAAATAGGAGATACTACACTGAGAGATGAATTTGACAGAGCCTTGAAAGACCTAGGTCGGAACAAGGCCCCAGGAGTAGATGACATACCCTCAGAGCTATTAAAGTCTCTGGGAGAGCCAGCCATGACAAGACTATTTGAACTGCTGTGTAGGATGTATGAGACAGGCGAAATGCCCTCGGACTTTAAGAAAAATGTAATAATCCCCATTCCAAAGAAATCGGGCGCAGACAGGTGTGAAAATTACAGAACCATCAGTTTGATAAGTCATGGTTACAAAATTTTAACACGAATTATCTACAGGAGAATGGAAAAGCTGGTAGAAGCTGACCTCGGGGAAGATCAGTTTGGATTCAGGAGGAACATAGGAACCCGGGAGGCAATACTCACTTTACGTCTTATCTTAGAAGATAGATTAAGGAAAGGCAAACCTACATTTTTAGCTTTTGTAGATTTGGAGAAAGCTTTTAACAATGTTGACTGGAATACACTCTTTCAAATTCTGAAATCAGCAGGGGTAAAATACAGGGAAAGGAGAGTTATTTACAACTTGTACAAAAGCCAGACCGCAGTTATTAGACTCGAAGGGCATGAAAGGGAAGCATCAGTTGGGAAGGGAGTAAGACAGGGTTGTAGCCTTTCTCCGATGTTATTCAATTTGTACATCGAGCAGGCGGTGAAGGAAAGCAAGGAAAAATTTGGAATAGGGATTAAAGTTCAGGGGGAAGAAATAAAAACATTGCGTTTTGCTGATGACATTGTAATTCTTTCAGAGACAGCAAAGGACCTGGAAGAGCAGTTGAATGGAATGGAAAGCGTGTTGAAGAGAGCGTATAAAATGAACATTAACAAGAGCAAAACAAAAATAATGGAATGCGGTCTTAGAAAATCAGGTGATGCTGAAGGAATTAGATTAGGTAACGAAACAATGAAGGTGGTAGATGAGTTTTGTTACTTGGGTAGTAAAATAACATGCGATGGTCGCAGTACAGAGGATATAAAATGCAGAATGGCAATGGGAAGAACAGCATTTTTGAAAAAGAGAAATTTGCTAACATCGAATATTAATTTAAGGGTAAGGAAGTCTTTTCTGAAGGCATTTGTGTGGAGTGTTGCGTTGTACGGGAGTGAAACATGGACGATAAGTAGTGCGGACTGGAAGAGAATAGAGGCTTTTGAAATGTGGTGCTACAGAAGAATGCTGAAGATTAGGTGGGTAGATCGCATAACTAATGAAGAGGTACTGAACAGAATTGGTGAGAAAAGGAATTTTTGGCATACCCTGACTAAAAGAAGGGATCGCTTGGTAGGACACATTCTTAGACATCGGGGAATCTTAAATTTAGCATTGGAGGGAAGTGTGTGGGGTAAAAATCGCAGAGGGAGACCAAGAGACGCGTATAGTAAGCAGATTCAAGTGGATGTGAGTTGCCGTTCTTATGAGGAGATGAAAAGGCTTGCTCAGGATAGAGTAGGGTGGAGAGCTGCATCAAACCAGTCTCCGGACTGAATACCATAACAACAACAACATATTGAGATTACGTATTCATTCATTTTCCGCCGAGGCTGAAGACGCAGCAGTCTTAGTGGCCGACACAGGAAGCGCAGTAACTCTGCTGCTACTTATCTCGGTCTAGCAGACACGGCTGATTCCATCTCCCTGCACTAAACGGCGCTGACGCCAGACGACGTCCAGTAGATTCCCGGCAGTAGCATCCCACCGTCGCGGCCTCCCAGATCGTAAAAGTCATCAAGGAGCGAAGTAACGGCCACCCTATCAGCACCTGCGGCTCCCAGGGGAGTTACGACCCTGCACGAACCACAACCTGGGGGCAAGGAACGTATTTCTGCGACCCGAGGTTTCCGAGTAACTTATTCTACTGGACAAAGTCTGCGGATGCACATCTGCCGCGACTGGTATCTTTAGTACATACGACTGACTGCCCGTGACTTGTGGAGAGAGAGAGAGGTATTCGTCTCGTAAACATGTACCTAGCCCACAAATATAGAAACCCATTATCCGTCTGTACGCATCACAGAGATTGAATACAATAAAGAGGCTACGTTACGGCAACAGCAAACTAACGAGGTAGGTGCTTCAAATGCAGAGTTCTATCAGGGTGAAACTCGTATGTTAGACTCGTTTAGAGTAGGTGAAGAGTTAGGCTAACATCCTCTGTTAAGGAAATGCCTAACTTTTGACCGAAGAGGCATGCATTCATAAGTAACATGACCGTTTTAAAAGCATACATAATTGAAAAGACTGTTTTAAACGCTAATGGAAACATTTATTCGTATGTTCATCGATTAAAACAAACGTGTTCGTTAGTGTTTGATCAGTCATTTGCATTAAGCGAGGAGAATAATACTCGTCTGCCTACAAAAGTGACGTATCGTTCATCAATGTATGACCTCATTGCTCGATTGCGTTCACCGACTCGCAGAGAGCCTGACAGCGTCAGTTTCATACAAATACAACACAAGCAATTGTTTCAACATTACAATTTAAATAACCATCAACCATTTTTATTTAATGAAGATAAAAGGTCACAGTTATCGCTAGTAGTACTTACAGAACGAAATAACAAAGAACGAGTATACAAGACAATTATACTGTACTAAATAAATACTGCAACTAGCCCCAAGATTTTTGTAAATAAGTTTATTTCCCTGTTACTAGTTTCGGATCTGAGACCATCACCATACGTTAGTGTTGATATCAGATCTACATTGGTGTCCTAAAATAAGAAAGGTGAATCCATAGGTTACAAAGTTTATATATTTGTACCCTAAATACAAAAGTTTTCATGCTCATCTTATTTACACATGAGTTACGAGTATGCTTATACACTGAACTTACTAGCAAGAACAGTTTCTTATATTTAGGATAGAAATATATAAACTTTGTAACCTATGGATTCATGTAATTTTGTTATTTTAGGGCACTAATGTTGATCTGAAATCAACACTACCCTCTGATGATTGGCTCAGGCTCGAAAGTAGTAACGGTGAAATAAACTGATTTACAAAAATCTTGTCGCTGGTTGCAGTATTTATTTACTACAGTGTTATTAAGAAAACAACTGCGTTGTTCTCAAATAAAAAATGCATAAAATAATCCAAGACAGTGTCAACGGACGGAGGCAGAAATGTTGTTATCCCTGATCAACAAACTGTCCAGAAGCTTCAGTACCCCATTTACAAATAACAACAATAATACATGCGATATTTACAAGAAGTAACTGTCTTCAGAGTGAGCCTATTCACTGATTTCATTCATAGTTACCAGATTAGTGGTGGTAATGGCAGAAACAGTTGAATACCATGATATACAAGCCTAACTCACGAGGACCCACTCGCATGCTTGAATGTATGATACATAAAGTCGGTTGTTTGTAGGAAGCAATGTAAACGATGATTCATGGAACCATACCAAACACTTCTTGTCATCAAGTGCAGAGGTTTTCTTATCGTGGAACCACTACTTTCGCAGCGTTGAGCAACTGCAGCCATTCCATGAAATTTAAGCTCCAGCATTACTATTTTTATCGAAACAGTTCGAAAAAGTTCGTCAGCTGTTATCTATTTTGGAATGTTTGAGGACCTTATGGGACTTAACTACGGTTTCATCAGTCCCTAAACTTACAAGCAACTTATGAACTAGCTACTACTAAGGACGGCACAAATATACATGCCAGAGGGGGATTCGAACCGCCGACCGTAGTAGCCGTGCAAACCGTGACTGGCGCGTCGCAGGACGCTCGACCACCGCGGCCGGCTGTTTATATTTAATGAAACTCGACCCGAGATGGCGAAATTTATAATAAAAATTTCGCAAACTTGCAAAAAATGTTGTTTTTTTCTTAAATAAATAAAAACCGATAACTCCGATGGGAAAATGTCAAATTAGAAATTGTAGGCCTTAAATTATCTATCGATTGTTGTCTTCTACGAATCTATTTCTTTGTTACGTTTCGAGCGAAAAAATTCTTAAAAACCTATAAAAAGTAGATTTCATTCAGCTCGACAAATTCACGATTCCAAACTTATTATTTGCCGTAAGTACCGCACAAAGTCAAAAATTACTTGTTCGAAAAAATTTAAAGTATTCAGTGTTTTTCGAGATATATCGATTTTTTTTAATGAAACAAAAACGGCCTTCTAGAAATTTGGTTAGAGTTGCTCGGGGGCTCAACCTAGAATAACGGTTTTTTGTCTGTTTTCTTCATGAAGAGTTATAATATCATGCTATTAAGTAATTTTTTAGATTTTGTTAATTATAAAGAGTGCCTTTGAAAAACTTGCACCTTCTTGAGTCTGTTTTCTCCAACTATTTCTATTTCCGTTCTCTGGGGCCCGCACTGTACAGTATGTCTTTGAGGGACATGTTTAATAACACAATAATTATAAATTATTTTTACACTGCTTTCGAAATTTTTATTGCTTCACAATAAACTTATTTTGACCTTAGGCCATCATAAGGTGTTGGTACTTATAATATCGTTGTCATTTATTTCTTGCCCAATTGATTTATTTTTAAAGCTGATGTTATACTTGTTTATTGGTAGTTATTTGTATATGTGCAGCAGCGCTGTTATATTAATCGATTTTTGTAGTGGCAGCGCAGTCTAACGTAGACTAAGTAAAGCACTGCAGAGTTCTAGCAGGGTGAAACTCATATATTAGACTTGTTTAAAGTAGCTGAAGCATATGGACAACATCCTCTGTTAAGGAACGTTCACCGACTCGAAGAGAACCTGACAGTGTAAGTTTCATATAAATACAACTCATCCAATTGTTTCAACATTACAAGTTAAATAACCATCAGCAGTGTAAAAGTAATTTATAATTATTGTTTATATGTTATGAAAGGAACTGTTAAAAAAATATGTTGTTGCCATTTATTCACAGATTTTAAAACAAATAATGTTGCTCTACCACTTTCTGGAGCCGAGATAAACATTTTTCTTAGAAAATAGTAGTGGACGAAATGAACATATAAGAGAGATTTACTTCATGGAACTTAATATTGAATACTTATGCTAGTAAGTACAAAAAGACTTGCGAAAAGCAGTACTGGTTATTGCTAAAAGAAACAAATCTGTAAGAAATGTTGACTCCCATGGTTCCTTCAAAGTTTCAGTTTCTTCCCTACCATTGGATTTAAATATCCTGCAAATATTATATTCTTCTTCTTGTTGCACTTGTCGAGAAATGATTGCAGTTTGTCATAAGAAATTCATAGATTCCTCATTTTTCTCCTCCTCTGATTCGTAAAATGCAATATCTGTTATGTACGTAGTTGGTACGAGACAGTCAGACACTTAGTATCTGTTAAATAGTAAAACCTGATCATATTTACGAACAGTACTTACTATATGTACAGAAGAGTAAGAGAAGTTAATAACTTTCGTATCGTTGGTCGTAGCAACTGCTTCACATGTCACTTCAACACTAAAGCAAAGATTAAACTATCTCTGAATATCAACATCCTCATCTCGTTTCGTGGATTCTAAAATGTATACTTCTATGTGCGGAAATGTATTTACTAAAATATTCCAGACTATTATGCTGTGGTCGGCTGGATTAATCACTGAAACCCAACGATTCGTCCCCATCAGAGGAGTACATTTTCAAGGGGAAAGGAATCTTGTTTGAATGTCTCAATCACACCCTGTGTCGTTACTGACAGGGGCCACATACCATTTTCGAGCGCTTTCGCGCCGATGTATGACGTCACGTCTTTTGAATATTGGAGCGCAATTCGCCGTTGTCGGTTGCCATCGTCCGTTGTTGCTGTCGCACATGGTGGAAGACTGGAACACGTCTTCTTCTGCACTGGAATCAAGCTGGTTGTGTTCCTTGCCCTCTTCCTACCTATTGAAATTCCTGGGCTGTTTAGCAATTTCTTTGAGCTCTCTGTGCAGCCTTTCGCGGTACCTGATTGTTGCTGCCAAATCGATTGTAGTGATCTCCTGACTGCAAAGCATGTCCCGTAACAGCTGATCTGTCAATCTGTCGCCTTCTAGTCCTTTTACAACAGTTCTTTTTATGGTACTCCATACACATCCACACAACTTCACGAAATCCGGTAAATTCTTGATCTTACCACCGGTCTGCGAGAATCCTTTGCCAGTTTTAAGTGCTCGTATATCGTTCAGGATTTTTACCTACTGGCCATTAAAATTGCTACACCAAGAAGAAATGCAGACGATAAACGGGTATTCATTGGGCAAATATATTATACTAGAACTGTCATGTGATTACATTTTCACGCATTTTGGGTGCATAGATCTTGAGAAATCAGTACCCAGAACAACCACCTCTGACCGTAATAACGGTCTTCATATGCCTGGGCATTGAGTCAAACAGAGCCTGGATGGCGTGTACAAGTACAGATCCCATGCAGCTTGAACACGATACCACAGTTCATCAAGGGTAGTGACTGGCGTATTGTGACGAGCCAGTTGCTCGGCCACCATTGACCAGACGTTTTCAATTGCTGAGAGATCTGGAGAATGTGCTGGCCAGGGCAGCAGTCGAACATTTTCCGTATCCAGAATGGCCCGTACTGGAACTGCAACATGCGGTCGTGCATTATCCTGCTGAAATGTAGGGTTTCGCAGGCATCGAATGAAGAGTAGAGCCACGGGTTGTAACACATCTGAAATGTAAAACTGTTCAAAGTGTCGTCGATGCGAAGAAAAGGTGACCGAGACGTTTAACCTATGGCACCCCATACCATCACGCCGGGTGATACGCCTGTATGGCGATGACGAATACACGCATCCAATGTGCGTTCACCGTTCACGGATGCGACCATAATGATGCTGTAAACAGAACCTGGATTCAACCGAAAAATGACGTTTTGCCATTCGTGCACCCGGGTTCGTCGTTGCGTACACCATCGCAGGCGCTCCTGTCTGTGATGCAGCGTCAAGGGTAACCGCAGCCATGGTCTCCCAGCTGAAAGTCCATGCTGCTACAAACGTCGTCTAACTGTTCGTGCAGATAGTTGTTGTCTTGCAAACGTCCCCATCTGTTGACACAGGGATCGAGACGTGGCTGCACGATCCATTACGTTACAGCCATGCGCATAAGATGCCTGTCATCTCGCTAGTGATACGAGGCCGTTGGGATCCAGCACGGTGTTCCGTATTGCCCTTCTGAACCCACCGATTCCATATCCTGCTAACAGTCATTGGATCGCGACCAACGCGAGCAGCAATGTCGCGGTACGATAAACCGCAATCGCGATATGCTACAATCCGACTATATCAAAGTCGAAAATGTACGCATTCCTCTTCCTTACAAGAGGCATCACAACAACGATTTACCACGCAACGCCGGTCAACTGCTGTTTGTGTATGAGAAAGCGGTTGGAAACTTCCCTCATGTTAGCACGTTGTAGGTGTCGCCACCGGCGCCAACCCTGTGTGAATGCTCTAAAAAGCTTATCATTTGCATATCACAGCATCTTCCTGTCGGTTAAATTCCGGGTCTGTAGCACTTCGTGGTGTAGCAATGTTATTGGACTGGAGTGTATATAACGGTCATGTCCCGTTTCGTCAAGATTTTTCCTATGCATTCAGTAAGTCCTTAATAAAAGGCAGAAGAACTTTTGAGTTCACAGGAGCTTTTGTATCGCTATAATTTTTTCCGTGGTGGTCTTAACGCTTTCCTTACCTCAGTGGACAAATACCCGTTCTTGAGCAATGCATTAGTGTGGTGGTTTAATTCCGCGTCAAGCAGTTCTGCATCGTAGATGATTTTTGCTCTATCGGCCATTCTCTACGATGCCTTGCTTTCGTTCTAAATGGTGGTTTTAATCCCGGTGCAGAAAATTCAAAAGATGTGACGCCATTGCCTCGGCGTGAAAGCACGCGGAAACCGAATTAGTCTGTATTCAATAGCGATCCAGGGTGTGACTCAGACATTCAAAGAAGCTGCGATTCCCCTTTAAAAAGTGTAGATGGGAGCGAAGAGTGGGTTTTCAATAATAAATCCAACTGAGCACAGAGTAACAGTCTGATCATTTTAGTAACAGTTTCGGTAATGCGCTAAATGTCTTCCGAGATTTCGGCGGAGCTTAGTGGCAGCATCGTCGTTTGGAGGTTTACATTGGCACGCTTTGAGTCATGGTGCCATGGGATCTCGGCAAGTACGGTCGAAAAAGACATCAGACCACAATGGAGCCACGTTTTCGAATACAAAAGAGCGCTTTAAAAATCTAAGATTGATATTTATTGAAAATCACTTTCGGAAAAACTGCGTTGATATCATTTAATCGCATGCTTATGAATCTCAATAAAAAAGTGTCGCCTGGGTAAAATGTAGTAAGTCAATCCATGAACATAAAGTTCGTGACACATCAGTTTGTCAAAACATATAAAGGTACTTTAACTTAGCGGTACTCCCATATGAGACCGAAAGATTCGAGTATACAAACTACTAAATACATGCTTCAGCTATAAATGAAGTAATCCAATATAGCATCGCCGAAGTTACCTGATTTTATTTAAGTCCTTTGTAACTGGGCCAGCGATTGGCAATGAAGGCAAGCTAAGTAAAATGTCAATACCGTACTCACTGCAAATCCGAAATGGGATTCCATTCGCAACTGACATTTGATTTCAAATCGTTCAGTTGCTTCTCAACAGCATGTATGACTGTTACTGTCCTTCATTCTTGAGTCTGTCAAGAAGTCAAATGACGGTATATTTGTACTAACCTTCTTTCTGAATGATTTCGCAAAGGTCAAACATAAAATTATCTTCAGATTTACTTTTACTACCTCAATAAATTACAAGTTGGAAAACTTGGCGATTCTATAAAAAAGAATATTACGGAAAAGCATGGTACAACCCAGGTTGAAACTGGCCGGAAGCTTCGGGGCAACAATGAAATCGACAGAAAGATGGAGAAAATTATGGAGACCATGAAAAAAAAGGACAGACTAACCAAAAGGATATTCGACTACCTGTGGAAAAAGAAGACAACAACGACATGGATTAAGGAAACTCATAAAGATCTGGGAAGGTTAAACATTCAGGAGGTTCGGATGTTAAATGGAAATACGTTTCTACATCTACCTCCATACTCCGGAAGCCACCCGACGGTGTGGAGAGTACCTTGAGTACCACTATCGGTTCTCCCTCCTATTCCAGTCGCGTATTGTTCGCGGAAAGAAGGATTGTCGGTATACCTTTCGCGAGATATACGTAGGAGGGACCAATATATTTCTAGACTCCGCGGTATAGGTATGTTCTCGAAACTTCGACAAAAGCCCATACCGAGCTACACAGCGTCTCTCTTGCAGAATCTTCCATTGTAGTTTATCGATCATCTCCGTAACGCTTTCACGATTACCAAATGATCCTGTAACGAAGCGCGCTGCTCTTCGTTGGGTCTTCTCTACCTCCTCTACCAATCCCACCTGGTACGAATCCCACACCGGTGAGCAGTATTCAAGCAGTGAACGAACTAGTGCACTGTAACATACTTCCTTTGTTTTCGGACTGCATTTCCTTAGGATTCTTTCAATGAATCTAACTCTGGCACCTGCTTTACCGACGATTGATTTTATATGATCGTCCATTTTAAATCACTCCTAACGCCTACTCCCAGATAATTTATGGAAGTAACTGCTTCCAGTTGCTGACCTCCTATAGTGTAGCTAAATGATGAAGGATCTTTTTTTTTCTATCTATTCGTAGCACATTACACTTGTGTACATTGAGATTCAATTGCCATGCCTCCTGCATTTCAAAACAATTTTACATTGTTACAACCTCTCTATATACCACAGCATCATCCGTAAAAAGCCTCAGTGAACTTCCGATGTTATCTACAAGGTCATTTATATATATCGTGAATAGCAACGGCCCCACGACACTCCCCTGTAGCACACCTGACATCATTCTTACTTCGTAAGACTTCTCTCCATTGAGAATGTCATCCTACATTCAGTTATCTAGGAACTCCTCAATTCAATCACATATGCTCTTACTTTCTTCATTAAACGACTGTGGAGAACTTCATCAAATGCCTTGCGGAAGTCAAGAAACATTGCCATGATTCAGAGTTTGGAAGAATTTCAAGTCGAAAGAAATAAGAAGACTGGAAGAGCCTGGACGGATGAACAGAAGCAACAGCACGGCGTCCATATGAAGGAGTACTACAGGAAGCGGAAACTTTATACAAAGAAGACAAATTTCTAGCGCGATCCTAAGTAGTCAATTCGCAAATAAAAAAAGGCAAAAAATGTCTGTTTCGCGCAAATTTTAAAATTTCTATCCCTTTTTAGATCATCATCAGACAGCTTGTTGGTGCCGAGACTACGAGCGGGTGCTGTGTGTGTCGAGACACGTGCTGCGACTGTTCTCACGTGTCTCCACAAACATGCAGCTCGCTCATCGTCTCCGCGCATAATATTGTCTTGCAAGTGTACACATAATAGATTAAAATACATTGTTGCCGGGAAAATATAAGGTAAAGCAGTCATCAGACAATATTGGTTTGAACACCACAAGTGTTGGAATTGATATGACGTTGCCTCCTTGCAACCTTTAAACTGACGTACCCAAGCATATGTATATCATATGGTATCATGTCAGCTACATACAAATTTAATACTTTAGAATAATATGCTAGTGTCTAACTAATAAGGTAGTCATATCTTCGTCACAGAGCCTTGTCAAACTGCTTTAACCATTGAACAGCCTCTTCACTGACTACATGGAGTTCGGTCATCTCTCCTGAAAATTATCGTATTGTTTAGTTAGTAAATATATTGGCTTTTGTACTTCCACAGTCACAGGATTGATCATCTGCCTGTTCCCATTTGAATTTCCAATAGTTGCACCGACCAACACCGGTACGGAAGCGATAGTTCAAAGACCATTCCCTCCTGGAAAGATGGTCCTTTCCTTGAAGATCCTTGAAGGGATCGTCTATCTAGATGTCGTTTGGTCCCAGTTGGATTCAGTCGAAAAGCTACTCTCATGTAGTTGGACTGATGTTTTAGCAGGTAGCTTACGCTATTTCATTCGGCTTACTTGTGGCGGAGGTCTTGCAAAATAGGAAGCTTAGGAATGGACAAGATCGTGTAAGAGTATCTCATTAAGGCTTCCTTGCGTCATATGTCACGAGTGGCAATATTGCATTGTACTGGGAGCATTGAAGGGGTGCAGACATGAGATTGCCACTTGTCAACCTCATTTCCCTATTTGTACGTCAACGTCCCTCATGAATCCTGTTGAACCAGACAGCAGGGGAGTAAACAAGGAACATTGGCATAAATAAGGTTTCTAGTCTGTGTAGCTGGAGTATCAGCGGTGTAAACATTAAAAAGAATGGGAGCAAGAATCGAATCCTGGGGCAGGCCATCGTAAAGCTGTCTAAAACCACTTTTCGTGTTAGCGAGGCAGACCTTTATCAGATGTCCACCTAATACAGAGAAGTCGTAATAAAATAAGAAATCGAATATTAAATATAGATAAATGATTGAACGAAAAGTTTCTAAACTTGGCACTTATAGTTCTGCACGTTACAAACTTTTTATCCTTCATTTGATAAATCGGTTCTATGCAGACGTTGGATTGTTTTTGTCCTTTGATGACTAATGACCTCTTGGAGGAAGAATTCAAAATACTTCATCATTTCGACAGTTTTAGGACATTGAAATAAATCTAAGAAGGGCGTATCTGAAAATATGTCCTGGAGCGGGTTTCGAACTCCGATTTTCCGCTTTCGACCCAGCAGTCGCCTTAACCAATTAGGCTATCCAGGTACGCTTCCCTTCTAACCAAAATTCTCAAATTATAGCACACTAAGATGTCCACTAGTTTCTCTTCGTCGCAGCCTACACTGGATTCCCACAAGGGATCGAGCGTATTGATGCGTTCTCACTGAAATTGTCAGTTGACATAATTGTCACTTAAAGTCACAGAGGACGCAGCCAACCATGATGAATAATAAATAAGGTATGCAAAAAGTTGCACATGTCGCTGTATTGATAAAAGTCATGAAGTGGTTACAATATGACTTTATTTAAGTTGTCAATTGCCTGTTGGGATCATACATGCAATTATCAATAAACATATCAATGATCAGTTTTTTTTATTACATAGGTTACAGATATGAAAGTAGCAAGAATGATTGCATGTACTAATAGATGGGAACAATGGCAGGAGAGTGTCCATAATGAGGAAATCAAACGAAATCTGGAAATGAGAACCATAGATGAAGCAGAACAGGCTGAGATGGTGGGGTCAGGTTACACGCGTGGAAGAAGCAAGGCCTAAGAGTCCCATGGCCTCGTCAGCAGAGGATAAGATGAGTCGAGGTAACATGGAGAAATTACTTAGATTTGGTGAAGAATCATTGTGAAGTAAAAAAGCTTAATATCAGACGAGGCACCAATGCTAGCATTGACTAGGGGATCATGGAGGAAATTTATTAGGGGGAACTATGCACCAGATCGAACGCTGAAAGACATAATCAGTAATGATAATGATGATCAAGATGATGATGAAAGGATGGCTAGCCTTCTGACTGGACGCACTGCGCCGTCCTTGCCGGTCCACTTAGCCAGCCGGCCGCGGTGGCCGAGCGGTCTGCGGCGTGTCAGTCACGGTCGGGGGTTCGAATCCCCCCTCGGGCATGGATGTTTGTGCCGTCTTTAGTATAAGTAGTTTGTAAGTTTAAGGACTGATGACCCCGTAGTTAAGTCCCATAGAGTCTACAAACATTTGAACGTTTTTTTCCACTTAGCCACTGTAGGGCACGTCTGGAAGGGTGTGGGCACACATGAGCCACCATATTCCAGGGTGTGATTCAGGAGTCTTAACGATGGCACCACCTCGTTCGGTAGCAGAACACACCTTAATTACATATTTTTGACTACGTTATAGCGTTCATTTAATGAAATAAATCGCAGTTTACGATCAATTATGGCTTCTCTGTACTAGGTTTAGATGGAATACCCAAGTGCGGCGAATAAAAATTTTTGCCTGGCCAGGATTCGACCCCGGGATCGCCTGCTTAGTAGGCAGACGCGTTGACCACTCCGCCACCGAGGACACAGTGACCACGTCAACTGCAGAGGACTCTTCCCTGCACGTCACCCGCCACACGCAAATCTCCATTCGCCACGCTGTCTATTTCGTATTACCACAGCCTATTTTTTCTGTAATGCTTGCAGCCACAATACTGCATTCCCGCATCCCGGGTTCGAATCCCGGCCGGGCACGAATTTTCATTCGCTGCACTTGGGTATTCCATCTAAACCTAGTTAGCGAAGCCATAACTGATCGCAAATTGCGATTCATTATAAATAACACACCTTCTTGCAAAGATTTAGGTATGGTGGGCGTTACAATGGCGAGTCCACCTGCTTTGCTCCTTGTGTGGAAGTAAACGTGATCACGTCACATGTCGATGAAAAAAGCACACGCTCACTGCTGCGAGTAACGGTGACCTCTGCGTCTCCGTCGGTTCAACGTCTCTTGCGAATGTGCACAATAAGCCGATGACGAGCGGCTGTTGGGACCGCGCAGACTGTGTAACCTTTGGATCACGCAGCTGGCGGGTTGCGTCTCGCCGGTATTCATTTATTCAGCCCTGGTTGCTCAACGGCGGCTCTCAATCGGTGGAGCCTCCTGAAGGCCGCCGGTTAGCGGTCCGTGGGACAGCAGCGCCAGCCGCCATCCAGCCTCCCTGAGGCAGCGGGGTTTCTCAACTCCTGAGGATGGCCCAACAGTGGCGTCACCTGCTGTAGGCACGCTGCCTCGCCAGTAGTTAGTGAATATCCTACGGCAGCATTTATCAGCGTGTAGGATCCCAAGTGGCCCGCATAGTCTTACTCGAGAGTGCAAGTATGAACTTAATGGTGCCGGCCGCGGTGGGCGAGGGGACTGAGGCGCTCCAGTCACGGTCTGCACGGCCACTACGATCGGGGGTTCGAATCCCACCTCGGGCATGGATATTTGTGCCGTCCTTAGTTCGTAAGTAGTTCATAAGTAGTTTGTAAGTTTAGGGACTGATGACACCGTAGTTAAGTCCCATAAGCTTAACAAACATTTGAACATTTTGATTTTGAACTTAATGGTTCCGTAATATGAGAGTCCTTCAAGAAGTAATGCTCCACATATAATTATAAAGCCATTAAAATACACTATTCAAAACCAGAAGGGGATCAGGTGAGATACACAATATACATATGGTAACGTATATTATTCATATATTGGTTACAAGTGTCTATAAATCCGTAAGAGTACCAGGGAGAGAATTCTTATGAACCGTTGAAAGACATTGCAAATATGCTCAATAATTCAGAATGAAACTATCACTCAGCAGCGGAGTGTGCGCTTATGTGAAACTTCCTGGCAGATTAAAATTGTGTGCCGGAACCGGGACACGAACCTGGGACCTTTGTCAGGAAGTTTCATATCATCGCACACTCCGCTGCAGACTGAAAGTTTCATTCTGGAAACATCCCCTAGGTTGTTGCTAAGCCATGTCTCCACCATATCCTTTCTTCCAGGAGTGGTAGTCTTGCATGTTTCGCAGGAGAGCTTCTGTGAAGTTTGAAAGGTAGGCGAAAGTAATGTTGTGAGGCGGCATCGTGAGTCGTGCTGGGATAGCTCAGTCAGTAGAGCGCTTGCACGCAAAAGGCAAAGGTCCCAGGTTCGAGTCCCAGTTCCGAGACAAAATTTTAATCTGCCAGGAAATTTCATGCTCAATAATATTCATTTTTGGGGAGTGTGGTGGCCAGCGGAGTTGTTTAAACTCAGAAGTTTTTCTGAAGCCACACTTCAGCAATTCTGGTCGTCTTCTCGACGGCGTGTTTATCAGAGACGACTGTTTCTTTAGGCATGCCCAAAGGAGTGTGACAGTATCGCTATTATTTTCTATCAATACAAATGATCCGATGGACAAAGTAACTTGTAATCTGTAATGTAAGTTGAAGAACATAAGTAGGAAAAACAATGCCATAATGTTCGAATACAGCATTATTAGTGAGCTTCCAGATGCAGTTGCGTAGTTCAAATATCTAAGCGTAATATTGCAGAGCAATATGAAATGGAACGAACATGTAAGGACAGTTGTGAGTAAGGCGGACAGAATTTTGGGAAGACGTACGTCATCCGTACAGGAGACTGCGTATAAGACGCTTGTATGACCACTTGAGTATTGCTCAGGTGTTCGGGAACCGCAGCAGATCAGTTTAAAGCAAGACATGGGAGCAGTTCGGAGGCGAGCATCTAGGGTCGTTACTAGAAGGTTCGACCAATGCGCAAGTGTCACTGAAATGCTCCGGGGTCTCAAATGGGAATCGCTGGAGGAAAGACGACGTTCTTTTCGATAAATTCTGTTGACGAAATTTAGAGGGCCGGAATTTGAAGCGGAATGTAGAAACGATCTTCCTGCAGCCTA
The DNA here is from genome assembly GCA_026315105.1 of Locusta migratoria. NCBI lineage: Eukaryota > Metazoa > Arthropoda > Insecta > Orthoptera > Acrididae > Locusta > Locusta migratoria. The sequence continues at coordinate 128,932,993 of CM048751.1, forward strand.
CATACATTTCGCTCAAAGATCACAAAAAACAAGAGAAATTAGAGCTCGTACGGATGCATATAGGCATTCTTTTTTCCCTCGTTCTATTTGGGAGTGGAATAGGAAAGGAAATGCCTAGTACTGGTACAATGTACCCTCCGCCACACACTTTACGGTGCATTGCGGAGGCTATTAAAATTGCTACAGCACGAAGATGATGTTGTACATACGCGATATTTAACCGACAGAAAGAAGATGCTGTGATATGCAAATGATTAGCTCTTCAGAGCATTCACACAAGGCTGGCGCCGGTGGCGACACCTACAACGTGCTGACATGAGGAAAGTTTACAACCGATTTCTCATACACAAACAGCAATTGCCTGATCAGACGTTGTTGTGATGTCTCATGTAAGGAGGAGAAAGGCGTACTATCACGTTTCCGACTTCGATAAAGGTCGAATTGTAGCCTATCGCGATTGCGGTTTATCGTATCGCGACATTGCTGCTCGCGTTTGTAGCGATCCAATGACTGTTAGCAGAATATGGAATCGGTGGGTTCGTGAGGGCAGTACGGAACGCCGTGTTGGATCCCAACGGCCACGTATTACTAGCAGTCGAGATGACAGGCAACTTATCCGCATGGCTGTAACGGATCGTGCAGCCACGTCTCGATCCCTGAGTCAACAGACGAGGTTTGCAGCAGCATGGACTATCAGCTCGGAGACCGTGGTTGCGGTTACAGTTGACGCTGAATAACAGACAGGAGGGCCTGCGATGGTGTACGCAGCGACGAACCTGGGTGCAAAAGTGCAAAACGTTATTTTTTCGGATGAATCCAGGTTCTGTTTACAGCATCATGATGGTCGCATCCGTGTTTGGCGACATCGCGGTGAACGCACATTGGAAGCGTGTATTCGTCATCTACTCTGGCGTATAACTCAGTGTGATGGTGTGGGATGTCATTGATTACACGTCTCGGTCACCTCTTTTTCGCATCAACGGCACTTTGAACAGTGTCCGCTACATTTCAGATGTATTACAACCTGTGGCTCAACCCTTCATTCAATCACTGCGAAACCCTACATTTCAGCAGGATAATGGACGACCGCATGTTGCAGGTCCTGTACGGGTCTTTCTGAATACGGAAAATGTTCGATTACTTTCCTGGCCAGTACATTCCCCAGATCTCTAACCAACTGAAAATGTCTGGTCAATGGTGGCCGAGCAACTGGCTCGTCACAGTACGCCAGTCACTACTCTTGAAGTGTGGTATCGTGTTGAAGCTGCATTGGCATCTGTACCTGTACATGCCATGACTCAATGCCCAGGCTTATCAAGGCCGTTATTACGGTTAGAGGTGGTTGTTCTGGGTACTGATGTCTCAGGATTTATGCACCTAAATTGAGTGAAAATGTAATCACATGTCGGTTCTAATATAATATATCTGTCCAATGAATACGCTTTTATCATCTGAAGTTCTTCTTGGTGTAGTAGTTTTAAGGGCCAGTAGTGTATGTAGAAGTAGATGTGTTGGGTGTAGCATTATCCTGCTGGTATTCGTCGGAATGCACAATTTCCATGAATGGATGCAGGTGATCAGCCAGGTTGCACACATACGTGACATCTTTCAGAGTCGTATCTAGACGTATCAGGGGTCCCATATCAGTCCTACTGCACACGCCCCACACCATTACAGAGCCTGCAACAGCTTGAACAGTCCCCCGCGACATACAGGTTCCATAGATCAAAATGTTCAAATGTTTGTAAAGCTTATGGGACTTAAGTACGGGGTTATCAGTCCCTAAACTTACAAACTACTTACGAACTAGCTAACACTAAGGACGGCGCACGACTATACAAAAATTCTAGACACTCGAACAACCCCTTCATCTTTAATTTGGACAACTACGATCATAACCATAGGTGGAAGCACAACCGACCTAAAATACCATTCTATTTCTCAGGAATAGATAAGAACCAATTGTAAGCTCAACTAACACAAGCGAAATCGTTGTTCGTGCAATCCCTGCACTTCAGAAAACTGCCTGGTTATGCCAGATGAGCGAATGCAAGCCAACTAACTGGCGATAGCGGGGCACACGACAAAAAAAAAAAAAAAAAAAAAAAAAAAAAAAAAAAAAAAAAAAAAAAAAAACCACGCAACCCACTCACGCATATGTTGATACTAAAATCGACCACTCATTCGTCACTCTCGTTTGTTGCATCCAGCAGCCGCTGATGGTGGCCCAGGAGACATCCCAGTGGTAGCTACAGTGGGATTACTCATCAAACCGGATTGACAAATTTATGACAAATGAAAATGGTACCAAGCGTGCACCATACCCAGTAACTAACATAACCAAACCATTTCATGATCCGTCGCAGATAGCAAGAAATCCGCTACTGCTCTTACTACTCGTCCCTGGCCGTCGCAGAGGTTTTTTTCCCCTTGACAAGTTGCCTTGGCACATTTTCCCCTCTGCCCTTAAAAACGCTCTTGTTTCAAAAAGCTTTCGACCACTTACTATCTTCCGATGGACCGATTAATGGCTAATCTTACCCAGACGTACGGCACACATCACAGTTTCCGCTCCTGTGATCCTGGATTAGAAATACTAACACATGCAGAGGTGACAGAAGACCTGGTAAGTCGGTCATCATGCTAGTGCGAGCATAAAGAGACTTCACTCATGTTTAAAATAAATAAATAAAAAACGGATTTCCAACCGAGGTCGAACGTATGACATCTGCGGTGAATTAAATGAACCAAACGCCATCTTCCCGTGTCTTTCGGACACCACACCAATCTGTAATAAGTAAAGCTCTGTGTCGTGCAATCAGCAAGGGTATACGAGTTGGACTTCGGCACCAGAAGCACACGCCCACGATGTTTCGTTGAACGGTTCGCAGGGCTGACACTTGTTATGGCCCAGCAATGAAATCAACACGCTGAACGATTCTATTGAGTCATCGTTAGTCCTATTCTCTTTTACGGCCGCAGAGATATCGGGGATTTGATTCTTTACCAGAGTCTTGATATTCACAGTGCAATATAGTAAATGCCTCTGCGCTAACTCGGAGATGCTGTGTTCCATCTCTCGTGCGTCGACTAAAACCCCAAGTTCAGATTCACTTAAAACGTGATGACCTGCCACTGTAGCAGCAGTAACCGGCCTAACGCCTACGCCAGACACCTGTTGTGTTACATAGGCGTTGCCGACTGCACCGCCGTCCTGTGAGTGTCTACATATGCGTGCCTGTATCAGTTTCTTTGTTCCTTCAATATCTGTCCGTCTGTCTGTCTGACGAACCATTCAAACGATCAGCACCAAATGTTACAGACATAATTGTAGGCCACCAGAGACCAGAACCTCTCGTTTTGGAATTTTTCGGACAAAAATACGTTAGTAACACTAAAAAAAGCCATATGTAATGTAATTGTAATTGCAAACGAACCGTTCATCTGACACGAAAATTGAACATCCGAGTTTGTAGAGGAAAAAATCCTCTACAACTTCGCTCTCTTATGTTTTTCAATATCTTGCATTGTTGCAGAGATATTTGAAAAAATAAAGGCGATTTCACGATATCTGTCTGTTTGTAACGTGTTCCCACTTTTTAGGTCGAACCGTTCAACCGATAAGCACCAAATTTTACAGACATAATTGTTGGTCGCCAGAGACCAGAACCTAGCTTTTTCATATATTTCGGACAAAAAAAGCCTTTGGTAATGTAATTAGAATTGCAAATAAACCGTTCATCTGACACGAAAATTGAATAACCAGATTTGTAGAGGAGAAAATTCTCTAAAACCTTGCTCGCTTATTTTATATTCATATCTCGTATGGTTTGAGATATATTTGCAAAAATAACGGCGATTTGACACCGTCCCATGATTTTACGAAAACCAGCCGTTCGGAGATGTCACGTGACAGTCCTCGCTCAGAAGTCTGTGGCATATGCTATCTTGCGTTGCGTATTTGATGATTTTCTTATTATAACTTACACGTTATCATTTCAAAGCAATGGGGCACTGAAGAATTAACAAAAACACGTCGTTCTTCGTACGAAAATGATAATCTAGTGTCTAAAAATACCACATTAGTATCAGTTAACAACTGCCATCCATAGCACAAGATTAAAATACGGATTTTGTAATTGTTCTCCGTAGTGTACTGGGCAGCGGCATAGACTGTAATGCACACGGTCAGTGGTTCGGAACCCGCCACTACCGAATGTCTTTCCCTAAAAGGGTTTTGGGCACTCTTATTAATTAAATAGAGCTTTGTTCTTCAATATTTACAGTTCTGCATATGTAAGAGTGCTCCCTATAAAATGCGTGTTTGTTCTATTTCGTGAACATATCTTGAAATACGTAACAACGAAATGAACAATGGTCTTCCGAAGCATGTGCACGTAAACTAGGAAGATACTGTAATAATAAATATTCTGAACAAGTGCTGGTACTGTTAGTTTCGTATATAAAAGAAGTCCTAGATATCTGTGGAAAGTGTAGTTCCCTAATGAAACGGAAGGGAAGTGTATACATTGCAACAAATTACCTTGTTTATTTTTTTTTCTACGCAATTATTAACTATTTTTGGATTATATTAAAAGTCATTAACTAGAATGATTTCATCTACCAAAATGTTTGTCTTTGACATGCTATGGACGCTTTGAACGTAGGGTATTACCGTTCCTGTACTTCAGATATGACCTCCTTCATGTTACTTTGTTCTGCGTTAAAATAAAGAGCAAATATGCATATAATAAATATAGTATGCAGCTTTGGTCGTTTATTTATTAATGTTTTTCCAGATCAATTTCGATAACATAATGATCATGTTCAATGCACCAGTCATCGTAATATCAGCTATGCGTAATCATATGCCATATTAGCTGAAAGTAACATTTTTTTAACATATCAATGTAGTGTCCAACCATGATGTGAACATTGATATGTTCAAAAAAATCTGTTACTTTCAGCTAATATGGCATATGATTATGCATAGCTGATATTATGATGACTGGTGCATTGAAGATTATCTACAAAAACATTAATAAAAAGCGCCAAATGCTGCATACTATATTTATTATATTCATTATTTTGTGGTCGCTGAGCACACTGTTCCAAAAAATGGAATCAAACCTCAAAAGAGCAATATTCTCCTTCAAACCGTGATTACGTTTCCTTTTACGGCTAAAACCACTAACGGAATAAGTGTGGCAATACTGAATCCCACATAAATCTAATACTTAAGATATATATATATATATATATATATATATATATATATATATATATATATATATATATATATACAAAGTTAGTACTACCATTGCCGCGGCGGATTAGCAGTGCGCAATGGGGCGCCCTGCAGCGGTGCGCGCGGCCGTTCGCCGTCGGGGGTTCCAGTCCCCCCTCGGGCATGGGTGTTTGTGTTGTCCTTACGTTAGTTTACCTTAGTTCAAAAAGTTTGTAAGCTACGGACTGATGACCTAGCAGTTAAGTCCGATAGATTTACAAACATTTGAACATTTAGTACTGTCATTACGTCATTTGCAACAGTCATTGTAACAGTATCTCTCCAGTATATGTACATTTAATACAGAAGTCTATGTTTGCAATTCGTTGGTATGTATTTCATGGCATGTTCTCGAGACTGAACAAATGCACTTTTCAGAGGAAGCGCTATTACCTTTGGACAACTCGAAATCTTGCATAATACAGTTTTGTTCAGTTTACAAGGATGTGCCAAAACCTCTTACGAAGCAAGAGGAAAAAAATTGTCTGTGTTGGTTTTTTTCAAATATATTCTTTTGTCTTTAGGGAGATCGATGCTTTGAGGTCATTTATTCATGTTCGTTCTGTGTTGTTCGTCGAGAATTTTGATCAATTTTTATTGCAGAATGTGTTGAACCATCTTCTTTTCTCTCTCTTTCATTGGTTCTTCGGTTTGATCGGCACTTTGTGAACGTTGGTGTGTTTTCTTCTATTTTGATCGTTTCGTCGTTGACTCTGTTCTTTCGATACTGAGGGAGCAGAGCTACCACGCTGGCAACCCTCTGACCGAGCGCGCTGAGCCACCGCGCCCTAGCAAGTTTCGAACCACTGTGTAACATGTCCGTACATCACAAACTAATTGGTCTTCCATTACGCTACGGCGAACAGCTGCGAGAGAAATCCGTAATTCTCTTACCATCAGTGGCAGGTGTTAACTGCTAACATGGCAATTTTAGACATTGGATTATAATTCATTGTCCTAAGAACGAAGTGTTTTTGATAATTTTCAGTGCACCATTGCTTTGACATGACAACGCTTGAGTTATAATAGGGAAATCATCAAATACAGAAAGCAAGATGACGTATGTACGCTACGTTCCTTCCAGGCTACAGTCATTCATAACCAGTACAGGCAAAGGAAATAAACTTTTAACAAACTCCCAAGACAAGACAGGTGATAATATTTTAACGGCAATATATAATGAAAATGTAGGAGATATATTAAAATTTAAAGAGGTAAAAGTTCAAACAAAGAGTAGACCTATGTTTGTCAAAGCTAAACTCAGATATCAAATAATTTTCTTGTTTGTAAAAATACAGTCAGAAAGAATATTACGTTTTGGGTGCGTAGATATTAACACAATAGTACAGTCTTAATCATATCGCCCATAATTATTTACATTTTTATTATTTTTGTCCGAAATGTTTACAAAAACGGCCTCTTGTTGGCTTGCTTTCTAGAGTTTTTCAATTTCTATTGAGCTTTATTTAGCTTTTTTTGAACGTTTAACTAGATTATTTCTTCAAGTTCGAGTTGGCAAACCTAGTCTCTGCAGCAAGACCGTGGCGCCACGAGACAGACGTTCTGGCAAGTAATGTTAATCGAACTATAGAACGTGCATTATTCTACAGAAATTCCGTACATCTCCTCTTTGTTTTCATGTTCGATCAGTCTGGTAAGGCAAAGGTGAACAGACCAGGTTTTAAACTGTAAGACTTATCAACGGGCAGATATAAATCTGACCATAACTTATTAGTTATGAACTGTGGATTAAAACTTAAGAGAATGCAGAAAGATAGAAAGTTAAGAAGATGGAATCTGGACAAATTGACGGCACAAGAGGTGGTTGACAGTTTAAGAAAGAGCATTATGCAAGGATTGACTGAAACAGGGGAAAGTAAAACAGTAGAAGAAGAATGGGTAGCTCAGAGAGATAGAGTAGTGAAGCCGGCAGAGATACATATAGGCAGAAGGACAAGGCCTAATAGAAATCCTTGGGTGACATTGGATGTACTAAAATTAATTCATGAAAGGAGAAAATATAAAAATGCATCAAGTGAAGCACGCAAAAGAGATTACAGATGTCTGAAAAATGAGGGTGACAGGAATTGCAGATAGGATAAGTAGGAGTGGCTAGAGCAGAAATGCACGACAGTAGAAGAATTTACGAGAAAGGTAGATACCGCCTATAGGCAAATAAAAGAGGCAACGGAATGAATATCAAGAACTCAGATGGAAAACCAGTACTATGAAAAGAAGAGAACGCTAGAAGGTAGAACGAGTATGTAGAAGGGCTGTACAAAGGAAATAAACGTAAAGACAGTATTCTGGGAATGGGAGACGAAGCAGAGGAAGATGAGATAAGAGATACTATACTGCGAAAAGAATTGGACAGATCACTAAACGATTTGGGTAGAACCAAGGCCCCTGGAGTAGATGATGTTGCATCTTAACTACTGATGTTAGGAGAGCCTATCATGGAGAAATTGTTCCACCTGGTATGCAAGATGTATGTGACTTCAAGAGCAATATAGTAATTCCAATTCCTAAGAAAGAAAGTTGAGACAAATGTGAAAATTAGAGAACTATCAGTTTAAAGTCATGGTTGCAAAATACTAACACGATTTATTTATAGATGAATGGAAAAACTGGTGGAATCCGATCTTGGGGAAGGTCAGTTAGCATTTAGGAGAAATGTAGGAACACGCGAGGCAATACTCACATTACGACTTATTTGAGAAGATAGGTTAAGGAAAGGAATACCTACATTTTTAGCATTTCTAGATCTGGAGAAAGCTTTTGACAATGTTGACCAGCATCATCATCATCATAAGTCGTTGTGCTCATTGCTGAGCGTCGTGACCCCATGAACCAAGCGTCTCCATCCCGGACGGTTGTCAGCTTCTCTCAGTGCCTGCTGACGAGGTAGACCAGAGATCTTCTTGATTTGGTCTATCCATCTGCTCGCTGCTCTTCCTCTTGGTCTTCTGCCCTCGATCTTTCCTTGTAAGATTATTTTTTCTAGGTTTTCTCCGTCTCTTCTTACAATATGGCCAAAGAACTGGAGAATTTTTTCGTCGACTCGAGAAGAAAGGCGTCTGGAGACGTTCAGTTGTTCAATAATGGACACATTTGTTCTTCTTTCGGTCCATTTTATGCGTAGCATCCTACGCCAGCACCAAAGCTCAAACACATCAATGCGTTGTTTGTCTCTGGCCTTGAGTGTCCATGTTTCACAGCCATAAAAGAAGACAGAAAACACGAGTGTTTCAACTAGCCGAATCTTTGTTCTATTTGTTATTGCTCTTCTCGGCCGATCTTCGTGAGCTTCTTCATAGCCACTCGTCCTAGCGTGATCCGTCTTCTTATCTCCTCTTCCAACTACCTGTGCTGCAGATGGTTGACCCAAGATAGGTGAAGGACTGCACGACTTCCCGTTCCTTTAATTGACCTGTGAGCTGGATCTTTTGTTCTCGATCAATTAACATGAGTTTGGACTTACTGAGGTTGATGTCTAGTCCATATGCTAGACTAATGTCTTTTATTCTAGTTAGTAGCTCAGCAAGTTCATCTTCGCTGTTGGCTAAAAGTACAGTGTCATGAGCAAAACGGAGGTTGTTGACAGTTCGTCCGCCAATTGAGATGCCTTTGGTCCAACCATCAAGAGCTTTCCTAATGACGTGTTCTGCATAGATGTCGTATAGTTGTGGGGATAGAACACAACCCTGTCTCACACCTTTTGAAAATCTGACGGAATCAGACCTGCCAGCACTTGTCTTTACAACTGCGGTGTGATCATTGTACAGATTTTTTACCAAAGCTGTCAAGTGGGGAGGGACACCGATCTCTGCAAGTACTTGCCACAACTTTTCCCACACAACACAAAGGCTTTCCTACGGTCAAGGAAGCAGATGAAAACAGGAACACAGAACTCTCCTGATTTTTCTATTATTTGTCTTACGTTGAGAATCTGTTCACGAGTTCCTTTCACTTCAACAAAACCTGCTTGTTCTGAGGATTTGTGGGGTTGAATGTACGACTTCAAACGTTGGTTCAGTATGTAGAATAAAAATTTACTTGCGTGAGATATGAGTGCAATAGTTCGGTAGTTGGAGCAGTTCCTGATAGACCCTTTCTTGTGTAAGGGGATGAAGAGAGACTTTGACCAGTCATCCGGCCACTCCCCAGTTTTCCATATTCTTTTACACAATGAGTGCAGCACATCAATACCTCCTGTCCCATTACTTTGATATGCCGTCTACACCATGGGTTTTATAATTCTTCAGGTGTTGAATCGCATTCTCTATTTCTCTGCGTAGAATTGTAGGTTCCAAATTAAGTTGCTCAACTGTTTGGTTGTCCGTACTGTTGTTAATTCCAGAGTATAGCTTTTCACGGTACTGTTTCCACTTCGCAACAACGTTTTCTTTGTCACCGATAGGGTTACCCTTCTTGTCATCTATCGCCCACGTACGAGAATTAAATTCACCGGTGATGCTTTTGATTTTCTTGAAGAGATCACGTACCTGATTGCTATTATGATGCTGTTCTATTTCAATACAGATACCATTAATGAAATCTGCATTGTCCTTTCTACAATTCCGTTGTATTAGTCTGCACAGGTTCTTGTATCTGTCTTGATCCTGGGTAGTGTGGATACCAGTTTTCTTTAGATGCCTTCTCTCTTCAATTAATTGTAGTGTGGACTTTGATATCCAGGGATGTTTTGCATTCTGCGATTGTTCTGATGTCGATAGTGACGAAGAAACAACGTTCTTCATTCGGTCCCATATTTGTGATGCTGGTGCTTCATAATCAAAACTGATTTTGTGAAGTTTTTCTCTTACAAGTTCACCAAATTTGCGAATAGATTCCTTGCTTGTGAGTGTTAGCTGTCTTTCGTCAGTTTTCTTAGTAGTTTTAAGCTTAATGCGCAGTGTCTCCAACTTTAGCATTTAAGTCCCCTTTGATTATTGTCTGTTCTTTGGTAGGGATTTTATTAATGTCTTGCTCCAGTTGGTTATAGAACTTCTCCATCTCCTCATCTGACGCTGCAGCTGTAGGAGTAGATCTGAATTACGTTGAGTTTGCACGGTGAAGCATCTAGTTTGATAGAGATGATCCTGTCATTAATGGGTTCGTAACCAGCATACACTCTTTCAAATTCTAAAAGTAACAGGGGTAAAATACAGCGAGCGAAGAGTTATGTACAACTTGTACAAAAACCAGACAGCGGTGGCAAGAGTCGAAGGGCACGAAAGGGTTGCAGTGGTTGAGAAGGGAGTAAGACAAGTTTGTAGCCTTTCCTCAGTCGTGTTCAATCTGTAGATTGAGCAAACTGTGAAGGAATGCAAGGAGATTTTTGGAGAAGAAATTAAAGTTGAAGGAGAAGAAATGAAAACTGTCAGAGACCTGTAAGAGCAATTAAACAGAATGGACAATGTCTTGAAAGGATGGTATAAAATGAACATTAACAAGAGCAAAACGAAGGTAATGGAATGCAGTATCAGAAAATGAGTCGATGCTGAAGGAATTACATTTGGTAATGAAACAATAAAAGCAGTACATGAGTTTTGTTATTTGGGTAGCAAAATAACCTCTGATGGCCAAAGTAAAGAAGATATAAAATGCAGAATGACTATGGGAAGAAATCGTTTCTGAAGAAGCGAAATTTGTTGACATCCAATATTAGTTTAAGTGTTACGAAGACCTATCTGAAAGTATTTGTTTCGAGTGTAGCATTGTATGGGAGTGAAACGTGGACGATAGGTTCAGACGAAAAGATGATCCTAGTTTTTGACGTGTGCTACAGACGAAGATTAGATGAGTAGATCACGTAACTAATCAGGAGAAGCTCAACAGAATTGGGGAGAAAAGGAGTTTCTGCCATATCCTGACTTTCCGAGACCTCAAGGAATCGTCATCTTAGCATTAGATGGAAGTTGCGTAATAAAAATCGTAGAGGGAGACCGAGGGACGAATACAGCAAGCAAATTCAAAAGCATGTAGGTTGCTGTTCTCAGATGAAGAGGCTTGCACAGGACACGGTAGTGTGGAGAGGTGCATAGAACTAGTCTGGGGACTGAAGACTCATGACAACAACAACTGTCTTCAGATTTTGACCGGCTACCCACTCGTTCATCTCACCACAAAATCTGGTGGATTGATTGATTGATTTTACCAGGGAAGCCAAAACAGTTTTTGTCCAACCCGCCACTGCCCACACCGAAACTGAGTTTATTTTGCGGTATCGCTTCCTGGGTATTTAGTACAGCCAACCAATGGCCTTAAACAGTGCTACGAGTCCCTCTACTACTTCTTTATTAGACACAATATCTTCGGGTCTGTTTGTCCCGAATGTTCTGTGTCTCTTGCTCTCCAATGCAATGCATTCGAAGATTAGGTGTGATGCGGTTTCATTACTGCATCACAGATCCTAATTTAGGGCCAATTGTATAAAGCATTTAACCTCAGTTTAAGACATGAAATGATCTCAGATCAAGCTTAACCCGAAAATCTGCGTTGTATAAACGTTAATCTCAGATTATGTCACCACGAACTCGGATCATATTTGACTGACGAATTTTCTCGGTTCAAAGCCAGGTTCAACTGTGATCGTCAGTTTTACAGTGTAGTGATATTACGAAACATCACTTTTGCTCTAAGCAGATACGAACTGAAATAATTAAAAATATTGTCACAAGTTCAAATATGGTACGTAAATAATTTGACATCATTGCAACACTGCTAATACTCGACTTACGTCTTTTTGATCTGTAGGTTAAAAGAAAGTTACCAGCTATGAACGTAATGATTTATTTTGTAATTTATGTGATTAGTTCAGAGGTATTATGTAAACATTTAATTGCAGAGAAATACTTGCCGTGAAAAGTCATGTGAATTTTTGACAACAGTCAATAACGATTCAACATCTTTTATGTATGTGCTGTCTCAACTCGACTATGAGTAATTGTAAATTCGTATTTAATTTATAACTACCGAACACATCTTGCTACAAGTGCATTAATGAATAAGACATAACAAGCTTCTGATGAGGCATTATTACAGGAGTTGACAATGCCATGTCACGAGATAGTTCTTTGGTTGCTAAAGGTTATGTGTCGAAGTATTGACATAGAGAAAATTTATTTCTTCGTGGTCTCTACTCCATCTAATATTTAAAGCAGAGTGTCCGTATGTTTGTGCGTGTCGCATACAAATCTACAGTTTTGTTCCAATCTTTATGAAATTTTTGTACACGTAAGCTTCAATCCATGAAAATGGTCACCGTAAGTGTAAGAATCACATACGATATATAGTTCACGAGATATGACGTCATAAACAATGAGATGCGCGAAAAATTGCTGCATTTTGCGACAATACTGCTCATTTCTCCTAAACCATTGGACCAATTTCTACCAAATTTGGTACACACATTCCTTACCGTGAGGTAACAATTGCTGCATGGTTAGGAATCACATACGGCACATGGTTCAAAAGATATTACGTCATAACCAATAGAAATCGCAAAAAAATGCCATATAATGCTGCGAGACTTTCGAAATACACTGTATGAGAATGATAGTACTTAGCGACTTGCAAAAAACTTTAAACATAATTTCAAACCTTTATTAAACTTTTTCTCGCTGGCAACCATAGTAAAATGATGACAGGAAAAACGTTTCTTGCTTACTACTTTTCCGCTGTTTATGGAGTAAAACTACGGCTCTCGGTATGACGTTCCAATTTATAATTTGTAGCGACAGAAAATTTTACAGACATTATACATACATATATTTGAATGTATCTTCTAAATTGCATCACAGTAAGAAACGTAATTCATGAGGTATGAGCACATAAACAGTAACGTTCCGCTGTTCATGGAGTAAAACTACGGCATTCAGTTCAAATGTTTGTAAAGCTTATGGGACTTAACTACGGGGTCATCAGTCCCTAAACTTACAAACTACTTATGAACTACTTACGAACTAGGACGGTACAAATATCCATGCCCTAGGGGGCATTCGAACCCCCGACCTTAGTGGCCGTGCAGACCGTGACTGAAGCGCCTCAGTCTCCTCGGTCACCGCGGCCGGCACGGCATTCAGTATGACGTTACAATTTATAATTTGTACACTACAAATTTTAGCCGCAGAAAATTTTACAAACAGTATACACGCATATAGTTGAGTGTACGTTCTAAATTCTATCATATTACGACACGAAGTTCATGAGATATGAGCACATAAACAGTGAGGTTCACGGAAAACCGCCCCATCAGGTACCAAGTTTCAATCTATCACTTCTTTACTACTAATTGTATTCTCAAGAGATTTTACAGACATACAGCTCTTATACAAATGAATAAATAAATGCCCGAGCAACGCCGGGTTTTCAGCTAGTTCGTCATAAAAGATGATTCCTTTCTTGTTGTGAAAAGTTCGAAGATCGCTCTTTATTGTGTTTGCTCCATCTTTTCCACATGAAAGCTTCGATAACTAACATTGTGTACTGATTAATATCTGTGCTCGAAGCGCAATAATCGTGTCGATAGCCGATTTTAGCGGTGTTGCAATGCATCTTCCGTGGTGACTAAGATCAACTCTCCGCCAGCTTCGACTGATCTCGGTTTAGCGTTATACAATACTAGCTGGTACCCGGCGCGTTGCTGCCACAGAAGAAATAATTGTGCAAATAACGCGTGATATTTGAAAGTGATGGCTTGTTTAGTTACGAATGATACAAATAAATATTCGTTTTATAGTCGACTAGCTTAAACCCGCGGCTCCGGTCGCATATTGGTTGATTGTGATAGATAATGGGCGAAGTGTCAAATCGATTTTTTTAAAGAGATGTATTAAAAGAAATTTATTTTTAACTGCTTTATTTAATTATTCTTATAATTCCTTATTCGTATGCTTATCCTTACCGAGAAAGAGCTGAAGACATTGTAGCACGCATAGACCAAAGATATGGTCTGTGGTATCACGTTTCGCTTTATGTAACCTCCTTGCTATAGAATCGCAAACGTCATCGCTGGCCTTCAGTCCGAATTTTTTTTTTTTTTTAATTGACGGCTTTCAACCAACATATCTTCCAGGAACTGCAATGGTGTACAACGGGAGACTTCGGACAACAGTTACACACAGCCCATTCGTTTGCGTTCTGTAGTTTTCGCTGCAGAGCGAAATATTAACACATGCACACATAGAATATTATATACACACCGATAACTTTCCATCACAATATAGTCTACCCTTTTATTATTACGAACCCTCAAGCAACCATGCAACAAATAAAAGTATTTTCAAAGAGTAAATATAATTTTCAAAGTGTAATTATTGTTACGCATTTCGCGTTACATTCTTCAAATTATTAATATCTTCAGATCGTTATAAAACCTTCCTCAGGTATAAATCAGTAACTGTAGAAATATTTAAGTCTCTGCGTCTTGTCGTTCGGACGTGATAAGCGTAGGCCTACACCGAACCGACACTCACATTAATTTATATAGATATAAATAGCTATCCGATCGCCATAAAACCGCGCCTAAAGCCTTCCCTGGGTAGACATTAGTAACTGTACAAATTTTTAGCTTTTTATGTCTTGCGGTTCAGACGTGATAAACGTACGCCGAACAGACATTCACATTTATAGATATAGATTGCGGAGCCCTGAACTAACGTCAGATTTGATCTCTAATCACCGATGTTTATACAATCGGCCCTTAGGGTCCTCTTCTGTTTTTCCCATTGTATGTAGGTGTTTTCTGAAGTTCCCATCTCCTGTTATCAATCCAACCATGAGTTTCCTTTCCTGTTCAAGCCCAGGATTACAGAGCTACTTTTAAAACATGGCTTAGTCATCATTACCTTACCACGGTTTTGTTTGTAGACCTTTGATCCAATGTTCTACGTGCTGGCTTCTTAGCCAAAGTTACGTAGCTCTGGTTTAAACTGGAACTAAGATGGGGAGTTTCCTTTGCGAGAGACCCTTCGGCCTCTAGGCGACGCCGCGTCCCCGTTGGGCTGACGTACGCATTGTGGCCGGCATTCAGGGCCTATAGGGAGGCGCCGGCAGTGTCGACGCTGCAGGAGTGGTGCGCGCGACTGTACATTCCTGCCCGCTCCTTCCGCAAAGGTCACCGGACCGGTTGCGGGCCGCGCCGCGCGGCTGCGAGCCGTGTGGAGTGGTGGCGGTGCCTGCCGCCTATATAGGCCCACACCTCGGCGCGAGGCTGCACACGTGCTCCTACACTGCGCTCCGAGCGGCGTAGAGCGTGCAGGGGGCTCGCGGTTCGAATCCCCGGGGCACGCGTCACAGGGGACCGTCCGTTGCGGGGAGGCATTAGGGACACCGCCATCGCGCATCGTGACGTCACCGTGACTTGTGCAACCACCAGTTTCAAACGTCGAGAATCGTTGTTGATAAAACTCTCCTGGGTATTGGACCGCATCGTTAATATATCGAATATTTCACCGACGTTTCGACTACTATTGCAAGCGGCCATCTTGATATATTAACGATGCGGTCCAATACCCAGAAGAGTTTTATCAACAATGACAACGGCCGCGGAAGCCTTCGTTTACAGTCGAGAATCGTATTGAGTCCGAGCTCCAGCCGTTTTGGGAAACAAGTAGCGATACTAAAGCCTTGTTTAAAAGACGATCTGCTATGGTTGAACGTGTTCTAGATTTTATTCGCGCAGCTGGTTTTTATCACGTGATTTAATGGTGGGTACCTAAGGCTGATATTTCAGGCACTCACAATTCAAACGCTTTTAATGTTTTCACTTTCGTCCTGTCAGTCCCATCTTTGACTGGCAGTGCTAGTGTGTGCAGAATGACTGGCTCATCCTATATTATCTTTGAGATCGCCGCGGTTGAGTAGCCGAGCGGTATAAAGCGTCTCGCTGCGGAGCGCGCGGTTGCTCGCCGTGGAGGTTCGAGTCCTCCCTGGGCCATGGGTGTGTGTGTTTAAGTAGTTTGTAAGCTACGGACTGATGACCACGCAGTTTGATCCGATAGATTTTCCTTTTCTCCCCGATTCGGTTAAGCACTTCCTCATTAGACGAGGAAAGATTATGGTCCATTGTAGCACTCCAAGCGTACTAGCTCCGTACTAAGGACTAGTGGTCAAACAGGCTTGGCTGCGTTTTAACGATAATCATCCGTTTACACACGGGTTACCACTCTCTGCAGCGCCTCTGTGAAAATTCGGCCGTACACTTGACTGTGTACGCTAATTGTTTACGTGTATGGTCTGGCTGATAATATTCAATTTATGAAGCTACCACTGTCAGTGTTTGCAGTTCCTCTGTCAGAGTTAGTTGGAACACAAAAGCGAAGAGAGATTTTGGATACCTCCTTGGTTGAGAAGAGGGGGACGTAGAAGGAGATGGGCATGCTAAGGGAGGAATTCATGCCAGGTGACCTCAATGAATTACGGTATTTTTTTACGAATCAATGTTCAGTCTTGCAATGAAGAAGACAGCATCCAACCACATATGATTGTGCTATTTATTTGCTAAATAGTGTCCGCCTACGTAGCTCAGCGATAGCGTCGCTGACTACCACGCAGGAGGCCCGGGTTCGATTCCCGGCAGGGGATTGGGTGTTGTGAGTTGTCCTAATCATCATCATCATTGGCACGTAAGTCGCCCACGCGGCGTCAAATAAAAAGACTCACACTAAGGCGGCCGATCAAACCTGCAAGGGTTCTCCCGGCCAAGAAAGCCATACGCTCGTTTCATTTGCTAAATAGTGCCGTTAGCGGTTTCAAACTTTCCAGTTCATCGTCGGACGGCTGTTCACGTCCACATACACTGTTTTTGTCATTTGCATTTCGCTTATGCACTTAATTTAGCCTTATTGCGAAAAATCCTTGGTTATGTGGTGCCCTACAGTACAAAAAGCTGATTGAAATGATTTAGTTGAGAGTGATACTAACAAATGTTGTAAACAAACTTTTACGATAGAATTTATGTTGGTATTCATTATCTCACGTCCAAAAGTCGGTTCCATTACATTGTAAGGTTGTTTACTGCAGTTGTTGAAGCTCAAAAATCAAATGTTCAAATGTTGGTAAATCTATCGGACCAAACTGCTTGGTCATCAGTCCGTTGCTTACAAACTACTTAAACTAACCTAAGGACAACACACACACACCCCCATGCCCCGGGGAGGACTCGAACCTCCGACGGCGAGCAAGCGCGCTCCTTAAACTGCCCCCCTTTTTTTTTTTTTTTTTTTTTTTTTTTTTTTTTTTTTTTTTTTTCACCGCTCGGCTACTCCACCGCGGCAATTATGAAGCAATGAGCACTTTGTGTATCACTTATATCTCTCACGTGAAGCAACATAGCGTGATAAACCACATACAAACACACAAACCAAAACGTTTTTGGTACTTAAAATGCAACGATGTTGGTATTGCCACAAAATAGCACGAATGTTGAATGTTTTACCTAGCTGCTTTCGGTTGTTCTTCCAAGGACAAATACAACGCCAAAATACGGCGATCAGAGAGTGTTTAGCTACTGCCTCCAGGTACATATAGTGTAAATACACGCTCCGTAATGGACTTCAACGAAATAAATTTTGACCCTAAAACTATGTCGGGTAACCACAGTCGAAAGATTCAATATTTCAAACAACACGTCCGCTACGACTGTTAAATTTCGTTACTGAAGGACACACTATCGGTTTCGCAATTTAAAATGGCAGCCTCAGGTGTTTACTGTTTAGAAATGAATAAATTAGTCAGAATTAAAATATTCTTAACGTTAAGGTAAAGTCGTAATCTAGCACCGTCTGAAGGTTTAAAACCGCTATCAGGAAGTTGTTAGATTTACCCTCCATGAATATAACAACTTCCTGATAGCGGTTTTAAACCTTCAGACGCGGCTAGATTACGATAGATTGCTTTTAGAATTGAACTGCGGCTCCCTAATTTGACACTTTTAACTGCGTTTTAGATACTGGAACGGCTTCAAATCTCGCCACTAAGTTTTAATTATGGACACCTTCCATTCAAATAGACGGCTTATATAGGGTGTCCACAACACGGCTCGCGAGCCGCATGCGGCCCTTGTTTCAATGCAGTGCGGGTCTTATTTGAAAAGTAAAAAGTGCCTCACAGCTATACAAATGAAACTTGCTTGCTCAGCCCTACATTTCTTGGACTTTCTTATCGCTTTGTCAGTGCAACACCGCGCCAGCCTCGTAAAAGCAGTGAGCGAGATGCGCTAGTCAGTAGTGCGATAAGTGCTAAAAGGAGCGGAGGAAGTAAGCGCGGGCAGACCTGAACCACAGAGTTGTCTGTGCCTGAACTGAGCAACTTTTAGTGGCCATTAGAAGGGTACTCTGGAAAGGACAGTTAATCCCACCCTCGAACTGGACAACTTCCCCTTGCAGGTAGCAGGACGGTTCGACCCACGGCGTTCCTGGCCCTAACTGAACTCGCCAGTCCTGTCAATGACACCAGCTCGCTGACATCTGTGTAGAATCGCATAGTGTTTCGTTTTGTACTTCAGTTTAGCCATGGAAGCGAGTAATACGGCAGAAACTCACGATTTGCAACCTGTTATTAGTGATCGTGATAATACACATTTGATCTGTGACGGTTATAAATTCAAACCTTAGAAGAGTTTTAGCAACGGAAGAACGTGGACGGCTATCCTGCGGTAAACGTTTGCGGTGTGCTGTTGTTTACAGTACGCAGCGAACACATATTTTCGCGTTTGGAAGGCACTCATACCCCGCACCTGTTGCAGAAGACTTGTTAACAGAAAAATGATATCTAATTCTCTCTTTAAAAAAAAAAAAGGGCCGATTCTTTGTTTGAAGGGTCGTAAAAGGAATGGTGAAATTTGCAAATTAGACTGTGTAAAGTGCGTTTCATACAAAGCAGCCGTGAGCAGATTATGATCAAAACTAAATGCATTTGTTTTCTGCAAATATTTTTGTGTGTGAAATTTGTAATAAAATCTTTGTATTTGTATATAATTTGGTTATATATATATCTTGTTACTTGGCACAGTATTCTTCAAGAACTCTTGAAATAGGGGCAGAGGTTGCGCACTTGGTAAGTTCAGATTTGGAAGCATTTTGCGAGATAGTGCAGTCTGTCAGCCAAGAGCAGGCAGGAGCTGCCGAGTTGCCCAGTTCTTGCGTGCCACTCAGGCGACACTTCGGGGACAGTTATCACTAACAGGTAGAAGTTGCCCAGTTCGGACGAGCCCGTAAGCGCGTCTGGCCGGTGTAAAAGAGCCAAACAGACGGCCGCATGGTGAGGGAAAAGGGCAGCAGGCACCGCCTGCCTGGAGCCAAAGGGCAAGTCATGCGCAGAAGTAAAAAATGCCCTTAATGTTTTTCGTAAGCAAAAAATGTTCAAATGTTTGTAGAGCTTATGGGGTCATCAGTCCCTAAACTTACAAACTACTTATGAACTAACTAAGACTAAGGACGGCACAAATATCCATGCCCGAGGGGGGATTCGAACGCCCGACCGTAGTGGCCGTGCAGACCGTGACTGGAGCGCCTCAGTCCCCCTTTTTTTTTTTTTTTTTCCTCTGGGTAGTTCTCTTTGTTGCGGACGTTGATCGTTTTTGTTCGTTCTTGTTCGATGTGTTGTTGGCTCAGCTTTTTTATTACAGAGGGCGTTTAGCCCCCTGACCGGGCGCGCTGAGCCACGGCGCCCGGCTTCCCTCGGCCACCGCGGCCGGCTCTTCGTAAGCACAGAGTAACATATATTTGTCTGTGTCGTAAGCCAAACTGAAAATGTCTCACGTGTTCAATGAAGTAATTTTAGAAAACATTGCTACGGGAGTTCAGCAGCAATATTAATTAAACAATCTGTTGTTGTTATGGTCTTCAGTCCAGAGACTGGTTTGATGCAGCTCTCCACCCTACTGTATCCTGAGCAAGCCTTTTCATCTCCTCAAGAGAACGGCAACCCGAGTCCATTTGAATCTGCTTACTGTATGCGTCTCTTTGTTTCCCTCTGCGATTCATACCCCACACACTTCCACGCCCCCCCCCCCCCCCCCCCAGTGCTAAATTTACGATTCCTCGATGTCTAAGAATGTGTCCTACCAAGCAATCCCTTCTTTTAGTCAAGGTATGCCAAAAATTCCTTTTCTCTCCAATTCTGTTCAGTACCTCTTCATGAGTTATGCGATCTACACACCTAATCATCTACAGTCTTCTGTAGCACCACATTTCAAAAGCCTCTATTCTCTTCCTGTCCCCATTGTTTATCGTCCATGTTTCACTTCCGTACAACGCAACACTCCACACAAATGCCTTCAGAAAAGACTTCCTTAGAGTTAAATCAATATTCGATGTTAGCAAATTTCTCTTTTTCAAAAATGCTTTTCTTCCCATTGCTGTTCTACATTTTATATTTTACTGTGACCGTCATATGTTATTTTACTACCCAAGTAACAAAACTCATCTACCACCTCCATTGTTTCGTTACGTAATATAATTCCTTCGGCATAGCCTGATTTTCTAAGACTGCATTTGCTCTTGTTAATGTTCATTTTATACGCTCTCTTCAACACACTGTTCATTCCATTCAACTGATCTTCCAGGTCCTTTGCTGTCTCTGACAGAATTACAATGTCATCAGCAAAACGCAATGATTTGATTTCTTCCCCATGAACTTTAATCCCTATTCCAAATTTTTCCTTGCTTTCCTTCACCGCCTGCTCGATGTACAAATTGAATAGCATCGGAGAAAGGCTACCTCCCTTCCCAACTGAGGCTTCCCTTTCATTCCCTTCGAGTCTAATAATTGCAGTCTGGCTTTTGTACAAGTTGTACATAACTCTCCTTTCCCTGTATTTTACCCCTGCTGACTACATAATTTGAAAGAGTGTATTCCAGTCAACATTGTCAAAAGCTTTCTCCAAATCTACAAAAACTAAAAATGTAGGTTTGCCTTTCCTTAATCTATCTTCTAAGATAAGTCGTAAAGGGAGTATTGCCTCCCAGGTTCCTACGTTCCTCCTGAATCCAAACTGATCTTCCCCAATGTCAGCTTCTTCCAGCTTTTCTATTCTCCTGTAGATAATTAGTGTGAAAATGTTGCAACCATGACTTATCAAACTGATGGTTCTGTAATTTTCACACATGTCTGCGCCTGATTTCTTTGGAATGGGGATTATTACATTTTTCTTAAAGTCTGAGGGTATTTCGCCTGTCTCACACATCTTACACACCAGGTGAAATAGTCTTGTCATGGCTGGCTCTCCCAGAGAGTTTAGTAGCTCTGAGGGTATGTCATCTACTCCCGGGGCCTTGTTCCGACCTAGGTGTTTCAGGACTCTGTCAAATTCATCTCTCAGTATAGTATCTCCTATTTCATCTTGATCTACTTCTTCCCTTCCTACAACATTGCCTCTAAGTTCGTTTCCTTTGTAGTGCTCTATGTACTCTTTCCACCTTTCTTCTTTCCGTTCTTTGCTGAGAACTGGTTTTCCATCTGAGTTCTTGATATACGTAACGCTGTTTTTCTTGTCCCCAAATGTCTCTTTTATTTTCCTGTAGGCAGTATCTACTTTTCCCCTTGTTATACATTTTTCTACAGATTTGCATTTGGCTTCTAGCCACTCTTGTTTAGCCATTTTGCACTTCTTGTCAATCTCATTTCTTAGTCGTCTGTACACCATTTTGCCCGTTTCATTTACTGCATTTTTATGTTTTCTCGTTTCATCAATTAAATTTAGTATTTCCTATGACAACAAAGGATTTTTTGTACGTCTTGCCTTTCTACATATTTTGTCCTCTGCTGCCTTCACTATTTCATCTCTCAATGCTACCCATTCCTCTTCAACTGTTTTATTTCCCCCTGTTTCTGTCAATTGTTGCTAAAATTTCCTGTGTAATTCTTAAGAACTTCAGGTTCCCTCAATTTATCCAAGTCCCATCTCCTTATTTTCCTACCTTTCCGCTATTTTTTCAGTTTCAGCCTACAGTTCATGACCAATAAGTTATGGTCAGAGTCTATATCTGCCCCTGGGTATGTCTTACTGTTTAAAACCTGGTTCCGGAATCTGTTTTACCATTATAAAATCTATCTGATACCTTCCGGTGTCTCCTGGTGAATCTTTTGTGATTCTTGAAACAGGTGTTTGTTACGATTAAATCATGTTCCGTGCAAAATTCTATCAGGCGACTTCCTCTTTCATTACTTTTGCCTAGTCCATATTCACACTCTATTTTTCCTTCTCTTCCTTTTCCTGATTCCAGACTGATTCCAGTCTCCCATCAGATGGCAATATTTTATTTAAAATGACCGGTTTGAGCATAAATCTTTTGCCATTTTCAGATATAGCCCACCACCCGGCTGTTGTTTGTGGACTATATCTGAAGATAGCAACATAATTTTGCTAAAACCGGTCATTTAAAATAAAGTATTGCGATCTTAGACTGACTAATTAATTAATCCTACATAATGAATGCCCTTGCTGCCCCAGTTGCGAACGCTTATCGCAAGAAAACGAAACAGTACGAAATGCAGTGAAGTACAACAAAGTTAGACAGCAAACAATCAGTACGATTACACTTGACATATCTACTCTCTGTCCTTGCTGAAGATACAAATATCCGACTTAGTCAGCAGCGTAACTATGGGGGGGGGGGGATGAGGGGGATAGAACCCCCCTCCCAGAAACCGAAAGAGAGAGAGAGAGAATAAATCGTTTAACAGCAATCTGGCAAAGGTAAAGATTTGAAACTTAGGGTGTTTTACCATAAGCTTTCATTGGAAGGGAGTGAATTAGTTTCTTCAACGGGAGTGGTAGATGGTAGTCTGAGTGGAAACTGACTAAAATTTTGCTCGTCAAGCAGATCTATCCCCCCCCCCCCCCCCAAAGCCAAGTCCTAGTTACGCCATTGGATTTAGTGATTTGACCTGCATTTTCATTTCTGAAAACCTTCCCTTCTTGATGTTGTGAACCGCTGTCCCGTTTCTCCGCCAATTTTTAAACATTCAGCAGCTGCAGAGTTGGAGCTAGTGGAACGTCAAGAGGACGATGGACTAAAGGGTCTAAAACGTTGCGGTTGTTCAACTATTGAGTTTAGGAAGGAAGATACAGAAGATAAATATCCTGCAACAAGATCCATCACTTATGGGCCACTCACAAATGTGAATCATGTACTCAACTCTCAATTTCATCAAATCTAAATATGTATCTGTTCTATCTGATGAACATTACTGTGAACTTGAAGCACTGTACTCACCAATTATCAGACACATTTCAAACAGCTCACAGCAAAAATAAATGTAACTTAATTATTGTGCAATAATATAGTTCAGTAATGTTATTTTTCAAGTAGTATTTCTTCTTTCATAGTAGTTAAAGTTTACTTACGGCTGTCGCAACGTTATGTGCTAATGTCGGCAATTGAATGGTCGATTTACAAGACTAATTAATTAAAGCAGACAACGGTGCATGCAAGAACGTATCAACCATAGAACAGGAACAGCATTATTTATTTATTTAATCGTCATCAAACAAACAAAAATTCGCCTGATTCTTTGTTGTGGCATCTTCAAACAGCATTCAACGGTCGTTGCCAACATCAGCACAATACCCAGCCGAACCGTAAGTAAACATTTACCTTGATATACTACAAGTATGAAGCCCCGGCCGAGGCCGCTCAATTGGTCTTCCCAATCGACAAACATTTTGGGGAAAAGAGAGAGACAAAGGGTAACGTGACTATGTCACGTGCTCTTCCCAGTGCAGGGCAACAATCATAATAGTGCTCAACTCGGTTATTCTGGACGATAAGCATATAAGTGAGAAAGGGTTTAGGAAAAGCCACTGTTGGTCGAGCTGATCTCTACGAGTTTACGAGAGTCACTCGGGCGTCCGTTTCTTGATTGGCGGGAGTGTATTCGTGCTCTCCCGATGATCCATTTGTAGTCCGGGGCAACGTCCCAGAGATAAATTAAATTGGTCTCAATCCCCCGGTTCCGACCAAGGTTTTCGGGAGGTATTCCTTGGTTGTAAGGCGTATGCCGGAACTGGTAAACCCCTCCCACTTATTCCCAATTGGGATCCCCCTTTGCTCCACTATCAGCTTGTCTAATAATTGGCTGAATAGAACCGCGACTCTTTATGGGCCGGATCTCAAACAGCCCGCTCCATATATATATATATATATATATATATATATATATATATATATATATATATATATATATATATATATATATATATATATATTTTGTTAGAAGTCGCTTAATGCTCTCATGACGAAACACCGAATAATTATAGGATAGGTAAGTTGTGCTTCATTTTAAGCAAAAGCATATCTTTGACACATTTTATTGTTTATGACACACATCTCGTAAAACTATGTGCCATACAGTGGTACAGTGCTATAATTTTGCTGGTACATTCAGTGACATTGATAGATTATTTCCGGAAAGTGTGTTGTGAATCGAGGCAGTAGTTAATAAGCTATGAATGAAATCGTCAAGGCAGTTTATGAAGTTTGACCACATAAACAGCGAAAATGTAAAACCTTCTTCCGTTTATTATTTTATGGGGGGTGTCTGTGAGAATAACCTTCTTAAGGGTTTGAAATTATATGTGAAGTTTATTGGAAGTCGCAAAGTGTTCCCATTTTCGAGTAATGGATGCGCAAAATTGGAAATTTTGAATGCTGAAATGCTGACATTTTAAGACAAACACACGGTTTAAATTTATAGTATTTGTCTTACCGAGTTAAACTTAACGATTTTATCTATTAAAAAGCAGACTGCCATTGCATTTTAATTGTTTTTTCATCAAAACATTCAGGACACAGAAAACAGGGTTTTACATTTTGCGGTTATTCTCGGATGAAACACGTGATTAGCTTCGAAACAGCTCCCTAAGTTTGCGGCATCCAAAAGTAATATAAGTGCCCTCCCCTAATATATATAAATACTAGAAGCCTGGAATTAATCGAGTGGGTATGAGCTTCATCAGATTTCGTATCAGACGTAAGTAGACAAAGACCATTACGACTTTACATTAATGTTAGCAATGTTTAAATTCTGACAGTTATTATTCATTTCCAAACAGATAACACCGGAGGATGCAATTTTAAATTGCGAAACCAATCGTGTGTCCTTAAATAAAGGAATTGAATAGTCGTAGCGGCCTTGGTTTTTTTTTCTCATTTTTAATTATTTTCTGTTGTTTCTTCATAAAAACCTTACTATAATAGAATTTTCTGCATCGAACAGCATAGGTTTGTCCCTATATGACTCAATCGAAAGCGCAGTTCCAGCGTTGTTCCACTCCACTGATGCAAGATACATGCCTCCAATACAACAAGCAATTTCAATAAGGACTCCGCTGATTTTACATGTAAACATGGAAAGGGCACAAACTCACTTCATTGTAGCTTACAGGCTTTCCTACTTTCCTTTTAATTATTACGTCTGCAAACAGTTATGTGAGTATTCTTGAAAAGGTGCACATCATGACGTTTATTATGAACAAAATCTTTGGCTCTTGTAGCTTTCTTATCAGTTAGTTGTGGATCTTTGCTTCGGCTTCTGTAGCGGTGTTCTATGGAACGCTGGTACAAGGTCTGAAAGTGTGCAGGACTGCTGATATATACCTGTAAACAAGCAAAATTTAATTACCTAAGGTTATTATTTTAAGGTGAGGGTTAAAACTATACCCCCACCCCCAACTGTGAGTATGTCATTCAGTGTACGTAATTTGCTTACATTATAATAAAAGTTATATAAAGCTTATATAAGAGGCAGTCAAATGAAACAGAGACTGCTAGAGAAAATGTAAATAACCGGTACACTTTATTTTTACTCTTTGTATATCTGAATAAGTAGTTAGACTTTTATTCATGATTTACTCTTTTTTCTGCAAGTCGTGTCACAGATCACGTATAGTGTGCAGAAAGAGGTAATCAATATGCACAGATATTGATAACAGTACTCCATCATAGAAAGTAGTAATCTTTTTCCAAGTAATGGTTTTGAATGTTGGTTTTACTTAACTGCAAGACGTTAGCTTAGAAATAAAACTTATTTGAAGAAAAAGGTTGATCATAGCAGATATCGATTTCAAAGAGGTTTGATGTATATATATCTCTGACTTTGGTTGTGCGATAAATTCTCTGGAATAGGAAACAAGTTACGACTAGTTTGTGTCATTTTAAAAGTGATATATTTCTTTAATCTGAATTAGTAATACTATCGTAGATAGTGAAGGCCTGTTAAGGCATTTTAGTTTAATGAAAGGAATAATTATGATAGAATTACTCGCAACGAAAGCACGAAATATAATAAATTGTTATTCGGAAGGTACATGACGAAACGACTATTATGAAGTAAAGAGTGATAAAGAGTAGTCATATTGTAACATTTTTATAAGTCCTTACGAATAATAATTTATGATAAGGAGTAACCAAAGAAAGAACAACAGTGATATTCAGTAAACGATACAAATTTTAGATCAAGAGTTTGAGTGAAGGCTTGGCCCACATAACCTGTTTTCTTCTAAACTTAATACGCAGTCAGATCTAATTACTTTATTACCATTGCTCACACTCATTTTTCACGTACTATCTCTGTAGGTGTCGTTAGTAGAAAGTAATTGCGTTGTGTCGCTCAGGGGTGCCAACTTATTGTGTTCACCAGGCTTCTAACTGAGACGAGACCTAAAGTTAAATTGAAGAGTATATAAATTTAACTATTGTGAAACGACACGCGGCAACATCTGATCATAGGAAACCGAACTTACGGTGTAGACTTAAATCTTACATTCTCTCAAGAAAAGCAGAAACATGGCATTATTGTCAATATTGGTAATCGATAATATTATTACTGAAGTGAGTGCTGAGGTTTGCAGTCACTTCTGGCGTGGTAATTTTATGCTGTCTGGCCACGATCGTACTTAATGCTCGTAGGTCGTAGTCAGTTGACTGCAGGCTTCGACGGTGATGTTCAGCTTTGTTATGTGTCTGTTGTCATTGCCTACGATATTGTTGCTAGTGGAATGTTGGCCGTGCAGCCGTTTTCGTCATAGATGCTCCCACTAACTGCACACCACGCAGTTCACCAATCATTTGTGCTGGCCGTCGCATAATGAAACATAATATACTGGAAGACAATGTTCAAGGCTTTATACCTCAACTGTGCACTCACGTCGCGTCTCAGTGTTAACACATACACACTACTTGCAACTTGCAACAACATATAGTATACTGTTTGGTATTCATATTATTACTTCGGTTTGAGGCCAGCTAATCATGCGGCCGATCATTTGCTTTTGATTAGCTTTGGATCTCCTGTCATAACGCTTCCTGGTGGCCGACAGAGAAAGCTTACATTCACTATAGTGAGCGTCAGTGTAGCTACGAAATCAACTGAAGGCTTTGACATACAAAATTGCATTACTTTCGTATTTTACGTTTGAAACACTACATTCGCTTCGGCGATCAAGAGAAAAACCTCGCCATCTTCCTCTGTTCCCCTCTAGTCAGTGATAATTATTTACTGACCACCAATTATCTGTCTCTGTTAGGAGGAGAGGATCTGCATTCTTTTATCCTGGTCACTTTAGTTTTTGTTCGTCTAGCGTGAATAATTAATACTGTTACATTTCTGATTTCATCTGTATCAATAATGTACGTGAGTTTCGTTTGGCCTTCAGCTTGTTAGGTCAATAAAAGTTCTCGATTTCCTTGACTTCTTATTCACATATTCCTTTATAAGTATCAGCAATTCTCTGTATATTAATATGTAGATGTGATTTGGAACACATTTTGCAAGTTTGCTTTTGTGCCGCCATTACCATTGAAATTAATCATTCGTTTTGTAATCTGCTTTGATATGGGACATTTTCATACAAGTTTCAGTCTTTTTGCTATTTTTATGAGTCGTATTTTTCATATGTGCGAAAATGTTACGCTACGTGTTCATGATTTAAATCTCACGTAACACACATTCAATAGCACCAAACCAAGCTGTTAAAGTTAAGATTCTTCTGAGCTGTTTGCCAGGTCATGATGACAATATATTTCCAACGTTTCGGATCTGTTACAGGAGTCTTCCTCAAGGAATACTGACTTGTTTCTTCCTGTGCTTTTCTAATAAAGCCAATTCTGTCCCCACGGGGTACTTTTGATTGGTTGAAATTTGGTAGCAGGGAACCCGTGGGGACAGAACTGGCTTTATTAGAAAAGCACAGGAAGAAACAAGTCAGTATTCCTTGAGGAAGACTCCTGTAACGGATCCGAAACGTTGGGAATATTTTATCGTCATGACGCGGCAGGTAGTTCAGAAGAATTTTAATTTTAACAATAATGACCGTGAAAGCCTATGTTCTTACAAACCGTGTTGCATTGGTAAACTGGTTACCAAATTAGCAACTGCGGCGGGATATGCTTTTACGTTACAGGTTTTCAAAAGCAAAACCAACATCTGTTCACGAGAACTACAACTAGGTGGCTCTATCAGGAGGTACAGACTTGAAGCTTCGAAATTTGACGATTATTTCCAGATTATTTTCAATCAGATCACAGTATCCATTTCTTTTTGTCGCTCAATTGCAAAATCAGTAAACATTTTCGTTCAAACCTTTAGATTAAGCGGGAACTTTATTAAACAGAGATTTTGTCCCAATCCGCTCACGTAATTAGGCAGATAACGTTATACGTTGTTGCAATATCTATGATGTGTCGCAGTGCGTCGTGGACCGCTTAGTAATGTTAAGGCTTGCTTGCAGTTTACGACAATGAAGATCTTGGAAAGAATCATAAAAAGTAGATCCCAGAATTATCAACATAGGTAACTGTACTCTTTCCAAAGTAGAGTAATGTTTCATGAAACAAATGTCCAATTCTTACTCTCTCAACTGAACAATTCTGTCGTTCGTTTTTGATTACGAAAGACAACGCAGAGTGAACGCAATCCCTTGTTTATGGTATCCGAGCTCATTGTATCCAGATTCGTCATTAGCAGCGTTTTCTTTCACTAACCATTTACTGAACTTATCTTGAAGCATCGAAGATTTATGTATTGCTCTGTTGAGCAGCTCGTGTGTAACTTTACAAGTTTAGTGCAGCTTTGTGGTTTCATCTAAGATACAATTAAGTGGACTATCATAATTCTAATTCACAATTTTGGAAGCGTAGAAGTACTTATTTATGTTCTGCACTGCAGTGGAGAGAAAGAAAGAATTGACAAGCTTTATGATGCAGAGTAGTTAGCTTAAAGAGTCCATTTATAGAGCAAGAACTTTAAAGACAAATATTAATGCAGTTTTGTCAGTGTCCGAAGTATTTCGATAGAAATGTTTCACATAAAAAAATTGCCTGTGGTACAAGCGATGTCGTAGAACAGCAGCGTGAGTTCAAAATTAAAGATGCCTGCGCTGTATGATTGCTCTTCCTAATTTGATTTTGCTACTAAATAAGAAGCGAGTCAATACTGTCACTGCTAACAACAGTGAGATGAACAATCAAAACTGCCAAAGCACAAAGTTTTATGGTGACAATCAAGATAAAGCATATGACTGTTCCTTTGATAATGTTCGTACTTTTAAATTTTCAGAAATGACATATTTAAATTGTACATAAATTATCAAATATGACATATTTAAATTGTACATAGATTAATACTATCGTATATGAGATTATAGAAAAACAAAATGTAATTTTATCGCTTTCGATGAAATTTTATATAACTTACAAACAAAACAATCTTAATATTTGGTATGTAAGTAGAAGAGTTTTGTGAACAAATCATTCCTTCCATAAGTGTTTCGAATAGCAAAGTTTGAGACTTCAAATATTATGTGTGAAAAAGGTGAACTTTAAATGTAATCTTTAGTAAGCACCGTGTATACCTTACCTTTTTAAAACAAAAGACAAAAGATGTCTGCAAATAGTTAATTTTTATGGAAATTATATTGTTTTTTAATATCTTGCACAATTTTCAAATTAAAAATCTGAAATTGGGAAGACATACTAGTAACTCAGTGTAGAGTTCAGATTGGTAAACGTTATTCTCATGTTGTTTAAAACAGTCTCCTCTTGGAGTGGATTTAGACGCACAAAAATATTTTATTGTCGTTAATAGGATGCTTGCAGGATATATGGCCATACAAGCATTCATTATTAAGATATGTTGCGGTGCAAAAGTTGCAACTATGTATCTCAATAGCAATACAAACGAAAAATAAGTAAATAAAAAACCATGCGCGAACTGTACTAATTTCAGAAGATTATGACCGTTAAGCTTTCACCAGAAGGCATTACGAGCCAAAGATCCGAAGCTTACCAAATGCAAGCGATCGACTCACATGAATGGCCCCCAAGATCTGGTGCTCCCAGACACAATTCATACAATTTTGACCACCCTATGTATGCTGTGTAGTGGACTCATGCAATGCGCCGGATTTTGTCGTTGTTGTTGTTTACAGGTCTACCGAGACTGTGAATGGGAGCCTCTCCCTCACTAAAACACAGGGTGAGTCAAAAGTTGAAGTCTACTGTTTTATTTTAAAAAAAATAAAATAAAAAAAACCTCGGCAGGAACTGGGAAGCCTAAACATTCCAGTAAGGTAATGGTATGTGCAGAGCATGAGCGATATCTTCAGATCGGTCATCTTGAAGCTAAAAAGTTGTTTTTTGTTTTGTTTATTGTTTTTTTTTTGGTCTTTTTCATGATAATCGGGGTCGTGTGATATATCAAATATCATCAGCATTTTCTGGAAAGTTCATTACTGTCAACAGATTCGACGTAGTGGTTACGGCTCAAAAAGTCCAAGACATTTTGTTTGGTGGTACAGACAGGACTATTCTACATAAAGGTCATTTAATGAATTTAACATGCTATCTTGGACGAACATTTAAAGCGCTGAATCCAGTGGCCGTGCACTCTCAGAAGGATTTCCTCAAAATGCTGTCTCGTATGGGGTACTCATGTAATTGGGCCTATTTTCATTGACCGCAACCTAAATGCTTCAAGATAACTGTAAATGCCGCAAGAATGTGCGTTTCCTTTGGTTCTGAACGAAGATGTTAGCTTTCCCTCTTGCTTTTCACAGGATGGGGTTCCACCAGACAATGGAGTAGTTGGTACTCAGTAGTTAATTGTTAATTTCCCAGTCCGTTAATTGACCGACGTTGTTCTGTGGAACGACCACACAGATTGACAATTGTCTGTGGTTACTTGTTGGTGGTGCAGCAGCATTTATGGCTTCGAAATAAATTTTATATTAAATTACTCCTAGTAGCTGCAAATACTTTTTATTTTATTTGTGATTTACGAATTTGCACAACAAGCTGGTTTCAGCATTTTGCCATTTTCAAGTGCGTCTGCAGATGTTAATACATTGCTTATTATTTACGTCTTAAGAAATAATATAAAAAGGTATAATATAATTACAAATTACAATATTAGTTATGTTAGTGACATACATATAGTATCTGTCAACTGTCTGTCCTTATATAATAATTTTACTAAATAATTTTTCAGTAATTTCTTGAAATTTAACGTTTTGACAGTTGGAGCACAGATGCTTAATGTTTACATTATTATGTCTTTGGATGTCAGGGATGGTGTATATGGCAGAGATATTATTTATCAAACGTTTACTACGTTGATTTTTCCAAGCCCCTACCACGCCATAAGGGAGAAGCGAGGCAACTGTCCCCGAATTGAAGCGGCTGACCGCCGTCATTTGCAGGGAAGAATCCTAGTACTGGGGCTGCGATTTGAAGTGTGTGAAACACAACAAGAGCAAAATAAAACAAAAAGTAAACGTATATTTGTTTTAAAAGACTACTGATTATTGCATTCTGTTTAAAAAGTATTCTTACATGAATGAATTTTACTAATTTCCGAAATACTTCTCCACAGAGACACGAAATTTAAGAATGCAAGGCTCTTTTCTGAGAAGGTGGAGCGACTTTTCATCGAGATATTTGCATAAGATTATTCCATGAAACTGGTAAAGTAGCAGAGAGTGCGATTATTATCTAATTCACATAATTTTCTGTTAAGTCTTGCTTACTTTTTGCCGACTACTCTGTACGTTTTGCACGCTTATTTTTGTACACCACATTTTTGTCTACATTTCTTTCCATATTACATAGAATTTTTCTTTCAACTTCCTCGAATTTGGGTATGATTAATTGTAATAACTCACACAATTTTAAATAGGCATTTCATTCGCACATTACTTTTTAACAGATATAGTACTTCTCAAAGTGGTTGAGTATACAACATTCGATCAAGTAATGAACGTTTATGAAGTACAATCATCACCTGTTAAGTGTCTTAAAACAATTATTCGTCCTACTCTTATAGGCCTAGTTATTCATTCAGCTCAAATTTATTAATTTATTAATTTATATGGAAATAAAATGTAAGTACTTGACTCGCTAGAAAGTACGTTCTCAGTTTTAGAGTTTGTAAGAGGAAACCTAAACAAAAACAAACGCTCATGATTTATTATTGGCCCACTTTAGGTTATGGTAGTAACACTAAAACTGGGCCTTTGCGATCGACTTTTGACAGCTCGAAACGTAAATGAAAATTACGCCTTAACCATTCATCTGACACAGAAATTCAATACATGATTTTGTAGAGGAGAAATTTCTCTACAACTTTGCTCTCTTATGTTATTTTCATAGTTGAGAGATATTTGAAGAAATAACGGTGATTTGACACCGTCCTTTATGTTATGAAAACCAGCCGTTCGGAGTTGTCACGTGACTTTCCTGGCTCAGATCTCTGTTGCGTATTTGATGATTTTCTTATTATAACTTACACGTTGTCATTTCAAAGCAATGGCGCACTGAAGAATTAGCAAAAACAAGTCGTTCTTCGTACGAAAATGATAATATAGTGTATAAAAATACCATATTAGTATCAGTTAACAACTGCCATCTATAGTACAAGATTAAAATGCGGATTTTGTATTTGTTCTCCGTAGTGTAGTGGGAAGCGCCATAGACTGTAATGCACAAGGTCAGTGTTTCGGAATCCGTCTCTACTAACATTTTTTCTCCTTTTTTCCTAAGAGGATTTTGGGCCTCTTATTAATTAAATAGAGCTTCAATATTTACAATTGTGCATATGTAAGAATACTCCCTCTAAAATGCGTGTTTGATCTACTTCGTGAACATGTCGTGAAATGCGTAACAACTAACAACGAATAGAACAATGGTCTTCCGAAGTATATGTACGTAAACTGGGAAGATACTGTAATAACGAATATTCTGAACAGCATCTTGGTACTGGTAGTTTCGTATGTAAAAGAAGTCCTAGATTTCTGTGGAAAGTGTAGTTCCTTAATGAAACGGAAGGGAAGTGTATACATTGCAACAAATTACCTTGTTTAGTTTCTTTTCTAAATAATTATTCACTATTTGTGGAACATATTGAAAGTCATTAACTAGAATCATTGCATCTACTAAAATGTTTGTCTTTGACATGCTATGGACGCTTTTAACGTAACCTTTCCTGTAGTTCAGATAGGATCTCATTGATGTTACTTTGTTCTGCACTAAAATAAAGCCGGCCGCGGTGGCCGAGGAGACTGAGGCGCTTCAGTCACGGTCTACACGGCCCCTACGGTCGGGGGTTCGAATCCCCCCTCGGGCATGGATATTTGTGCCGTCTTTAGTATAAGGTAGTTCATAAGTAGTTTGTAAGTTTAGGGACTGATGACCTCGTAGTTGAGTCCCATAAGCTTAACAAACATTTGAACTAAAATAAAGAGCAAATATGCTACCTCAAACCGTGATTACGTTTTCTTTTACAGCTAAAACCATAAACGGAATAAGTGTGGTAATACTGAATTCCACATAAATCTAGTACTTAATATATGTACCTAGATGTTGAACTTCAGCTGCTTGAGCGTGGCAGCCATAGATGTTCATATTTCGTTTCTTGGTAAATTAAAATATGGCTGCTATGAAGTATTACAAAATAACGAGAAGAAAATACGTTTCGATTATGCTTCCATTTTAGGCTATTATACCACGTATTGAAATAAATTTCAAATCAAGAGGTAAGCAAGTACTTCTTTCTCACGGAATAACTGTTATAACTTCTTATGCCAAATTTAAACGCAGCGGACGATGCGAAAAAGTGTGGAAACATATCAATGCGCAGGCACTGTGTATTTCTATTTTAAGAGACCAGAACTATACATCCAAGTTGTATCTATGCCATATACACCATCCATGATATCCAAAGAGATAATAATGTAAACATTAAGCTTCTGTGCTCCAAATGTCAAAATACGAAAGTACATTAAATTTCAGTGAATTACGAAAAATTCGTTAGTAAAATTATTATGTAAAAACAGAAAGTTGTCTACCAGATGCTATATGATGTCACTAACACCTTGACGTAAGTAATATTGTAATTTGTAATTTTGTTATACCTTCTTATATTATTTATTAAGACATAAATAATTAGCGATTTATTAACATCTGCAAACGCACTTGAAAATGGCAATATGCTGAAACAAGCTTGTTTTGCAATTCGTAAAACACAAGCAAAAATAAAAAAATAAAATAAAAATTGCAGCTACCTGGAATAATATAATATAAAATGTCGTATTTTATCTGTGGGGACATTTAAAGCAGATCGTATTTGCAAACAAAATAATAAACAGAAACCATCTCTAGCAACGTGCTGAAGAAGCGTGTGCCAAGCGCGTTTCCCAGTTGTTGCGAAGTTCCTGAAGGAAATGGCTGTATAGAGACTTTTGGCTCATCCTGTATTTCCTGCAAGGAGGCAGGCCAGACATGCGAACCCGCAATTAGGGAAAGGTCGCGGTAAGTTCCACTAATTCAGTGGCTCCTCATGGAATTCCGCAACTTGCCCTTCAGTTGAAGGTAGGTAGGTAAGTAGTTAGCTTAGCATTTAACGTCCCGTCGACAGCGTGGTCATTGGAGACGGTTCAGTTGGAGAACGCTCACATATACAGGGAAAGTACCAGACCTCAACCGTTAATACAAAGCACTGAAGAACAATTGGTTATTGTTTCTAGAAGCTGGCTCAAGCCGGAGGCAGGTTCAGTCGAAATGTTTGCAAAAGATGTCCAGAAAGGATGCATAAAATAAAACAGGTGGTGGCGTGTTTTTCGCCGCCAAAGGTAGTTTATAATAAAAGTGGGTAGTTCCTGTGAGCTAGTATGAGTAAAAGACATATCCGAGTGACATATTGATTTTTTTTCTTTTTTTTTTACCGGCCTTTCGATTACGATACACTAGCATTTTTGAAGTTGTACCGGTTCCTGTTGTCTGAAGTCGCGTCCAGGTCCTGGAAATTACACTTTGGGACACTCCAATAGCTGCAGCTACCTCCCGCCTGTCTGTCCCGCTTCGAACCTTCCTAGCTTTGGGTAAGTTACGTTGTTGTTGCATTGCACTACCTGGTCACTATACTATATGAACCCAACTGCTTGTGTAATTCGTTTGGTAAAGACAACACCGATTCCCCCTGCAGCAACTGTTTATTACCACTATTTCGGTTGACGTATGTGCCTCGGTTGCACAGTGGTAGAGTGCCAAGACTACAAATCCAAAGGTCGCAGGTTCGATCCCCGCCAGCTCCTAGGATTTTTATCTGCCACTTTCCACTTCTTTCCCCTCTGGCAGTACTGCTCATGTGAAAAATACCGAGTAGCACCGTGGTTCGGAGGAAGGCAACGGCATACCACCTCCAAACTGGACCATGCCTAGTAAAGCACTGTGGTGTTCAAACCAGTCTTCGGAATGTTGACTGCTTTACTTTTTTTAATGTTGTTGTCTCCACGCCGTAGAAGACGTCGAACCATTTTAGTGCATTCTGTTAATGACAACAGTCCATAACCTAGATACCTCAACTAATCCCCCACTTGCCGCGGTGGAGTAGCCGAGCGGTCTAAGGCGTCTCGCTGCGGAGCGCGCGTTGCTCGCCGTCGGAGGTTCGAGTCCTCCCTGGGGCATGGGTGTGAGTGTTGTCCTTAGGTTAGTTTACCTTAGTTTAAGCAGGAGAACTTCTGTGAAGTTTGGAAAGTAGGAGGCGAGGTACTGCGGGAATTGAAGTTGTGTGGCCGAGCCGTGAGTCGTGTCGGGGTAGCTCAGTGGTAGAACACTTGCCCGCGAAAGGCAAAGGTCCCAGGTTCGAGTCCTGGTTCCGGCACACAGTTTTAATCTGCCATGAAGTTTCATATCAGCGCACACTCCGCTGCATAGTGAAAGTTTCATTGTGGAAACCCCTTACGCTGTGGCTAAGCCACGTCTCCATCATATCCTTACTTCCAGGAGTGGTAGTCTTGCAAGTTTCGCAGGAGAACTTCTGTGAAGTTTGAAAAGTAGGTAGGCGAGGTACTGGGAGAATTGAAGTTGTGTGGCTGAGGCGTGAGTCGTGTCGGGGTAGCTCAATGGTAGAGCACTTGCCCGCGAAAGGCAAAGGTCCCAGGTTCGTGTCCCGGTTCCGGCACACAATTTTAATCTGCCAGGAAGATTCATATCAGCGCACACTCCGCTGCAGAGTGAAAGTTTCAATCTGGAAACGCCCCTTAGGCTGTGGCTAAGCCACGTCTCCATTATATCCTTTCTTCCAGGAGTGCTAGTCTTGCAAGTTTCGCAGGAGAACTTCTGTGAAGTTTGCAAAGTAGGAGGCGTGGTCATTAGAGACGGAGCAAACGCTCGGATTTTTGGGTAAGGATGAGGGAAGGAAATCGGCCGAGCCCTTTCAAAGGAAACATACCGGCATCTGCCTGGGGTGATTTAGGGAAATGACGGAAAACCTAAATCTGGATGACCGGAGGTGGATTTGAACCACCATCCTTCCGAATGCGAGTCCAGTGCGTTACCACTGCGCCACCTCGCTCGGTGTGTGTGCCTGAGCCGTGATTCGTGTCGGGGTAGCTCAGTGGTAGAGCACTTGCCCGCGAAAGGCAAAGGTCCCAGGTTCGAGTCCCGGTTCCGGCACACAGTTCTAATCTACCAGGAAGTTTCTTAGTCTAAGTAGTTGGTAAGCTACGGACTGATGACCACGCAGTTACAAATGTTCAAATGTTTGTCAAACTTAAGGGACTTAACTGTGGGGTCATCAGTCCCTAAACCTACAAACTACTTATGAACGACCTTATACTAAAGACGGCACAAACATCCATGTCCGAGGGGGGATTCGAACCCCCGACGGCGGACGGCCACGCGCACCGCAACACGGCGCTCCAGTACGCGCGGCTAATCCGTCGCGGCACGACGCAGTTTGATCCGATAGATTTACAAATCATTTGAACATTTGATCCCCCACTTGTTTCGGCCAGTGTAGAAACTAGGGTTGCCAGATCTCCGGGCGCCGCCCGGATTGACCGGGTTTGGAATGAATTCTCCGGGTCTACGGACCAATGACTCTCATCTCCGAGCTTGAATGTTACCTTCATCTTAACGCTTTTTAAGTACTATGCTCATGTAGCGACGATCTACATCGAACTTAACGTAACTTAAACTAAGGACGAACACAACATCCATGCCCTGGGGGGGGATTCGAACCTCTGGCGGGAGAAGTTCTTCTTGGTAGGGTTAACCACCCTCCGTTCGAGTGCGATTCCAGTGCCCTCGCTCGGTCGCCCTGTTTTGGTTGGGAAGTGAGTGGTGCAGGTATGTCGAAGACACGATAATTCAATAACTTATAATTTGAGGTCGCAGTTCCAAGGTCTGATGTCTGCGTCTTTCCCCGCTGTTTCACTAAGTGCCATAGACATTCTGTAGGTCACAACATAAGTGACCTTGTGCCAATCGACATGTAATAAGGTAGGGTAGCCAAATGAACGTTGCTGCTGTATTAAGAAATGTATTACGTTACTTAAACCGTATGTACCGAGCAGTGGCTAATAGGACTAATAGTATTCGTGTTACAAGAAATAGAAAAATTCCCAACTCTTAGAAAACGATATTTTAACAGAATGAAACTTCCACTCTGCAGCGGAGTGTGCGCTGATATGAAACTTCCTGGCAGATTAAAAATTGTGTGCCGGAACCGGGACTCGGACCTGGCAGAATTGAAGTTGTGGAGCAGCACCGTGAGTCGTGTCGGGATAGCTCAGTCGGTAGAGCGCTTGCCCGCGATAGGCAAAGGTCCCAGGTTCGAGTCCCGGTTCCGGCACACAATTTTTATCTGCCAGGAAGTTTTATATCAGCGCACACTTCGCTGCAGAGTGAAAGTTTCATTCTGGAAACATCCCTTAGGCTGTGGCTAAGCCATGTGTCCACCATATTCTTTCTTCCAGGCAGTGGCGACGCTAGACGAAAACTGGGCGTCGGCGAACACGTCCGTGCGAGGCCCCTTTCATTTTTTCAGTAAGTAAGAAAATGTTAAATAAAATTATACATCAATAATCATTATACTAAAATGTTATTGGTATAATATAAAAGTATTATTGCAATGACAAAAATTACAATAAAGAAACACAAATTAACATTGAGAAACTTTTCGGCTTTCCATCTCACTGAACTTTTTAAGGCGGCCACGGTGGCCGAGGGGACTGAGGCGCGGCAGTCATGGTCTGCACGGCCACTACGGTCGGTGGTTCGAATCTCCCCTCGCGCATGGATATTTGTGCCGTCCTTAGTATTAGCTAGTTCATAAGTAGTTTGTAAGTTTAGGGACTGATGACCCCGTAGTTAAGTCCCATACGCTCTACAAACATTTGAACACTTTTGAACCTTTTTTAAAATCACCTCTTAATTAATACTAGCCGCTATTTCGGCTTCAATTGATAGTACTGACAACGCAGATAGTTTTTCTTGG
The DNA here is from genome assembly GCA_026315105.1 of Locusta migratoria. Classification (NCBI taxonomy): domain Eukaryota; kingdom Metazoa; phylum Arthropoda; class Insecta; order Orthoptera; family Acrididae; genus Locusta; species Locusta migratoria. Next base: position 128,972,060 of record CM048751.1, read on the forward strand.
GTCATTGTGATTCTCGAGTAAGCCTTAATCAACTTTAACTGCCGGCCGCGGTGCCCGAGGAGACTGAGGCGCTCCAATCACGGTCTGCACGACCACTACGGTCGGGGGTTCGAATTCCCCCTCGGGCATGGATATTTGTGCCGTCCTAGTTCGTAAGTAGTTCATAAGTAGTTTGTAAGTTTAGGGACTGATGACCCCGTAGTTAAGTCCCATAAACAGCTTTAACTTTGAGAACTTTCTCTCGGCCGAAGCTGCATTGACAATCTGTGAGCTTGATTCTGATTGTTATATAAACGTTTGAATTTACATCATCCAAATTGTTTTCTAAAAAGTACTGAAGTTGTTTTGCAAGTATTTAACTAAAAATTACATCACTGCTGCACTCGTTCGGATATAAATAGAGAAACTAAATAGCTGCCGATGGGGAATGGCCGAGCGCACTAAGGTGTCATATCATGGTGAGCGAGGTCGCTCTTGTTGGGGTCGGATCCCACTCTTGGGTACGGATGTTGTGTTTTTCCTTTGGTTAAGCTAGTGTAAATTACATTTAGGTCGCCGCTAGATAACCTAGCAGTTGAAAAGCGCCGTTAAGCATCAAATATAAAAAAAGGAAAAAAAACGTAAAACTTTAACAATATTTTGCGAGGCCCCTGATGGAGCGAGGCCGTCGGCGGTTGCCGACGTAGCCGACGCCTAGCGCCGCCACTGCTTCCAGAAGTGCTTGTCTTGGATGTTTCGCAGGAGAGCTTCTGTGAAGTTTGGAAAGTAGGATGCGAAGTACTGGCAGAATTAAAGTTGTGGGACGGCACCGTGAGTCGTGTCGGGATAGCTCAGTCGGTAGAGAGCTTGCCCGCAAAAGGCAAAGGTCCCAGGTACGAGTACCGGTTCCGGCACACAATTTTAATCTGCCAGGAAGTTTCGATGTTTTAACACATTGACTGCCACGTGAGTTAAATATAAGTCACAGGAAGTCTTCTCTTCGGGCCACGTTAAGTAAATACAACTCACGGTCATTTTTCTATTTAAAGCTCCGTAGTGTAGTTTTAACTCACGGCGTGCTGTGACTTGGTGTTACAGTACGTTATGGCTCGAGTAACAAATCATGATCGTGGTCTCCAGTTTTGAAGAGCTCAAGAGTAGTTATTGACATTTGAAATCGTGACTTATATATAACTCACATGGCCCAGTCATATTGGTGTTTCCTTTTTTTTATAATTTATTATGTGGTGTTACATATTACTTATACAGTAGATTGTATATCACATACAATTTTAATTAAATTCTCCAACTCTAATTGCAACAACAGTGAAACAGACCGAAAAAATGGGTAATTCCACTTTGTATCTCTAACACCTGCATGCTTTATGAAGAAACAGTCTTCGCAAAAATATGAGTCAAATTTCTTACTTTTCCATGTAGTTTGTTTGCATTTCTTGACAGCTCGCTCACGTCGAAATTCATTCTTCATTTTTTCGTAGCATCCATACACCTATGGATGTCCCATGTGTCATTGCTCCCATGTGTGGCTGCGGTAAGAGATTTCTCAGGGGCATCGACATCTTCTGTATGGAATAGTCTCAAAGTCGCTTCCTCTTTGAATTATGTGATTGAGATGATCTTGTTGTTGATGTATCGGTAAATCACAAGAGCATTTACCAGTGCTGACCTTGTCAACAGTTAAACTGGAAGCTTCCTGTACCATTTCACACCACGCCTTAGACAATATAGGACTTCATTTGGTGAGAGAGATTTATAAATGACTGATTATAGTCAGTTGTCATTGCTGTTTTTTTTTTTTTTTTTTTTTTTTTTTTTTTTTTTTTGCCCCTCTTGGTTTGAACTTCAGCTTCTTCCTCTCCATGAACAGTACTCAGCATCAACACATTCCTCTTATTTTTCCATTTCAGTAGTATCTTCAACTTTTTCACTTATGTCCATAACTTCATCTAAAAGCTTCTGTACATGCCTTTGTTCATCTACATAACTTCTACGAGACACTTTCTCCTGCTACAATATCACTGTGTTACGAAGCAAACAACACTGAATAAAGACTGTAGTAACAATGCAGAGAAACAATAATGGAACTGTACGCAAATAATGTTGTGGAAGACTTACAGGAGTACCAACCTAAAATTATTAGTGACATAGCAAATGACGCACCTGGCACTTTACTCTGGCGCCATGTGAGTCATATAAAACTCACCCAAAAAAAACATGAACTCAGGTACTAAATTGCAATTTTTTAACTTATTTGTACTTAAATAGCTTACTTCAAGCAAACTAAAGCAGAATATGGAAAAAAAAAAAGTAAATGATCCCCGGGAGTCGGTAACCCAAGTATACCTTTGGCAGCCAATATGTTGATATAGTTATTGTTAAACAGAATGGACTAAGACAAAATATTAAATGTATACAGCATATTTAAGTACAGTAGAACAGTATTGGGCATATGATTTGTTGCGGGGATATGACAGGTGACAACAGGAAGGGTTGGAGGGCAGAAGGTGCGGGAAAGGGCAGACCGCTGGAATGGTCAGGCATTGCCGTTCTTTGTGCGCCTGCAAAACGAATAGCGAAAAAGCGAGCCCCCACTCTGTCTACCCCAAAACGTCGCAAAAGGAAATTACAATGTGTTTTAGAAAGTTATACCGACCCTTCCTCAGTGCACCTCATAAATCACAGATGATGTTCTGCGCAGACAGACCTGGAGAGTGCGCATTTTCCACAAAATGTGTTGCGCCAGGAAACAGGCATGTTTGTTCTCCACAAATGCGTTAATACTGAATACTGAAAGGACTACCGAACAGAATCGACATACCTTTCTACACAGTAGCCTGCAATGGTAGGCGGGAAATGGATTCGGCATTAAAAACTATTCGCTCTTCAATTTACGTTCATACTAACACTATTCCCTCCGCCGCATTCCGCTCAGTTATTCTACGTGAAAAACAAACAACTCTGCGTTTTAAAGTAATGGTGAGAATTCAGCACTTCACGCAATCTTTTAAGGTACGTTTGTACCCGCGCACTATTTATTTATTCTGCCATTTAAATGTTTAATTACATTCACGAATCAGAAGTTTCATGTAATAATTACTTTGTCTCAATAGTGAATTGTGTTTCAAGACGCTGCCGTCTACCCCAATGTCACTAAAATAAAGCGAAGATATCGACTTAGTTATTTTATTACTTTCTCCTGGCCAGACACTAACATGTACTTCAAGAAGCCTGGTAGGGGCACGGCTCAATCCAAAGTGTTTCATCAAACAAAATCCGGCAATTTACTTTTGATGAAACCATCCTACACGAATATTTCCCCTATTTTCCTTCTATGACTGGGCTATCAACGAAATGAGCTAACAGCGCAGTAGTTTAGTGAGAGTGAGTTGTCGGCACTGACAACAGTCCGCCTGCTGTCACCGCTGACGAAAAATATCCCAAGGGGATATCTCTATCTCTATCCCTCTGCAAAATTTCATCCAAATCACCTAGTAATTAGCATAACAAACAAACAAACTTTCATAATTATATTAAAGAGTACGATTAAATATTATCTGCTGCGTGACACATAATAATTTACTTAGTAGTATTTGGTTTGCCTTATAATGTCTCCCAGTGGGCGGTAAGGAGCTGATGATGAAGTAGTTCTGCATCTGTACAGTATTAGTGTAAAGAGGGCCCCAATGTCATTTTTGCCCCGGGGCCCTTGGTGACATAGCTACGCCACTGGTACCGAGTCCGGAAATTGTAGGGCAAAAACATAGGTTGCTACAGTTGCGCGCGATACTTCACAGTACGCGGAGTCGCAAGCGGCAACTCTTGGAAGGCGCAGCTGTTGATGTGAGCAGCTTTGATGCTGCCGCCACTTCTGCTGCCTCGCTGAGTGAAGTGTGCCGATTGTTGATCCACAGCAACTGGCAGCCTGGCCGGTCAGCTGCGGCATGTGAAGGCCACACCTAGCAATGTTCCACGGGGGGGGGGGGGGGGGGGGGGGGGTGAGATACTTGCTGGAAGGGAGGAGATGATTAGTTTTTTTTTTTTTTTTTTTCCTTTTAGAATTCACGTGTAATTCTTGTGGGGGTGGAGGGTCATTGGCCAAGGAGGAGGAGAGCACATCTGGTCTCCGGGCCTGCCTGGAGTTCAATATGGCAACCCTAGTAAGAAGCGGCGGCGCTGGCCGTATTACACAGGGGAGCACCGGGGACAGGCCAGCAGCAGTGCACTTTCGCCGCTGGGCGTTGCTGCAGTCAATGGCGTGTCGTGGCACGTCTGCCTGTGCAGCGTGACGGCCCGCCTGGGGTAACGACCGGCCTGTTTACGTAACTGGCGGCCGCCGCAGATCGCGGAAACGCTATCACGTGCCGGCGCGTGCGTCTCGCGACCGCGACAGGACTTTTACGACTGCGAGGCAGGCCCGTCATTCTGCACAGGCGGCTGGCGGTTGCGCTGCGGCGTCGCTGTCGCCCTAGCACAGAAAGGTCGAGGCACGTTAGAGCGGTCGTCTCTCTGGGCAGACTGGTCACCGTACTACACAGATAACTGTCGTTTATCGGTTAGTGAAGTCAACAGAGGATCAAAAGCAACTGCAAAGCGATTTAGACAAAATTTCTACTTGGTGCGAAAATTGGCAATTGACACTAAATAAAGAAAAGTGTGAAGTAATACACATGACCACTAAAAGAAATCCGCTGAACTTCAATTACGCGATAAATCAGTCAAACCTTAAGGTCGTAAATTCTACCAAATACCTAGGAGTTACAATTACGAACAACTTTGACTGGAGAGAACACATAGAAAATATTGTGGGGAAGGCGAACCAAAGGTTACGTTTCATTGGCAGACCGCTTAGACGATGCACCAGCTCCACCAAAGAGACTGCCTACATCACACTTGTGCGTCCTCTCTTGGAGTACTGTTGCCCATTGTGGGACCCTCACCAGGTGGGACTGACGGAAGATATTGAGAAGGTTCAGAGAAGGGCAGCTCGTTTTGTTTTATCACTTTACGGGGGGGAAAGCGTCACGGAAATGTTGCACGAATTGGGGTGGAAATCATTAAAAGAAAGACGTTATTCATTGCGGCGTGATCTGTTTGCGAAGTTTCAATCACCGACTTTTAGTTCTGAATGTGAAAATATTTTGCTAGCACCCACCTACTTAGGGAGACATGACCATCCCAATAAAATAAGAGAAATCAGATCGAAAACGGAACGATTTAGGTGTTCTTTCTTCCCGCGCGCTATTAGAGAATGGAACGGTAGAGAAAAGTTATGAAGGTGGTTAATGAACCCTCTGCCAGGCACTTAAATGTGATTTGCAGAGTATCGATGTAGATGTAGATGTAGATGTAGATAATAGACTGCATTTGTCTCGTTACAGTCCCTGGTCACAAAAAACATTGATTTTGAATAATAACGACCAGACCATTCAGTAAAAAGGAAAACCAAATACTACCTCTGCATCATGTACATCATACAACTATAAATTCAAGTGTTCAAATGTTTGTAAATCTATCGGACCAAACTGCGTGGTCATCAGTCCGAAGCTTACAAACTACTTAAACCTAGGTAAACTAACCTACGGACAAACACACACACCCATACCCCAGGGAGGACTCGAACCTCCACGGCGAGCGAGTTGCTTTAGACCGCTCGGCTTCTCCACCGCGGCAACTATAAATTATAAAATTACTAGTTGACCCGGCAATGCTTCGCAATTGCTAATACGTATGTACTCTTGCTTTGAACGTCAAATGTGCAAACGTTTATCACAATCGTAGGAACGATATTGATATCCCAAAGAAAAGAGCTATTTCAGTTTTCCACAAATTTTCTTATTTTCTGGCCAACTATTCCAAACTTTTACTTCACTAAAACCTTCTTCCCACTTTGAACGTCGAATGTGCAAAATTGTATCGCAATCAGATCAATGATATTGATATTTAATAGAAAAGTCTCTCTTTTTTTTCCGTTTGCCGGAAAACTTTTCCAAATTTTTATTACATAAGAAAGTTACTCTTGTTGTGAATGTCATATATACAAAAGTTTATTGCAATCAGACGAATGATATTGATATCCCACTGAAAAATCTCTTCCAGTTTCTCGCGAATTTTCCGGTTAACTTTCCCAAATTTTTAGTTCAAAAGAACGTTCAACTTTCGTTGAATGTCAAATGATCAAAATTTTATCGCAGTCCGATGAATGGTTTTCAACCTATAGAGTACATTTAAAAACACATTAAAAAAAGAACTTGGTTCGAATATTGCGACTTTCCTTTTTAACTGTCCCTATTTTTTTTTTTTTAACTGAAAACTTTTCCGAGTCTATAATGAACGAAACAAAAAAAGAATTACACCTCTCCGTCGTGCGAATAGTCAGTTATAGTGCTGAATTCAATCAAAAACACATTGAAATACGCACTTTCAGTTTTTCTCAAATTCTCCATTTTTCCGGTAGATTTTCCAATACTTTATTCCATACAAACCTTGTCGTGTCAAGCCGTACTCAATTGATAATCTTACAACCATGTGTAAATTGAATTTTATTCACAGAAAAAAAATCGCTTTCAGTTTTTCCTAAATTTTCAAATTTTCCGGTAGATTTTCCAAAAACTTTATTTCATGCAAACCTTGTCCTATCAAGCCGTACTCAAGTGCTGCTCTTACAAGCATGTGGCAATTGATTTTTATTCATATAAAAATTGTTTTCCGTTTTCCCTAAATTTTCCTACTTTCCGGGCGCCTTTTTCACCATATCCTTTCTTCAAGGAGTGCTAGTCTTGCGAGGTTCGCAGGAGAGCTTCTGTGAAAACTGGAAAGTAGGAGGCGAGGTATTGGCGGAATTAAAGTTCTGAGGCGGCGTCGTGAGTCGTGTCGGGATAGCTCAGTCGGTAGAGCGCTTGCCCGCAAGAGGCAAAGGTCCCAGGTTCGAGTCCCGGTTCCGACACACAATTTTAATCTGCCAGTAAGTTTCATAGACTTCTTTATCACATGTATACAAACTGGGGAGATATTTTTACAATGACTGTTGTAAATGTCATAACGATAATAGTAACTTTGTATATAGATTACATACTAGAGATTTGTGGAATTCGGGATTTCCACACTTATTCGGTTTGTTATTTTAACTGTTAAAGACAACGTAGTCACGGTTTGAAACACAATATTTGCTCTTTACTTAAGCGCAGAACAAAGTAACACGAACAAAATCATATCTGAGCTACTAAAAAGGTAATACAATCTACGTTAAAAGCGTCCATAGCAACCATGCCAAAGACAAACCATTTTAGTAGATGAAGTAATTCTAATGAATGACTTTCAACATATTCCATTAATAGTGAATAACTGCTTAGGAAAAAACAGGTAATTTGTTTCAATGTATACACTTCCCTTCCGTTTCATTAAGGAACGACAGTTACACATAAATCTATGACTCCATTCATATATGAAACTACCAGTATCTGCACATTGTTTAGAGAATTCATTATCACAATATCCTCCCATTTGTTGTGCAGATGCTTCAGAGAACCAGTGTTCATTTCGTTATTAGGCATTTCACGGCATGTTCACGAAACATAACAAACGCACATTTTAGAGGGAGGACTCTTACATCTACACAACTCTAAACATTGCAGAAGAAATAAATAAATAAATAAATAAATAAATAAAGATATCGGCTGGCTTCGAACTACCTACCACATGCACCCAAGGTAACGAACTACAAGCTACACCACGGTAAACAACTACGGTATTTTCTATTAATTCTCGTACTATTGTTGGCAGTTGCTAAAATGTCTTTTTAGACATAAGATTATAATTTATCGTACTATAAACAACGTGCTTTTGATAATTCTTCAGCGCGCCACTGCTGTGAAATGACAAAGCATAAGTAATCATAAGAAAATCATAAAATACAGGAAGCAAGGTGGCGTATGCCAGATACAGTTCTGGGCAGGGAATGCCACGTGACATTTCCTAACGCCTGGTATACGTAAAACAAGAGACGGTATCAAATCGCCGTTTGAACGGTTTCTTTGCAAATACAATTACTTTGCAAACGGCTTTTTTTAGTGTTTCTGACGTATTTTTTGTGCGAAAAGTTTGAAGAAGGTAGATTCTGGTCTCTGGCGATCAAATATTATGTCTGTAAAATTTGGTGCCGATCGGTTGAACGATTCGTCCTAAAAAGTGGGAACACGTTACAGACGGACAGACAGCACATAAAACCCCTTTATTTTTGCAAATATCATTGAAACGTTGCAAGATATGAAAAAAACGTAAGAGAGCAAAGTTGTAGAGAATATTCTCCTCTACATTTTTGTTTTCTCAATTTTCGTGTCGGGGAAATAAAACAGTAGAAGAGGAATGGGTAGCATTGAGAGATGAAATAGTGAAGGCAGCAGAGGACAAAATAGGTAGAAAGGCAAGACCTGCAAAAAATCCTTGGATAACACAGGAAATACTAAATTTAATTGATGAAAGGAGAAAATATAAAAATGCAGTAAATGAAACAGGCAAAATGGATTACAGACGACTAAGAAATGAGATTGATAGGAAGTGCAAAATGGCTAAGCAGGAGTGGCTAGAAGCCAAATGCAAATCTGTAGAAGAATGTATAAGAAGGGGAAAAGTAGATACCGCCTACAGGAAAATCAGAGAGACATTTGGGGACAAGAAAAGCAATTCTACAAATATCAAGAACTCAGATGGGAAACCAGTTCTCAGCAAAGAAGGGAAGGCTGAAAGATTGAAAGAGTACATAGAGCAGCTCTACAAAGGAAATGAACTGAGAGACGATGTTGTAGGAAGGGAAGAGGAAGTACATCAAGATGAAATAGGAGATATTATACTGAGAGATGAATTTGACAGAGCCCTGAAAGACCTAGGTCGGAACAAGGCCCCAGGAGTAGATGACATACCCTCAGAGCTACTAAAGTCTCTGGGAGAGCCAGCCATGACAAAACTATTTGAACTGGTGTGTAGGATGTACGAGACAGGCGAAATACCCTCAGACTTTAAGAAAAATGTAATAATCCCCATTCCAAAGAAATCAGGTGCAGACAGGTGTGAAAATTACAGAACCATCAGTTTGATAAGTCATGGTTGCAAAATTTTAACACGAATTATCTACAGGAGAATGGAAAAGCTGGTAGAAGCTGACCTAGGGGAAGATCAGTTTGGATTCAGGAGGAACGTAGGAACACGGGAGGCAATACTCACTTTACGGCTTATCTTAGAAGATAGATTAAGGAAAGGCAAATCTACATTTTTAGCCTTTGTAGATTTGGAGAAAGCGTTTGACAATGTTGACTGGACTACACTCTTTCAAATTCTGAAGTCAGCAGGGGTAAAATACAGGGAAAGGAGAGTTATCTGCAACTTGTACAAAAGCCAGACCGTAGTTATTAGACTCGAAGGGCATGAAAGGGAAGCATCAGTTGAGAAGGGAGTAAGACAGGGTTGTAGCCTTTCTCCGATGTTATTCAATTTGTACATTGAGCAGGCGATGAAGGAAAGCAAGGAAAAATTTGGAATAGGGATTAAAGTTCAGGGGGAAGAAATAAAAACCTTGCGTTTTGCTGATGACATTGTAATTCTGTCAGAGACAGCGAACGACCTGGAAGAGCAGTTGAATGGAATGGGCAGTGTGTTGAAGAGAGCGTACAAAATGAACATTAACAAGAGCAAAACAAAAATAATGGAATGCGGTCTTAGAAAATCAGGTGATGGTGAAGGAATTAGATTAGGTAACGAAACAATGAAGGTGGTAGATGAGTTTTGTTACTTGGGTAGTAAAATAACATGCGATGGTCGCAGTACAGAGGATATAAAATGCAGAATGGCAATGGGAAGAAAAGCATTTTTGAAAAAGAGAAATTTGCTAACATCGAATATCAATTTAAGTGTAAGGAAGTCTTTTCTGAAGGCATTTGTGTGGAGTGTTGCCTTGTACGGGAGTGAAACATGGACGATAAGCAGTGCGGACAGGAAGAGAATAGAGGCTTTTGAAATGTGGTGCTACAGAAGAATGCTGAAGATTAGGTGGGTAGATCACATAACTAATGAAGAGGTACTGAACAGAATTGGCGAGAAAAGGAGTTTTTGGCATACCCTGACTAAAAGAAGGGATCGCTTGGTAGGACACATTCTTAGACATCGAGGAATCGTAAATTTAGCATTGGAGGGAAGTGTGTGGGGTAAAAATCGCAGAGGGAGGCCAAGAGATGCGTATAGTAAGCAGATTCAAATAGATGTGGGGTGTCGTTCTTATGAGGAGATGAAAAGGCTTGCTCAGGATAGAGTAGGGTGGAGAGCTGCATCAAACCAGTCTCCGGACTGAAGACCATAACAACAATAACAACAACATGTACAGTTAAGCAGTTATTTTCATTTAAATTTCGAGTTATCAAAAGGCGATCGCAATGGACCACTTTTAGTGTTGCTACCGTAACCTAAAGTGGGCCAAAATAAAAATTATATTAGTATTGTTCTTTTATAAAGTGAAATGTAAGAAAAGGTACATGTAATTGGTATAATTAGGCATGTGTAAAATACGCGACAAGTATCACTTGAGAAATAAGTGACTTACAACTCGGCATCGAGGGAATTTTTTTATTGGACTTTCTTAAATAAAAAAAATTATTTACAAAGGTTTGAGTTACATATGTGTTTATGTTATTTATGTGATTGAGGTTACATTACTCTTGAAATTGCTTGAAATAATCTTTGTTTGTGCAAAAGTGACGCTTGCAGTTTGAACACCTAATATCACATAAAAAAAAAAAAAAAAAAAAAAAAAAAAAAAAAAAAAAAAAAAAAAAAAAAGGCTGTGGAGTGCCACCATTTCATTAGAACATCCGCAGTACGACAGTACGAAGTGTAATCAACAAAATCGCATTGAAAACATTGACCATACGAAACCATTGAACACTGTTATAAGTAAAGCTGTAAGAGATCAATCACAAACGTATATAGGTCAAAGATGAATGTAAATAACCGTACTTCCTCAATTTTACTTCATTTATTGCATGTCCCCATAAGGGTACTTAAGTAGTGATGACGTATGTTTCACGAAAACAGAATTTTCGTGTTGAGTGAAAGTTGTGTCTTCTTAAAACGTGTAAATATGCATTTCAACACTCAATAAACACTAGCAAAATAAATAATTTTTAAAATGAAACTTACCTACTTATGTAGCTGTATTTCACTAAAGAATGGCCACAACCTCGGATACTTGTTTACAACTCACATACGATAAACGAAGGTCGTCATACAGGTGCAGTCAGCGTTCAAGATTCGGCAGCACATGTTACACGCACTGGGTCTGTTCGTGTAGAATCTGCTTCAACCGTCAACCGTGCTGTAAAACGGTTAGTCATCCAAATGTAAGGGTCACAACGGTATTATGAGAATTTGCGGCAATCGGCATTAAGGGGTTAAATACTACTAATGTACAAAACATCAGCTTAAATATGTTATGATGCATAACTGAATAAGACATAAGAGTCCTTATTCATAAAAAAAAAATTTAAAACAATCAGAAAACTTTGAAATAGTAGATATGAGAAAGTGATAATGAGAGGACACTTTCATTAGTAAGGTCTCAAGAAATTAGCATTTCAGTTACCTCGTTTCAACACGTCTTATTACCAAGTAGGCACAAAGTCCCCCATGGGGCCTGATAATTTGTCGCATCCGAGATGGCATCGACCCCTAAAAGGAACGCATTCGCTTGGTCCATCTACATCTACATAAATACTTTGCAAGTCGCACTGAAGTACATGGCAGCGCGTTCATCGGACCGTTTTTGTGATATTTCCCTCCAGTTCCATTCACTGATAGTTCACGGGGAAATGGAACACCACATAAATCTTTCAGCTTCCGACCTGCTTTCTTTTATTCTGATGAGTATGTCTCCCTATGTAGGTGAGTGCTGACAAAATATGTTCGCATTCGGAATATAAAGTTGGTGGAAGAAATTTCGGAAATAGATCTCGTCACAAAGAATAACGCCTTTCTTTTAATGACTTCCTTTCCAACTCGTGCATCATTGCCGTGATACTCTCTCCCGTATATCGCGATAATACAAAACGCGCCGCCCTTCTCTGAACTTTCTCTAAATCGTCCGTCAGTCCCACTAAGTGGGGATTCCACTATGAGCAGCAATACTCCAAAATAGGACGCACAGGTGTGATGTAAGCAGTTACTGTAGTAGAAATGTTGCATCTGCTAAGTGTTCTGCCAATGAAACTAAGTAGTGTAGCAAAGGGCGTTCGGATCCACAGAGAATCGACTGTCTACGTTAGTGTCATGAGGGTTAGGTATGTTTATCTCCCACCCCCGGCCGATCCCGATGAACTGGCCGCCATCCCCGACGGCCGTGGACTTGGCCGACGTGCGCCTTCTCTCACTTGCAGAACGACCGCCCCTGATTACTCTTATTAAATTTGTATATCAACTTAATTACGTAAACAGCAACTAAGGGACAGCCATGGATCTCTGACCAGCCGTCGGTACGTGCATTGTCCTTCTGCCCTTCGTCAAACAGGAAAGTGATGGGTTGTTCTGTTCCAACAGGATAATGGTCGCCCACACACACTGCTAGTGAAACTCAACGTGCTCTGAAGGATGTGTTGCAACTTCCTTGGTGAGCATAATTTCTGGACCTATCTCAAGTCGAGCACTTATGGCATATTCTGGTACGACTACTAACACGTGTGATTCGTCAACGCACAACTCTTGCAGAAGAACAAGTTGAGCAGGCATAGAAGAATCTATCGCAGGACAGTATTCGTCTTCTGTACGATCGAATGTATTCCAGAATAAGCGACTGCTTTGCCCGGCTGTAGAGTTTACACCAAATAATAATATTTTCAGCATAGATCTACACCTGTTACTACAGTACCGCTTGGCCAATTAATATGAAAATCTAATCATTTCATATACTCCACATCCACAATTTCTGCAATAAATCTGGCGAGAGAAAACTTTAACAGGAGGACTATTTTTTAATTCCAACAATGTATGTAGACGAATAACTAGAGCTGTAATAAAATAATAGAATGCCCTAACAAAACACAAATAAAATTGGATGAATGACAGGTATTCAAGAACGCTTGCGGATTTTTACGTATAATCCTGTTTTGATGTATTGTAATGAAATCCTGTAACAATAAACCAAATGAAGAATGAGGTTGGGCTCATCAATAATGATGCCAAATGATGCTGAAGGGTAAGGAACTAGGTAAAAGAATTATTTCAAGAAATTACGAGCGCAGTAACGATGGAATTAAGACTCTAATGAAGATAGGCGAGAATTTAATTTATCCACTTGCTATCTCCTCATGAATCAGCAAAAGACATTTGACAGGTTGAAACGAAACTCGTTTTGGGAAATACTAGAAAATACACCAGTCGCAGTAAACCTGCTCTCAGTTGTTTTTCAACCCGTGTATGTGAGCAATAAGATTTTATGAAATATCTGTATTAGAGAACACTATCCTTGCAGTCAGAAAAGCGTGTCATCATTAACCGATTCTTTTATAAAATAAACTGAATAGGTCATAAAAGTGACTGGAAACAATAATATGCTTACTTTTAACGACCCAGCAGCTCAGGAACGACAAATTGGTGATCTTTTGTTAGTACCTGGAGAGAATGAGGACCTAGCGAATTGCAGTGTGTGGCGAAAACGCAGCCGCAGAGGTGAATGCCCGCGTGGCTGGTTCCACCCAGGTGACACACCGTGGCTTAAGCTCGTTGCCCACACGCATGCCTACGCAACTGTTGTTCAACGAGCACCTACCCAACAAAAATAAATGGTGTATGACGCGATTAGAAGACAGCCGTGACCGTACCCAGCATGATACTGTATCACTCACACAGCTGAAAGTACCTATCCACAGTGAGGGGAGAAAAGCAATAGAGAAAACACTTGCGAATGGATTGTTAAAAGAATCGTAGCTCAGAAGCCTTAGCAACAGCTGAATATTTGATTCAAAATCGAATTTTTGTAAAGTTATGAGTTGTAAAAAAGCCATTACTTTTCTCCACTCTCTTTGAGGAAAGAAAACAAGTCAACGTTTTGACTTGTCCCTGTTGGGAAAATCTAAAGTTTTTCTATAGTTAATTGACTTTTCCGTCGGTGCTTCACAGAACATGATGCAATATTAGTGAAGGAAAGCACTTTCAAATGTTCTGAAAGAAATATTCATTTATTTACTCGGTTACTAACAGGTTTTCGGCTTCCTAGGCCATATTCAGCCAGCTGAAAACTGAATGTCGCAAATACAGAAAAACAAATCGCACTGACGTGTTTTACGGCCCACTTTAGATTTGTAGTTTTATAATTTTTTGCAAATATTTCGGACAACAATAATAACGTAAATAATTAAAAAAATATAGTGATATGATAACGACATATCTATGCACCCAACACGTAACTCTTTTAGGAAAAAAGGAGAAAAAATTTGTGGTAGCGGCAGGTTCCGAACCACTGATCGTGTGTTTTTTTAAGCCAACGCGCTGCCCAATACACTACAACGGACAGCTACGAAATTGGTCCTTTATTTTCGTACTATTGATGGCAGTTACTAACTGATGCTAATAAGGCATTTTAAGACACTAGATTATCATTTATCGTACGAAGAACGACGTGTTTTTGTCAATACTTCAGTGCGCCGCTGCTTTGAAATAACATCATGTAAGCTATAATAAGAAAATCATCAAATCTACATCTACATCTACATAGATACTCTGCAAATCACATTTAAGTGCCTGGCAGAGGGTTCATTAACCACCTTCATAACTTTTCTCTACCGTTCCATTCTCTAATAGCGCGCGGGAAGAAAGAACACCTAAATCGTTCCGTTTTCGATCTGATTTCTCTTATTTTATTGGGATGGTCATGTCTCCCTAAGTAGGTGGGTGCTAGCAAAATATTTTCACATTCAGAACTAAAAGTCGGTGATTGAAACTTCGCAAACAGATCACGCCGCAATGAATAACGTCTTTCTTTTAATGATTTCCACCCCAATTCGTGCAACATTTCCGTGACGCTTCCCCCCCCCCCCCCCCGTAACGCGATAAAACAAAACGAGCTGCCCTTCTCTGAACCTTCTCAATATCTTCCGTCAGTCCCACCTGGTGAGGGTCCCACAAGGGGCAACAGTACTCCAAGAGAGGACACACAAGTGTGATGTAGGCAGTCTCTTTGGTGGAGCTGGTGCATCGTCTAAGCGTTCTGCCAATGAAACGTAACCTTTGCTTCGCCTTCCCCACAATATTTTCTATGTGTTCTCTCCAGTCAAAGTTGTTCGTAATTGTAACTCCTAGGTATTTGGTAGAATTTACGACCTTAAGGTTTGACTGATTTATCGCGTAATTGAAGTTCAGCGGATTTCTTTTAGTGGTCATGTGTATTACTTCACACTTTTCTTTATTTAGTGTCAATTGCCAATTTTCGCACCAAGTAGAAATTTTGTCTAAATCGCTTTGCAGTTGCTTTTGATCCTCTGTTGACTT
This sequence comes from Locusta migratoria, assembly GCA_026315105.1. Taxonomy (NCBI): domain Eukaryota; kingdom Metazoa; phylum Arthropoda; class Insecta; order Orthoptera; family Acrididae; genus Locusta; species Locusta migratoria. The sequence goes on from CM048751.1 coordinate 128,987,579, forward strand.
CACTAACCGATAAACGACAGCATCATCCGCGAACAGTCTAAGGGAGCTATTCAGATTATCTCCTAAATCGTTTATAAACACGAGGAAGAGTAGGGGACCAATAACGCTTCCCTGTGGAACGCCAGATATCACTTCTGTTTTACTCGATGACTTACCGTCAATTACAACGAACTGTGTCCTTTCTGATAGGAAATCGTGAATCCAATCGCACAATTGGGGAGATATTCCATAAGCACGCAATTTCATTAGAAGCTGCTTGTGGGGTACAGTATCAAAAGCCTTCCGGAAATCCAGAAATATGGAATCGATTTGAGATCCCTTGTCGATGGCACTTAACACTTCATGTGAATAAAGGGCAAGCTGTGTTTCGCAAGAGCGATACTTTCTGAATCCGTGCTGACTATTGGTTAATAGGTCGTTCTCTTCGAGGTAGTACATAATATTCGAACAAAGTATATGTTCCAAAATCCTACTGCAAATCGACGTCAATGAGATAGGCCTGTAATTTTGGGGATCACTCCTATTGCCTTTCTTGAATATTGGAGTAATTTGGGCAACTTTCCAGTCTTTGGGTACGGCGTATGCCTGAAAGAGTTCTGGGCGTGGAATGTCACGTGACATCTGCGAACAGCTGGTTTTCGTATATTCAATGGACGGTGTCAAATCGCCATTATTTTTGCAAATATCTCTCAAACGATACGAGATATGAAAAAAAAAAAAAGTAAGAGAGCGAAGTTGTAGAGAATTTTCTCCTCTACAAATTCGGTTATTAAATTTTCGTGTCAGATTAACGGATCGTACAATTACATTACAAACTGCTTTTTTAGTGTTACTGGCGTATTTTTTGTCCGAAAAATTTGAAAAAGGGAGATTCTAGTCTCTGACAGTCTACAAGTATGTCTGTAAAATTTCGTGCTGATTGGTTGAACGGTTCGGCTTAAAAAGTGGGAACACCTTTGGGTTAAGGCGTTATTTTCATTTAAATTTCGAGCTTTCAAAAGACGATCGCAAAGACCCACTTTTAGTGTTACTGCCGTAAACTACAGTGGACCAGTTATGTCACTTACGGCGATATGAAAGAATAATATACAAAATCAAATGTTTGTTAAGCTTAAGGGACTTAACTGCGGGTTCATAAGTCCCTAAACTTACAAACTACTTATGAACTATCTTATACTAAATACGACACAAAAATCCATGCCCGAGGGGAGGGGGGGTTTCGAACACCCGATGGGGAACGGCCTCGCGCATCGTAGCATAGCGCCCCAGTGCGCTCGGCCTCTGCGCCACGGCAAGAATATACAGATTTTGATACTGAAATGTGTAGCCTTAATTGCTTACAAAAACAATTTGATTAACTAAAACCGCCCATCTGTTGTAGATTGTAAAGTATTACATTCTGTAAAGAATTGTAGAAAGATAACGCTGCTGGAAACTGTGGAAATTAAAGAACATGTGACACATGTATTAAATGATCAGACACAATTGCCATTTTTCCTTCTCTTAAATTAAGTTTGTCAAAATAACAAAATGGTGTATTCCACCAGTTGTGAAATATGCATGGAGGCAATATTGTTTGCAAATTTTAGTTACTAAAATTATCTCCATAAGCATTTAATGTCACTCGCCTGAATATGGCCGAGGAAACCGAAAGCCGGCCGCGGTGGCCGAGGAGACTGAGGCGCTCCAGTCACGGTCTACACGGACACTACGGTCGGGGGTTTGAATCCCCCCTCGGGCATGGATATTTATGCCGTCTTTAGTATACGGTAGTTGATAAGTAGTTTGTAAGTTTAGGGACTAATGACCCCGTAGTTAAGTCCCTTAAGCTTAACAAACATTTGAACATTTTGGAAACCGAAAATTGGTTAGTGAACGAGTAAATAAATACAGTTGCAGAACGATTGTAAGTGCTTTTCTTTGGTAATATTCACGTTTTTCGCAAATGGAATTGTTGATCGTACCAGGATCGCTGTCAAACGTATTGGCTATAACGCGCTCTTCTATCCGGACAGGTCATCGCAGATTTTATATTGAGTTAGACGCTATACGTAAAATATTCAGGTTGAAACGATGTCGCTTATGACTTTCCGATCCTCACCGAAAGTGAAGAAAAACTACAGGATCTATTGAACAAAACCAACAATCTAATCAGAAAACAGAATGTGTACAGAGTAAACAAAAGAAAGGCAAAAGTAATAAGTAACAGAAATGAAATTAGCTAGACACATAAAATAAAAACTGTAAGAAGAAGACGAAGTTAAGAAAATTTGGTACGTTTGCAGCAAATTAATTCACCATGGACGAAGCAAGGAGGACATAAAAAGTAGAGTAACATAAGCAAAGAGGGAATTCTTGGCCAAGAGACGGTGTCAAAAGAAGCTCATAATTTAAGGAAGAAATTTCTTGGAGCACCGAATCTTGTAGTATTGGGAAAATCGAAGCGAATGAGATGTGGCACTACAGAAGAATGGTGAAAATTAGGTGTGCGGGAAATATAACAAATAAGGAGGTATGCCGCACAGTCGGCAAAGAAAGGAACATGTGGAAAATGAAGTAAATGTCTTATCCATTGGAGGAATTGTGTTTTATACGTTAGAAAAGGAAACAGCCACCAGTTGCAAGTTGCAGATTCATTCACAACCGGTTTCGAACAATTATTGTCCTTCTTCAGATATCTGCAAAGGAAACAGTTAAGAATAATATACAAATACAAATATTACATAAAATTCGCAATAGAATCTCAGAATTAAAGGGGAAGAGGTACACTGATTGATATAAAGCTTTCTCGAAAAGTGACAAGATGTGAAATATTAATACGTTATTCTGCTGCATATTGTTAAAATAAGGAACTGTGCTCTTACTTACATTAACTGTGCTCTATAGTTTTACACAGAGGGTTGTATAATAACGCTGAACATCAGGTGCAGAGATTATGCTAGAACTCTTAAACTAAGTTGTCAGTGTGTGCACCTTGGGATAAACCATTTAGTGGGCGTAAAGAGAAATGGGGAATTAAAGAAGAATGGACATGGTGACACTATATGCCTTACGACATTAGGGAATAACCTCCATGGTACGAGAACCAGCTGTAGAGGTTAAAAACTGTAGCGGAATATAAAGAGTGTAATGCATCCAGCAATTAATTTAAGACGTTAAGTGTTACTTCGAGACAAAGAGTATGGTGCAGGAGAATTCGTGGCGTCGTAAGGTTGATAATTAAAAATACAAAACTATAATATAATAAAAATTAATATTGTTGTATTGACCACTGAATTCATCTGGTGTTCTGTTCCATGATTGTCAGGATCCAGCGCCGTGCCAAGGAACTAGTGGCCCACTAAATTTCGAGACTTGTGTGCAAACATATGGTGCTAAATACCTTTGAAATCCTATCATATATTCTCGAATCCGTGTCGAACGGTGGAGGACATTTAGTTAAGCTGGAGATCATGTTAATCTACGACGACAATGCATGCTGCGTTACTCTGAACCTCTCACACTGGAAAAAGAGAGAGAGAGAGAGAGAGACTAATTTACACGCTTTTTTTTCTATACGCTGTCTATCCGAAAATATCGGACATTCATAACTTTTTGTATGACGACTCCATAATGTGTCCCCAATATTATTATTATAATAATTATATATATACATGTGGCGTCTGTTCGGAACGAACAGACGTCACATTCTGATCCAGCAGCTGTTATTATTTAATATTCATAGAATATATGACTTCAACTGCTATTGGGCAAAGCTGAAATGTGTACCCAGCCGGGATTCGAACCCGGGTCTCCTGCTTTCTAGGCAGTTGCGCTGACCCCTACACCACTGGGGACACAGTGATCACCGCACCTGCAAGGACTACCCATGCACGCCTCCCGTCAGATACAAATTCCCAGCTTCGCCCTGCCCATAGTACTCAAACTCGTAGTTTAACTAATTCCCGTAAGAGTAAGGGCGTCAAACTTGCCCACCCCTCCCCACTAACGATAGGATCATTGCCCGTCACCGGCATATTATATATATATATACATGTGGCGTCTGTTCGGAACGAACAGACGTCACATTCTGATCCAGCAGCTGTTATTATTTAATATTCATAGAATATATGACTTCAACTGCTATTGGGCAAAGCTGAAATGTGTACCCAGCCGGGATTCGAACCCGGGTCTCCTGCTTTCTAGGCAGTTGCGCTGACCCCTACACCACTGGGGACACAGTGATCACCGCACCTGCAAGGACTACCCATGCACGCCTCACGTCAGGCAGGGCGAAGCTGGGAATTTGTATCTGACGGGAGGCGTGCATGGGTAGTCCTTGCAGGTGCGGTGATCACTGTGTCCCCAGTGGTGTAGGGGTCAGCGCAACTGCCTAGAAAGCAGGAGACCCGGGTTCGAATCCCGGCTGGGTACACATTTCAGCTTTGCCCAATAGCAGTTGAAGTCATATATTCTATGAATATTAAATAATAACAGCTGCTGGATCAGAATGTGACGTCTGTTCGTTCCGAACAGACGCCACATGTATATATATAATATGCCGGTGACGGGCAATGATCCTATCGTTAGTGGGGAGGGGTGGGCAAGTTTGAAGCCCTTACTCTTACGGGAATTAGTTAAACTACGAGTTTGAGTACTATGGGCAGGGCGAAGCTGGGAATTTGTATCTGACGGGAGGCGTGCATGGGTAGTCCTTGCAGGTGCGGTGATCACTGTGTCCCCAGTGGTGTAGGGGTCAGCGCAACTGCCTAGAAAGCAGGAGACCCGGGTTCGAATCCCGGCTGGGTACACATTTCAGCTTTGCCCAATAGCAGTTGAAGTCATATATTCTATGAATATTATATAATAATTATATTGGTAATATTATCTATTTATTTACAATATCGCATATAGATTTCGTTCTATGATTATCAGCGCAGCTTCGAGTTCTGAGGACTCATGTACACCGAATAAAAACGATTCTACAGTCTGTGAAAGTACTCGTATCTGCATTATTTAATTTTTTTAATATTATTTATTGCTTTAATAATTTATTAATTATTTGTTCAACGGATAACTATGTTTGGGCTAAATTTGACTATAGGGTTTTCAGTGTACGAGTATTTTTCCAACACACTTTCACATTACTTACTGCGAAAATAAATTTCTATTAAAGGTAAAGCACTTAACAATCCGAAGATTGGTTTGAACACCATATTGCTTGACTAGGCATGGTCCTGTTTGGAGGTGGTATGCCGTTGCCTTCCTCCGACCTTCGAACTGACTTACCTAGCCAGTTATAGGGGGACCTACAGTTTAAAGTGGGTTCCGAACCACGGTGCTACTCGGTATTTTTCACGTGAGCATTACTGGATATAAATTCATTGTAGTTAGATGATATGCTGAGTGGAATCTTTCACCATTAATTTCTTTATGATGTTAAGATTTTTTAATCACTGTTCAACTGATAATATAGACAATGACTAGCATTCAAGATCTCATCCATAATTGAAATCTACACACCACATAGAAAATAAATGAAAGTCCCCTGACAGAAAAACTGATTCACTATTATTTGAGCCGCGGCGGAGCGACCGAGCGCATTGAGGCGCTATACTACGATGCGCGAAGCCTTTCCCCGTCGGGGATTCGAATCTCCCCTCGGGCATGGATGTTTGTGTTGCCTTTTGTATAAGTTAGCTCATAAGTAGTTTGTAAGTTTAGGGACTGATGACCACGCAGTGAAGTCCCGTAAGCTTTACAAACATTTGAACATTTGAACTATGATTTGAGTCATTTTTATATCTCACTGTTTGAAAATTGTTAAAAGAAATACTATCATCCTTTCGTACTGGAATGAAATAAAAGTCACTGTTAGATTCTCGTAGCACTCCGTGTCTTTATACAATACGTTTTGTGTAATGCGATATTACCGCAATTTTTGTAAAATTTCTTTCAAGTTCACTGCATTGTCTCAGAAGAGCGGAAATATAATTATCAAATCATTACTGATCTGATTACCACCCGACCCTGATTTACTGGAGTTACTATTTTTATGTTTGCCACGTAATGGCGGCTGGATGCTGTAATCCAGGTCGGCGGCTGCCCGCTGCAACCACTACTAAGGTTTTGCTGAAAATCTCTCGAATCGGGTTTAATTATTGTGAATAGCAGCGATTGTCCGTCTTCGCAACTACCATAAAAATGCGATTTTTCTCACCAGACGCGTTTCGTTTTGATGATAGTAAAACATTTTCGGTGATCTGTGATAATAGAAATCTACAGTTTGTTTTGTTTTTAGATCGAAAACAGTTCGTTAACGAAACATGAAAAGTAGGCCTTACTTCGGAAATTTTGTCTTGTTTTCGCTTCACATCATGGAATGCCGGTCTGTTTCATGCAGTCCGCCGGTTCTTCATGCTGTGTCGTTTTTTCCACTACTTCCACTGTCATTTTTGCACTGCCCATAAATATTTTCACAGATCAGACGTGTTTGTTTTTGTTTTGACCGAGTCTGCAGAGTGTTATTGGAGTGTTGCCAACATCATGAATGTAGTTATTTTTCTATGTTTTATAATAAAATACGTTTTAGTGTATTTAGTTTTGATGTAAGCGGACTGGAATTATTGGCAAGATAATACATATATATATATATATTTAATGGAGACGTTTCTATTTATTTATTTATTATATTATTATTATTATTATTATTATTGGTGGGGGGTTGAGTTGTAGGGAAAGATGACTGAATGGTGGTTGGATGTGGTAAGGTGGGATGTGAAGTGAGATGGGAGACAAAAGTGATGGACAGAGGTGGGGTGGTGGTAGGTAGAGGGGGAGAAATTTGTCAGTTGGCTTTTATTAAATAATTAAGGTGCTGTATATTTATTGTGAAGAAGTAACAGTAATATTGAAACTTCTGGGTAGTAATAATCTCCAAAGTTAACTGAAATCGAAACACGCATTTTAATACATATATTTTAACATGTTTCGGTGACATTTTGTATTTATACACCTTTTTTAGTGATCGAATCCATTAATATCGATAAACAATCGAGCGACGCCTGAACTAAAATTATACTCCCTCATAAGTCATACCACAACGAAATGCTATCAAACAAGAAGAACATCTGTTTGTGTCACAAATATTTATACATTAGTAATGAGATAGGTGATAATATTTGTACTGTGATAAAATTGTAGTCGTTGTATGGTTAAAACATAAAAATCTTTGGTGGCACGTTCGGTTCACACAAATGGCACGTTGTAAATAGTATATTCTTTCACGTTTTACCTAATATCACTACATTTGATCGTCACAAACATTAATTAAAACGGGAGGAGATTATATGCCTGTCAACCGTGTGTTACAAGTTTCAACCTGCCAATTTCGTGTCAACGGAGCCTTGGATAGAAATGAGATTGGCATTTCACCACAGGATGTGTTGAATGTGTAACTGACGGAACTTTCATTGTTGTATGTCTGTTGGTTATTGTCCATCGCTGTATTGAGTAGAACGCTGTGTCACACAGTTTGCGACTTTCGACTTTAGAGATATGAATTTAAATGATCGTATGGCTTTTCGTGGCCGGGATATCCCCACAGCGGTTCGGCCGCCTACTGCAAGTCTTTGTAGTGACGCCATATCGGCGACTTGCGGTCGATGATAATTATGAAAGTGATGAGCATGACGAAACACAAGACAGTCCCCTGCAGGGAATCGAACCGGGCCTCTTGCATCAGCGACTCTGCCACTCCGCTACGGAGGCGGACACAGGAGAAACGCGTATGCATTGATTGCAGAAAACCTTTAAAGATACAAAGATGATGAGACGTGGGACTACTTATGATGCTGAGATTAAGGTTCGCTCTAAACAATGGGTCGGGGAAAGTTGTCAAAGACAAAGAAAGCTCTTCAGGTCAGGTAAAATGTCAAATTCATGCTGATAGTTTTCTTTCACTTTGAAGGATTAGTTCATCACGAATTTCTACCACAGGAACAATCTGTTAATCGGTGGTACTATCGAGACCTGTTGCGACGCCTGAAAGAAAAAGTGAGAAGAAAACGGCCTTCCTGAAATGTGGCGATTACATTCATGGCTCTAGCATCAAGATAGCGTACCCGTATATTTTTCGTTGTTGGTGCGTGACTATTAGACAATATACGATATCACCGCCGGGCTTCATCCTACATACTCTCCAGCCTTTCTTTCTTTCTTTAGCCTAATATCTGAAGTTGAAAATCCCGTTGAAAGGACGAAGATGTGCAACGACAGACAAGATTAAAGAAAATTCGCAGACGGCGTGTATCCTCTTACTTCTGGGTATAACTACTAGTCACTCGAAACACGATAAAACCACGTCTAAAGCGAATGTAAGGACACATCCCATGGTAAGATTGTTTGTTTTACCCTGTGTGTATCTAAGAATAAGACACCCTTGACATGTATCGGACTTTGGACAGACTATTTACTAAACGAGGAGAAAATATAGTGTACAAGAATTAATCAGTTTACTGAATGTTATTTATGCGATCATCAGCCTGATCAGGCAATAAAATGTTCCAACTATTATTCGTAATCTGCTAATCTCATTCAAATCTGTTGTAAATATTACTTTAAAACAACTAGGTACAAACAAGTAGAAAGGATTAAGTTATGGCCAAATAAAAAACATTAATATCTTTATGGAAAGCAATATGTAGGACAAGGCACACCAAATCACTTGTTTACTACTAAAATATAGCCCTGAAAATAAAAGAAGTGTTTGCACTTTACCAAACAACAAAGAAATTTTGGACATAGGTGCCCCTAGTTGAGTCTATTATGGATTACACACGTATACTACAAAAAATTACCGACCACAAACCCATATTCAACTACCTTTCGATTGAGCATTGTATAAATAATTTTATGGGAATTTTGCCGATAGATTTTCTAAGGTATAGTGTATCCACGAAACTTGTATGTTACCTATACTTTTCACGGTTTTCATAAATTTTGACCCATTTTAATTACATTTTCATCGATGTTCATCATTTTGAATAAATACTATTGTTATTAATTCAACTTTAATAAATTGGAGACAGAATATACTATAATACTGATTTGAAGCTATCAATCATAGTTCATGATTACCAACTGATCAATACTACACTTTAAATTTTTTACTGTTATTTCAATAATTTTATTTTACTTTTTTCTTACTTAATTCAATTTGAAAATCGAAGTGCAGTCTTTGACTAATAGGGAAACAAAATGCAATAGTAGTCTCAATACTTGAAAATAAGCACTTCAAATTATTAATTATCTCAGTACAAAAATAATCTCATCTAGGTTAGTGGGGTATTTACAGACTAGGATAGGATCATGACAAGAAAAGTAATAGGAATAAATAAGATATGTCAGAAATTTTTTAGTTCAAACAAGTCGCTTTTTTTGTGACTAATTCATTTGCACTACAATTCTAAAAGTATATAAGCTGTGGACGAGCAGTTGCGGGATTGCACAACTAGAAGCAAATCGTCGTCAATCGCTCTTGCTGTGTGTCACTGTTTTCTCTTCTTGGCGATGTAAAAAATTTTATTGTGCCCATTATTCAATGCCAAGACAGAATAAACACTCTACCAGCATCCGAAGCCAATTCTTTTGAAATTCTTGATACAGTTCCAAGCCTCCGCTTTGCTGCCTTGCTTACGTCTTGCCACATACGTGGTCACTCACTAACTGCTTATTCTCGACTCTCTAGTGAAGCCACGCTGTCCTTATTCCTCGTATTCCTGCCTCTTTCCGTACGCGTCAAACCTTCGCGCCTTTCACGTCAGCAAGTATCAATGGTTTTACTTTATACATATGTTATTACATGACCTGAGTTTGGACAAGACTACAATTTTGTTACAATTATAACAATAAACATTACCGTCAAAATACTGTACAATCATGATACACAAAAATCATTTTAACTCAACAAATTATCCAATTAGGTTACAAAATAACACACAAATTTCACGAGAATAATTCACTTTTGATATCTCAGATTTTTTATATATCGATTCCAGCATAAGGAATTTGATATTTAATAATTGGGAAAATTAGTGGGTATATACATTAATGTTATGGGCGCAACGCGCCATCTGATAAGTGGCCTTTGGAGCGGTGTGGTGGCGACTTATCTAGATATCTACTCTGCAAATCACATTTAAGTGCTTGGAAGAGGGTTGATCGAACCACCTTAATACTATTTATCACCCATTCCATTCTCGAATAGCGCGCGGGTAGAAAAAACATCTGAATCTCACCGTTCGAGCTCTGATGTATTTTATGCTGATGATCTTTCCTACTTATGTAAGTGGGAGTCAACAAAATATTTTCGCGTTCGGAGGAGAATGTTGGCGATTCGAGTAAGTAGCCCACGCCGCAGCGATAAGCGCCGTTGTTGTAATGATTCCCATCCCAGATCCTGTGTCATTTCCGTAACGCTGTCTTCCCTATATCGTGATAATACAAAAAAGCTGCCCTTCTTTGGTCTCTTTTGATGTCCTTCGTCAAACCCACCTGATGAGGATCCCACACTGGGCAGCAATATCCATAAAAGGACGGACAAGCGTAGTGTGTGCTGTCTCTTTATTAGTTCTGTTGCATCTTTTCAGGGTTCTGGCAATAAAACGCAGTCTCTGGTTCGTCTTTCCTACGATATTATCTACGTGTTCTTGCCAGTTAAAGTCTGAAGTAGTATTAATTCCTAGGTATTTAGTGGAATTTCGGCCTTCACTTTTGATTGATTTATCTTGTAAACAAAGTTTAACGGATTTCTTTTCGTACTCGTGTGGTCTACTTCACACTTCTCATTATTTAGATTCAATTGCCAATTTTTACACCATAGTGATATCTTATTTAGATCGTTCTGCAGTTGGTTTTGATCTTAAGATGATTTCACTAGACGGTAAATGACTGTCTCATCTGCAAACAACCTAAGAGAGCTGCTTAGACTTTTTCCCAAGTCGTTTATGCAAATAAGGAACAGCAGAGGACCAAGAACACTACCCTGTGGAAAGCCCGATATCACCTCTGTTTTAGTCGATGCCTTACCATCGATTACTTCGAACTGTGTCCTCTCTAACAGGAAATCCCCTATCCAGTCTCAAATTTGAGGCGATATACCATAACCACGCAATTTCATTAAAACCCGTTTGTGAGGTACGGTGTCAAAAGCCTTCAATAAGAAATACGGAATCAACTATTTCGACTATTCGACTAATTCGAACGAGACCATGCACAATACGTAACAGGTGAGTGTGGAAAAATTCTGTAATATTCTCATTATTTACTTATCTCCACATTAGGTTCTCTCTGACGTAAGCCAGTGATGACTTGATGCGACTCACGCAGTTGCCCTTGTCGGCAGTGGGTGCGGCGCGAGGCGTTGACTGCAATGGGCGTGGCTATGTATGTATGTGTGTGTGTGTGTGTGTGTGTGTGTGTGAGAGAGAGAGAGAGAGAGAGAGAGAGAGAGAGAGAGAGAGAGAGAGAGAGAGAGACTGTGTGTGGCATTCGAATCGCGAGCGGGCGCGAATTCTCCCAGGAGCAACGACCGCATCGCCATCCGTCACTGTCCACCACTGAACACATTCTGTCACTTGCGGCGAACAGAACAAAATACAGATCGACTCCGGGCGTCACATAACTAGAACGTCTATCTAATACCTTTAATAAATGAAAAGCCCCTCATTATGTCATTACGTGATTTTGATTAGGTACGTAACGGCACGAACAAATATCACGTCAGGAAGCGAGAAGAAACGAAAACAATGGAATCCAATTAACAAGCATCTAGAAATGCACGTTTTCTCAGAAGTCAAAGCTGGTCCATTGATCCGTCTACCGTACGTATGTACGGTCTCCGTCCTTGGATTGATTCTTTGTAAATGCGGTTTTCAGCAGTCACGTTACAGTGATCGTTGTAACGTTCCCAGGCGAAATAACAATAACAGCGCCTTACTGAATTGTAGTCGATTGCGAGTGTTACGTATAGTGATGTCAGAGATGACAGTTTTAAGCTGTGGATTGCAATAATCAATTGTACCAATGTTCAAATGTTTGTAAACTTATGGGAGTTAAGAATAGATTTGGAGAGGGAATTATAGTTCAAGGAGAAGAAATCGGTTGGCCGATGACGTAGTAATTCTGACAGACACCGCAAAGGATCTGGAAGAGCAATTGAATGGAATGCTGTCTTGAAAAGAGGGTATAAGATGACCATCATCAAGAGTAAAACAAGGATAATGGAATGTAGCGTCAGAAAATCAGGCGATGCTGAAGGAATTAGATTAGGTAAGGAAACAATAAAAGTAGTAGATGAGTTTTGTTATTTGGGTAGCAAAATAACTTATGATGGCCGGAGAAAAGAAGATATAAAATTCAGAATGGTTATGAGAAGAAAAGTGTTTTTGAAGAAGCAAAATTTGTTAATATCCAATATTTGTTTAAATGTTTAGAAGTCCTTTCTGAAAGCATTTCTCTGGAGTGTAGCATTGTATGGGAGTGAAACGTGGACAATAAGGAGTTCACACAAAAAGATGATAGAAGTCTTTGAAATGTGGTGCTACAGACGAATGATGAAAATTAGAAGGGTAGATCAAGTAACTAATGAGGAGGTGCTTAACCTAATTGGGGAGAAAAGGAGTTTCTGGCATATCATGACTAACATAAGAGAAGGGATAGATTGTTGGAACACATTCTGAGACATCAAAGAATCGTCAGCATTAGAAGGTAGTGTGTGGGGTAAAAATCGTAGAGGAGGACTGATCGACGAATACAGTAAGCAGATTCAAAAGGATGTACTTTGCGAACTTATTCTCAGATGAAGAGACTTGCACAGGACAGTGTAGCGTGAAGAACTGCATCAAACCAGACTGCAGACTGAAGACTACAACAACAACAATTTAGTCGTGCATCAAATTTCAGTGTGATAGAGGGAAGTTGCCGAAAGTGACATACTAAGAAATTAATTATCTTCCACAGCTCATTTATTACTTAAAATTATATAAATGTAATTTTACATTAGACATGCATCTAGAACAGCATATGCATAAAGCAGTCAACAGAGAAAATTAGTTTCACTATTTTCAAAAATACTGTCAACATGTCATTTTGTCTATCCGCTGGGACAAAAATATACACCTTACCATTCACACTTAGTTAAAGCGTAAATTACAGAATAAATGCTTATTATATCTTAATTAAGTGTTAGAACTGTAACACTGATAAATTAACAATAAACATTATTAATACCCACCAATTGTTTTTACATTTTACAGGCAGGGACCATACAACTGCAAAATTTACAATACCTCAATATCTGTGACAAAACACATCTCTGACTAATTAGTAATTTAATTCTACACCTTCTTCCATAGACCGTCTATAATGACCATTCCGTCGAAGAAACTTCCTTCCTCGTTTCTGCACCTTTATATCTACATATATATTTCGCAATACACCCAGATTTGCGTGGCGGAGGGTACTCAGTAGCATTACTAGTTACTTGCTTTCCTGTTCCACTCTCATTCAGAACGAGGGAGAAACGAATACTTTTATGCAACCGTACGCGCCCTAATCTCTCTAATCTTATCGTTGCGAAATGTGGATTGGTGGCAGAAGAATCGTTCTGCAGTCCGCCTCAAATTCTAGCGCTCTAAATTTCTTCAACAGTGCTTCTCTAAAAGAACATCGCCCCCTTCCCCTCCATCGACTCCCAGTTGAGTTCTCGAAGCATTTCGGTAACACTCGCGCTTTGATCGAATTTTGCTAGTTACAAATCTCGCTTTCCCAAAATTCTCCCAATAAAGCTAAGTCGACCATTTGCTTTCCTCCACGACTGTCTTTATATGCTCCTTCCATTTAAAATTACTTTCTAGCGTTACACCTAGATGTTTAATTGAGGCGACTCTGTCAAGCAGCACACTGCTAATGCTGTATTCTAACATTACTCATCTTACACTTTTCTGCATTTGGAGCGTGTTGCTATTCGTACTACATCCTGCATCCTACTACAATGACGACACCATCCTGGGCACCACAACATCATCAGCAAACAGCCGCAGAATGCAATTCAATCTGTCTGTCAGATCATTTATATAGATAGAAAATAATAGCGGCCCTATCACATTTCCCTGGGGCACCTCTGACGATACCCTAGTCTCTGGTGAACACTCGCCATCGAGGACAACGTACCGGGTTCTATTACTGAAGTAATCTTCGAGCCACTTCCATATTTAGGTAGGGGAAAGGGTTGTACCTTGGGACGGTTTTACCTTGGGACACTTTTTAATAAAGGCGGTGCACTCTAGAGGAAACTTTAAGAAGTATGAAGTAAAGTTGTCAGGCCTATTTTCAGAGGAAATAGGACGCCATGTTATATTTGGATGGTGTTTGAGATCTGAGGAAAAGTTTTAAGAGTTTTCGTGTTTGAAAGTAAAATTTAGCCACAACCCTTGCAAGATATAAATTATAAGCTAAGCATCGTTATTGGTGTTTCTTAAATACAGTCTTGTAGGGCATTCTTTAAGTAAGCTATTGATACCATAAGTTAGAAAGATATAAATGTGTACATCGGTTAGGATACTATTTTCTGTTATTGTGTATTTGGTTTTACCTCGGGACGCTTCTCTGGTTGCACCTTGGAACACCTGGAAGGTGTATCATTGTCACTTATACACCAGAAAAACAAAGAATTGAAGAGAAAACAGAAAAAAAACAAGAAAAAGAAGTCTTTCCCAAAGAAAGAAGCCACTAAACGGACAAAAGTTTTCATCTTCCACTTCTTTTGATGAAAAAATTCCCGAGATTGGCAGTAGCTCTGGATGTGGCATACTTCATCTGAAGAAGAGGATTTCTCATCCTTCTTTCTATCTAGAAAAGTAACACTTTCTTGTTCTCAACCTAGTTGGGTCTTGGTAAAACATCAGTGGCAGATCTCATTTTTACTATGCAGGAGTAGTTTTAGAAAGCACAGAAGAAGATGTAACTGTGAAATTCTTAAGGAAGCAAAGGACCATTTTGTATTCTCTAATATTGAGAACATAATCATTGTTAACCACAGTAATATAGTGAAAGAACTACCAGCTTCAGTGGTGTGTCATGGGTTTCATTCATTTAATATTTTATTCCCACCATATCTTGTTTAAAGGTAAAATAACTTTTGTATTTGGAGTAACAAACATTTACTACGTAATTCCAATACGATTTTTTCATTCATAAAACTAAGAAACCACCACTGTCCCAAGGTGAAACCATAGGTTGTTCCTTGGGACAAGTGTCACAAAAGTCTTTATTGGTGAGTAATTGTGTAAATATTGGAGCTAGCGTAAACAGCTCTTCGTTCAACAATACCTAAAATTGATGCCTGTGATGGGGTAAATTTTCAAATTTCTTGTAAAAAAAATCATAGTATAAAAAAATTAAGGTACAACCATTTCCCCTACCTATTCGTTAGCAGTTTGTCGTGCGGTACCGTGTCAAACGCATCTCGTAAATCGAGAAATATGCTGAATGCCTGTTGCCCTTCAGCCATAGCACGCAAGATGTCATGAGAAAAAAGATCGATGCTTCCTAAAGTCGTGCTGATACATTGACAGACGCTTTCCCGTTCAAGAAAATCTAATAGATAAAGCAGTGTGTCCGTATGTTTGTACGTGTTGCATACAAATCTACAGTTTTGTTCCAATCTTTATGAAATATTGAACATGTAAGCTTCAATCCATGAGGACGGTCGTCGTAAGTGTAAGAATCACGTACGATATATAGTTCTCGAGATACGACGTCATAAACAATGAGATGCGCGAAAAACTGCTGCGTTTTGCGACAATGCTGCTCATTTTCCCCTATACCATTGGACCGATTTCAACCAAATCTGGTACACACATTCCTTACGGTGAGGTAACAATTGCTGCAGGGTTAAGAACCACATACGGCACATCTTTATTGAACTTTTTATCGCTGACAACCATAGCAAACTGATGAAAGGAAAGAAAGTTTCTCGCTTACTACTTTTCCTCTGTTTAAGGAGTAAAACTACGGCATTCGGTATGACATTACAATTTATAATTTGTACCCTACAAATTGTAGCCGCAGGAAATTTTACAGGCAGTATACACACATATATTTGAATGTGCCTTTTGAATGGTATCACAGTACGGCACATAGCTCATGAGATATGAGCAAATAAACATAACGTTCCGCTGTTCATGGACTAAAACTACGGTATTCGGTATGACGTTACAATTTATAATTTCTACACTACAAGCTGTAGCCGCAGGAAATTTTACAAACAGTATACACACATATAGCTGCGTGTACCTTCTAAATTGTACCACAGTACAACACGTAGTTCTTGAGATATGATCACATAAACAGTAACGTTCGTGGAAAACCGTCCCATCACGCACCAATTTCTAATCTATCACTCCTTTACTACTAATTGGATTCCCAAGAGATTTTACAGACATACAGTCCTGATGCAAATGAATATACACTTGAAAAATGGCAGGAATAAATAAATAAATAAATACCCGGGCAACGCCAGGTTTTCACCTGGTATAGATATAAAATAATAGTGGTCCTATTACATTTGCTGGGCATCTCTGACGATACCCTAGTCTCTGGTGAATACTCGCCATCGAGGACAACGTACTGGGTTCTATTACTGAAGTAATCTTCGAGCCACTCGCGTATTTAGGTACCTATTCCATAAGCTCATACCTTCGTTAGCAGTTTGTAGTGCGGTACCGTGTCAAAAGCATCTCGTAAATCGAGAAATATGCTGAATGTCTGTTGCCCTTCAGCCATATCAAGCAAGATGTCATGAGAGAAAAGGGCAAGCTGAGTTTCGCAAGATCGATGGTTCCTAAAGTCGTGCTGATACATTGACAGAAGCTTTTCCGTCTCAAGGAAATCTATATCCATAAATGTGAGTGTTTATCACGTCTGAACCACAAGACCTAAAAATTTGTACAGTTACTAATGTCTACCCGGGGAAGGATTTAGACGCGGTTTTATGCCGATCGGATAGCTATTTACCTATATATTAATGTTAATATCTGTTTCGTGTACGCTTATCACGTCCGAACGACAAGACGCAGAGACGTAAATATTTGTACAGTTACTAATTTATACCTGAGGTATGTTTTAGGCACGGTTTTATAGCGATCTGATATATACTTAGTAATTTAAAGAATATAACGCGAGATGCGGAACAATAATTACTCTGTGAAAATTATGTTTACTCATTGAAAATGTCTTTATTGGTTGCATTGTTGCTTGAGTGTTGATAATGATAAAAGGGTGGAGTATATTAGGATGGAATGTTATTGGTGTATATAAAATTCTACGTGTGTGTGTGTTAATATTTCGCTCTGCAGTGAAAACTACAGAACGCAAATGAATGGTCTGTTGTCCAAAGTCTCCCGTTGTACATCAACCAGTTCCATGCCGATAGCTATAAGGGGGTGGAATATATGGTGGTTGAAAGTCGTCAATTTATTTAAAAAATTCTGACTGAAGGCCAGCGTTGACGTTTGCGTCTCCATAGCAAGGAGGTTACGTACAGCGAAACGTGATGCCACAGACCATATCTTTGGTCTATGCGTACTACAATGCCTTCAGCTCTTTCTCTGTAAGGATAAGCATACGAATAAGGAAATATAAGAATAAATAAATAAAGCAGTAAGAAAGAAATTTCTTTTAATACATCTCTTTAAAAAAATTGATTTTGCATTACAGCAAGTGATCGATCTGTGATATTATTACAATCATTGTTGTTGAATTTAGTGATTGGATTCTTCGAAACGAGTGCATTTTTAAGTGTGATTTCTTATTTGTTATATATTCGCTGATAAATTTAACATGTTTTTAGAAAAAAGGAGATGGACAGAGAGAGAGAGAGAGAGAGAGAGAGAGAGAGAGAGAGAGAGAGAGAGTGGATAGAAAAAGTACTAATTCAAGGCTCGAATAAAATACCCGGGCAACGCCGAGTTTTCAGCTAGTTTACTATATTACAACGTTCTTCCACAGATAATGGGCATGACGTCATTTAATGGCACCAACGTCTCTACAGCAATACCTATAATCTTCTTAGAACCGGTCTGTGTTATGCCTAACGTCTGCCAACGCGCAAGGATTAACCCACGAGTCAGGTGGCTGGCGCGACGCCCTTGACGGTAATCCTCTGACAGACGCCAGCAGTGAACGGAGTCATTGTGAGGTAAGTCACTGGCGCGCTGATCGCTGTGGCGGCGCCCCATTGGCCGGGCAGGCGCGGGGCGTGGCCTGCCGGAATACCAGCGGCCTTCCGCATAGCAGAGGACGCTGCCGGCAGCTCCCGCTACTGCCCACTGCCAGTGCCCAGGACCGCGGCACCACGCCAGCACCGGCAGGTGGACGCGTCGAGGATCCGCAACTAAGACACAACCGATACGCCTACTTAGTGGCCCGTTTTTTTTTTTCTGTGTTACTGCACGACCTCTCGCGTTGGACTCGACTGCTGCACAGGACATGTTTCAGTACAGAATTCTCAGGACTGGGAATAAAAATTAGTGCAGTGTACATCCTCTCAGAGTTTTCAAATTCACTCAACATTTTTTGTTGAAACAGTGCAGACTCTGATTGTTGCCAGCATGATATTGAAGTACCTGAGAAGCAGGTTATTAGCCTTACTTGTTGGGTTTTACCACAGAGTAACATATACAGAGAAGCAGCCCCCCCTAAACCACTTCCTACACTCCCCTCGCAGTTCTGTAAGATGCTACCAGGTGCCACGCGGTTCCCTGGCATAGTACCGGTAGACCATACTAGAGGCACTTCTGAGGGTGCCTCTCGCACGTCAGAGGGTAGCGTGGAGGGGAGGTTGAGGGGAGAGCTCGTGCCACCTGCCACGAGGTCACGGCTGTGTCCGGCTTGCTGGCGTTTGAGGGGAGGTGGTGGTGGGGACAGACTCTACCTGGCCAGTTTAAAGGGCTGCTTCTGACCGCAGCGCCATTATGGGACATCTTACGGAACTGCTTCAGCACCCCCCTCCCCACACCTCTGAGAGTGGGACCAGGCCCTTACGGCGGTTTCCCGTCTGTATATATTTGTCTGTGGTTTTACCTCTAACACTTGAGGGACTAACCTGTGGATTTGGTAGTCTTTGCCGTCTGAGCACAAAGGTGGCCACGACTTAGAATATGCCCGAGATGCCCAACCAGTAACTGCTATCCGAACTGTCAGGACCACTTACTTGGCCACTCATGTGTTGCCCATGGTCATAGACAAATATATACAGACGGGAAACCTCCACAAGGGCCCGGTCCAACGCTCACAGGAACAGGGCGGGGGATGCTGAAGCAGTTCCGTGTCTCATGACGGCGCTGCGGTCAGAAGCAGCCGTTTAAACTGACCAGAGCAGAAGGCAGGTAGCGGCTGCCCCCACCACCACCTCCCCTGAAACGCCAGCAAGCCGGACGTAGCCGTGGCCTCGTGGCAGGCGGCACGAGCTCTCCCCTCAGCCTCCCCTCCACGCACCCTCTGACCTGCGAGAGGCACCCTCAGAAGCGCCTCTAGTGTGGTCTACCGGTACTAAGCCAAGGAACCGCCTGACACCTGCTAGCATCTTACGGAACTACGACGGGAGCGAAGGACAGTGGTTTAGGGGGTCTGCTTCCCTGTATACGCTACTCTGTGCCATGGTTCATGAAGTAGGACATGACTACAGGAACCCACACCATGAACTGGGAATGAACACCATAGATCAAGCAGTTAGAGTGAACAGATGGTGGGTCATGTTACACGCATGGGAGAAGCAAGGTTACCTAAGAGACTCATGAGCTCGGCAGCGTAAGAGGAGTCGAGGTAGACAAAGAAGAAATTACTTAGATTCGGTGGAGAATGATTTTTAAGTAAAAGGCATAACTTCAGACGAGGCATCAATGTTAGCACTGAATAGGGGATAATGGAGGAATTTTATTAGAGATACTATGCTCCAGACTGAACGCTGAAAGGCATAATCAGTCTCTAATGATGATGATGATGATGATGATGATGATGATGATGGCAGTGCATACTGATTGGAAGGTAGATGATCAAATAGTTGAGAAAGTCAACAGTTTTCGTGATTTGTGAGAGAACATACAAGATGGAATACAGAGCAGAGGTGGGCAGTAGACAGGCCACAGCTCTGAAGAAGTTTTGGTTTGCAGTCAAACCAACATAGATGAAGATAAATCTGTCGCGGAATACTAAATTGCGACACTAAACAACAACCATAAGAAATACTGTTCTAAGTGCATCAGAAAAAATCACACTCGGCAAGAGAGCTTGTGTACAGTGGGGGAAGAAGGAGCGGAAAATTTTGAGACACATATGGTGCTTCATAAAACATTGTTGTATCTGAATACCTAGGACAGGAACTGTATGAAAATTTTGAACCTACGAGGCTTGGAACTTAAATAGTGGCAACAGTGTTGGGAGACTCTATGCAACGGAATCTGCTATTGTCGCTCATAGCACATGGTGTTGTTATAGCTATCTTACCTCCTAGCAAATGGACTCGCCCGTCCCACGTCACCGGTGCGTGCACAATCGAGGGAAACAGTCGTTTGTGTCCGAGCTGTCTAACATAACAGTGTGACTATGCACGACTGTGATGGTTTCATCCTAACGTTTTTAGAGCATCTCCTGGGACCATCTTTGCGAAAGAAGCGGTTAACACTTTCTGCGCAACCCACGACAATGCGCGGGCGCATACAGTGCAAACTGTGGATGCTCTGTTTGGTCAACGGAACTGGGAAGTACTGTGCCATTCACCATACTGCTCGGGCGTACGTCCTTGTTGCTTTCATCTGATTCTGAAGGAACCATTCCATGGCATTCGCTTAACTGTTTTAGAGATTCGACAGGCATTAGACCGCTCCATTCGTACAATCAACAGAACAGGCTCTGCTAACGGTATACTCCAATTCGCTGGCAACGGGTTCTACATAACGCTGGTGACTACTTTGATGGAGCAAATTGTTGCCACAATTTAAGTCACAATCATCGTATCTGGATACCCAGAACCCGACGGACACTGTGTGAAAATTTTGAACCTGTATATTGATCGAGATACGGTTGGGCACAACGTGACGATGCCCGATGAGAGGTTGACTAAGAAGATATAGAGTCTCATACGGGAAACAACTGGTGAAGAAAATCAGAGATCATTGGAAGGCTGCTGGCTCTTGTACAGGACAGGGAGAAGGGTTGGATGGGTGGTTACAGGTGGCAGTACACCAAAATCAAAGTTGTTTTAAAATAAGAAGAAAGAAGATACGAGATAATGACTAGGTATTGGAAAGAAACAGGACGTGCAAAACAAGAGGCACGTGATCCTGAAGTGCCCTAACGAAGGATAATAATAAGAAGAAACATTTCATACGAAGTACCTGAAATGATTATATTTACAGGTCAATAACTCAAGCGGTACTGAAGTATCAGGTGTAGCTACATGCTGTGACACCCGTACTGCTACGTGGTATAGCATCCACGGACGGCAGTGCAGGCACTGTTACTGGCATTATTCGATCATACAGATGATAAGTACTGCCTTGCAATACAGTTTTCCAAGTAATCTCCTCTTCGCGTAGCTCAGAAAGAGTTGTGGGTTGCCCAGTCGCACCTATCAGCTGTCGTCCCATCATTTCAGACACGTGCTTGAATGTCAGAGTTGGCACTGGCTAGGGAAGTTGCTGCATTTCTTGCACAGCACGTTGAAATGTTCAGACGTTTTTGAGCCTACGAGACCAAACTGTGGAGGTCATCGGTCCCTAGACTTACAAACAACTTAGACTAATTTATGGTAAGGACAACACACACACACACACACACACACACACACACACACACACATGCCCGAGGGAAGACTCGAAACTCCGACAGGTGCAATTCAAAACATGCCACCTTAATGGGTGAGCATTATTCTCTTTGCAATAATGCATCAATTTTCTGTTGCAAGAATGACACAAGACTGGGTCTTACAAGATTCTGCGCGTATTCGACCGCTGGGCAGCGTCTTCCTCCCCTCCCCCCTATTCATAAACAACAAAGGTGACAGAGTGCTGTAGCTTATACCATCTCAGACGACAAGGCATGGCATGCGCCGAGTGTATCTTGAGCAAGTACATCCTCTGAGACAGACCTCGCAAGGTCTACGTCGCACACAAAAACGACGATCTTGCATGCTGTTCAGTCTGCTCCCATTGCTTGAAATCAGGGCCCGCCATTCCATCTCCAAAGGGATCCTCTGACGGCGACATTCGTGTCGAGCTCGTCGACGTCGTGTGTGAGTGGAAGACGAGCTAGAGTTGTGGGTGCCCATAGCTTCAATGTAAGCAACCGGTTGGCATCAGTTCATGTTGACACTTTTCGACTCACAAACCCTGTTTCTGGACTATGGTAGATGCCTTTACAATACGAGAATCGTCGGGGACATCTCTATTACGTGGCCGTCTAGAACCTCGTGTATAGGCGTGAGAATGTTCACGTGGCCATTGCTACTAACATGGTTGCAGAACTGATACAAGAAGTCTATCTTTAGAGGCAACGATCCGAAAGAAGCACACAGAGAAGGGGAAAGAAGCTGTGGGCTAATAGAAAGATGGAATGAATACATATTGTGGGGCTGTTACTGTGAATTTAACATACTTCCATTTTTATCATAGGGGGAGAACGAGAAGTGCATAGAGAAAAGCGAGGAGGAGCTGCGCTAATAGAAGATTGAAGCAAATAAGGTAAATGAAGAAATCGCAAACTGGTTGCAGGGAAATACCTTCATAGGTGAAATTTCCTGGCAGATTAAAATTGTGAGGCGGAACCGGGACTCGAACCTGGGACCTTTGCCATTCGCGGGCTAGCGCTCTACCGACGAGCTATCCCGACACAACTCACGATGCCGCCCCACAACTCTACTTCCGCCAGTACCTCGCCTCCTATTTTCCAAACTTCACAGAAGCTCTCTTGCGAACCATGCAAGACTAGCACTCCTGGAAGAAAGGATATGGTGGAGATATGACGTAGCCACAGCCTAAGAGATGTTTCCAGAATGAAACTTCCACTCTGCAGCGGAGTGTGCGCTGATATGAAACTTCCTGGCAGATCAAAATTGTGTGCCGGAACCGGGACTCGAACCTGGGACCTTTGCCTTTCGCGGGCAAGCGCACTACCGACTGTGCTATCCCGACACGACTCACGATGCCGCCTCACAACTTTACTTCCGCCAGTACCTCGCCTCCTACTTTCCAAACTTCACAGAAGCTCTCCTGCGAACCATGCAAGACTAGCACTCCTGGAAGAAAGTATATGGTGGAGATATGACGTAGCCACAGCCTAAGAGATGTTTCCAGAATGAAACTTCCACTCTGCAGCGGAGTGTGCGCTGATATGAAACTTCCTGGCAGATCAAAATTGTGTGCCGGAACCGGGACTCGAACCTGGGACCTTTGCCTTTCGCGGGCAAGCGCACTACCGACTGTGCTATTCCGACACGACTCACGATGCCGCCTCACAACTTTACTTCCGCCAGTACCTCGCCTCCTATTTTCCAAACTTCACAGAAGCTCTCTTGCGAACCATGCAAGACTAGCACTCCTGGAAGAAAGTATATGGTGGAGATATGACGTAGCCACAGCCTAAGAGATGTTTCCAGAATGAAACTTCCACTCTGCAGCGGAGTGTGCGCTGATATGAAACTTCCTGGCAGATCAAAATTGTGTGCCGGAACCGGGACTCGAACCTGGGACCTTTGCCTTTCGCGGGCAAGCGCACTACCGACTGTGCTATCCCGACACGACTCACGATGCCGCCTCACAACTTTACTTCCGCCAGTACCTCGCCTCCTACTTTCCAAACTTCACAGAAGCTCTCCTGCGAACCATGCAAGACTAGCACTCCTGGAAGAAAGGAGTGCTTGCCCGCGAAAGGCAAAGGTTCCACGTTCGAGTACCGGTTCCGGCGCACAATTTTAATCTGTCAGGAAGTTTCATATCAGCGCACACTCCGCTGCAGAGTGAAAGTTTCATTCCGGAACCTTCAGGGGTAATAAAGGCATACTGTCCGCCTCCGTAGTCCAGAGGACAGCGTAGTAGATTTCCACGCAGGGGGGCCAGGTTCGACTCCCAGTCGGGTTGGAAATTTGGGTGTTGTGTCGACCTTATCATCATCATCATCATCATCGACGCGCAAGTCGCCCAAGTGGCGTCACCTAAAGACTTACACCAGGCAGGTCGAACACGATCCCAGCTGGGGTATAACGGCCAGAAATGACACACGAAATCAAAGCTTATTTAGAAGGGTACCACCCCAGTATTCTCGTTAGTTTGCGAAGGGAACGCCACAGAAACTCCGCATGGCGCATTTTAACGCACGCCCTTCCAAGTGGCCGCCCAGCGCTTTGTTGGCGCAGTTAGAGACTTCGGCCTAAGGCTCCTATAAACCCGAGCTGAACTATCCTCCATTTTTCTCCAAGCTGTAGGAGTTACCACGTTCCGGACGAATCTCACGCGTTACCTCGCGTTTCATTCAACTCGCTTACACTCGCAAACTACTCACTGTATCAACGTGAAACTTTCATCGATGCGTTCGTTAAGAACTACACTACATCTTAATTTTAGTTTTATTTGTGGCAATAACTTATAAATAGCATATACTGATAGTTTACGACCATGCACTTTCTGACGACATTACGAAATTTTCGACATGCGAGGAACTTTTTTCTGCTGAAGTTAGGTGAATACATTAAGCGAATGAAATGCTGAAAATACATCAAATTTTCATCCTCTCCAAACAGAAACTCCGTGAGAAACGTATAACTTGAGATAATGTCAGTTAAATATGAAGCACTGGGATCCGCCCGCTCGTCTAGTAGTAATACGTCTTCCGCTCCTAGTAATTAGGCACATGTTGTTACTGCATAACATCCATACTTAAAGATACTGGTACTGACTTCTTTTAACCCATTAAATTTAATAGTTGCACACTAAAAACGTGTTGTGTCTCTATGTAATATGCAATTTCAATTTCTCAGTTATATGAAAAGGATATTCTAAATATCTCAATACAAAGTGCTTTATTGTGTGAGAAAATGAGAACAAGTCAGTTCGCTAACTAGTGAAGAGATTCGTTAACTAGTGAAGAGATTCTTGCTATCTGTCATTTTCAAGTATTCTCACATAGAATCCTCATTAGATCTAGTAACTTCCGTTCTGTTACTGCTAGGATTTAAACTGAAGGAAATGTAACTCCTATTAGGTTTTTTAAAAACTGAGTAGCAGCTCTGAAACGCAATTGACAAGAAGCAAAGGAATAAATATTTGTGAGTGACGAAGGAATATCTGCATATCGAATAATAAATCACTAACTTTACCCTTTTTCATTCTACAACTATGTATTTCCTTGAATAACGCGACAATTAATGTAGTTTTGCGTAGTAACCATGTGGCAAAATACTGCCCTCTTTGCATGTTGTCATTTGTCAAAATATCATTTTGATACATCTAACCGTGTATGAGATATGCAATGATTCATTCTGCCCTTATCGCCATCGGAAATGAGTGCGTTAAATAAAATAAAGTTTAGCGGTATAAGTGAAAGGTAAAGATCTCCTAAGTCGAAAATAAAATTCAATCCTTTAGGAAAGTTTCATCTGCAGCAACATATGGTGCAACAAAGCACTAAACGGAATATCATAGCAACCTCTTTTTTTTTACTGCAAACTTTTGCTAATGTAGCGCAGTCTCTTATTTCGAAGCTAATATCTTATTAACTACTAGCTGAACCTTGACTTAGGACTTTTCCTATCCACTCTCTGTCTGTCCATCTCCTTTTTTCGAAAAACATGTTACATTTCTCAGAGAATATACAAAAAATAAGAAATCACACGTAAAAATACAGTCGTTACGAAGAATCCAATCAAGAAATTCAACAATAATGATTGTAATAATATCACAGATCGAGTACTTGATGTAATGCGCGAAACGTCAAATCGATTTTTTAAAGAGATGTATTATAAGAAATTTCTTTTATACTGCTTTATTTATTTATTCTTATATTTCTTATTTGTATGCCTATCATTACAGAGAAAGAGCTGAAGACATTGTAGCACGCATAGACCTAAGATATGGTCTGTGGCATTACGTTTCGCTTATGTAACCTCCTTGCTATAGAGTCGCAAACGTCATCGATGGCCTCCAATCCGATTTTTTTAAATAATTTGACGACTCTCAACCACCATATCTTCCACCCCGTTATAGTTATCGGCATGGAACTGCTGTGGTGTACAACGGGAGACTTCGGACAAGAATTACACAACAGACCATTCGTTTGCGTTCTGTAGTTTTCGCTGCAGAGCGAAATATTAACACACACACACACACACACACACACACACACACACACACGTAGAATTTTATATACACCGATAACCTTCCATCCCAATATACTCCACCGTTTTATCATTATCAACCCTCAAGCAACAATGCAACCAATAAAACCATTTTCAAAGAGTAAATATAATTTTCAAAGAGTATTTATTGTTCCGCATTTCCGTTATATTCTTCAAATTACTAAATATCTATCTGATCGCTATAAAACCGTACCAAAAGCATTCCTCCGGTATAAATTAGTAACTGTACAAATATTTAAGTCTCTGCGTCTTGTCGTTCGGATGTGATAAGCGTTCATCGAACAGATATTCACATTAATATATATAGATAAATAGCTATCCGATCGTCATAAAACCGTGCATAAAGCCTTCCCCGGGTAGACATTAGTAACTGTACAAATTTTTAGCTCTTTATGTCTTGTGGTTCAGACGTGATAAACGTACACAGAACAGACATTCACATTTATAGATATAGATGACTATTAACGAAATGACGAGCATTTCGTCACAATGCTGATATTAAAAAGATTTAAGTAGCGGAAAAATTAAATATTTCTACCAATTAGTTTTTGCGAAATCGTTTGTGAAAGGTAGCAGGACATGCGCCTCTACGCTGTTAGTGCAGCGCGATTCCAACCATGTTGGGGAAAACATGGCGGACGATTGAGCCTGGGTATTTAGGAGCTCTACTTGGGCCAGTGAAGAGCGCTCTCTGGCTGATTTCCCGCCTCCTGCCGATGACAATCGTGATGGACGCAGAGGCCATTTTGCTCGCGGTAACGGGTGGCGAGAGCAAATGAGGCGGCGGCGGCGGCTGATGGCGATGCCGTGGCCGCGATAGCCACCGTGGCTGCTGCTGCTACTGATGCTGCTACTGGTGTTCCGGACCAAGCTGGCCGCACACCGCGACGTAACGTTGGCAATGGGAAACTGTACCTTACCAAGCCCCGCCTCTAGACGCTAAATCTCGCCTCCGATAGGCCAAGCCCCGCCTCTTTGAAAGTTGATTGTACCGAAGATATGTTACCCGCGAAACCAAAGATGAGTTATTTAGAATCCAATTCATGATCCACTTTAAAGTAACGATTACACTGAAGACATACTGAAAAATAAGAGTTTTCTAATGCAGTTGTAAAACCTTTGAGAGTATTCTTAACAAAGTAAAAATATCTATAGTCGATTAATGATGAAAATTCTCCTCAGAGATGATAAATTATTTTTCAAAAGAGATAGATTTGCTGGCCAGTACTTACCTTTATGCTGTACCGCCGATTGTTAGACAAATGAAGAAACAGAAAAAAAGGAGACGAAAAAGGACAAGCTTTCGGAACATAGTACCTTCCTCAGGTGGGAGAAAAGGGAAGAAGAAAGGATGGGAACGGAAGGGAAAGGTAATTCACGACCTAGGTCATGAAGGCGGTGTTTGAGGAGTGTGGACGTCAGAGATTCTGCATGTTCGTACTGAGCTAAGAGAAGAGAAGTTCACTCATCTTCTCTTCTCTTTATTACTTGATCTTTCCTCTTTGGTTATATATTTCCTCTCTGGCTTGGCTCAGTACGAACATACAGTATCTCTGACGTCCACACTCCTGAAACACCACCTTCATGACCTAGGTCGTGAATTACCTTTCCCTTTCGTTCCCATCCTTTCTTTATCCCTTCTCTCCCACCTGAGGAAGGAACTGTGTTCCGAAAGCTTGTCCTTTTTCGTCCCCTTTTCTTCTGTTTCTTCATTTGTGTAACTATCGGCGGTACAGTACAAAGGTAAGTACTGACCAGCCAATCTATCTCTTTTGAAAAATAATTTAAAAATATATTTAGCAAATATAGGGTAATTTTCAAGAAAGCTTACACTTGAAGTAGCTCGGCCTGAAATGATATATACAGAACGTACTGCTGTAAATCTATTTTGTGTTTCTGAACCGAAAATTCTGGCGCTACATGCTCTCACGTACTAAAAAAGATAAAAAAAATGCTTGTTTAACTTACACCAAACCTTCATCAGGCAACGCTACAGATAACTTTTTTTTTAAACTGAAAGTTAGAATAGGTATAGGTCAAACAACAATTGTTTTTAAGTAGTGTGGGTGAGTATCGCCCGAATTTAGGCTTCAGAAATACTGAATCGGTTTACAGTTGTACATTCGATATATTTAATTTCAGACCGTACAACTTCGAGTGTAAGCTATCTTGAAAATTACAGTGTACAGAGCTTTTAGCAAGAAGATGGATATCCACATACGATGGTTGTGACTTAAATAGTGGCAACAATTTTCTCCTTCAAAGTAGTCACCAGCGTTGTGTAGAGCCGTTGCAGAGCCTGTTCTATTGATGGTGCCAATGGAGCGGTCTACTGCTTGTCGACTCTCTAGAACAGTTAAGCGAATGCCACGAAATGGTTCCTTCATCTTCGGGATCAAATCAAAGTAACAAGGACGTACGTCCGAGGAGTATGGCGGATGGTACATTACTTACTTCCCAGTTCCGTCGACCAAACAGAGCATCCACAGTTTGCACTGTATGCGCCCGTGCATTGTCGTGAGTCGCGCAGAAAGTGTTAACCGCTTCTTTCGCATAGCTGGTCCCAGGAGATGCTCTAAAATCGAACAGTAATACTGTGCATTGACGTTAGAATGAAACCATCACAGTCGTACATAGTCACACCGCTAGGTTAGACTGCTCGGACACAAGCGACTATTTCCCTAGATTGTGCGCACGCCGGTGACGGGCGAGTCCATTTGCTCGGAGGTAAGGTAGCTATATCAACATGTGCTACGAGCGACAATAGTAGATGCCATTGCATAGTGTGTGCACATCAGTGTTGTCACTATTTAAGTTCTAAGCCTCGTAGGTTAAAGATTTTCATACAGTGTTGGTCGGAAGGGATTAGGGAAATGGGTGGGGCTTGGTGTTTCCTGTCGTCAACGTTTCTACACACCGTGGCCAGAAGACCGCAGACACCGTCTGGGCATAGCTCCCAACACTCACAATCAGTCGCATTTTCCTTATCTCACATTCCGCACACAACTTTTCGGCTAGATTTAACATCTTCACAGAAGAGCCAAAGAAACTAATACACGTGTTTAATATAGTGTAGGGTCCCAGCGAGGAAACACATACGTGGTATTGTAAGGTAACACTCGAGATAAGCCTTACTTTATAACGAGGAATGAGCTTCATTTTGAACATATTCGTTTGAACCTGTTTATAGTGAATATGTAGTAACTAACTTCTTATGTGACTTAATTAATTATCGTGATGCACAATGTATGTAGGTAACTTAACTGTGGACATTTTCTGTCATTTATTTATTATCTGTATTGTAATTGTTTAAATTTTATTTGTACTTTGTATTTTTCTAGATGACTGTGATTATTTGTTAAGTTTAATTTGTCAGTGTAAAATATTTCTCTGTGAACAGTTATCGATATGGCTCCTCAGGTCAGAGACTTTATGGTACAGCAGCGCTCGCCTGTGGGAGAGCAGGCAAGCAGCAGTATCTGCCGTCCCATGACGTAGATCAGACGTTCGTACGCAGTCCGCGAAGTGCTCAAACAATATAAGTAATAAAGTTAAAACAAAGTGAAAGTTATAATTTGTTATAAGGGCAACGATATGAAAGTTTATGTGAAACCAGTGAACATAAGTGAAGTAAGAATTGATCTTAATGAAACATTTATTCGTTCGTTCTGCTGAGGCAGAAATTCGTTATGTGTTCGGTAACCGTCCCAGACGTCCGAAACGCGGTCACGATTAATTACGCGATTCGTGAAGCATCACGGCGATGTGCTAGCAAGCTGCCAAAGGAGGAGCCACCATCAAAATCATTTCTGTTTGAATTTATGTATCATTTATATGACTGCAGAGTACCACGTCACTGGACTGATAAATAATATAAGTTAAAAGCTATTGGTTGTAATTTACTGAGCATGCATGTTTGAATTTTGTTTAAATACAGGAACATTAGACAGTACTTCTGCTATTTTATTTGAACAGCTAATTAACCAATTGACAATCCTCAATAATGCATGAATAATATTACTACACAATTTTACAATCAAGTGAGTGTCATTAATTATTAAAGACTGTGGTAATAATAATTGAGACAATTTTGGTAAAATTAATGGTAGAAGATAACATACAGTTGAATTAATGAATAAATTTTCTATTTCGTGTTGCACTGAGTTCAACAATAACAGCCACCGCCATATCTATCAAAAATGTTCAAATGTTTGTAAATCTATCGGGCCAAACTGCGTGGTCATCAGTCCGTAGCTTACAAACAAACTACTTAAACCTAGATAAACTAACCTAAGGACAACAAACACACACACCCATGCCCCAGGAAGGACTCGAACCTCCACGGCGAGCAACCGCGCGCTCCGCAGCGAGATGCTTTAGACCGCTCGGCTACTCCACCGCGGCACACATCTATCCTATAAAGAACCAAACTCGTACTAATGTCGTATGCATAGCATTAATTAAGACTGATTAACTTACATTTCCTACTTGCTTGAGTGAATTAATTTTATCAGATACTGACTTTAGTGGTTGGACTGCACCCACTTGCCAATCACTTGATGTTAAAAATCCTACTATTCATAATTTTCTAAATTATCAGTACCATTAGCGTACTAATTGAGTCATACATATTGCACAGACGGAGTAAGCTAATTTCTGCTATCTGTGTGTGCACAGTCTCTGTAGGAGATTTTGTAAGGAAAGGAAAGGTGAGTGATCTTTTGAAATGTTTGTCAGATAGGGCCATAGTATTTATTAATTACACTGATTATCTTGATTAATATTTTCAAAATTTAACTACACCACTTGCATTAATCACGAGTTTAACGTAATCAACCACGAAATTAAGGTCAGGTTTGTTATGTTGCTCAAACATTACAACATCAGCCACCACAGTTAATACCACGTGAATAAAAATTTATATTTTTTTACCTCCACTCACACTTTTCTTAAATAAAATAAACACCTTTCATCCAATACAATATCTCCAAATATTTTCTTTCCTTACAGTATGAGCTCGACTGATGTCTGAAGCAGTGCTAGAAGGAACTGACACAACGCATCCTGCAGAGTACGAGCAGGTGTAGAAGTCTTTATGAACAGCACGTTACAATGCGTCCCAGACATGCTAAATAACGTTCATGTCTGGGTAGTTTGGTGGCCAGCGGATGTGTTTAAACTCAGAAGGGTGTTGCTGGAGCCACTCTGTAGAAATTCTAAGCATGTGGAGCGTCGTGTTGTTCTGCTGGAATTGACTAAGACCGTCGGAATGCACAATGGGCATGCGTGGATGCAAGCGGTGGATTCACATATTTGTAGAAATTTACAGCAATCAGTCGTAAACATGTTTATTTATTGGCAGATCTAGATTTCGACCACTGTGTGGTCATTGTCAATGCTTAAACGATTGAAATACTTAAAACATTTCGAACTCAGTGTTGGAGGTTGCGTTCGTACGAAGTGCTGTACAGTCCCCTCCTGACATAATCCATGGATTAATGAGATTGTCTCCACACCCGTTCACGTCCATCCACTCGATACAAGTGTAAACAAGACACGTCAGACCATGTTTCCAGTCATCAACAATCAAATATCGGTGTATACGGTCAAGGCATAAAGTTTTTGTTGTAGTATCAGAAAATGTATAGATTGGCTCCGCTAGCTGATATCGATGATGTTTCGCTATATAGTTCCAAAGCTGATACTTGTTGATGGCTAAATTCACAAACGAATTAAAAAAAATTACAATAGTGAAGATCGCATACCGTTTTCATAACAATAATAACAACAGAAATTTCAGCTTGGTGGTTATGATAATAATATTTATTTTAAAACATAGCATATTAATTTCTTCCAATGAATAAACATCCTTGATGAAGTTTCAAGTTCAGGGGACTCATTCACTCTGCTTACGTATTTTTATAGTTAAAATGTATGTACACGGGTAGCGGGGGCTGTGTGGCGTGGACTGGGCGGTTTTTTTTAGGATAAAGAGCTTCGGGGAAATATAAAATGGGCAATCTCAAAGGGTTCAGGTGGATCACAGGAGAAATGTAGATCCGGAAACTATCGGTATAACAGTTGTAAATTGTCGTAGCTGTGTCGGGAAAGTTCCAGAACTGCAAGCGTTAATAGAAAGCACCGAAACACTCATCATTATAGGCAGCGAAAGTTGGCTCAAGCCGGAAATAAGTTCAGAAGAAGTATTTTCAAAAGATCTAACGGTATTCAGAAAGGATAGATTAAACAAAATAGGTGGGGGCGTGTTTGTCGCCGTCAAAAGTAGTATTTCATGTAGCGAAGTTGAAGTTGATAGTTCGTGCGAGCTATTATGGGTAGAGGTTGTACCCGAAAATCGTAAGAAGTTAATAATCGGTTCCTTTTACCGGCCTCCCGACTCTGACGATACAATAGCAGAAAGGTTCAAAGAAAACCTGAGTCTAATTACAAAAACGTACCCGACTCACACGATAATAGTAGGTGGTGATTTTAATTTACCCTCGATCTGTTAGCGAAATTATATTTTCAAATCAGGAGGTAGGCATAAAACATCGTCCGAAATTGTACTCAACGCATTCTCTGAGAATTACTTCGAACAAGTAGTTCATGAGCCAACTAGAATTGTAAATGGATGTGAAAACACACTTGATCTCTTAGCAACAAATAATCCTGAGCTCATAATGAGCATCAAAACGGATACAGGTATTAGTGAACACAGAGCTGTAGTAGCGAAATTGAATATCGAAAGTCCCAAAGTTACCAAAAATAAACGCAAAGTATATTTGTTCAGGAAAGCAGATAGAAACAAAATACATTGCTTCTTGAAAGACAGCTTCCACTCGTTTCTAACACTAAACGTAGGTGTAGACCAGATGTGGCTCAAATTCAAAGAAGTGGTATCGACAGCAATTGAAAGTTTTATACCTAATAAATTAATAAAAGAAGGAGGCGATCCCCCTTGGTACACAAAACAGGTCAGGACACTGTTGCAAAAGCAAAGGAAAAGGCATACTAAATTTAAACGAACACGAAATCCCCAGGATTTGCGATTGTACTCAGAAGCTCGAAATTTAGCGAGGATTTCAATGCGAGATGCCTACAACATTTATCACAACGAAACTCTTTCTCGTAATTTGACTGAAAACCCAAAGAGATTTTGGTCATATGTTAAATATACTCGGGGAAAGTCACAAACAATACCTTCACTACGTGATAGTAATGGCGATCCTGCCGATGACAGCGCTACTAAAGCAGAGTTACTAAACTTAGCTTTTAGAAACTCATTCACTAAAGAAGACGAAACCAATATTCCAGATTTCGAATTACGAACAGATGCCGTAATGAATAACATAGAAGTAGATATCATCGGAGTAGTGCAGCAACTGAAATCACTTAATAAGAACAAGTCTTCTGGTCCGGATTGTATACCCATTAGATTTCTATCTGATTATGCTGAAGCGATAGCTCCTTACTTAACAGTCATATACAACCGCTCTCTCATAGAAGGATCTGTACCAAAAGATTGGAAAGTTGCACAGGTCACACCTATATTCAAGAAAGGCAGTAAGAGTAACACACTAAACTACAGGCCTATTTCATTGACGTCAATTTGCAGCAGGGTTTTGGAACATATCCTGTATTCAAATATTATGAATTATCTCGAACAGAACGATCTATTGACCCAAGGTCAACACGGATTTAGAAAATATCGTTCATGCGAAACACAACTAGCTCTATATTCACACGAAGTGATGGGTGCTATCGACAAAGGTTCGCAAATCGATTCCGTATTTCTTGATTTCCAGAAAGCTTTTGACACCGTACCTCACAAACGGCTTTTAATCAAATTGCGTGGTTATGGTATATCGCCCCAAATTTGCAATTGGATAGGGGATTTCTTGTCAGAGAGGACACAGTTCGTGGTAATCGATGGTAAGGCATCGACTAAAACAGAGGTGATATCGGGCGTTCCACAAGGTAGTGTTATTGGTCCTCTGCTATTCCTTATTTACATAAACGATTTAGGGGAAAATCTAAGTAGCTCTCTTAGGTTGTTTGCAGATGACGCCGTCATTTACCGTCTAGTAAAATCATCTGAAGATCAAAACCAACTGCAGAACGATCTGAATAAGATATCAGTATGGTGTAAAAATTGGCAATTGACTCTAAATAATGAGAAGTGTGAAGTCGTCCACATGAGTACGAAAAGAAATCCGTTAAACTTTGTTTACAACATAAATCAATCAAATGTGAAGGCCGTAAACTCCACAAAATACCTAGGAATCACTATTACTTCAGACTTAAACTGGAAAGAACACGTAGATAATATCGTGGGAAAGGCGAACCAGAGACTGCGTTTTATTGGCAGAATCCTTAAAAGATGCAACAGAACTACTAAAGAAACTGCATACACTGCGCTTGTCCGTCCATTTTTGGAGTATTGCAGCCCAGTGTGGGATCCTTATCAGGTGGGTTTGACGGAGGACATCGAGAGAGTCCAAAGAAGGGCAGCTCGTTTCGTATTGTCACGATACAGGGGAGACAGCGTTACGGAAATGATACAGGATCTGGGAAGGGAATCATTAGAACAACGGCGCTTATCGCTGAGGCGTGGGTTACTTGCGAAACTCCAATCGCCAACATTCTCCTCCGAATGCGAAAATATATTGTTGACTCCCACTTACATAGGTAGAAATGATCATCAGAATAAAATAAGAGAAATCAGAGCTCGAACAGAGAGATTCAGGTGTTCCTTCTTCCCGCGCGCTATTCGAGATTGGAATGGGAGATAAATAGTATAATTGTGGTTCGATGAACCCTCTGCCAGGCACTTAAATGTGATTTGCAGAGTATCCCATGTAGATGTAGATGTAGATAATAATACTGTAGTAAATAAATACGGCAACCAGCCACAAGATTTTTATAAACCAATTTATTGCACAGTTACTAGTTTCGGGCCTGAGCCCATCATCATACGGTACTGCCAATATCAGGTTTACATGGGTGCCTTCACAGAAAGGTTTTCTTTAAACGTTATTATGGGAGAGAGATACGTATATTTGTTTCTCTCCATGTTGAACAGTGAGGTTCACTAAATTCAACGGTGCAATAAATTGATTTATAAAAATCTTGTGGCTGGTTGCACTATTTATTTACAACAGTTTATTACGAATACAGTTGCGGGGTTCTCTAACCAAAAATAATGGATAAAATAATGTATGTATATTTATAATGTATGATCTTTCACGTGTGAATTGCATGTTCAGCGCAGTAAAACTGCACTGGGCTGTTCATTCAAAGAACTAAATCGGTATGCTATATTTTTAAATAAATGTTTTATATCGTAATTTCCAAGCTGAAATTTCTGTTACTGTAATAACATTGGGATGGTTTGCAAGCATGATTCGTAACGGTGTCTTCATACAAAGTATATTTTTAATTTGTGGTAGCCGGTATCTGTCTTGTAAGACGATCTTCAGACTGGAAAGTGGGCTAAAACGACGGGCAGAGCACGAACTGTATTTAAGGACACCACTCTCCAGCAGTTAGATGATCTTTCATGGTCGATACCGGTTATGATAAATTAAAAAGTGTATGCGATATAGACTACATTACAAATATTTTATAATAAATTGAGATCGTTGTTTTTCTAGTATGTGTTTCGAAAGAAAAAGTTATTATAGACACACACACACACACACACACACACACACACACACACATACATTGCATACTCTGAAAGGAGCCTAATTGGTACACAGTTTGGACAGGAAGACTTCCATTTGTTAAGTGATTTATGTTGCTTTAGTATTCCTTGGCACCTACTTCTAAATTACGTATACTGGCAACTGTTCTTGATTCGAATTCTGGAGTATCTGTTTCGCTTTCTTTAGTGAAGGAATTTCGGAGAGCTGTGTTTTGCAATTCTGCTTTACCAGCACTTTCATCGGTAGCATTACCACTGCTACTGCGCATTGAAGGTTTTGATTACATTTTGCCGCTAGTATAAATATGGACACAATTTCTTTGGATTTGCTTTACAGGTTTGGTCTGCCTTGAGCAAACACAAATGTTTTTTAATTTCTCCCAGACATGTTTCGCTGGCGTTGCAGCATCATCAGTGGGATGTTTATTATCTGTCAAATTAACAGTGGAATGATTATTACTTTTTACATTAACAGTGAAAACTACAGATAATTGTGAGACTACTATACATAGTTTATTATTTTCATAGGTATGCTAGGCCTACCTTAATACCACATGTTGTTATGTTTGTGGTTTTTCCACTCACAAAATGTCTCTGATAGGTTTTGACAGTTTGTCATCTGCAAACCAAAACGTGTGTATTTAATGAGGTGAATAGTTCAATTGTAAATATCGGGATTTTTACGAAAATACAGGGCGTAGTTTTTGTGTTTTGGTTTGATTTTATTGTAGCTACTGCTTCTATAACAAAATGTCTAAGTGTTTATAACAAGTTTTTGTCACTTACTTTGGTGGATATGCGCTGTTTTTCGTGTTGTGGACAGGCACTGTGTCACTTTCACTTTCACTCAATGTTTATGTTATGAAAACAAGATGGTGGGCAGTTGAATTCTGGGAGTAGTGTTAGGAACAGCTGACTGTGGTGGGGGCGGGAGTTTTGAATCATGTTGTTTTTGTTTTAGTGTGTGTGTGTTTATAAGTTTTCTGTAAGTTCTTTGAGGGCAGAAAATATGGTTCCGTTGCAGAGGGCTGTGTATTCGTTTATTATTTCTTTTCTTTCTATAATGGCTTTCTGTATATGGTAGTTCTCTTCGATTGTTAATTTTTGTGGGAGGCTTTTGCTATGTTTCAGAATCTTTAGATCAGTATTTATGTCAGTTGGTTTGTGGTTCATGTTTATGAGGTGTTCTGCAAATGTGGAATGACTATTGCTTTTTAGTGCTCTTCTGTGTTCTGTGTATCTGGTATTGAAATTTCTGCAAGTCTGTCCAATGTAAACTGAGTTACAATCCTGGCATGTCAGCTGGTAGATGCCAGAAGTGTTATGTTTGTCTGTGTTGGTATTGGTTGTCTTTAGTTTTCTTTGTATTGAGTTGTCTGTTCTGTATGCTACTTTCAAACCTTGTTTTTTGAGGACGTTTCCTATTCTGTGTGTTGCTTTGTTGTCATGTGTGAGAGTGTGCCATTTATTTGTTGTTATGTTTGATTTTTGTTCCTGTGTGTGGGTGTTTGGGGTATGAGTATTGAGTGGGTTTATGTTTTGTGTGGTTGTGTTGTGTTTCTGGTCTGTTTGTTTTTGTGTGTTAGTTGTTCCTTTTAACTTAGTTTTAATTTTGTAGTTTAATTTGTCTATGATGTTAGTGTCATACCCATTCTCTGTTGCTATTTGTTTGATTGTTTGTATTTCATTTTTGTACTGTTCATCACTAAGTGGGGTTTTGTGCAGTCTGTGTAGCATGTATTGGAATCCGGCTTGTTTCTGTGTAATTGGATTGTTTGAGTGTTTGTGTATGGCTGTGCTTGTGGTGGTGGGCTTTCTGTATATGGAGAATTTGTGTTGATTTTTGTCTCTGTGTATTGAGAGGTCGAGGAAGTTTAGCTTTTTGTCATTTTCTGTTTCTATAGTGAATTTTATTTTTGGGTGAACACTGTTGATTGATTAATTGCAGAGGAAATTAGATGCATAATAAAAGAAAACAAAAATGACATAATGTCAGGAACAAAAAGTGCAGAAGAATAAACATGTAGGAGGATTAGGAACAAACTTAAAAATGAGGGTGCCCTCATTACAAAGGCAGACAAGGGAAACACCATGGTCATAATGAAACAAGATGATTATAGAAACAAAACATTAACATTCATAGAAGACAACAACATACACAAACTAACCAGTGACCCAACACAAAGATTTCACAAAAATACTCAGACTCTTCTAAAATCCATCACACACATCTTCCCAAAACAAAAAATAAAATGGCTAAAACAAAAGAACCCCAAAGCACCTACCTTAAACTGCCTACCAAAGATCCACAAAGAACACATCCCTGTACGTCCTGTTGTGAACTTCAGAAATGCACCCACATACTACCTAGCCAGAGAAATACACTCATACCTACAAAAACACTATGTATTCACTAACAACAGGAGCATACGAAACACCTCAGAGCTAATACAAAAAATCAAACACATCATCATACCCTCAACAGCCACCCTCACATCATTTGACATCACATCCATGTACACCAATATCCCCATCACACAAACCATCAACATCATCAAACAACAATTACAACAACAGACAGACACCCCCAATTCACACATAAAAGAAACAACAAACATCCTAAAACTAATAACAGAGCAAAACTATTTCACATTTGACTAAGGCGTTCCAGTCACGGTCAGCACGGCCACTACGGTCGGGGGTTCGAATCCCCCCTCGGGCATGGATATTTGTGCCGTCCTAGTTCGTAAGTAGTTTGTAAGTTTAGGGACTGATGACCCCGTAGTTAAGTCCCATAAGCTTTACAAACATTTGAACATTCGAATAAGCGGAACTTACAATTAGAGTGCGGCAACATTTACTACCGCCAGTATTTAAGCTCTCCCCCCGCCCCCCTCAGCAGTAAACACGGCAGCACGGCAGCCAGAAGAAGGTCGTTTGCAACAGTGGTCGAAACGTCGGTGGTGTTTTTTATATATTTAATAGATTGACGAAGCGTTCCAATTCCCAAAACAATTTTATTGAAATGACGAAGGCTGCCGAAGCCTTCAAAAATGTTCTAATGTTTGTAGAGCTTGAGGGTCTTAACTACGGGGTCATCAGTCCCTAAACTTACATACTACTTATAAACTATCTTTTACTAAAGACGGCAGAAAGATCCATGCCCTAGGGAGGATTCGAACCCCCGACGGGGAACGGCCTCGTGCATCGTAGCATAGCGCCTCAATGCGCTCGGGCGCGGCCCTAAGCCTTCGTTTACAATTTTTTTTCTGCTGTTCATAATTACGTTTTACAATTTCCTGTATAAAGAACACTTCATGAGGCTAAGATAGCATTATTCATATTTTTCTATAGTTAATAAAAATACAAAAAGCCACATTTGTGTGCAATACAAACATCTCATTATACATGCATCACCTGACAGGTTAACATCTGTATAGGTCGCCATTTACAAGGATGTAGAACACACAAATACGGTTTTTTTTCTGTATTTATATCAATTTACTGTGAAGAAACTTACCTAATGTCACGCCACACTAAGTACTTTGTACATACATCAAATTTTAAAACGTAATTATGGACATCTGATGATTTCGCCCTATGTGCACATCTAAACAGGTCAATGCAATAAAAATTAAATAAGCTATCTTTGCTTAAAATAAAAATGAATTAGATCGCCCCGGCGCATTCAACATGTGCTACATACAAAATTTATTCTATTTAAAAGCATTAAAAGTTTACACTTAAAAAACTCTGAGCTGTTAATTTTCAGAAAATTTCGTAACAATTTTGGCAACTGTGATATTCTTTTATTCTAGCGATCTTCGTAGTTTTGTTTGAAGAGACCTTTCTTCTTACCACCTGTAAGAGAATTAATATAACTGAGAACAGAATTTCTGGAGATCTGCCTCCACTGAGAACGACGTATTGTGTTGTGTTGGCCAAATATTCTGCAGTCATATCTCGTACCCGATCTGCTATTCAACAAGCGCGACTTTTGTTTTCAAGACCTTAGTGCGCAACGCAATTGATGTGAATTTCCAAGTCACGAGTATCGACATCACCGAAGATCCGGCTATTTATAGTCGCCTGGCTCTCGTGGACTGTGAGAGCAAGCTGAATATCAAACCAGTGCCATAGAGAGTTAATTCAGTTTCCTTGAAAACTATTTGTCATCAACACGACGGATGCCTGATGTCGTAGAGTGGTTTTTAGCAACTGTGCGTCTGTGTTTCGGCTGTTGAACTAACTTGTTGTTGTTGTGGTCTTCAGTCCGGAGACTGGTTTAATGCAGCTCTCCACAATACCCTATCCTGAGCAAGCCTCTTCATCTCCACATAAGAACGGCAACCTACATCTGTCTGAATCTGCTTACGGTATCCATCTCTTGGTCTTCCTCTGCGATTTTTACCCCACACACTTCCCTCTAATGCTTAATTCACAATTCCTTGATGTCTCAGAATGTCTCCCACCAATCTATCCCTTCTTTTCGTCAAGGTATGCCAGAAATTTCTTTTCTCCCCAATTCTGTTCAGTACCTCCTCATTAGTTACGCGATCCACCCATCTAATCTTCAGCATTCTTCTGTAGCACCATATTTCAAAAGCCTCAATCCTCTTCCTGTCCGCACTGTTTATCGTCTATGTCTCACTCCCATACAAGGCAACACTCCATACAAATGCCCTCAGAAAGGACTTCCTTAGGCTTAAATCAATATTCGATGTTAACAAATCTCTTTTTCTAAAACGCTTTTCTACCCATTGCCATTCTCCATTTTATATCCTCTGTACTGCGACCATCATTTGTTATTTTACTGCCCAAGTAACAAAACTCATCTACCTCCTTTATTGCTTCGTTTCCTAATCTAATTCCTTCAGCATCACCTGATTTTCTTACACTGCACTCCATTACCCTAGTTTTGCTCTTGTTAATGTTCATCTTATATGCACCTTTCAGCACCCTGTCCATTCCGTTCAATTGCTCTTCCAGGTCCTTTGCTGTATCTGACAGAATTACTATGTCGTCGGCAAAACGCAATGTTTTTAATTCTCCCCCCTGAACTTTTATTCCTTCACCAAATTTCTCCTTGCTTTCCTTTATAGCTTGTTCAATGTACAAATTGAATAACATTGGAGAAAGGCTACAACCCTGTCTCACTCCCTTCCCAACCACTGCTTCCCTTTCATGCCATTCAACTCTGAACTAACTTAAGTCATGCAAATCAACTACATGCGTACACGTCAAGCGTTGCTATCGTACATGATAGAGGGTGCTTTGAACCGTAATCGGTAACTTACTGTAGTTTTCCAGTAACGTACGAATAGCTACATGCTCCCGCACCGTCAATTGAAAAAGCAAAATTTTATCTTCTTTGAATACCGTTTCTTTAAATTTACCTCATTTAACGTATAGGTTGCTATGGATTCTGGTCTCCCATGATGAGCCATAGAATACCAGACATAGCCTACAGGTTAACTACAGTCTTTTGCGACGTCTTATTATGACCAACCTCGTTTCGCTGTACTTCAAACCATCTTCATCGGTCACAGTATGATTTTTTTCATCCTCTTTTGTTGTTTCTCATGCTGAAACTCATTAATATGAAAAGTTTAACTATCATCGTTATTCAGTTTTTTTAACATCCTCCTCATTCTCTACATACTTGTGTCATATCAGTACACTGCAGTTTCTTTTGTTCTGAAAATAAGTAACATCTCGGCATTTTGTATTCATGTTGCGGGATGCATTCATAATTTTTTCCGGATAAAGCCAGTGTTTTCTTGCATACTGTGTGTGTAAATCAAATGTTCAAATGTTTGTATAGTCTATGGGACTTAACTACGGGGTTATCAGTCCCTAAACTTACAAACTACGTATGAACTACTTACGAACTAGGACGGCACAAATATCCATGCCCGAGGGGGGATTCGAACCCCCGACCGTAGTGGCCTTGCAGACCGTGACTGTAGCGCCTTAGTCTCCTCGGCCACCGCGGCCGGCACTACTGTGTGTGTATGTTTGAATTTCTTTATTTCACTTTTTTGTCATCGGTCTGATAAATGATGAAAATACTTGGGGGAAATAATAGCACACAACCTGGATGAAAAGCCCTAATGACAGAGAACAATAAACCAAATAATGTTACGCAGAACACATATAACAAAAAAAAAAAAAAAAACAAAAAAAAAAAAATGACTCAATAGCGGCAAAAATGAAACACTAAAAAACACTCACATAGCTGCGTATAAGATGTGCTAGCGAAGATATATGTACAACAACCAGTACTATAGTGATGGTTTACTGGAAAGAGAAAGAAAGACAGAACATGAATAAGTAAAAATTACCAAACAGATGGAGCTTGGAAAATGTTTTCAAGTGAAACAGTTTGTAAAGGAATATGAACAGTGACAAAAACAATGAAAAAGAAACGGGTTTCTTCCCTAAGATATTTGATGAGGACAACAAAAAATCGAAGAAAAATTGCTGAATTGCGAAGGTAAAGAATATGAAGGCAGCAATACATGGATCACAGAAATCAAAGGGGAGATGAAGAAGTTGCAGATTACGATGGGCGATTTAAAAGGCCAGAACGTCATTTATGCATATATGCAAACCTATATCGAAAAAATGACAGTTTGGTGATCTACAGACACCGAGTAAATGGACTATTTGTGCACTTGATAATGGCTTAAAGGTCGAAATCCGGATTGAGATAATAAATAATACAACTTTACAGTCAAATGGTGGTCCAATCATTTAATCAGTACTGTATGACTGCGGCGCGAAAAAAAAAAATAAATAAAAAATAAAATTAAAAAAATTAAAAAAAAATTAGTTCAACCTGTTCCCGTGAGTGGCGCCATCACAGCATGTCTTCAAGATGGCTGCTACACTTGACTTTCGTCAGAAGCAACGTGTTGTCATTGAATTCCTGTAGTGTGAAAAAGAGACAGTGGGAAACATCCACAAGATGTTGAAGAAGGTGTATGGAGATGCTGTTGTCGATCGCAGTACTGTTAGTCGGTGGGCAAGCAGGTTACGTGATGAAAGCAGGCACGGCAATATTGAGGATCGTCCTCGCAGCGGCATGCCTCGTACTGCACACACTCCAGACAATGTGACAATGTGCCGAGAGTTAACGAATTGAAGACTGCTGACAGATGCAACGTACTGTCACTCTACGTTGGGTAGGGGAAGGAACTGTTTGCAGAATACTGGAAGTGTTGGCGTTAAAAAAAGGTTTGTGCCAGGTGGGTTCCCAGGATGTTGACATTGGCTGACAAAGAAACATCAAAAGACGGTATGCAGCGAACTTTTGGAACAGTATGGGAATAGTGGAGATGAGTTTCTTGGAAGAATTGTGACAGGTGATGAAACAAGGCTCCATCATTTTTCACCAGAGACGAAGAGGCAATCATTTACCCAAGGAAAAAAAATTCAAAACCACACCTTCTGCTGTAAAAGTTATGTCTACGCTGTTTTTTCGATTCTGAAGGACTCTTGCTTGTGGACGTCATGCCACGTGGAACCACCATAAATTCTGATGCTTATGTGACGACACTGAAGAACAAGCTGGACTGACAAGGAAAGTACTTGGGCTCGAACAAACACATATACACCAAAATCGTATGAGAGATAATGTAAAGATCCCTTATTGCACTAGTGATACTCCCGCATCTGCAAAACTATGCAGTCGTCCGTAAGAGACCTCTGCGTGTGCCATGCCGCATTGCACTTTGACCTGTCGGTTCGCCAGTAGGGACGGTGCAGTGTGCCTCCGAAGTTGCATTTTGTGATGTTATTTGTGTGGTGAAGCGTCATATGGGGCGGCGATTGCTAATCAATCCTGCTAATGTATTGCGATTAGTTGAGATGAAGTTACGAAGAATCCTTCTTCGTGAAGATGGTATTAGTGTAGAAGATGAATCATTTGCATGCTTTCTCGTATCTGTTATAGTACAGAAATATGAGCATAAGTTAGATACTGTTGTTACAAACTCATAATAATGATAATAGTGATGATAATGACGAACAACTCATTGCAAGCGGTAGTGCTACGGTAAGTGCGGGAAGAGGCGATGGAAGCAGCGGCAGTGAATACCAACAGTCTTTCGGGAAGGAGGTTAAAGTTGCAACTAACATCACGGCTTTTGATGACAATTCACTAGAGAACATGTACGATGATTATTACATAAGTTATAGTTAAGATATCTGCATTACGTATGGCGTCTACAACTACATCTACAGTGCTATCTAGAGCATGATTGCAGAGCTTTGCAGAAAAACGACACCCACCAGCACATTGAGGTGTACGTAGAGATCCTGTAACCAAACGTTCATACAGATATGTTTGTTCGAGCCCATGTACTTTCCTTGTGAGTCGTGTTCGACCACATCGGCAAAACCGGGATGTTTTGCTGTTGCACGACAATGCACGGGCACATGCAAGTCAAAAAACTATGGAAGCGATCATAAAACTGGGATGGACAATACTG
Source organism: Locusta migratoria (assembly GCA_026315105.1). Lineage (NCBI taxonomy): Eukaryota > Metazoa > Arthropoda > Insecta > Orthoptera > Acrididae > Locusta > Locusta migratoria. The sequence goes on from CM048751.1 coordinate 129,032,226, forward strand.
AAACACCAGTCTTACAGTCCTGACCTGGCTCCATGTATCATCTCTTTGGGAAACTGAAATACTCTCTTCGTGGAACAAGGTTTGAAGATGATGACGCCCTTGTACACGCTGCCAAACAGTGACTCCAACGTGTCGGTCCAGAATTTTACCGTGAGGTTATACCGGCGCTGTTTCCAAGATGGCGTAAGGCAGTTGAGAAGGATAGGGATTATGTGGAGAAATGAAAATATTATTCCTAAAGGATGTACAGTATATTTCCACAGATAAGACGATGGCTGAATGATTAAAAAAGGCCCCAAAATTTGAGGTCGTCTTATATGATGATACCAAAAAAAAAAAAAAAAAAAAAAAAAAAAAAAAAAAAATAAATAAATAAATAAATAAAATAAAAAATAAAATAAAAAAAATTGACTGAAATTTAGTCTGGAATTGGTAATTTCGCAGATGTTCTGTATACCGCGGCTTCGACCTCCACACGATGTATATCGAAGTGGATAAGTATCGAAACGATATGTATGGAACAGGCGAATGTTATGGTTTTTATGAATATGTCGTGATTTTAAAGGATGTGGTTAGGCAGGAACCCGACAGTACAGCTTTTTGGGGAATTTACAAGAAAGCTTAACAATCGAAGTAGCTCGTGTTTCTGAACCTTCTTAGGCTAAGCTACAGATGACTTTTTTTAAAAAGTGAAAGTTAGGTTAGGTATAGGACAAAGAAAGGATTTTTTTTAAAAGTACGTGAGGCCGCATAGCATCTCCGGTTCAGAAACATTCTCGTATTCCATACATATCGTTTCGACACGTATCTATTCGATATATATCATTTGGAGGTCGAAGCATCGCTATAGACGCAATATGCAGCACATCTGCGATATTACCCTGATGAAATTTGCATCGTGGAGGAAAAATTTACAAAATAAAAGTTTTGCCAAAATAAAAAAAATAAAAATGTCTTTCGAGCTTTATTAATTTACTGAGTGGACAAGAGTACATACGATAACCTATATGCCATAAAACAGAAATAGAATTAATTATTTACAATGCAGCTTGATTTTACAATGTCGCTGGTTGAAAATAATTTATCAATATATCCAGAGTCGCACTGAAATGATTAGAATATATTTATATCCTTCGAAATACTTTATCGTCGGTTCTTGAGCAATTTCATGTGTTTTCACCTGCATAATATGTGCATCGGCACGATTAAATGTTGTCTTGATGAAAGAAATTTCTTTTTTTTTAAATTAAACTTCGTGTAAAAAAATAAATAAAATAAAAGTACATGCTTCTTTACGATCGGATATAACGTAGCGCTACACGCACGAAAGTTCAAAAGCAGACCACAAACACTGCAACAAGGGTGAAATCCAGGTACACCAATCACGAAAACTACTTATTGTGCATAGATTTATCCATTGTTATTTGGATTTTTTCTGAGATCTGCGACTGTATTATAAGCTTTTTTGGAATACTTAATGCTGCAGCAGTCACTATAAATATTTTTATTGGCACGACGCGTTTCGGCAGCACGCTGCCATCATCGGGTGCATTTACACAGTTACTGGTACATTATTGACTTATTATGTTTTGTGTTGTGGATGCCAGTGAGGTTATGTTTGTACATTTTAATAGCTATATCTTCCTGAACAGGTTAAAATGTACAAACATAACCTCACTGGCATCCACAACACAAAACATAATAAGTCAATAATGTACCAGTAACTGTGTAAATGCACCCGATGATGGCAGCGTGCTGCCGAAACGCGTCGTGCCAATAAAAATATTAGTAAATAGTGACTGCTGCAGCATTAATTATTCCAAAAAAGCTACTTATTGTGGCTTCTAACGGCATTTTTCGGAACTTGCTGAAGCTTTGCATCCGAATCTAAGTTGCAGGCGTATTTTTAGATCCCAAAAACTGGAAAAAAAAGTGCGGCATGCATTCGGGTAAATACTGAAACTTGAGGGGTCGTCTTATAGGCCATATATTTGCTTAAACTATAAAATTGTGATGAAAATTTGTACCTCGTCTTCTCTGAAGGTCGCCTTATCTGCGGAAATATACGGTATCTACACAATGTAAAACTTTCAAACATGTAGAATAAGAACTGTATTTTTAAAAAATGTGCATTTCTGTTGGAGGAAGCTTGTATTAAGATTAATTGAATCCTGATGTGGCTCTTGACGACTGCCGCTGCCACTCGCTGTGGAGAGGGCTCCACGCACTTTCTACGCAGCGGCGCGCCTAACACTATGCGATAATCTATATGCCATAAAGCAGAAATAGAATTAATTATTTACAATGCAGCTTGATTTTACAATGTCGCTGGTTGAAAATAATTTCTCAATATATCCAGAGTCGCACTGAAATCCTTTATCGTCTGTTCTCGAGCAATTTCATGTGTTTTCACCTGCATAATATGTGCATCGGCACGATTAACTGTTGTCTTGATGAAAGAAATTACTTTTTTTTTTTATTAAACTTCGTGGTAAAAAAAAGAAAAAAAATCACGCTTCTTCACGATCGGATACAACGTAGCGCTACACCCACGAAAATTCAAAAGCAGACCACAAACACTGCAACAAGGCTGAAATCCAGGTACACCAATCACGAAAACTACTTGTTGTGGCTACTAACAGCATTTTTCGGAACTTTGCATCTGAATCTAAGTTGTAGGCGTATTTTTAGATCCCAAATAATGGGAGAAAAAAGTGCGGCATGCATTCGGGTAAATACGGTAACTTGGGGGTCGTCTTATAGGCCATACGCCGCGTTGGAGTAGCCGAGCGGTCTAAAGCGTCTCACTGCGGAGCGTGCGGTTGCTCGCCGTGGAGGTTCGAGTTCTCCCTGGGGCATGGATGTGTGTGTTTGTCCGTAGGTTAGTTTAACTAGGTTAATGTAGTTTGTAAGCTACGGACTGATGCCCACGGCCGGCCGCGGTGGCCGAGGGGACTGAGGCGCTCCAGTCACGGTCAGCACGGCCACCACGGTCGGGGGTTCGAATCCCCCCTCGAGCATGAATATTTGTGCCGTCCTAGTTCGTAAGTAGTTCATAGGTAGTTTGTAAGTTTAGGGACTGATGACCCCGTAGTTAAGTCCCATAAGCTTAACAAACATTTGAACATTTTTTTTGATGACCACGCAGTTTGGTCCGATAGAATTACAAACATTTGAACATTTTTTTATAGGCCATATATTTGCATGAACTATAAAATTGTGATAAAAATTTGTACCTCGTCTTCTCTGAAGGTCGCCTTATCTGCGGAAATGTACGGTATCTACACACTGTAAAACTTTCAAACATGTAGAATAAAAACTGTATTTTAGAAAAATGTGCATTTCTGTTGGAGAGGTGCTTGTATTAAGATTAATTGAATCGTGATGGTGGCAGTTGACGACTGCCGCTGCTACTCTACGGACAGGCGCTGCCGTCGCGCGGCCTCCACGGACTCGGCGGTGTGTGAGCGCGTGGTATTGGGAGCGGCATTCCTTTGCCGCGCGGCCGCAGGCACGCACTTTCTACGCAGCCTGCCACTGCACAGTGCACCGCCGCGCCGTCCTCGCTCGCTCTCGCCGATTTCTCGCGCCGTATCGCGGGCACGCTCTCCGCGGAAGTGCGCCGGCGACGTCGCCTCGCGTCGCGTCGTGTCACAGCGTCCGCCGCTGCAAGTAGCGCGCGGTCACCGGTCGAGCGCGAAGGGCTCTGTCCGACAGCGCGATGGCGATGCAGCCAGGTCTCGCGGCGTTCCTGCTGCTGCGGAAAAAAACCACACAGTGCTTAATTTCTGCAGTCTTAAGTGCCGAACGTGCCTCTCCAGCCACCGCCACCCCCCAACCACCATCCTCTGAAACTCGCAACCTAGCGCGGACTTAAATGCGAGAAGCCTATAGTAGTTACCACAACGAAATCCTGTCTCGTAATCTTGCAGAAAATCCTAAGAAATTCTGGTCATATGTGAAGTACACTAGCGGCAAAACACAAACAATATCTTCACTACGCGGTAGCAATGGTAATACTACCGATGACAGTACTGCTAAGGCAGAATTACTAAACACAGCTTTCCGAAATTCGTTCACCAAAGAAGACGAAGTGAACACTCCAGTATTCAATCCAAGAACAGCTGCCAGCATGCAAAACTTAGAAGTAGATGTTCCTGGACTAGTAAAACAACTTAAGTCACTAAACAAAAACAAATCTTCCGCGCCAGATTGTACACCAACTAGATTCCTGTCAGAGTATGCTGATGCAATAGCTCCGTACTTAGCTATCATTTAAACCGATCACTCAGCGAAAGATCCGTACCCAAAGACTGGAAAGTTGCCCAAGTTACTCCAATATTCAAGAAAGGCAATAGGAGTGATCCGCAAAATTACAGGCCTATCTCATTGACGTCCATTTGCAGTAGGATTTTGGAACATATACTTTGTTCGAATATTATGAACTACCTCGAAGAGAACGACCTATTAACCAGTAGTCAACATGGATTCAGAAAGTATCATTCTTGCGAAACACAGCTTGCCCTTTATTCACATGAACTGCCATCGACAAGGGATCTCAAATCGATTCCATATTTTTGGATTTCCGGAAGGCTTTTGACACTGTACCCCACAAGCGGCTTCTTATGAAATTGCGTGCTTATGGAACATCTCCCCAATTGTGCGATTGGATTCACGATTTCCTATCAGAAAGAACACAGTTCGTTGTAATTGACGGTAAGTCATCGAGTAAAACAGAAGTGATGTCTGGCGTTCCACAGGGAAGCGTTATAGGTCCCCTACTCTTCCTCGTGTTTATAAACGATTTAGGAGACAACCTGAATAGCTCCCTTAGACTGTTCGTGGATGATGCTGTCGTTTATCGATTAGTGAAGTCAACAGAGGATCAAAAGCAACTGCAAAGCGATTTAGACAAAATTTCTGCATGGTGCGAAAATTGGCAATTAACTCTAAATAAAGAAAAGTGTGAATTAATGCACATGACCACTAAAAGAAATCCGCTGAACTTTAATTACGCGATAATCAGTCAAATCTTAAGGTCGTAGATTCTACCAAATACCTAGGACTTACAATTACGAACAATTTTGTCTGGAGACAACACATAGAAAATATTGTGGGGAAGGCGAACCAAAGGTTACGTTTCATCAGCAGAACGCTTCGAAGATGCACCAACTCCACCAAAGAGACTGCCTACATCACACTTGTGCGTCCTCTCCTGGAGTATTGTTGCCCCTTGTGGGACCCTCAACAGGTGGGACTGACGGAAGACATTGAGAAGGTTCAGAGAAGGGCAGCTCGTTTTGATTTATCACGTTACGGGAGGGGTGGGGGAAGCGTCACGGACATGTTGCACGTTTTGGGGTGGAAATCATTAAAAGAAAGACGTTAGTCATTGCGGCGTGATCTGCTTGCGAAGTTTCAATCACCGACTTTTAGTTCTGAAGGTGAAAATATTTTTCTAGCACCCACCTACTTAGGGAGACATGACCATCCCAATAAAATAAGAGAAATCAGATCGAAAACGGAACGATTTAGGTGTTCTTTCTTCCCGCGCGCTACTAGAGAAAGGAACGGTAGAGAAAAGTTATGAAAGTGGTTAATGAACCCTCTGCCAGGCACTTGAATGTGATTTGCAGAGTATCTATGTAGATGTAGATCCTCGGCCACAGAGAGAAAAAATGTTTAAATGTTCCTTCAGTAGAAAATAAAAGTCATCATCATCATCATCATCATCATCATTAGAGACTGATTATGCCTTTCAGCGTTCTGTCTGGAGCATAGTACCTCTAATTAAATTCCTCCATGATCCCCTATTCAATGCTAACATTGATGCCTCGTCTGATGTTATGCCTTTTACTTCAAAATCATTCTGCACCGAATCTAAGTACTTTCTTCTTGGTCTACCTCGACTCCTCTTACCCTCCGCTGCCGAGCTCATGAGTCTCTTAGGTAACCTTGCTTCCCCCATGCGTGTAACATGACCCCACCATCTCAATCTCTTCACTCTGCTTCATCTATGGTGTTCATTCCCAGTTTTTCCTTGATTTCCTCATTATGTTCAAAAATGTTCAAATATCTGGAAATCTATCGGACCAAACTGCGTGGTCATCAGTCCGTAGCTTACAAACTACTTAAACCTAGGTAAACTAACCTAAGGACAACACAGACACCCATGCCCCAGGGAGGACTCGAACCTCCACGGCCAGCAACCGCGCGCTCCGCAGCGGGACGCTTTAGACCGCTCGGCTACTCCACCGCGGCTTCTCATTATGGACACCCTCCTGCCATTGTTCCCACCTATTAGTACCTGCAATCATTCTTGCCATTTTCATATCTGTAACCTCTACCTTATGAATAAGGTAACCTGTATCCATCCAACTTTCACTCCCATACAACAAAGTTGGTGAAAAGATAGAGCGGTGCACTGCTAACTTAGTCTTGGTACTTACTTCGTTCTTGCAGAAGAGAGTAGATCTTAGCTGAGCACTCACTGCATTAACTTTGCTGCACCTCGATTCCAGTTCTTTCACTATGTTGCTATCCTGTGAGAAAATACATCCTAAGTACTTGAAACTGTCTACCTGCTTTAACTTTGTTCCTCCTATTTGGCAGTCAATCTGCTTAAATCTCTTTCCCACTGACATTACTTTCGTTTTGGAGATGCTGATCTTCATATCATAATCCCTGCACCTCTGATCGAGCTCTGAAATATTAGTTTGCAACCTTTCGATTGAATCGGCCATTACAACTAAGTCGTCCGCATATGCGAGGCTGCTTATTTTGTTTTCACCTATTTTTATCCCGCCCTGCCAGTCTACTGTTTTCAACATATGATCCATGAATATTGTGATTGCAAATTATTTTATTAATTAATGGCAGGGCATCTTCAGATTATCTGCGTGACAGAATTTTACACAGAATTACAAGGCGGAATTACAAACGGGTATAATAATACATGGGCTTATTTTGTGTTAAGACGACAGTATAAATGGCAAACAAAGCTTACAATGCGCTCTCTGTGGTGTGACACCGTAAGTTGTTTTGCGGTGTTTCTATTTTTCTGGAAATTTTTGGAATTCCTTGTCGCCCTACAAATGATGGGGTAACAACGAATTACAGTTGGAACATATTCGGTAAAGATGTGAGAAACATAAAAGTGATTTTTAAGATTACCTTAATCGAAGCGGTGGTCTCTGATGACACAATGTTTACAATTGCGCTCACCGGCGGTGGGCGGGCGTGGTGTGCTGCTCCGCCGACTTGTACAGACTAAGGGAATGTGGGTAGGGAGTGACATAGGAAGCCGATGTATAAGACGGGACGGGTGAAATCTAGCTATCTGAATATAAATTTAACGAACGGAAGGTTATTAAGCAAGACATAAGTTTACAATTTATGTTGGTACTTATAAATTAGAGGAACTTTATTTGAACAGAGGCATCATAATATCTAAGAATGTTTGAACTACACATGCCAACTAATCGTTTAGGAGGTGTGGGTGTCCAAAGTAAGCGCGTTTCGCTATCTCAAACTCTTCCAGTAAATTTAGCTTACGCCCCTTTTGCTCAATATGTAAAATTTGCATGTTGTCAGTGGTAGGTTGTTGATGATCGGATGCTTTAGTGTGTTCCGCAAAAGGGGAATGTTTTTTGAGTTGGCCTTTTTTTGCAAGAAGGTGCTCAGTAAAACTTACTTTAAAGGTCCGGCCTGTCTGTCCTATATATTGTATCACCAGAGACCACCGCTTCTATGTTTTTATGTTTCTCACATCTTTAGCGAATATGTTCCAACTGTAATTCGTTGTAACCCGATCATTTGTAGGGCGACAAGGAAATCCAAAAAATTCCAGAAAAATAGAAACACCCGCAAAACAACTTACGGTGTCACACCACAGAGCTATGTTTACCATTTATACTGTCTTCTTAACACAAAATAAGCCCATGTACAATTATACCCGTTTGTAATTCCGCCTTGTAATTTTGTTAAATTCTGTCACACAGATAATCTGAAGATGCCCTGCTAAAGGACGAAATGCGTCATTAATTACTAACATAATTTGCAGTCAAGACGGTTTTTTACTGAAGGAATATTTATTCTCAGTGATTGCTCTACACCAAGGACTGAAAATCATGTTCAAATGTTTGTAAATCTGTCGGACTCAACTGCTTGATTATTAGTCTGTAGCTGACAAATTACTTAAACTAATGTAAACTAAGGACAACACAAACACCCATGTCCGAGGGGGATACAAACCCCCGACGGCGAACGGCCACACGCATCACACAAACACCCATGTCCGAGGGGGATACGAACCCCCGACGGCGAACGGCCACACGCATGGCGCGCCTGTGCACGCAGCTAATCCGCCATAGTGCACGGAGACAAATGAGATAAAATTCACAATTAAAAATCATTTTTCTTTTAAGAAAATGTTGTTGTTGTTGTGGTCTTCAGTATACATATAGTTTGAAACAGCTCTCCACACTACCCCGTCCGGTGCAAGTGTCTTCATCTGAGAATATGAATGGCAACCTACATGCTTTTATACATAATTAAGACACTTTCACACAGTTAAAAATTAGGCGTTAAAATTGTAAGAGACTGAATGAAAGTCCTTGGTCCAGTTGAGCTGTTACTTTATTGGAGTCGTGAAGACCCACGCAACCGGTTTTCCATATAAGTCATTTGTGATGGATAACGGGGTTAATGGTGAGGTCATGCCGCAAGCACCATCGCTCTTTTCTTCAAAAACATAAAAAGAAGGTTACCGTGCGATTCTTGTCATTTTTGTTAAAGAAGAACCGCACGGTAGACTTCTTTTTATGTTTTTGACGAAAAGAGCGATGTTGCTTGCGGTATGACCTCACCATTAACCCCGTTATCCATCACAAATGACTTATATGGATAACTTTTAAAAAGCGCCTGAAGAAGCAACTGTAGGTTGCGAAACCGGTTGTGCGGGTCTTCACGACTCCAATAAAATAACAGCTCAAGTGGACCAAGGACTTTCATTCAGACTCTTACAATTTTAACGCCTAATTTTTAACTGTGTGAAAGTTTCTTAATTATGTATAAGTATTTTAGCAGTGGTTGCCTGTCATACAAAGTTCTTTACATGCTTTTGAATCTGCTTACCTTATTCGCCCCTCGGTCTACCCCTACGAATTTTACTACACACACTAAATTCCAATGTTAGTTGATGATTCCTTAATGTCTTAGAATGTGTCCCACCAAACTATCCCTTCTCTTAGAATATGCCAGAGACTCCTTTTCTTCCCAATTCTGTTGAACATCTCATTAGTTACCTCATCTAATCATCTGTTCTTCGTCAATCATCGCTAGCACCACATTTCAGAAGCTTCTATCATCTTTTTGTCTGAACTCCTATCGTCCACGTTTCACTCCCATACAATGCTATACTCCAGAAAAATTGTTTCAGAATGGACTTCCAAACCTTTAAACTGATTTTGGAACCAACAAATTTCGCTTCTTCTCAAACACATATCTTCCCATAGCCATTCTATATTTTTTATCTTCTTTACTTCAGCCATCAGATCTTCTGTAAGGAATCTACTTTTCCTCATTTTCACTTCCTGCATATTCCAACCTCAAAATTACATTCTACTCGTCAAGACGAATCTTTTGAACTTCTGCGATTTTTAATGATAATAATTACAAATTGATATGCAAATTATGAGATCAAGGCGCAAGTGCAATAAGATAATCGAGGCTGAAACGTACTACTGAACAAACACACACTTGTTTATCTAAAGTAAGGCGAATTTCCCACATGGTAGTGACAGTGACAATAGCAGCCGGCCGCGGTAGCCGAGGGGACTGAGGCGCTCCAGTCACGGTCTGCACGGCCACTACGGTCGGCGGTTCGAATCCCCCCTCGGGCATGGATATTTGTGCCGTCCTAGTTCGTAGTAGTTAAGTCCCATAAACTATACAAACATTTGAACATTGGACAATAGCAGGTGGGCGGAAAGCCCCTCCCTCGCTGCGTGAGGTCTTCAGCCAGAAAGCCAGAGTTTTCTCGAGAAAATCCAGTCACTTGAAATCCTTTTAAAAGCCAGATAGTGCAAGCTCAACAAAGCATGTTTACGTGAAACTTTTAGTACACAGGTGGAACGCAAATTACAACTGGCACTACCGAGTCTGGGAGGAAGTTCTTAAATGAGACATTAGCTGACTCACTATTGGCCGACAAGCCATAAAGCGTTTTAAGACGCATTATCCAGTTGGTAGGCGAGCCACTGGCGGGAAAGCGCCAGCGTCCTCGAAAGACATACACAAGCAGATCGAAAAAAAATTAAGAGACTTGCTCTCTTGCCCGCGCTGACTGGGTGTGTCGTCGCACACTAAACCTCTGTCGTGGAATGGACGTTATTTAATCTCCAGTAGAGAGAATAAAGATTGCGTGTTGTTTATAGTATTGACCAAGATACTTCATATCCTTGTGAGGGCATTCTTAACCTTATGAGCTCATTCCTGTGTGGCAGCGCAGTGGGCTAGTCTGGGATTGATCCGCTAAGCCAATTTGTAGTCAGACTAGGTTGTTCTTGACATCATCAAGACGCAGGGAATGTGCGATCGACTGTAGTCAATCAAGACAGACAATATTTAGTTTCAATTTCAGCAAAGACGCAGTTAGCAGGCGTTTGCGCAGTTAACAGTGTTGTGTTTAAACGCTTTAGGAGAACTCCACCCATCTCCAGACATCAATAACAAATTCATTTTTTACCACTGCATAATATTTCTGAAGTTGCGACAGCATTGAACGTAAACTGACGAGATTGAATTAATTTTCAAGTCAAGTAGGCGCGGTTCTTCAGCCATTCTATTAACTTTATTTCATTTTGATGTTGTTTATGTTTCATCTATCCTGTCAACCTATCCAGAATTTGGAAATTAAAGATTTAATTTGTTTCTTTATTAATTTGAGTTTTCATAAAAGTAAATAAAGCTAGACTATTGAACCAGTTTTATATTTCAGTAACTAGCACCATCACTTTAGTACCGGAACTGATCCTCACCAGCTACACTTTGTTAATTTTGAGATTTTTTCCTTACAGGAGATGTCATCTATGTCTATCTTTACCAATTGTAGGTAGGCATCTTTCTGACTTCTACGTGACATGCTGTTGTTGTCTTCCTTGCAGGAGCCTCGGGTACAATTACAGTAGATCAGATCAGGCCGTTGTGCACTATGAATAGTTGGAAGAGTAGAATAAAAATCTCAACAGCATAGGTTTCACGTTACTTGCTACCCAAATAACAAAACACATCTACTACTTGCTACCCAAATAACAAAACTCATCTACTACTTTTATTGTCTCCTTACCTAATCTAATTCCTTCAGCATCGCACTCTACATTCCATTACCCTCGTTTTACTCTTGTTAATGCTTATCTTATACCTTCAAGACACTGTCCACACCAGGTCCTTTGCTGTCCCTGAGAGATTTACTATGCCATGAGCAAACCGCAAGGTGATTACTCCCTCTACCTGGACTTTCCATCACCTCTCCAAAATTCTCCTTGCATTCCTTCACAGCTTGCTCACTGTACAAATTGAACAACATTGGGGAAAGGCTACAACCCTTACTCCCTTCCCAACTACTGCGACCCTTTCATGCCCTTCGACTCTAATAATTGCTGTCTGGTTTTTATATAGGTTGAATATAACTCTCAGCTCTCTATATTTTACCACTGATACTTTCAGAATTTGAAAGAGTGTATTTCAGTCAACATTGTCAAAAGCTTTCTCCACATCCACAAATGCTAAAAACGTAGGTTTCTCTTTCCTTAACGATCCTCTAACATAAATCCTAATGTGAGTATTGCCTCGCATGGTCATACATTTGTCCTAAATTGAAACAGATCTTCCACAAGGTATGATTCCACCAGTTTTACCATTCTTCTGTAAATAATTCGTGTTAGTATTTTCCAACCACGACTTATTAAACTGATAGTTCTGTAATTTTCACATGTGTCTGCAATTGCTCCTTCTTCTTGAAGTCTGAAGGTATTTGCTCTGTTTCATACATCTTGTATATCAGGTGGAACAATTTCTTCGTGATTGTCTTGACTACCGATAATAGCAGTTTAGATGGAACATCATTTTAGGAAATACCGTTGCGAAATTCAGGTTTTTTAAATCGTAATGCACTATGTGATCAAAAATATCCGCACACTTTGCTGAAAATGACTTACAAGTTCGTGGCGCCCTCCATCCCTAATACTGGAATTCAATATGGTGTTGGCCTATCGTTAGCATCGATGACACTGTGACAGGCATACTTTCAATCAGGCGTTCGAAGGTTTCTAGGGGAGTGACAGTTCATTTTTCACGGAGTGCTGCACTGAGGAGAGGTATCGATGAAGGTCGGTGAGGCCTGACATGATGTCGGCATTCTAAAACATCCCAAAGATGTTCCATAGGACTCAAGCCTGGACTCTGTGCAGGCCAGTCCATTACAGGGATGTTATTGTCGTGTAACCACTCCGCCACAGGCCGTGCATTATGAAAACGTGCTCGATCGTATTTCCCCAAATAATAAAAATAATATTTGTAAAGTCTATGGGACTTAACTACGGGATTATCAGTCCGTAAACTTACAAACTACTTATGAACTAACTAAGACTAAGGACGACACAAATATCCATGCCCGAGGGGAGGATTCGAATCCCCAACCGCAGTGGCCGTGCAGACCGTGACTGAAGCTCCTCAGTCCCCTCGCCGACCGCGGCCGGCTTTCCCCAAATAGCTCTTCAACAGTGGGAAGCAAGAAGGTGCTTAAAACACCAATGTAGGCCTGTGCTGTGATCGTCCCACGCAAAACAAAATCGGATGCAAGCCCCTCTATGAAAAACACGACCACAAGATAACACCAACGCCTTCGAATATTACAGTTGACACTACACATGCTGGCAGATGATGTTCACCGGGCATTCGTCATACCCATACCCAGCCATCGGATAGCCACATTGTGTACCGTGATTCGTCACTCTACACTACGTTTCCCGCTGTCCAATCGTCCAATGTTTACACTCCTTACACCAAGCGAGGCGTCGTTTGGCATTGACCTTTGTGATGTGTGGCTTATGGGAAACCGCTCGACCATGAAATCCAAGTTGTTTCACCTCTCGTCTGTCACAGTACTTGATCCTGATACAGTTTAGAAACCCTGTGTGATGGTATGGATAGATGCCTGCCTATTGCACCGTACGATCCTCATGTTTCCTCTTTATTATCACATCAGAAACACTGGGCCTAGGAATGTTCAGGAGTGTGCAAATCTCGCGTACTGACTTCTGACACAAGCGGCACCCAATCACTTGACCGCATGCGAACTCCGTGAGTTGTGCGGAGTGCCACATTCCGTTCTCTCTGGATATCTTATGACTACTGAGGTGGCTGATATGGAGTACCTGGCAGGAGGTGTCAGCATAATGCACCTAATATCAAATCGTATGTTTTTGGGGAGTTCGGATACTTTTCAATTCAATTGTCTGTAAATCTATCGGACCAAACTGCGTGGTCATCAGTCCGTAGCTTACAAACTACTTAAACCTAGGTAAACTAACCTACGGACAAACACACACACACATGCCCCAGGGAGGACTCGAACCTCCACAGTGAGCAACCGCGCGCTCCGCAGCGAGGTGCTTTAGACCGCTCGGCTACTCCACCGCGGCGCGGATACTTTTGATCACACAGTGTGTCTTATAATCAAACATAAAACCACAAGGTTCAATACAAACAACAGCTGCTACCACCTGTGACTTCACCAGTTCTACTTCTTACGTATTGGCACCAGTCGAAAGACTTCATGACTATTGCGTCGTTTTTCTACTGCTGCCAGCCAGAGCGTTCGAACAGTTACATTGAATCTGCTCTCTGAACGTATGTTCAGTAATAATCGACAAGTAATTTAGTAGTTAATGAGGTCGAAGATATTCCTCCTCCATCTGGATCTCATACAATTCCGATTTCTCATGTCTTCACGAAACATTAATTCCATGTGCGTTTTGTACTATAGCGTCTGATCGCCCCGTTGCGACTGAGTTGTTAACAAGGAAAAGAGGAAACGTTCCCCCTTCTCCCTCTGTTCACCACCGGACTGCCGTGATCTTCCTCCTCTCTCCTTCCCATATCATATTACAGTGATGTGGGGAAAGCCTGCACGTAATGTTTTTCATTCAGAATCTATCTGAAACTTTCACGATTGTAAAATGTAACTAAAAGAATAAAAATATCTGTGACTTATTTTTATACTTTTATAATTTAAACGCTTATATACTACAGAAACAATTGCACAAGAAATAAAATGAGTAGGCTCCCATTAACTTCAAAGTAGAAGGCTAGGCAACATGGTGTGTAAATAATCAGCTCGTAACATAATAAGCGGTTTTTATGTTACCTGACAAACAGAATGGTCTTTACCATTCAATGAGTGAAGGTTGAATATCACTGGCATTGTATGTTCGCCAATATCAAATACCAAAACAATCCAGTTTGACACTGTAATACTTGCCTTAGACATGTACGAGTACACTATGCTGAACGTAGACGTAGAAGTGTATAGTGCTATCATCGTTCAGTGAACCCCCGGAAAAAAGCTTGTCGTGAAGAAAAAGTAAATAAAACAAAAAGTTTTTTTTTTCAACTATCATTCTTCGTTTATTTCTACTATCAGAGCATTTTACATGGACATTCAAAGAAATTTTATCGCAAGAGAAACGGTTTACGTTGCAGAGACGAGTCGAAGCACAGCCTTCGGTTGAAAAGGGTACTACTAATTACGAATTAAAGTTTATTAAATTTGTATTCAATCCTGTTTAATTTTACCGGGTAGGTACTACGAACAGTTATGGTTACAAATTAGGAATATCATCCCCATGCTGCTGCCGTTAATGATCATTTTCGTTGTTTCACGCCTCTTTTGTTCACAAACATTAGAGTGGCAGGGGCCCATTACCATTCATTATCGCTTCACGAAAGCCGCAGTCGTAATAGAGGTTGCGATGTGACAAAACGGGGCTGGATTCACATTTAAAGAGAAGTTCAGGAAATGACACGTGTCAGGCTACATGTGCCGCTAATCACTATAGTTAGATCTGTTTAACGTTTGTCAAACACGAACGCATATGTCTTCATTGGTGTAAATAAAAATTATTATTTCTAGCCGACAGCTACGTTCGTAGTCGATGCGGAAAGTTGACATACACTTTCACAGGATGCAGGCAATATGACTTGTTTTTCTGAGTTAATGTCCCCCATTACAGCATTCGAGTTCTTTCTGAGTAGCTTAAGAAACAAACATCTTGGAAGTCGTTAGCAGTACTTCACCTCTGGCGCCATCCGTTCTAGAAGTAGTACGCAGCCATTACGAATTTCCACAGGCTTCTTTTATGTTCAGAGTTACCTGACTCAGGCGATGCGGTTGCAGAAATGTTCAAAGAAAGCTTGAATCATATTTCAAATAGGTATCCGAAGCATACTGTTATAATCGGTGGTGACATTAATTTACCCTCGATATGTTGGCATAATTACGTATTCAAAACCGGCGGCAAATATAAAACATCGTCCGAACTAGTTCTGAATGCTTTTTCTGAAAACTACTTCGAACAGTTAGTTCATGAACCCACTAGAATAGTAAGTGGTTGCGGAAATACCCTTGATCTCCTAGCAACAAATAATCCGGAGATAGTAAAAAGCATCAAAACAAATACAGGGATTAGCGAACATCGAGTTTTAGTAGCGAGACTAAATGTCGAAATTCCCAAATGCACCAAAAATAAACGAAAAATATATCTATTCAATAAAGCAGATAAAAATTCGCTTCACGCTTTCCTGAGTGATAATCTCCAGTCTTTCAAAACTAAAAATGCGAGTGTAGATCAGTTGTGGCTTACTTTCAAAGACATAATATCAGTAGCAATCGAGAGATTTAGACCAAATAAATTAATAAAAGAGGGGGCTGACCCCCCGTGGTACACAAAACAAGTCAGATCACTGTTGCAGAAACAAAGAAAAACGCATGCAAAATTTAAAAAGACACAGAATCCACAAGACTGGCAATCTTTTACTGAAACTCGCAAACTAGCGCGGACTTCAAAGCGAGAAGCCTATAGTAGTTACCACAACGAAATCCTGTCTCGTAATCTTGCAGAAAATCCTAAGAAATTCTGGTCATATGTGAAGTACACTAGCGGAAAAACACAAACAATACCTTCACTACTCCATAGCAATGGTAATACTACCGACGACAGTACTGCTAAAGCAGAATTACTAAACACAGCTTTCCGAAATTCGTTCACCAACGAAGACGAAGTGAACACTCCAATATTGAATCCAAGAACAGCTGCCAGCATGCGAAACTTAGAAGTAGATGTTCCTGGAGTAGTAAAACAACTTAAGTCACTAAACAAAAACAAATCTTCCGGGCCAGATTGTACACCAACTAGATTCCTGTCAGAGTATGCTGATGCAATAGCTCCTTACTTAGCTATAATTTACAACCAATCACTCAGCGAAAGATCTGTACCCAAAGACTGGAAAGTTGCCCAAGTTACTCCAATATTCAAGAAAGGCAATAGGAGTGATCCCCAAAATTACAGGCCAATCTCATTGACATCGATTTGAAGTAGGATTTTGGAACATGTGCTTTGTTCGAATATTATGAACTACCTCGAAGAGAACGACCTATTAACCAATAGTCAACACGGATTCAGAAAGTCCCCATTGTGGGACCCTCACCAGGTGGGACTGACGGAAGATATTGAGAAGGCTCATAGCAGCTCGTTTTGTTTTATCGCGTTACGGGGGGTGGAAATCATGAAAAGAAAGACGTTATTCATTGCGGCGTGATCTGTTTGCGAAGTTTCAATCACCGACTTTTACTTCTGAATGTGAAAATATTTTGCTAGCACTCACCCACTTAGGGAGACATGACCATCCCAATAAAATAAGAGAAATCAGATCGAAAACGGAACTATTTAGGTGTTCTTTCATTCCGCGCGCTATTAGAGAATGTAACGGTAGAGAAAAGTTATGAAAGTGGTTAATGAACCCTCTGCCAGGCACTTGAATGTGATTTGCAGAGTATCTACGTAGATGTAGATGGCCGGCCGCGGTGGCCGAGGTGACTGAGGCGCTCCAGTCACGGTCAGCACGGCCACTACGGTCGGGGGTTCGAATCCCCCCTCGGGCATGGATATTTGTGCCGTCCTAGTTCGTAAGTAGTTCATAAGTACTTTGTAAGTTTAGGGACTGATGACCCCGTAGTTAAGTCCCATAAGCTTAACAAACATTTGAACATTTGAGATGTAGATGTAGATGTAGATGTAGAAGCTTGTACGTGCCGGAAACGAAATATATCTGGAATCCTAGCCTTACGGATGACACCAAACAGAAGCATTTTATAGCTCGTAATAATCAACAGTTTTGTAACAAGTGAGTGGTATGAAACAGTTTTCTAAATCTATCCTTACTATGTGAGTAGTGGCTGTGTTTTGGTATCACTTCAGATAACTATTCATACCAGTAAAATAGTATATAAAGATTAAATATCACCGGCATTGTATATTCGCCAATATATCAAATACCAAAACAATCTCCCAGGTCGAAAGTTTGACACAGTAATACTTGCCTTAGACATGTACAATCCGAGTACACTGTAATCGTCAGATCCTTTCAAGCAGGTTTGAAGTTCCGCATGGCAATGATGTAGTTCGTTCTCAGGCCTGGCCACATCAATGGGAAGTAACAAAGGTGTCACCTTTGATGACATTCTACAAGTAGCTACAACAGAGAGAACGTCATTAGCTGTCATTACCAATGAAGAGCATTGAAAACAATACTTCACAATGAGAGGTACGAATTCAGAGTAAATATCTTTCGCAGTGACATGAGTCTGCGGAAATCCTGAGTTTATCAGATCCCCTGGAAATGTGGTGAGCCCTACATTGGTTAGACGTTGCGCAGTGTCGAAGATCGCTGTCGTGAACATCAGCAACATACGAGACTACAAGAGCGTTTCTAGTTATTTGTCATGGACTTCAAGAATACGAGAATTCTGACCCAGATGTCAAGCTTGTGGGACTGCATAATTAAAGATCCGAGTGAGGGAATCGCAGATTAATCGCGAGAGCGGCTACATACTTAGTGAAGCATGAGAAGCTGCACTCAGCATAATTAGGTAGAGAAATAAAATGTCGCATAACGAACTGACGTCGGCTGGGGTGGGGATACAGCGCAGACGTCGCCAGCGGACACCGATGGAAGAAGGGAGGAGATAAAAGCTTCGCCCTCGCGCCCAGGAAATCAGTTCATCAGCACACCTGATGATGGCAACAGGTTCGGTTGCCGAAATATTGTGCCAGTTTGACACAGGGATGCTGCTACAGACCCGTGAACTTTTTCATCTAGTGATGATTATGATGATGATGATCATCATCATCATCATTAGAGACTGATTATGCCTTTCAGCGTTCAGTCTGGAGCAAAGTACCTCTAATAAAATTCCTCCATGATCCCCTATTTAATGTTAACATTGATGCCTCATCTGAAGTTATGCCTTTTACTTCAAAATCATTCTGCACCGAATCTAAGTACTTTCTTCTTGGTCTACCTCGACTTCTCTTACCCTCCACTGACGCGCTCAAGAGTCTCTTTGGTAATCTTGTTTCTACCATGCGTGTAACATGACCCCACCATCTTAGTGTTCGCTCTAACTGCTTCATCTATGGTGTTCATTCCCAGCTTTTCTTTTATTTCCTCATTATGGACACCCTCCTGCCATTGTTCCCATCTATTGGTACCTACAATCATTCTTGCTACTTTCATATCTGTAACCTCTACTTTATGAATAAGGTACCCTGCAACCACCCAACTATCACTCCCATACAACAAAGTTGGTGAAAACATAGAGCGGTGCACTGCTAACTTAGTCTTGGTACTGACTTCCTTCTTGCAGAAGAGAGTAGATCTTAGCTGAGCACTCACTACATTAGCTTTGCAGCACCTCGATTCCAGTTCTTTCGCTATGTTGCCATCCTATGAGAAAATACATCCCAGGTACTTGAAACTACCTGTTCTAACTTTGTTCCTCCTACCTGGCACTCAATCTGTTAGAATCTCTTTCCCACAGACATTACTTTCATTTTGGAGATGCTGATCTTCATATCATAATCCTTGCACAGCTGATCGAGCCCCGAAATATTAGTTTGCAACCTTTCAATTGTCACAAAACCCGAAAAGCTAGTGTCTACACTGGATAGCGATTATAACGGAGTTACCAATCAAGTAAACCATTTTAGCTTGTTCTCTTCTTTTCATTGGTGCAGCAGTATTTGTTACTTATATAAGGCACTAAACTTCTGGCAATTTTTTATATGCTTCGACATATTAATGCTACATGACTTTGCCTGCTTCACAGCGAAATTTTTTTTTTACCATTCATGGATATGAAAACATAATTTAAAGATAAGTCAGCATAAATGTTTGAAATGTATATAATTCGTTTTATTGGTATGTCAACTATTGTTGCTGTTGTGATCCTCAGCCCGGAGACTGGTTTGCTGCAGCTCTCCACCCTACTCTATCAAGCCTCTTCATCTAAACATAAGAACGGCAACCTACATCCATTTGCTTATTGTATTCACCTGTTGGTCTCCCTCTGCGTCTTTTACCCCACTCAATTCCTTCCAACGCTAAATTCACGATTTCTTGATGTCTAAGAATGTGTTCTACCAATCGATTTCTTCTTTTAGTCAGGGTATATCAGAAATTCCTTTTCTCCCAAATTCTGTTCAGTAACTCCTCATTAGTTACGCGATCCACCCACCTAGTCTTCAGCATTTTTTCTGTAGCACCGAACTTTAAAAGTCTCTATCCTCTTTCTGTCCGATATGTTTATCGCCCATGTTTCTCTCCCGTCCAAGGCAACACTTCGCAGAAATGACTTCAGAAACGTCTTCCTTACACTTAAATTACTATTGGATGTTAAGAAATTTCTCCTTTTCAAAAACTCTTTTCTTCTCATTCCCATTCTGCCTACTGCGTACTGCGACCATCATATTTTATTGTACTACTCAGGTAACAAAACTCACCTACAACCTTTATTGTTTCGTTACTTAATTTAATTCTATCAGAATCGCCTGATTTTCTTGGATTGCATTCCATTACCCTTGTTCTGCACTTATTGATGTTCATTTTACATGCACGTTTCAACACACTGTCCATTTCGTTGAATTGCTCTTCCAGCTCCTTTCCTGTCCCTGACACAGTTACAATTGACGACTATTATAGTTGTCTAAATTATTCTATCATGACGAGCATTGTGGTTGGCTTAATCATTTACGACCTATAATTGGCTTGGTAAAGGTCTAAAATTGACTATAACATAAAGAAAATAGCGATCATGATTTTGAGGGCTTCATCCTGAGTATCGTGACTCAAACAGTTAAAAAAGTCAACAAGCTAGATTTTTCCACTCTTTTGTAGTTGGTAGCTATAAAGTTTGAGATTATACAGAAATTATAGGAAATTATTACACACTTTCTTGCTTAATAAATTTATTTGCAGATGACTGTTATGCTTCGATTTGTAGCGAAAGAATGAGGCCGTTCCGTTTAAAAAAAGAGAATCGCCGTACATATAAACGTATTTAATTGAAAGATTATATGGCAATGGCAGTAATGCCAAGTGAAGTAAGACTTGAATCAAGACCACAAGCGACGAATTACGCATAATGATTTCTTTCACCGATGGGAACACTGTGCGCAGCTAAGCCGGCCGCGGTGGCCGAGGGGACTGAGGCGCTCCAGCCACGGTCTGCACGGCCACTACGGTCGAGAGTTCGAATTCCCCCTCGGGCATGGATATTTGTGCCGTCCATAGTATTAGTTAGTTCATAAGTAGTTTGTAAGTTTAGGGACTGATGACCCCGTAGTTAAGTCCCATAAGCTATTCAAACATTTGAACATCTTTGTGCGCAGCTAGTGCTGACTTAAATCAGTTATGTGGCCAGATTCCGTGCCTAATCGTCCGGTAATCCACGTACGACTCGAAGTTGTGAGAATGTCATTTGTTTCCATATAATGTAAATATTCCTACGTGTATTTTATGAGTTTCTACGTTTTGTTTCTGAAACGGAGATCGTAAATCATCTAAATATGTGAGTTAATGGTTGTGGAAAGATGGTTATTTTCGTAAAAACACTAGTACCATGTCTCTGTAAACACCTAAGCTGTTGGAGCCATCCCGGAGGTGGGATATGTTGACGCATGCTGACGGCTTCCGGGAGAAACCGGTATGTGGAACGGCTCCACATTGCCTACTTCCGCATATCCGTTCCTAGAGGTGCATATTTGGCGAGCTCCCGTTACCACTCTCACATATACCGCATTCCTTGGCTCGGGAGAAATGCTGCAATTTTAACATCTGTGTGACCAAAACCTAGTTTCATAAATAAACTAAGAAGAAACTTTAAGAGAACATAAAAACTATAGTTTTACATTTGCTATATAACTTCAGCTAATGCCTGATGCTGAACTGGTACATGCTTACCGAATTAAGATTTAATGAGTAGACCGCGGATATTTAGCTTAAAACCTATTCTTTTCCCGAGTTCCTAGTCGCAAATAAAATTGTACATAGGTATTTCATGAGTAGTTAAAACAGGAACCGATAATTTCATAGTGCCTAAATTGACCTATTTCGACGTTTACGCTTATTTTTGGCCTATTGCGGCAAAACCTAACTTGTCAATTTCTTTCTGCCATCGGTCTGTACTGTACGGGCACAGTCTACGTCGCATAAAAATTATCTGGACCCTACCTACACGGATGCACTGCACACAAACCGAAAATATATTGCGGAGTTATAAATTAATAAAATTCAGCAACCAGCTGCTTGTGATTATTTATTTTAGGCGACCGGTTTCGGGCGCTTGAGTGCCCTTCTTCTGGTCTCGGTAAATATACTTTTTGTAAAAATCAGTAACTGTAAACCTCCTGATCTGATGAAGTCTATTAGGTCTATTAAGTCTACATATATGTCTATATGTAGATCTAATAGACTTTATCAGATCAGGAGGTTTACAGTTACTGATTTTTACAAAAAGCATATTTACCGAGACCAGAAAAAGGGCACTGATGAAGTCTGTTAGGTGTACATATAGACATATATGTAGACTTAATAAACCTAATAGATTTCATCAGATCAGGAGGTTTACAGTTACTGATTTTTACAAAAAGTATATTTACCGAGACCAGAAGAAGGGCACTCAAGCGCCCGAAACCGGTCGTCTAAAATAAATAATCACAAGTAACTTGTTGCTGAATTTTATTAATTCATAACCTGAACAGTTGCTGAAATGGATAAAGTACTTCATATTGCGGAGTGTTATACATGGATTTCTGTAGGTGAAACACCGACATTATCGGCGGACACGTTGCAAATCTGACTGTCGCAAGTTGGACCCAGGAACGCCACCCAGATATAATTTAATTTGTTGGAAACAAGTCCCAAAGACTAACGAACAAACAATCGCTTGGCGCGTGCTTGGCAGCAGCAGAGCAGTACACAATAAGCATCTCCCAGATGTCATGAAGGCAACTGTAAAAGTGGTGTGTGAGTTTTTGAATAAATGCAAAAGGTAGTACGTGTGTGGGGCGAGCGTGTCACTGATTGTGTTAAAGACCGTCCCCGCTAAAATTCACAAATAAATATTCTGTTGTGGTTTTGGTTACAAAATAATTTGACTATGCAATGAGACTTAGTACCTTCCTTTGCCCTGTTCGAATAAATTGCAACGACATGGAATGCAATGATCTTACGTGTATGTCGTTTGTTTGATGCGCAACGGATAACACAATTGTACAGTAATTAATAAGTTGACAGTAATTAACACTCGTAATTGGTGTACACATTAATCTCGTGTGTGAGATACAATGTGAGCAAATGAAAAGTTCACATCTGTTAACATGCAGCATATACCAGTAGCCAGACTATACATGCACAATTCGACTGCGAGAGCTAACAAAAAGAGCGTGCTACTACAGCGATAATTTTGTTGCTTGAATAAACAGGATGTCAAACAAAGATATTTGATATTAATTAGATGCCAAAAATCACTGTACTCGATAATGTGCCTATCTGAACAACAATTACCATACTGATTCAACGTAATAAAAAATGTCATACAAATCTGGTAATGGTTTCAAGTCTGACTCAAAGCAAATATTTCTCATCTGATCAGGCAAATATTTCTCTTCTGATCAGGCAAATCACTTTGTTACTAACATTAACTCACTTAATAATCTAAACTTTCATTAAGACTGAGAAAATCTCGAACTATGAACTTTACTGGATTTATAAACAAACTACTTCCTGCTCTCATTAATAGACCAATTTATCATGACAAAATCACTACACTGAACTGTTCTAATTAGCACATAAATTTACAAACACAATAATTATGCAACACTATCATAAGAAACAATGATCAGGATGGATAGTAATTCAAATTGGTGAAAGGAACGAGGAACTGGTAAAATGAATCAGGGTTAAATGATAAATGCAAGCTGCACTAGACAGTATTCATTAGCAAAAAGGCAAAGACCAACTACAATAGTTCAAATACAGGCTAGCAGACATAACAGTAGTAAAGTACACATTACCTTATTTGAGACAGATTAATTTCCATACAAAAATTACAATCTGCAGACTTGGCTGCGACTCTTCAAAACTGTCTGAATTATTACTCTTCGAGTCTAACACACATACAGACTAACCCGACAGTTTGACGACTACTACTCATCGACTCAACTCTACCATAATCAGACATCGACTCTCCAGCACGGTCACACCTAGACTCCTTAAACGCTACAACTGCGAGTGCAAGGCACACTCCAAAGATAAAACAAAGTCTTTGGTTTACAGCAAGGATATGAAATTAAGTATACTATGTTATATCGATTAATGAAATGGTACAAAATATTACATAAATTTGTTTACTACAGAATTATAGCTTAGGTTTTTGTAATAAAACATTGTCAAGGCAGTACGACAGGCAAAAATTAAGTGAAAATTATTTTGCGTACTCATTTCAACTGGGTAACTGAAAATATACCGGAGGATGCCATTTCTGTAAGTAACGTAACACACTTACTCCAACATCATTTAGTGCAATGGGACCTGGCTTATGTTAGAGACCACATTTACGGCGATAGTTATTTTCGAATTATAAGACTCAGGTACAACTATCTCCGAAAACATTGCTTTGTTGGAGGAAGTGAAAAAGAAAATTAATGAAGCACTAAGTGAATGGAAAAGAAGTCCAGAAGAACACCGGCTTGCGTAGCAGCGTTCGTACTTAGCGGAAAATCCAGTGCCTGTCCAAAATGTGCCGGAAATGATGTACGCATCTGTCATATATCCGTTGATGTCAGAACGTTCCATTCTCGGCATATAAATTAATAAGAACCGACGAGCGCTATGAATTTTCTCTAGAAAATCTATTAAGATTCAGTTATTTACTGCGAAGCCAACTATGGTCTGAGGGTTTTTTAAGAATTGCCCGCCATTTGTTTATTGTCACAACCTGGTTTCGGCCTTAGGCCATTTTCAAGCGCTGTAATAAAAGTTGTCGGATAGGTTTCCTTATGTCGTGGTCATAAAAATAAAAACAAACAAAATATTCGGAGTTGAGTCCACGTCAGAAGTATAAAATGGGTAAGACATTTGTCCACGCATCTTAATTTAAAATAATAAGACATGTATGTGTTTACCATAAGATCAGGTAAACACATAACTGTCTTATTATTTTAAATTAAGATGCGGGGACAACTGTCATAAATTTTATACCCCTGGCATGGACTCAAATCCGAATATTTTTGTTGTTTTCATTATTATGACCACTACATAAGGAAATGTATCTGGCAACTTTTATCATAGCACTTGAAAATGGCCTAAGGCCGAAACCAGGTGGTGAACAAAAAAAAAAAAAAAAAAAAAAAAAAAAAAAAAAAAAAAAAAAAAAAAAAAAAACAGTCAAATAGTTATCAATTCTTTCAAAAAATTTTATACGACTGATGCTCCTGACGCATACAAAAATCATATGGTCTGAGTGTTTGAAACGACTGGTTTACTCAGCGTTTGTTAAATTATACATTAGTTATATCTGCATTGTATTTTTATATTCGAAATACTATAAAGGTTTGGTGTCAGTTTGAACATTAATGTTGTTTGTTGTTCAACTGGGTACCTCTCCATTTTCTTACTTGTAAAAAAAAATAAACACTAGCTCATACGTAAAAACTACGTATTTCACCCAACGTTTATATCTTTGGCTGAATATTTTGGGGCCTGTTTTAGACTTTATTTGGTCTAAATCGGGTAATGAAGAGCCTATTTTAGGCGCGTAAAATGCTCTTTTTACGACCTAAAAATCGTCTGTCTATTAATGAGCAACTTGTAGAGGAAAGTAGTTTCACATACTTAATACGTGCTTTAGGAATAAAATGACTGTATGGATTTAGCGGGAAGCATACTTTTAACCCATATAAAATAAAATGTTCAAATGTTTGTAAAGCTGTGGGACCAAACTGCAGTGGTCATCAGTCCTACACACACAAACTACTCAAACTAACTTTTACTGAGAACAGCACGCACACCCGTGCCCGATGGAGCACTCAAACCTCCGACTGGGAACGGCCACGCACTTCGCAGCAAGCCGCCTTAGAGCGCACGGGCATTCCCACGCGACTTAAACCGTACAACTCAGTGTTCGCAGTAACACAGTTCACATGGCAATGAAAGTTTAAATAATACGCTTTAGTGCATTACATTGGAGAAAAGGAACTGATGACCTAGCTGTTTAGTTCAAATGTTCAAATGTTTGTTAAGCTTATGGGACTTAACTACGGGGTCATCAGTCCCTAAACTTACAAACTACTTACCTTATACTAAGGACGCCACAAATATACATGCCCGAGGGGGGATTCGAACCCCCGACCGTAGTGGCCGTGCAGACCGTGACTGCAGCGCCTCAGTCCCCGCGGCCACCGCGGTCGGCAAGCTGTTTAGTCCCCTCAAAATAACAACATTAATAAAAAGTGTTACAGAATGCATTGATTCTCATTGAAAATAAGGAAGGACGTCTATTATAATTTCAAAATATTTGTGGCTACTTTCCAACAGCTTCCCAAATTGAAATGCTGAAGCAGTAAAAACGAATAAGAACAAGAACAAGTAAAACAAGTAAAATTAATGTCCTAACAACATTAAAATATTTTACTTGGATTCATAATCTCTACGAAATCGTACTACCGAAAGGCCGTATTCGGTATGCCCTCTGCAAATGTGGTCTGACAGTAGCAACCAGCACAGTCACATGATACTGCTGATTTAAATCTGTTCATGCCTGTCTACATATTGTAGAGATTCTGTGGTTTCGTCATATGGCTAAAGGTAAATTGAAAGATGGTTCCTATATTTTATTATTATTATTATTTAATTAACATGCCCCATTACATAGTAATATTACGTCTTTGAAGGTTAAATTCAGGCGGTTTCATCAGGTACTTTGGCAAAAACAAAAAGAAGATTTATGGCTTTACATAAAGAAACCAAAGGAGTTTTACACAACACGATATCTTATTGGATTTCAGAAGCTGCAAAAGTCTGTAGCGATGTACCAAATCAAATTTACTGACGGGCCATCCTGTTTCTTTGTCAACTATTTTTTTCCTGAGATGGTGCCTCTCCTTCAGTAAGTCACAGCAGTCGAAAAGAAGGTGGTCAATAGTTTGAATATAGTTACGTGTACACGTTCTGTCTTCAATTATTCTGAATCGTTGATAATACGCTTACAGTTCACCTTGACCAGTTGACATTGCCGTAAAATTCGGAGATGTTGGGAGTTTGATCATTGTTCCGTCTCTAGTAAACTCGTCATAGACGGAAGTTAAATGACAATCTCCTTTTTCACTGGTAGCGCTTTCTTTCCTGTGTTGAGAACAGTTTTTGATGAAAATTGCAAACACTCCCTAGAAGGAGCATAGGTTATCAATAAATATTCCTCTGATCAGAGTGGCATTGATGTTGTCAAAACAGTACAATTTTCGTTAGCGACGTAAAGGAACTGGTGACTTCGATTCGAACGCTAACAGTGATTGTTGAAAAGTAGCAGATGAGCTTTTTAATTTGGGTAGCAAGACAACTTATGATTGCCTAAGTAAAAGAGATATAAATGCCGAATGGCTATGATATGAAAAGCGTTACTGAAGAAGCGAAATTTGTTGATATCCAATATTAGTTCAAATGTTAGGAACTCCTTTCTGAAAGCATTTGTCTGGAGTGTAGCATTGTATGGAAATGAAAAGACAAAAATATGACAGATACCTTTGAAATGTGGTGCGACAGACAAATGATGAAAATTAGACGGATAGATCACGTAACAAATGAGGAGGTGCTCAACAGAATTGGAGAGAAAAGAAGTTTCTGGCGTATTCTGACTTAGAGAAGGGATTGGTTGGTTGGACACATTCTGGGACATCAAGGAATCGTCAACTTAGCATTAGAAGGAAGTGTGTGGGATAAAAATCATAGAGGGAGACCTAGGGAAGAACACAGTAAGCAGATTCATAAGGATGTAGGTTGCCGAACGTATTCTCAGATGAAGAGACTTGCCGTAGCGTGGAGACCTGTATCAAATCAGTCTGCGGACTGAAGACCACAACAACAATATATCTTACATAATAGCTTATTGCCTCAAACTATCATTTTGAAAGCAAAACCCATTTATTTATTCATTTAAAGATTTATTACACTTGTCATAATAATTTATTATGGAATATAGTCAGTTCAGTTCATCGTATCCTCCACAGTAACTAATCAATTGGACGAAGCATGATATGACCTCTTGTAATCATGTACTTGTAACTATTTCATAAATATTTATTTTTCCAGTAATTTAGGTAACTATTATGTAGTGTGAACTGTCAAGCTCATGAAGGCTGGCTTGTTTAATTGTTTATTCCATATATTATTTGTACTGCTGATAGTCACAAGACTGAATGTTTGCAATTTTTCTATTTAACGCTGTAAAATGTTAAGTTAGTGTGCAAGTGATTGAAGATAAGTCACTCCCACTCTGCTACTTTTGGGGGGATGGCTATCTGTCAATGTGAGAGTGGGTAGGACAGAAAACTGCTGTGGTCAATACAAATACTTGCACTGTTTACGAGGAGAGTTCCATGGGGCTTTAGGGACAACTTACGTCTTGGAAGGAGGAGGACCTGCCAGAATAGCCGAAGTGCTTTATTTTTTATACTGTTAGAATCGTCACGGTAATCTACCACTTTGTCGGAACTTCAACGTTGTAAGTGAATGACCAGTTTATTGACTTTAACTTTTTCCGATATCATTGCGGAATTGTAATTGCACGTGTATGTGATTCTACATGAGAATTTACTAGTGCTGATATACTATTTGTCGGATTAAGATTTGTACTATTTTGAGTTGACGATTATTTCGTGTTGTGAGCTCGAGAAATGAACTTTGCGTCTGATCGTCATCGCCGAGCGCTCTAAGGCGTCTTGCTGCGGAGGGTTTGAAACATTTTGATCATCATCGATTATTATTTAGTTGGGGATTTCGTTATCATTATCATATCTCAGTAAACGAATCTGTTATGATACTTTTAAAAAGTTTTGTTTTTAATTTATTACTTTTTTGTGTAGGAATACTTACAATAAAGAAACCCATGTGTTTGAATGAACGGTAGGCAACTTTGTTATCTGGTGTTGCCTACATCATTTGCAAACACTAGAAAAACTGCTTTTATTAATTAATCTAGTATATTTATTTTGAAATGTTCCAATGTTTGTAGAGCTTATGGGACTTAACTACGAGGTCATCAGTCCCTAAACTTACAAACTACTTATGATCTAGCTAATACTAAGGACGGAACAAATATCCATGCCCGACGGGGATTCGAACCCCCGACCGTAGTGGCCGTGCAGACCGTGACTGGCGCGCCTCAGTCCTCTCGGCCACCGTGGCCGGCATTTATTTTGAATTTCATCATTGTTTCACAGGTGCCAGGTACCTCTTGCAGCTATTGTAGTTGCTGGGAATGAAAGCCGTCGTTAAGGGCTCAACCCAAAGACTACTTTAACGGAGATGTACATAGTCCAATACGTGTGTGTCGTGCTTCGCCAATGCAACTTAGTTTTGTCAACATTGAAAAGTGTGTAAAGTCACAGTGGGCGTGACAGAAAAATCACCAGACTAGCTTGTCGTGGAGATAAAAAAAGAACATTTACGAGAAATTTTGAAGTATGCATCTACATCTATATTTAAATCTACGTAAGTAATCCTTAAAACACCATAAGGTGCTTGCAAAGAGTATGTCTCATATACGTTGGTGGCAGAAGAATAGCTCCGCAGTCAGCTTCATACTCCAGCACTCTTTAAGTTCCTCATAAAGAATCGCCGTCTTCACTCCAGCGATTACCATTTGCGTTCTCGTACTCTTTCACTAACACTTGCAAGTTGATAGAAATGTCTAGCAGCCTGCCTTTGAATTGCTTGTGTGTCTTTCTTTAAACTGGTCTAGTGGGAATCCCAAACACTTGAGCACTATTCAAGAATGGGTCGTACTAGTTAACTGTATGAAAATATCCTTACATGTTTGTTCAATTACATGTCGGTTTGCAGTTTTACGTCAAGCAGCACACTGCTATTGCTGTATTCTAAAATCGTCGGATTGTTTTTCACACTGATTTTAGAGGTAACTGTTATTCATCACAGCAACTATAAATTTTATCTGAGTCATCTTGTATCCTACTAAAGTAAACATGATGGGTCTAGTGCTCCAAAAGATAACTGTTACATGTTTTTCTGGTCATTCTGCAGTTTTCTTAATCTTTGACGAACAAAGCCAGCAAAACATGTGAAGCACAGATGAAAAGAAGATTCATGCCAAGAGAATTCTAGTGTTATCAAAAACATTTCAGGAAGAAAATTTTGGTAATGCACGATGGGAGCACAGCATTTGAGTCCAGTTATTCATGGTATGTGGAAGAGGAAAATGGAAGCGTTTGTTGTGTGGTGCTGTATGAAGCTATTAAAAATTACGTGAAATGATGAAAGAAACATTATGGTTTATCTTCTCGTCGACACTGTGGTCATCATAGTCGGAGCACACGCCCGGATAGTTATTGTCATGGATGAGAGAGGAAATCGGCCATGCCCTTTCAGAAAATTATTTGGTATGATTAAATAACGAATGAGAAGGTTCTTTGCAGAATAGGGGATGAAAGGAACTGGCAGAAAAGAAGGGATTAGATGACAGAGCACGTGTTAAGACATGAGAGGGAGTTAATAATGTCACCTCTAATAATATTTTAAGAGTTATGTTTCAATGTGTTTTTCTTGTCCACAAATAAGACTGTAGCAATTGAGGAAAGCGAGCAGCGGGGTGTGCAATAGACAAAATTATTAAAAATATTACAGTTTGTCTCTTATTTCATATCTTGAAGTTGCAGCTTGATGGTCTCGTTGTCTGTAAGAATATGATTTTAATAATATTGAGGATCAGGACTTCCGCCAGTCTGTTAATACTTATTTGTGCTTCAGATGACTGTTAATAAATGTCACTTATTCAGTTTTAACAACTTTGTTCAGTATTGCATTAAATGGCTGCCATATTGTCTAAAACACAATGTACAGTCTATTACAAAATCTGGTTCAATGAGTGCATCACTACTTTCATCACAGCTTGCATGTATTACATTCCATACAGTAAGCAGGACTCATTGGGTAGTACCTTGATAAACTGTCTTCATAAAATTTCTAAAATAACTGTTAACATCTTTAAAATAAATAAATGGTTGAGAAAAATTGTGAGATGTGGATATATGATTTAAACAAAGTTGTTTACTTACGTGTTTGTGGCTTGATATTAATATTGCTAGTAACATGTTTGAATGAAGTGCCTTGAAACAAAATATAAAAGGTTTTTGCACTGAGTACTGTGGTGATTGTTTACATTTAGGAAAAATTTGACAAATGTATATGTGGCTCTGTAGCACAGTGGTAGAGTGTCAGAGTGACAGACTATGAATCCAAAGTTCGCGGGTTCGATCCCCCCCGCTTCCGGGTCCTAGGATTTTTATCTGTCACTTTTCACTTTTTTCACCTCTTACAATGTTGCTGATGTGAAAAATACCGAGTAGCACCGTGGTTCGGAATCCACGTTAATCTGTTGGTCCCCCTATAACTGGATGAGTAAGTCAGTTCGACCATGCCTAGTAAAGCACCAATCTTGAAGTGTTGACTGCTTTTCGTTTTTTACATGTGAATTACCTGTAAATTTCAAGTGATTTCGGAAATAATATAGCATTTTAATGTTAATGAACTTACAGACTTCATTTTTCTGTGTGCAACATGGGGTATTTGGAAAGGTGAATATTGTCCTCTTTTAGTACCTTTAAAGCTAGATACATAACATCCGATATGCAAATCCCCATTAAGTACTTGTTTGCTATGTACTGAAATAGTTTTTAAGTCAAACAACGGTATATCATGTGGTTCATAAAACCTTCCGTTTTTGTAAACAGCGACCATACATTTACATATATAATATTTTTATTTTTTTAATGTCTTGGTCGCACTGTTTTTATTTTATAATTACGCGTTTCGATACATCATCATCAAATAACTTTTTTTTAAACGATGGTAATTAAAATACAACTTATTGGAGATGACTAACTAAAATATAAACTACCATTGTGTGGATGTCTAGTCAAGGTGTGGCGACTAGAACCTCTTGCCAAACTGGTTGTAATTGACACACCTTGACTAGACATCCACAATGCAAGTTTATATTTTAGTTAGTCATCTCCAATAAGTTGTATCTTAATTGCCAAACTTATTTGATGATGTATCGAAACGCGTAATTATAAAATAAAAACAGTACAACCAAGACATTTCCAAAAAAAAAAAAAAAAAAAAAAAAAAAAAAAAAAAAAAAAAAAAAAAAAAAAGCATGTATCATTACGTGGCATACCAAGGAAATATAAGGTTAACGGTTACATTATCAGTGTTGACATTTCTAAAAGCAAGTTGTATATACGAGTACATTTAGAATCGGGTATCAAATTCTTCAGTATTGAAGTTGAGTCTTCTGTGACGATATAAGCTGCAGAGGATGAAAACGGTAGGGAAAGAAAGAGATTGGAAAACAGCCAGGAAATAATAGAGACTTTAGACTGCAAGTGTTACTTTGTAGCAGAAGAATTCGTGACGGGTTGCAAATACTGACGACCTTCCAAACACACAAAAAAGGTATCTTTTTCGACCGGATAGATGTTAAGTGTGCACGTCCGCATATTTTGTAAACCTCTGTTGCATTGTTGGAGAATGTGTAACGAATTTATAAATCTACACACGTGGGTAGTCATGAATTGGCTTCCAGATTAAACGCCTGACATTTAGCTACCAGAATTTGGCAGCGTCTCGCACACTGCCACGCAAGGATAATTCCTAAGGATCTGTTTCTATTGTCAATCGACAAGGTGTGAGCCTCGAGTGCTGGCTAATTTACGGAAACGACATGTCCGTGGCGGGAACCGCCTTCAGAACTTTAAAGCCCGCAGCGGCGCGCGAGGCACCTGCGTTGGGATCAGGAGGCAGAGCGCGGCGCGCCTCAAGGACTCCGCCGTCACGCAACACGCTCAGCCGCGTCCCTCCCCTTCCTCTTCACCCACTGACTGGCTTTCCGTTTTCGTCTGCAGACTCTCTGTGCGTCATTGTGTGCTCTAGGCGCGTGGCACACGCCACAGAGATACAGCGGCGGGACCTGACGAGCCTGCGGATGAGGCAGAGGTCGTGTCCAGCCGGCCGGCCGCAGGTTTCCCGTTCTTCCTCTAAATTAGTGAAAGGACTTCCGCGAAGGCTACTTTGGCGAAAGGCTCCGCCGAATTCCTTCCACATTTCCCTCTGAACCCCGCTTGTTAAACACCATCATCGTGAACGGAAAATTACCCTTCCTTCCATACGTAATGATTCGATGCATCCCACTGTGGGCTGGAACAGCGGCCAACGAAGTAGGAGAAAAGTGTTTACATTTTTCTACGAGGGTTGTACCAAAAGTAAGGTTCCCAATGAGCTACAGCCTCGAGGGAAGGTGCTAGCCTACATCCGACAACAGCGGTTCCACCACTCTCGAGCCTACCCGTCCGCGATTGGCCACGTCACTGAGTGTTGGCTTGGCAGTCGTCAGAGATGGACCCGCTCCCGTCAAGTGCGAGGTTCGAGCAGTAATCCGGTTTCTCTACTCAAGGAAGTTACCGCCCGTGGATATTCATCGGCAACAAACTGAGGTTTATGATGAAGATTGTATGTCCGTTCTGCACGTCCGCAAATGCTGCAGGGCTTTTGTTGAGGGTCGCACGGAAGTTCACGATGAAGAACGAAGTGGAAGACCGACAGCTTCGGATGCGATTGTCCAGAACATCAACAGTGAGCTGCTCAAATATCGGAGGGTCACTGTCCGTGAACTTTTTGAACGCATTCCTGAAGCTTCCCGCGGCACAATTGAAAGAATCTTAACAGAAACGTTGGCTTATAGCTAGGTGTGTGCTCGCTGGGTCCCCCAGATGTTGACTGATGGACACAAGGAGCAACGCCTTGTCTGTGATCGCAAGTTTCTTCAACAATGTGAGGGAGGAGGTTGTTGGACTCTGTTGGGTGATGAAACGGGGGTGTTTCATTACACCCCCGAAACAAAGCAACAGTTTCGTCAGTGGTCGCTCCGGTTCACCGCCACCAGAGAAAAATTAAACAAATGTAGTCGGCATGAAAGGTTATGGCGTCTGTGTTTTGGGATCGTAAGGGAGTACTCCTCATCTATTTCATGCAACCTTTGACGACAATAAACGCAAACAGATATTGTGAAACATTGACCAAACTGCTGCGAGCAATCCAAAATAGCCGGAGAGGACGACTGACGGAGGTAGTAGCGCTTCGTCACGAAACGCTCGACCCCACGTCGCTCGTCAAACACAGAAGCGTTTGAAGAAATTTTGAGTGGTCTGTTATGCCCAAACCCTCATACAGCTCGGACTTAGCCCCCAGCGATTATAACCTCTTCCCCAAGCTAAATGAACACTTAGGTGGCAAACGCTTCAAGAGCGACGATGAAGTTTGAGCAGAGGACATACGCTTCCTCAACGGGTTGGCAGGAGACTTCTTCGACTTAGGAATACAAAAGCTGGAGCACCATCTTCAAATGTGTGTCGAAAAAATGGAGACTTTGTTGAAAAATAGACAAACATGTGAGCTTTTCAACGATGTATAAATTAATAACAATAAAAATTATTTTCTACTTGTAGAAAATATGGGAACCTTACTTTTGGTACAACCTTCGTATACCAAACTTTCATGTTGTCTAAGGCCTACCCGCTTCGTTGCAAGGAACATAACTGGATCATCCTCTTATAGCCCAGGAATGTTTGTTATACAGTATACTTGCTTGCTAACTGCTCTTTATGAGTATGCAGTGGGAGATGATCAGACAGGTGGAAGGACTAGCAGAAATCCTCAGGTAACACACAAGATGTTAAACTTAATTGACAAAAGGGGATAATATAAAAATATATGAAATGATAATAATTTCGTGTGGCTCAGTGGCCTGGAGCAAGTCTTAAAATTGGACGCCACTTCGGTGACTTGCGTGTCCCTAACCTAGTACAGTTATCCAACTGGGGAAAGGGGAGCTACAGTTTACCTTGGAACCCGAACCATGTGTTGTTTCTGACGACTTGCCTCATCGTTCAGAAGTGTGACCGAAAAAGTCCGTACCTGATCTGGTTTCAAACCTCTATCCCTTCAATTCCCCCGCGACCACCAGGCCTTATGTAAAGAGCAAAAGGAAGTAAAGGAGGATAAAAACTGAGGTTGACAAGAAGAGCAGATTGGCTAGGAAGGAGTGGGCTTGAAAGCAAAAGCAAGTCCACAGACAAATATATAACTAGAGGAAAAATAGATATTGTCTGCAAGAAAATTAGAAATATTTTTAGAGAGAACAAAGCACAAAATGAATATCACGAATTCAAGTGAAAACCAGTACTCAGCACAGAAGAGAAACGGATGACCTTTGGTCCCTTAAAAGCACAAACCGACCAGAAAGGTGCAAGAAATATTGTGAAGACTTGTACAAAGGAGATGAATTTGTCTTGTAGAAAAACAAGAGGAAGTAGATGAAGATGAAATAGGTAAAGGTAAAGCAGTCAACAATCCGAAGGTTGGTTTGAACACCACAGTGGTTTACTAGACATGATCCTGTTTGGAGGTGGTATGGCATTGCCATTCCTCCGTGTTGAAACATCCTCGTTGCCATTTGTTGAGTACTCGTCCCTGGTTAGCCTGTCTTGCAGGAAAGGTACGGTGCAGGAAGCGTTGTCATCTAGAACAGTTATATAGATTATTAATACAAGTTTTATTGTCTGAAGAATATAATACTCAACTTCTATCTGTTCTTCTCTCTTCTCGCGGCGTCGTCTCCTATACGATGCTAGCTGCGCTGAGACCTAGTGACTAGTCCAAGAATTTGGGAAAAATGGTTGCAAAAATTATTACCTGAAAACAAAAAATATGAGTGTGTAGGAAATTAAATTTCAAGAAGAGTTTTTATTTTATAAAACTCGAGCCTAGGTGGCGAAATTTGACGAAAAATTCGCAAAGTTCCATAAAACTGTTTTTATTAAATAAGTAAAAAACGATAACTCCGATGGGAAAATGTCAAAGCAGAAAGTTGTAGCCCTGAAGACAACCTACCGATTGCTGTTTTGTATGTATCAATTGATTTGATACGTTTTGAATTATATCGAAAAAACACTTAAAATTCATTAAAAACTAGATTCCTTATAACTCGACAACATCCACGTTTAAAAAGTTACTATTTACCACAAGTATGGGACGAAATAAGTCAAAAAAGACCTTTTTTGAAAATAATAAAAATATCCAGTATTGTTTGAGATATATCGATTTTTTTGAAAAAAAAAAAAAAAAAAAAAAAAAAAGACCTAGAAAATTGACTAGAGTTGGTCAGGGGATCGACCTAGAGTAACGGTTCTCCATGTGTTTTCTTCGTGAAGAGTTGTAATATCATACTATTAAATAATTTCTTACGTCGTGCAGACGCATGTCGGCCTAGATATAGCAGCTGTAGAGGGCGCGCGTCTACGGCTACTCCCTCCAAGAGCCGCGGCGCCGGCCTGCGCTGACTTACCCAGCCAGTTAAAGGGGGACCTACAGTTTAACGCGGATTCCGAAGTAAGGGGCTACTCGGTATTTTTCACATGAGCAACACTGCTTAGAGGTGAAAGAAGTGGAAAGTGACAGATAAAAATGCCAAGATTTTTTTTTTCCTCTATTGGTAGTTCATTGCGGACGCTGATCGTATTTGTTCGTTGATGTTCGAAGTGTTGTTGGCTCAGCTTTTTTATTACAGAAGGCGTTGAGCCCCCTGACCGGGCGCGCTGAGCCACGGCGCCCGGCAAGACCTGGTGGGGATCGAACTCGTGACCTATGGATTTATAGTTTGGCATTGTACCACTGTGCTACGAAGCCGAATAACTGACAGACCCTGAAATACTGAGTCAAAATAAGGACTCAAGGAATACATAATATTCCCCCTGAACTACTGTTGGAATTGTAAAAAGATATAAAAAAGCCAAGACCGCTGATCATCAATTTTTATTTACGACGACCGGTTTCGCTGAACTATGTCAGCATCATCTGGTCAAATAAAATATTTTACATGGCCATAATCTTGTAATGTCAATCAGTTGTTATATAACAATTTACAGTGCATAGGTGCACTATGTCATTATAATAAAACATAATTATCACGTGAGTTTGTTATTGTCACTCACTGTGATAATTATGTTTTATTATAATGACATAGTGCACCTATGCACTGTAAATTGTTATATAACAACTGATTGACATTACAAGATTATGGCCTTGTAAAATATTTTATTTGACCAGATGATGCTGACATAGTTCAGCGAAACCGGTCGTCGTAAATAAAAATTGATGATCAGCGGTCTTGGCTTTTTTATATCTTTTTACAATATCTTAATTGGATCGCCTCCTAGAACGTAAACCAACTCAATACTGTTGGAATATTCGTCAAGATTCTATTTCACTGTGTGTATAAGATGTATGAGCCGGAGGAAGTACCTAAACACTTCAAGAATGTAATATTTCAAATGAAACCAAGTGCAAACACCTTAAGAGACTTGTCCTTGCTGTTAACAATGGATGTGTGAAAAGTTCTACGAAGCCAAAAGCTTTCTTACCTTGTCAGCGTCAAATCTTCACTCAGTCTGAATCATGACTTCAAAAGAAAAAAATCAAATAAAAGTATCCATGATTTTTGCCCCGCATTTCTGGAACCTACGCTTAATGCGTTTTCTCGGAGACCATTTCTAGAGCAAGTTAGACAGACATCCCTTTCCAACGAATACATATTCTACTCCATGAAAATTCGATTGAGGCCTATTTCGCCTGATGTAAAAGAGGTTGGGAGCAACGTATTTGAAGTAAGAGGATTGTCAACGCTGAGGGCTGTACCGTGCATCTTGAACTAGAAACGGCGTCATTAGCCAGCAGCAATGAAGAGGAATCGAGGGAAGGCCTCTCCGTGGCTCGTTAACCTGCCGTGCCGCTGCAGCTGCCGGCATATTGTTTGTCCTTGCAGGGCTGCTCATTGCGCTACGCCGCGCTGGATTACCGACCGTTTCATTCCGCCGCGACCTCCGTTTTCCCAGTAACACTGCAGTTAGCCAGGCTCGCCAGAACTAACAAGAACCGCGCACGGAATAAACAGCGTTGGTGTTAAAGGAAAAACAACGGTAATTTCTGATGTAGTTTGCGCGTCTATAAAGGAGAATTACAATATATGGTGGGGATTTTCTGCAGATATCCAAGAAACTTCAATTTTTGTTATTTTTCCCATACATTTCTCGGGACGTTTCTACTATCATTGTAAGAATATTGCCTGTTGGAGGTCGTCAAAAAATCTCAAACTTTAGAATGCGTAATAGTATACTCTAGTAATAATAATTTCGTTATTGAATGTTGTAGCAAATCACAACTAATGGGTCGCAACAACAATTTCGCAGTGAAAGTTAAAAATTTTGAATAAAAAAAAGATAATAATTAACTTCAAACAATCACTGTGGTAATTAATTAAGCTTGGCCCTATCTGACTTAGCATTGACTACACCCTCCAACTAGCACCTCTTACGATTCACGAACAGCACAACTTCACTAATAAATTGTGTCAGAATTCATGTAGTGGTGATGGCGTGTTCGTGTTATAATCAAAATTGTAATAGCAGATAAACTCAGATTGCAATGATAACTCCGTGGTGCAATGAGCTTCACAAATACTACAGTCAAAGTTCTCAATAATTTTGATATTATTGTTTAAAGCATTCAAGTTCCTTATAAAACTTTACGTAAACTATTTTTTTAATTGTTTCCAGGGCCTGGGTATCGTACGCGTGTAACTGGCTGAGCAGAGTTTGGCATTTAACGTATTTCAGAAAAAATTACTTCAGTCGAGTCTGCTAAAACTACCGTAATACTTTGAATACTGTTAGCCTGGTTACTTTCTATGTAAATGAAACCAAATTTACTTTACTTGCAAACTCTCTTGCACTTTAATTACTAGTCTCTGTGGTTGTAACACGTTTAGCAATTCTTTAAATCGTCTAGCAATTTCTTTAGGACTGATCGTAATTACTTAGAAAATGATTGAACTTGTTAGTCAATGTACAGGCTTGCATAATCAACATAATCTAATAATGGAGATAATGGGGTGACTACAACTACTTACAAAATTAAGACTGGTTTCAAAATAAGTCATGTATAATTGAACCAAAGTTCTGATTGGGTTGACACTACATTTACATGCATACAAAATAAAATGTTACAAAAGTAGTCATCTGCTTTCGTCGTCTTCGTCGTGAAGTCCAAACAAGACAGATATGATTACAATCGGTACTCTTACTACAACAACGATCACACTCGGTGACAATAGACTTGATACCAAACAATTACTTTTCTTGCACACATGGAAAAGGATTACACTGATCGCGTATAAATAAACTTATTTCGCACTTCGTTCAATACATTAAACAGTACGCCTCTCAGGCTTATTGCAATTGCATAAAACTCGCGCCACACTGCGCCTACCGTGCCTCTGCACCATCAACAAAACATCTACGTGTTTACTATAGCGAGTCCGCTCCGCGACTGCATTTATGTCTTTACTTTGGCGAGTCCGCACCGCGACTGCTTCAGCAGCGCGACACTCACAGCTACTACTTCTGTGGCAAAGACAGTCTTTACCACAGGTTCAACATTGTCTCTGGCGCATTGCTAACTTACAAAGAATGTCCGTGCATTCATGTGGGTTTACACATACAGTACATGTTTACACTAGATGATTCAATATGGAAAGTGATGTTACATAACAAATATCTCTAGCATACAAGAAATGAAAAATACATGAACTAAACAAATTTAAGACAATGTATACATTACTTTAAATCAAACTGTAAGATACACCAACAGGTGTACTCTTACATCATAAGTGGGGATTTCTTTATTGTGGTTCTGAATATTACAGTAGTACTGCACAAATATAATTTTGATACACATCTAAATGTTTTTGAAAGTTTATTCACTGTATAGTTCGCTACAAACTGGCAAATGATATTATCTGTTTAAGTTTTATCGGAATCCGACATGGCAGAAGGTACCTTGTAAAAAACTTTGCCGAGAGAGGGAGAGGTGTAAACGAACAGAGAGATGGGAGAAAAAAAAGATGGGTGTAGAGAGAGGAGGGAAGGGGAGGTGGACTCCGAGAATGTAGAATAAATAAATACCCAGGCAACGTCGGGTTTACAGCTAGTATATATTCTAGCTGCACAACCACAATAAAGAAAGCCGTGCCGTGATAGCACAAATATGTCGAAACATGTACGGATAACATAACAAAAATTGAAGTGTCTTGCATACGTAGGAATATCCTCACGCTGCGGTGGAGTAGCCGAAAGGTCTAAGGCGCCTCGCTGCGGATGGCGCGGTTGCTCGCCGTGGAGGTTCGAGTCCTCCCTGGGGCATGTATGTGTGTGTGTGTGTGTGTGTGTGTGTGTGTCTGTGTGTGTTGTCCTTACTTTACTTTGCCTTAAGTAGTTTGTAAGCTACGGACTGATGACCACGCTGTTTGGTCCGATACATTTACCAACAAACATTTGAACATTTGAATATCCTCACCATGTATCTAAGCAAGGAAGGAACAAAGAAGAGCCTCAACATCAAAAGAAGAGAGTTCAGTTGTTAGTAATTCTATGAGACCAAAGTTCTGTGGTCATTGATTCCCATACTTACCTTTCCTAAGGACATCACACTTACACACACATGCCAGAGGGAGGACTCGAGCCTCCGGAGGAGCGTCCGCCTAGTACTTGACATGTCGCGTAGAACCTCACGGGCTTTCCACGTTGATCTAGGACAGTAACTAACCTTGATTGGCCGATAAGAATGTAAGAGCTTACCCCTTGTGGCGTGTCTCCTATTCTTCTTTCCTTTTTTATTTTTGAATCAAAGTGAGAACGATATGATCCTTACGAGAATCATACTGCCGGTGAGTCGCGGGCTGGAAAGGCGCCGTGTGTACCAGGGCAATGCCATTGGATGCACAGAAGACCGAGAATTCTGCGGACGTAAATTGTGGGTCCGACAGGTCATAATTGTCTCTGGTAGGCCTTCAATGGCGAAGACGCGAGTGAGTGCCTGGATGATGTGGGTCGATTATGTGGAGGACATCCGGGAGACATAAGGAAATCCAGGACTGCAGTAAGCCACGAGCAGCCAGAAAGGGGCCTGTGAAGTCCAAATGGAGCCTGGACCAGGGGTTGATGCCTCTGGCCATGGGAAATACCGACGTGCAGGAGCAGCTTGTTTGCTTTGGCAGGAGGGGCAGGTTGCTACCATAGAGGTGATATCTGCGTCGATGCCCTTCCAGTAGACATATTGGAGTGCAACGCGTTTTGTTAGCACGATTCCCAAATGACCACAAAGAAGCAGGCTTCAAACCCCAGGGGCTGAACCAGGCGAATGATCTCCCGCAGGACTAAGTCCTCTGCAGCCTGCTTGGCTACTAGTCAACGGGATGGGACGCGAGAGTGTGTTCTACTTCTGCATCTAAGGGGCAGAATACTACTGGGTCAGCGATAAATGGAGGATCCTGACCTAATAGGAGCCGGGAGAGAAAATCTGCATTGGCATGGTTGGTCGTCGAGCGATACTTAATATCATAAGAGTAATTAGCTAGAAATAAGCCCTACCGTTGGAGGCGTCTAGCCATTTTTGTAGGGATGTTTGCATCACACCGAAAAAGAGGCAGCAGGGGTTTGTGGTCGGTCAAGATGGTAAAATGACGACCATAAACATAGTCGTGGAACTTTTTTAAAGTGAAGACTATGGCCAAGGCCTCCTTTTCAATTTGCCCATAGTTGCACTGTGCGGGTGTCAATCTTTTGGAGATGAACTGGTCGTTCCAGCCCATCGAAAGGACTGCACCCACACCATAATCAGAGGCATCTGCCTCAACAATCACAGGGAGCGATGGGTCAAGGGCACAAAGACATGTGGGCTGTAGCAAG
Organism: Locusta migratoria; assembly: GCA_026315105.1. Classification (NCBI taxonomy): domain Eukaryota; kingdom Metazoa; phylum Arthropoda; class Insecta; order Orthoptera; family Acrididae; genus Locusta; species Locusta migratoria. The sequence goes on from CM048751.1 coordinate 129,073,994, forward strand.
GCCTGCTTGAGATTGGGGAAGGTACTTTCACATGCCATGTCCCAATTCCATGTCACATTCTTACGTAAGAGACGGCACAATGGGGCTGCGGTGGTTGAGGCATTTGGAATGAATTTCCTGTAATAATTCAGGTAGCCCAATACGGATTGCAGCTGCTTGACGTCCGAAGGGGACGGTAAATCCTGCATGGCTTGGACATAATGAGGCAGCGGCCGAATACTGTGGCACTGAGGACGTGGCCTAAGTATTCGACTTGAAGGAGAAAAAATTGACATTTTTCCAAATTGCAATGAAGGTTGGCTGTTTGAAGAACAGGAAAAAGGATATCCAGGTTGTCCGCTAGGTGTTGAGCGGACTGTCCGACAACAATGATATTATCCAGGTAGTTGGCAGGGCAAGAGACATCCTTAGTAAGACTTTCGAGGAACCTCTGGAAAATCGCTGGGGCACTCGCGATCCTAAAGGAGAGCCTATTATAGCGGAAAAGTCAAAGAAATGTTGATAACCAGTTAGTTTCGGGACGCCTCGTCTAAAGGAAGCTGTAAATATGCCGCCTTGATGTCCATTTTCGCGAATTTTGATCATTATTTCCTAACCCAAAGTAATTACTTTTAACCTGCAGAAATAGAGAAATTTTGTATTTTTGTAGTTAGTGGATTCGCATTGCACTCTTGCGGATTCTGTAGTTAGGTTTGACTTTGCTGCAGCCGCAGATTTGGCAGTAATTTTGGGAGCAGTGTCGGATATACTGCTTCCTAGGTAGGCCGTAAATTAGCGTTAACTTGCAAGTGAGCTACGACAGGAATTGTTGAATTGAGACATAAATTGCAATTAGTAAATTACATAGAAAATTTAATTCTCATTATTCAGACAGTTTCAGTCATTAATGAGTCAGCCTGTTACCTACCAGAGTTTAAATTGCTTACACTCAATGAATAAAGCCACAGGGTTAGAATTTGTATTTATTATTTGTTTGGTTTTTGTTCAAAGTCACGTTGAAACACTTTGTAAAGTTTTCATTTAAAGTGCAGATTGATTAACAATCACCCGTGACACACACAACAACATAGAATTCCTCAAGAAGCCACTCTGGTACGGTTGAAGCAATTTTTACAACAATCTAAATTTAATTGACAATTTCCAATTTTATTGACAACTTTCAACGTTGCAAGCTCCTGAAACATCTGAGTGGAGATGCTACAAAGCCATCACGTAATCCCACTGATGTGGCACGTCAACTGCTTAAAAATGGGAAGACTAGGGGCCGTAGGACTCGAGTTCCAAAAGTACGAGATTTGGGAAACGATAACTGAAAGCCGTTTTCTACGTCAGAACCGAAATCGACTATGACGAATATGAAAATAAATAAAACGTAAAGAGTGGATGAACTAAGAGTTGAGCAAATTAAAAACTTCGCCCCAAAGCTACTCGAATGGCTACGAAAACAGACGAGCGCTTGCGTAGCCAACTTGAAAATATCAAACTATCAACAACTGCCGTAACTAAATGTAGCCAAGATTGATTTTTTGCAGTCCTTTGTTTTTTGACTATCAGTTTCAGTGAACGAAATCACCATCTTCAAATCAAAATATTCGTCATTCGCTTGCACGTGAGTGACTAATTAGATATTTGAAACCGGTAGTCAGAAAAAAAGGACCGCAAAAACGATCTTGGCTACTAAAGATATTAGACTGAAGCAGAGACATTGAATTAAAATTCATGCCGGAGCCGAGTTTCGAACCCGGGACTTCCTGCTTACTCGGCAGGTGCCATAACAACTTTTTTAAATCTTTTTTCCTTGCTCTATTGGTAGTACGGTCCATTGCGGTCGCTGGCGCAGTTTGTTCGCCGTTGTTCGCTATGTTCTTCGCTCAGATTTTTTACTACAGAGAGCGTTCTGCCCTGTGACAGGGCGCGCTGAGCCACAGCGACCTAGTAAATATGCTTACTTCACGGACTATCTCATGTTCCCTTATAGCTACGTATCAATGTTTCCAGGGCTCGCTACAGTAGAATAGAACCCTTGCAACGAATGTTAACGTGAGCGATCCTGCCTTATACCTTAGGCACAAGTGATGTGTAAATATGAAATAAAGTCAAGAGACGTATTTTGTCTCGATATGTATTAAAGATATTAAACTGAAGTAGAGGCATTGAAATAAAATTTATACTACGGCCAGGATTAGAACCCAGGGACTCCTGGTTACTAGGCAGGCGCCATAACCACCTTTTTTTCTGGATGTGTAGTTCTGTTTCTTGTGGTCGCTGATCGTGTTTGTTCATTGTGGTTCTTGGATCAACATTTTTTTAAATTTATTTATTATTATTATTATTATTATTATTATTATTATTATTATTATTATTATTGCAGAGGGCGTTTATTCAGCCTTCTGACCGGGCACGCTGAGACATGGCGCACGGCAGCACTAGAGACTTAATACATATATGGTGACTGCACCGATTGTCTTAAGGCACGTATACTGCTGAGTGGTTATGGCGCCTGCCCAGCAAGCAGGAGGACCTAGGTTCGAATGCCGGCCGCAGCACAAATTTTAATTCAATATCTGTACTTCAGTGTAAAAATTAAACATGTAAGATATCGAGACGAAAATATTTCTCTGGACATTGTTTATTCGATATTTATAGATCTTAGCTCCATTCCGTCCGCCTGCGCAGTCTAACGAACAGTGTGGTGGGTTATCACGTAGAGGGCCTTTGTTCGATTTCCGGTCGGGTTGGAGATTATCTCCGCTCGAGGACTGGATGTTGTATCGTCCTCATCATCATTGACACGCAAGTCGCCGAAGTGGCTTCAGCTCAAAACACTTGCACCAGGCTAGCTGAACACGATCCCGGTCGGTGTCTAACGGCCATAAATGTCACACGAAATCATCAATTATCAGCTTCTAACGTCCATCACCTCTTTTCGGAATGACTCAAACTGAGCCCTAATATATTCCTGAATCACGGAAATGTTTATTAGTTCTCAGTCTATAACGAAATCATTCCACTGTAGGTGAAGTTGAACTTATCTTATATGCTGGCTGAAGTCCATTGCGTTGTGATTTGTCTTCGGCATTCACTAAAGAATTTGATTTTTACAGGATATTTTCATAAAGTAAATCCATCTTAGTTGATATGGAAACGATTTTATTTCCACTTAAACATTGCACAATAAAAAAAAATGCAGCAGCAAGCCAACAGAGCTGCTTACAGGTTTCTGACCACTCAACTAGTGAATAAAACATGGTTTCTCTCAAACATCTTTCTACATGACTGCGTAATAAGATTGATGACAAAGTTTTGTAATTCACTATTAAACAATATTCTTTTCCATTAAATATGCCAAAATACAGAAATTTAAACATTACATTTAAGCTTCGACTATTTATGTCAATGTATGTACTTGTTTCATGACATTTGTATTTAAATGTAGTACACAAATTTAACGTCATCCTTTTGACTAGTGTTTACAGTCGTCAAATTATTTACATTATGTGTGTTTTCGAAATGCACACATATTTGTTTTGCCAATAGTGTGTAGGCGTACTATTATTATGACATGGTATTTTAATGTGTTTCGGTTTGCGGTCAAATTATTTATTAATACGGATTTGTATATGGTTGTCGTAGTTTTGTTAATTTCTAAGATAGTTTCTTAGTACCAAACGGATTATTAATTTTAGTGCATGAAAAATTATCAGTATTTAATTTAGGATTTAGTGATATATAAAACATGGTCTGCCCTAATTTATTTAAACAAAAGGTATATATGAAATCATGTTGTGCAATAGTTGTAACATGTAGTATTATTGTTTTTATACAAATTAGTAACTATATAGGTTCAGCAATATCCAAAACTAAGTGTAAGGCATTTTTAGTGTTTGCAGCTATTTTTTACGAAAGTATAAAAAACTGAAAATTACGTAAAAGGTCAGGCAAAGTTACATTTAAATCAATGTACCATTTCTTAAAAGCGTTTTACTAATATTGTTGATAGAATTTCAAACAGAAGGCGAAAATATGATATTACATGTCCGGTAATGAAGTTATACTTTAGGTATCAGATATTTCGTGTTTCTATGTTGGCAACTGATTTTTAGGAGTGTTCAACATAGCAGAAACGTTACAAGCTCCATTCCGATATGGGAGTTGTTGATTAACTCAATTATATCGCCTCCTTCCTGAAATGTTAGGTAATGAAAAACATCAAAGATGTGGACGAAAGCTCAACTGGTAGCAGTGCTAAAACCGAGGAAATCTCTCAACTGATCCCTTAAATGTTTTGGCCTATGTAGAAAAGATTTGAGGGCGTTACGGATTACCTGGCACTCTACATCTACATCTACATGTGATACTCTGCAAATCACATTTAAGTGCCTGGCAGAGGTTTCATCGAAACACCTTTCTACTATTTTATCTCCCATCCCATTCTCGAATAGCACGCGCGAAGAAAGAAAACCTGAATCTCTCCGTTCGAGCTCTGATTTCTCGTATTTTATTCTGATGATCTTTTATACCTATGTAAATTGGAGTCAACAATATATTCTCGCATTCGGAGGAGAATGTTGGCGATTGGAGCAAGTAGCCCATGCCGCAACGATAAGCGCCGTTGTTGTAATGATCCCCATCCCAGATGCTGTATCATTTCCGTAACGCTGTCTCCCCTGTATCGTGACAATACAAAACGACCTGCCCTTCTTTGGACTTTTTCGATGTCCTTCGTCAAACCAACCTGAAAAGGATCCCACACTGTGCAGCAACACTCAATTATATCGCATATACTACAATTATATCGCATACATTACAAGCGTAGTGTATGCAGTCTGTTTAGTAGTTCTGTTGCATCTTTCAGGGGTTCTGCCATTATAACGCAGTCTCTGATACGCCTTTCCCACAACATTATCTACGTGTTCTTTCCAGTTTAAGTCTGAAGTAATAGTAATTCCTAGGTATTTTTTGGAGTTTGCGGCCTTCAGTTTAAATTGATTTATCTTGTAAACAAAGTTTAACGGATTTCATGTGAACGTCTTCACAGTTCTCATTATTTAGAGTCAATTACCAATTTTTACACCATAGTGATATCTTATTTAGATCGTTCTGCAGTTTACTAGACGCTAAATGACGACGTCATATGCAAACAAGAGAGCTGCTTAGATATTTTCCCAAATCATTTATGTAATTAAGAAGCAGCAGAGGACCAATAACAGTACCCTGTCTAACGCCCGATATCACCTCTGTGTTAGACAATGCCTTACCATCGAATACTACAAAATGTGTCCTTTCTTACCTGAATATAAGTGTGACCTGTGTAACTTTCCAATCTTTTGGTACAGATCCTTTTTTGGCTGTTAAGTAAGGAGCTATATCTTCAGCGTAATCAGAAATCTAATGAGTATACAGTCCGGATCAGCAGACTTGTTCTTGTTAAGTGATTTCAGTTGCTTCACTACTCCGAGGATATCTACTTGAACGTTACTCATACTGGCCTCCGTTTGTAATTCGAAATCTGGAATATTGGTTTCGTCTTCTTTGGTGAATGAGTTTATAAAAGCTATGTTAGGAAATCTGCTTTAGTAGCGCTACCATCGGAGGATCGCCATTACTATCACGTAGTGTGGGTATTGTGTTTTGCTCATAGTATGTTTAACATATGACCAGAATCTATTTGGGTTTTCAGTCAAATTTCGAGAAAGAGTTTCGTTTTGAAAAGTATTGTAGGCATCTCGCATTGTAATCCTCGTTAAAGTTCGAGCTTCACTATAGGATCGCCAAACCTGGGGATTTTGTGGTCGTTTAAATTTAGCATGCCTTTTCCGTCGCTTTTGCAACCGTGTCATGACCGTTTTTGTGTACCTTCTTTTATTAATTTATCTGGTATAAAACTGTCAATTGCTGTTGATACCACTTCTCTGAATGTCAGCCACATCTGGTCTTCAGTTATGTTTAGTGTTAGGAACGAGTGGAAACTGTCTTTCAAGAAGCAATGTATCACATTTCTATCCCCTTTCCTGGACAAATATACTGCCGGCCGCGGTGGCCGAGGGGACTGAGGCGCTTCAGTCACGGTCTGCACGGCCACTACGGTCGGGGGTTCGAATCCTCCCTCGGGCATGGATATTTGTGCCGTCCTAGTTCGTAAGTAGTTTATAAGTAGTTTGTAAGTTTAGGGACTGATGAACCCGTAGTTAAGTCCCATAAGCTGTACAAACATTTGAACAAATATACTTTTCGTTTATTTTTGGTAACTTCGGGATCTTCGATATTCAATCTTACTACGGCAGCTCTGTGTTCACTAATAGCTGTGTCCGTTGGGCAGACCCGAACTGCGCATTTTTAATGGCTATTAGAAGGGTACTCTGGGAAGGACAGTTAATAATCCCACACTCGAACTGGGCAACTTCCGCTGACACGTATCAGGACAATCCGACCCAAGGCGTTTCTGGTCCTAACTAAACTCGCCAGTCCTGTGAATGACACCAGCTCGCTGACATCTGTGTAGAATCACACAGTGTTTCGTTTTCTACTTCGGTTTAGTCGTGGAGGCGAATAATACAGCAGAAGGTCACAATTTGCAACCTGTTATTAGTGATTGTGGCATTTTATCTGTGACGGTTATAAATTCAAACCTTACAGCAACGGAAGGACGTGGATGGCGATGCTGCGGAAAAAGTTCGCGGTGTGCTGTTATTTACAGTAGGCAGCGTTTGGAACAACCACAAGACTACAACGCGGATTACATAACTGAGAACTACATTGATGAAGAAGATGCAGCCTTTGCTCAAAACGTTTGGGCAGCAGATTGCGCTTCCTGTGGAGGACGACTAACGCTTGCGAAAGTTTTGATTCCCGATACAATGCTTCATGTGAATCTCAAATTCAAATGTTTGTAAAACTTATGGGACTTAATTGTGGGGTCATTAGTCCCTAAACTTACAAACTACTTATCAAATAACTTATACTAAACACAACAAAAACATCTAAAATGATTTCCAGTTCATGGTGTACAGCAATCAGTGAGAATTCAGTGAAAATTCCTTTCATTTATAAGTACCAACATAAACTATTAACTTCTGTCCTGCTTAATAACCTCCCTTTCGTTAAATTTGTATTCAGATAGCTAGATTTCACCCGTCCCGTCTTATACATCGGCTTCCTATGTCACTCCCTACCCACATTCCCTTAGTTAGTCTGTAAAAGTCGGCGAAGCAGCACACCACGCCCGCCCACCGCCCGTGAGCGCAATTGTAAACATGGGCTTTTCTTCATTATCAGAGACCTCCGTTTCTATTAAGGTAACCGTTTCTATTAAGGTAACCTATGTTTCTTACATCTTTACCGAGTATGTTCCAACTGTAATTCGTTGTTAACCGATCGTTTGTACGGCTACAAGGAAATCCAAAAATTCCAGAAAAATAGAAACACCGCGAAACAACTTACGGTGTCACACCACGGGTAGCGCATTGTAAGCTTTGTTTACCATTTATATTGTCTTCTTAACACAAAATAAGCCCATGTACCATTATACCCGTTTTGTAATTTCGCCTTGTAATTTTGTGTAAATTCTGTCACGCAGACTAAAGATGCCCTGCTAAAGGGCGAAACGCGTCATTAATTAATAAAACAATTTGCAATCAAGTTGGTTTTTTACTGGAGGAATATTTACAAAAACATCTATGTCCGAGGGAGAATTAGAACCTCCGATACGGAAGGCCGCGGGATCCGTAACGTGGCGCTTCAGACCGCTCGGCTACTCCCAAGCGACTATGTGCATCTCCTCACCCAAACATACGAGAAAGTAAGTTCCGTTTCAATTTATCTCCGCTGCAGCGCTGGGATTGCAGTTCCGCACATGCGCTGTAGACGATGTGTATCAAGGAGAAGAACGTGCGCCATTTGGAGATCGCTGTCAGTTACGTACGTTTTGTTGTGCTTGTTGGAAATGTCGGCGTTGATTGAAAATCCCGCCGCCTGTGAAATAGGTCGGTGATTCGGTTTCTGAATGCGAGGAAAGTGAAACCAAGTGAAATTGATCGGCAAATTATCGATGTTAACGGACCAAATGTGATGAGTGATTCGATGGTGACAAGATCCAGGAAAACCGTAGGTTTACAATTAGTGCTCTCGCTGTGGACTTCCCCCAAATTTCACTGTTTCCAATTGGTTAAGACACAGGCGGCAGATTTCTATGAAGAAAGTATACAAAACCTGGTGCCACGCTATGACAAATGCCTGCAAAATTTCGGCAGTTATGTGGGAAAGTAGTTTAAGAGTTGTAGAATTTTGTGTAATAAAAATTTCTTCTGTATCTGTGTACAATTTCATTTTATTAACCAAACGGAACTTACTTTCTGGACGCGCCTCGTATTTCAGTTTGTGAAAAGTCTGAAGCAGGAGCAAAATGATACTTATATATCAACTATCAGCATCCACACGGAGTCAGAAACCAAGGTGAGGCACGCTTTCCTGCACCAGAAATTAGAATTACTTAGGAATGGTGAAATTTGCAAATTACACTTTGTAAAGTGCGTTTCATACCAAGCAGTCATGAGCAGAAAATCAGCAAAACTAAATGCGTTTGTTTTCTGCCATTATTTTTGTATGTGAAATTTAATAAAATTTCTGTTTTTGTATATAATTGTTAGTTTTTTATATCCGGTTCCTTGGCACAGTATTGACATTATTCTTTAAGAACTCTACAAATAGGAGCAGAGGTTGTGCACTTGGTAAGTTTAGATCTGGACGGCCGGCCGCGGTGGCCGAGGGGACTGAGGCACTTCAGTCACGGTCTGCTCGGTCACTACGGTCGGGGGTTCGAATCCCCCCTCGGGCATGGATATTTGTGCCGTCCTTAGTGTTAGCTAGTTCGGAAGTAGTTTGTAAGTTTAGGGCCTGATGACCCCTTAGTTAAGTCCCTTAAGCTTAACAAACATTTGAACATTTTTTTTATTTTTATTTTATTTTATTTTTCCTTCTTTTTTTTTTGGCCGCTTTTTGCGAGATTGTGCAGTCGGTCTGTCGGGAGAAGGTTAAAGTTGCCCAGTTCGTGCGTGCCACTCAGGGGGCAGTTTGTGGACAGTTGCTCAGTTCGAGTCGTCCGTTGATCACTAACGTGTAGGAGTTGTCCAGTTCGGACGAGCCCTATCCGTTTTGATGCTCGTTATGAGCTGAGGATTATTTGTTGCTAAGAGATCAAGTGTGGTTTGACATCCATTTACAGTTCTAGTTGGCTCTTGAAGTAATTACTTGGAAGTAATTATCAGAGAACGCGTTTTGAGGCTGCCGCAGTATTTTCGGGATGCGACCATCTCGCTGGGTCCACCAGACGGTGCGGGGTGTGAGCCGCGGCCGAGTGAGGCGGTCACGGGGTCAGGCGGAAACGGCGGCGATTTCTCCCGCTGCTGCCGCCGCGTGTGTGCGCGCCTAGGAATGCCGTTCCACTTGGACACTCGCGGCCTGCCCCCGTCTCTCGTCCTGCAAACACACATTACAAAAAACAACGTGAGACGTCAACTTTTCCCGGCGTAATGAATGTTCAAACAACTTACGGGTATGCTGCCCGGTGACGACGTCGACAACCGCCGATATTTCGGCAGGAGGACACCCTGCTAAACATCTTGCTAGTTTGTTGAGGCCGGCCGCGGTGGCCGAGGCGCTCCAGTCACGGTCTGCACGGCCACTACAGTCGGAGCTTCGAATCCCCCCTCGGGCATGGATATTTGTGCCGTCCTTAGTCTTAGTTAGTTCATAAAGTAGTTTGTAAGTTTAGGGACTGATGAGCCCGTAGTTAAGTCCCATAGACTATAAAAACATTTGAACATTTAGTTTGTTGAGTCCAATGGTAGGCAGGCGTGAACACCACATTAAGAACTAGGCGGATTTCTTACGTCGATTGCAGGGAGCATCAAAACAGATACAGGTATTAGTGAACACAGAACTGTCGTAGCAAAACTGAACATCGAATGTCCCAAAGTTATCAAAAATAAACGAAAAATATATTTCTTCAAAATGTTCAAATGTTCAAATGTTTGTAGAGTCTATGGGACTTAACTACGGGGTCATCAGTCCCTAAACTTACAAACTACTTATGAACTAGCTACAACTAATGACGGCACAAATATCCATGCCCGAGGGGGGATTCGAACCCCCGACCGTAGTGGCCGTGAAGTCAGTGACTGAAGCACCTCAGTCCCCTCGGCCACCGCGGCCGGCATATATTTGTTCAGGAAAGCAGATAGAAACAAAATAAATTGCTTCTTGAAAGACAGTTTCCACTCGTCTCTAACGCTAAACGTAGATGTAGACCAGATGTGGCTCAAATTCAAAGAAGTGGTATCGATAGCAATTGACAGTTGTATACCAAATAAATTAATAAAAGAAGAAGGCGACCCCCCTTGGTACACAAAACAGAACAGGACACTGTTGCAAAGGAAAAACGAACACAAAATCCCCAGGATTGGCGATCGCACTCAGAAGCTCGAAATTTAGCGAGGAGTTCAATGCGAGATGCATACAATACTTATCACAACGAAACTCTTTCTCGAAATTTGACTGAAAACCCAAAGAGATTTTGGTCATATGTTAAATATACTCGGGGCAAATCACAAACAATACCTTCACTACGTGATAGTAATGGCGATCCTGCCGATGACAGCGCTACTAAAGCAGAGTTACTAAACATAGCCTTTAGAAACTCATTCACCAAAGAAAACGAAACCAATATTCCAGATTTCGAATTACGAACAGATGGCGTAATGAGTAACGTAGAAGTTGATATCATCGGAGTAGTGCAGCAACTAAAATCACTTAACAAGAACAAGTCTTCTGGTCCGGATTCTATACCCATTAGATTTCTATCTGATTATGCTGAAGCGATAGCTCCTTACTTAACAGCCATATACAAGCGCTCTCTCAAAGAAGTATCTGTACCAAAAGATTGGAAAGTTGCACAGGTCACACCTATATTCAAGAAAGCCAGTAGGAGTAACCTACTAAACTACAGCCCTATTTCATTGACGTCAGTTTGCAGCAGGGTTTTGGAACATATCCTGTATCCAAATATGAATTATCTCGAACAGAACGTTCTATTGACCCAAGGTCAACACACACAACTAGCTCTTTATTCACACGAAGTGATGGATGCTATCGAAAAGGGTTCGTAAATCGATTCCGTATTTCTTGATTTCCAGATAGCTTTTGACACCGTACCTCACAAACGGTTTTTAATCAAATTGCGTGGATATGGTTCACCGCCGATACAGGAGAGACAGTGTTACGCAAATGATACAGGATCTGGGATGGGAATCATTACAACAACGGCGCTTATCGCTGCGGCGTGGGCTACTTGCGAAACTCAAATCGCCAGCATTCTCCTCCGAATGCGAAAATATATTGTTGACTCCCACTTACATAGGTAGAAATGATCATCAGAATAAAATACGAGAAATCAGAGCTCGAACAGAGAGATTCAGGTGTTCTTCCCGCGCGCTATTCGAGAATGGAATGGCAGATAATGTAGTATAAAGGTGCTTCAATGAACCCTCTGCCAGGCACTTAAATGTGATTTGCAGAGTATCCCATGTAGATGTAGATTGCGTTTGAATGACTCTGATATTTTAGTGAGTTTTGATGTTCTGTCTCCCTCTTCACTCGCTTTCCTCTGTCAGATTCGTTGCAGCTAATTGCGATTAAGTTTGGTGTTGAGTTAACAAATCTTTTTCGTCATGTGCTGACTTCCACTTACTTTTTATTCAATGGTCAGTACTATGAACAAACTGATGGAGTTGCAGTGGCAAGCCCGTTGTCACCTATTGTGGACAATTTGTTTATGGAGGATTTCGAGGAACGTGCTTTAGCGTCAGCGACTCTGAAACCTGCGTGTTTTTTCAGATATGTAGACGACACTTTTGTCGTTTGGCCTCATGGTAGTGAGAATTTAAATGGTTTTTTGGAACACCTAAATTCAATCCACCCGAATATTCAGTTCACTATGGAGGTGGAAAAGAATGGCTGTCTTCCTTTCCTTGATGTGTTTGTCAGAAGGAAGGTTGATGGTACATTGGGACATTCTGCTTATAGGAAGCCTACTCACACTGATTTGTATCTGCGAGCTGATAGTTGTCACCATCCAGGTTCGTACCTTGGTTCACAGGGCACATGTCATTTCAGACCCTGAAAGTTTGTCAGCTGAGTAGTCCCATCTCGAGGAGATGTTTCGTCAGAATGGTTATAGTGAGAGACAGATAAAACGTGCATTGCGGTATCAGCCTAATGTGCAACGGGTGAGTGTCGATAGTAATGAAGTGGCACCTAAATCTATGGCCTTTTTGCCTTACGCAGTAAGTATTTCCAACAAGATTCAAAAATTCAAATGTTTTTATAGCTTATGGGACTTAACTACGGGGTCATCAGTCCCTAAACTTACAAACTACTTATGAACTAAGACTAAGGACGGCACAAATATCCATGCCCGAAGGGGGATTCGAACCCCCGATCGTAGTGATCGTGCAGACCGTGACTGGAGCGCCTCAGTCCCCTCGGCCACCGCGACCGTCCCAACAAGATTGGTCATATTTTGCGGAAATATGATGTGAAATGTGTTTTTCGACCACCTTCTAAGATAAAGACCCTGTTGGGGTCCGTAAAGGATGATCTTGGTTTGCGCAAGACAGGTGTATATCGTATTCCTTGCAGTTGTGGCATGTCATATATTGGTCAGACAATCAGGACTGTGGAAGACCGGTGTATTCAACATAAACGTTACACGCGCTTACAACATACAAACAAATCCCCTGTTGCAGAACACTGTCTTGGCACCGGTCATCCTATGGAATACAACACGGAGATCCTGGCATGCACTTACATCTATTGGGATAGTGTTATTAAGGAAGCTGTTGAAATTTAACTAGCAAGCGACCTTACAAACAGAGATGGTGGTTTTTGTTTAAATTGTGCTTGGAATCCGGCACTGACTCTCGTCAAAAAACAGAGGGACAAAATTAATGCTGCCTCACTTGTTGATTAACAGTCACTATCGATATTTCTGATGTTTGGTCATCTTTGGTTGTGTTGACTCTGCTGTGACTTGTACTGTATGTGTTATCTTCCTTGTTTACCCTTTGCAAACCGAGGTATTAAATACGCTTGCACATTGCTTCCTTAAGTGCAGTTGTGCCTTGAGAATGGCAGGGTGGCCTCCTGCCGAAATATCGGCGGTTGTCGACGTCACCCGGCAGCATAACCGTAAGTTGTTTGAACATTATAAAAGCAGTTTTCATCAACTAGTATCCCTCCACATATTATCTCTGTCATTTCGTAATTTTCCATTATTTAACTGCAACAAGTATTTCAGTCCATGCAAAGTAATCAAAATATTGTTGATCTTCCATGACTTTATTCATTCTCTGGGATGCCAGCAAAGATGTAAAAAGAAACTACAGACTTTATTACTTATCCTTATTCTCATTTCGGGGTTTTGATCGTTAATACGAGGGTTGGAACTTAAATAGAGGCACACACTGCTGTGCAGACACTATGCAATGGAATCTACTACTGCCCCTGGTTTTCCCGCTTTTCGCGAGCGGTCGCCTTATTATTAAGATACCCGAACACAGCTCGTAAGTGCAGTCAGTGGGACATATGGAGTCGTGTTCCGGTAGCGTAATGGCGCCGAGCGCCGTGGCTCAGAGCGCCCGATCAAAGGGCTCAACACCCTTGAAAATAAAGTAGCTGAGTCAAATACTCAACGAACACCTAGCACGAACATGAGTATACGACAGCAAAGCACTGTACAAACTTGAAAAATAGGCAAAGAAAAAGAAAAATGGTAATGCGACCACTCGCGAAAATCGGGAGCCGGCCGCGGTGGCCGAGGGGACTGAGCCGCTCCAGTTACGGTCTGCACGGCCACTACGGTCGGGGGTTCGAATCCCCCCTCGGCATGGATATTTGTGCCGTCCTTAGTGTTAGCTAGTTCATAAGTAGTTTGTAAGTTTAGGGACTGATGACCCCGTAGTTGAGTCCCATAATCTCTACAAACATTTGAACATTTTGAGAAATTCGCTATGGCGAATAAATATTGATACAATAGTCTGATATCTGACTGAAATGACACAACATTTTAAACAATGTTAAAGGTTGTTATTACTTTTCATTTCTCGAGCGGTGTAGCTCATGGCATTTGTAACAGTTTACTTGGTGTAACTCAGTAAACTATTTTTTTTTTTTTTTTTTTTTTTTTTTTTCTGAAGACACCTATAGTGGTGTCGAAACGTTGGTTAAGATCAATAAAAATTTCATCTGCAATGAATTGGCTGCGTTCTTGTTAATCTGAAAAGAGATGCGTGAGCACGTCCTGACCAACCACGAGATATACGTGATAAAAAAAAAAATCATTCTTATGCCAAGGCTGCTTACAACTAAGGAAATCCATTCGTTACTGATTCTAACAATAGGTACAGATTACATTGAAACAGCCTTCCATTTTACATAACATTGTTCCATTAATGTTATCTCTACATATAGTTAGAGTCAGTAACGAAAGTATTTCCTCATTTACAACAGTTAAAGATAAAAGGAATACCTACTACATGAAGTAAAATGGAAACAATCACAATATTTTATTATGAGCTAGACGTTGCCGTACTCAGTAAAAATATCTTATTGGTTTTGATGTAAAATGTCTTGTTGATTTCCTGTTAATCGGAGCAACTGCCGAAACCGGTAGAATAAAACAAAAGTGTTTTGCAGCAACAGAATAAGAATGATTGTTTTCAAAGTACATCACAGCTGTAGATTGACACCTAAAAGTATTAGAAATATTTGGGAGTTAGGTAGGATTTCCATTGTGGAATGTGAGAAAACAGACCAGCAGTGGCTAAATGAACTCATGGGCAAAACATCATATTCAAGCAAGGGTTCGTGGAACTGTCTATCGCATGAGGCTGCTACACAGTGAGGTTGTTATACAATGGAATTAGGTTAACAATAGTGATTTTACGTTCTGTTTAAATTCAAACGTGATTTGTCAGCTTTTGTTTGTCAGTAAATAGAAAAATGCGTTTGTTCATAAATGTCATTTTGCCATAGTACAGAATACCACAGAACTTCCGTTTGGCGGGTTTTGCAAACCGATTTTTGGTGTGTGAATTTCGTAGTTGTGGTCTTCAGATGCTAACATATACCTGTCACTCATTTCATGTGCATTTTCTCTTATATTGGCTGTTTTCTTAACTTCAGATTATTTCTGGCTAATTTATTTAATCGTAAAATTATTCTGTATGGAACAACGGTCACGTCAAACATTTCTTATACACTATTCAAAACAATTGTGGTGTCAGGTAGTATGTTGTTGTTGTTGTGGGCTTCAGTCCGGTCCGCAGACTGGTTTGATGCAGCTCTCCACGGTACCCTGTCCTGTGCAAGTCTCTTCAGCTGTGAATACGTTCGGCAACCTACATCCTTTTGAATCTGCTTACTTTATTCGTCCCTCGGTCTCCCTCTACGATTTTTACCTCACACACTTCCTTCTATTACTAAATTGACGATTCCTTGGCGTCTCAGTATGTGTCCCACCAACCTATCTCTTCTCTTAGTCAGGAAAGGTAGAAACTCCTTTTATCCCCAATTCTGTTGAGCATGTCCTCAGGTGTTGATCTAGCCATATAATATTCATCATTCGTCTGTAGCGCCACATTTCGAAAACTTCTATCATCTTTTTGTCTGAACTACTTATCGTCCACGTTTCACTCCCATATAATGCTGCTCTCTAGACAAATGCTTTCAGAAAGGACTACCTGATATTTAAACTAATATTGGATGTCAACAAATTTTGCTTCTTCAGAAACGCTTTTCTTCCCATAGTCATACTGCATTTTATATATTTTTTACTTCGGTCATTAGAAGTTATCTTGCTACCCAAATAACTACTTTCATCGTCTCTTTACGTCATCTATCGCCTGATTTTCTGACACTACATTCTATTACCCTCGTTTTACTCTTCTTAATGTTCATCTTATACCTTCCTTTCAGGCACTGTCCATTCCATTTAATTGCTCTTCCAGGTCCTCTGCTGTCCTTGACAGAATTACTATGTCATCAGCAAACCGCAAGGTTTTTGTTCCCTCTCCCTGGATTTTAATTCCCTCTCGGAATTTCTCCTTGCATTCTTTAATGCGTTGCTAAATGTACAGATTGAACAACGTAGGGTTAAGTATACTACACTGTCTTACTCCCTTCACTCCGAGCGTGAGCTCCGTCTCTAATGATCATGCACACACTCACACACGACCCCCCCCCCCCACACGCATACACACACACACACACACACACACACACACACACACACACACATGCCCGATGGAGGACTCGAACCTCCGGTGGTAGAGGCCCCCAGTCCGTAGCATGTTGCCTTAGACCAGAGCGGCTACGCCCGCGCGGCCCCTAAGCTTCCTTCCTGCTTCCTTCTTCCCACATGGGATCACATAAATTAACTCAAACGGTAAGAGTCTATGCTCTTGAAACTGTTTCCTGAACATCGCGTTACACTACGGCAAGATATCGGGTTCACGTGGTGTTTGCCAGAAAGCCGTAATCTGAATTGTGTTGCCAAAGTGCAAACAGAAAGATGGTCGTATCTTGGTTTCCACTTGGAGGGACTCTCACGCTCTCCATCGTACAAGAAGACCAGAACGCGTCAAGGTAGAAGACTGGTTTGATGCAGTTTTCCGTGCTAGTCAATCCTGATCAATGCTCTGCATACCTTAATGCTGGAAGTAAGATACTAATATAAACCTTATGTCGAATTGTTTACAAACTATCAAATTTTTTTTCTGTTTTACGTTCACAGTACCTAAGTAGTGGATGAGGTGCAGTACCCAAGAAGCCATGTTAACCAGTCACGAGAAGGCACAGTGTGTCCTGTGGTACCATGAGACACGATCATCAACCACAGTGCAGAGACACTTCCAGACAACGTTTGGAAGGAATCCACCTGATGTCAAGAGCATTAAAGCCTGGAATGAGAAGTTCAAGAACACAGGATCGGTTACTGACCGTCCGAGGCCTGGTCGATCGAGAACCTCAGCAGACAGGGGTGGAAGCTGTGAGGCATTCTTTCCTACGAAGTCCGCGGAAATCTGTGCGCAGGGCCTCACGTGAATTACAGATGCCAAAAAGCTCTCTCCATGACATTTTACACAAACGTTTATTGTTTCGTGCATACAAAGAACAAATCGTTCAGGCCTTGTTGCCCAATGACAATACACGTAAAATTGCTATCACATATTGAGGACGATGATGGTTATCTCAGACGAATTGCCTTTTCCGACGAAGCGGCCTTTTTTGTCAGTGGAGTAGTGAATCGCCATAATGTGCGTATTTGGGGTTCACAACCCGCTGGCGACGTCATGGAGTGCACCAGAGGCAGTCAAAAGTTGAATGTTTGATGCGCGCTATTGCACGATCGAATTATCGGGACATTCTTCTTCGCTGAGGTTGCCATCACATCCGCAGTGTATGCTATTCCTCAGCTGCTTCAGTATCACCCCGATGTCTTGTTTCAGCAAGACGATGCACTGCCTCATTGGGGTTTGGACGTCCGTGCCTATCTCGATATGACCTTCCCTGGGCAATGGATTGGTCGTGATGGGCCAACGGTTTGGCCTCCACGCTCTCCTGACATAACTCTATTAGACTTCTTTTTAAGGGGTTATGTCAAGGACGAGGTCTACCGAACACTGAATCGATCCCGCCAGTGATTTTGGCTAATGTGTGGACGGAAACTGAATATCGCCTAGATGTGCTACGTGCTACCAAGGGTGCTCATGTGGAAGTTAACTGATGTGTGAAAAAACATTGGTAGTTTATAAACAATTAGTCACAATTTTTATATTTGTATCTTACTTCTAGCCTGAGTTATCAATTTATGTACTCAGGAAAAGACTTTTCGGACACCCTGCATATCCATTTGAACAGTCTTAGTGTATTCATTTATTTGCCGTGTGTGGCACATCTGTCAGTCGGAGCATCTTGCCGGCCGCGGTGGCCGAGGAGACTGAGGCGCTTCAGTCACGGTCTGCACGGCCACTACGGTCGGGGGTTCGAATCCCCTCTCGGACATGGATATTTGTGCCGTCCTAGTTCGTAAGTAGTTCATAAGAAGTTTGTAAGTTTAGGGACTGATGACCCCGTAGGAGCATCTTTGACGCCTGCTGGTGACGTCAATACGCGAGACAAATTGGATGAGGTAGGAGGCGAGACAGGTCTGCACCGCTTCGTCTAGTGCCGTTGTTTCCTGTCAAGCACGGCCTATTCATAGAGTGTGTAGCACTTGGAATTTGGAACTCGTATTTACTGGAATGTGAAAGTGAATGCTGGTGCAAGTTTAGCGGCCGACCGCTCTTACGGAAATCGTTTGGTAACTGTGTTCTGGAACGGAAACCATTGGAATTCTACGGCCTTGCGTTATGCTAGTACAGCGCTGTCATCTGTAGCAGTTTGAGCCAAAAGTTTTGAGACAACCGGCCTAACCGCGCGATCTGAAGTGCCACGTCAGCCGAGCGTTCCAAGACGCTCGCCGTCTGAGGTTCGAGTCTCAGGCATGGATGTATTTGTTATCCTTAGCATATGTCAGTTGAAGTAGTTTGTAAGCCTATGGACTGATGACCAGAGTAACTACGTCCCATAGATTTACAAAAAATTGTACATTTTTTGAGCGCCATATCACGGACTGCGCGCCTGCTCCCGCCGGAGTTTCGAGTCCTTCCTGGGCCGTGTGTATGTGTGTGTGTGTGTGTGTGTGTGTGTGTGTGTGTGTGTGTATGTGTGTGTGTGTGTGTGTGTGTGTCTTGTCCTTAGCATAAATTCGTTAAAGTCATTTATTTTAATATTCTTCAAAACTGAAACGCCAAGATCCCAAAATACTTACTTATTTAAAGACAAGCGGTGTCTAAATATAAAAAACACGTAAATTAAAACATAAATTGTATCTTACAAGCTGTGATGTTTTTTGTGTAATTTTATATTTAGATTAAGTGTTATATTGCACGTATTATTTTATCTCCATTTTTTAAATAAGATGACCAATTTATAAAATCTGATATGACCAGACGGTGGTATAGTCCACTGAAACCGTTCGCAATTGAAGAATATCAATCTATCAGATCGCGTCCACAACTGTGATGTCAGGTAACGTCATCATTTAGTTTAAATAAGTATAGGACCACAGCAATTTTGTCCCTCAGAAAAAAAGCACCCTTTATACACAACTTGATCAGAAAGAATATGGACACCCGTGCCGAAATGTCTACTAGATATAGCGAGGGCACGTCAATATAATAGGATGCACCGAGTTCTGTCAGTAGGAATCCCACACGTTCCGCTTACAGCAGGGCGGTATCGATTTTGATACCTATTCTTCGTGTCCCGCCTGTATGTCTCGCGGGATCTACATTAGTACCGCTTTTTAATGTTACTTGCATTTTATATCCTCGTTTCTCTTAATTCCTTCATTAGCTGAGTATAGTTTTCTGGTGGGAAACTGAGAAATTGTTGCCTCTAATTGTGAGATGTGCAGTAAAAATTTAAAACACAAAAATAATCACCACCACAGTATTATTAATTATCTTGCTGTCTCTTTTCAAACAAAAACCACACAATAATGTTTCTCCCAGAAGTCAGATAGGGTTAGCCAGTGATCTCTATATAACCTGGACTCCGGCCGCGGTGGCCGAGGAGACTAAGGCGCTCCAGTCACGGTCTGCACGGCCACTACGGTCGGGGGTTCGAATCCCCCTTCGGGCATGGATATTTGTGCCGTCCTAGTTCGTAAGTAGTTCATAAGTAGTTTGTAAGTTTAGGGACTGATAACCCCGTAGTTAAGTCCCATAGACTACACAAACATTTGAACATAACCTGGATGTATTACTCTGGTGTCTGTGCATAGAACTGTAGCGTGCCTGCACATTCATATGTTTTGACCATGAATTTGCATTGTCCGCCATGTTGTAATTAGTCAAACGAATTTACGTCAGTTAATACATGACAAATAATTGCTAGATTAGCTCTGGATTTGAAATTTATGTCAATATATCAACTAACAGACTCACGTGAGTACGGAATCGAAACATATTTCCTTTTCGTTTTCTTGTAATACTTCATAGTGGCCATGTTGCAATTAGTCAAGGCCGGTCCCGGTGGCCGAGCTGCCTGAGGCGCTCCAGTCACGGACTGCACACCCACTACGGTCTGGGGTTCGAATCCCCCCTCGGGCATGGATATTTCTGCCGTCCTTAGTATTAGCTAGTTCGTAAGTTTGTAAGTTTCGGGACTGTTGACCCCATAGTTAAGTCCCATAAGCTCTACAAACATTTGAACATTTTTGAATTAGTCAAGAAACAGAATGTGAACATCTTTGGCTGGCACGCTCAGCTATCTGTAGTTCGACATCCAGGTAATATAGAGATCACTGGGATTAGCACATGCAAGACACTGCGGCTTTTTTCTTTGATACCAACAGTCAGCCGCGGCGCAATAGCCGCGCGCACTAAAGCGACCCTGCGATGCGCGGAGCCGTTTGCCGTCGGGGGTTCCTCTCACGGGCATGGGTGATTGTGTTGTCCTTCGCATTCTTTACTTTAAGTTAGTGTAAGTAGTTAGTAAGCCTAGGGACTGATGACAAACGTAGTTAAGTCCCTTAGATTTACAACCATTTGAACATTTGAACCAAGAGTCAACTGTAGCCCATTAAGCCGGTCGAACAATACTGTACTTCAAGCACTTCAGCATTATTGAAGGAAGAGAAGTCAGTACATGTTGTCAGTCTCCCTGTGAGCGTCGAGTCTGTGTTCGTTGATTTGTGATGGTGAGATGCCGTCGAAGAGCATGATTTTGGCCATGTTTAATTTTCTTTTGTTAATAGCGTTGAAACTGACACGGATGATTTGTTTTGTGTTATCTGTAAGTTTACCTTCTCAGTCGACCATAGCGGTAGAAATGATATTCATAAACCTATTGAAAGGAACACATAGAAGGAGATTTTTCGAGAGTTATCATCATCATTTTCCTTTCAAGGATTACGCTGTTGCCTGGTTCGAACTCACAAACAATCATTCCCATCTTTTCCGTGCTCTTCCAACGTCTCTTTTACCGTTCGATTCGTATTTCAGGATCTTCTGGGGGATTCTGTGCTCTGGCGTTCTAAGAAGGTGTTGCCTCCAGTTTTCTCGATATTGTTTCATGCTGAAAATATTTAATTCTTTTCTGAAGTCGTCATTCCTGATCATGTCTCTTCTAGTGCAGCCCTTTGTTTTTCACAGGAACCTCATCTCTGCGCTATGGATTTTATTTTCTTGTCTTTTTGTAGTAGCCCAGCTTTCGGTTGCATAGGATAGTACTGCCATCACTTATAGATTTTAAAACAGTCCCTGTTTGTACTTTATGGCCAAATGTTCTACTTATGGTACGACAGACAACTTGGAATTTTTGTATTTTATTTTTAATGTCGGAATCAAAATCGAAACGTATATCACACCGTAAATATGAGATATCAGAGACTTGTTCCAAAGGTGAATTATCGAAGATAATTTTTGATCTGATTGGATATTTTTCTCGGAAACCATTATTTTCGTTTTATTATTGGAAATTTTGAAGTTGTTCTTCCTACATTTTTCGTTCAGCTGATATACTGAAGGTCATCTTCATTCTTTAGAATAATAACGTCATCTGCAAATATAAGCACATTAAGGTATTTCTGATTCGATATTTTAATTCCTTTGTTTTTAGAGTGTGTTTTGCTAAACAATTGATTCTTAATTTCCCATCAAGTGTATTAAAGTGAAACATCATTTTAGCTACTGTAAGAGTGAGGAATTTGTTGACATCCCTTTTAAAAAATCGTAAAATTTTGACTATGAGTCATGTATATGCAAATTTACAAATCCCAGCAGAGGTGGCAACATTACCTTCTGGCAATGGAGCGACTGGAGATACCATACAGGGCTTCTAGAGGTGAATACAAATTATATCTTGATTACTTAAGCGTTCCGCAGTTTTACCTTAAAATCTGGGCTCCCTAGTTCTGTGTTGTAAGTAGAGAACCACTAAGCGAAGAAGGTATACGCCAGGAGAACTCAGTGACTTCGAACGCCTACTAATCGACAAGGGCATCCGCAAAATTTTTCTCAATTGGGGGCTAGATCCTAAATTTTCTATTTGTCTATGTTACTGATTCCGTAAGGCCGGTATTACACTAGCAAATTATTTGACAAAGAATTGGACGAAAAATTTGGAAGAAATATTGGTCCTGTTCTTTGACCAGATATTGTATGTAACGCTAAAGAGGGTATTACACTACGATCCAATATTTTATCAAAGTTGCTTTAAAATAGCTATTACGATCAGCTGTTGCGTATACTTCGGTTGTGTTGTGTTTGCCTTTAGAAGGAATGGAAAAAAAAAGAAACGTACTTGGATGAAACCGTGGGTGTCAAAGCGAAATAAATAAGTGAATATAATTTGTTACGGCAACGGGAGTATTTTTTCTTTTACATCGTTGGTAGTACAGCCGGGCCGCAATTCTCTGCTAATTATTTTGTAGCTCTCCATTCTTTACAATATGCAATAGAGTAACAGAAAAGGCTGACGCAAACAACGTTTAAGAAATTGTAAGTTGATGAAGGAAGTTTCATTAAATGGAAAATGTCAGCACTGACAAAGGGGAAAATTTAAGTTGTTTATGATGTTATTAACAATGCAAGGGGGAAACATAGTTGATAAAGTAAATAGGCTCTATTTGTTCCTAAGTTTTGTTCCGTTACAAAAATTGTTTCATTTGTTTTTATGCATATATTTTTGCTTCCAAGCAGATGTCGATGTTATGAATGTTGTTTCACTTCCCACCATTTAGCCCACATGACCAAAAGTATACATTATAACGTCGGATTTGGCCATAAATAAGATTTAGAGGTGTTACTTCTTCAACTACGATAATATATTGACTTTTTACATCACGGATTGTAGGGTAACTGGTAGCTTCAGTTCAATCGCAGGGTATTTGGACTACGCAAATTGACGTGACGGACGGTGTGAATTGGTCTTGTAGCGTGTTATGCGACACCCCATCCAATTTATACATTCCTGTCAGTTTTGTTGTTGCTGGAACGCACTACACAAACTTGCCGCTAGTAGCTATGTTTACGAATACGAACGCTGTGTCAAACCTTAGCCCCCAAATAATGTTCTTGGAGGTTAAAGGTAATGGTCAGACGGCTGAAGTGGCAAGGACGCTGTACTACTACTAGCGCTCCGAGCGGTCTCAATTCTCACTGCAGAAAACAGAAGACGAGCGATTTGTTTGATCAAATCTGAGCCGAGGCCTTAGATTTGATCAAATATTGGACGAAATTCCCATTACACTATGGCTAATATTTCTTTGTCTAATTTTTTTGTCCAATAATTTGATAGTGTATTACCGGCCTAAAGTAGAAAAAAGTATTCGCACCGAAGACGTAATACAAAACATTCTCTATTTCTAACGATACTTTTCTAATTGGTTCGTTTAATTTGCTGGAAAAAAATAGTACCCGCGGAAAGTGGAAATCGATTTTTATGCTCTGACGACTAATGTAACCCACGGAATAATAGCTGTACTGATAATGGCTTCAGTGTCGTCCGCTAACAGATAGACTAGTGACGTAACTGCCAGACCGCCGTCTGTGAGTGCCTATTAAGAGGGAACGTTTACAGCCATTAGGTTCAGTGTGAGATCAACGTGTGAAAGAGACAGGCGACATGACACGGAGAACCAGTCGTGCTTCCTACATCCAACTGAGCCGGTTTGATTACAACTAGATTCCTCTCAGAGTATGCTGATGCAATAGCTCCATACTTAGCTATCACATACAACCGATCACTCAGCGAAAGATCCGTACCCTAAGACTGGAAAGTGGGCCAGGTCATTCCAATATTTAATAAAGGCGTAGGATTTTGGAACATATACTTTGTTCGAACATTATGAACTACCTCGAAGAGAACGACCTATTAACCTATAGTCAACACGGATTCAGAAAGTATCGCTCTTGCAAATCACAGGTTGCCCTTTATTCACATGAAGTGATAAGTGCCATCGACAAGGGATCTCAAATCGATTCCATATTTCTGGATTTCCTGCAGGCTTTTGATACTGTACCTTACAATCGGCTTCTAGTGAAATTGCGTACTTTTGGAATATCGCCTCAGTTGTGCGATTGGATTTACTATTTCCTATCAGGAAAGACACATTTCGTAGTAATTGAAGGTAAGCCATCGAGTAAAACAGAAGTGATATCTGACGTTCCGCAGGGAAGCGTTATAGGTCCCCCACTCTTCCTTGTGTTTATAAACGATTTAGGAGATAATCTGAATAGCTCCCTTAGACCGTTCACGGATGATGCTGTAGTTTATCGATTAGTTAAGTAAATAGAGGATCAAAAGCAGCTGCAAAGCGGTTCAGACAAATTTCTACATGGTGCGAAAATTGGTAATTAACACTCAATAATGAAAAGTGTGAAGTAATACACATGACCACTAAAAGAAATCCCCTGAACGTCAATTACACGAAAAATCAGTCAAACCTTACGGTCATAAATTCTACCAAATACCTAGGAGTTACAATTACGAGCAACTTAGACTGGAGAGAACACATAGATAATATTGTGGGGAAGGCGAACCAAAAGTTACGTTCCATTGGCAGAACGCTTCGAAGATGCAACAGCTTAACCAAAGAGATTGCCTACATCACACGTGTGCGTCCTCTCCTGGAGTACTGTTCCCCAGTGTGGGACCCTCACCAGGTGGGACTGACGGAAGACATTGAGAAGGTTCAGCGAAGAGCAGTTCGTTTTGTTTTAGCACGTTACAGGGGGGAAAGCATCTCAGATAAGTTGCACGATTTGAGGTGGAAATCATTAAAAGAACGACATTATTAGTTGCGGCGAGTTCTGTTTGCGAAATTTCAATCGCCTAATGTGAAAATATTTTGCTAGCACCCACCTACATAGAGAGACATGACCATCCCAATAACATAAGGGAAATCAGATCGAAAACAGAACGATTTATGTGTTCTTTCTTCCCGCGCGCTATTAGAGAATGGAACGGTAGTGAAAGGTTATGAAGGTGGTTAATGAACCCTCTGCAAAGGCAATGTGATTTGCACAGTATCTATGTAGATGTAGATGAAAGGGTTGAAAATGTGGCCGAGTAGTGTGGGGTGGTCCTTTCGGGGAATTGCCACAAATGCTGCCTCAATTGTGGAACGATGCTGGGCGCGATGGTCACGTCAACAAGGTCACTCTGTAGACGAAGTTCTGGACGTCCACGCAGCACAGCCACCCACCAAGGTCGTCGGATTGAAGGGGCAGCAGTGGCAGATCGTACAGCTACCACAGCAGGGTAAGAGGAGTTTCAAGCCCAGGAGTGTCAACGCGAACTGGTGCCAACCAGTTCCCAGCAATGGGACTACATTGCAAACTATGCAAACCTCTAGCCCGTTTTCCACTTACGCCACGGCAACGAGGAGCACGGCACGACTGGTGCCGTGAGAGAATCTGTTGAAAGATGAGTACTCGATAATTTATTTGAACACCCTGTGTTATGATGGATGTACTCATGTATTAATGAGATTTTAGAGAAATGTTAATAAACATACACCTTACTTAGGTTATTACGCCAAGATCGCTAATAACACATATTTATTCTCCTTTAACGGTTTCAATGACTTAAAAAATCTTCATAATGGTTTACATGGTCTTCATTTAGGAGAACATGTCAAATTAATAGTTTCTTGTCGAGATTTAAGAAAAAGCGTGGTCAACATGGTAATAAATATGTCACCATAAAGGATGGTCATATATTACATTAAAAGATAAAATGCGACTATTTCTGACGTAAGTGTCAGAAAGACGGTCATTTTACCATGCTGACTAACCTTTTTTATTCATTTTATATCTCTTTGTCATGTTCTTCTAAGTGAAGACCATGTAAACTATTCTGAAGACGATGACTTAAATCATTGAAACCGGTAAACGAAAATTAATATATTTTATTAGCGATCTTGGCGTAACAACATAAAGAAGGTATATTTTTATTATAAAACCTATATTATGTTGCGCAAACAAAACAAAACCAAACAGATAACTACATAAATCAAGCGAAGACTACATCTTCACCTACATACATACTCCGCAATGGAAGGTGCATGAAGGAGGGTACACTGTACCACTACTAGACTTTTTCTTCCCTATTCCACTCCCAAATAGAACTAGGGAAAAAAAGAATGCCTATATGTCTCCGTAAGAGCCCTAACTTCTCTTATCTTGTCTTTCTGATCACTACGCGAAATGTAAGTAGGCGGCAGCAAGATCGTACTACACTCAGCTTCAAATTC
Organism: Locusta migratoria; assembly: GCA_026315105.1. Taxonomy (NCBI): domain Eukaryota; kingdom Metazoa; phylum Arthropoda; class Insecta; order Orthoptera; family Acrididae; genus Locusta; species Locusta migratoria. Next base: position 129,100,413 of record CM048751.1, read on the forward strand.
CGTCCCTCTAAATTTCCTTAACAGAAATTCACGAAAAGAACGTCGTCTTTCCTCTAGCGATCCCCAGTTCACTTGCCGGAGCATTTCCGTGACATTCGCTCATTGGTCGAACCTACCAGTAGCAAACCTAACTGCTCGCCTCTGAACTGCTTCTATGTCTTCCTTTAAACTGATCTGCTGCGGGTCCCAAACACTTGAGCAATACTCAAGACGTGGTCGTTCAAGCGTTTTATTCGTGCTCTCTTTTACAGATGAAGTACATCTTCCCAAAATTCTCCCAATAAACCGAAGTCGGCTGTCCGCTTTACTCACATTAAGGACAGTTTTGCCCTTACATGTTTGTTCCAATTCATATCGCTCTGCAATGTTACGCTTAGATATTTGAACGACGCGACAGCATCAAGAAGCTCACTACTAATGCTGTATTCGAACATTATGGGACTGTTTGTCCTAGTCATGCGCATCACCTTACATTTTTCTACATTGAGTGCTAGCTGCCATTCTTCGCACCAACTAGAAATTTTGTCTACGTCATCCTGTATGCTATTACAGTTAGTGAAAGACGACACCCTCCCATACACCTCAGCATCATCAGGAAACAGCCGCAAATTACAATTTACTCTGGAAATAAGTTGGAAACGTCGGGTCATGCCGCGGGAAAACCATTCTTGAGCGTAATTAGCAGTCTTCGAAAGGGAGGGAGGAAGGAACTGACAACAGTTGCGGTTTGGTCAGGAAAGCTACTAGTGAATCCTGTGGATGCTTTTGGCAGATGGAGGGAATATTTTGAGGAGTTACTCAATGAAGGTGATGCGTGAAGTAATGTGTCAGATTTGAAGGTACAATGCGATACGAAACTACGATAGAAAAAGGATACATTTGAGGAAATGCAGAGAATGGTAAGTAGACTAGAGTGCAATCAAACGGCTCGGGTAGATGAAATTCAGACGGAAGTCATCAAATACAGTAGAATGTCAGGTCTCAAATAGTCATACAGAGTATGTGAAATGGCGTGGGTGTCGGGACTGGACGAAATCAGTAATAACAGCAATTATCAAACATGAAAAAAAAAAAAAAAAGATTGTCGCAGCTACAGAAGTATATCATTAATTAGCGCTGTCGGTTAAATCTTCTCAGGTTTTGTTCAAATGAGAGTGCAATTTGGATGAAAATCAGTGTAGGTTTAGGCCTCTTAGAGGCTGTCAGGATCAGATCTTTAGGTTATGCCATAAAATGGAGAAGTGGTATGAGTGGAACAGGAAATTGTATCTATTCGAAAAGTAAATGTCAGTCAAGTTCGCAAAAAGTCTTTACAGTTTATTTATAATAAGGTGACCGGTTTCGATCTACGCACAGATCATCATCAGACCGAATTCGTCCCCACGTTGGTGTCGAAGCGATGAGCGTGCGGCGACTGTAAAAGCTATTTGCGAAGTTGACTGATTTTTTTAAATCATGTACCAGTTTGCTGCTTTCTTAATAGAAAAGAAATATTTCCAAAGTCATTATATTGTATCTATGTTTTATAGATCTAGAAAAGGCTGATTACTGTATACCTAGAAATAAGCTATTGTCAGTTCTACAAGATTGTGGAATAGCAGACAAACTTCTGGGCAATTAAAGGTTTCTACGTGGATTGTCAGGCAGCAATTACAGTTCACTGCAATTTCATAGGTAAGGCTGTAACCCGTCACCACTTTAGTCCATACTGTTTATGGATCCTATGTTGAAAACAACAGAGTAACATAGTGAGATAAAAATAAAAGAGTCTCACATTTGCGGACAAATTAGTGCTGACGGCAGATTGAACTGAAATATTGCGTTCTAATATTACGGAACTAGATCAGCTTCACTAAAAAGAAGGTAATGCCTCTAGGAAAGAGATTTATACAGGTTGAATGCAAAATAGGACGAACAAAGATCGAACAGGTGGGAAGTTTGAACGTAGTAAAAGAACTGGAATCAAGCTGTAGCAAAGATAATGCAGTGATTGGTCAGCTACGATCTACTCCCGTCTGCAAGAAGGAAGTCAACACCGAGATTTAGAAGTGCACTGTTCTACCTTTCGACCACCTTTCTTTGTATGAAAGCTGGGTGGCTACTGTTTACCTTACTAGTAAGGCTGAGGTTACAGATATGAAAGCAGCAACGATGATTGCAGGTACTAATAGATAGGAACGAAGGTAGTAGGTTTTCCATGATGAGGAAATGAAGGAAAAATTAGGAATGGACACCGTAGATGAAAGAGTTAGAGCGAATACGCTGAGATGGTGGGGTCTTGTTATACACATGGTAGAAACACGATTACCTTGAAGAATCATTGCTTCGGCAGTAGAGTGTAGGAGGAATCGAGGTACAATCGAGACAAGTAACAGGTTTAAGATAACTTGCTTGTGAACTCCTGGAAAAATGCGACAAATTTTCATAAAGTTTACACAGCTGTAACTTAAAACCCCTAACTCTTAATAGAATAAAGCTGCAGGACAATGTTTTCTCTCTTGCTGAACAATTTGATATACAGGTAGTTTCACTTATTCACGTATTGAAGTTTTCAGAATTTTTTTGTGAAGGCCTGTAAATGATTTATTTTTCTTTGCTGGTTCATACTTCGATTTTATGCACTGACTAACCGTCTTACTTAGACACCTGAAACTTTAGGTACATATAATGAAATGTGTATCTAGAAAGTAGATTGCAGTTATGTAATTTGATTCACAAGTTTTAATTCTAGAAATATTTACATTTGATGTTCAAAACAAATGCTACATTTTTATGATTAATCAGTAGATATTTTTGCACCTGTTGATAGTAGGTTAGTATCTATAGTCTACTATTCTTCAAATAGTATCCTAAAACATTCCAAAAAATTTCAGATCTCTAGCTGAAATAGTTTATTTTTGCATAAAATAAACACGTCGAAAAATTCTATAAAGTATGTATTTTATCTGTAACTCATCTGTGTTGGTCCTGATACATTCCAGGTCCATATTCTTTTTGGTTTATAGGTTCCTCATCTTCTCTCTTTCTCTTCTTGCTGTCCTGAATTCTTTAGTTGAAGAACCACCTTTTCAGCATCGGCCTCTCTCAAGAGTTGCCACCAGTGATTGTTTCATATTGGACCCAGACGATATTACTAGTAACTCCAAAACTTCACATCTGCTTACTGCCCCATCATTAAAACAACCCGATTGCCGTAAAACCTACGTTTTACAGAACCAAAACACTATTTAGGAGGCATAGCAAATTCCGAGAAAGTCAAGGTAGCACTAAATCAAACTACGGAAATGTTAATAAACAAAACAACGCTCGATAACCAAAGATATACAAGAGTAACATAATAGAATCGAAATGTGTCTTCCCACAGCGCTGCCAATTTGAAGAACAGTTCTTCTTGTGTTTTTGGGAGAGAAGTATAATGACTACAATCGACGTGTGAGAGTAGCAGAAAAACAGGCATGGCTGTGCACACAGTCTACATCTACATGGCATACTCCGCAGATCACATTTAAGTGCCTGGCAGAGGGTTCAACGAACTACCATTATACTATTTATCTTCCATTCCATTCTCGAATAGCGCGCGGGGAGAAAGAACACCCGAATCTCTCCGTTCGAGCTCTTATTTCTCGTATTTTATTCTGATGATCATTTCTACCTATGTAAGTGGGAGTCAACAATATATTTTCGAATTCGGAGGAGAATGTTGGCGATTGGAGTTTCGTAAGTAGCCCACGCCGCAGCGATAAGCGCCGTTGTTGTAATGATTCCCACCCCAGATTTTCTATCATTTCCGTAACACTGTGTCCCCTGTATCGTGACAATACGAAACGGGCTGCCCTTCTTTGGACTCTTTCGATGTCCTCCGTCAAACCCACCTGCTAACGACCCCACACTGGGCAGGAATACTTCAAAAATGGACGGACAAGCGTAGTGTATGCAGTTTCTTTTGTAGTTCTGTTGCATGTTTTAAGGGTTCTGCCAACGAAACGCAGTCTCTGGTTCGCCTTTCCCACGACATTATCTACGCGTTCTTTCCAATTTAAGTCTGATGTAATAGTAATTCCAAGGTATTTTGTGAAGTTTACGGTCTTCACTTTTGATTGATTTATCTTGTAAATAAAGTTTAACGGATTTCTTTCCTTACTCATGTGGATGACTTCACACTTCTCATTATTTAGAGTCAATTGCCAATTTTTACACCATAATGATATGTTATTCAGATCGTTCTGCAGATGGTTTTGATCTTCAGATCTCAGATGATTTTACTAGACGGTAAATGACGGCTTCATCTGCAAACAACCTAAGAGAGCTAGTTAGATTTTCCCCTAAACCGTTTATGTATATAAGGAACAGGAGATGACCAATAACACTACCTAACGTCCGATATCACCTCTGTTTTAGTCGATGCCTTATCATCGATTACTACGAACTGTGTCCTCTCTGACAGGAAATCCCCTATCCAATCGCAAATTTGGGCGATATACCATAACCACGCAATTTGATTAAAAGCCGATTGTGTGGTATCACAGTGGTCATTGAATTAATATTTAAACAACTTCCCGTAGTCCAATTTAAATGTTTTAACCGCCATTGAGTTCAGAAAAGTTAAACCTTAATTTAAGATGAAAATCAATCGATTTTTTTAGAGGTATAAATGTTAGCACTGAATAGGGGATCATGGAGGAATTTTATTCGGGGACTATGCTCCCGACTGAACGATGGAAGGCATAATCAAAGATGATGATATAGAAGCTACACAGCTCAATTTCATGAAACTACCAATTTGATCTTGACAGCCAATCTCACTGTTAGAAAATACTTCGCAAGGCTAGAGGGCACCGACCAACCGCCGTGGCACCCTAAACCAGACGCGGATATGAAGAGTTTAGCACTAATATCTTGGGCTACCTAACTGCTGAAGGAAGGCAGATGCAAATGACAGACAGTTCAGTCCTGTGACAAAGGAAGCGTGCCGTAATAAAATTAACCCCGTGATTTTGAAAGTAGATTCGGTCTTTACGGGAAATTACGAATAGAATGTTATCGGTCGCTGGCTGATCGGCCCAGTACTTTACAAGCAGTATAAATTAATTGCCAATTTAATGTCATAAAGTGAATTTTCCCCGACAAGTAAGAACCTCTACAGGCTTGGCTGACACCTTGACTCCCTACCGGAGGAGGATTTATAATTTTAACAAGTACCATTTAATTAATATGGAAATGTAGCAATATGGCGTACTCCTGAAAGGCCCGTTTGGCCGTTAGTTTAAATTCGCTTCTTCCTCAACAACGGCGGAGGGACACACGCCTTCGCGCCGTTTAGCTGAAGAACCGCTAGCCCAGGTGTCCCAACCGCCCAGGGCGCCGACCCTGTCCGCATGAGCAGGCGGAAGGGTGCGGAAGGCGCGTTGTCAGGTTGGCTACGGAGCCCCACTTCTTCTCGGCGGAGCGATATAGTGTCCTGGAGTGATGGACATAAAAATGACGGCAGACCCTTCCGACGCGCCAGTGGTGCGCAGTTCTACGCCAGTGCTAGAAGAGCCAGCAGTCGTCCGCTATTTATCGGTTATGTTTCCGCCGGGACGAGTAGACGCCTCCGCTAATCAACGAGCGAAAGTGTTCCGTTAACTCTCAAATATACGTAATGTTGCTCAGCGCACACTCTCTCTCTGCTAGGGGTTGGGCTATTTCAGTTTGAATGATTTTACTGAATTGACTTTCATAGTGTCTTGGTCCTACAGCGATACTAGTTATTATTTCTATATTTGATTGCAGAAGTAACCGCCTTTAATCTGTAACAGGCTGCCTCACATTCCTCTTGCTTAAAGAGACAATACAGACAATTATACCAGGTAAACCTGTTTGCTTACTTGGTCTGTAACTTCTCCAATGCTGTCCAATGACTATCAATAGCACCAAAACTCTGATAGAAGAGACGGAGTTCGATGCCAGCCACCGTCAGGCAGCAACAGAAGTTCAGGTGAGGTGTTGACCGTCATTTCCCCAGGGAGAGCAAGTAGCAAGTAGCCATTTCCATAGAATCTAACATTCCCACCAGACAACCTAGGGCTTCAAGAGGACTGGGGTCAGCTCTTCCGGCCGTTAGAGATTTTGTGATCGGAGCCGTTGCTAATCGGTCCAGCATCTCTTCAATTGCCATCACTAGGATGAGTGCACGCCAGTAGGTCAATAGCAGACGGAGATGAGGATGGTCACCCATCCAACCGCGTCTGACCGTGTAGAGCTGTGACGAGAACCTGTATTCTCCGTGGCGAGGCCATCGACCGCTTGTTTACGGCCTAGACGGCTACTCGTCGTAAAAGCCAGAGGATGGCCGTCACGAATGACTGGGAGAGCGGGGATCGCGTGGCGGCCGACTTGGACTGAAGCTCTGTATAGGGAAAGTATGGCCAGCCTGCCAGCGGCAGCCATACTGGGCCTATTCCGCTGCTGATTACCAGGGCCCGGATTTTAATGACAAGTCATTTTTTTCTGAACTTCAGGGTGAATTTTAGAACAATTTATACACAAATCTAGGCATTTTAGTGTAGAAAAAAATGTATTTTAATCTATATCTATATATAAAAGGCTTGTGTGTGTAAGCGCTGACAGTCTTTTCTCCATGACCACATACTGCCACCCACTCGTGGTTGTGGTGGTAGATAGCCCTTGGTCTAATGATGTTAGTAAGGGAGTTTGGTCGCGGTGCGTGGCAGTGGGTGAGTGTGACGAGCAAAAATTCGCTAAATATGCAATAAATACTCTTAGGAAAAGCTATATACTCTGTGACTTACGAACTTTACGGTACGAGTAAAAATCTGTTTATTCTTTCAATCGTCAGATAATGCGGTCCCTTCAGACTTTAATAACGACGAGGAATATCAAATACGCAATTTTTTAAATAGATCACATGTTTCCGTCAACCATACATTACCGACTATGAACAGAGACAAAAACCAAAGATAAAAATCCAGATAGAGTCAAACATAAAAATACTCGCGGAACATTGATCATTGTCGTGGAAGCGTGGTGGAAACACAGATACATTAATGAATGTCTTTTAGGCCACAGATATTGATATGCCTATGCCAGTAAGCTCACTGGTCTGTGCTAATCAGTGATCTCTGATATATATAGCCGCGACACTCTCTGCTGTGAAAGGTGTTATCGTTTGACAGCTGGGTCAAGAAAAACTATGCGACGTAGTCCTACTCACATCCCGGCGGCCTCCTGTGATAATGTTGGCAACAGATGTTGAATAACGAGAATCATGTGACATCGTCATAAGCCAATCGCGTGACACGCAAATATTTTGTCGTGAAATCAAGCATGCAGCAGGAACAGCAGTATTTATCTACACTCTATGTGGTTCGGTCATCTTTGCAACGATTTTATATCGTGTTATTGATGTTGCCAACATAAAAACACGAGGCCGCCAGGATAGAGAGTAAAATTTTACCGAATCAGATACATCCGTTGTTGTCACATCTCATTATGACCAGCACTTTCACGCGAAACTCTTTTGTATAGAGTCTCAAGATTCATACAGTCTTACAATTCATTCCAAATTCCTATTCAAGAAGATATTTGTGAAAACTGTTACAAATCATTATCGCACTTATCAAATCAAAATCAAATCAAATCGCACTTATCCAATATCGTTTTCAGAAATGTAATTTGCCAGCCGCTTTCGGCGCTTCTGTTGCAATGTGTAACCTTATGAACACAACCTAACATTGAATTTACATTGTTCCGAAGCACGGACTTAAATTAATTTCACTCTTAGTATATAAACTTTATGAACATTCATCGTTTTCGACAATGACTTCTACTTAAATTTGACATCTTGGCTAGGAGAACTGAGTTTATTGACAGAGATATCCAACAAGGATTGTGTTTTTGCTGACCTACGTCGGGAACCCAAAGAACCATGATATACACAGGAACTTCTTTAACAACCGTTGCGAAGCACGGGCATATAAGCTAGTAGTGCATATAAAGTCATATTTCAACGTATTTTAGTAATAGGTCATATTGCGGCTAACTTTTATTACAACAGGTCATATTTCCGCCAAATTTTGCCAAAATGCGTATACTGTTTCTCTTGTATCTTTCGGGATACAGGAATAAGAAAATGAATATGTTGCTCATGAGACAATATTTAACGTGATATTATGAAACATAGACAGATAAATTAGGTACAGAGCTTTATTTCTCAGGACTGTAGTCGAAAAGCAGTGTAGCACAACAGTCGTTTCACGAACATAAAACACTGTTGCGCAGAGTCGACAATACACTCTCAGAGCCAACAATCTTCAGTGAGCTTGATAGCGATTAATCAAAACTGTGTAAGACGTATTTACAGATACATTGTCTGGAAACTTGGCATACATCAACGTCAATTTTTCAGTGATATCAAAAGCTATCAAACGACTGGAAGCTGTTGGCACTCAGCTATGTGAGACCCTGAGTATTGTGCAACATGTGCAGAGTGAGTTGGATCGATCCCGTGGTCATGTGGCTGACGAAGTGAAAAACAAACTGCGAAGTGTTCTACAACGAAATCCTGGATATTCTACAATGTGTAAAATTAGTGACAGTCTTTCTGGGAATGCCGCAACATTTGAAGATAGTGAAGCAAAGCTGACCTGTAGTGACCTGGCTGCCTTCAAATACGCTCCAGTGACGTTTTATGAAGTGGAGAGGAGCTTTTCCAGGTACAAAACTATCCTCAGCGACAACCGTAGATCTTTGACAATGGAAAACCTGAAAATGCACCTTGTGATCCAGTGCAACTTTGCAGATACTGAAGATTAACAGACGGTATTAAATAATGTAAAGAGCTTTTAATAACTTGTGTCCAGAAATAAAAATATTGTTTTACTGTTTCGACAGATGATCTCCTGTTCACTGTACTTTGTGTTTAGAAAATAAAAGATTCAGATGTTTAAAAAAAGGTGCTCATTAGCCTCAAACCCTACAGAAAAAAAAGAACTATACTTACAATATTTTGAGAAGGGAATTTTGTATTATTTTGTGGTAAATAAAAAATAAAATAAAGAAACAAGAATGGTTGAATTAAACTTCTATTAAGTCATATTTTACTTTTTTTACGGTCACATTTATATAAGTTTTAGGTCATAAATGCTTGCATATTTCACTGTATTTTGGGTAATTAAATCCCGGGCCTTGCTGATTACACACTCACCGCCACAGCTTTCTCAGCACTTAACAATACTTATCAACCGATTTTGAGAAAACTCTTCAATGAAAAAATTTAATTTTTTCACGTTTTGTAGTGTAATATATTCGCTCGATAATCATCTCATTTTTTTACTCATTATTATTTATAGTTTCCGTGCTACATCAGATTAAGTAAACTACTGCGCAAAATTTTGAAGAGTTTTCAGAGGAAAAATCGCATTTCGTAGACTTTGCCTGTGGTTGATTTTAGCACATATTATGCTGCGGACGAAATGTAGGTAAGATATCTAAATTTTATTTGCGGTTGAGAGCAGAACGATAACTCTTTTCATTCTCGAGATACAGGGTGTTATATCCGACGGACAGATGCGGGAACTTCGCGTAGTTTTGTCCATGCGGTCCTGGCTGCTCTACGAAATACTTATCATCCGATTTTAAGAAAACGGTTTGTGGCTCCAGATCTAAAGAGTTCACCTATAAATTCAGATTGACCTGTACCGTAGCCAAATATTCGAATAGACCGCGAACATTCGTCATCGGAGCATTGTGTAAATTAAGAAAACAATTGAGATTATGAATAAGTCTTTGATGAGTATTTTCTTGCGTGTTATGTACTAAATGCGAGGGGATACCCACTACATGACTTTACGAAACAGAAATTAAAGGTGCCTTTACAACGCCAATTACATTTGGATATCTAATATTTGTCTTGTTTCAATTCTTTGTTTCCGGTAATGATACATTTAACACATGAAAACGAATAAGAAAAGTTTGCTTCAGGAACTATATATCAATTTCATATCTAAAGGAGAATCTAGTTCATTCACTACTATGTCCAAAATTTGTGTGCTTTCGGCGTCTACCTGCAGATAAAAGACGCGTGAATAATTTAACCTCGCGACATTATGCAGGAATTTTCTTCACAAATTTATTCGAGATAAAAATATATAGGTATCCGCTGCGTGATCCATTCATCAGTGAATCTTTAATCTATTAATTCACATTATGAATTAAAATCATCACAGCACATGAATCCAAGTTCGCTTCTGGACTCCTATTTTCATCTGACGACTTTCATCAGTCAAACTGTTCATCTTCCTGCATTTCTGATATCTAATAGAAATAGTATAATGTTTACCTCCCTTCTTCGCCTGTTAACACTCCGAGTGCCAATCACGTCAATTGACGGGATACGGAAATTTCTGTAGAATGCCAATCACGTCATTTGACGTGATCTTTGTTTTCGTGCTTTTAAAAACAGAATCAAGTTTACTGACGGGCTAGATCTACCTTAAATACCTTACGTGGTAAACCTAGTGTCTAAACCAGCCTATTTTTTATTTTTTTATTTTTGTATAGTCTATGGGACTTAACTACGGGGTCATCATTCCCTAAACTTATAAACTACTTATGAACTAACTAAGACTAAGGACGGCACAAATATCCATGCCCGAGGCGGGATTCGCACCCCCGACCGTAGTGGCCGTGCAGACCGTGACTGAAACGCCTCAGTCCCCTCGGCAACGGCAAACCAGCCTATAGATCTTTTATTTAGTTTCTAAATCGTCCTACTGTTCGCATTCATTGTATGAATCGGGGCAGGTAGAAAGAGATGTGCGCTCACTCAGTAGGTAAGTCAACGCAAATTATTCTCCCCGAAATTACTGAGAGGTGACTATGACAGAGGGGTGACACAGCAACATATCGTAGTGAGTCTACAGACTGTTTGCGAAGTAGAGAAGGTTTCAGTGGGGCTCTTGGCGTCGGAGTTGTATGTGATTTAGATGCTGTGTGTTCAGTTCTGGATATATTTCAAACATCAGACAATTCTTTACGACAGACTGAAGATAAAGAAACTAAGTGCTGCTGTGGTTACTCCTGCAAGGAGAATGTCTGGCACTCTAAGGGATGGAAAGGCTTACATGGCCGACAGTCAAAGTGTTAAGAACACCCAAAAGTAAAATACTGTGGCATTATTTAAACCCAAACATACGAATATTAACAAGGCTTCCCATGGCAGCTAACCAACGTATATGACCCAAAAGTACAATACTGTGGCATTATTCAAACCCAAACATACGAATATTCACAAGGCTTACCATGGCAGCTAAGCAACGTATAGGACCCAAAAGTACAATACTGTGGCATTATTCAAACCCAAACATACGAATATTCACAAGGCTTCCCATGGCAGCTACGCAACGTGTAGGACCCAAAAGTACAATACTGTGGCATTATTCAAACCCAAACATACGAATATTCACAAGGCTTCCCATGGCAGCTAAGCAACGTATAGGACCCAAAAGTACAATACTGTGGCATTATTCAAACCCAAACATACGAATATTCACAAGGCTTCCCATGGCAGCTAACCAACGTATAGGACCCAAAACTACAATACTGTGGCATTATTCAAACCCAAACATACGAATATTCACAAGGCTTACCATGGCAGCTAAGGAACGTATAGGATCCAAAAGTACAATACTGTGGCATTATTCAAACCCAAACATACGAATATTCACAAGGCTTCCCATGGCAGCTAACCAACGTATAGGACTCAAAAGTACAATACTGTGGCATTATTCAAACCCAAACATACGAATATTCACAAGGCTTCCCATGACAGCTAAGCAACGTATAGTACCCAAAAGTACAATATTGTGCCATTATTCAAACCCAAACATACGAATATTCATAAGGCTTCCCATGGCAGCTAAGCAACGTATAGGACCCAAAAGTACAATACTGTGGCCTTATTCAAACCCAAACATACGAATATTCACAAGGCTTACCATGGCAGCTAACCAACGTATAGGACCCAAAAGTACAATACTGTGGCATTATTCAAACCCAAACATACGATTATTCACAAGGCTTCCCATGGCAGCTAAGCAACATATAGTACCCAAAAGTACAATATTGTGGCATTATTCAAACCCAAACATACGAATATTCATAAGGCTTCCCATGGCAGCTAAGCAACGTATAGGACCCAAAAGTAGAATACTGTGGCATTATTCAAACCCAAACATACGAATATTCACAAGGCTTCCCATGGCAGCTAAGCAACGTATAGGACCCAAAACTACAATACTGTGGCATTATTCAAACCCAAACATACGAATATTCACAAGGCTTACCATGGCAGCTAAGGAACGTATAGGACCCAAAAGTACAATACTGTGGCATTATTCAAACCCAAACATACGAATATTCACAAGGCTTCCCATGGCAGCTAAGCAACGCATAGGACCAAAAAGTACAATACTGTGGCATTATTCAAACCCAAACATACGAATATTCACAAGGCTTCCCATGGCAGCTAAGCAACGTATAGGACCCAAAAGTACAATACTGTGGCATTATTCAAACCCAAACAAACGAATATTCACAAGGCTTCCCATGGCAGCTAAGGAACGTATAGGACCCAAAAGTACAATACTGTGGCATTATTCAAACCCAAACAAACGAATATTCACAAGGCTTCCCATGGCAGCTAAGCAACGTATAGGACCCAAAAGTACAATGCTGTGGCATTATGCAAATCCAAACATACGAATATTCATAAGGCTTCCCATGGAAGCTAAGCAACGTATAGGACCCAAAAGTACAATCCTGCGGCATTATTCAAACCCAAACATACGAATATTCACAAGGCTTCCCATGGCAGCTAAGCAACGCATAGGACCAAAAAGTACAATACTGTGGCATTATTCAAACCCAAACATACGAATATTCACAAGGCTTCCCATGGCAGCTAACCAACGTATAGGACCCAAAACTACAATACTGTGGCATTATTCAAACCCAAACATACGAATATTCACAAGGCTTACCATGACAGCTAAGGAACGTATAGGACCCAAAAGTACAATACTGTGGCATTATTCAAACCCAAACATACGAATATTCACAAGGCTTCCCATGGCAGCTAACCAACGTATAGGACCCAAAAGTACAATACTGTGGCATTATTCAAACCCAAACAAACGAATATTCACAAGGCTTCCCATGGCAGCTAAGGAACGTATAGGACCCAAAAGTACAATACTGTGGCATTATTCAAACCCAAACAAACGAATATTCACAAGGCTTCCCATGGCAGCTAAGCAACGTATAGGACCCAAAAGTACAATACTGTGGCATTATGCAAATCCAAACATACGAATATTCATAAGGCTTCCCATGGAAGCTAAGCAACGTATAGGACCCAAAAGTACAATACTGTGGCATTATTCAAACCCACACATACGAATATTCACAAGGCTTCCCATGGCAGGTAAGCATCGTATAGGACCCAAAATACAATACTGTGGCATTATTCAAACCCAAACATACGAATATTCACAAGGCTTCCCATGGCAGCTAACCAACGTATAGGGCCCAAAACTACAATACTGTGGCATTATTCAAACCCAAACATACGAATATTCACAAGGCTTACCATGACAGCTAAGGAACGTATAGGACCCAAAAGTACAATACTGTGGCATTATTCAAACCCAAACATACGAATATTCACAAGGCTTCCCATGGCAGCTAACCAACGTATAGGACCCAAAAGTACAATACTGTGGCATTATTCAAACCCAAACAAACGAATATTCACAAGGCTTCCCATGGCAGCTAAGGAACGTATAGGACCCAAAAGTACAATACTGTGGCATTATTCAAACCCAAACAAACGAATATTCACAAGGCTTCCCATGGCAGCTAAGCAACGTATAGGACCCAAAAGTACAATACTGTGGCATTATGCAAATCCAAACATACGAATATTCATAAGGCTTCCCATGGAAGCTAAGCAACGTATAGGACCCAAAAGTACAATACTGTGGCATTATTCAAACCCACACATACGAATATTCACAAGGCTTCCCATGGCAGGTAAGCATCGTATAGGACCCAAAATACAATACTGTGGCATTATTCAAACCCAAACATACGAATATTCACAAGGCTTCCCATGGCAGCTAACCAACGTATAGGGCCCAAAACTACAATACTGTGGCATTATTCAAACCCAAACATACGAATATTCACAAGGCTTCCCATGGCAGCTAAGCAACGTATAGGACCCAAAAGTACAATACTGTGGCATTATTCAAACCCAAACATACGAATATTCACAAGGCTTCCCATGGCAACTAAGCGACGTATAGGACCAACATGGTGGAATCAACCATGTGACTGGATTTCAGCCAATCAGGAGCTGAAGACGTCGGCAAGTGGCGCGGAAAAGGATGGCCGTACTTTCCCTATACAGAGGTTTAACTTGGACGGTGCCGCAGCGGCAGCGCGCGTGCTGGCTGGTGGCGGAACTGAGAGTTGGCAGTCGGGAAGTGGCCGCCGGGAAATCGCCGGCAAGCAGCCACAGCGGCGGCTCAGCCAGCTGGCAGCGGCCGCGGTCCCAGCGGCGAGGGCACGCCAAGTGGCAGGAGAGCAGCTGATAGCGCGCCAGCACAGCGAGGCCGCCAGCGCTGTTCTAGAGGGGAGGCCACGGTGTTTACACCAGTGAGTGAGACCCGCAATCATTCTTCAAGAATTTTTCCGACCCAGTATTCTTTGCTCAAAACAAGTAGTGGACCAGAGAATGTACATATGGTAACGTATTTTATCCGGATATTGGTTACAATTGTAATTTGTGTGTGATACTACCGTATTTGCCGGCATATAAGACGCACCGGCGTATGAGACGCACTCCACTTTTAAGACAGTTTTTTAGGGGATAAAACACACACCTAATACCGCTAGTGCAATACAATTGCCGACCGCCGTGGCCGAGGGGACTTAGGCGCTCCAGTCACGGTCTGCACGGCCGCTACGGTCGGGGTTTCGAATTCCCCATCGGGCATGGATATTTGTACAGTCTTTAGTATAAGGTAGTTGATAAGTAGTTTGTAAGTTTAGGAACTGATGAGCCCGCAGTTAAGTCCCATAAGCTTAACAAACATTTGAACAAGAAAACGCGCCATCGCCGCTGACGTTGCACGCGCAGTGGCGCCGCAGCTGATGCTCGCCAACAGACCGGGACGCAGCCGTGCCTGAGCGCGGCCACGGATACACGAAGACAGCTCAAAACAATAGCGCTTGAACGGTTCTTATTGTCAAGGTACGTGACTCCGCCAGAGGTAGTCTATTTACTAGCTACAGCACCACTGGAAATGTGAAGAGAGGATTAAAATTTAGAGATTAAAAAATATATACCTTGCGTTTGGCCGTTGAAATTGTAATTCTGCCAGAGACAACAAAGCACCTGGTTGAACAACTGGACGGAATGTACATGAAAGAAAATGCAGTTTGCACAATCAGCTGTTTTATTAAGACAATTACGGTAGAAGCCCTCTAATCCGACCTTGGACCCATGTTAGTGCGACCATGCTCAGGCTCGAGAGCCTGTGCTGACTTGTCACTGACTGGACGGCTGTCAGGCCATTGCTGCAGTGTCTATCGCTGTGCATATTGTTGTACTGTACGTAATTTGTTTGTCGTTTTCCCTTTTGATACTAATACATATTATAGTGTGTGTAAACATTTGGTAATATGTTGTTTAACACTGTAAGAAACGTCATTTTATATTACTGCAGACGTCTTCTTAAATCCTTTAATTTTTTGTACTAAATACATTTTTATATTTTTTGCAATAAACATTAGATTCTTCGGTTACCCGACCTGTTTTTCGTTCCGATCATGGTCCAGGTTCCGAAGGTGACGAATTAGAAGGGTTCTACTGTAGCTTCGGTTATTGACCAAAATCACAGGAACTAAACAAACGTAGTAAATAAAAGCAATTAATATACACTAGAAAGCAAAAAGGGACCATGTCAACTAGGAGGGTCGTTTAATAAGTTACATCCCACCTTTTTTATTTAAGTCTTTAATACAAGGGTCGTCCAGAAAGTAAGTTCCGTTTCTATCCGCGGCAGCGCTACGATCGCAGTTCGGAGCATGCGCAGCAGTTTACCCTGACTCAAGAAGAAGAAGAAGAAGAAGAAGAAGAAGAAGAAGACGTACGCTGCTGCCGACGTGTGTATTGTAGTGCTTCTTTATAAAGTCAGCCGTAATTGAAAATGCTGCCGCATGTGAAATCAGATTTACGATTCGTTTTCTAAATACAAGGAAAGTTAAACCAAAGAAAATTCATCGGCAAATTTGCGAGGTTTACGGAAAAAAATGGTATGAGTGAGTCAATGGTTAGACGATGGGTCACACTGTTCAGTGAAGGATGTGATCAAGTGCACGATGGAAAACGAAGTGTACACCCATCTGTGGTTTCTGAAGAACTGGTTCACACAATTGAAGATTAATCACAACCGTAGGTTTACACTCAGTGTCCTTGCTATGGAAGTTCCGCAAATCTCACGATCACAAACTCATAAAATTGTTACTGAAATTTCAAAAACTTTGCACATGTTGTTTCCCAAAATTGTTACTGAACAACACAAAAGACAATGGAGGCGATGGTTTTTCTTTCTCGGATAGTCACACGAAATTAAACTTGGGTATCGTACGATACCCCTGAATCAAAACTGCAATCAATGGAGTGGACGCACAGTTTATCCTCAATGAAGGTTAAGCCTAAGCAAATCTTGACGCCTCGAAAAGTCGTGTGCACTGTTTTTTGAGACAGAAAAGGCATTTTGCTGATGAGACCAAACAACTTTTATATGAATTTCAAAATGAAATGTCTGTAAATCTATCGGACCAAATTGTGTGGTCAACAGTCCGTAGCTTACAAACTACTTAAACCTAGGTAAACTAACCTAAGGACAACACACACACACACCCACCCACCCACACACACACACACACACACACACACACACACACACACACACCCATGCCCTAGGGAGGACTCGAACCTCCGACGCCGAGCAACTGCGCGCTCCGCAGCGAGGCGCCTTATACCGCTCGGCCACTCCACCACGGCCATGAATTTCACTGGGACTTGTTTGATGATTCTCCGTATAGACCGAACCCCTTGTCTAGAGACATTCATCTCTTTTAACATCTAAAATGTGCCCTTGGTGATTAACACTTCAGTGATGATGACGAGCTGAAAGAACATGTTACCACATGGTAGAATACACAGACGGCAACCTTCTATGAAGAAGGCATACAAAAACGTGTGCCTCGTGTGATAAGTGCCACCAAAATTTCGGAAGCTATGTAAAACAGTAGTTTTAAGAGTTGTAGATTTTTGTACAGCATATACTTCTTTTGTATCTGTACACGTTTGTTTTATATAACCAAAAGGAACTTACTTTGTGGACATACCCCGTAAATAGAAAAAGACCTTGTCGGCAGTTCACATTTGATGTTTTTTCTGTTCATCGGTAAAGGTTTGAAGCGTTCGGACAGATGGCAGAGCCTTAGCATAGCGTGAAATTGGCGTCTACAACCCACGTTACAGGCAGCATGCTGCTATTGCATTCTTATGTGCAGAAAAAGAAACCGTGGTGAACATCCATTAAGGTTTGTCTACAGTTTTTGGCGATGCTGCAGTTGATAGGCGTACAGTTGGGCGATGGGTAAAGAAATGCAGAAGCAGAGCTCCATCATCAGCCACGCTCGGACTGTCCTGCCACAGCCGCAGCGCCAGACATGATGAATCGTGCGGATGCCATTACTCTGAAGAAACTCAGCAGCCGTTTCCGGCGTGTCCGATCGCACAAAAATCCAGCAGAAATCTTCCTGCAACACTATAATGCCTGCCCACACACGTCTAACGACCCAGAAAAACATTGCCAAATTGGGTTGGACACACATTTCTTTTCCATTTCTTTGGACCGCTTAGAGATTATCTACAAAAAAAAAACTCTCAACATTGGGGTACGGCCATAGACTACGTACAAAAATATAAATGGATATTCGTTTCCAGCAAATCTCTGTTGCAATCTTGGGATATTTCAACACTTTACAATGTACTGGCCGGGCTTGTAGATTAGTATTTCAAACGTGAAACAACCTTCATGTCATGCAGCACTCGTGCCACCAGCCTCTTTCTTCGAGGCATAGCATCCAGGGTATTAACGAGCAGTTAGTAGACTTGTAAGTCAACTTTTCTCACAAGGGGAAGGCGGGAGACAACCTCTTTATGACACCCTAACAAATCGAAACGTGCATGAATCTAAGCTAGAGGGATTGCAACGTCATATAAATGTACACTTCAAAATAACATAAATGTCTTAAGCACAGTTAGCAATTTATTTATGCTTTACGCGTTTCGACATCCATCACTTGATAAGGCAAATCTTCGTTAAAAAATTCCCCCTTAAAATAATTTGTTATTACAAGTAAAACTGATGTTTCAAATACATATCCCAGACCATTTCCGTTACAAAGACAAGTGCATACTCTTTGTAACAGAGGTGGTCTGGAGATATGTTTTTCAAACATCAGTTTTATATGTAATGGCGTATGTCTGTGACACAAATTATTTTAACCCGTAACTGGTGATGTTGGGTGTCAGATACAAAGCTAAATCTTTGAAACCCCACTGTTACGAGGGTGTTGTGAGTACATCATTGTTGGCTGCTATACCTTCGAGTCAGTTCGTTCCGAGGCGGCGTGAAGCGCAGTACTAAACAGTGGGTGAGTTGTTTGATTTGATGCGCAATTTTTTAAAATATTGGGTATTTTTAACCCAACCCCATCACTTGCGGAACTTTTTTTGAATATTTTATAGGTAGTATGGCATCTGGTAGGCTTCTCATGATAACTAATAACCTTGGCCACAGTTTCGTTCCAAGCAGTGAGTTGATGTGATTCATTATTACTGGAAACTCTGCTTATTGAGAACCACGTCAGTTACCTAACCATATTTTTCACTCTCACCAATATTAGCCTAGTGAACGCCAATGTTATCTACCGTTGATTCCCATGGAAACCATAGTGGAATATATCAAAACTCTTGCCAAAGGAGTTGTAGAATCTCATTACAATCTTTGACTTCAAAACAGAACAACCATTTGAAACTTCCTGGCAGATTAAAATTGTGTGCCGGAACCGGGACTCGAACCTGGGACCTTTGCCTTTCGCGGGCAAGCGCTCTACCACTTTTTTTTTTTTTTTTTTTTTTTTTTTTTTTTTTTTTTTTTTTTTTGCTCTATGGGTATTTCCGTTCGTTGCGGACGTTGATCATGTTTGTTCGTTTGTGTTCGTTCTGTTCTTGGCTCAGCTTTTTTATTGCAGAGGGCGTTCCGTCCTCTGACCGGGCGCGCTGAGCCACGGCGCCCGGGCCCACTGAGCTACCCCGACACGACTCACGATGCCGCCTCACAACTTTACTTCCGCCAGTACCTCGCCTCCTACTTTCTGAGAACAACCATTTGCTCTGTACATTGCAGCTTAAGGAGAATACTCCAGATACCAGTACCATATGAAGTCAGACGAGACTTGGGCAGCAAGTGAGGTGTAATACGTGACCATCAGGATCAGACAGAAAAACAAAAAATATTTGAAATATCTGCAACATACCGATCTGCTGAGCCTGCAAAATTCCTGTATGCCGAGATTGTGTTGAGTAATGGCTGCAAATTCTTATGTAATAATTTGTCAAAGAATAATGATTTTCTATAAAGGTTCATTGTTTCTCTTTATACTGTAATATTAAAATTTGGTTTATTTGTTTATAAAGCATTTGCACATATATGGATTATGTAACGTGTTGCAAAATTATTGTCGACTTACATGTATTTGAAAATTCGTCTATTCTGTTAACTGTAAATAACTTACTGCTGACGAAAGTTGTTCAGTGATGTCAATAAAAGTTACTTTTGAAATGTAAGTAGAATCTTTTTATTTCTCCTTTACCATAAAGTATGAGGGGCACGGAAATTACTGCGTATCCATAACCTGACCTCACCAGCTGCGTTCCAAAAATATCACCTCACCAGTTACAGGTTAAGGGGGCAATTTTTTAACAATTCTTTGCCTTCGGAAAGGGCGAAAGTCGAAAACGCTTAAGCCATAAATAAATTGCTAGTGTGGTCCAGACATTTATTTTCAGATGCATCAAAATAGCCACTACATGTCGTCGGATCCTAATGCAGACAGCAAGTCCTATAAAAGTGCTCCTAAGAAGTATCCAAAAGTTTAATTATATTGAAAAGCTTACAGAAGTATTCACACGAAATATTGTTAGTTCGTTTTTCTCTTTTAGACCCACAGTTGCTTTTTTTTAATATAACGTAGATATAAACTTGATTTAAAACGTCTATGCAAGTTTATTTAGCCCAATGCATTTCACCTTCATTTGTAAGACATCTTCAGTGGCAATTTTTGGTGGATGATGGTCTACATGTGGTGCTGTTCGGTGACATTACATTGTTTTGTTTCCCTGTTGTATTCCATTGGCTTTTTTGTTTCTGCACTTTCTCAGTTGCGTAGGCGGCTTACAGAAATTACATAAATAAATATCTACATTTTATTATTCACACGAAACATTTGTGCGTAGTTAGTGTCACTGCCATGAAAATATTAAATATTTCAAATGTTTGTAGAGTCTATGGGACTTAACTACTGGGTCATCAGTCCCTAAACTTACAAACTACTTATGAACTACTTACAACTAAGGACGGCACAAATATCCATGCCCGAGGGGGGATTCGAACCCCCGACCGTAGTGGCCGTGCGGACCGTGACTGGAGCGCCTCAATCCCCTCGGCCACCGCGGCCGGCATTAAATATTTGTCTGAAGTAGTGTTCTCTTCACAGCATATAGAAAACATCACCCTGCATGATGAACAAACCTGAAGCCCGAAATGTCATGAAGTCCCTCTATTTGAAGGCAGCAACACACGCCAAATTGACGAAATAAAAGCTGTTTATGGGGAGGAAAGCCCGTTATACGACTAGTTCTGAGGTGGAAGATTAAAGTTGTCACATGTCGGTGACAGACAAGCCACGAGCGGGTAGATCCACAATCAATGATGATCTTGCCTTTTTGCGGAAATTAGTGGCCGTTATCCACGACGGAAAAAGTTCGACCATGGAAAGAGTGACGGCGGAGAATGGACTAAGTTGCGGAAGTTCGTGTGGAGGATTATTCTTGAGGAAATGCACGTGAATAAGATGTCTGCACGCTGATTACCTCGCTTATTAACACCAAGAGCAAACTCGGCACGACTTTTCCCAGCATTGTTTGCTGCAGCAGAACGACTTTTTCCTCGTCTCTATGAACGAGTACTGGGTATATCTTTACGATCCGGAGACCAAAGAAATGAACAAGGAGTGAAGTGTTCATCCTCCCCCTACCTGCCAACTACCGCCCCCCCCCCCCCCACACACACACATTCCGGTAACTGGTTAATGTGTTCAGTACGGGGAGTGACAACCCGTGTGAGCAATACAGACGTGACAACGACGGGGCATGCTGCTAATGATGTCATCGATCTCATGTTGGTGCCCCTTCTTCCTGCAGAGTTGTTCGGAAGTCTCAGTGATTGGTGCATGCTGAGGTGATACAGCCCATCTGCGAAGTTTCTCTCAGACACGCAGAAATTGCGAAAGCGACGACGCGTGCAATAGCTTCCGTTCCCAAATGAACGTCAATCACCTGTCGAGTCTGGTTTCGCAGAACCTCGAAAGGACCGCACATGAGGTCCCTAAATCTCGCCACTATACCAGACACCGATTAAACCTTGTCGATACGCCCGTATAATTTCGTCAAGAGGTGTTCGAGTGGTGAATATAATCTGCAAATCTGCCAACACCAGTGAGGAACCTCTTTGATATTGGTCTGTTTCCAGAATGTTTGGGTCCTTAACTCATGTTCCAAGTTACCAACAATTGTGAATCCATGAGAATCACCCTCCAGAGCATAGGCGTAGCCGAGATTTTATTTCCGAGGGGCTTTTCTACAAATGAACATCGTAAAAAAATTTGTGGGTCTTTTAACAACATACGTCAAAATAGTCATCCACAGCTGTCGATTTGCTTCGGACGAAGAGGTACACTATCTTGCGTCGCAGTGGGATAAATCTATTTACAGTAATGGCGATTATTTTCGAAATAATGAAGGCAGAAAATACTGTACGCCACTGATAAATTTGGATGGTTTCTGCTTCCTGAAGCTATTGACAAGCTGCTTACACACAAGGCCAGTGGTTTACATGCCTCTTCCATCAAACTTAACCTGAGAGATAAAGAAACAGTTCCAGATCATGATGTAATGGAAACCGTTCCAGAAGGTGCATTAAACGGATACTCAAGACACATCCTTATTTGTCATTGAACACTGTTTTTTTGTGTCAATAATTAACTGTTGAACAAACAGGATCACCCTGAGTAGACAAAAAGCAGTCAACAATAATTTAAAAAATAACGGAAGGATTGTTAAAAGAAGATTAGAGAAAAAGAAAAAATCGGATCATCACATTGAATACATTAGCCGTTCCTTACAGTTTTACATTTTAGACAATTTCTGTCCATTTTTATTAGCTTTGTTAAAATTTCGAAAGGGGATTGAATCCCTAACCCCCCCCCCCCCGGCTACGCCCATTCTGCAGAGGATTAAACTGTCCACGTGTCATATTAACGACTCCACTCCAGACATTCCCTTTTGAGAAGACGTTTCAATGACAAGCATACGACAGGCCCCGACAATAAAGGCCACTCTGTCCAAGCCCTGCCTCAATACAACTCTTTCAGTGGATGCTACACTGCACGAAACAATTAGGTGATCAAGTGAGGTATCATACACAACATACTAATGGTAACGTATTTTATTAAGATATTAGTCACAAATTATAATTTGTGTGTGATACAGTGCAATATTCTGCTGTCTCAACTCTTTACTTGAGGTTTACATGGCGTTTACTCAGAGCAAGGCACCATGGGGCTATCATAATAGTAAAAACATCATTCTCGTTGCTCTCTACTATGGCGTGTGATCGCGTCGGGCGGCTGGTACAATTGCACACCTGCATGGTATGGACAGTCTGAGGTTATCTATCAGCTCTTGTGAAATATTTGGCCATTCTTCCATGAGAAGAAACGATAAACAAAACGAAAGACAAACACAACCCGCCAGGCTTCAGAAATGGCGAGTATTTTTTTTTCTCAACACTAGAATTGCCGGAACATACTGTATACCCAGAACCGCCGTTTCGGATATTTCGACAGCCATATTCGATTTTTTTTCAGTCTCGTTATAATTATTTCAGATATGCATTTCTACGTTTAGAAAACATTAACTTTGGGATCCACGACAAAATGAAGAAAATTACATAATTTTATCAGAATTTTATTATTTTTCATTTTTATTACAAATACAGATGAGATTTTTTTTAGAAACGAAGTTATCCAACTATTAAACACACCTTTTATTTAGCTTATTTCATCACTGAAGGTGATATAGGCTATAAAGTTCACATGATTATAAAATAATTTCTGTAACACTTTATTTTGTGGAATCAGAGTCATGAGTGACTCTGCCAAACCTACACTTCACAACACGGTTGTAAAACACTGCCTTATTTTTCATTCAAAGTATTTGGACATGTTGATGTGTCAAACCTCAAAAATCTAAGAATTTCTCGAAAAGAGTTCCTCCCCATTGTGTCACTGAAGAATGGTGGCCTCCACTTTTTAGACCACAGTTCATCAAGTTCGGTACTGTTGTCTCCAAGAACACCACGAGCATACAATAAGGCAATGGCCTCCAGTTTTTCCAACTGAAACTCCACACTTCATTTGTTAGAATACGTCTAGCTTCCATTTCAGTACAGAGTTTCATATGTTTCAATATTGATTTATCAATTAAAAGGCGCCATGCACTCGCCACGCTGTCATCAGAGATGTACCACTTTGCATATGCAGTAGCTCCTGCATTTTCTTTCAAGATCTTATGGCATGCCAGTCTGCCTGGTGTGGTCTTGCCAAACTCCGATGCAGTCCACTCTGTTATCCCATCTGTGCCAAGTAACAAATTTCGTTGTCTTGGGAGGCTTGATTTGATTCGTACCCCCCTGTTATATTATTTTATGTTTTATATTTTCTGTTGCCGTAATAACAACAGAATATGTCGAATATCAATAATGAATTTTATGACAGTTGAATGATGACATGATAATAATGGATATCATTATTCCAACTAACATGGATGAACAACATTTGAATCATCGTCATCATCATCATCATCTAAATCACTGCTTTGAAAATGGCCATTTGGTTCGCAGTAATATTCGTCTGCAGCTTCTTCCTCTAGGTCCTCTTAATCTAGATCACATTCTGCTGCAGACGTATCATCTGGAATATCAGGCAACGGAGCGAACACTTGTGCATCGGTAAGCGGCGAGGATCTGCGAGCCATGATGACTATGCTGTGGCACGCTGACGAATGACAACACTACTGGAGGCGCGGTGGGAAACAATGGACGTAAATAAGGCATTTAAGTTTCATTGTTGTGATTATTGAAGTTCAGAAAATAATAATAGCCTATTTAATCTCACAACAATTAGGAAACAGGATAAGCAAAACACATTTAAAGACGATAATCAATACAGCGGTCATTATGACCGCACTAGCAGTTTTAGATATACTCATTAACAACGACGTATCTAATTGTCAAACAGCAGTTAGCTTTAGTATGAATCACTCTTAGGGTTACCAGACTTCCTCTTTTACCGGACATGTTCTCTATTTTGGACCCTAAAAATAGTCCGCCTGGGTATTTAGGAAAATGGGGAAATGTCCTATTTTATGCGTTGTGCTAAAAAATGTTCAAATGTTTGTATAGTCTATGGGACTTAACTATGGGGTCATCAGTGCCTAAACTTACAAACTACTTATGAACTACTTACGAACTAGGACGGCACAAATATCCATGCCCGAGGGGAGATAGTACTTGAGTTGTCAATACGAGAGAGAGAGAGAGAGAGACCGAAAGAAGGGTCTTTTATGAATCTAGAAATGTCCTCTTTTCTGAAGACGGACATCTGGTAACCGTAATCATTCTGACTGGTAACCAGGTAAAGTCACTGAAGCTCGGAACAGTACTAAAAACACTACAGTCATAATAACGTTTTGAAAATGTATAACGGTCATTTTGACCGCTCTGGCGGTTCTAGTGTTAAGTGGAATTGTAAATAGAGTAATTGTAAATAGTGACAGCAAGTGGCAATGTTCTACAAGCAACACATGAAGAGGGCAACATAAGAAAAAAATACACAACCGTTTCGAGCTATGTTTATAAGAGCCAGTCGCTTGGCGGTACTGGGATTACAAGATTGCAAAATTTACCTGAGATTAGACACTGTTATTTTAAATGTGTTTATTTCCGTCAACAGTCGCAATATAATTGTTTAATTACATGTTTCGATCTCTTGGATCATCTTCAGATCTAAAAACCAAACGTGAAATAACAATGTACAATTTGATAAACTTACTAAGGTTTAATTGAACAATAGTTCATTTATACATAAATAAATTTTATACATCTTTGTTTTACACCTTCAATGTTTTAAAACACTGTATGCTTGTTTTAATTATCTTACCATATTTTCACACTTATATCACAAACAGTTTTATAATTTTTATGTCTGGATATCTTCAGGAACCCCACTTTTAGGAAAATAAACAATGGTTCATAAGACCCTAGCTTATTAGGGCTCAAGCCATCCCCTCCAATCCCCCCCCCCACCTACTCTTTCCCTCCCCACCACCACCTGCAACCAAATTATAAGTGCCTTCATCAAACTTTAAAACTCAGTACCAATTAGTACTCAGCCAGACGAGTTGCAGACGCAAATATAAGGTAAAGAAAAATCTCTCCATTTATGTATAAATTAACTATTGTTGTTGTCGTTATGGTCTTCAGTCCGGAGACTGGTTTGATGCAGCTCTCCACCCTACTCTATCCTGAGCAAGCCTTTTCATCTCCTCATAAGAACGGCAACCCACATCCACTTGAATCTGATTACTATACGCGTCTCTTGGTCTCCCTCTGCGATTTTTACCCCACACACTCCCCTCCAATGCTAAATTTACGATTCCTCGATGTCTAAGAACGTGTCCTACCAAGCGATCCCTTCTTTTAGTCAGGGTATGCCAAAAATTCCTTTTCTCACCAATTCTGTTCAGTACCTCTTCATTAGTTATGCGATAAACCCACCTAATCTTCAGCATTCTACTGTAACACCACATTTCAAAAGGCTCTATTCTCTTCCTGTCCGCATTGTTTATCGTCCATGTTTCATTCCCGTACAAGGCAACACTACACAAAAATGCCTACAGAAAAGACTTCCTTACACTTAAATTAATATTCGATGTTAGCAAATTTCTCTTTTTCAAAAATGCTTTTCTTCCCATTGCCATTCTGCATTTTATATCCTCTGTACTGCGACCATCGCATGTTATTTCACTACCCAAGTAACAAAACTCTTCTATCACCTTCATTGTTTCGTTACCTAATCTAATTCCTTCAGCATCGCCTGATTTTCTAAGACCGCATTCCATTATTTTTGTTTTGCTCTTGTTAATGTTCATTTTATAGCTCTCTTCAACACACTGTCCATTCCGTTCAACTGCTCTTCCAGGTCCTTTGCTGTCTCTGACAGAACTACAATGTCATCAGCAAAACGCAGGCCGGCCGCGGTGGCCGAGGGGACTAAGGCGCTCCAGTCACGGTGTGCACGGCCACTACGGTCGGGGGGTTCAAATTCCCCCTCGGGCATTGATATTTGTGCCGTCCTTAGTGTTAGCTAGTTCATAAGTAGTTTGTAAGTTTAGGACTGATGACCCCGTAGTTAAGTCCCATAAGCTATACAAACATTCAGCAAAACGCAATGTTTTTATTTCTTCCCCCTGAACGTTAATCCCTATTCCAAATTTTTCCTTGCTTTCCTTCACCGCCTGCTCGATGTACAAATTGAATAACATCGGAGAAAGGCTAGAACCCTGTTTTACTTCCTTCCCAACTGACGCTTCCTTTTCATGCCCTTCGACTCTTAGTAAGTTTATCAAATTATACAATTTTTTTTTTATTTTTTTTAATTTTTTTTTAAGATCTGAAGATGATCCTAGTGATCGAAATATGTAATTAAACAATTTCACAATCACATTGCAATTGTTGAAGGAAATAAACACACTTAAAATAACACAGTGGAGTTGCGGACACTCTCCAGTCGATCATGTCGACTATAATATAAATTAGTCACTGGTTATACCTTTCATTCGACACTGGATGGAGAAAATGCGGTTTGTTGCTTTAATTCTGGACTCCAGTATGTGCAGAGCATTACGAATGCTAGGAAGTGACTGTCAGTTAATGTGTGTGTGTGCGCGTGGTAAGTCTGCTATCAGCAGCAGCGTGAGATACAGAGAGAAGCGCGCTCGTTAGCTGCGCCATTTCGCAACTCTTGAGAGGCACGTGAGCGGCTGAAACATCAGGAGGGATGTCGCAAGTGTGTCGGAACTCGGCCGGCGAAGGTCGGCGGGGGCCGCGTCGCGGACGTCCTGTCCTGTCGTGTCGTGTCGTGGTCGTGTGGTGTGGTGTGGTGGTGGTGGTGGAGGTGCCGTGTCGGCCGACGCGACCTCTGCAGTCTGCAGTTGCTCGGCGGACGCGGTCGCCCGGAAACGCAACGGCTGCCAGTGCCGCTTGCGCGTGAGGAGGGCGAAGGCAGGCACTGCCCGTACCAAAACGAGCACGCGCTGTGGACTGCGAGTGCACCGAAGAAAGACGGCAGGAGCGAGAGTTAGCAGAAACTACACTGAGGTGCCAAAACACGGAAAGAAACCCATGAAAATGAACCAGATGGCCCACGCATGCCCCCTTCCGTTGAAATTACAGTTGAGGGATCAGTTGAGACATCTAGGTTCTGACGTATCGTCATCGGCAGAGCGAACTAAAATGGTTCGACGTCTGTCGGTTATACGAACTACAGACAACACCATTGCGACAACCGAAATAGTGATGATAACAAAGTTACTGCAGAGGGGGTTGGTGTTGACTTGTGTTTACCAAACGAAGTACACAAGCAGCTGGGTTCGGAGAGCGCAGTACTGCGATACAACAACAACGCGACGTATCCGAAAAAAAATCAAAAGTTTGTAAATCTTTCGGACTCAACTTCTTGGTTACTAGTGGAAGGAAGAAGGAATCTTAGGGTTTAACGTCCAGTCGACAGCTTGGTCATTAGAAACGGATCTCACGCCGGATGTTTTGGATAAGGATGGGGGAAGGAAATCGGCCGTGCCCTTTGAAAGGAACCATCCCGGCATTTGCGTAGAGTGATTTAGGGAAATCACGGGAAACCTAAATCTGGATGGCCAGAGGTGGATTTGAACCACTGTTACCATTGCGCTACCTAGCTCGGTGGTTATTAGTCTGTAAGTTACAAACTACTTAAACTGAGGTAAACTAACCTAAAGCA
This sequence comes from Locusta migratoria, assembly GCA_026315105.1. Taxonomy (NCBI): domain Eukaryota; kingdom Metazoa; phylum Arthropoda; class Insecta; order Orthoptera; family Acrididae; genus Locusta; species Locusta migratoria. The sequence goes on from CM048751.1 coordinate 129,128,994, forward strand.
CAGACAAATATATTGTAAGAGTACACCTGTCGCTGTATCTTACTTAACGTAATGTATATATTGTCTTAAATTTGTTTATTTCATGTATTTTTCATTTGTTGTATACTAGATATATTTCTTATGTAACGTCATTTTCTATATTGAATCATTTAGTGTAAACCCGCATGAATGCAAGGACATTCTTATGCTGTAAGTTAGCAATGCGCCAGAGAAAATGTTGATTCTGTAGTAAAGACTGTCTTTGGTACAGAAGTAGTAGCTGTGAGTGTCGCGCTGCTGAAGCAGTCGCGGTGCGGACTCGCCAAAGTAAAGACATAAATGCAGTCGCGGAGCGGACTCGCTATAGTAAACACGTAAATGGTTTTGTTGATGGTGCAGAGGCACGGTAGGCGCAGTGTGGCGCGAGTTTAAAGCAATCGTAATAAGCCTGAGAGGCGTACTGTTTAATGTATTGAAGGAAGTGCGAAATAAGTTTATTTATACTCGATCAGTGTAATCTTTTTCATGTGTGCAAGAAAAGTAATTGTTTGGTATCAAGTCTATTGTCACCGAGTGTGATCGTTGTTGTAGTAAGAGTACCTATTGTAATCATATCTGTCTTGTTTGGACTTCACGACGAAGACGACGAAAGCAGATGAGTACTTTTGTAACATTTTATTTTGTATGCATGTAAATGTAGTGTCAACCCAACCAGAACTTTGGTTCAATTATACATGACTTATTTTGAAACCAGTCTTAATTTTGTAAGTAGTTGTAGTCACCCCATTATCATCATTATTAGATTATGTTGAATATGCAAGCCTGTACATTGACTAACAAGTTCAATCATTTTCAAAGTAATTGACGAGTTAAAGAATTGCTAAACGTGTTACAACCACAGAGACTAGTAATTAAAGTGCAAGAGAGTTTGCAAGTAAAGTAAAGTTGGTTTCACTTATGTAGAAAGTAACCAGGCTAACAGTAGTCAAAGTATTATAGTTGATTAACCAGACTTGACTAAAGTAATTTTTTTATGAAGTACGTTAAATGCCAAACTCTGCTCAGCCAGTTACACGCGTACGCTACCCAGGCCCTGGAACCAATAAAAAAATAATAGTTTACGTAAAGTTTTATAAGGAAGTTGAATGCTTTAAACAATATTAATAAAATAATTGGGAACTTTAACTGTAGTATTTGTGAAGCTCATTGCACCACGCAGTTTCACAGTACTCAGCTATTATCATTGCAATCAGAGTCTATCAGCTATTACGATTTTGATTATAACACGAACACGTCATCACCACTACACGAATTCTGGCACATTTATTAGTGAAGTTGTGCTGTTCGTGAATCGTAAGAGGTGCTAGTTGGAGGCTGTAGTCAATGCTAAATTAGATAGGGCCAAGGTTAATTAATATCTTTTTTTTATTCAAAATTTTTAACTTTCACTGCGGAAGTGTTGTTGCGACCCATTAGTTGTGATTTGCTGCAACATTCAATAACGAAATTATTATTACTAGAGTATACTATAACGCATTCTGAATTTTGAGATTTTTTTGACGACCTCCAACTGGCTATTTTTTTACAATATACAGACGGGAAACCTCCATAAGGGCCCAGTCCTACGCTCAGGGGTGTGGGGAGGGAGGGTTTCCAGCAGTTCCGTAAGATGTCCCATGATGGCGCTGCGGTCAGAAGCAGCTCTTTAAACTGGCCAGAGCAGGCGGCAGGTAGCGGCTGTCCCCACCACCACCTCCCCTCAAACGCCAGCAAGTTGGACACAGCCGTGGCCTCCCTCGTGGCAGGTGGCACGAGCTCTCCCCTCACCCTCTCCTCCACACTACCCTCTGACGTGCGAGAGGCACCTTAAGCCAGGGAACGGCCTGACACCTACTAGCATCTTACAGAACTATGAGGGGGGCGTAGGACAGTGGTTTGGGGGTGGCTACTCCTCTGAATATGTTACTCTGTGCCTAAAGACAACACACGCACGCTCATGCCCGAGGGGGAACTCGAACCCCCGACGGCGAACGGCAGCGCACACCGTAGCACGGCGCCCCATTGCACACGGCTAATCTGCCGCGGCTGACTTACCCGAAGCTATGGCATGCTGAGACGTGTTGGAAGCGGCACAGACGCAGAGGGAGGTGGCTGTGGCTTTTGGAATGTTCCAAAACGTGGCGGAGGAACATTAGAATTGGAGTCGTGATGAATGGCTCTGGGTTCTGTTCACAGGTGTATCAAGATTTTGTGTTTAGACGCACAATCGTTGTTGTGTCATCTAGAGAGAACATGGAACAAACCCGCTTATGTGCAGGTGTTGTCACCATATCATGGTGGTGAACAAATGATGTGCGCAGGAATTGGTGGATGTATGGACTTCTATGTCGTTCAGAATGTCGCTTTGACTGCTCAGTGGTACAGAGATGAGCTCCTTCGACCTTTTGTTGTGCCGTATGCTGATCCCGTAGGAGGTCGGTTCCTTCTGGTGGACGATAACGCTCGTCCCCATAGAGCTGCATTGGTGGATAACATGCATGAAGCTGAGAAAACTGAACAAATTGAGTGCTCATGGTGTTCACCGGACTTAACCCGTTTGAGCATATCTGGGATACACTTGGCATACAGATTGCAGCCAGACCAGTACCTTCAACAACGATTGAAGACGTAGATATTGCACTCATGGAAGAAGGGCCAAATATCACTCAAGACCCACTTGATAACGTAGATATTGCACTCATGGAAGAAGGGCCAAATATCACTCAAGACCCAATTGATAACGTAGATATTGCACTCATGGAAGAAGGGCCAAATATCACTCAAGACCCAATTGATAACCTTATAGTGTCCATGCTCCGCAGTATGCAACAATTATACATGGTGGTCGGAAATTACTGTTACAAACTTCTAGGACTTGTAGAGGGTACTGAGTACATAACTTTTTGAATAGGAACCCATGTCCGGAAACGTATCGTTTCCATTCCACGATGGTTTCACTTCAGATGGTTATCTCATCCACTTCTACATGAACAATGTAATTAGGTGTGACGCACTACAATTGTTCCGATCTGTTTGAAAAGAAGACTGAATCGTTCCGTTATTACTTATGCATTTTCATTACAATTTATGATTTACATTAGTCGACAACAACAAGAACCCACCATCTATGACACTAGCCGCAATGTACTGATGCATTACAACAGCGGGTCGATGTGGCGATCACCAAAGTTGTTACACACATTGTACCTCCGAAGCATGTTCTGGTACAGCCACGTGGTGTCTCTTCAATGTCTTCTGCAGTGGCCAGAACTCGTGCCAGCAGACGATGACGAGTTACACATCTGAATTGAAACTGTCGCAGAACGGAAAGGATACGTTTCCGGACATGAGTTCCTGTTCAGACTGTTATGTACTTACTACCCTCTACAAGTCCTAGAAGTTTGTAAGTGGAATTTTTTGACCACCATGTTTGGGAGAGATGACGTCATAAATGACATGCAACATTTTTCCAGCCTTGCCTGGAGCCTTAGAATATCAGGTGATCTTCCTCGGTCGAGGCTTTATCATGGAGTAATGTGAACTTAAGTACGGATTTAGCGAAATATTTCTGAGAGTTTTGCGTCACAAACGTCCATGATGTAGGGCCTACATATGCTAACTGAAGAATGGTAAGGAACTGAGTACGGCTCCTGCCTTTTTTTAGTAAAACGTGATTATATTTTTTTTACTAGCAGATATTATTTATCATTGTCATAGCCATTTTCAAAAAAATTAGTTTCGTTGCGATACTTGTGCAACAATATCTCTATAAAAAGTATGTTAAAAGTTATCTAACATCGAAAATCGTACTTTATTTTTTTATTTTACTGTGTAATACTTTTGTTCTTTTTTTGTGTATTATCCTGTTGGAAATACGCGTTACGGAAAATTCATCGGTATGGCGTTACAGTAATTTACCAAAACAGACTAGAATGAGTAACAAGCATTTTCCATAACGGTGTGAAGAGAGAAGGTGTGACAGTGCACTTTATAGGTGGGAATTAAAGGCGCTTATGTATCGGACGGAGGTATGTTGAAAGAAAGAGGAAGCGTAGGCAGTTTATGAGTTTTTTCGCTTTTGTGCGAGGCCGTGAGCTGCTACGAAACCGTGACCCGCTACCCTATAGACGGCCTTTGTTGCAGTAATTGACTGCAATCAAGACTCTTGTTACTGCGGCAGGCAGCCAACTGCGCGGCCGTTTTAGAAACAGCGGCTGCGGTGCTCTTCAGGAGCGCTGCGTGGCTCAGTTATTGCATCTGCTGGAGTGCAGCTGAAACTCTAGGTGCAGAATTGTCCATTCACAGCTGCGTTGTTGTCCCCCCCCCCCCCCTCCAGGGGTCATGATTTTTGATACGTGCGTGGCGAGCAAGGCGTCCCGACCTAGTGCGGTCTTTCTTCCTTCTTTCCTCCCTGATCTGCATTTTCTATCCCATCCTCTCATCATTATAACCTTCGTATTTATTTCCTTTCGTTCTTGCCTTCACTTGTGCTATGTATGTCTCTCTGCGTCTCTCTCTCGAGAGAGCAAAATAATGGAAAGGATAAACTCCGTCCAGGGTAAATTCAACCCTTTTACTATTCACAATTATACTCGTCACTTGGACAATCTAATATATAAAGCAGAGTGTCCGTATGTTTGTACGTGTTGCATGAAAATCTACAGTTTTGTTCTAATCTTCATGAAATTTTGTACATGTAAGCTTCAATCCATGAGGACTGTCGCCGTAAGTGTAAGAATCACATACGATATATAGTTCACGAGATATGACGTCATAAAATAAAAATGCGAAAAACTGCTGCGTTTTGCGACAATGCTGTTCATTTTCTCCTAAACCATTGGATCGATTTCAACCAAATTTGGTACACACATTCCTTGCCGTGAGGTAACAATTGCTGCATGGTTAACAATGACATATGGCACATGGTTCAAAAGATATTCCGTCATAACCAATAGAAACCACAAAAAATGCCGTATAATGCGGCGAGACTTTCGAAATACACTGTATGAGAATGTACTTAGCAACTTCCAACAAACTTTAAACATAATTTAAAACCTTTATTAAACTTTTTCTCGCTGCCAACCATAGTAAAATGATGAAAGGAAAAAGTTTCTCGCTTACTACTTTTCCGCTGTTTATGGAGTAAAACTACGGCTCTCGGTACGACGTTACAATTTATAATTTGAACACTACAAATTGTAGCGACAGGAAATTTTACTGACAGTATACACAAATATAGTTCAACGTAGCTTGTAAATTGTATCACATCCCGACACGTAGTTCACGAGATATGAGCACATAAACAATAACGTTTATGGAAAACCGTCCAATCACGCACCAAGTTTTAATCTATTACTTTTTTTACTAATTGTACTAATTGTATTCCCCTTATACAAATGAATATATACCTGAAAAATTGCAGGAATAAAAAAATAAATAAATACCCGGGGACCGCCGGGTTTTCAGCTAGTCAAATATGTAAAGCAGAGTGCCCGTATGTATGTACGTGTTACATACAAATCTACAGTTTTAATCCTTTTTTTTCAAATTTTGTACACGTAAGGTTCAGTCCATGAGGACGGTCGCCGTAATTGTAGGAATCACGTACGATACATATTTCACGAGATATGACGTCATAAACAATGAGATATGCGGAAAACTGCTGCATTTGGCGACAATGCTGCTCATTTTCTTCTAAACCACCGGACCGATTTCAAACAAATTTGGTACACATATTCCTTACCGTGAGGTAACAATTGCTGAAGGGTTAAGAATCACGACACATGGTTCAGAAGATATGACGTGTTAAACAATGGGAATCGCAAAAAAAAAAAAAAAAAAAAAAAAGCCTTGTAATGCAGCAAGACTTTATAAATACGCTATATGAGAATGAGAGTACTTAGCGACTTGCAACAAACCTTAATAATAATTTCAAACCTTTATTAAACTTTTTCTCGCTGACAACCATAGCAAAACGATGAAAGGAAAAAAGTTTCTCGCTTACTACTTTTCCGCTGTTTATGTAGTAAAACTACGGCATTCGGTATGACTTAACAATTCATAATTTCTACACTATAAATTGTAGCCGCAGAAATTTTACAGACAGTATACCCGCATATAGTTGAATGTACTTTCTAAATTGTATCACAGTACGACATGTAGTTCTTGAGAATATGAGCACATAAACAGTAACGTTCATGGAAAAACGGCACATCACGCACAAAGTTTTAATCTATTACTCCTTTACTAGTGATACTATTAAGTGTGGCGCGCTGATACTGGCCCTTGTTGTTATAACTCACGCTTATTTCTCAGCTGACAAATATATATATATAAAAAGAAACGTAACGACATTCCGCTAATAAAAATTTCGTATAAAGTCGTCATTTCAAATCACTACACACTTTTGCGTAATATTAAATCCGTATCTAGCTCGGTGTATATTTCCAGAGATAATACTTATCATTGCTTAGCGAAATGTTTGTTATTTAAAAGTTCCTGTAACTATCCAACATATTTATCGCCTAAAATCAAGTTTAAATTAAAACTGTCTGTCAATTTATATTCGATCTAAATATTGCAGCCGCGGCGGCGCGGTCGATCGCATTGAGGCGCTATGCTACGCTGCGCGAGGCCGTTCCCCGTCGGCGGTTCCAATCCCCCCCCTCGGGCATGGCTGTTTGTGTCGTCATTAGTATAAGGTAGTTCATTAGTAGTTTGTAAGTTTGGGGACTGTTGACACCGCAGTTAAGTCCCTTAAGCTTGACAAACATTTGAACATTTAAATATTTTAGTTCTAAATTATCAACAATGACCGGTAAAAAAAATCACAAAACAAGCCTATTATTGTGTCCTACGTTTCTAGTGCCCATATCACAAATCGAGGCACAAATTCTCAGTTAATGAAGGCATACAGAAAAACAAGAATTTAATAGAAAAGTAAAACATTCGAAGCGGTACAAATGTGGATCCTCCGAGACATAATATCAGCGGGACACGGGACATTGATTTAAAAATTGGTACTACCACAAGGACTTGTAAAAGGAGTTCACTTATTTACAGAAGTATACAACACCTTCAGAAGATTTTCAAATGTTTGTATAGCTTATCGGACTATAGAAACCAAAGAAGCCCTAAAGATACTACATGTAATCGCAGTAAGAACAGGACTACAAATTTCGTATGAAAAAACCGAGTACATGGACACGAAATACACAGAAAGAAACCCATTGGTAACAAAGAATGGAGAGATAGCACAAGTAGAATATTTCAAACACCTGCCAGAGATTATACAGAAAACAGGACTAAATTCGACAGCCAATGAAGAAAGTGTTGCAAAGCTACAAAAAAGCTTACAAACTTACATAGAACCAGTACAATAAAAGAAGTTGTTAATGCCAAATTAAGACATTACAAAATAGTAGTCTTACCAGAAGCCTTGTATGCCGTAGAAACAACGGTAATCAGAGGAAGAACTAAAATCAAGGAAATGGAAAAGCAAGAGAGGAAAATTCTGAGGAAGATCTATGGGACAGTTTAGAGACACGGGATCTGGATAAAGAGACCGACAAAAGAACTGTACAAACAGACAGAGACAATTACACACAATATCAGAAAAAGAAGGGGAAAGTTCTATGGCTACATTTATAGGATGAATGAAAATAGGCTGCTCAAGAAGATTTTTAACATTGTGATGAGTAATACAATAAAAGCTAACTGGGCAAAGGAAACCATGAAAGACCTGAAGAAACTAAATATCTCTACAGAAGAAATAATAAACAGAAAAATCAGGAAACAGAAATTCGAAGAAACACCAAAAGAGAAGAAACCAGGAAAGAAGTGTACAGAAGAGAAGAAGAAGAAACACAGTGAATATATGAGAGGTTTTTGGGAAGAGAAAAGAAAGAGACAAAAAAAGTGGCATGAAAATTGATTGTGTTTAAACGCTCTCCTAAATGGGGGATTAACGATAATAATAATATTAAATAATCGAATACTTCAATGAAACCAACACCAAATTCAGCATAAACATCCATATTTTCATAAAAAAATCTTCAAATGTTTGTATAGTTTATGGGACTTAATTACGGGGTCATCAGTCCCTAAGCTTACAAACTACTTATGAACTAGCTAACACTAAGGACGGCACAAATATCTATGCCCGAGGGGGGGATTCGAACCCCCGACGGTAGTGGCCGTGCAGACCGTGACTGGAGCGCCTCAGTCCCCTCGGCCACCGCGGCCGGCCCTTCAGACGTGCGGTGCAAAACCCCCAATGGGGTATTCTCTCTCTTTTTTTCTTTTCTTTTTTTTCCCCAATACATCTGTTTCCAAGTCGACGTGCAGGCCTCATTTTGTTTTGCCGCCCAGGGCTCCCAACAACGTTAGTCCACCAGTAACACTGAGTCACGCGCTCAAAGTCCTCATCCACATCTTCGAAACGTCCCGCATTGGGATCCGAAGAAATTGGCCGCCTTAGTTTAACCTCCACTTTTTTAAACAACGTAAGATGATCACTTTGTAAAACTTCATACGACCAGATGATGGTGGTATAGCCCACTGAAACAGGTCGTCAGTCAAGTAAATAATCATATAGCGAGCGATCTTGGCGTTTTCCTTTTGCAGATAATTAATCTACGCAGATTATCTTCATCCTGCGTTGTCAGGTGATCTCAAGAGAGAAACAAAGTAACAAGCTATCAATACCATAAAAACGAAATTATATCTAATTTAAAGAGGTCAGTGTATCATTACATATTCAATCAGCAACGCCAAAAACTCTCTGCTTAAAGTACTTATGACAGCGCAAGACACACATATACAGCAGTACCACACACCTGAAAGCGCTTATACTGTCCTCAAAGTGCAGGTGCAGGATTAAAACAAAGTGTGAGAGAATAGTGGGCACACTTCACTAAAACCACATTATCACATTTCAAATCAATTTCGCAGTCCAATATCAAAAGCCATACAATTACATTTTCAAATGATGGTATTGGTATGTCAGTGTCATACCCTGGCTTTCGCCAAGCATATTGCAACATTGACTTATGCACAGGTGCAGCAAACTGATTGTAAATCACAGAGTGAAGGTTCACGATGCAATAGCGACCATGTACCTTCACTTGTGGTTTCGCACCATGTAGTCTTACAAAAGCAATAATCCTTCTGATATAGTTTTTATACAAAAATAATGGAATGCAGTCTTAGAAAACCAAGCGATGCTGAAGGAATTAGATTAGGTAACGAAACAATGAAGGTGGTAGATGAGCTTTGTTACTTGACTAGTAAAATAACATATGGCGGTCCCAGTACAGAGGATATAAAATGCAGAATAGCAATGGGAAGAAAAGCATTTTTGAAAAAGAGAAATTTGCTAAGATCGAATATTAAGTGTAAGGAATTCTTTTCTGTAGGCCTTTATGTGGATTGTAGCCTTGGACGATAAACAGTGCGTATAGGAAGAGAATAGAGGCTTTTGAAATGTGATGATACAGAAGAATGCTGTAGTTTAGCTGGATAGATCGCATAACTAATGAAGAGGTACTGAACAGAATTGGTGAGAAAAGGAATTTTTGGCATACATTGACTAAAAGAAGGGATCGCTTCGTAGGACACATTATTAGACACCAAGGAATCGTAAATTTAGCATTGCAGGGAAGTGTTTGGGGTAAAAATCGCAGAGGGAGACCAAGAGACGTATATAGTTAGCAGATTCAAATGGATGTGGGTTGCCGTTCTTATGAGTAGATGAAACGACTTGCTCAGGATAGACTATGGTGGAGAGCTGCATCAAACTAATCTCCGGACTGAAGACCATAACAACAACAGCATAGTTTTTATTGCCGAAACAAGTAAACATCAAGGGCTTGGCTGTATTTCGGTAGCAAGATCTTCAGCATATATATATATTTTTTTTTTTTTTTTTTTTTTTTTTTTTTTTTCGGAAACTTGCATCTAGAAAGGTGCGATTTGTATGACACACCCAGGAATCACACGGCAACAGGCCACCATCTAGTGGGACGCTAGCAGACAAGCGCGGCGTTTTGCTTGGAAATGACGCACACCATTCTTTTATGAATACATGTTATTCTAAGCGTGGTTTCGAACGGTTCCGAGCGTTCAAGGTCAAAGGTGTTCGTTGTAAGATCGGTGTTTCAGCGTGGATGGCACCTGGTAGTGTTTGAGCCGTGGATCTTTAAATATGATCATTTCAAGTACATATACACAGTTTCACTAATAAATTTTGAATCTGAACTCTACAGGGTTAATAATTTTAATTTCTGGCAGTGTAGTTGATACCCCTGCGCAATGTTCTGCGGCTACGTTTGTCAGTCGTTGTCCTGTTTAGTGCTTGCAACTTTTTTGTCCATTCAAACAACCACTTTCTTTCGTTTCGAAGCCATTGCACTCACCTACATTCAAAGCACGGGAACTAAAGCACAATACTGGCAGGGAACAGATCAACAATGGCCGTAGTAAATTTAGCTGAAAGCGTGGGAGTGGTGACCTCTTTGTTGCCTGCGGTGCAAACGTAACATCCGTACATACACAAAACTGTACTAATTCAATAACGCCCACATTTCCACTTTAAAAAATATTGAAAAAAGGTAAACCGGAAAATCCGAATAAATAAGAGCCGGATAAATGCGGTCCTGTGTTCTGATGTAGACCATGTTTAAACACAACGCTGGAGCACTGAAAAAAAAATGATTCGCTTAACTCTACGAAATAAGCTGTAAGTGCCCTTGACATAGACAACCAAATCGCTTGATATGATTTCACATTAGAGGTAAAGAATTAGGTCTATCCTTCTTAGTTATAAAAGGATACAAAATTAAGTCCATTATTTTATCGATTTTGGCTTAATAACACCGCAGCTCTTTTCGTAATAATACCGTAGTAAATAAATACTGCAATCAGCGAAACGTATTTTGTAAAACCATTTATTGCACCGTTACTACTTTCGAGCCTGAACCCATCATCAGACAGTTAATTATGAGGCGTAAATTTACATCTGCTGCTAATTCGATGCGCAGCTGACGTAAATAAATACCACCACCTGGAATTTAGTGTAGCTCACAGAAGAGCATGGAATGATAGACTAAATCATACCTCCATCCTATAATATGTACAGGAAAGCTATCTCAGAATTGCAATGTACAGATCATAGATACACTGCAATGTGCAAACAATACAAGCATAGAACATTGTTGTGTTGACAACTGGAATGTAAAAACTGTTTAATCTAGATATTCACAAAAACTTTGTTACTTTAGAATCTCATTGTTGATTTGTCTCTTGCACAAAACTAGAAACAATGCAATAAATAACTTCATTAAAAAAACTGTGCCTGTGTAATATTTAGTTACTACAGAATTATTAAAAAATGAGTGATTAAATTAATTAGATTTTATAGAATTCGAGGAAAAACGAAGATTGGGTTATGAAATATTCACATACCTTGGTTTTTCTGTAGCGTCAGTCTTCATGGGGTCTCAATAAAAGCAAGACCGTAACCAACGAAGATTCGAGTCCTCCCTCGGACATCGGTGCGTGTGTTGTCCTTAGCATCAGTTAGTTGAAGTAGTCTTTAAGTTCAAAATGTTCAAATGTTTGTATAGTTTATGGGACTTAACTATGGGTCATCAGTCCCTAAACTTACAAAAAGAACGGCACAAATATCCATGCCCGAGGGGGGATTCGAACCCCCGACCGTAGTGGCCGTGCAGACCGTGACTGACGTGCCGCAGGCCCCTCGGCCACCACGGCTGGCAAAGTAGTCTGTAAGTCTGGTGCAACAGGTTTTCAGACATTTAAACATTTGAATAAAAGCAATGTAAGGTGTGACAAATTGGATTGTGTTGAAATACGTATGTTTGGAAAGGCCGAGCGGAGAATCGCGATATTGGGTGTATTGGTACTCGGTTGAGCAGAAAGGTTTAGTCAAGACCAGCGCTGGTTTGTATGGCCAATTGAACATCCGTTTTACGTAACTGAAAAAGGTAAAGCAGTCAACAATCTGAAGATTGGTTTGAGCACCACAGTGCTTTACTAGGCATGGTCCTCCGACCTTCGAACTGATTTATGCAGCTGGTTATAGAGGGACCTACAGTTTAACGTGGGTTCCAAACCACGGTGCTACTCGGTATTTTTCACATGAGCATTACTGCCAAACGTGAAAGTGACAGACAAAAATTGCAAGACCTCGCGGGGATCTAAATCGCGACCTTTGGATTTGTAGTCTGGCACTCTACCACTGTGTAACCGAGGGTAACTTCCATCAGCTTCCTCTCGTGGATGACGCCCTCCGTCCTGACATACTCCTCCCATCAACCTTGGCCCTTCCTTGTAGCACAGACAAATATATACAGACGGGAAACTTCCGTAAGGGCCCGGTCCTACGCTCCGGGGTGCAGGGAGGGAGGGTTTCCAACAGTTCCGTAAGATGTCCCATGATGGCGCTGCGGTCAGAAGCAGCCCTTTAAACTGGCCAGAGCAGGCGGCAGGTAGCGGCTGTCCCACCACCACCTCCCCTCAAACATCAGCAAGCCTGACACAGCCGTGGCCTTGTGGCAAGCGGCACGAGCTCTCCCCTCAGCCTCCCCTCCACACTAGCCTCTGACGTGCGAGAGGCACCCTAAGCCAGGGGACCGCCTGAAACCTGGTAGCATCTTACGGAACTATGTGGGGAGCATAGGACAGTGGTTTAGGAGGGGGCTTCTCCTCTTTATATGTTACTCTGTGCTTGTAGAGTACTGCCACATCCCTCCGTCCCCCAACCATCTTTTTCCCTTCCTCCGCTTGGATCCCCATCCCCACCCACTCCCTTGGATTCCTTATGTCCCATCCGCACTACCCCCACCCCCTCACCTCACCGTCACCTCCTTTCCTGCCCACCACACTTTCCTTCCCCTTCCCTCTTGCCTGTGGGGCCTGTTCAGTGATTTTAATTCTGTATCAATGATTTTAAATGTGCAGTGACTTGGTGCTTCGTGTGTATGCGTGTTTTTAAAACGTCAGCAACTGCCGCACAGGCAGAACATAGCGTTGCCATGTGTTTTTAAATGTGTATCGTCGTCGTTCCATTCAGTCAACATGAAAGTTTTATGCACCATGGCTGTTTTTTAAGATCTGAATTCTGTTTGACAGTCATTGTCATTTCACCCATTTATCTCTCCATGTTCATTTGTAAATTCTTCATATTTATCACCTGTTTTGTTTTAAAATTTATGTTCATACGTTTTTATAATCTCGGATGAAGAGCAGCATGTTAGCTGCTGCCAGCCTACCCCTTCTGGAGGTTTCGAATACAATAAATAATAATTAAAAAAAAAAAAGAGCTAACAGCGCTACCATGACAAGAGATCCCTCTACAGTGGCAAGCCGGAACACTACTATTGACTGTGTACCCTGTAATAGGCAGAAGTGCAGCACCTCAACTAAAGTTGAGTGTTAGCTTCAATTGTAATAAAAGTATATGTTAACTAATCACTTCTTTCAGTTGCACACCTTGTCCACAATCCTTGATAGCCACAGCCCACCTTTCCAACCTAAGTACTAGCGACGAGGACTTTACAACCCTTTATTATTAACTGTTTCCCTTTCAGCCCCAGATTACGAGAGTTTTGTTACTAAGTGCTTGTGGAAATTTTTGTTTCAGATTGTGCACTACATTTTTATTGCTTTAGTGCATATTGTATTTCATTTGCGTATCATGGCTGCGGCACTCCCTGTGACTGTTACCGCCCACGCTTCTACAGCTACTACACTACTTGCGCCTCAGCCGATACCTCTATTGCCAAATGAACTTACACAACTTATTCAGTTTCAGATGCAGTCCATTCACCAACTGACAAACTTAGTAAGGACTTTCTTCGAAAGCCAGAAGCAATCTGTAGCAGCCAACACTGCACAGCAGAAATCAACCGTGGTGCCATCGCCTAACACACAGCCTGCCATCTTGCCATCATTCCGACAGTTTCTTTGAGAAAACAGAAGAGTAGCAAGTCTATTTAGAGCAATTTCAGAGCCACATAGCGGTACATCAAACACTGGTACTGTGTTGCTTCCTTATTTCTTGTCCCAAGTAGGAGTGAACATTTACCGGCCCTGTGTCAAAAAAAAAATGTTCAAATGTTTGTAAAGCTTATGGGACTTAACTACGGGGTCATCAGTCCCTAAACTTACAAACTATTTATGAACTACTTACGAACTAGGACGGCACAAATATCCATGCCCGAGGGGGGATTCGAACCCCCGACCGTAGTGGCCGTGCAGACCGTGACTGAAGTGCCTCAGTCCCCTTTTTTTTTTTTTTTTTTTTTTTTTTTTATTTTTATTTTTTTTTTTTTTTTTTTTTGCTCTATGGGTAGTTCTTGTCCTTGCGGACGCTGATCATGTATGTTCGTTTTTGTTCGAAGAGTTCTTGGCTCAGCTTTTTTATTACAGAGAGCGTTCAGCCCTCTGGCCAGGCGCGCTGAGCCACGGCGCCCGGCAGTCCCCTCGGCCACCGCGGCCGGCACCCTGTGTCAAACTTTTCCCCACAAGTCATCCGGAATAAGTGCCGTTTCAGGAATTACTGTAGGCGATTACAAACCACTACGATCAGACAGTCAATGTCACAGCTACTATATTTGAGTTCTATGTCTTAGGCAGGTAGGACAATCAGATAGGCAGTGGGTTACAGAACTACAAGGCTTAACTAGTAAGTGTAAATTTCGTTGTGACTATGGCAAGTACTATCCAGATTTAATGGTACATGATGTTATTACTAGCAATGTGTCAGACTCGCAAATCCGCAAACAAATTTTAAAATATTCTGGTCCTTCACTTGAATAAGTGCTTAAAATTATTATCAGGACACGCGTGACTTCGCGGCAAGTAGTTTTCAAGAATCCCATATTTGTACTGTAGCGCGAGACAAGGAAAGTGTATCATATTTGCCCATGAGTAAACTTGTCAACAGCATCTCACATAACACACAGCCGCGCCGTACTTCCTGTAAACAGTCACAGCGTCAGCCTCGTGGCAAGCAAGCCAATATTAAGTACTGTCCGAAATGTATTTCAAAAGATAGACGAAATCAGTGCCCTTCCTGTGATGCAATTTGTTTTTCGTGTGGCAAACAAGGACATGTTCAAAGCGTGTGTGTGTCACTTACGACTTCTCCATGGCAGAAGCGCTCCACGGCACGGTAAAGAGGGGCACGTTACATGGCCATCAAGGACTTTGGATTTTTGCGTATGGGAGTGGTTGAAAGGAGAAAGAAAACGTTCGGGTGATGACTAGTGCAGCCCTAATAAAATAATGTAAAGATGAATTCCAAATATATAAATATGAAACAATACATCAATGTCCAGAGTCATATTTTCTCTCTCTCTCTCTCTCTCTCTCTCTCTCTCTCTCTCTCTCTCTCTCTATATATATATATATATATATATATATATATATATATATATAAGCCTGGAAGAGAGGCTTTGAATTAAAATTTGTTCCACAGCTAGGATTCGTATCCGGGATCTCATCCTTAGTAGGCAAGCACCAAGTCACTTTCTTTTTATTTCTTTTTTTTTTTTCTACTTCTTTTTTTCTTTTTTTCCTATGGGTTGTTCTCTTCGTTGCGGACACTGATCGTGTTTGTTCGTTCTTGTTCGATGATTTTTTGGCTCGGCTTTTTTTTTTATTACAGAGGGCGTAAAGCTCTCTGACCGGGCGCGCTGAGCCTCGGCGCCCGGCACCACTAAGCCACCGTGACTTAACGTATTCAGCGACTGCACGGATTTGCTTAAGACACGTCTACCTCCACATGACAAACTTTAATTCTGCCTGATGTTCCCCTTTGTAAATACATATCAATGTTGCCAAGGCTCTCCATAGCGGAATAGCACCCCAACAGTGAACGTTAATGGGAACGATCCTGCCTTTGTATCTCAGGCGCAGATGATATAAATATCAAACTATAAATCAATGTCCAGTAAATTAACGTTAATTGCTGGTGTGCTATTCCATTACTGGATACCTCGGCAACGTTGATACGTATTTACATAGATGAACATAAGGCAGAATTAACGATTGTGTTGTGAAGGGAGACGAGTCTTAAGCCAATCCGTTCAGGTTCTGTATCCGTTAAGTCACGGTGGCTTAGTGGTACAGCTCTTGCCTAGTAAGCAGGAGGTCCATCGTTCGAATTCCGGCCGTGGCACAAATCGTCATTCAAAACCTCACTTGCAGATTTGTATAGTTGAGTTCAGAAGAGTTACATATGTTGTTATCAAGAGAAGTCAAAAGCGCACTGAAATCTATGGTGGAATTTTTGAAAATCAATTTTAGACGTCCTCATTTACCTGTGTTTAAGTTTGTTTGGATTAGACACTAACAGATATATGTCCACACTCATGAATTGAACACATGAAAAATGGCTTTTTTAAATTGCTATTGATGTATACTACCACCTAAAATATTTACTATTCCTCCTGAAACACATTGAATATCATCATTTATTTATTGTTTTAACTGTATAATGAAGCTGCCAGATAAATCGAGAAGTTACTTATCCATGTTTACATTTCTGGGCAGGAGATATTCGCCTTTTGTTGTGCTCTGGTGGGAACATTTTTCATTGTGGTTCTAAAATGCACAAGGACTTGGTAAGTATGCGGCAGCATACCATTCCATTTATGTAATGGCACGGTTTGCCGCAGCCACTAGAAGGAAATACCTCAGGAATGATGGCAAATAAATAAATGACGACGATAATGAATAAAACTTTTCCACACAGTAAGAGCGTCCTCTGTCATGTCAGCCGCAACTGCATTCCTTCCGGACGCTGTTGTCATCGGGGAGTCAAGCAAAAGAAACGCACTAAATTAACCCGGTTCCAGTTGCATCGTTGAGAGCCATTGTAGAGGCAGAGAAAAATCAGTCAAAGCATAAAGGGAACAGTGACTATCGCCGTTGCTGTCATTATCTGCTGGAAAATTTCTCCATGTGGAGTTCCATTTTGAAAGGTATCATGCAAAAAAAGGCGACACCATTCATAGTCACATTGAACGAAACAGTCAAACAATTCCTTATATCTCAAGAATTACGAAGCTGTTACCAGCGATGACAGTACACATCGTTTGTTAGCTCCACATAAAGAACAAAAAAATCTGCCCAAACCGGCCCAGTACAGTACTCAACGGTGTTTGAAAGTACCCGTTACAAACTTCGAGGACACTCGATGGTGAAAGGTTTATCGAGTACAAAGTCAGAATGGTGCAGTTGTCGTTTTAAGGAATATGATAAATTCATTTAGATACCGAAATATTGTGCCCTTTGACTCTTCACCCGTGAACACTTTCGTCATGAAATCCATCGAGAGAAATAGAAAATTTGTTATTGTTGAAATGTATATAAAAAAAGTCTGTAACAAAAGGTCGTAGTTTGGAATCTTTCACTAAAACATGTGATGTAACCTATCATTTACACCGTGATGAAATTGTGCAAATTATTTAACCCACTGAGCATGGTTTTGAAGACCTTGACGGTGTCCCTTTTTTGACGCCGATAGTTCATTACTCATGTTACACGCCTTTCAGCTTGCACTGAAAAAAAAAACAAAAAACAAAAACAAAAACAAAAAAACGGAAACCGTTCCCTGAACGATTAGAACAATTATGGACTGCACAACTCACTGACTGTACTATGCTGCCATGTCGCGTCGACGTGAAGGAACGAAAATGGCGGATGTGTATGCCTGTCTATATACAGGTGCCCTAATGTATTGCACACGTATTGCAAATGCACTCCCGGCAATAAAAACTACTACACCCTCTTAGAGTTTACTAATTCTCTCAAGCTTTATAGTTAGTGCATTTCGAGTACAGGAAAAGATTACTTTTATAGATCAACAAGTATCAGGTATCTATCCATGCTGAAACAGCCATATTAGTAGATGGTATATCATTCTTGGGCGACAATGTAGGCGCCGATTCTGATACCCATTAGATAATAAATATGGTGTCTTGGGACACATTATTTCACGCCTGATCGACTTGTTCGCGTAGTTATGCAAGATGTGTGGCTGACGAGTCACTTGTGTCGGTTGTCATCCTATAACATCCCCAAACGTGCTCGATATTGGAGACATGTCCGAAGATCGCACTGCCCAAGGACGTTGCTGCACGTCTTCCAGAGCACGTCGAGTTTCACGCGCCGTGTGTGGACGAGTATTATCCAATTGCAAGAATGGCAAAAGGATGGGTCTCACATTCTGCATGAACCGAGCGCTGATCAGCGTTCTCGCACAAACACCGGAGGTGAATTAATTAGCTAATCACACACTAGACCATTAGTGTAATGGGGCCAGGGTGTGAATGTCTGTTCGGTGTACGTTTATCACGTCTGAACCAAAAGACATAAAGAGCTAAAAAATTTGTACAGTTACTACTGTCTACCCGGGGAAGGCTTTAGGCACGGTTGTATGGCGATCGGATATATATATATATATATATATATATATATATATATATATATATATATATATATATATTGTGAATGTCTGTTCGGTGTACGCTTATCACGTCCGAACGACAAGACGCAGAGACTTAAATATTTGTACAGATACTAATTTATACCTGAGGAAGGTTTTAGGCATGGTTTTGTAGCGATATGATAAGATATTTAGTAATTTGAAGAATATAACGTGAAATGCGGAACAATAATTATTCTTTGAAAATGGTTGCTTGAGGGTTGATAATAATAAAAGGGTAGAGTATATTGGGATGGAAAGTTATGGGTGTATATAAAATTCTACATGTGCGTGTTTTAATATTTCGCTCTGCAGCGAAAAGTACAGAACGGAAACGAATGGTCAGTGTGTAATTGTTGTCCGAAGTCTCCCGTTGTACACCATAGCAGATCCATGCCGATAGCTATAAGGGGGTGGAAGATATGGTGGTTGAAAGTCGTCAAATTATAAAAAAAATTCGGACTGAAAGAGAGCGATGACGTTTGCGACTCCATAGCAAGGAGGTTACATACAGCGAAACGTGATGCCACAGACCATATCTTTGGTCTATGCGTGCTACAATTACTTCAGCTCTTTATCTGTAAAAGGATAAGCATACGAGTAAGGAAATATAACAATAAATAAATAAAGCAGTAAAAAAGGAATTTCTTTTAATACATCTCTTTAAAAAAATTGATTTGACGTTTCGCGCATTACATCAAGTGGTCGATCTGTGATATTATTACAAACATTATTGTTGAATTTCGTGACTGGATTCTTCGAAACGAGTGTATTTTTACGTGTGATTTGATCTGCACTACTTACTTTCCTGATGGTGTTGATAAAAATGTTTGTTTCTAAAGAAGGGATTGTATTTCATTTCATCCTTCAAAACCAGTCTCATAGCACTGTACTGAAAGATAGCTTATCTATCATAATCAACAAACACGCGAGCGGAGCCGCGAGTTTAAGCTAGTAATTTATAAATATGGGCTTAGGGGCATGGAATTGTAAGGAAACGGCTTTGTTGCCTTCCACACGCAACTAATAAGGTAATTATGTATTTTTACGGAAAAAGGGGAGTCGCCCAGCGGACGTCGTCCAGAGCACACCTCTCCAGTAGCGTAGCAGTAATTTGTCAGTTGTAAGTGTAACCGGCTTCTCTCTAGAAGCTACATATTTTTACTTTTCAGTGCGTTTTCCCTTGAGTGCATTAAATTTATTGTGTGCTCGCGTTTTTGTTTGATTCATATTCGCGTTAAATATCTGGTTAGTGTATTATTCCGCCGTGTGAATCGTGTCGCGACAGTCGTCTGTCTTTGTTTTCTGATTAGAAGCGACATATAGTATTTTGAGTTTCGTCTACACTTTCTCGTCTCAATTTGTAAAGTTTTACTGAGGTGTCGTGCGTATTGGATTCACATCCGCGTTCTAACGAACAGTTTAGTTTTCCTTTGAACGCATCGCGACTGTAGTTTTTGTTTTTGTTGGCACTGTAATCATGAATAGGGACTGTGACTGCTGTGTGCGGATGCAGTCTGAGCTGGTGACACTTCGCTCCCAGCTTCAAGCTGTGTTAACCTCGGTTGCACAGTTGGAAGCTGCGATCGATGGGCGTCGTTGTTGTTGGCCGGCGGTGGGGACCGAACGGACTCCCGTCGTCTCCACCGATCGGCCTGCGGCAGCGACATGCCCTGAAACTGCTAGCAGTGAGGCAGACATCCCACCCGTGGTTGCGTGGGAGGTTGCTCCAGTGCGTGGCAGGAGGCGCAAGACATTCCGGGGGACCGATCGTGAGGCCTCCCCGGTTCGTCTTGCGAACAGGTTTGAGGCGCTGTCTGCTCAGGACGACGTTCCTGAGTCGGATGGTGTCTCTCACCCTGTCACCACCCAGCCTGCAAGATCCGGGCTTTCACAGAGGGTGGGTTTACTTGTAGTTGGGAGCTCCAACGTTAGGCGGGTGATGGAGCCCCTTAGAGAGATGGCTGCCAAGGAGGTGAAGAAGGCCAACGTGCACTCCGTGTGCATACCGGGTGGAGTCATTCCAGATGTGGAACGGGTCCTCCCGGATGCCATGAAGGGTACGGGGTGCAGCCAACTGCAGGTGGTGGCTCACGTCGGTACCAATGATGTGTGTCGTTTCGGATCTGAAGAGATCCTCTCAGGTTTCGAGCGGCTAACTGAAGTGGTAAAGACTGTCAGTCTTGCTTGCAAGATGAAAGCAGAGCTCACCATCTGCAGCATAGTTGACAGGACCGACTGTGGACCTCTGGTACAGAGCCGAGTGGAGGGTCTGAATCAGAGGCTCAGACGGTTCTGCGACCGTGTAGGCTGCAGATTCCTTGACTTGCGCCATCGGGTGGTGGGTTTCCGGGTTCCGCTGAATAGGTCAGGAGTCCACTACACGCAGGAAGCGGCTACACGGGTAGCGGGGGCTGTGTGTTGTGGACTGGGCGGTTTTTTAGGATAAAGAGCTTCGGGGAAATAGAAAATGGGCAATCTCAAAGGGATAAGGTGGATCACAGGAGAAATGTAGATCCGGAAACTATCGGTATAACAGTTGTAAATTGTCGTAGCTGTGTCGGGAAAGTTCCAGAACTGCAAGCGTTAATAGAAAGCACCGAAACACACATCATTATAGGCAGCGAAAGTTGGCTCAAGCCGGAAATAAGTTCAGAAGAAGTATTTTCAAAAGATCTAACGGTATTCAGAAAGGATAGATTAAACAAAATAGGTGGGGGCGTGTTTGTCGCCGTCAAAAATAGTATTTCATGTAGCGAAGTTGAAGTTGATAGTTCGTGCGAGCTATTATGGGTAGAGGTTGTACCCGAAAATCGTAAGAAGTTAATAATCGGTTCCTTTTACCGGCCTCCCGACTCTGACGATACAATAGCAGAAAGGTTCAAAGAAAACCTGAGTCTAATTACAAAAACGTACCCGACTCACACGATAATAGTAGGTGGTGATTTTAATTTACCCTCGATCTGTTGGCGAAATTATATTTTCAAATCAGGAGGTAGGCATAAAACATCGTCCGAAATTGTACTCAACGCATTCTCTGAGAATTACTTCGAACAATTAGTTCATGAGCCAACTAGAATTGTAAATGGATGTGAAAACACACTTGATCTCTTAGCAACAAATAATCCTGAGCTCATAATGAGCATCAAAACGGATACAGGTATTAGTGAACACAGAGCTGTAGTAGCGAAATTGAATATCGAAAGTCCCAAAGTTACCAAAAATAAACGCAAAGTATATTTGTTCAGGAAAGCAGATAGAAACAAAATACATTGCTTCTTGAAAGACAGCTTCCACTCGTTTCTAACACTAAACGTAGGTGTAGACCAGATGTGGCTCAAATTCAAAGAAGTGGTATCGACAGCAATTGAAAGTTTTATACCTAATAAATTAATAAAAGAAGGAGGCGATCCCCCTTGGTACACAAAACGGGTTAGGACACTGTTGCAAAAGCAAAGGAAAAGGCATACTAAATTTAAACGAACACGAAATCCCCAGGATTTGCGATTGTACTCAGAAGCTCGAAATTTAGCGAGGATTTCAATGCGAGATGCCTACAACATTTATCACAACGAAACTCTTTCTCGTAATTTGACTGAAAACCCAAAGAGATTTTGGTCATATGTTAAATATACTCGGGGAAAGTCACAAACAATACCTTCACTACGTGATAGTAATGGCGATCCTGCCGATGACAGCGCTACTAAAGCAGAGTTACTAAACTTAGCTTTTAGAAACTCATTCACTAAAGAAGACGAAACCAATATTCCAGATTTCGAATTACGAACAGATGCCGTAATGAGTAACATAGAAGTAGATATCATCGGAGTAGTGCAGCAACTAAAATCACTTAACAAGAACAAGTCTTCTGGTCCGGATTGTATACCCATTAGATTTCTATCTGATTATGCTGAAGCGATAGCTCCTTACTTATCAGTCATATACAACCGCTCTCTCATAGAAGGATCTGTACCAAAAGATTGGAAAGTTGCACAGGTCACACCTATATTCAAGAAAGGCAGTAGGAGTAACCCACTAAACTAAAGGCCTATTTCATTGACGTCAATTTGCAGCAGGGTTTTGGAACATATCCTGTATTCAAATATTATGAATTATCTCGAACAGAACGATCTATTGACCCAAGGTCAACACGGATTTAGAAAATATCGTTCATGCGAAACACAACTAGCTCTATATTCACACGAAGTGATGGGTGCTATCGACAAAGGTTCGCAAATCGATTCCGTATTTCTTGATTTCCAGAAAGCTTTTGACACCGTACCTCACAAACGGCTTTTAATCAAATTGCGTGGTTATGGTATATCGCCCCAAATTTGCAATTGGATAGGGGATTTCTTGTCAGAGAGGACACAGTTCGTAGTAATCGATGGTAAGGCATCGACTAAAACAGAGGTGATATCGGGCGTTCCACAAGGTAGTGTTATTGGTCCTCTGCTATTCCTTATTTACATAAACGATTTAGGGGAAAATCTAAGTAGCTCTCTTAGGTTGTTTGCAGATGACGCCGTCATTTACCGTCTAGTAAAATCATCTGAAGATCAAAACCAACTGCAGAACGATCTGAATAAGATATCAGTATGGTGTAAAAATTGGCAATTGACGCTAAATAATGAGAAGTGTGAAGTCGTCCACATGAGTACGAAAAGAAATCCGTTAAACTTTGTTTACAACATAAATCAATCAAATGTGAACGCCGTAAACTCCACAAAATACCTAGGAATCACTATTACTTCAGACTTAAACTGGAAAGAACACGTAGATAATATCGTGGGAAAGGCGAACCAGAGGCTGCGTTTTATTGGCAGAATCCTTAAAAGATGCAACAGAACTACTAAAGAAACTGCATACACTGCGCTTGTCCGTCCATTTTTGGAGTATTGCAGCCCAGTGTGGGATCCTTATCAGGTGGGTTTGACGGAGGACATCGAAAGAGTCCAAAGAAGGGCAGCTCGTTTCGTATTGTCACGATACAGGGGAGACAGCGTTACGGAAATGATACAGGATCTGGGATGGGAATCATTACAACAACGGCGCTTATCGCTGAGGCGTGGGTTACTTGCGAAACTCCAATCGCCAACATTCTCCTCCGAATGCGAAAATATATTGTTGACTCCCACTTACATAGGTAGAAATGATCATCAGAATAAAATAAGAGAAATCAGAGCTCGAACAGAGAGATTCAGGTGTTCTTTCTTCCCGCGCGCTATTCGAGAATGGAATGGGAGATAAACAGTATAATTGTGGTTCGATGAACCCTCTGCCAGGCACTTAAATGTGATTTGCAGAGTATCCCATGTAGATGTAGATGTAGATGTAGATGTAGATAAGACGTACCAACTTTTTTTCGCGGCAGTGTACTAGCAGTGCCGCTCGCCCCGGTGCAGGTCCTGTCTCCACCTTGGTAGAGGCCCGTTCGAAGGTGGGCGTCGCATCTCGAGTCACCTGCTGCGCAGTTGGCAGCATAGCAGGTCCCCCGCACCCAAGGCTGGCCTCGGCAGGACCGCGCGGGGCAGGCGGCTTCTCATACAGCCGCCGAATGCCACTCAACACCTCCTACTGATATTATAATGCCGAGGATTTTCGGTTGGGAGTGCAACTGTTTTATAGCGAGTGTTCATCAGAGATGAGTGTATCGTCACGCGTGCCCCAGGGGACTGTAATAGGACCGCTATTATTATCTATCTATATGAATGATCTGATGGACAGAGTAAGTTGTAATATGCAGCTGTTTGCTGATGATGCTGTGGTGTATGGGAGGGTGTCGTCTGTAACTGACTGTAATAGCATACAGGATGACTTAGACAAAATTTCTAGTTGGTGCGAAGATTGGCTGCTAGCTCTCAATGTAGAAAAATGTAAGGTGATGCGCATGAGTAGAAAAAACAATCCCATAATGTTCGAATACAGCATTAGTAGTGAGCTTCTTGGTGCTGTCGCGTCGTTCAAATATCTAGGCGTAACACTGCAGAGCGATATGAAATGGAACGAACATGTAAGGACAGTTATGAGTAAGGCGGTTTATTGGGAGAATTTTGGGAAGATGTACTTCATCTGCAAAGGAGACCGCGTATAAAACGCTTGTACGACCACGTCTTGAGTATTGCTCAAGTGTTTGGGACCCGCAGCAGATCAGTTTAAAGGAAGACATATAATGTTCACATGTTTGTAGAACTTACGGGCCTTAACTACGGGGTCATCAGTCCCTAAGCTTACAAACTACTTACGAACTAGCTAAGACTATGGACGGCACAAACATCCATGCCCGATGGGGGATTCGAACCCCCGACCGTAGTGGCCGTGCAGACCGTGATTGGAGCGCCTCAGTCCCCTCGGCCACCGCGGCCGGCAAAGGAAGACATAGAAGCAGTTCAGAGGCGAGCAGATAGATTTGTGACTGGTAGGTTCGACCAATGCGCGAGTTTCGCGGAAATGCTCCGGCAACTCAATTGGGGATCGCTGGAGGAAAGACGACGTTCTTTTCGTGAATTTCTGTTGAGGAAATTTAGAGGACCGGAATTTGAAGCTGAGTGTATTACGATCTTGCTGCCGCCTACTTACATTTCGCGTAAAGATCACAAAGACAAGGTAAGAGAAATTAGGGCTCCTACGGAGGCATATATGCATTCTTTTTTTCCTAGTTCTATTTGGGAGTGGAATAGGAAAGGAAATGCCTAGTAGTGGTACAGTGTACGCTCCGCCACGCACATTACGGCGAATTGCGGAGTATGTATGTAGATGGAGATGTGTAGATAACTGGTTTAAGAAACATTTTGGGTGTTAAACACATAAATCTGAATGAGAGGCACTGAATTAAAATTGGTGTCACGGCCGGGATTCAAACCCGGGACCTCCTGCTTACTAGGCATGCGTCATACCATTAAGCCACCGTGACTTAGTAGATACAGCGACTGCACGCATTAAGTCACGTCGCCCTCCACTACACAAACTTTAATTCTGCAAATGCAAATATTTGTGAATCTATCGGGCCAGAGCCGACTCTAACAAATTCGGCGCCCTAGGCAAATTATTTTAATGGTGCCTCATTTAATAAAATTGCAACAAAACACCAATGTAAAATACACACTGCATCTTTTATTTTTATTCAAACACATAATCACAACGTATACATTACATTAACATATTTCTCCATTAAAATGGGACACGTCATACTCTTTTAGACAATAATGTTCCTTTTTCATCGTGTTTACATTTTACCTTTTAAAAAGATTTTGGTTGATAGTTTACAATAATTGATACAATTATAAGCACCATTATACAAAGAGTCACACAAATTTCATTTTTCTTGCCTTGGCTTTTGCTAAATCTGAAACGATCTCCTTCAAATCAATTGTGTCTGCTGTTTTTCGTTCAACTGACAAAGTTGCCAAACCCACCAGTCTTTCTTGAGTCATTGTGGATCGCAGATATGTTTTTATAGTTTTAATTTCGAGAAGCTGCACTCATCACTGGCAACAGACACAGGAAGAGTAAGCAGCACTCTTAGTGCAGTAACTAAATTAGGTACATGTCTTTAAGTCCATTTTTACAAATATAATTCAATGGCCAGAGACCCTTAGTTATTGGGTACTCTGCTAGCAACGGGTTGTAATTCATTGCATAAATCAGTAGCATCAATATCTTTATAGCCTTTGTGAGTTAGAGACTCTTCCAAATTAACACATTCTTCAAGAACAGCTTTGGGAGTTTTATTTTGGATATCATGTTTGTTGTACAGACAGCCAAATACACGATTTAGGTTGTTAAGCTGATGAAATATCTCGTCAATTAAATTTATTGCAGTATCGCTAGCTTTGATCACGGGATGATTAGTTACAAACTGCTACTTGTCTATTCATTAAACGCTTAGTAGCAAAATTCTGAAGAGTCAAAGAGAATGCATGCAACATTGACTTCCATCTTGTCTCTTGCCTGTTGTTCTTTCTATGTGTACTAACCGAAAATTCATTGCTCCTGGGACCGCAGTGCAACAGCAAAGTTAACCGCACCGCGAGCACATGAGGGATCATGGTGCACGACAAATTTGGCGCCCCCCCCCCCCCCCCCAAATTCGAGCTCCCTAGGTAAATGCCTAGTTTGCCTATATGGACGGCCCGGCCCTGTATCGGACTCAACTGCGTGGTCATTAGTCCTTAGCTTACAAACTACTTAAACTAAGGTAAACTAACCCATGCCCGAGAGGGGGATTCAAACACTCGACGGCGAACGGCCACGAACGGCACCCCAGTGCGCACGTCTAATCCACCGCGGGGTTTAATTGTGCCTCATGTTCACCGATATATATATCAATATCGCCAAGGCTATCCAATATCGGAATAATACCGCAGCAAACAATGTTAATTGGAACAATCCTGCCTTTTATTTCAGGCACAGATGA
This sequence comes from Locusta migratoria, assembly GCA_026315105.1. Taxonomy (NCBI): domain Eukaryota; kingdom Metazoa; phylum Arthropoda; class Insecta; order Orthoptera; family Acrididae; genus Locusta; species Locusta migratoria. Next base: position 129,155,942 of record CM048751.1, read on the forward strand.
TATAAATAACAGTAAATCAACGTCAAGAGACATACGTTATCTCGATATACATCGAAGATACAAGTATGAAGGAGAGGTATTGAATTAAAATTGAATTAACAGTAACCAGGAGGTCCGGGTTCGAATCCCAGTCGTGACACTAACTTTAATACAATGCCTCTCCTTAATATTAATAATTTTGATTTATACATTGAGACAAAATATGTCTCGAGACATTGATTTATTTTTGATATTCTTATTGTGTGTATTTTCTAAATCGATTACCTCCAATTGAGCTTCCTTCACTGCAATTTTTAGCAAGTCATTGCTGTTGATGCTGTTTCTCTGTTATTGTTCTAGGTGGTGGCCACCTTTCTGGATTGACGTCCTTCAGAGCTGCGACTCGGGAGACTAGTGGAGAATACATCTTCTCTCCCCACCCTTCCCCCCTTTTTCGACATTTCTGATGGCATGGATAAGCTTGTTCATGTCACTTGTGAGGGGGCTTATCTGTAGCCATATACTTGCTCTGTACTTTTATTCTGTAAGACATATTCACTATTTTGGGAAGATCATTACGTAGTGAGTGGTGTGAGCAAAACATTGAGCATATGGTACAGTCAACAAGTATCCCGTGGGAAAACTCCGCCCATATTTCCATCTAAAATCCGATTGGCTTTTACAAGTAGTCTCAGTCCGCCAAGTCCCTCCAGCATTTTTATTAATATTTAATATACCACAATTAATTTAAATATGTCTATCTCTACAAGTTAATTATTTTGGGTATTCTGTTATTTAAAAATAAATTTAATAGAAAGATGACAGACGTAACACTCTACAATGTTACGTTGGCGCCAAAATCTAGCTACAGGCGCGGAGTGTTGCTCGTTCCGTTATCAGTCGAGTTAAGGGGTTCATACCGTTCACATATATGTCAGTCGAGCTAATCGCCTGAAATGTAAGAGTGAGCTTGGGGCCTCAGACGGATAACATCTTTGTCAACTGCGTTCATGTATCTCGTATAATCTATATCTATAATTGTGAATGTCTGTTCGGTGTACGTTTATCACGTCTGATCCACAAGACATAAAGAGCTAAAAATTTGTACAGTTACTAATGTCTACCCGGGTAAGGCTTTAGGCACGGATTTATGGCGATCGGATAGCTATTTATCTATATACGAGTTTGTTCGGTGTACGCTTATCACGTCAGAACGACAAGGCGCAGAGACTTAAATATTTGTTCAGTTACTAATTTATACCTGTGGTAGGTTTTAGGCACGGTTTTATAGCGATCTGATAGATATTTCGTAATTTGAAGAATATAACGCGAAATGCGGAACAATAATTACTCTTTGAAAATTATATTTACTCTTTGAAAATGGTTTTATTGGTTGCATTGTTTCTTGAGGGTTGATGATGATAAAAGGGTGGAGTATATTGGGATGGGAAGTTATCGGTGTATATAAAATTCTACGTGTCTGTGTGTGTTAATATTTCGCTCTGCAGTGAAAACTACAGAACGCAAACGAATGGTCTGTATGTAATTGTTGTCAGAAGTCTCCCGTTGTACACCATAGCAGTTCCATGCCGATAGCTATAAGGGCGTGGAAGATACGGTGGTTGAAAGTCATCAAATTATTTAAAAAAAAAAAAAAAATAATCGGACTGAAGGCCAGCGATGACGTTTGCGACTCTATAGCAAGGAGGTTACATGCAGCGAAACGTGATGCCACAAACCATATCTTTGGTGTATGCGTGCTACAATGTCTTTAGCTCTTTCTCTGTGAGGTTAAGCATACGAATAAGGAAATATAAGAATAAATAAAGCAGTATAAAAGAAATATCTTTTAATACATCTCTTAAAAAATCGATTTGACGTTTCGCGCGTTACATCAAGTACAATACTACAAATAACGTAGTTTACCAGAATGCCCTAAATGAAATGAAAATGAATTTTACTCTCACAATACGTGTTGACTTTTTGCAACACAGTCTATAAGGAATAATGCATGTATTATTTATTGTTAATCATTAAGCACTTCACATAATTTTATTTTTTATTTGAATGTTGATTAAAAATGTTTGTTTCTAAAGAAGGTATTGTATTTCATTTCATCCTTCAAAACCAGTCTCATAGCACACTACTGAAAGATAGGTTATCTGTCATAATCAACCATCACGCGAGCGGAGCCGCGGGTTTAAGCTAGTGTAATATAAGATTGTTCAACGTTTGTGAATTTCTGTTATACAGTTGTGGCTTTCCATATAGGAACAGTGAATGATAAATAAAAAAAGAAAAGCCATTGGCATCCAGAAATTCCGTGTGACTTTCGTTATTGTTATTATTTCACCCTCACATCAAGTAACAACGGATCCACGACCGGAGTGATGCTTCTGTGCAGGGGAGAACAGCAATAAAAGAAGATACTAGGTTAGTGAACAAAACTCTCCACACCCTGACTGGGTACGATGCAGTAGGGCCCCCTCACGTGCAGTGCGTTTTCTTATCACAAACAAACATTGGCACGAAGTGTCTTTGTAACAGGAGCGAGGGTGAAAAAAGGGAAAAAGAAACTCACGTACTTACTCTCAAATAATTAACATTCTCGGATTTTAAAGATATTACATGTTATTCTCTTTTATCCCGCAGTACGCTGATGATTGTAATCTGCTGGATTGAACATCGCGCGAACGTCTAGAATCAGCATTGTCTCAGGAGAGGACGGGGACGGGGTGAGATACTGAGTCACACAATGCCGAGAGGTGAAGGGAAAGGGTCTGTGGGTGAGCGAATGCTTGGGATTGTCGAGGAAACTGAAGGGATTCGGGTTATAGCAGTGGCGCTGCTGGTGCCTCGACAACTTCTTGTTGCACCTCCCCGTGCGTTTCTGCAGTGGCCTTTGTATGCGTCTTCTGCATCGTGTACGGAGAGATAAAGGGGCTGAGTGCCTCTTACTTTACTATGTGCAGCGTCTCTGCTTTGTAGTAAATTTAAGCGTCCTGCAGCAGCAAGCAACGGGCACTGCCTCTATAACAGTTCCCATAAATAGAAGACTTTATGCAGAAAGATATAAAAAAGCCAAGATCGCTGATCATCAATTTTTAATTTAGACGACCTGTTTCGCTGAACTATGTCAGCATCATCTGGTGCAATAAAATCATTTTACAAGGCCATAATCTTGTAATGTCAATCAGTTGCTATACAGCATCATTTACAGTGCATAGGTGCACTATGTCATTATAATAAAACATAATTTTCACAGTGAGTGACAATAGCAAACTGATACATGATAAATGATGCTATATAGCAACTGATTGACATTACAAGATTATGGCCTCGTAAAATGATTTTATTGGACCAAATGATGCTGACATAGTTCAGTTCTTAATTAAAAATTGATGATCAGCGATCTTGGCTTTTTTATATCTTTCTACAATATTATAATTGGATCGCCTTCTAGAACATAAACCAAGAATTTATGTGTTCACCGTTTTGAATATGAATTAGCTTAGATGTGCACTGCCGGAAAAATAATTAGTACACCTTCAAAGACGACTTCGACTGTCATTCGTGAGATACTAGATGCTGTGATAATGCTTTCGACGTATTCCGCCAACAGAAAGACAGCGTAGTGATACAGCTGTTTTCCACGTTTATCTTCAATAGTGAGTGTTAACAGACATAAGGTTCAGTGGCTATGAACGTATCAAATGAACAGGCATCATACCACGGAGACGCCACGCACTTCCTACAGCCAACTGAGCGAGTTTGAAAGAAGACAAACGGTAGAGTGGCCGCATGTTCCTGTGACGGGGAATTACCACACAGATGGGAACGTGCTGCTTCAGTTGGGCAACGATGTTCGTTGGAATGGTTACGTGAACATGTCGTGTCAACGCAAACACTCGCCAACTGGCAGTGAGACTACGAACACGCACATCTCTGCCACGCCTTCGACTCACGCTACAGCATCGACCTGCGCTGCTCAACTGGTGTCGATACACGCTTACTTGAAAGATGGCTTGGCTGTGGTCTACAACGACAAATGATTCTGCCTGCTCGGAAGTGATGGTCGTTAGTGCACACGACGAAAACCTGTGACCTAAAGCACTAGATATACCGAGCTGAACAGTCCGCCATTTTGAAACCCACTCCGACGACAGTGTTGTATGCTTTGTGTGTTGCAGCGAAGTGAATCAGCGAATACTTTGTGATTTTATTGTTTCACAGTGTGAAATGGTTTGTTGTGCAGCTCCAAACTGCTCAAATAATAGCAGACATGATCGCTGTAAGTTTTATCGGGTTTCTTCACATACAGATCGGCGTAAAAGTTCGTTTGTAAATTCCAGACGAAGTATGGACGCCAAAATCGTGCAAACTATCTGTGCAGCGTTAAGAAGAAAATCTTTTTATTTGTATTAGAAACAGTTATGTTCAATGAAAATATAGGCCTATAGATGTAAGCAATGGTTTATTTTAATTTTGCTAGATTATTAATATAACACGACATACTGTGTGTTTAAAGTTGCTTTTCTTGATTTAATTTAGACCAATTAAGGATGTATTCTAAGGGCTGTTAATTGTATTTTAAGTGATGCTTGACAGCAACTAGTTTTACCCAGTTAGTAGTATTTAAATTATATTAATTCGCATTAGTACAGTGTTTAACTTAAATATGTCTCACAACACGGAAATATGTAGCCTAAGCCTAAGCCAAGCTGTGAACAGGATGTCTGAAAAACAAAAATAATAAACTGAAACTTCGCAAATAATGGGAACAGGAAAGAAGTCGTACATGAAAGGCATTAAATTCATAACTTGGCATGCAACATTCACTTTATTTCCAAGTGCACGCTACCAGAGAGAGACTTTTTTTAGTCGTTATCTAACGAAACCAGACGTTGTAATTTATTAAACACATTTTTGACGTAAAATCTTCTTTGAAATATTGTGTGTGTAAAATATGCGAGACATTAGAGGGGGCAATACGGAAAGTACAGTATCGCAATATTTAACATTATTCCGCAACTGTTTTCGTATGCAGCTCTTAGTCACGGTAAACGTATGTGGATGTACTATTTATAAATCAGAAAATACGACAATTGTAATGTATTATAAATATATTTGATAAATTTTTAGATCGGAAACATATGCTTTAATATGGAATGTAAATGAATGTGTCATAACTGTAGCCGGCCGCGGTGGCCGAGGGAACTGAGGCGCTCCAGTCACGGTCTGCACAGCCACTACGGTCGGGGGTTCGAATCCCCCCTCGGGCATGGATATTTGTGCCGTCCTTAGTATAAGGTAGTAAATAAGTAGTTTGTAAGTTTAGGGACTGATGACCCCGTAGTTAAGTCCAATAAGCTTAACAAACATTTGAACATTTGAACATCATAACTCTAAATACCCCTCAAATACTATCTTTAAGTTGCTTGCCTCTTACAGTCAAATGTAAGCCAATAAATTTGCCATGTTGTAATATTTTCTGTGTTAGGAAAGTGTATTTAATGGCCTTAAGAGCATATTAAAAAGCGTAAGTGTTCGGTAATCTTTAAATGCGCACCTTCAACATGGGATTCAAAGTGGCGGATTGTTCTGCTTGTGCTGTACAGTGCTCTACTGTGAGCGCTGTCTCGAGAGCATTCGGTCAAGACACCCCGGCCCCAGCCCAGGCCTTGGTTTGGAGTCACCTCTGATGTTTGTGAAGGGAGCGCTCGGTACGTGGAACATGTTGTAAGACCCGTTTTAGGAACAGGAAGGTGATGTGATAATGCTCGGCCATACACAGCACAGACTTGTTTGATAGTGAGTTTGTGTGGAATATGACTGGACGACAAATGACCCTTCCAACTCGTCAACCCACAACTCTTGCATAACTACGTGAACAGGTTCAGCAAACGTGGAATAATGTGTCCCAGCACAGAATTCTCCGTGTGTATGATCGAATGAACGCCAAAATGAGCTCCTGAATTGTCACACTTGGAAGTCGCTCTGGTGGTCAATAGCAAATATATAATGGTTTTCACTGACAACAACTTTAATGTCGAGCACTTTTATTAAGGAATAAATAGTCTAAGCTACCAGGTGTAAGACATTTGAAATATGTTGATCAATGTTACGTTTTAGGAATATGTATACATTGTACTTCAATTTCACACAGAGCAATAGTGCCTCTTCATGTGAGAATACGAACGGCAACCTAGCACCACACTTCGAAAGGTTCTATCATCTCTTTCTCTCTCTATTTTTTTTTTTTTTTTCACGTTTCACTCCCATACAGCGCTACACTCCAGACAATGCTCTCAGAAAGGACTTCCTAACATTTAATATTAATATTCGATGTCAATAAATTTCGCTTCTTCAGAAACGCTTTCCTTCCCGTTGCCATTCTGCATTGTATATCTTCTTTACTTTGGCCATCAGATGTTGTCTCGCTACCCAAATAACAAAGCTCATCTACTACGTTTATTGTCTCATCATCTAATCTAATTCCTTCAGCGTCGCCTGATTTTCTGACACTGCCTTCCATTACCCTCATTTTACTCTAGGTAATGTGCAATGTTATACCTTTCTTTCAAGACACTGTTTAATTGTTCTTCCAGGTCCTTCGCTGTCTCTCACAGAATTGCTGTGTCGTCAGCAAACCGCAAGGTTTTTATTTCTTCTCCCTGGACTTTATTTCCCTCTCTAAATTTCTCCTTGCATTCCTTCACAGTCTGCTCAATGTACAGACTGACCAACATTTGGAAAATGCTACAGCTCTGTCTTACTCTCCAACCACTGCGACCCTGCGATCGACAGCATCATCTCCATACAACAACCCGTTACGTGGATGTTTCCCACTTTCTCGTTTTCACAGCACAGAAATTCAATGACAGCACGTTGTTTCTGACGAACGTCAAGTGTAGCAGCCATCTGACGGCACCACTCACGGGAACAGGTTGAACTATGGGTATGACACAAACATCATAGACAAATTAAACCATAAAATTAAAACTAAGTTAAAAGGAACAACCAACACTTAAAAAGATCAGAAACGCACCACAAGCACACAAAACATAAACCCACTCAACTCCCATACACCAAGTAACCACACACAGGAACAAAAAACAAACAAAACAACAAATAAATGGCACACTCTCACATATAACAAGAAAATAACCCACAGAATAGGAAACATTCTCAAAAAAACAAGGCCTGAAAGTAGCATACAGAACAGACAACTCAATACAAAGAAAACTAAAGACAACCAACACCAACATAGACAAACATAACACTTCTGGCATCTACCAACTGACATGCCAGGATTTTAACTCAGTTTACATTGGACAGACATGCAGAAATTTCAATACCAGATACACAGAACACAGAAGAGCACTAAAAAGCAATAATCATTCCACATTTGCAGAACACCTCATAAACATGAACCCTAAACCAACTGAAATAAATACTGATCTAAAGATTCTGAAATACAGCAAAAGCGTCCCACAAAAATTAACAATCGAAGAGAACTACCACATACAGAAAGCCATAATAGAAAGAAAAGAAATGATAGACGAATACACAGCCCTCTGCAACGGAACCATATTCTCTGCCCTCAAAGAACTGACAGAAAACCCATAAAACACACACGCACACATACACACACTAAAACGAAAGTAACATGATTCAACTGCCCACCATCTTGTTTTCATAACATAAACATTGAGTGAAGTGAAAGTGACACTGTGCTTGTTCACAACGCGATTACAGCACAAATTCACCAAAGTAAGTGACAAAAAATTGCTATAAACACACAGACATTTTGTTATAGAAACAGTCGCAACAGTAAAATTAAACCAAAAACACAAAAATGACATCCTATATTTTCGTAAAAATCCCGATATTTACAAGCTAACCATTCACCCCATAACAATCATAAATTCTCAGTGACGTTTTGTGAGTTGAAGAACGACAAACACAACTACATGTGGTATTAAGGTAGGCCTCGTATACCTATAAAAATAAGAAACGATTTATATTAGTCTCACAATTATCTGTAGTTTTTTACACTTTATGTACAAAAAGTAACATTTCATTGTTAATTTGACAGACAGTATGAATTAAACATGATGATGCTGCAACGCCAGCGAAACATGTATGGGAAAAAATAACAACATTTGTGTTTGCTCAAGGCGGACCTTACCTATAAAGCAAATTTATAGGTTAAACTAAGTTTGAAAACACACTGTAAAACTTCCAAACGTGCAGAATGAAAACTGTATTTTTAAAAACACATGTACATTTCTTTTGAAGTGACCCTCGTATATAATATATTTTTGCGAAATTGGCCTAATATTAACTTGAATTTCTTTCTTTCCACGGCTCCAGCCACTAATGCAGCTGAAGCCGCGAATATATACAGCTTTGCACGCAAATTGCAGTAGCTGTGACGGTATGCCCGTCACGAGGAGCACCGCAGTTAAAACCTCCGCTTCCGCGCGAATTGTGCGCGCAACCAGAACATCAACGGCCAGGAGGCGCCAGGGGGAGCGGCCGAGTAGACAGTAGGGAGTGACCAACCTGCCAGTGGCCGCCATGTTTTTACCAGATTGCGCGCGGGATGTGCGTTTACATGGAGCCCCTGGCAGAAGTGCAGCCGCTTGACGATTGAAGTAAAGCATCAGTTCCACCCATTACACCAAATCACATATTCTAGCTTACTAATCAGCACGTGGTTAAAGAAAGCATTCATCTATGTTCATACACGCGTCTTTGTGCAGTTGAGGTAATCAAGGAATTGCGCGTCTTCAAACACGCGATATCTCCACAGTAGGAGTTGGTGTCTTGCTCGAGCTTCTGGCAAAAGAAACATTGCTCTGCTTTCACTGGTCCTCTGGTTCTTCTTCTTCCCTCTATCGCTGAGCAGCTGCTCCAACATGGTGGAGACGCGGCCGCCCAGACATGTTGATGAAAAGGGAGAAGCGGCTTCCCGCACTGTCTAACGCCCGGAGCCGACAGCCAGCAGCAGCTCCAACTGTTGGCTTTCCCGGTGGCGGTCCACCAGCAGGGCAGCATGCAACTGGCCGCTCTCCACAGCACTTCAACTAACGCCGCCCTTCCAGTTTACAGCCACGCGATCGCCGCCGGCCGTTTCACGAACGTTCCATTACCGCCAGTGAAAGCGGCGCCACGGACCACCTGTTATAGTGCCCCGTCGGCTGGGTAACGATCGAGAAGGTTTCCTTCTCGGAAAGAAATTACCGACCAGCATTTACCTGTCAGTCCGAGAGGTGCATGGCCGTGTACTCGCGTTACCCGACAAGACAATTTGAAATTGTTCCCGCGTGATTAATGTTCGTGGATTGGACCTCAGGTGGGCTTCCGTTAATTTTTGGGGCACATAATCTCCGCTGAAGGGGTATGCTCATATCTCATGAACTACGTGTCGTACTGTGATACAGTTTAGAAGGTACATTCACTTGTATGTGTATACTGCCTGTAAAATTTCCTGCGATTACAATTTGTGTTGTACAAATTATAAATTGTAAAGTCATACCGAATGTCGTAGTTTAACTCCATTAACAGCGGAAAAGTAGTAAGCGAGAAACTTTTTTCCTTACATCATTTTACTATAATTGCCAGCGAGAAAAAGTTTAATAAAGGTTTGAAATTATGTTTAAAGTTTGTTGCAAGTCTCTAAGTGCTGTCATTCTCATACAGTGTATTTCGAAAGTGTCGCAGCATTATATGGCATTTTTGCGATTTCTATTGGTTATGACGTAATATCTTTTGAACCATGTGCCGTATGTGATTCTTAACCATGCAGAAATTGTAACCTCACGGTAAGGAATGTGTGTACCAAATTTGGTTGAAATCGGCCAAATGGTTTAGGAGAAAATGAACAGCATTTTCTCTGAATGTAGCAGTTTTTCGCGCATCTCATTGTTTATGACGTCATATCTCGTGAACTATATATCGTATGCGATTCTTACACTTACGGCGACCGTCCTTATGGATTGAAGCTTACATGTACAAAATTTCATAAAGATTGGAACAAAATTGTAGATTTGTATGCAACACGTACAAATATACGAACACTCTGCTTTATATATTAGTTATATGAGGGTCACTGTGTTTTTAAAAATACAGTTTTCATTCTGCACGTTTGGAAGTTTTACAGAGTGTTTTCAAACTTAGTTCAACCTGTTCCCGTGAGTGGCGCCGTCAAGATGGCTGCTACACGTGACGTTCGTGAGAAACAACGTGCTGTCATTGAATTACTGTGCTGTGAAGACGAGACAGTGAGAATCATCCACGTAAGAGGCTGGTGTGTGGAGAGGCTGCTCTCGATCACAGTACAGTTAGTGGAGGGCAAGCAGGTTACGTGATGAAAGAGGGCACGGAAATATTAAGGACTGTCCCTGCAGCGGCAGGCCTCGTAATGGTTCCAAGATGGCGTAAGTTGAGAGGGGTGGAGATTATATGGAGAAATTAAAATATTGTTCCTAAAGGATTTATCTATATATGTAGAGTCGTAGAGCATGAAAGGGTCGCAGTGGTTGGAGAGTAAGACAGAGCTGTAGCATTTTCCAAATGCTCGATCAACAACGAGCTCTAGTGGTACATAAATTCCCTGTTTCCAAGAGCAAGAAAGTTATAACTAGGTTCGTCGGGATGACAATTATTTTTCGTCATTCTGAGCCTCACTTTACACAGTTAGCCACCCAGTTCCTTAATCAGGCTCCATGGTAACCCCTTTGTTTGAGGAGCCTCTTTCTTTTGGGGGCTTCTGATTTTGACAAACAGTTTATTTTGCAGGCGATGCCTCACTTTACACAGTTAGCCACCCCCTTCCTTAATCAGGCTCCATGGTAACCCCTTTGTTTGAGGAGCCTCTTTCTTTTGGGGGCTTCTGATTTTGACAAACAGTTTATTTTGCAGGCGATGCGTTACATACTGGTATTTCCGCTGTTCTTCATCAGGAGTTTATTGCGGAAAGGAAAGCTATGGGTTTTGCGTCTCGAGCATTATCCGAGAGAGAGTAATGTTCAAATGCTTGTAAAGCGGTCATTAGTCCCTAGACTTACAAACTAACTTTTGCTACAGACAAAACCTACACCCATACCCAAGGAAGGTTCGAACCTCCCACGGGAAGCAACGGCGCACTTCACATCAAGGCGACTTAGATCGCTCGGATACTCCCACGTGGCGAGTTAGAGAGGATATATTCCGTCTGTGTGCCGGAAGACTTGGTAGTGTTGTGCTTGAACGGTTCAGATTCTGTTTCGACCATAAATTGATAACCAGGCCTCATCTTACCTTTTATATATATATATATATATATATATATATATATATATATATATATATATATATAAGGATTAGGTTGTTTGGTTGGGATGGGGGACTAAACTACTGAGGTTATCAGTCCCCCGGTGGGGAGGGGAAGGAGTGAGGATAGCAAAGGAGGGAAGTGGGAAAGGAAATGCAGTCCGGGAAGTAAAGAAGGAAGAAAGACTGCATTAGAGGGAGCTCCGTGCTCACTACGCACGTACTCACAAAAGAACTGTTAGATCCTGAGGGTATACATATTTAGGGTAAAAAAAAAAAAAAAAAAAAAAAAAAAAAAAAAAAAAAAAAAAAAAAAAAAAAAAAGCCACCAGTAAGAGTCCACTCCCGTTACCAATACAGGAAGGTATTTAGATTGTATTTTCCATGAGAAAATACATCCATACAACATCGAAACCAAATCAAACTTTACTTTTTGTACTAACCACAACAAACTGGAATTTGTTATATTGCCTTCCAAATGTAAGGCACTTGAAGCAGTATGACGGTATGATGAAAACAATATAAATTTCTTAGAAAAAATTTGCGTATTTCTACCCAGTGATCCATCGTTGACGGAGCTTGAACGCCAAATACAGAAAGAAAGCTCGTGGCACGTGGAGGAGCGTCACATGCAGCAAGATGGCGCCATCGCCTGAGGCGGTGGTTGCTCAACGCGACCTTGGCAGTGACACCGCGCTCGTGCCAGGCACCGAGCTGCGGCCGTCTGGCGAAACAGCAGCGGCAGGGCGGCGCGTCCGTCTTCATCATCAGGCCACAACACCTCAGTGGGGCCACTGCTGTATTTCATACGTCATAAACCGAGCCACAGGTCACATGTCTACTGGAGCACGAAACTGAGAGGCTGCATTTACAGATACTCTCACAACAGCATACATTAAAAACCCATATTCTATTACACCTCTAGGCAGCCCGATGGAATGGCAGAGCGTTCCAAGTCGCCTAGGAGTTTCATGTCTTACCTTTGGCATGGCTGTATTTGTTACCGTAGCATAATTTAATTTAAGAATTATATATTTTTGACGACGTTACAGCGTTCATTTAATGAAATAAATTGCAATTTGCGATCACTTATGGCATCACTGTACTAGGTTTAGATGGAATACCAAAGGACGGAGAATGAAAATTTGTGCCCGGCCGGGATTCGAACCCGGGATCTCCTGCTTACTAGGAGGCCGCGTATGACCACTCCGCCACCGAGAACACAGTGACCAACCCGACTGCAGAGGACTCTTCCCTGCACGTCTCCCGCCACACCTAAATCTCCATTCGCCACGCTGTTTCCTATTACCACAGCCTATTTGTTCTGTAATGCTCGCAGCCACAATACTGTATTCGCCGCCCTTTGGTATTCCATCTAAACCTAGTACAGTGATGCCATAAGTGATCGCAAATTGCGATTTAATTCATTATATGAACGCTGTAATGTCGTCAAAAACATATAATTGTATACAAGCCGAGGCTGGGCTCCTGACGAGAATTAATTGTATCTCGATTCCTCATGGTCTCATGGTCTGTTCTGTTGGGTGTGGCGGGAGACGTGCAGGGAAGAGTCCTCTGCAGTCGGGCTGGTCACTGTGTCCTCGGTGGCGGAGTGGTCAACGCGTCAGCCTAGTAAAAAAAAAAAAAAAAAAAAAAAAAAAAAATAATAATAATAATAATAATAATAATTAAAAAAAAAACGTAAGCAGGAGATTCCGGGTTCGGATCCCGGCCGGTCACAAATTTTCATTCGCCGCCCTTTGGTATTCCATTTAAACCTAGTACAGTGATGCCATATGTGATCGCAAATTGCGATATATTTAATTAATTTAAGAAGTTTGTAAGCCTGGGGACTCATGACCTGAAAGTCCCATATATTTACAGACATTTGAATTGTAACCTATAGACAACACGATTACTTTTCAGTACATGTGTAAAGGTGTGGCAGGGCAAACTCCGTTTCTGGGCGGTTTTAGTGGTTCTAGTATCACGAACGAATATTGTAAACTTAAATATTTCAGAGCCTTGTCTTATGTTTATTTTATAATGGTAGGACATAGAATTCGGAACCAGGTTTTACAGGTTTTAAATTACAAGACATATTCAGGGGAGATGTAGACTCTTACCATATCTTATCCGCAGACTGAAATTGAACAAACTTTTGAAAGGTAGGAAAAATAAGGAGGTGGGACGTGGATAAATTGAAGGAGCCTGAGGTACCTGAAAGTTTCAGAAAGAGCTTTAAGCAAGAATTGACGGAAACAGGGGGGGGGGGGGGGGGGGGGGTGATTACATAATAGAAGAATGGGTAGCTTTGAGAGATTGAATAGTGAAGGCAGCATAGGACCAATTAGGTAGAAAGGCAAGACCTGCAATAATACCCTTGATATCACAAGGAATACTGAATCCAATTGACGAAAGGAGAAAATATAAAAATGCCGTAGACGAGGCAGGTAAAATGAAGTACAAACGACTAAAAATAAGAATGATAGGAATTGCAAATGGCTAAGATGGAGTAGGTAGAGGACAAAATCCGTACAAGAATGTACAAATAGGTGAAAGATAGATACCGCTTACAGGAAAATAAATATTTGGAGACAAGAAAATCAGCTGCTTGAATAAAAACAGCACAGTTCTGAGCAAAAAGGGGAAAGCTGAAAGGTGGAAAGAATGTATGGAGAGGCTCTGCAAAGGAAACAAACTTCCAGACAATATTGTAGAAAGGGAACAGGAAGTAAATGAAGATAGGAGACACTACTGAGAAAAGAAATAGAAACAACACTCAAAGGCCATAGTCGGAACAAGGCCCCTGGAGTATACGTCATTCCCTCAGAGCCAGCCATGACAAAACTATTTCACCTGGTGCGTAACACGGACAGGCGAATTACCGTTACAATTTAAGGAAAAATAGTAATACCCATTCCAAAGAAAGCAGGTGCACACACATGTGAAAATTACAGAACCATCAGTTTAATAAGTCATGCTTGCAAAATTTTAACACGAATTATTTACAGAAGATGGAAAACTGGTAGAAGCCGACCTCGGGGAAGATCAGTTTGCATTTAGGAAAAATGTAGGAACACGTGAAGCAATACTCACCTTACTATTTAGAAGATAGACAAACGAAAGACAAAGCTATATTTCTAGCCTTTGTAGACTTAAACTATTCACCATGTTCACTAGAATACACTCTTTCAAATTATGAAGTCAGCTGGGGACAATACAAAGAACGGAAGGTTTTTGCAACTTGTGCAAAAACCAGATGCCAGTTATAAGAGTCGAAGGCCCTGGAAGCGACACAGTGATTGGGAAGGCAGTAAGATAGAGCTATAGCATTTTCCCAGTGGTATTTAATCAGTACATTGAGAAATCTGTGAAGGAAAGCAAGGAGATATTTGGAGAAGACATTAAAGTTCAAGGTGAAGAAATAGAAACATTGCATTTTCCTCATGACATTGTAATTCTTTCAGAGACAGCATAGTACCTGGAAGAGGTACTGAATGGAATGGACAGTGTGTTGAAAGGAACGTATAAGATGAACGTTAACAAGAACAAACGAAGTCTAATGGATTGTAGTCTAAGAAAATCAGGCGATGCTGAAATAATTAGATTAGTTAACGAAACAATACAGGTGGTAGTAGTGTTTTGTTACTTCTGCAGTAAAATAACGTACGATGGTCATAGTACAGAGGATATAAATGCAGAATGGTAATGGAAGAAAAGGTTTTCTGAAAAAAGATAAATTTGTTAACATCGAATATTAATTTAAGTGTAAGGAACTGAAGGCATTTGTGTGGAGTGTTGCTTTGTACGATAGTTACACATGGATGATAAATAGTGCAGACAGGAAGATGATAGAAGCTTTTGACATGTGGTGCTATAGAAGAATGCTGTAGGTGGGTAGTACGCGTAACTAATGAAGAGGTACTGAACAGAATTGGGGTGAAAAGAAATTTCTGGCATACGTTGACTAAAAGAAGGGCTTGATTGGTAGGACACATTCCGAGACATCAATGAATCGTGAATTTAGCATTGGAGGGAAGTGTGTGGTGTAAAAGTCGCAGGTGGAGACCAAGAGACGAATATAGTAAGCAGACCCAAATGGAGGTGTGTTGCCGTTCTTATGAGGAGATGAAGAGGCTTTCTCAGTATAGAGCAGGATGAAGAGCTGCATCAAACCAGTCTTCGGACATCTCATTTTTCTGATTTCTTTTCATTGGTCATTGCTCCTCGTCTAGATGAGACTCAAACATTTATTTCTACATTCGAATTAGAAAGTTGGCGTTTCTAATTTCCTAGAAAAGTGGCACCACAACACTATAACCAACGAGACATTAGAAACTTTTTTTCCCAAATTAAATATTTTATCATTCCTCAACCCACCCTTGTCAATGCTTGAGTGAAACTATCAACAAAGCGACGCATAATAGTTAAAAAAAAATCAAACTTTTTTAGGTTTGGGCCAAAACATTAACTCATAAACCTTCAGTCACATTCATGCTAACACAAACGTACTCCTGGCGAGTCATACCGCAACATACAAGCAACTGCTGACACGCATGCCGCCGGTGAATCTAGCGATATTTATGCAACATTCTCCAAAGGTACAAAAATCTTGTTACCAACATAAAACTTTAAGCGAAGACGATGGCGGACGTTAACAGCAATGTTCTCTCAAGACTCTGTTGCCAGTTGCTTCTTTTCCTCGAGCAGGTAAGGGGAAAAGTAACACAGTAGAAGAAGAATCGATAGCTTTGAGAGATAAAGTTGTGAAGGCTACATATTATTATTTAGGAAGGAGGACAAGGCCTAATAGAAATTCTTGGGTAACACAGGATATTCTAAATTGAAGAAAGGAGAAAATATAAAACCCAGCATGTGAGGCTGGCAGATGCCTAAAAATGAGATTGACAGGAAGTGAAAATTGCCCAAGTAGCAGTGGCTACGGGGCAAACGCAAGTCTGTAAAAGAACGTATAACGAGGGGAAAGATTGTAGCCGCCTACAAGAAAATAAAATAAACGTTTAGAGTCAAGAATAGCAGCTGCATGAATATCAAAAGCTCAGATGGAAAACCAGGACTAATAAGCAAAGAAGGGAAAGCTGAAAGATGGAAGTAATAAATATAAGGAAAATATAAGGTAAATCAAGGCACTGTTGTAGAAATGGAAGAGGAAGTATGTGAAGATGGGATAGTACACTACGAGATGAATTTGGGAGAGCACTCAAATATTTGAATCGAAACAAGGCCCCTTCGAGTGGATGATATTCCCTCTAAATTTCTGACATCGTTGGAAGATCCAGTCATGAAGAAACTGTTTCACCTTGTGTGCAAGCTGTATGAGTCACGGGAAATACCCTCAGACTTCAAGAAAAATATAACAAATCCTTGACCAAGGAAAGCAAATGTTAAAATTACAGAACTATCAGTTTAATAAGTCATAGTTGGTAAATACGAACTCGAATTATTTACAGACGAATGGAATAACTCCGACGTCGGAGAAGAACAGTTTGGATTTAGGAAAAATGTACGAACATGAGAGGCAATAGTTAAGTATGATGTATCAAAGAAGATAGCTTTTGTAGATTTGGAGAAAGCTTTTGACGCTGTTGACTGAAATGCATTCTTTCAAACTCTGAAGATAGCAGAGGTGAAATACAGAGAACAAAAATATTAAACTTGTATAAAAACCACGCTGCAATTATAAGAGTCAAAGGGCATGAAAGCCACTTATCACCGGCAGTTACCGAAAGGGTTAATCATATTTAGAATGAAACGATGTAAATGCTCAACACGAACGGAAGAGCTGCGAAAGTACCCTCATTATTCACTCCGGAGAAATGAGACGCAGTAATTTGTCACACAGGACGCGCTCATTCGTCACAGAAGAAAAGACGTGGGAATGTTGCAAGACACGTCAGTGTATCTACTCATTACCTCCACCAAGAGACGCTGATGTTTCCTTCAGCAGTTATTATCGTTAAAATGAAAGGCAGCAAGCACAGCGTGCCTAACCTAGTTGACATGCTCATTCGAATTACGGAACTAAATGACATCCTTATAATACTACAAAAATTGCTTTTGACCTGAATATAAAGTCTCGTTGAACTTAAATGCCCATTTTCAGAAAGAATAAAATTGTAATAAGATGAAAATTGAAATAGTAATTTTAATAAAGGAAGTAAATGAAGCTTATAATTCGAAGGTGCTTTTTCATAGATGTATACAAAAGAAAGCACATGCGTTCGTAACCGTTAACAGTGATAAAATAAAGTTGACTTTTTCTTGTCTATAATTCAGCTTAGTGAACTTCATAGAGCTACCAAATTCTGCCATGCGTACCGATCAGATGTTATGGTTGAACGGCGTTTCGCCAAATCGCGTCCTACGAATATTCATGTCAATTGCTTCATTTGCAGTAACGCATGCATTCCGCATTGCTACAGAGACAGAGAATGGTAATTCGTTGATGATTTCATCAGTGGAAATCAAACCATCATAATAACGAAGTCTGTGAGTTTTATTAGCGTTTACTGTAAGAATAACTTTTGGACATTTGCCGCGATTCCCACAAAATTTGAAGTTCCTAATTGTAATCTCTTCATTTTGAATATCTTAATATCATTTTTCTGTCAGAACTCCTTAACGTCCCTTGTTTCACAACGTGCTCAAGTATAAACGCCAGACAAATGCCCTCAAATAAGAGATAAAACTGCGAGGTCAACTAATCTCTCTTTTTCAGAAATTCTATTCTTCTGCATTTTATATCTTTTCTAGTATGGCCGTCTTGATACATTTTTTACTCAAATAACAGAACTCATCTACTGCCATTATTGTCTCGTTACCTAATCTTATACCTTCAGCATTTTCTTTCATTCCATTACCCTTATTTTGGGCCCGGTGGTCTCACGGTAAAGCGCTCGACAGGAAACCGAAGGGTCACGGTTTCGAAACCGGTGCGGTTCACCGGTTTTTTCAGTCTGCGTTTTAGCCCAGCCTTCACCTCTCAACGTTGTGAGGAGTCGCCAGAAAAAACACATGAATCGGATTCCACGTTAAGCTGTAGGTCCTCGAAGTGGCAACCAGTTGAAAGACTTGTATCAGGCCATTGAGGCACACTGAAGTATTATTAGCCTTGCTTTGCTCTTATTATTCATCTTACACCTTCGACGCAAGATTTAAATGGTTGTTAAGTTTAAGGGACTTAACTGCGTGGTCATCAGTCTCTAAAATTATAAACTACTTATGTACTACCTTATACTAAACCCATGCCCGAGGGGGCATTCGAACCCCCGACCGTAGCGGCCGTGCAGACTGTGACTGGCGCGCCGCAGACCACTCGGGCACCGCGGCCGGCGCAAGAGTCTGTTCTCCATTCGTTCAGTTGCTCTTCCGGATGCTTTACCGCCTCTGGCAGAATTACGTCATCGGCATACCGCAAAGGTTTTTCTTTCTTCTCCTTGAACTTTAATTCCTTCTACAAATATATCCTTGGTTTCCTTCACAGCTTGCTAAATGTACGGATTGGATGACAATGGGGAAAGGCTTCAAGCCTGTGTTATTCCCTACCCAATCATAGGAGAATGCTGAAGATTAGGTGGGTAGATTGTGTAACTAATGAGGAGACACTGAACACAACAGGCACTGACATGGAGGAGTCGTTAATTTAGCATTGTTGGGATGTGTGAAGGGGAAGAGGGGGGGGGGGATCAGCAGAGGAAATCCATAGAAATGCAGAAAGCAGGTTCAGAAGGACGACGGTTGCCGTTCTTATTCAGAGATGAAGAGTTATACGTAGGATAAGGTTTGGACGGAACACCACGACATTTTGATTAGCTACGACGGAAATAGAAAACGGATATGATAAGTAGATGGGTAAAATATAGGTAATAATAAGTCGCAGGCTCCAGAGTAAGTCAAGCATATGATTTTCTATGTATTTTCATAGAAGTGAATAGGGCAGTAGTCTAGCGTGTCTTGGTTCTGTGGTTGTGACGCTAATATATATCGTTCCGAAAACTTTAACTTTACTCTCTTTGGACAACTACTTTCACTGCCAAGAATGAAATAGTGAAATGTCATGGTAAAAATCACCAGCCACAACGAAAATTGTATCAGCTACACCAATGTCAGTCTTTTTTACTGTCGTTGCCAGCCGCAGTGGCCGAGCGGTCTGCGGTGCGCCAGTCACAGTCTGCACGGCTGCTACGGTCGGGGGTTCGAATCCCCCCTCGGGCATGGATGTTTTTTGTCGTTTTTAGTATAAGGTAGTTCATAAGTAGTTTGTAAGTTTACGGACTGATGACCTCGCAGTTGAGTCCCTTAAGCTTAACAAACATTTGAACTGTAGTTAAATATATTATCTTCACTATACACTAGCGGTCAAAAGTCTTTCTCAGTCATAGTTTCCTGTTCCCAGAACTATTTACATGCCGCATTATGGAAATGAAGCTACATAGCTATGTCATTTGCGAAGATGATTCATGTCCCTATAGTCACATTGCCCGAACTGTGGTGTTTGTTTCCACCTTTAAAATTGTGACTATAGTGACTGATAAGCGTTTTGAAACAGGTTGCTATACATAAAGTGACTTATGTGTTTTCAAATAATTTTGTTATATTTATGCCGTCGATCAAAGCTATGCTGCTATGGAAGGAATATTTCTGAGATATAAAAGAGGCTGTAATAAATGTCTTTAACAACTCCAAAATAGCTAGCCCCAAGCCCCGGTGAGTAAGGAGGAGGGGCAGGAATAACACCACGTTAAGAAACTTTTGTTCCATACTGATAATGGACTCATAACAGTTGCTTGTAAATTTGGCTTAATTTTTATCACCGATTAAAAATGTAAATGTTCTTTCATGCAAAATCGTTATTATCCAAAAGTTGAGCGATTACATTCTAATTTTCAATTTCATGTCAAAATTTCAAACCATTTGGTCAGGAACGTTCGTAGTTGTAAGATTCTGAACATAGCACCAAACAATGCTATAGGTTAGATAGAGTTGTAAGAGGAAATAGAGGAGAGGGGAGGAGGAGGAGATGAGCAGAGAGAGACGGCGAGAGAGGGAGAGGAGGAGATGGAGATGCAAAGACAGAGGAGAGAGGAGATGGACAAAAGGAGGGTATGGAAGATATGGGCAGAGAGGGAGAGGGGGTCGGACGGAGGTAAGGGGAGCAGGGATTGTATGAAGCATATCCACTTATTCACATAGAACTGTGAAACTACACTTATTTCAAATAAGTGCTTTCTCTTTTCTTTCTTTTCCTTTAAATATGAAAATGGCACAAAAAAGCTTGGCCAGGTACAACTACTAAAAAAATAAAAGAAATAGCACAAAACTTCTCTGGTAGGCAAATTTCACTTTATTTCCTATTCCCTTTCTGAAAGCTTCACTTTTTCAGCCTCTAATTGTTATCAGACTCATTTGCTATGCATTACACTGAATGCAGTAATATCGACGTGTTGGCCGCACCCAGAAACGGTGGAGCTTACAATACGAGGCAAAAAGATTGCCGGCCCGAATAGAGTCCAGGAAGTGCCGCATGGGAGTAGCCGAGCAGTCTGGAGAGCCACGTTACCGATCAAGCGGCCTCCCGCGTCGGAGGTTCGAATCTCCCTCGGCCATGGATGTGTGTGTGTGTGTGTTTTGACCTTAGGTTAGTTTAACTTAGTTTAAGTAGTTTGAAATCTAGGGACTAATGACCAAATGTAGTTTGCTCCCATAGAATTACAAACGATATGCAACGTTATGTTAGCCCAAGAAGAGAGCAATACGCATGCCCAGGTTCAGAAGTACCAGTGTTACGAACTCCAACTTTTTATAGAGCTTCAGCTTGGAGTTTACAACAGTAAATGGAAGCAATGTACCAGTTACGAAATAGTAATGAGATGCATTGTAATTTAGATCATCGTATCATTTCTTTTGAAAATCATTATTCGAGCTAGTCGAAATGGTTGATCAATAAGAACTCCACCTTCGTTGTATGCTTACTTACCGGAGTGAACAGAATTACGGTTTACGAACGAAAAACACATTCGTTCGAACGTGGCTCCCGCCTTTTTATTAACTTCTATTGCCTTTTAGACATATAATATTTTATATCTTTATTCACTACAAATTTTGCAGTTGTGGGCTTTTCAGCGTTCCATATCCTTCCAAAAGGTTTCATTTTGTATTAGTCTAATTTTTAAACAAACACACAAATGGTCACAGTAGAAATATCGAAAATATGTATTTATTTGTATGTACCCGTACATCGACCGCCACCTGGTATCTCTATAGTTCCCAGCTAAGAGAAACGTATCAGCTGATTAGCAAATGAGGTATTTGTTAATTTTTGCCAAAATATTTTTATTTTAAACAGATTCTATGTCTCCTGTCAAATCCTGCGATTTTTTTGCGACATTCGGCGTTCTTATGCCAAGTTCGACACAAAACCTGTGTAATTTTTTTTGCCGAATTCGGTTTTATTTTTGCTACATTTAGTGCCTTTTTCCCAAATGTTTTTTTTTAACCGTTGTCATTTTTTATCAAATTCGATGTTATTATTATTATTATTTTATAAATTAGTGTCATTTCATTGCCAGAATCGAGTTTGTTTATTGATTATTTCGGTGTTATACGTGGGTTGTAACTTAAATAGTGGTAAATATTGCTGTGAAGACACTGTGCAATGGAACCTAGTATTGACGCTGACAGCACACGTTATTGACGTACCGCCTTATCTACGAGTACATGGACTCGCCCGTCCCACGTAACCGGCGTGCGCGCAATCGAAGGAAACACAGTCACTTGTGAGTGAGCGGCCTAACGTAACGACGTCACTATGTTTTCGCAACAGGAACAACGGAGTTGAAATGTTCAAATGTTTGTAAGTCTATGGGGCTCAACTGCTTGGTTATTAGTCCGTAGCTTACAAACTACTTAAACTACAGTAAACTAACCTAAGGACAACACATACACCCATGCCAGAGGGAGGACTCAAACCCCCGACGGCGAACAGCCGCGCGCACTTGCAGCACGTTGCCTCAGCGCACACGGCTATTCCGCCACGGCCAACGGAGTTGGGAGTTTGTGACACTTGCGGGGAGTGACACTTGCGCGGAAAAGGGAATTTGTAGACACTTGCGCGGAGACCCAGACGCTGCAGGTAGTGAACAGGGTGTTCCAGAAGTACGGATACACCACCCCTACTCCACGCCCTCCAGCCGCTACCTGTGCCGTATTCAGGGAAAGGCCCACCGAGCGAGGTGGAACTGTAGTAACGGCCCGGAGATATCACAGCCTCATTCAACAGGGAGACAACACGTCATACAAATATCACTCGATTTACAATACAGCACCATGTGAAGAGGAATGTGATGAAATCGGAATTGAGCGCAACCGTTGCTAACTATAATTTCGGAATTACTGCATTTTGAGTCAGAATTCGCATCTATATTCGCATTTATCGCAAATGCGAAATTTTCCTGTCCCTAGTAATACCTCTAAAAATAAACAGCTGATCAAGACACTAAAAGCAAGGGCAGATCTTTGGGTGTATTACTACAAATAACTAAAACACAATTTGATCGTGGAATTATATACAATATCATTATAAAGGTTTTTTGTAGGTGGTTTTGAGCAGCTTTTAAATATGTTAGGAATAGCATTATGAAATATAGACAGCTACACCTTATGTTTATTATGAGATATCGATTTCGGCTACTTTCAGGTCATCTTCAAGTCTCAAACAACAGGTGTTACTTATGCATTTTTCCAGTGGCACTCATAACCTTTAACTGTTTACACACGAGGTCTAACGTTGTTAGTCGCGTTAGCGATGAAAACAGAATCTTTGCGTCTAAATGATACATATATTGGTGTGATGTCTTATTTCAAAGAACAAACATCACACTAATACATATGTAGCTCTCGGCAAAGTGGAACGGTACGATGTCGTTACGTAGAACAGCACGGCGACTGGAAACGCAGGAGAAGTGCAAACAACGTTCTCTCCTCAGAGGTATGATTCTAATTAGGTTCGACGTAGACTTCTACAACATACAGTCTACACGGCGAAGATTACACCAAAAAATTTAACGTTTCGTCTACTTTGGCAACCAAATTTTAAAATCGTGTTACTATGTAAAGATTTAGCAACACAAAACTCCGGCCGTGGTGGCCGCGGAGACTGAGGCGCTTGAGTCACGGTCTGCACGGCCACTACGATCGGGGGTTCGAATCCCCCATCGGGCATGGATATTTTTACCGTCCTTAGTTGTAAGTAGTTCATAAGTAGTTTGTAAGTTTAGGGACTGATGACCCCGTAGTTAAGTCCCTTAAGCTTAACAAACATTTGAATATTTGAACAACACAAAACGCTTCAAGTCCATAACTTCACTGGTTTTCGAGTTCTCAATTTTTAATATGTTTTTAATGTTATTACATAAAAAACAAATTTGGGACTCACACTACAATTTTCATATGGCAGATTTTGTAGGTACATTAACAAGACATAATTCAACGGTTCTGTGCATTCATTTTATGAGAAATACCAATCATTTGTTTTTAGTGTTTATTTCAAATTTCTACATTTAAGTTTCTTTAATTATTAGTACTTAAATGTGGTGATGAAATAAATAAATTACGTGTATATGTGTAGTCTTATGCGGCCAAACTACTTAGGTCATCGGTCGCTAGACTTACACTACTTAATCTTACTTAAAATAACGTAGGCAAAGTACAAACAAACATACCCATGTCCGAGGAAGGACTCGAACATCCGACCGGACCGGCCGCGCAATTTGTGACACAAATTACATGTTTGATTTGCAGTCGTTACCAACCTCTACTGCTGATGCTACCAAAGAGGTTTCTACACCCTTTGGTTACAAGCCAGTCGGCGAGCCCTCGCCAGGGCGAGTCTCGTGTTCCCACCACCGCTGTTTTTTCGGGTTTAGCCAGTATCCGGGAGCTTCGCGCCTCCTGGCCGCTAGCTCTTCACTTTATGATCGGATCGTGGTGAGGTAAGGTTGGGTCTGCTCTTGTGTCCGTGGAGATGGTAGCGATTCGTTGTCTAGCATGTTTAACTTAGACTGCTGAACTTAGACTCATTTTTCGGAATATTTTTTTCCGATCGTGTGTGGAAATGTGTTCAAGTTTTTCAGTCCAGTGATTTCCGACAGATGAACGCGGTGTATGTGTTACTAGTTGCATTTTGATAACGGCCTGGTATATTCAAACCTTTTGTGATTATGTGGTGGTCTACGAACTCTGTAAATTCTTTCTAGCTTTGTGGGGCCCAATTTCCAGCAGACGATATGTTCATTTTTGTACAGTGCATGTAAAATCTTTCTTATCGTTTCCTTCTGTGAGTGATATGTGTTCCACATGGTTGGTTCTTAGAACAAAGCCTTCAGCTTCCACTATTGTTTGTTCCATGCCCATCAGGTAAGTAACTATGCGTGTATCCTTCTGATTTCCACTAACATTTCGCAATCTTCTCTCCCCGCCTATTTTAATTTTGCTGTTTCTTCTCTGATCTTGTAGTATGCACTCAGTCTTTGTCAGTAATTCTCTCCGAGACTTGTACAACATCTTTCAATAGCTTGCTTATGAAATTCTATGTATTTCTAAGGGTTGCATGCCGTAGTTTTTATTCTCACTTTTCCGTCTTTGTAATTATTTCACTTTTCTGTTTTTTTTTGAGAATGAGGTGCAATTGTCTCTGTAATCGCTTCCTATCGCGTGTAGATGCATTTCATTCGCTTCCTTATGTAATTCCAAACATTTCTATGGGTTTCATACAGTAGTTTTTATTTTTATTTTTCCGGCTTTGTAATTATTTCACTTTTCCAGGTTTTGAGATTGGACTCCTTCTTTCTCTGTGAACGCTGAAAGGGTTGTGCAATTTCACTGAGTATCGTGTTATGTTGACAGTGTGGAAACTTGACAACAGCAGTGCTAGACTTCTTGGTGTGCCTGTACCCAGTAAAAGCCATTAGCCGCCCCAAGGGTCCCGGTTCCGCGCAAGTGTCACTCCGCGCAAGTGTTCCAACCCCCGGAGTTGGATCAAGATTGAATAGGGCAGAGTTCTTGCAGCTCGACAGTGTAATCAAGGTCTTCAAGAGGCGTGCTGGAAAAATCGGCATTACCGTACAGAACAGTGACACGTTGGATAAAGGCCTTCATGGAATGTCGGCAATCTGTGGCAGACATGCATCAGGCATGTCATACTAACGTCTCTGAAGAAGTGCCTACTATTGCCGCGTTAGTGGACAGTGATAGACTCCAGACGATTCGTGAGCTCGCCCACGAAACCGGATTAGCGCGTACGACTGTGCTTTGTATCCTGAAGGTGGCTGCTCTGAACGGTCCATGAGACTGGGAAGTACTGTACCATCCTCCACAGTCCTCAGAATTAAGTCCTATAAATGTACAAATACTTTAACATTTGATTTGTAAATGTACAGTCAGATTTTTTTTTTAATTTTTGTTCTTCCGGTAGTTCGGTCAGTTGCTGACGCTCTGTTCGTTGATTATTGTTCAGTTCATAGCTCAGTTTCTTTTATTAGAGAGAGATCATTCAGCCCTCTCTCGTCCTTTAAGTTCGTAAACCGTCACTTTATCACTCCGCTACCAAAGTGGGTGTGAAACGCTTGTCACTGTAGTAATCCTACGAACGTGTTCTTATATTTCAACCATTTCTATGTGCTGGAATAATGATTTTCAAAAGAAATTACAATGAATTTCAACGTATAACGTATGCTATTATATTGCTCCTACTATTACAGAGAAAGGCACCTCGTTTTGTGTTACTCCGATGCGCCTCGGTCGCACAGTGGTAGAGCGCCAGACTACAAATCCAAAGGGCGCGGGTTCGATCTCCGCCAGGTCCTAGGATTTTTATCTGTCGCTTTCCACTTTTTTCACCTCTAGCAGTATTGCTCATGTGAAAAATACCGAGTAGCACCGTGGTTCGGAACCCACGTGAAACTGTAGGTCCCCCTATAACTGGCTGGGTAAGTCAGTTCGAAGGTCGGAGGAAGGCAACGGCATACCACCTCCAAACAGGACCATGCCTAGTAAAGCACTGTGGTGTTCAAACCAATCTTCGGATTGTTGACTGCTTTGCCTTTTTTATAGGGGGGAGAGTGTCACAGAAATGATGCACCAGTTGGGGTTGAAATCATTAAAAGAAATGCGTTACTCCGAAATTTCTGTTACCAATTTTGTCTTCTGAATGCGAAATGATTTTGTTAGTACCCACCTACATAGGAAGAGAAACATCTAAAACGGAAGGTTTTAGGTGTTCCTTTTTTCCATAAGATATTAGAGAATGGAACTGTAGAGAAACATCACAAAAGCGGTTAGATAAACCGTCTGCCATATATTTCAGTTTGACTTGCAGAGTATTTATGTAGATGTAGCTGTAGACTTGACGATGCCAATACCAAGCTTAGGCGCCACACTGGCATTGTGAACTTGGCCATGGGTTAGAGTGCAGAGTGAAGAAATCCGAGGTCCGACCGGGTTTCGAACCCTCGACCCTTCGGTTTCCAGTCGAGCACGTTACCCCAAGACCACCGGGCCCGACTATACTAGAACTGACATGTGATTACATTTTCAAGCAATTTGGGTGCATAGATCCTGCGAAATCAGTACCCAGAACGGCCTTGTACGCCTGGGCATTGAGTCAAACAGAGCTTGGGTGGCGTGTGCAGGTACAGATACCCATGCAGGTTCAACACGATGGCACAGTTCATCAAGAGTAGTGACTGGTGTATTGTGACGAGCCAGTTGCTCGGCCACCATTGACCAGACGTTTTCAGTTGGTGGGAGATCTGGAGAATGTGCTGGCCAGAGCAGCAGTCGAACATTTTCCGTATTCAGAAAGGCCCGTACAGGACCTGCAACATGCTGTCGTACATTATACTGCTGAAATGTAGGGTTTCGCAGGGATCAAATGAAGGGTAGAACCACGGGTCGTAACACATCTAAAATGTAACGGCCACTGTTCAAAGTGCCGTCGAAGCGAACCATCACACCGGGTGATCCGCCAGCATGGCGAGACGAAACACGCTTTCAATGTGCGTTCACCGCGATGTCACCAAACACGGATACGACCATCACGATGCTGTAAACAGAACCTGTATTCATCCGAAAAAAATTACGTTTTGCCATTCATGCACTCAGGTTCATCGGTGCGTACAAGATCCCAGGCGCTCCTGTCTGTGATGCCTCGTCAAGGGTAACCGCAGGGTCTCCGAGCTAATAGTCCATGCTGCTGCAAACGTCGTCGAACTGTTCGTGTGATAGTTGTTGTCTTGCAAACGTCCCCATCTGTTGACTCAGGGATCGAGTCATGGCTGCACGATCCGTTACAGCCATGTGGGTAAGATGCTTGTCATCTCGACTGCTAGTGATACGAGTCCGTTGGGATCCAACATGGCGTATTGCCCTCCTCAACCCACTGATTCCATATTCTGCTAACAGTCATTGGATCGCGACCAACGCGAGCAGTAATATCGCAATCGCGATGGGCTACAATCCGACCTTTATCAAAGTCGGAAACGTGATGGTGCGCATTTCTCCTCCTTGCACGAAACATCACAACAACGTTTCCCCAAGCAACGCCGCTCAACTGCCGTTTGCATATCACAGCATCTTCCTCCTGTCGGTTAAATTTCGCGTCTGTAGCACGTCATCTTCATGGTGTAGGAATTTTAATGACCAGGAGAGTAATTTATATGAATACTTCACGGTACGAGTTGCGAACTAGTACACTACGCCAAGAAAAATTGAAACGGGAGATCCCCAAGGAAGTGTACTCGGTCCCATCTTGTACACTACATACACCGCTGACCTTCGCACCTCAGCAAGGTCACAAGAGCGATGACATTGTTCTGATCACTAGGAGCCGCTGCATCGTACCTGTTCATCGCCGACTACAAAATGCATGCTACGACCTCGAGCGTTGGGCTATAGACTGGAAAATTGGATTCAGTGCTGTGAAGTCACAAGGTATGGTTATCACCAGAAAACGCCTGCCTACCGTTCAAACTGTCAACTTGTGTGACCAGCCGGTCATGCTGTGACTCATATAGAACACGTCGAAGTGCACAAGAAGACATGACAGAAAGGTTGCGCACTGAGACGGCAAAGTTTACAAAAGAAGATACTTCACCGTGTGTTTCACTTACCGCCTGACTGCAAGAGAAGGGCGCCCTGGAGAAGACCCAACAAAAAGAAGGTACCTGCAGCACTATACATGTCATTTAAAGACATTATGCAATGAAATTCCAATTGCTGCTTTAAATGCAAGTATTTTTCTTATTTATTTATTTATTCAAATCAAATGTTCAAATGTTTGTAGAGCTTATGGGACTTACTGCGGGATCATCAGTCCCTAAACTTACAAACTGCTTACGAACTAGCTTATACTAAAGACGGCACAAACATCCATGCCCGAAGGGGGATTCGAGCCCCCGACCGCAGCGGCCGTGAAGACCGTGACTGGAGCGCCTCAGACCACTCGGCCACCGCGGCCGGGCATTTATGTATTCGAATGGTACTTTTACAGTACTTTTTACACGGCTCCGTAGCACAATGGTAGAGTACCAGACTACGAATCCAAAGGTCGCGGGTTCGATCCCCGCCAGGTTCTAGGATTTTTATATCAATTTCCACTTCTTTCACCTCTGACAGTGTTGCTAATGTGAAAAATACCGAGTAGCACCGTGGTTCGGTACCCACGTTAAAATGTAGGTCCACCTATAACTGTAAGTCAGATCTAAGGTCGGAGGAAGGCAACGGCATATCACCTCCAAACAGGACCATGCCTAGTAAAGCACTGTGGTGTTCAAACCAATCTTCGGGTTGTTGACTGCTTTACTGTTACAGAGCACATCAATTCTTGCCTTCTTGCGTCTTCTTCCTTTCTGCCCACATTAATTTCATGCGTTCTGATCTCTGTCTTCACAGCTCCTCGATGTCTCCTCGGCCACCGCGGCCGGCTTTCCATAATGTTTGTACTTTTGGATCTAGACCGAATTCTTTTATAATACCGATAAGGTGTTCTCAAATGTTCAAATGTGCGTGAGGTCTTATGCGACCAAACTACGTCGTCATCAGGCGCTAGATTTTCACACTATTTACTTAACTAAATTAAACTAACTTACGCTAAGGACAACACAGACACCCATGCCCGAGGGAGAATTCGAACCCCCAATCGCAGCGGCCGTGCAGACCGTGACTGCCGCGCCGCAGACCGCTCGGCCACTGCGGCCGGCCAAAGATATTCTCTATCGATGGAAACGTAAGCTTTCATTAAATCAACAAAGGTAACAGTTGTGTTTTTGTTTCTCAGATTTCTCATGTCTAGGATGATTTTTAGATACCAGATCCACCTTAGTAGTCTCCTATTTGTTGGTCTAGTTGAGGTACCGCCTCATTCTAGATAACAGTCTCATTGTGCTTTATCTTCTACCTGGCAGTTACTACATGCGTTGTTGGAGAACGTACCCTTGTGTGTTCGTGAGAGGATGTGGATACAACATGACGGTGCACCGCCTCACTTCAGTGTGGATGTCCACAACCGTCTTAGTACTGTATTTGCTGGTCACTGGATTCGAAGGGGAGGTCATATTCCATGGCCTGTGAGGTCACTTGGCCTGAATGGCTTTATTATTCGCAATGGGAGTATCTAAAGTCACTTGTTTATGACACGCCAGTGATACCTAAATTGTTGCTGCTTTTTATGTGACTCAAAACGAACCAAAGGTATTACAGTGCGTCAGAATCTCAGTCGTCGATGGTATGCTTGCATTAAAGTTGATGGCCGACAGTTTCAGCACATTTTTTAAGGTAAGTGGTAAGATTTATTATTTTATTTGTATTTTATTTTATTTTAATATATTCAGCAACCAGTCACTTTTTTTAAATATGTTTCGTTTAGCCAAAACTCGTTTCGGGTTTTTCCTCATCTTCAGCTGGCGTAATTATACTTTTGCTTCAGTATATAAATGTCGACATTAGTCTGGAAGCTTCAGATGGCAATCTCCTCTGTATATTGGTTCTTGAGTTTTCTATTTGTTATTGTAGCACAAACACTTTGGCCGGCCGCGGTGGCCGAGGGGACTGAGGCGCTCCAGTCACGGTCTGTACGGCCACTACGGTCGGGGGTTCGAATCCCCCCTCGGGCATGGATATTTGTGCTGTCCTTAGTGGTAGCTAGTTCATAAGTAGTTTGTAAGTTTAGGAACTGATGACCCCGTAGTTATGTCCCATAAGCTATACAAACATTTGAACATTTTTTGAACAAACAATTTGTATGTCGTCACTTGCGCATGGTCACTGTCAGTCGACAACATGGCGCATAGTGCAGTGACAATGTGCAAATTGTGATATTCAATAGAAAACTCAAGAACCAACATACAGAGGAGACTGACGTCTGAAGCTTTGAAACATCTACATACGGATGCAAAACTGTAATTACGCGAACTGACGATGGGTGAAAACCCGAAACGCGTTTTTCTTATATAAGATGTATAAAAATGTCTGTTGCTACATTTATTAAAATATATAGCAATAAAACGTAATTCACAGATATGGTGCTAGGCAATCAAATAAAATGGATAAGTTATAGTATTTTAAATAGATCGTGATGGTATTTACATCTAACTGTAACTAATGTAGCCGGGGTGGAGTGGCCGAGAGTTCTAAGGCGCCTTGCTACGGAGCGCGCGGTTGCTGGCTGTCGGGGTTTCGAGTCCTTCCTCGGGCATGGGTGTTTGCGTTGTCCTTATCATAAGTTACTTCCAGTTTTTTTTAATCTCTGGGACTTAACTACTCTGGTCATCAGTCCATAGACTTAAAAACTGCTTAAACTAATCTATGCCAAGAACAACAAATATATACTGTGCCGGAACGACGTCTGTTAGATGCTGTGCTAGTAACTGCGAATGACAGTTATTGATCATGCGCGACTTCATGACCATGCCGTCCGTACACAATCGAAATATTAAATTTGTTCAAAATGATATATAACTGTCTGAAGAAGGAAAAGGTTCTTTACTGTCAAGATAAATCAAACTATGATTGTCTGTTACTTAAAGTTTCCTCAAAATATGTCGTAGAAAGTTCTCTCGGGTGTTTTATAAACCACGGATATAGTTCATGAATTTGTAAAATAAGATATAGATTCACATACTCTTAAATAAATTGTATAATTATCTTCAAAAATATAATTCAGCACAATATTTAAAATTTCGGGTATCTTAATGGCTGCAATGATTCTCTTCAACACACTGACACTTTCCAGTTTTATTTCCCTTCGCACAAATCAGTATAATAAAATACACACAGTTTTAGAACATTCTTGTAGAGACTCAAGATAGTAAATGACATTATTTGTGATGCACATAACTAGCAAAACCGTTATAATCGAATAAATGAGAAGAAAAAGAATACTTAGTATTATTCTCTTCCTTCTCATTTATTCGATTATAACAGTTGGCAACGTCGTCCCTTAACAAGATGTTCTCTTGCTCCGTAGCTGTCGACCTGCGACGTTAGATGGCCAGCTATCTCATCTACGCACTGTTGTTCTCTTGGGTTACACCCAAGGAGGTTAGAATAAAGGGAGGTGGCGTTACCTATGCTGAGAACATATACTGGTTGAAGTGTTAGGACATCTGCAGAGATTCTAACCTTCTTGGTTACACCGTTGTCACTGCACATGAAACATGAGAAAACAACACATATTGATTTAAGAATCATGTAATAAGAATCATTAACATTAAAAATCATTAACAACAACATAAATAAACATGATTTTACTTGAAAAACCGAGCTGATGTGCCCGAGGGAGGACTCGAACTTCAGACGGCGTGCATCGGCGCGCTCCGCAGCTAGGCGCCTGAACATTTGTAACTGATGTAAATAAAGAAGTACACAGTAATGTGATTGTATTCCTATAATCTTCTAAAGCTGACTTCTCCGCCCCAGGTCGCGTACCTGAAATTGTTCAGTACATCACGTCTATGCCCTATTAAATGTTTTGACGCACTTACGGAAACACCCTGTATACAGAACCCACCAAGTATGTCCTTCTACCGACGGCAAACCTCTGTAGCGAAAAGAAACCGGGACCCGGAAATCGTACATGTGACACACATCTAGAACACCTGACATGCTTGATATTAATCAGCACGTTCGGAAAACTTCACCGTCATGCGGTTTACACGTTGCAACACGCGCCCCATGTGCCGACGGCTTAACAATGGGTGTGGTTTTCGATCCGTCAGCGGTCGGCAGCGTTGCTCAAAACAAAAATCTATCGTCTCGTCTCGCGGTAGGAGAAATGTGGTGATTGCTTCTGAACTGAAACATTCCATGCTCCCGTTATAGTGGATTTTCTGTTCTAGTTTGACTGTCTCTTGCAGCTTCTTAGACGACCCGTTGCTTTGGTGCCCAGGACTAGAAATCTACATCTTAACGGACAGAAACCAATACCCTTCTTGCCCAGTGGTTGATGTAATTCTTACTAAATGCCGACACGCCCGCTTGCAACACAACTTTCGTCGATAGTGTGCCGACGTCAAAGCCCAGCGGCAAAAAAATGGCCGCTGGCGCAACTTGCAGCGCTGACTATACAGTAGTTAGTCAGGCACCGCAAGAAAACGTCCGGGAGCGCATGACCTGCAGCGAGTCGGCTGTCGGCAGCTTTGACGCAGCCGCTATGCCATCCACTCTAAATTTATCGTGTGAAGTGACATCCTGATTCGTTAAATATTTATTTATTTATTGGAAATGCACATATGCCGTGCAAAGGACTGCATTCACATTACATTACATTCACATCGTGATGCATTTCTGTATATTCCTGTTTTTGATAATATGGTATCAATCACAAAATTCTAAGCTCAACTCACGCTCACACACACTCATCATTTGGTTCATGAAATAATTTGTTGCGACAGAAAGTGTAGTGAGTCGTTAAATATATACGCAGAAATAGCCACCCCCCTCCCACACTCAAAAAAAGATTAAATGTTAAAAATCTGCGGACAATAACTTTTCAATATTCGTAAATTAAGAAATGTTGATTTATTTTTCTCTCAAATCTGAAGTTAACACACCAATAATTACGGTATTACGTCAAAAACTGCGGCGAAATTGGCAAATATATAAACACGATATTAGAAAAAAAAAAGACTGAAAATTTCAGAAACACCGAATTTTGAAGAAATACTATCCAGATTTTAGCAGACGAAACTTGGAATACAGGAAAATGTACATCGAAATCAGAACGAAAGACGAGTTACGAAAAAATATAACAGGTATTAAATAGTAGGAATGAAATTGGAAAAAAATATAATACCGAAACTGGCAAGAAAATATAGCATAAATTTGACAAAACATGACACGGAAATTGCCAAAAAAACATTGCAAATGGAAAAAAAACGAACGATTTTCATTAAATATATAAAAAAAACTGAGCATTACACACACACACACAAATAAAAGAGCGAAAGGGAAAAGTATAATGACATCAATGTCTAAAAATCTACAAAAATTCAAATTAACACCAATTTTGGCTAAAAGTAACACAAAATGTGGCACGAAATTACTAACTAAATTGCCAAAAATTACCAGTGATATGTCGAAAAATTACACAGAATTAAAGAAAGAAAAAAAAAAAAATTAAATTTGAAATAATTCTGGTGTATTGGCCAAATTTTGATGAAAACAAACACCATATCTGGGATAAGACGAAATCGGCTAAAACTTTCACTAAAAGTAGAATAAAATGTTTTTAGAGCTTATGGGACTTAACTACAAGGTCATCAGTCATTAAACTTACAAACTACTTATGAACTAGCTAATACTAAGGACGGCACAAAAATCCATACCCGAGGGGGGATTCAAACCCCCGACCGTAGTGGCCGTGGAGAACGCGACTAGCGCGCCGCAGATCGCTTGGCCACCGCGGACGGCAAAGTGAATAAAAAAAAAAAAAAAAATAGTTGTATACAAATAGGTACATGAAGAGTAGTTAAATTAACCAAATACGATTTTGTCAATGAAACAACACTGAATTTGTCAAAAAATAACACTTATATTGAAAAAATCGAAAACGAAAGTAAAAATAACCACTAACGGACTACAAAATAAGATAATTTATGCCAGTTCCTGCCGAACACGCCACACAGATCAGACAAACAATCCGTTGCATCACAAGTAGTTAAAAGGCAGCTCGCGTATTTCTTAAATTCTCAGAAGCTTTTCCAACAATACCTAGCAATCAAAGTATCCCGTTGGCTGACTGATGTGTTTGGTTTCTCTTACGTTGTTCCCCCTAGATCCAACACTGTCCAAAACGTCCACCTTACTTGGTAACAAGTGTTCTTTAGTACACAATGCGTGATCGAAACTACCAAAATTCCCATTAGTGGTCCTAGTAATATGGGGAGTTTCATCCTTCGCCATTATGAAACGTTTCAGAAGTTTAGCGCAACTACTGCCGGAAATTTTCAGACACGAAAATCATTCACATAATGTCAGAAATCATTTACACTTCTCATTTAAATTCAGTGGCGGCTGGTGATAATGTGCTAATGTGCTGCAGCACACTGTAAATATGTTACTAAAATTATGCCATTTCTCTTCGAATGAAAATGAGAAATCGCTGTAAAATTACATCCTTTCTCTTGGAATGCGATCCAGATATCACAATAAAACTATGCCAATTCCCTTCCAATACGTATTGCAATGCTAGTAATAAGGATGAAAACGCATTTTGGAGCGCTCTCGCCGCGATAGCTGGAAACCAGCTCCGTGTGCTGAAGTGGGTTTCAGCTGCGCTGGTACGTGCGCAGAGAGGCGGCGCAGTAGTCTGTTCGCTAGTGCGCATGCGCAGACGTGACGCCAGGCCTGGCGACTCGTGTGCTGAGACCGACTGCGTGTAACGGATGCAGAAGAATAGTATATGACGAATATTGCGGCATACAGAGTCAAACAGCGCGTTGGCTCAGGCATCTTGCGCGGTGTCTCTCAAACCTACTTGTGTGAGGCTTGTATTCAAATGCCTCTGAGTCCAAATTTTTACTTTCTGTAAATAAAACTTCAATCAGAAACAACATTAGTAATGTATAGCCAACATGCGAGTGATTCTGCGCTTTTCAGCCAAGCAGTTTCATTGGTCACTTGTGTAGAACGCCGATGACGTGGTGGGGATATTGCTAAGCTCCGTTATTTCCCTTGTCAGTCACGCTTTTTATTTTAGTATATTTTGTTTCCTGTTTATTTTTGTAATATTGTAGCACACTGATCAAATTTTATATGAGCCGCCACTGTTTAAATCTTCCCAGTTTGTTAAATATCTCAGGAGAACTTACTTTCCTTTATGAGACTTACACTTGCGTGAGGTTCTTTGAATGCAGTTTTCTCCCTAATGCGGTAATGCCAAGGCTGGCGGTACACGTCCGACGCGAGTCAAGGACGTCTTACGTACCGCGGCAGTTGTACACTGCCTCTACCGAGCTTTGTGAGAGAGTACTTAGAGCACCGAACTTACTGTAGGCTGGAATCGTATCAGTAACCGGCCATTCGGCAGCCCGAGTTAGATTTTTCTGGCATAACAAAAGAAAAAAAGAAAAGAAAAAAATCAGGCTGGATCCTATAGCGCACTACAAACTAACAGGATGTTTATGTACTGTGGGGAGAATGCAGGTTACTCTCAGGCTATCCAGAAGCGAGTATTAGTGGTTATGCAAATTAACTTAATGAGAAAGTCGAGATAGTTTTTTAGAAGAGAAAATGTCCATCGCAGCCCCCTCAAATTTAGTGGTAAGTGTTATATAATAATAATAAAAAGGGAGGAAGGAGAGAAAGATATAACTAAATGATTTACCAATAAACATCTGTCATCAACAATCGGCGTTAGTTTTTTCTTCCCAGTGAGTACTAACACTTCTCAGAGTATTGGAAATTAATTTCCTGTGGTAAGAAAATCTGTGGGAAAGCTTCGCTACTGCTGCTGAATTTCCAAACTGAAACTGTCCTCATGCGGTCGGCTTCTTGGCTTAATGCCGTTGAGTATTACCACTTGCTGTACTAAAGAAAAGACTATCTTTGTGAGCCTGATACCAACGAAATGCAATCAGAACTGTCAAAGAGGTTGTCTGGGAGCTTGGCATATATCAACGCCAATTTTTATACGTTCTCAAAAGTCACTACGCGACTTTAAGCTGCTGATAGTCAACTGTGTATCGCCGTGGATATGGTATACCATTTTAAAAGACTGAGTTGACTCGACCTCGTGGTCATGTGACTAACAAACTGAAAAAAAGTCCACATTGTTTTCGAGCCGAATCTGCGATATTTTTCAATGTGCACAATTAGTGATAGTCATTCTCGGCATTATATTTGAAGACAATGGATAATGCTGGCCGGAAGTGACCTTACCGCCTTTTAAACCGTTTCAGTAGGTTTAATTGTTTTCATTGCAGTTCGCGTTTTTTCAAACTCTAGCAGACGTGCAAAAATACGAGTAACTCCAAAAAATAAATAATACAATTTGTGAAGAACTCTTTTTTTCACATGGTATAAGAAAAAACGACAAGGATATTTTTAATAACTTACTAAAAGTCATATCAATTTTTAGAGTCATATTTATATGTTTAATTTTCATGCATCGAGGTTGTACATATATTCGTGACCTAAACATGATCTCAGATAACTTCAATTACATCTCTTCCTCAGTGCTTAAGTGTTCCACTTCTTTGCACACAGAATTTTCCTAGCAGGTCTCTTAGGCCAGTGTCTTTGTCAAAAATTTACATTATATATCTACACCATAAAAACTTGATAATGTAATAGGGAACTTTCACATATCTCGTTTTTCGTAAAAAAAAAAATAAAAAAAAAAACATGATCATATCTACTGCCTCGCAATAGATTTGATCATAAAAAGTCGTTTGTATTTTGTTCACTGTAATGCGAAATGTAACCGCTTGGACGCTAGCATCGCTGTAGCTCTTGGACCGCAGCTTATTTGAAAACAAACGTCCTTGTTTGAAAAACATGACGTCGAAGTTTATTTGGCGTGTGCCGCCTTCGACCAAATTAATCGAACTTTCTGAAGCAGACGAAGCGCTGTATAATCCCAGACACCCTGAATAAGAACATATTAAGAAAACTCGAAAGTTACAAAAGATTGGCGGAGGTACAGTACACAACGGCTAAATTCGGCCTGGTTGTAAGAAGACGATTAATGGCCTCGTGTGTTACATCAACCACAAAATTAATAGAAATATATGAAGCAGATTTTTATAAGCTCTCCACTGTTTACAATATAATAATAATCGACGCTGTTGGTGCTCTGTTGTTGACAGGTTCTTGTATGCGCTCCTGTCCGGTCAGTAAGTTAGCCCTTCTCGTATAGCGAACATTTTGTTGCCAACATGAGCACGTTACGCCGCCGCGCCGTAAGTAAAATTTATCCCCAGTAGCAAGAAATTGCTGTCTCACTGTAAACCTGTCTTTTTCCAATAAGTCTTCTCACGTGCATACACTGATTTCTAATGCGTGAAGCCACTTTACTGAGTTAATACCGATACGTTTTATCACCCATTCTCCAGTAATTTGTATATGACATGGCGCCTTCCGCACCACGAAATGATTTCCACAGCTTCACCCAAGTAAGCCCTCTTTTTTTTCTTCAAAATGCAGTTTTCGTAGTAGCAATGACAGCGCATGATAACATGCTTTTACTGTCAGCCATATATTGAAATATGACCAAAAATATGACGACAGTGTAATAACCCTTTTTAGTGTCGCGTCAAAAATTTACATAAAAAAAATATTACGAACTTTTGATGATTTTTTATGTCAAAGATTTGTAATGCTGGCCTTAAGCCCTCACTTCATCACTGTAGAGTGTTACGGAAAAATGATGTACTGCTGTTTATATATTCGTCGTAAAAATTACACTAAAGGCACTCATGCAGGTCAATGTCACTCTCTAGCTAACAAAAAAAAAAAAAAAAAAAAAAAAAAAAAAAAAAAAAAAAGAAGAAAGAAAGAAAGAAAAGAAAAGCAAGTAATCGGTACATGTCGAAATTTTTCTTTTGAACAAAATGTTACATATCTCAGTAAAGATAGTCACCTCGTAACACGAATATAACGATAAGTAACTCAGTAAAATTAATAAGGAAGACCCAGTCACTTAGAAATTAGAAATTTCACTTTAAGGTTCTGTTCTGAAAGTTTGAAGGGGATCTTTGTCTGACCATCTTATTCTCTTTCTGCTCAGTTTATTGTGTTTGCATTTGGAATATCATATTTTGCATGTTAGTACTGGTGAGAGATATTGTCAGCTAGCCAGAGATATTACTCGCCAGAGAGGTTGCTCCGCTGCTCTGTTGTCGATTGGTATCACGGCTAGTTAGTTGTGGGTTGGCTCTCGTACAATCAGCTGCGGTATGGCTCTGGAAGCTCTGGAACCAGTTATTATTATTTGAAATATTTTCATTGTATATTAAAACTACAAGAAGAATTGTAATAATTATGAATGACACAACTATTGAAAACGCATAAGGTAAAGGAATCTTTTTTGTGTACTGTACCATTATAATTAGTGTTCATTGTTAATTATGGAACAATAGAGACTTTAGTAATGAAATATCGTTAGAGACTTTTCCTGTA
This sequence comes from Locusta migratoria, assembly GCA_026315105.1. Classification (NCBI taxonomy): domain Eukaryota; kingdom Metazoa; phylum Arthropoda; class Insecta; order Orthoptera; family Acrididae; genus Locusta; species Locusta migratoria. The sequence goes on from CM048751.1 coordinate 129,194,936, forward strand.
CTGTAAAGTAATATCCATTTGCTGCCTTAGAGAATTTTTAATGAATTCTTTTGTGTGCTTTTACAAACATTGTCAGAAGGATTATCATGATGGTACAGTGTACGTGGTGGCTTATTAACGAATTCAATTTTCAGTAAAGAGAAATAGTTAATTAATAGATCCTGATGATGAGATTCTAGTTGCATGACACAATGAGCGTTTCCATGTGCGTAGGGAGCCATTTTTTTATTGTCAAAGTCAGGAGTGATAATAGCAAACTGTACAGTATTGTTCAGATAGTTTTGTGGAAGTTAAATACTTACCCCAGATTTGTCATTTGAGGATTAAATGGTTTTGTGTAATTTATTACATCAGTTTAATAACAAATTTTATACTTTTAAGGGTCTGTCTGACATGCTACCACATTTGTTAAATATGTTCGATGATGACATAATTGACTGTAATCTCAGCCTGCCATAGAACGATGAAATTGACACAATAATTAAGAAAGATTATTTATACCACACACAACGAAATTTTATATGACATAATTACTTCAATTTCCCTCGCAGTTAAATTGTTAATGTTCATAGACGACTTAACACAACGCCGTTTGTATCATATGCTTTGGTATACCACAGTTCGAAAAGAAATTCTTAAATCGGTTATTTACAATCTGCCCATATCAACTCGATCATAATAACAGTGCCATTAGCTTCTCAGATTTCTAGTTATTATTCCAGGCCTAATGCGACGTGTCTGTTTAAATTAACATTGACCACAATCGAACAGTTTCTCGCATTTAACTTAAAAAGTCTCAGTTTTACACTAATAACGTTTCAAGTTTTACTACAGTTATGTCAGTAGGTAAAGTAATCTCAAAAAAAAAAAAAAAAAAAAAAAAAAAAAAAAAAAAAAAAACATAAAAAACAACTGCCGTAAAAGGTCTGGTGCACCTGAAAGAGTGCTATCGACAAGGGTTCTCAAACTGATTTGGTATTTCTTGATTTCCAGAAGGTTTCTGACACCGTACCTCACGAACGGCTTTTAATCAAATTTCGTGGTTATGTTATATCGCCCCAAATGTGCGACTGGATAGGGGATTTTCTGTCAGAGAGGACACAGTTCGTAGTAATCGATGGTAAGGCATCGACTAAAACAGAGATGATATCAGGCATTCCACGGGGTAGTGCCATTGGTCCTCTGCTGTTCCTTATTTACATAAATGATTTGAGAGAAAATCTAAGTAGTTCTCTTAGGTTGTTTGCAGATGACGCCGTCATTTACCGTCTAGTAAAATCATCTGCAGAACGATCTAAATAAGATATCACTATCGTGTAAAAATTGGCAATTGACTGTAAATAATGAGAAGTGTGAAGTCGTCCACGTGAGTACGAAAAGAAATCCGTTAAAATTTATTTTCAAGATAAATGAATCAAACGTGAAGACCGTAAAGGCCACAAAATCTCTAGGAATTGCTATTACTTCAGACTTAAACTGGAAAGAACACGTAGATAATGTCGTGGGAAAGGCGAATCAGAGAATGCGTTTTATTGGCAGAACTCTTAAAATATGTAACATATGTAACAGAACTACTAAAGAGACTGCATACACTACGCTCGCCCGTCCTTTTTTGGAGTATTGTTGCCCAGTGTGGGATCCTTATCAGGTGGGATTGACGGAGGACATCGAAAGATTTCAAAGAAGGGCAGCTCGTTTTGTATTGTCACGATACAGGAGTGACAGCGTTACTTAAATGATACAGGATCATGGAATGGGAATCATTACAACAACGGCGCTTATCGCTGCGGCGTGGGCTGCTTATGAAACTCCAATCGCCAACATTCTCCTCTGAATGCAAAAATATATTGTTGACTCTCACTTAAATAGGTAGAAAAGATCATCAGCATAAAATACGAGAAATCAGAGCTCGAACGGAGAGATTCAGGTGTTCTTTCTTCCCGCGCGCTATTCGAGAATAGAATGGGAGATAAACAGTATTAAGGTGGTTCGATGAAGCCACTGCCAGGCACATAAATGTGATCTGCAGAGTATCCCATGTAGAAAGACTACGCCAGTTTTTATCCGATGGCAGCAGATGCCTCCTGGCCTGGGGTGGGGGGAGGGCAAATAGACGAACAGTTAGTGGTTTCATCGTCGTCCGCCAACAAATAGCGTAGTAACATGGCTGTCAGAACGCCTTCTGTGTGTACCCTTTACTACGGGATGTTTGTAGAGATAAAGCTCGGTGTGATATCAGCGTGTGAAGCAAACAGGTGCCATCCAAGGAGACACTCTCGCCCTTTCTGCCACCGACTGATCGAACTTGATAAGAGGCGAGATGGTTATTGAGGAGAATTGACAAACATGTTGGAAGTACTGCGGCTGTTGCGCAACGATGCTGTTTGTAATTGTCATGTGAAGATTCTTACATCCGTAAATGTCCGCCACCATCGTCATATTGTAAGGGCAACAGTGGGAGATCGTGAGGCCTCCACAGCACAAATGAGATGTTTTACGAGTGTCAACACCGACTCTTGCTTTACTGAACTTCTAAGTAAACATCTCATAACTGTAGCTAAAACGTTGGGATTGCCAGTAATGTATGACCTTCACAACGCAAGTCGAAGTAATGTTCAGCAATAAAAGTCTTAAAATAAATAAAATATTCTAGTGGCTATGACAGTATATCAACAAATTTGATTGAAAAGTGTGCCTCATAGATCAGTGATATTTTCAGTTATTTGTGTTCCCATTCTTCTATCAGTGGAATATTTCCTGAAGGACTAAAAATAGGCCATTCTCCGTCGGGGGTTCGAATCCCCCCCTCGGTCACGGATGTTTGTGCTGTCTTTAGTATAAGCTAGTTTTTAAGTATTTTGAAAGTTTAGGGAGTGATGACCCCGCAGTTAAGTCCCATAAGCTTAACAAACATTTGAACAGCTAAAAATATGCTGAAATAAACCCTTCAATTTCGTCGCTTTTCTGAAAAAATTTAGAAAGGACAATCTAAATTAGGTTTCTTAACCATCTGACGACCAATGAATTATTAACTATGTCATAATTTTGATATGTAAACGGTTCTGACATTCTCACATGCGGTGAGAACTTAGTTAATTCATTAGACAGTAAATGTAGAGGCTGCTGGTATATTTTGTGACCGTTCAAAGGCATTTGAGAGTGTAAACCTAAATAAACTTTTAAGTAAATTTGATCGTTACGTTATAGGCCTCACAGGAAATGCTGCAAAATGGTTTAAATCTTACATCGCTGACAGAACACTAAGCATGTCAATAGGAAAGAGACGTGTATTAAGCCATCAGCCAGCATCCAGCTAGGAACTAATAACGTAAAGTGTCTGCCAAGATTTCATCTTACTCTTTCTTTTGTACATCGAAGTCCTTTCATCAGTAACATCACAGATGCCAGTTTTTTACAGCGCACACGACGGTCTATGATTTCCAAATAGGTGATTTGCAGCAATCAGTCATTCTTTTTTGGGGAGAAACAAAATCTTAATTTTGCAGATCTAATTTTCGGCAAGTGATTTACCATTCTCAATGTATGCATCTTTTATATCAGTGTGCTATGCATGTGCGTTTATGGAAGTTAAACAATGCACATGCATAGCATAGTGATATAAATAGAATGTCGGCACTGAGAATGCCAAGTCGCTTGTCGAAATCTAGATCTGCAAAATCATAATTTTGTTTTTCCCCCAAAAAGAATGACTGATTGCTGCAAATCACCAATTTCGAAATCATATACAGTCGTGGTTGCAATAAACCTTCTTTATGGAAGGCAGTTTGACAATGTAAACACTCAGAGGACGGCCTCCGGTGGGCAACACCTATTTAAGACAACTGTAGTCCGGTGCAGGCGTTAGATTGGTTACTGCTGCTACAGAAGCAGGTTCTCACGTTCATCATGCTGGTTTTGCTGTACTCGAGTTAAATAAATGGGAAAGGGTTCGCCTTTTATTGCAAACAATTGTGTTTTTTACCTTTTCTCATACATATTTCAGAACCTTTGTTCCATCATTCAAAGCTTACATCCTTGAAAAACGTAATCTGGTTGCAGATGGCAGGCCGTAAAGTACTGGATTGTTTCACTCGGAAACATAAAATGTTTCCGATAAATAAAATTTAATAAATATCCCACTGACGATGGAACAAAAGTTCTGAAACATGTATGGGAATAAGTAAAAAAAACATAAAAAGAGGCGGACCCTTTCCCAGGTTATCACGATTTAAGTGAGTTTTAACGTGGTGTTTCAGAAGGCGTACGACGGATAGGATGCAGCAGCTCCGAAGTATCGATGAGGTGGCGATTGTCCTAACGACCATTTCACGAATGCACCTTGAATATCGGAAATCCGGTAATACATCCGGTAATAGATCTCGCCGCAGCGTGCTTCATTTAAAGATTTCCACCACAAATCATGCTGCTTTTCCGTGACGATTTCTCCCCTGAAACGTGATAAAACAATACCAGCTGCCCTTCACTGAACCTTCTCAATGTCTTCCGTCAGTCCCACGTGGTGAGAGTCCCACACTGGGCAACAGTACTCCAGGAGAGGACGCACAAGTGTGATGTAGGCAGTCTCTTTGGTGGAGTTGCTGCATCTTCGAAGCGTTCTGCCAATGAAACGTAACCTTTGGTTCACCTTCACCATAATATTTTCTATGTGATCTCTCCGGTCTACGTTGTTCGTAATTGTAACTACTAGGTATTTGGTAGAGTTTACGACCTTAATGTTTGACTGATTTATCGTATAATTGAACTTCAGCTGATATCTTTTAGAGTGAACCGCCAATTTTCGCTCCATGTAGAAATTTTGTCTAAATCGCTTTGTAGTTGCTGTTGATCCTCTACTGACTTCCCTAACCGATAAACGACAGCATCATCCTCGAACAGTCTATGGGAGCTATTCAGATTGTCTCCTAAATAGTTTATAAACACAAGGAAGAAGTTCACTGGGGAACGCCAGATAACACTCCTGTTTTACTCGATGACTTACCGTCAATTACAAGAACTGTGTCCTTTCTGATAGGAAATCGTGAATCCAAACGCACAATTGGGGAGATATTCCATTAGCACGTATGGTGACAACCTCGTGAATCCGTGGACCCTGCATATCTGCGGGGTAATGTTCAAGCTGTATGACGCTCTGTAATGGTGTCGGGAGTGTGTATTTGTAATAAGTGACTCCTGACACTGACAGGCGACGCGTACATCCTGGCTGATCACCTGCATCGATTCAAATCCATTGTGCATTCCTACAGGCAATTTCAGCAGGCCTCTGCAACAATCTAGACGTCCATAATTTCTACAGATTGATTCTAGGAATACTTTTCTGCTGGCTACCAAAACTCCCCAGATATGAACGATATTGATCATATCTAGGATGCCTTGCAACATGATGGTCAGAAGAGATCTCCACCCCGTCGTAATTCTTACGGATTTATTGACAACTCTGGAGCATGCATGTTGTTCTTCGGAACCCACGTTAAACTGTAAGTCCCCCTATAACTGGCTGGGTAAGTCAGTTCGAAGGTCGGAGAAAGGCAACGGCATACCACCTCCAAACAGGTGCATAGTAAAGCACTGTGGTGTTCAAACCAATCTTCGGATTGTTGACTGTTTTACCTTTTTTCTTTTCTTTTTACTACTTCACACATTATTAGAGTCCATGCCACGTCGCGTTCGGCACTTCTGCGTGCTCGCAGAGGCTTTACACGATGTTAGATGGGTGTACCAGTTTCTATAGCTTTACTGATCCCACAGCACAAAGACAATTTCATTTTAGATCTCTGGAAGGTGTGAATTTACGGAAATAAAGTCCTCAGAATATGACCACACAGGTGCGTTTGAGAACAAGCGTTTTAATTAAACTCATTATGAGTAGGAGAATTGCACGGAGTATGCGCTTAGTTTGTCGACGGCGCTGGTTCAGATGATAATCGTTATTTTGGAATGATTTTTACACATGTTAAAATTTGAGTAAGAAATGGTTTATGTATGCAGTCAGTTATGAGCGATTTATTACTTTAAAAGCACAGTCGATATGATGGTAAACTAATTCAGAGATAAAGTGTATTAAAATATAGCAATAATAAATGAAATGACGAGCGGTTAGTTGACTTGTGGAAACTAAGGTATTTCGTAGTACGTGTCACATGTTTCTAATGAAAACATGAACAATGTCTGAAGTTTTGTTGAATGAAAAAGATAGTTTGCAGATGCATTACATCAGTACTCGCATTTCCACTCTGTTGTGAATGTATCGAATCCACTTGGCAAGGCGTCCAGGGTCTGATTTGTGGTGGTTTCCAAAAGTAGATGATTTCTGATAAGTACATTACGACTGTAATATCAACAGTTCCCACACTCCAACACTGTTCATGAATGAACTGCCGATTAAAGTATGATCACGCACATCTCATAATTCTAAGGATTATTTCAATATCTCAAACATTTCAATTTTTCTTACTACTATATCCAATCATAGAAAAATCAAGTTGAAAAGAACCACCTATTGATTGCGTCATATAATTTCAACAAACTCTGGTTTAGATGATAGCGTACTGTGTCTAACAATTATCTTGAAAGCGTTACATTGTGTATATTTATTTAATGTGTGATTTCAATTGATATTAATTTATTATGAAAATATACACAGTTCATAATATTCTCCACAGTAACACTGAAAATGCAAGCAGCATGATGTGCGTATATTTTAGTATGTCGATTTATTGTACAATTTGCCAGTAATTTACGTAAATATTGCGTGGCATGAGCGGTGAAGCGCGTTAAATCTGGTTACTCTATTTATTTCAGATTTAATGTAACTAATTGACAGTCCTCTTTAGTATTTAAGTAATAGTGGTAACGAAGTGATTTCAGATTATAATTTTTTTCTTTATTTTTACACAAAGAAATGTTTCATGTTAAGATGTACACGGTATCGAAAGGGATGGCGATAGGCCAATGAGGAAGCGACCAAGAGGCAGAACTGGTGGGGAGATTGTGTTTGAGAGGGAGGAGCTGAGCGAAGGGGTGCGCGTAAAATGCAACCCCATTTCTAGTCTTGGCAGAAGAAGGAGCCTCCTGGATGATAGGAGTGATTCTACCGGGCAGATGTTAAGATTTGCACAGCAGACAGTCGCTTCTCGGGACTCTAAATTTGGCGAGAACAGGTGAACGCCAGCGCATCTGAGATGTGATTATGTTTTTACACAAGAAGTTACGAGTGTAGAAATGGTGTTCGGGAAACTTAAACTATTGACAGTTTCATGTTGACTGCTCGCGAAATATACAGAGTTTCTGTGTTTCTTAAGGTACGTTTAGATGGGCAATGAAAATTGCATATTGTCGACATTATATCCCGGAAATGTTGCCGGGCAACATTGCAGCCACATGTATTGCAGCAACACAAGTGACAACACATCGGCATCTATTGCTCAGCAATGTTTGCAGCAACTAATTTCGGCAGAGGCTACACAATTTCATACAAAAACGCGACGTTATAGAAGTGAGTGCGGCTCTCCTACTTTTACATGAAACAAGTGTTAATGCTATTCGAAACAAAAAGCAGAGAAATAGGACTCTGTGGATGCGTCCTTTTTTGAGTAGGCGGAGTAATTCAGGAAATTTAACTCGTGAGGTAATGCTGTTCCAGAACTTTACTCGTATGTCTAAAAACGATTTCGAATATCTCGCCCAATTAATTGGTCCGAAGATAGTTAAATCCGATACAAATATGAGAGACTGAATTCCAGTAATAACAGGACTTGCGATCACACTTCGATTTTTAGCTACTGGAGACTCGTATAGAAGTCTGAACTACAATGCCAAATTCGTCAGCAACTGCCTGGCAACTATCTTTTTTCACATTCCTGTCTTTATAATTGCATTCTACTTCCCACAACTCAGGACGTAGATGAATAGAATTAATAAATGAGATTGTTTTCTCGTTCGACTACTTTTCCATATATGACAGAAAAAAAACTCAAGACGACAAGAACTGTAAGAATTCTTCCTTCCTTCCTTCCTTCAAAACAGTCACGGTAAGCTCGAAAACAATGCACTAATATAGTAACTATAAACATCAATACTACTTTCAAAACAAACCAGCGCGCGCAACTTTCGAAACAACAAAAGCCAAACGATACTTCGTTTTCGTGACTGCAGCGCTGTCGGGAGAGAAGCACAAACAGCATTGAGAGCGAGAGGAAAGCATTTACAGACAAGGACCGAGATAGGTATTGCCCTGCAATACGAAATGTTCTCCACTGTTCCCGGACAACACGGCAACCCCTCGGCAATCACTCGGCAACTACCTGCAACATCAGCAATATCGACCGTCCATACCGAAATATTGCAGTCATATTGCAGCAGTGTTGACAGCAACACCATTTCAGCTAAATATTTAGGTAAAATGTTGCCCGTCTAAACGTACCTTTAGAGTTATGATTACTTCGTTGGGGGAAAATGCAACCAATTTCTTTTTGCAGACAATGCAGTTGTTTAACCATTTACTTATGATTAATAATTCATCCGACCAAAAAAGGAGGCTATTTGACTGAATAAACTTTATTCAACTAAATCTCTGACTTTGCGTACATAATTTGCAGACGTTACATTAAAACCCTTTTTTGTTAATGAATCAGCAATTTTATGGAATATTTCTTATTTGTTTCGCAAACTACAGCATAAGCATAGTGTTTTAACTAAAAGATCACACGTAAAAGATAATATCTGCAACAAAGGTAGATACTGGGGCATGAAAGCTTACGTGTACGGTTCGAGTCCAAGATAACATCGAGCCAAACTTTTAAATTAGAACCGTACATAGCCCAATGGGCAAGTTTTTGCAGCGTATAGTCATACTTACCATAATCTTATCTGTGATAAATGCGGTGCATCATATAGCGTAAAGTCGCGAAGGTATACTGGCATTGTTGTTTTCATCATCTGTACAATTACTGGTTTAATGCAGCTCTCCACGATACTCTATCTAGCGCAATTCCCTTCATTTCTGAAGGCAGCCTGAACCAACCTTCATATTTCATTGGTCTCCCGGTCTCCCTCTGCCATTTCTATCCCCCCTCCCCCCAAATTTCCCGTCAATGCTAGATTGACGATTCGTTAAATGTCAGAGTTTTGTCTAGCATTCGATTTTAATCAAGATATGCCAGGAATTTTTTTTCTCCCCAGTTTTGTTGTCATCTAAACTTGAATAGTCTCGTGTAGCACCAAATTCTAACTCCTTATCGTCTCTGTTTCTAGTACCAAGTTACACTCCTAACACTTAAATTAATAATCGATATTAATAAATTTCTCTCCATCATAAATTTTCTTCCTGTAGCCATTCTGCATTTTATATCTTTTCTTCCGCCATCACAATCATTGTGCTACCCAAACGTTATAACTCACAACTTTAATTTTCTCGTTTCCTAATTTAATTTCTTCGGTATCACCTGATTTTCGTAGTCTACATTCCATTACAGTTAACCCCTTAATGCCCAATATCGCGAATTTGCATCATATCGTTGTGATGCTTATAAAAGGAAGGATAAATGTTTTTGAATGTCATTTCTGACAGATGCCGAATCTACATGACGATGATAATGTTTCTAACATGTGCTGCCACCTCTCTGGGTGGTGCAGGGACTGCTATAGCAGTTATATGTTCCCACATTTTGATCACGAGACACGCATATGAAGTTATCGTCTTTGTTTGGAGAATTACGGCAGAATAAAGAGGTAAATTTGGTTCGGAAAATTATTTATGTTTTCTACAGTATCTGTGGCGCTACTTAAATCATTTTGATGTAATAATGGTGTTGAAAGTATAAGTAAATTGGAAAATATGGTTTGTGTAAAATATGTATCATTGGGCATTTGCGTTCTTTTGTGTGCAAGTGTAATAAATAAAGTGTAAATGGATAGGTCTTTCGATGTACACTACCAGACTTCTTCATTTGCAAATTATGTTCATTGGTTATGTACATCTACGTAATTCTATTAATTTTAAATAATCATTTACCTCACCAATGTTTTGATGAAGTACATTTATCTTCAGTGCGACGTGGAAATTCTATTGAACTGCTGATACTGTGGCGCTTTCATTTTATTAGCGATGGTTTCAAAGAGGCTTTGTCCCCCACGAAATGCTAATGGGCGTTACGTAGCTCGTGCACCACCTGCAGAGAGTGACAACAGCTGTCTAAGTGACAGTGACGAAAGTGATTTTGATTTCGAACCAACTGGTTCGGATGACGTAATCTGTACAGAAGAGAGCTCAGAAAACTCACATAAAAAAAAAAAAAAAATCATCATCCTCTTTTTTTTATTGTTTTCAGTTCTTCGTAAATTTTTGTTGCTTCAGATGTTGGTAATGAAAGTGACGCTGATAGTATCAGTCAGGATCATACAGCGGCTCACTGTGTAACCGGTGCCAACAGTACAGTCAAAAGATCTGTTATGTGGAAGACTGTGCAAGATGTGTGCCCCTGCTTGGAGCGGCTTCTCCCCAGACACAAATGATCTGAAAGCGGCAATTGATCATTTTCGCGGAGTGTTTTGATGACTCACTGTTACGGCACATTGTTTAGCAGAGTAATTTATTTTCTGTGCAGAATAACGTAAATAAGCCTATACAAATGACGAAAGAGGAGCTTGAACAGTTTCTTGGCACTGTGTTATACGTGTCTATCAATTAGGACTGATGCAGTTGATCATTTGCCTCAAGTTACAGGAACAAGGGAAAGATGTAAAACACCAAACTGTACAGGGCACACCCTGTTTATGTGTAGCAAATGTAACTTAAATCTCGGTTTGAACTAGCGAAAAAACTGTTTCCGCGAATTTCATGAATAGGGTTACAAGCATTATGTGTAGTCAAATTGAAAGCAACAATGTATTTTCGATTTCTAATTATAGAAGTTCAATTTGTACTAATTTAATGTCAGACACTGTACTATTAAAATGTTAAATAAAATATTGTGCCGGCCGCGGTGGCCGAGGAGACTGAGGCGCTCCAGTCACGGTCTGCACGGCCACTACGGTCGGGGGTTCGAATCCCCCCTCGGGCATGGATATTTGTGCCGTCTTTAGTATAAGGTAGTTCATAAGTAGTTTGTAAGTTTAGGGACTGATGACCCCGTAGTTAAGTCCCATAAGCTTAACAAACATTTTTTTTTTAAATATTGTACTAAATGAAGTGTTTATTTATTTTCTCAAATGCCCGTTGTCGCAAACACGCGACATACCTAATTACACCAGATCAGTAAACATCATCATATATTTGACGTTATATAACTTCTAGGATATGTTTACAGGAAGCAAAATATGATTTTTGATGCTCTGTGTCACGTAAAAACTAATTCGGGCATCAAGGGCTTAATTTGCTCTTGTTATAGTGTTCATATTATACTTCCTTTCAAGACGCTGTCTGTTGGGTTTAATTGCTCTTTCTTTTGCTGTCTCTGTTATGGGCAAACCACAAGGTTTTTAATACTTCTCCCTTTCTTCTTCAAACTTCTCCTTGCTTTCCTTCACAGATTGCCTAATGTTTCACGAGGTATCTATACATAGTAAGTTCCGTTTGGTTATATAAAACAAACGTGTGCAAGTACAGAAAAAATATTTATTGTACAAAAATTTACAACTGTTAAACAACTTTTCTATATAGCTGCCGAAATGTTGTAGGCACTTGTCATGGCGTAGCACAAGTTTTTGCATTTCTATATCATAGAAGGTTGCCGCTTGTATGTTCAACCCTGCGGTAACATCATTTCAGCTCGTCATCATTGTTGAAGTATTGATCACCGAGGTCACATTTCAGGTAAGAGTTATTTGGTCACATTCGCCGTATGTGGTTGGACATTATCGTGAGAGAAAAAAAAATCTTTGGACAGTAATCCTCGGTGCTTGTTCTGTATTGCGTGGGGCAATTTCTTAATGGACTCACAGTAACCATGTGCTTTGATTGTTTGGCCTCGTGGTATGAAATCAATGATCAAGATGCCTTTTCTGTCCCCAAAAACTGTGCACATGACTATTCGAGCTGTCAAGATTTGCTTGGGGGTTAATCTTCGTTGGGGATGAAGTGTGCCTAAATTCCATAGATTGCCGTTTTGTTTCAGGTGTGTCGTATGATAGCCAAGTTTCATCCAGCGTGGCTATCCGAGAAAGAAAACCATCGCCTTGTTCATTGTAGCGCGTCAAAAACTGAAGCCCAGTGCCCATCCGTTGTTTATTGTATTATTCAGTAAGAATTTTGGGTACCCAACGTGAGCAGTGTTCGAAATTTTACGCCTACAATTTCATGAATTACTGATAGTGAGATTCGCGGTACTTCCATTTCAGGGGCACTAAGTGTAAATTTACGGTTGCGCTTAATCTCCTCTTCAACTGTGTGAACCAGTTCATCAGTAACTACAGACGGGCATCCACTTCGTTTTCGTAGTGCACTTGATCACGTCCTTCATTAAACAGTCTGACCCATCTTCTAACCATTGAATCACTCATAGCATTTTGTCCGTAAACCTCGCCGATGAATTTCCTTTGGTTTAAATTTCTTTGCATTTAGAAAACGAATCACAGATCTGATTTCACATCCGGCGGCATTTTCAATTGTGACATTATAAATAAGCACACGTCGGCTGCAGTGATCTGAGAATGACGTACATATCTTCTCCTTGAGTCAGAGTAAGTGCCGCCCTTGCTCGGAACTGCGATCGTACCGCCAGGTATGTGCGCGTTTACCTGAAGCGAAAGTTCCGGAATTCGTGTGCGGGGATTAGTGAGGCTTATCTCGATCTCAGTGTCGGAGTTTGTGTCCCTCCTTTGTCTGCCTCACGGCAGAGGAAGGAACTATGGTTAGGTTCAACGTCCGGTCGACAGTATGGTCATTAGAGACGGATGCGGCTAGCGGTGGTATGACTCCGTAGACAGACGAACAGTATTCCTTACACTGGAAGGAGAAGGTGTCGATAAAAGTACCAGAAAGTTAGTTCAACAGACGCTCAGACACAACCTTAAAGGTTAAATTTCTTGGAGATGTTTCTGAACCTTTCGTGATCGGTAGGGCCTCTCACACTTCTCAATCTGGTAATAGACAAAGTAGTGAGAGAATGGGAGATTTAGGGCAAGGAAGGGGAAAATTTGAAATGTAATGTCTCACTTTTGCTGACGATATCGGAATAATTTCTAAGGGAAAAAAAATAAAATAAAATAAAAAAAAAAAAAAAAACTGAAAGAACTAGGAAAAGGAAGGAAGGAAAATATTCAGAAAAATTTTAGGACCACAAAAGAACAAGGATAACAATTGGATAAAATGAAGAAATGAAGATTTTATACAGAAACATAGAACCATCGCAGACACAATAAGGAAGAGGAAATTATAATTATTTTATTTTTTAATTAGTAACTTATTTTTTTTACGGGAAGCTTTTAAGGAATGAATGACATTAGTCTGACAAAGAAAATTTTCAATTTCATTTCCAAATAGAACACCACGGGGTGTCTGGACGAGACAAATAAAGATTTAAGTAATCTTAACGTCACAGGAGACACCGTAGAAGACAGAGAAAATTTAAGGCTACGGATAAGTTCTGAAAAATGTCTCAGTCATCAACAAAAACTACAACCTAGGAGAGTGATGTCAATCGAACAAAGGCAGGCCAACGCATGAAGAAGTTCTGGGAAGATAAGAAAAAGAAGAAGATTGTACCATAGTCTTAAGTTGTAAGCGCTCTGTAATTGGTCAAATGCTGTAAATAAATAAATAAACAAGGAAATAAAAAGACAGTAGTACCTAATCCCGTGGGATATAATGACAATTATCAATGAAATTCATCCGGGTATGAGACCGTTTCGTCATTTTATAAACTCAACCAACGTTTCGGCCACTGTTGCAGCCGGCCCTCATCAGGGTCTGTGTCAGACACAGATCCTGATGAAGGCCGACGGCAAAAGTGGCCGAAACGTCGGTAAAGTTTATAAAAAGACGACGCGCTTCCATACCCGGAAGAATTTCAATGATAGTGACAAGGGCCGCGGAAACCTACAGTTGACATAATTATTGTTATGAAGTCATTTGTGGCCAATTCAAACTACTTTTGATCTGTTCCATATCTACTGTAAAACACGTCATTTCAAACACAAAAGCAATGGCGCCTCGCAGCGCACACAGAAGCAGCTCGGGGCCAGTATAGGGAGCTGTACGTCAGGAAGACCACATAGTTCTGGTTACAAAAGAGATTTCTGAAATAGCCTGCATAGAATCCGAGAATGTCTACAGGCTTGAAGATCTCAACTACTACACACGCACTAGGCAGATACCTTGCTAATTATCCGCAGATGACCCTCGGATGTCGGCACCACTGGGGACTTTATCCGCAAAGTAGCAAGTATTGTGGATATATGCAGAGGCGGCGGTGGCACGTCAGCCGGTGCTAGGTCTGGCAGTCCATTAGGGACCCCTACGTCAGGAAGACCACATAGTTCGGGTCACAAAACCGATTTCTGCCATGGCCTGCATAGTATCCAAGAATGTCCACAGGCTTGAAGATCTCAGCTACTACACACGTCTTGGGCAGATGCCTCGCTAATTATCCGCAGATGACCCTGGGATGTCGGCAACACTGGGGACTCTGTCTGTAATGTAACAAGTATTGGGGATATATGCAGAGGTGGCGGCGGATTCGTCAGCCGGTGCTGGGTCTGGCAGTCCATTAGGGAGCCCTAAGTCAGGAAGACCACATAGTTCTGGTCACAAAAGCGATTTCTGAAGTAGCCTGCATATAATCCGAGAATGTCCACAGGCACGAAGATCTCAAATACTACACACGTCCTGGGCAGATACCTCGCTAATTATACGCGGATGACCCTCGGATGTCGGCACCCCTGGGGACTTTGTCCGCAAAGTAACAAGTATTGCGGATATATGCAGAGGCGGCGGTGGCACGTCAGCCGGTGCTGGGTCTGGCAGTCCATTAGGGAGCCCTACGTCAGGAAGACCACATAGTTCTGGACACAAAACCGATTTCTGCCATGGCCTGCATAGTATCCAAGAATGTTCACAGGCTTGAAGATCTCAGCTACTACACACGTCTTGGGCAGATGCCACGCTAATTATCCGCAGATGAACCTGGGATGTCGGCAACACTAGGGACTCTGTCTGCAATGTAACAAGTATTGGGGATGTATGCAGAGGTGGCGGCTGATTCGTCAGCCGGTGCTGGGTCTGGCAGTCCATTAGGGAGCCCTACGTCAGGAAGACCACATAGTTCGGGTCACAAAAGCGATTTCTGAATTAGCCTGCATATAATCCGAGAATGTCCACAGGCTCGAAGATCTCAAATACTACACACGTCCTGGGCAGATACCTTGCTAATTATCCGCGGATGACCCTCGGATGTCGGCACCCCTGGGGACTTTGTCCGCAAAGTAACAAGTATTGCAGATATATGCAGAGGCGGCGGTGGCACGTCAGCCGGTGCTAGGTCTGGCAGTCCATTAGGGAGCCGTAAGTCAGGAATACCACTTAGTTCGGGTCACAAAACCGATTTCTGCCATGGCCTGCATAGTATCCAAGAATGTCCACAGGCTTGAAGATCTCAGCTACTACACACGTCTTGGGCAGATGCCTCGCTAATTATCCGCAGATGACCCTGGGAAGTCGGCAACAATGGGGACTCTGTCTGCAATGTAACAAGTATTGGGGATATATGCAGAGGTGGCGGCAGATTCTTCAGCCGGTGCTGGGTCTGACAGTCCATTAGGCAGCCCTACGTCAGGAAGACCACATAGTTCGGGTCACAAAACCGATTTCTGAAATAACCTGTATAGTATCCAAGAATGTTCACAGGCTTGAAGATCTCAACTACTACACACGTCCTGGGCAGATGCCTCGCAATTATCCGCAGATGACCCTGGGATGTCGGCACCCCTGGGGACTTTGTCTGCAATGTAACAAGTATTGGGGATATATGCAGAGGCATCGGAGGCTCCATCAGTCGGTGCTAGGTCTGGCAGTCTATTATGGGGCCCTACGTCAGGAAGACCACATAGTTCGGGTCACAAAACCGATTTCTGAAATAGCCTGCATAGAATCCGAGAATGTCCACAGGCTTGAAGATCTCAACTACTACACACGCACTAAGCAGATACCTTGCTAATTATCCGCGGATGAAGCTCGGATGTCGGCACCACTGAGGACTTTATCCTCAAAGTAGCAAGTATTGTGGATATATGCAGAGGTGGCAGTGGCACGTCAGCCGGTGCTAGGTCTGGCAGTCCATTAGGGAGCCGTAAGTCAGGAATACCACATAGTTCGGGTCACAAAACCTATTTCTGAAATGGCCTGCATAGAATCGAAGAATGTCCACAGGCTCGAAGATCGCAACTACTACACACGTCCCGGGCAGATACCGAGCTAATTATCTGTGGATGACTCTCGGATGTCGGAACCACTGGGGACTTTGTCGGCAAAGTAACAAGTATTGTGGATATATGCAGAGGCGGCGGTGGCACGTCAGCCGGTGTTGGGTCTGGCAGTCCATTACGGAGCTATATGTCAGGAAGACCACATAGTTCGGGTCACAAAACCGATTTCTGCCATGGCCTGCATAGTATCCAAGAATGTCCACAGGCTTGAAGATCTCAGCTACTACACACGTCTTGGGCAGATGCCTCGCTAATTATCCGCAGCTGACCCTCGGATGTCGGCACCACTGGGGACTTTGTCTGCAAAGTAACAGGTATTGCGGCTATATGCAGAGGCGGCGGTGGCATGTCAGCTGGCACTAGGTCTGGCAGTCCATTAGTGAGCCGAATGTCAGGAAGTCCACATAGTTCGGGTCACAAAACCGATTTCTGAAATGGCCTGCATATAATCCAAGAATGTCCACAGGCTTGACGATCTCAGCTACTACACGCTTACTGGGCAGATAGCTCGCTAATTATCCGCAAATGACCCCTCGGATGTCGGCACCAGTGGGCACTTGACCCGCACAGTAACAAGTATTGCGAATATACGCAGAGGCTGCGGTGGCACTGTCAGCCGGTGCTAGGTCTGGCAGTCCATTAGGGAGCCGAACGTCAGAAAGACCACATAGTTCGAGTCAAAAACCGATTTCTGAAATGGCCTGCATAGATTTCAAGAATGTCCACAGGCTTGGAGGTCTCAACTACTACACACGTACTGGGCAGATAGCTCGCTAATTATCCGCAAATGACCCCTCGGATGTCGGCACCAGTGGGGACTTGACCCACACAGTAAGAAGTATTGCGAATATACGCATAGGCTGCGGTGGCACTGTCAGCCGGTGCTAGGTCTGGCTGTCCATTACGGAGCCGAACGTCAGGAAGACCACATAGTTCGAGTCAAAAACCGATTTCTGAAATGGCCTGCATAGAATCCTAGAATGTCCACAAGCTTGATGGTCTCAACTACTACACACGTACTGTCAGATAGCTCGCTAATTATCCGCAAATGACCCCTCGGATGTCGGCACCAGTGGGGACTTGACCCGCACAGTAACAAGTATTGCGAATATACGCAGAGGCTGCGGTGGCACTGTCAGCCGGTGCTAGGTCTGGCAGTCCATTAGGGAGCCGAACGTCAGAAAGACCACATAGTTCGAGTCAAAAACCGATTTCTGAAATGGCCTGCATAGATTTCAAGAATGTCCACAGGCTTGGAGGTCTCAACTACTACACACGTACTGGGCAGATAGCTCGCTAATTATCCGCAAATGACCCCTCGGATGTCGGCTCCAGTGGGGACTTGACCCGCACAGTAAGAAGTATTGCGAATATACGCAGAGGCTGCGGTGGCACTGTCAGCTGGTGCTAGGTCTGGCAGTCCATTAGGGAGCCGAACGTCAGGAAGACCACATAGTTCGAGTCAAAAACCGATTTCTGAAATGGCCTGCATAGAATCCAAGAATGTCCACAGGCTTGATGGTCTCAACTACTACACACGTACTGGGCAGATAGCTCGCTAATTATCCGCAAATGACCCCTCGGATGTGGGCACCAGTGGGGACTTGACCCGCACAGTAACAAGTATTGCGAATATACGCAGAGGCTGCGGTGGCACTGTCAGCCGGTGCTAGGTCTGGCAGTCCATTAGACCACATAGTTCGAGTCAAAAACCGATTTCTGAAATGGCCTGCATAGAATCCAAGAATGTCCACAGGCTTGATGGTCTCAGCTACTACACACTTACTGGGCAGATAGCTCGCTAATTATCCGCAAATGACCCCTCGGATGTTGGCACCAGTGGGGACTTCACCCGCACAGTAACAAGTATTGCGAATATACGCAGAGGCTGTGGTGGCACTGTCAGCCTGTGCTAGGTCTGGCAGTCCATTAGGGAGCCGAACGTCAGGAAGACCACATAGTTCGAGTCAAAAACCGATTTCTGAAATGGCCTGCATAGAATCCAAGAATGTCCACAGGCTTGATGGTCTCAACTACTACACGCGTACTGGAGAGATATAGTCGACGAGATTTAGGAAGAGCTACGAGCTGCGCGCAAGGGGAAGGCAACGGGCACAGGTGGGGATGCGCTCGCGGGAGGGAGTGTGCACGCAGCAGGTGCTGTCCGTCCTGAAGATATTCGCCCAGGGCCGGCGCAGGGCTCGTGCCAAAAGTGCGGGGCGGCGACGCAGCGGCAGGCCGGGCAAGGCGAGGGAGGGAGGCCGGCGGCAATTTCGTCACAACTCATTTCTTTTTGTGAGAATCCTTTGTGGAATTTTTGTGGTCGCTGACTATGAAAGCTATCTTTTCAATTCTTGCCTTTATTTTTAGAAGAACCATTCTAGCCTTTGTCCCACTCTTTAGGATGGAAAAATACACAATTCGTATTGGCAATTGGCCGATCGAGTCAAGACTAATTAGACGCTATATCATTGCTTATCCTAAACTTGGAAAAAGAGGAGCGTCACAATTTGATCTAACTCATCGTTTTAGGCAACAAATTACATGAATGAAATATGGAACATTTTCTATGTACAGTGCAATTAGACTTGTCAGATCCGTAGTGTAAAATATCTGGAAAAATTGCGAAATGTCCGGATTTTGTAAATTGTTGACAGCTAGGAATAAATTGTATAAATAAAAATGTTACTTTTTAATTTTCAGATAAGCTCCCACTGGAAGATTTAATTTATACATTCTCACTCTCTTGGATTTTAAAAGCCAGCCTATTCGGATCCTAAAATAGTATTAAGAAAAAATTTAAAATTCAAACAGTTTGCATCAAATTTCAAAGTAATTATGAACTAGGCCTTTCTTAAAGCAATACACTACGGAATTTCCGACTTTATCTGCCACTGGACTTTGAATAAATGTAAAACCATAGCAGATCATTGTCAGTAGTAATTGGTCGCTACTTTATAATCATTTCCGTGTTATGGATAATTAACACATCAATAGGGACTGACACACGTGGCCAGTAATTCATTCTTTCGGTGCCGCAGTGCTCCACGCTTCGCCCAACATGCGCCGAGATCGATGGCTTGCGATCGCGGCGTCACTCCACTCATATAACTCGCAATTACCTGTGAAAGGAAGAAGATATCAATGGGACTACCATTTCAAAAACTTTTAGCTCTATTTCTTTCTCCGTAATGTATGGTCTAAAATGCTGCCCGCTATCCAACTTTTTCAATACACGATTTCTAAATCAAAACGCTCGCACTTGACAAACAGCGTCATTTGAAAACGACTGTTATGAATTATGAAAAGGTGAATGATTTATTAGAAAGCTGGGATGTTTTACTACCACGTGTCCAAAAATCAAATTTTTTTAACCGCAAACTTTCATCAAATTCGAGTGAGAAGCGTTATGGAACTAGAAACTCGCGCCGAATGAAAACTAAACATTTTATTTTTTTATGGGCAAACCAAATCTTGTAAGGAAAAAAATAGTTGATTAAACGATGTGGGGTGGTCTTATATACCGTCCAAATTTTTTACAACTTGAAAATCGTAAAAGTGTATTTTCCTCTTTTCGGCTCGGCCCGGCGGGCCCGACGAAGCACAGAAGACTCGATGTTTTCGGACTGTAGTGAAGCGCGTGAAGCGAACTGTGCGGCGGTCACTTCAGGTATGCGCCCGCACCCTGCCCCACTACACGAAACCGGCGCAGTTGAGATGGGCTAAGCCGTGATTTTCCGCTAACAGTGATTTCCGTGATTGCTACTTTTAAATCACCGTGATTCTAAACCGTGATTAATCACGGTTTAGGATCACTGTTTGAGGTTTTCACGACATGTATCCCTCCGCGATTTCTACTCCTCCCGCTATTCCGTGATTTCAGCTCTTTCTGCTATTCCGTGATTTCTGCTCTTTTCGCTATTTCCGTGATTGAATCGCCGCGATTCCGGCGACTTATATGATTTACCATGGAACTGACAAAAAATTAGTTAGATACTTTTGTTATAAAGTTTCATCCGCCAGTAAATAATTTATCGTCTCTTTGCTGTTATGAAAGTTATGTTGTGAACCGAGAAAAGTAAATCTCAACAAATAAGTCAATAGGAAGTATAGTTTAAAATAACTGTACAATAAACTTTCTAACCACATCAAGACAATGAAAGAATAGTAAATATTCTTAGGAAGTGTAAAAATTGTTTGCAAGGTAGGTGTTATTTCATTGTCAATGAAATAACTTGTTTCTTTAATGTAATTGATACTGCAGTTATTAGAGAGTGCTGTCATTTAAATACTGCTGCTATTCCTGCTCGTCGCTACCCAACCGTGACCGTGACTGAAATCACGGTCAGATTCCAGATCGCCGCGACCGTGAAAACAGTGAATTTTGAACCACCGTGATTTTTCACGAGTATGTGATTTCTTGCCCATCTCTACGGCGCAGGGACACTGCGCATCCAGACGTCATAGCTCACGCTACATCTCGTCAACTATACCTCGCTAATTATCCGCAGATGACCCTCTGAGGTTGGCACCACTGAGGACTTTATGCGCAAAGTAACAAGTATTGCGGCTATATGCAGAGGCGGTGCTGGGCCTGTCAGTCGAGTGGGCGCCAGTCGCCAGTTGCTAGTCGGCAGTCTTGAGGCCTTCCGGCCAGCCAGGACAATGGCGCGGCGCCCTCGGCTTCCGGCCGCCGTCGCTGCTCTCCGCCCGCCGCTTCCTGCCGGAAGCCGCCGCACCACCTGGAATTATTAACCACCTGCGCTGCACTCGCCTCTGTGGCCGGCCCTGCTTTGCTTCGAGATTTACAGTGAAGCATGTCAGAGCCACGGAAATGCTATAAATATCAACAACTAGATGACCCGATGAACTTCGTATCACTTACCTCTTAATATAAACCATATTGATTTAAATCATACGTATTTTAGACCCAGTAGCTTTATAAAGGCATCATCAGACAGTCTAAGTGTCGACTCTACATCTACATTTACATCTACATCTACATGGGATACTCTGCAAATCACATTTAAGTGCCTGGCAGAGGGTTCATCGAACCACAATTATACTATTTATCTCCCATTCCATTCTCGAATAGCGCGCGGGAAGAAAGTACACCTGAATCTCTTCTGAGCTCTGATTTCTCTTATTTTATTCTGATGATCATTTCTACCTATGTAAGTGGGAGTCAACAATATATTTTCGCATTCGGAGGAGAATGTTGGCGATTTGAGTTTCGCAAGTAGCCCACGCCGCAGCGATAAGCGCCGTTGTTGTAATGATTCCCATCCCAGATCCTGTATCATTTCCGTAACACTTTCTCCCCTGTATCGTGAAAATACGAAACGAGCTGCCCTTCTTTGGACTCTTTCGATGTCCTCCGTCAAACCCAAAGCCACACTGGGCTGCAATACTCCAAAAATTGTCGGACAAGCGCAGTGTATGCAGTTTCTTTAGTAGTTCTGTTGCATCTTTTATGGGTTCTGCCAATAAAACGCAGTCTCTGGTTTGCCTTTCCCACTATATTATCTACGTGTTCTTTCCAGTTTAAGTCTGAAGTAATAGTAATTCCTAGGTATTTTGTGGAGTTTACGGCCTTCACATTTGATTGATTTATGTTGTAAACAAAGTTTAACGGATTTCTTTTCGTACTCATGTGGACGACTTCACATTTCTCATTATTTAGAGTCAATTGCCAATTTTTACACCATACTGATATCTTATTCAGATCGTTCTGCAGTTGGTTTTGATCTTCAGATGATTTTACTACACGGTAAATGACGGCGCATCTGCAAACAACCTAAGAGAGCTACTTAGATTTTCACCTAAATCGTTTATGTAAATAAGGAATAGCAGAGGACCAATAACACTACCCTGTGGAACGCCCGATATCACCTCTGTTTTAGTCGATGCCTTACCATCGATTACTACGAACTGTGTCCTCTCTGACAAGAAATCCCCTATCTAATCGCAAATTTGGGGCGATATACTCGATAGTGGATGCAGAGATTGGGCATATCACGCACTCAAGTCCAGGATAATGTTCATGTTACTATTGATATCCCGTTGAAAAAAGCTCTTTCAGTTTCTCACGAATTCTCAAATATTCCGGGTAACTTTCCCAAATTTTTAGTTCATAAGAACGTTCATCTTTCAGTGAACGTCAAATGATCATAATTTTATAGCAATACGATGAACGGTTCTCAACTTATAGTGTTGCCTACATTTAGGAACACATTAAAAGAGGAACTTAGTTCGAATTTTGCGTCTTTTCTTTTTAAATGTCCCTATTTTTATTTTTATTTTTTTACTGGAAGCTTTTCCAAGACTATAGTAAAAAATAAAAATTACCCCTCTCCGTCGTGCGAATAGTCAGTTATACTGCTGAATTCAATCAAAAACACATTTATAAACGAACTTTCAGTTTTTCTCAAATTTTCCAATTTTCCGGTATATTTTCCAGCAATTTTATTTTATACAAACCTTGTCCTGTCAAGCCATACTCAAGTGACGCTCTTTCAACCATGTGGCAATTGATTTTTATTCATAGAAAAAAATCGCTTTCGGCTTTTTCTAAATTTTCCTACTTTCCGGGTTATTTTTCCAAATTTTTATTTTATGCGAACCTTTCTCTTGGTTTCAGCACGAAATGTACAAAATTTTATCGCAATTGGACGAACGGTATTGATACCTCACTCGAAAAAACTGTTTCAGTTTTTCCCTATTTTCCTCTTTTCCGGACAACTTTTCCATATTTTATCACCGTTTAAACCTTCCTTGGACTTACATGAATATTTCAAGACTAAAAATAGCCAAATCGGTTCAGCCATTCTCTAGTTTTAGCGAGACTAACGAACAGAAATTAATTTTTATTTACATAGATAATTCACTACCTTGAGACAAATATTGTCTAGTTATACCAAACGTATTAAATATAAGGAGAGGCGTTGAAGTAAAATTTGTGCTTTGGCCAGGATTCAAACCAGGGTCCTCCTGCTTACTAGGCAGGCACCTTACACCTCTGAGCTAGCATCGTACTATGTGCAAAGCTACAGCACGGTCTTCAAGCATGTCCTTTTCCACACCACGTAGTATTTTAATTCTGCCTCAATGTTCCCTGTGAAATTTCCAACGCTCTCCTATATTGGACTAGGACCCCAGCAAAGAACGTGAAAGGAAACAAACCTGCCTTGTTCCTCAGGTAGAGGCGTAGGCGGATCCAAGGGGGGGGGGGGGGGGAGGGGCGAAGGGTGGTTCAACTCGTCTTCTTCTTCCATTTTTTTATTTTTATTATTATTATTATTTTTTTTTTTTTTTTTAGAATGCGTGCTACCACTACACTAAGCCTCCAAAACTTTCAGACTTTTGTTTCATTCGGCGTGCGGTAAAAAGGTGTGGCCGGTACTAGAGTCTTTCTACTGAGCCAAAGTTGATGAAAAATTCTTTAACCCCCCCCCTTCCCCCGCCAGCAGGTCGTCCTGGATCCGCCAGTGGGCGGAGGTGACATACATATCAACAATAATTCAGTTCCTTGACTCAAACATTGTCTCGTTATACCAGAGATATTAAATACAAGGAAAAGTATTGAATTAAAATTTCTGCTTGGACGGGATTCGAAACCGGGATTTCTACATTGGAATAGTACCTCAGCTATAGGAGACATCAATTTGATACGTATTTCACTGGGAACATTGAGTCAGAATTTAAAAAGTACACGGTGTGGAGGGAGACGTGCTTGAAGACAGTTCGTGTAGTCACTGTCGATGATTTAGTTGTGCGGTCTAAAGCGCGTGCCTAGAAAGCAGGAGGTCCCACGATCGAATCTCGGCCACCGCAAATTCGATCAATGGATTCGATCAATGCGCGTGTGTTCTCAAAATGCTTCGGGAGGTGAACTGGGAGTCGCTGAAGGGAAGGCGGCGTTATTTTCGAGAGGCACTGTTGAAGAAATTTGGAGGGCCAAAATTTGAGACGGACTGTAGAACAATTCCACTGCCGCCAACCTGTATTTCGGGGAAAGATCACAAGGATAACCTTAGAGAGATCTACTACGGATGCATACAATTATTCGTTTTTCCCTCGTTCTACATGGGAGTGGAACAGGAAAGCAAGTAACTAGTAACGGTACTGAGTACCCTCCACCACGCACCTTTGGGTGGATTACGGAGTATGTATATAGTTGTATGTAGATGTACCTCTTTGATTCAGTGCTGAAGCGTGTAGCAGCGGCAAGACAGCTCGCATGGGGCCTCATTTTGAATGAGATGTTGTCTACCGAATAAACATTATGGAAGCATGGTCTTATTAAACCATTACCAAAAAAGGAATCTGCCACACAACTTTCCGACTACAGACCTATTTGCATCCTACCACCATTATCCAAGGCCTGGGAATATATAGTTAACGAGCAGAGAACTAGCTATTTAACATCACACGATCTACTAGACGAATACCAATCTGGTTTCCGCCAAAATCGCAGCACGACGACTGCTCTTATAAAAGTGACAGACGATCTCAAGCATGCTGCGGATAACCAACTGGCGACAATTATGTTTTTTTTAGATGTTAGCAAAGCTTTCTACAACGTCGATTTTGACATTTTACTCGCTAAACTCTCTAATCTAAATTTCTCTACAGGTGCTATTCAGTGGTTCAACTCATACCTCACCACCCGTAAACAGTGTTTAATAACTGCAAAAAATAGGTCAAAATGGAGGTATGTTGTATCAGGCGTTCCGCAAGGATCAGTACTGGGGCCTCTACTATTCTCACTATACGTTAATGATGTGTCCACTGCTCTGTCCTACTGTAAACATCATCTATACGCTGATGACCTACAATTATATCTCAGTGAAAGTCCTAAAAACGTAAGCACAGCCATCCAACATGTAAACTCGGACTTACTTTCACTATCAAGATGGGCACATAGCATGGGCTTGAAACTGAATCCATCAAAAACGCAGGCAATCTTAGTGGCCCATAAAAGACTCATCACTCCACAGCTCAGAGAAACTCTTCCACCTTTAATACTTAACGACACACAAATAAGCTTTTCTCATTCAGCAAAGAACTTAGGAGTAATATTTGATCAGCACATGGAATGGACAGAGCACACAACGACAATCTGTAAGAAGGTGTATGCGTCATTTCATTCGCTGCAGAAATAAAAAAAAGCATTTCCTTTACAGCTGAAAAAGAACCTCATTGAGAGACTAATACTTCCCAATATAGATTATGGTGATGCTATTCTGCAAGGACTGTCATACGAAAATGCACATAGGCTGGAGCTGGCGATGAATTCTTGTATCCGATACATTTTTAACTTACGTTTCTACGACCATATCAGTCCCGCTTACCAGCAGTTATCTTGGTTACGTGCAGATAAGCGTCGAAGCTATCATACATTATGTTTGCTACATCGCTTTCTCAACCACTAAAACCTTCCTACCTTAACGATCATATTACTATCTGAACAGCACAGCAGAAACACACGCTCTCACCAAAATAAAACTCTCTGTACCAACGCATAACACTGCAATCTTCTCTAAATCATTTTCTGTATCGGGAACACGTCTGTGGAACAATCTTCCTCAAAAGTTAAGAGAGATAAAATCGATTCAAAACTTTAAAAGACAGCTAAGTGCTCACCTTCTGTCACAATAGCCATCTTTTTCTCCACTTACCAGTCTGTAGCCCACTGTTGTCAATTCCTCCTCCCCCATAAATGTTTCCCTTTCCTTTCGTCAGCAGAGATCTCTATTCATATGTATCTCTACGTCCTCACATCCATTGGCACTGTCATTTTTCAGTCTTCTCCTCTTTCACTAATCATTTCCCCCCTTCTGTTTATATTAAACTTAATTCAAATCTATCTCCATGTAAATATCTCTTGTTGTTATTAGTATTACTTTGATTTTTGTGTTATTATTATCATTATTATTATTAGTATCATCATATATTGTTATCATTAATACAGTGTTTTTTTTGTAATTAAATCCTTTGTTTATGTTGTTCCTGATCAGATGTAAGAGAGGGCCCTATGGCCCTAATCTGGTATATTTCCGATCCATGTTGGCGACCGCCGGCAGACTTGTGTGCAACTCGAGCTAACAGCTGTTCTTGCCTGGAGTTGGGCTGAGTGACTCCATTGTCCTCGTCGTTGGGGGGGGGGGGGGGGGGGACTCAGGTAGCAGTGGGCTGTATGAGTGTGCGGGTGGGCCTTGGGGAGAGCCCAGAGAAAGGGCGGCAGCGGGCAGGCAGCAGCTGGTGGTGAGTCACGCAGCCGCCTGGTCCGGGACACCGAGGCGCACGGCCTTGCGACAAGCCGCGTGGGCGGAGGAGGAGGAGGCGGCAGTGGCAACCATGTCGGCGGCCGACCCCCTAAATAACGGAACGCCGCGCCGCGCCGAGCCTGTCGTCGTCACACTGTTAACGACACCGCAACACCAGCAGGGAAGCCATTGTCGCCACATTACGGAGCCAACGACATTTGTGGTTGGGAGTTGAAAGTGGTACTTATATAAAAAGAAATCGCTTGCATTACCCATCAATGTTCAAGCAGAACAGAAAAAATGTAGTTACACTAGGTTAATATTACTGTAACCTTTCACATTTCTTTGAACATTAGTTCACGCATCTTAAAACTTATAACCCACATCCTTAACTTATTTGTTGTATGAGAATCACTTATCAATCTATCCCCATTAATATTTGAAGCCATAGACACTATGACAAATTTTTTATATTGACAGATGCCCTGGCAGTGACATTCTAAGCATCCTACTACAGTGTAAGCTGCTAAATCCGAAATATTCCGCCTATGGCGCCACTTATCATTTTACTTCTTACATTACTAAATATTAATCTGTTAAGCGACTGCTCCCCTCTTCACGCTTTTCTTTTCAACACATCAAGTATTACTGTTTTCCCATAGCCTTTTTCCTTATTTATTTCTACTCTTTCAGGCTCATCCATAGATAGTTTGTTAAGAGCTGATTGTTATTCATTGCATAATCTCTGCACTCAGTGTTGATTCTCCTAATAGCATATAGCGACATTCATTAAGCAACAATACTAAAATGTAAATGTTAATTTTATCCCATTACATGAACATATATTTTATTACAATTGATTTGTTTCCAAACTGCTTCAAATTTCTGTAACCGACTTTTGTACATTTTATAGCCTTTACTGTATACCAATCCACTTGTTTGTCTGTATAGAGACCAGAAGAAGGGCACTCAAGCGCCCGAAACCGGTCGTCTAAAATAAATAATCACAAGCAACTGGTTGCTGATTTTCATAGTTACAAAAAAAAAAAAAAAAAAAAAAAAAAAAGAAAAAAAAAAAAAGAAACCTGATATTTTTCACATAATTTTTCTATTTTGTTAAAAAATTTTCTATTTACAAAACAGTCATGGTTGAATAAACTTGATGTTTCATTTATTTATACATGACGCGTTTCGAATCTTCTGGGCATCATCAGACCTTGAAAGGGCAAGGTTTCAGTGGCGTAGCTATCATAGGGCTAGGCGGGGCAGTGCCCCGGGGCCCCCGAGATCAAGGGGCCCCTCGGCCTCCGTGAGCAGAGTTCGAAAAAAGTTACAATAGAGCGTCGTTTTTCCATTTTTATTTATTTATTCATTTATTTTACATTCCCACCCTACCGTCCATCAATTCCCCCTCCCTTCAAACTAAGCTGCCCATAGTAGCCGCACTGGGCCACAGAGTGACGGAACATTGCTTTTAGTGGGGCCTGCTGACAGGCCAAGCCGACAGTCGCTGAGTACAACAGTCGGCAGAAGTAGCTGCAGCATCAAAACTGTTCACAGCAACAGCTGCGCCTTCCAAGTGTTGCGACGTGCCACTCGGCACAGTGTGAAGGATCGCGCGACTCCAAATACTGTATAAATACATTTACTGTACAGTGCTTCGTATTGGCAAGTCGAAGTGTACAGTTAGAGTATACGAATATTCGGTTTTCCGAACATCCATGTCCCCCAATTACACTTCGGATAATCGACGTTCTACTGTATATAATATTTTAGCTAAATGAAGGATTTTCGAATTTTAACTGCCAACAAACTTCAAACGCACGAACTGAAATCCAAAAATTATTCCCATCTCAGAATATAAACATAAAAAGGTATTGCTTGTCCTCTAAGACGTGCACCCTGCCACCTGCTGAATTACTAGCAGTGTGTGACAATACTGTTCATGGTTTGATTCGCAGCAGGGGGCCATATATTCGTTGTTGAATAAAACTTCATTGCCCATTTTTACTAGCTTCTGCTTGCGACTTCATTCACCTAGTATGGAGCAACTTCGAAAACTATTCCATGGTAGTTTTATCTGTATGTCCTACCCAGGTCTCCACAATTTCATCCAAATCCACCCAGTAGTTTCTGCTTGAAAGCATAATTAACTTTCACAGTTATAATTATATTAGAGAGTACGATTAAATATTATCTGCTGCGTGACACACAGTAATTTACTTAAGAGTAGGTTTGCCTTATTATATCTTCCAGTAAGCGGTAAGGACCTGATGAAGTAGTATTGCATCTGTATAGTTCATAGGCGCCGATTACGGGTATGCTCGGTCGCTCAAGCATACCCCAAAATTTGAGTGGGTATGCTCGGCATAGCCCACTGAAAATTTCGGTATTTTTTTCTTTACGTTATATTTCTAGATTGTAATTAAATTCTGCTCTCATTCCATTGATGCGCGGCTGGCGTTTGTAATACACCGCTGTAAACAGATTATTTAAAACAAACAGGTAATTGAATTCGTAGGCATTAAAATTCATGTTGACATATGAGTGACGTGATCATTTTCTAAATAGTCCGAATGTTAATGGAGTGCTGCTTGTAAGTTCAATATCGTAAACTGAAGGCGGTAACCTATAATTTTTGTATTAAATAACTAGAAATGAAGTGTTTGGTACGATGCGATGAAAATGTGCATACTACTTATTTAACGTTTATGTATTCTCTTAGAAGTCAATTGTCTTCAAGGAATCGTGTTAGTATTAAGTCGTGACATTTTTCATCCTGTTTACTGAATTGGTGTTTGATGTAACAATGCTTTGTGAACCTATTGATATAGACAGACATGGTATGACATCAGAAGTAGTTATGGACTATTTTCGTAATACTGTATAGAAAATAAATCTGCAGAAGAAAGAAGGCAAGAAGACCATTCGATGTTAGTTTTTGCGATAGTGAGCACAATATTCACAATACAGGCACATCATTATCTGATATCCAAATCTAAGAAGACGAAAACTCTGAAAATGATTTCTGTACCTACTACAACGGGAAAACAGGTTCAAATGGTGGCAAAAGCCGCCCAGTAGTTCTGAAATTGATATTAATGGCTGTTAATTTCGTTACTGTATGTCAAAAAATTACTTGACTCCTTTCAGAGGTTAAAATAGTCCTAAATTAACACCAGATGAAGCAAAAAAGAAGAAATACTACTAAAACAAAATTATTGCTTTACCTTTGTACCTGGAATTGGAAAATAATAATAATAATATATATATATATATATATATATATTTTTTTTTTTTTTTTAAGACATACCTGTCGGAGGTTGGGGGGGGGGGGCTGCAGGCCGGTATCCACCTCCCCCCTATTGGAAACGCCATTGACATATCCCAAGATTTTCAAAAGTCGGCGCCTGTGGTATAGTTTTAGTTTAGAGAGGGCCCCAACGTCATTTTTGCCCCGGGGCCCTTGGTGTAGTAGCTACGCCACTGCAAGGTTTACAAACTTGTTTAACCCTCTCATGCGTCGTGTCCTCAAATGAGGACACTTAAATTTAGTCTCATTTCTGTCATCTTTTACATCTGAGGTGACCACAAAAGCACAAGTACCTCATACGAGAACTAATAATGAATGCTAGAATATCTCGTAGACGGCAGTGTTACTCGTTGGGCTAACAAAGAAATGGAAATTAGAGATTACAAGAAAGGGTAGAGGCAGGCTTTCAGATAAAAGCACATTGTTGTCTGTACCTAAAAAAAAGAAAGGCTGTTATTCGGTACCCACCAAATTACGCTTCGATGGGATATAACACTGGCCAGCCAAGTCAGGTGACCCTAATGATCTGGACTGCCAACGGAAAACACGTTACATTTTAGAAAACTGTAAAGTTGCTGTCTGCCCTGGGTGCTGAAACAATTTCATCATACAAAACAGTTTACACTCTACATGTATTCTTTGATATTATTAATAGATGTTCCATGTAAAATGTAGCAGATTTTGTAGTCACTGTCCTCATATGAGAACATCTCTGTATTGGTCTATAAAACTATTTTTTTAGATAAATTATGATGAATTCTGCACAAGATGGGTCTTAGGTTACCAAATAGTATATCAGAAAATTTGTTCATTGTTGGGTTGATAATTCGTGCATGAGAGGGTTAAAACACAACTAAAAATTGATTTAAATCGAAATTTGCGATCTGTTCTAGGTTTAGATGGAATACCAAATCGCAGGAGATCCCGGGTTCGAATCCCGGCCGGGCACAAATTTTCATACGCCGCACTTAGGTATTCCATGTAAACCTAGTACATTGCGATTTATTTCATTAAATGAACGCTGTAACGTCGTCAAAAATATATATAATTATAACTAAAAAAATGTTAAATCTTTCCTAAGCAATAAATATTACAATAGGGAAGGTGCAGAGTGAAAAATTGCAGGTCACATGTTCACGTTTTACGTGGGGAAATGAAAATTGAACTAATAAATACCGCATTATTTAACGCTCTGCAACCTCACAGATAAGTGATTTTATTTGTTAAGCTATTTATTAATTCAATTTTCATTCCCCCAACGTAAAAACGTGAATGTGGTCATGTGGCCTGCAGTTTTTTGAGTGTGCACCTCCCGTAATGTGATATTTCTTGCTTAGGAATTGGCGAAACGCGTCATATATCAATAAATGAAACGTCAAGGGTTTTTTTTTTTTTTTTTTTTTTTTTTTTTTTTTTTTTTTTTTTTTTTTTTTTTTTTACCATAATATCAATTACGGTTGCTGTGCCTGCGCCACAAAAATATGGAGTGGAGTGATTTTAATTTTTTTCATTCTTACGAGATACAGGTTCCCTTGAAATTTCAAAGACCTGGTGGTACAAAATTTTAGTTTGAATATTTAAAGACTTGGAAAGTGTAGAATGAATTTTCGTTGTGTACAACATAGAAAATCGTCTCTTCGGTACTGAACGTACGAAAATGTTACGACTTGTTTCTGTCATTGTTAGAAAAAACTTTTTCTACATTTCCTGTGAACTATTAGAGCTGGAAATTACAGTTCTTGTGAAGAATTTGGGTATTATCCCGATATGGAAGTCATACTTATCGTATGAGATTTTGTGTTAACAAATCATAGTTCAGTTATCTGGAAGATCTGTATTTGTCCACAAAAGTATACTATATCAAATATGTACTCATAAATGAGTCATTTAAATGTATGAAAGTTAGGAACACAAGAAACACACAGAGCTTTAATCTAAAAACATATTCCCGCAAGACGGCGGACGAGGTTCGTGTCTTGGTAGTTATTAACTTTTTTAATAATTTTTTTCGTCAACAGATTCCGGGGCCTTTTTTGTTTATCTGAGATATGTCTGGAATATTGGATATTATTTAGACGTAAGGTGTCATCGCTCTCTCTCTCTCTCTCTCTTTCTCTCCTTTCCTTTCTTTCTACGAGTAAGTTTATTGTTACTGTCAACATTTTGCAAATAATGCGTAAAGCACACAAATGCGAATTAGTATTCAAAACACGTTCGTCCTGGCGTAAAACAAACTACCACTCAGAATAAAAGTACAAAAGACTGACGTATCTCAAAGAACCCAGTTGTCTATAAAGTACAAAACAAAAGTTTACGAGCTAGTTCTTGTACAACACTTCTTATCGAAATAAACATTCATTATATGTACAACTTCAATTTTAAATGCTGTTGTTTCAGAAACAGTTGTAGTTCAGTGTAATGTAATAATTACTCTGTACACTTATTTCAATTTCTCTCCGTGTTTTGTATTTGAAATATTTGTAATAATATCATTGTCAGTACCGGTACTCAGCAAATAAAAAATTCGAAGGAATGGTGATTCACAGACCTATTAAATTTACAATCTTGCTTGCTAAAACAGTTCGTTGCTTTCCGTAAATATTATTTTGATAGTATATGCTTAGGCAGGTACCTATCGGCACAGCTGTAATTAAGATTACTAAAATTTTCCGGGCTATTGTGCCGTGGTCTTATGGATTTATTATTGAAACTCAACGTTTCGTCCCCATCTGCGGAAGTCGTTTTCGAGGAGGATTGTTACTGTAATCAGTAATGAGCCAGTGTGTACGTGGGACGTACAAAAGTGCCCTCTTGAAAATGTCCTCCGCAGATGGGGACGAAACGTTGGGGCCGCGCGGGAGTGGCCGAGCGGTCTGGAGCGCCACGTTGCGGATTGCGCGGCCTCCCACGTCGGAGGTTCGTATCCTCCTTCGGGCGTGGGTGTTTGTGTTGTCTTTAGTATTAGTTAGTTCATAAGTAGCTTGTAATTTTAGGGACTGATGAACACGCAATTAATTCCCATAAGCTTTACTATTTTTTGAAACGTTTTACAACAGCTGTAATTGCTGAAAAGAGCGATAATCACATTCTCATTCTTGATACTCAAAAATATTTTGTATGGCTTAGATTATTTTTTTTCATTCGAACATTTATTATCTTCTCGGCGTTATAGCGATCGACAGATCGATAGGCTCGTCCAGGTCGCCTTCACAGTGCCACTACGTCACGATTACGTCAGTTCCTGCAAAAAGTTGCGTTAAAACTGTTCTGCCAGCCACTTTGCGGCCCGGACAGGACCACAGTGGAAATAAGAGCAGTCAACGAAAGAGAGAGAGAGAGAGAGAGAGAGAGAGAGAGAGAGAGAGAGAGAGAGAGAGAGAGAGAGAGAGAAGAATAAACACGTCATACATACTTTATCCGTATACCATTCATTCATTCGCCGTGTCTTGGAGATAGCATCAAGAAGGAGAATCTTGAGCAGGAACAATGTTCTACCACAGTCGATGACCAAAGAAAGAAACTACTAAACAACTTTGCTACAAGGCCCTTTTTTAAACCCCTACACCACACATAACAGAACATAATCTCTTCCCCACAATGTGGAGTGTCTCGAGGAAACACACAATGTCGATCTTCATAATTTTAACTCCAGTTCATAGGCAAGATATTATTGTGAGAGGAGTTTTTAATGAATGGATATTATTACAGAGGCACCACGTGTTCTGCCCACGTGGGTTGCTAGGAACTTGTGTTTGGTATTTAGTGGTGAATATTTTAACGTAATTTCAAAAATGGATATCGTTTCAGTAACTGAAACACGTAGGCGAACCGCTCTTAAGGAGCAAGGAAAGGAAAAGCTGTAAAAACACCTCGTCAGCTTCTCAGCTGGCCGGAATCTCTGCAGACGTTTGTATTGTCTGACCTTTTACACTGCTAGTATAATGCTTTATTTATTTATTTACAATGAGTTCATTTCGGATTTTATTGCCATCATCAGGTTTTGTGTAATACAAATGAGGTAATTTATAATTACTAACTACAGTTAGATAAGATGTCATATATAAATTTTTATGGTTGTTACATTTAATTTACTTACATTTAATGTCGTTATTATTGCTGTTCTTTTTGCTTAAAAAGTTACTGATTTTATTTGATTATGAGTTGCTCATATTCCTGTAACAGTCTTTTTATTTTCTACCTCAGTAAAAATAACAGCTATAGTCAAAGTGTTGCAACGACATTATATGTTCACACAGTTACCCATTGATTACTGTAGTTATCAACTAATGTATTTTCCTTGATATTGCAATATTGGTGAGTAATGTGTATGTTGTTATTACGGAGTGAATATTTGTGGCGTATCTGTGACATGTTTATGGCTGAAAATATGAATAAAATTTACAAAGTATTTTTTGTGTTTTAGCTCCGCTCGTTGAATAAATTTAGGGATCTATGTAAACATGTGAATATAATTCAATTTCTTCAAGGATATTCATGATTGTCCCTTTTCCGTGATATGAAGAATTTTCAATATTTCATTTATAGCCCTTATTTCGTGTTTCTCGGTTTGTAGATCTTGATAAAAAGTAGATGGCTTCTTTTCGATGTTTCTGCTGTGTTCTTTATATCTCATTTCGAAGTTTCTGACAGTCTGCACTATATTAAATTTGTGATACATGTTACATATATGTACCTTTAAGTAAAGTCTAGCTGGATTTGAGTTTGCCCCATTTCAGTTTTAGTATTTTGGCTTTACATTTTCTTTAAATCTGTTTTGAGGTTATTAAGTAGTTGTCATTCCAATTAAGACAGTCATCAATCTTTTCAATTTTGCTGTACTCTTAACTGTCATGTAAATATTTTTTCATTCGAATTTTTTTCCATTGATTAAGAAGTAATATTTCAGATTTCAAGTAATCCTCAACCTATTGTGACGAGATATTTTTGAATGGGTTTATTGCCCCCTTTTTAAATTGTTGTCTGTTGAAAATGTCCTTTTATGAATGTTATTAAGGGGCTGAATTGGTTATTAGATTTTTATCAAGGTTTGATAAACGAATTGTTCTACTACATAGCAACTGGTTTCCATAAAACTTGCCTGTGCTTCCACTAATTGTTGTTTCCCGCTATTACAAGGTGACAGTAGACCCACGTCTCTTCAAGAGTTCTGACTATTAACGAGCATCTCATTTGCACGGTCCAAAAGCTCTTCGCTGATTGCGAGGCAATGGCCTTTCTGACATCCTTCCAATATGTTACATTCTTCAGTAAACTCTCCGACAGTTAGTCAAGTTGACATCCCGGCCATGAGAGTCGTCGGAGGAAGTCGAAGTGTGCCCTGAACAAGGCTCATCTTTAACTTCCGTCCAGCCACTTTTTAACCGCGTGAACCATTTGTAATGCCGAGTACGGCATGAGCAATCATCAGTGTTGGCTTCCTGCATCATTTGCGTCTCTGGAGTTTCACACAAAATTTAATCAATGCAGATGCGTTGCTGCTCTACCTCTGCCATCTCCAACAATCCATTGGCGAGAAATTACGAAAGTTATGGAAAATTTGAGCAGACCTCTTAATTAACATCGTCCTTGATATTGAGGTCAGAAAATATGGTTGTTAATGTGCAGTTCCTGTTTCACGAAAGAGGCTGAAAGTACTGCACACAGAAGTGACGCAGCAGGCGGCAACGTTAGCGGCGCGTAACGGTTCCGTCACTCAGTCGGGAAGGACTATTCGCGTATCAGGATGACTCAAGAAAGGCGCTGGACTGATAATACCTCCGTCAGAGAGCAACCAGGATGTAGCGTCCCTTTGGCGCAGCGGATAGCGCGTTGGACTTCTAATCCAAAGGTCGCGGGTTCGATCCCCGCAAGGGATGAGACATTTTTAATAATGTATACATGTAGAGGGAGATCAAACGATCTAGATGCGGTTTTCACACATGCGCTACAGACAACACAGTTTTCGTATTAATATGAGTAATTTTAAATGTAGAATGACTTACACCCAAGTCGTGCTTTTTAAAACCGTATGATTTGTCGGACAGGAGAAAATATAAAAATGCAGTAAATGAAACAGGCAAAATGGAGTACAGAAGACTAAGAAATGAGAGTGACAGGAAGTGCAAAATGACTAAGCAGGAGTGGCTGGAAGGCAAATGCAAGGATGTAGAAGAATGTATAAATAGGGGAAAAATAGATACAGCCTACAGGAAAATAAAAGAAACATTTGGAGATAAGAAAAACAACTCTATGAATATCAAGGACTCTGATGGAAAACCAGTTCTCAGCGAAGAAGGGAAAGCTGAAAGGTGGAAACAGTATATAGAGAGGCTCTATGAAGGAAATGAACTTAGCGGCAATATTGTAGAAAGGGGAGAAGTGGATGAGGATGAAATAGGAGATACTGTACTGAGAGATGAATTTGACAGAGCACTGAAAGACCTAAGTCGAAACAAGGCTCCTGAAGTAGATGATGTTCCCTCAGAGCTACTGACGTCTCTGGGAGAACCAGCCATGACAAAATTGTTTCACCTGGTGTGTAAGATGTATGAGACAGGTGAAGTACCCTCAGACTTTAAGCAAAATGTTATAATCCCCATTCCAAAGAAAGCAGGCGCAGGCAGGTGTGATGCAGTGGTTGGAAAGGGAGTAAGACAGGGTTGTAGCCTTTCTCCAATGTTATTCAATTTGTACATTGAGCAAGCTATAAAGGAAAGCAAGGAGAAATTTGGAGAAGGAATTAAAGTTCAGGGTGAAGAATTAAAAACATTGCGTTTTGCCGACGACATTGAAATAATCTCAGAGACAGCAAAAGACCTGGAAGAGCAGTTGAAAGGAATGGACAGTGTGCTGAAAGGTACATATAAGGTGAACATTAACAAGAGCAAAACTAGGGTAATGGAGTGCAGTGTAAGGAAATCAGGTGATGCTGAAGGAATTAGATTGGGAAACGAAGCAATAAAAGAGGTAGATGAGTTTTGTTATTTGGGCAGTAAAACAACAAATGATGGTCGCAGTACAGAGGATATAAAATGCAGAATGGCAATGGGTAGAAAAGCGTTCTTGAAAAAGAGAAATTTGTTAACATCGAATATTGATTTAAGCCTGAGGAAGTCTTTCCTGAAGGCATTTGTATGGAATGTTGCCTTGTATGGGAGTGAGACATGGACGATAAACAGTGCGGACAGCAAGAGGATTGAGGCTTTTGAAATATGGTGCTACAGAAGAATGCTGAAGATTAGGTGAGTGGACCGCGTATCTAATGAGGAGGTACTGAACAGAATTGGGGAGAAAAGAAATTTCTGGCATACCTTGACTAAAAGAAGGGATAGATTGGTAGGACACATTCTTAGACATCAAGGAATTGTGAATTTAGCGTTGGAGGGAAGTGTGTGGGGTAAAAACCGTAGAGGAAGACCAGGAGATGGATACAGTAAGCAGATTCAGACAGATGTAGGTTGCCGTTCTTATGTGGAGATGAAGAGGCTTGCTCAGGATAGGGTATTGTGGAGAGCTGCATCAAACCAGTCTCCGGACTGTAGACGACAACAACAACATGATTTGTCGGGCAGGAGTGACGGACAAGGTGTGTAAGAAAGTGCTTCGTCCGACAGACGGTTTCTTCCTGTGGTGCGAATGTATAGAGAGCAACACAGGATACAGTGATGAGATGACCTGCCATATCAGCTCAGTGTGAGGGACGAACTACTCGAAGAAGACGAATACAGATTTGTGTAGATCGAAATTATAATTTCATTCGCTCAGTGACTGAGACAAGGCTGGTAGCCTGAATTTGTTGCACTGCGTTACATTGTAATACGACCCCACCAGGCAATCATCGTACGAAGGCCACGACAGCAAGTACTGAGAAACGTTCTCGACTAGTCATATTATAGAAAATTGATGGAAAAATCTCTATAGTGGAAATGTAAGTTATATTCTACAGAGATTTTGTGAAAGACCCTACATCCTTTCCACCAGTGATTTCTGTTAAGTCAAACGAGCAACGAATGGTGCCATGAACTTGTGACTAAATCAGCAATGGTGATGAGCAACCAGGTCTAGTCTAAGTTAATTTATCCAGAAAGTACCGTTACCGGTTCCGAATTTATACAGTTCATAGCTTTCACGTTTTCGTCAAAAATGGTACACCATTTTCTATGGTGCATCATTTTGTTTTATGTAACAGCCATGTCTTCCTTTCACAAAACTGGATTGTGGATAGGCTCAGATCAGCCTGGTTTCATGAAGACTTCGACAGAGAAATCCAGTCGGTATCCAGGGATACCTAAAATCAATCCAGAGAAGACGGTGGCAGCGTACTTCACCAAGAAGACGCCGGATATCAGACAAACCTTGCGACTCTATAACAGGAACATCCCCTGAAGCCCGTCGGTACGCTATCTTGGGGTGACGATGAATCGTGACCTAACATCATCATATGTCCGATCCCCGCAACAAAGCGATTGGAATGGCGAAGGAAATTTTCCCCTACTCATTCAGTCGGAACTCTCTATTCGTACGAAAATCCGCCTCTACCAAACAAACGGTACAAGCCAAAATGGCTCTGTGGCAGCACATCCTGAGGAGTGGCTAGCCCCACACAACGCCGACATCTGCAATTTGTTCACAACATGTCTTCGGTGGATACTACGAGCCTACCGGTACACACGCATTGTAGATTTGCACTGGGAACTGCACATGGCAATGATTGACGAGTTAGTACGAGAGATGTCCATCAAACTTCACACCAAACTCGACAACTTACGAGGAACAAAACGACACTGAAACACGTCCACTGAATGTGAGGTCGTGTTCCATTTTGAGCTATTCATTACTCCGCCATTAATAGTGTCTATTTGTATGTCAATTATTTTATTCCTTTATCAATGCCCCATGTTTATATAAGTTTCCCCCCGTGTGACTGAATGTGTAACGTTGCTATTAATATTGACTGAGTGCCGCGCAATGGCTTACAGTCACCGCTTCGCGCTTTAGGCTTCGTTTACTTTAGTTAAGAATGCCATGCTTCGTTTGTCGTCTGCACTGGCCTCTGCTGGGTGGCCTGATACAAGCTTACTTGGCAAGGTGGCGAGGACAAGAGGGGCTGACAAAAGAGACCTCTCTGGAGCTCTAGTAAAGGGTATTATCTTCCTCAGGTAGCGAGGGTTGGTAGACAGGTAGGCCAGGGCCAGCGCAAGGCACGTGCGAAACGTGCGGCCGCACTGGGCGGCACTTTCCGAGGGGCGGCAAATCTGCCACTCCCGCTTTTTTTTTTTTTTTTTTTTTTTTTTTTTTTTTTTTTTTTTTTTTTTTTTTTTTTGGACAAACTCAACATTCATGCCCAAGAGGGGATGGGGGTATTCGAAACCAAACCTCGGAGGGAACGTCTTCGGGAACTGTGACATGGCGCCTCGACTACCTGCCGGCCGCCCCTGTTGAACGAGGGGAGGGAGTAGGACTACTTTCTTCCTCGCCACTGTGGCAGAACCGTCGTGTTTACGCCGGAGGAACAGAGAGGGGGAAGCAGTCTGGCGTACACGCAAAGACGCCAGTATTCATACACGAAATGTAATTTGGAAATTCGAATGCAATGCTCGATACTGCAGTTACATGTTAAGCCTGAAGCAATTTTGCTAATCCCTTCTATGGCAGTTTCCGAGTGTTTTACTCTTCCCGCATTATGGGAAAAATGGTTGAACAATACTACAGTCAAACATGTTCAACTCTTACAGTGGCTAGAAGTTTTCCGAATGGGTAAATACGCTGCGAGTAATTACAAGGGATAAAGACATTGGTAGTAAGTAAGGATTAAGTTGGGTTTCGATGTGTTTTTGAAAATTTTTGCTATCCGTTTCTGAGTGATAGTCGGACGTTTTGGTTTTTGAGCCATGAAACACCTATCTCCGCCTGTATGAATAACAATTAAACTCTGACCGCACTTTGACAATACTACTCGCGCACTAATATTTTTCCAACATTTATTTACTGTACAATGCGTGTGAATCCATGTTTCATCTAAGCAAACTACTGGTCGCTTTGATTCTGACGAAAACCTGAGAAAGTGTGGTCTTTTAGCAACAGTGCCCTTTCGTCCGCACAAAACAGAACGTTAATTTTGACACCTTCTAAAACGAAAATACAGAGACAGAACATTGCTTCTAAAGGTTTACTTGCTAGCTTTGAAGCTCATTTATGTTTGACAGTAGTTGTGCGGTTTTCGTAAAGTTCGTATTTCTTTCTATTGTTCGTAATACCATAGAAATTGCTGCGTGATTACACATTTATCCATATCATCGGTCACATAATTACTGTGAGCTTCTTGTTTGTTCTTCTTCTTGGGCGCTAGTCTAACCGTAGCCTCGCTGTACCTCGTCACGTGACCTAGTCCCTGGCACTGCAGCGTCACCACTTCGCCTTTCCAGGCAACAGGTACTGTGGCGTTCTCTACAACGACAACTACAGAATTCGTTTCGGTAGTTGGCCAAGGAAGTCAAGATTGGTCAGAAGCACCTGCATTGTGTTTCGTAAGAACAGAAGAATTGGTAGTCCGAATTTCTTGCAACTTGGGATGTAATAGGTAAGTGCTTTTCATATAATGTAC
Source organism: Locusta migratoria (assembly GCA_026315105.1). Classification (NCBI taxonomy): domain Eukaryota; kingdom Metazoa; phylum Arthropoda; class Insecta; order Orthoptera; family Acrididae; genus Locusta; species Locusta migratoria. Next base: position 129,235,557 of record CM048751.1, read on the forward strand.
AATCAGTATTGTTACTTCAAAAAAATGGCAAGTCGGAAAATTAGCATGCGTCGCCCAAATAGCTAGAATGAAAAGAAAGCGAAGAAAAGTGAAGTGATAAGGCCCTTATTCCATAGTCAGACACAAAAGATCTGACACATGGAAATTACGAAGATGTCTAAAGTCAGTTCTTTGAAATGAACAACTGCAGTGCAGTGAGTTAATGTATTTCGACTAGCATTAGTACCCGTCTATGCCCGGGTCTGTATTTATTGCATCATTATGTTACTCCATCTCCTTATTCTTCCTCTCTCCACTGTCTTCCGCCCCACTCTTTGCGTCTGTAGTAAATTCGGTCTGAAATTCAATTTCACGCTGCTCAGTTCTCATGACTTCATCTCCTGAACAGTGTATTCTACAGTAATATAAGATTTCAGACACATTTGGACATTTTTGTAAATTCACAAGGTTTATTCAAATCAGCTACATTTGTAATCAAGACGTTCTGTTATTCAAGAATTCAACTGAACATGGTTGCTGTACCACGTAAAAATGGAATGAGAAGATTTCTTCAATCAGGTTTGACTCCATTTTTGAGCTCGTGCTCAGCGACTGTTTTGTACAAATCTGTAGAGAATGTCACCAATCAGTCGCACGTTTTGTTTATATTTTCCAGATCTACATAGATTTCGTGCACAGTGTGGCTATTCTCAGTGCTATGAGTTATGTTTACATCCATACCATCATGCTGAACGTTACTGTCAACATGACGGTTTAGATGTAAGCACATATTTACAAGCCTTGAGACTGGCCACTCAGTGGCCGAAGCCTAGGTAGAGAAAAATAAAAACAAAAATTGCTACCGATGGCTGACATTTCCTACAGATTTGTTTCAATAAAATTCCACATTCGTTTTGTAAAAAAAAAAAAAAAAAAAAAAAAAAAAAAAAAAAAAAAAAAAAGGGGGTTGGGCGGCAATTTAGCAGTTCGCACGGAGCGGTACTTGGGCTTGCGCCGGCCCTGAGGTAGGCTCTGAACGCCCTCTGCATCGCTTTTAACGCGTCCTACATCCGGTGCATGGAGGAGAAGGCATTTGGCGTGGCCAAATTTGCCGCTATCGCCGAAGTGAGTATATCGTCGAATCATGCTGAGGGGATGGCATATGAGTGATAGTTGTTGAGTAATTCTTTCGCCGCTGCTATCAAGTGTTGTCACAAGAGTAATGTGTCGCAAGCCTGCACGTGTCTGTGAGTAAATGAATGTGCTTTCCTTTATCCATTGTGAATTTGCAACTTTCCTCCCACGTTACCTACATATTCATAAAGGGCAGAAACAATTTTATTATGGGCAGTAATATTATGATTTAATTCACTTTTTTACAGTGTCTGTGCTTTATTGTGCTTAATTTGGTCTCCCCATATTTATTTGCTTGTTCATTTTATTGAATAGATAATGATTTAGAGTATCAAACCCCTGTTTTATAAATTCATGATCCCTGTCCCACGTTTAATTATCTATTCTTTTTTTAATATTAATTTTGTGTTTGTTAAAACGTTGGCTGCTACCTTATGGAGTGAGCAGTTAGATAAATTTCCATTGTACAAGTACTCTGACCACTCGGAAAGTAATTTAGAGCAGCAGTGAGCGTTTTATCTTGCATTTGCAGATCTCTGCTGCCCGAGATCCTGCATAGAAAATTTAACAAGCTGCTTTCAACACTTACAAGACCTGGGAGAAATTGACCTCCAGCCCTGGCATATGTTCAGACTCCCGTCGTCTGTTGTGGAAATCAGATAATGGATATTGAACCACTGACTTAGGAGAAGACTTAAGGACCTTAGTAGGCCCCGAAAAGTCGGCCTGAAGAGACACAAATATATGGTACACCCAAAATGCAGCCTTATCTTACTCATGATGGTGGATCACCTATGGTGGTGGTCCTTCGCCGCAACGCACACACATTGTAAAATAGAGCGAGAGGGGGGGAGGAGGGAGAGAGAGAGTCTGCGCGAATAAGAAAAGTGTTATCCGCATCCGCAGATCTTCGAGTTTTGAATAGATAATAGTAATAGATAGCAGTATTTAAAACCAATGTATGTAATGATATAATTGTTGTTAGTTTCATTTCTGAGACAACTTAACTACTTTTGACTTCTCGAATCATGCTAACTTTTGTTCCTACCCAAAACAGGATATTCCAAACAGGAAAACATTGGCGCTCCGGACACACACAGTAGCGCTTCGGAGCCCGTGTGGTCGGAGCACTACGTCAGCTGTTTAATACAGGCCTCTTCTTAAATTTCAGTGGTTACAACTGATCGGCATAGATATTTACGTTAAAAAAGAAAAGAAACGGTTCTTTCTGAGTTTGACAAAAGAATACTTTATTTTCCCACATAAACGCACAAGAGGTTCTGTTACACAAAGCAAAACACGTCATTTCAAATGTTCAAACTTCCGTCTTCTTCAAATTGGTAACTGCCAGCAAAAAGAGACAATGTTGGCTGCCGCTACGGCCAGCCTATACACTCTAATATTGTGTACCTTCCTCATTCCGATACTTTGACTGTACACCGTATCTGATTATGAAAGTTGTTATAAAATGCTATTGTCAATCTTTATCACTTCCGTCACCATTTATTGAATACATAAACATGAATGCTTGTATGTTTGTTCGTATTTTATGCCGGGCTGTACCGTTCATTAGGTTGCGATGAAACAGTGTAAGAATATACTTTTTTTGACGCATAACAGCCCACTATATCGTTGATCTTTTCCTTGCCATCAAATAAGTATCCAATTCTTTTTTTTTTCCAAATTGACGACTTCCGCTCTACCTGGTCCCTGCAAGGATTCCAAGAATAATTCAGCTAACATTCGACAGACGTACTGGGCAGATGCCTCGCTCTTTAACCGTATATAACCCGCGGATATCAGCGCAGACCTCTGTATATAGGAAATCGCATCTACATCTACATAGATACTCTGCAAATCACATTTCAGTGCCTGGCAGAGGGTTCATTAACCACTTTCATAACCTTTCTCTACCGTTCCATTCTTTAACAGCGCGCGGGAAGAAAGAACACCTAAATCGTTCCGATTTCGGTATGATTTCTCTTATTTTATTGACATGGCCATGACTCACTATATAGGTGAGTGCTAGCAAAATATTTTGGTATTCAGAAGTAAGGATTATGATATGAAGATCACCATCTCCAAAACGAAAGTAATGTCTGTGGGAAAGAGATTCAAACAGATTGAGTGGCAAATAGGAGGAACAAAGTTAGAACAGGTAGACAGTTTCAAGTACCTGGGATGTATTTTCTCACAGGATGGCAACATATCGAAAGAACTGGAACCGAGGTGCAGCAAAGCTAATGCAGTGAGTGCTCAGCTGAGATCTACTCTCTTCTGCAAGAAGGAAGTAAGTACCAAGACTAAGTTTGCGGTGCACCGCTCTATCTTTCGACCAACTTTGTTGTATGGAAGTTGGGTGGATACAGGTTACCTTATTCATAAGATAGAGGTTACAGATATGAAAGTAGCAAGAATGATTGCAGGTACCAATAGATGGGAACAATGGCAGGAGGGTGTCCATAATGAGGAAATCAAAGAAAAGCTGGGAATGAACACCACAAATGAAGAGCGAACAGACTGAGATGGTGGGGTCATGTTATACGCACGAGAGAAGCAAGGTTACCTAAGAGACTCACCAGCACGTCAGTGGAGGGTAAGAGGAGTCGAGGTAGACCAAGAAGAAAGTACTTAGATTCGGTGCAGAATGATTTTGAAGTAAAAGGCATAACATAAGACGAGGCATCAATGTTAGCACTCAATAGGGGATCATGGAGGAATTTTATTAGAGGTACTATACTCCAGACTGAACGCTGAAAGGCATAATCAGTCTCTAATGATGATGATGATGATTCAGAAGTAAAAGTCGATGATTGAAATTTCGCAAATAGATCTCGCCGAAACAAATAACGTCGTTCTTTTAATGATTTACACCTCAAATCGTGCAACATTTCAGTGACGCTTTCCCCCCTGTAACGTGATAAAACAAAACTAACTGCCCTTCTCTGAACCTTCTCAATGTCTTACGTCAGTCCTACCTGGTGAGGGTCCCACACCGGGCAACAGTACTCCAGGAGAGGACGCATAGTTGTAGGCGGTCTGTTTGGTGGAGCTGCTGCATCTTCGAAGCGTTCTTCCAATGAAACGTAACCTTTGGTTCGCCTACCCCACAATATTTTCTGTGTGTTCTCTCCAGTCTAAGTTGTTCGTAATTGTAACTCCTAGGTATTGGTAGAATTTACGACCTTAAGGTTTGACTGATTTATCGTGTAATTGAAGTTCAGAGGATTTCTTTAAGTGGTCATGTGTATTACTTCACACTTGTGTTAATTGCCAATTTTCGCACCATGTAGAAATTTTGTCTAAATCGCTTTGCAGTTGCTTTGGATCCTCTGTTGACTTCACTAACAGCATCATCCGCGTACAGTCTAAGGGAGCTATTCAGCTTGTCTCCTAAGTCGTTTATAAAGAAAAGGAATAGTAGTGGACCTGTAACGCTTCCCTGGGGATCGCCAGATATCCTTTCTGTTTTAGTCAATTACTACGAACTGTGACCTTTCTGATATGGAATAGTGAATGCAATCGCACAATGGGGCGATATTTCATAAGCATGCAATGTAATTAAAGCCGCTAGTAAGGTACAGTGTCAAAAGATTTTCGGAAATCCAGAAATATGTAATAGATGTGAGATAGATCGTTGCGGCCTGTCGCTCGTACTGCAGGGCGCTTAACACTACTCAGGAAAAGCAAACTGAGTAGCCGGGTGTCGATGAACCTCTACATGACACATATTAGACCTATGATGACGTACGGTGCTCCGTGCTGGGTATACGCGGCGCCAACACGGCTGCGCCGCCTGCGGCTCATACAGAACGAGGTACTACGCATCATAAGCAACGCTCCATGATACACACGCACCGTGGATCTTCACAATGAATATCGCCTAGAGCGGCTCTCGGTGGTATTAAAAAAACTCACCACACGACTGTACAAAAACTCGAGACACTCGAGCAATCCCTTCATTCTACGCATGGGGAACTACGATCACAACCATAGGTGAAACATAAACGACCCCAACACTTCTCCTCGGAGACTAACCACCTACGGTCATAGGGACCACCAACTCGCAAACACGTTGAATATGGCGAACCCCTGCAGAACAGCAAATTGACTGGTAATACCAGCTGAGCTCACAGCCGACCAACAGGAAACCATATTCAGCGCTTAAACACAAATAAACCTACACAGTCCCACATATTTAGCCAGTTCTATGACCGAACTGTCTAACTATAATGACAAACTTGGCTATGTTCACAGGTATTCTGCTGCCGCTGACTCAGGAGGCATCATTGGAGCTCAGCTGCAGCAGAACCTCGCTTCAACCGGACTGATTCTTTATGACAAACCTAGCAAAGTTAAGTTACTAACATTACCAAACCTTACATGATCTGTCGCAGATAGCATACCGCTACTGCCCTTAAAACCTACCCCACTGTCGCAGAGGTTTTTTTTTTCCCTTGGCTCTTGCCTTGGCACTTTTTTTTCTCTGCCCTTACATACCATTACCCTTCGTATACCTTTAGACCAACACTATCTCCAGATGCACCGTATTAATGGGTGATGGTGCCCACACGTACGGATAACATCACGGCTCCCACATCCCGTGATCCACCTTAGCAAACTAACCAAATTACGGAGGTGACAGTAGAACTTTTGTGATGGTCACCACGTTGGTGTGAACGTGGAGAGGCCCCATCCTTTGCCAAACTACTCGTAAGAGGCTCCTCTCGCTAAGGGTAGATTTGTTGGAAGCGCATTTAGACTGCGTGTGTTCCAGTGGCGGCTCCTGCATACGTTTGCAGGTTTGCGCTACCCCCAGGAATAACAATATTCTTAAACTCCATTTACTGTTAGAGATTCTATGAAATGGGAGAAGTAGTACTCCATTTATCTCTTTCGAAACGACCGGGCTGTCCCGAGTGGACCGAACTTCGCCGACAGCAGTTGGGTTTGCAGCCGGCCTGCAAACGCCGACTACGGTGTCTCAGGGGGTGTGCGGGGTGCGGGGGCGACGCTTGGCAACAGTGTTCCCCTATAGGCGCCTTGAGTGTATAAACACCCCGCCCGAGCCATCCTGTCAGCCGCAGAAACAGAGTCCCAACTCTCCCGAAGACAACCGGAGTTTAAAAAAAGCGGGCTTTTCGCGCCTTCTTAGTTCTTTCCAGTTCACGTGTAGCTGCGAGCGAAGTAACTGTGCGTTGTGTCCGTTGTTTAGCGTGTTTTATTGTTAATTTTGAGCCTCAAGGAACAGGTGAAGTAATGAATCAGGTAATTTCCTTGCTTTCTGAACCCTTCAATTTACGCAGGTTTGAAGAGACATTATAAATCAAGAGGCTAGGTAGACCGAGACCGATTCCAAGTTTGATAATTTCACAGACAGTTAAAACGAAAATTCGTCATTTTTTTTTTCCGAGTGATTGTTTCTGATCCATATACATGGATATCTTGAATTAATAGCATTTTTTTTCCGAATGCATTGAGCTGCCACAATGGAGAGGTCGAACTCTTTATTGGTGAAAAAGTGCACTACCATCTTTTCTGGTCACCAGCCGCCACCGGTGTGTTGGCCGCTGTGCGCGGCACGAGCAGCGAGGTGGTTTCGTAAGGGCGGCCGGTGGAGCAGCGGCGCCGTGGGAGCCGCGAGCGACCTACTTGCTGCAGCGGCCGGCGGGAGCACGGGCGACCTCAGCTCGCCAGGACCGCCGCATTCCTGGACAGGACGGAGGTGCCTGCCGTTACCTGCGCCTGCACCTGAATGGAGACCGCGGCGCGGCAGCTGCTCGTGCGTGCAGGCGTCTCTTTCATCTGTTATGTCGTTTACTCTCCGAAGGGGCGGCGTGGTAGCGGATAAAATACCGTCCGATAAGGAACTGGGGGAATACCAAGGAGGCTCCAGACCTTGTATGGGCTGTGCGAATAATTATTCTGAAATTAACCATGTATTATTATTCCATACGACAAAAGTTTGAAGAACCACAAGAGGTCTAAAGCAGATGGCAAGAATATACAGAGTGTCCCAGCTATCTTGTCCACCCAAAATATCTCTGGAATAATAACAGCTATTGGAAAACTTTAACCGGTATGAATGTACGGCTAGGGCCCATGAATGTACATATTTGGAAACATTCTCTCTCTCTCTCTCTTTTTTTTTTTTTTTTTTTTAATGGACACCCTATATTTTTTCTTCGGCAGTCCATAGCATGACAAATCACATAAACAATGGCGTTGATTGCATCGCAATATTCCAATTACATCCCGAGAGACTGCTACGCGAAGTTGACGCTTGAAAAACACGAAATGCACTGCTAGCGCACGTCCTGAGGCTCAGGCGTGAACCACATGCTGCCCATAATCGCGATGTGATTGACATGCGTGATCGCACTTCCATACTTACCAAGAGGTCCGAAACGATTACGCATGTCAATCACATCGCGATTACGGGCAGCATGGGGTTCACGCCTGAGCCTCAGGACGTGCACTTCCATACTTACCAAGAGGTCCGAAACGATTACTGTCCATTCCGGTCAACTGCTCTTCCAGGTCCTTTTCCTCTGACAGGAGTACAATGTCATTGATACAACACAATGGTTTTATCTTTTCACCCTGAACTTCAATTCCTTCTCCAAATTTCACCTTGCTTTCCTTCACTGCTTGCTCAACGTACAAATTGAATAACATTGGAGAGAGAGAGACTACAACCCTGTCTTACACCCTTCCCAACCACTGCGCGGCTCTTATGCCCTTCAACTGTAATAACTGCTGATTGATTTTTGCACAAGTTGTAAATAACCTCCCATTCCCTATATGTTACCCCTGCAGACTTCAGAATCTGAAAGAGTGTATTCCAGTCTACATTGATAAACGCTTTCTCTAAATCTACAAAAGGTAGAAATGTAGGCTTGCCTTTCCTAATCTATCTCCTAAGGTAAGTCGTAAGGTGAGTATGGGAAAGAGCAATAGTTTTTCGTGTTCTCACACAATGGCCTCTGTTATTTGGCCAGCCCAGTTTCAACGGGAAGACAGAATTTGCGAAGTTTTGAACAACCCCAGTGGTGCGAAGGCTAAGGGGATCTCACACGTTCAATACGCACAATAATATAATCCTACAATCCTGTCGGATCTTGAGAAAGTGTCTGCTTCAATCACAGAAGAAGAAAGACTAAGAAATACGAAATGGAGAAAATGTGTTCGTCAGTTGTTATAGAAAACAAATGACTTTTCGCATGTAAAGCTGCTGACGGCAATCCGAACCAGTGACCCGAAAGATTTCTTGAATCATTTTCGAATGAGTCCAGAATCATACAAGAAATACTTATGATGATACAAAATCGAAAAACAACAAACAGTTATTAAACTGGTAATTCCTGATGATAAAAGATTAGGTGTAACGTTACGATTTTTAACTATGGGAAAGTTATTTGAATGTTCAGAGTTCTGTGCAGTTATGTCCGCTAACACGATTAGTATAACTGTCACTGAAACCTGCGAAGCAAATACGTCTGCTCTGCAAAGGAATGTATTTTCTTATTAACGTCGTATATTTTTCCTTCCGGTTACTGCAGATGATAAATTTCAAGCAGTTGCTGATAACTGTCAAGTTTCTTGCATGTATCCATGGAATGAACTGATCTCTGATTCCATAGACATATATTGGTCCAATAACATTCGATAAACTATACCATTAATTGTTTATTCATGTTTCTTGCCCGATACCGCTTCAAAGCGCAGCGAGATAGGATCGGCGATTGTAAACACTAAAAACCAGTAGTTCTGCGATAGTCTCCAACACCCTGCGGCTGTTTCGCAAAATACTGTAAACATCTGAGAAGCGGACTTTGTCAAACCGGTAAAGATTTCTGAGCCCATCAGCACGGCTCTGTCAATATTTAAGGCTCTGACAATTAAAGCTTATACGATATAAGGTTGTTTTCAAGTGGCGGCATTCAGCCGCAAAGTATTTAAGAAAATCATTCTTGCTGGAACAGATCCATAATATTTTTATTTGATAGACTCTACTACGTGGGAAAAAGTACTTACGTCACAGCTGTGTGGTACTACACAATCTCAGCCGCGGCAGAATAGCCGTGCGCACTGAGGCGCCTGCCTGCGGTGCACTCGGCCGTTCGCCGTCGGAAGTTCGAGTTCTCTCTCGGGCATGGGTGTTTGTGTTATCTTTAGCATAAGTTGCTTCAAGTTCTGTGCTTCCCATCCTGAAGGAACGCCTGGGCATGCGAAAAATTGCATCCCGGTGGGTTCCGCATGAATTAGCGTAACAAAAATCGATGCGTGACGGCGCTGCTCAGACGCACTTGGAGCGCTTTGGGCGCAAACGAGAGACTTTCTTACGCCGTATAGTAACACTGTATGAGACATGGGCCACATAGTAAGAGCCAAACTTAAACGCCAATCCAACGAATGGCGTCATTATGGGTCGCCGCGAAAGTCGTAAGTGCGTGATAGTTATTGTGATTCTCGTGTACGACTGTGATGGTGTTATCTTAAAGAATTACGTTTCTCCACGGCAGACCGTAAATGAACAGTATTACTGTTCGTTGTTGAAGCATGACCTGCGACCAGCTTTGCGAAAGAATCGGAAACACTTTCTGTGCAACCCACCAATCATTTTGCACGACAATGCGCGGCGGCATACAGCGCAAGTTGTGGTTACTCTGTTCGGTCGATGGGACCGGGAAGTACTGTACCATACACCATATTCTCCGGACTAGGACTTCGATTTTATTCCAAAGATAAAGGAACCACTTCGTGGCATTCGATTCAGAACTGTTCCAGAGATTAAACAGGCAGTAGACCTCTCCATTCGCACCAACAGCAGAACAGGCTCCGCTACCGGTATACTACGCCGTCTACATCTACATCTACATCTACATGGGATACTCTGCAAATCACATTTAAGTGCCTGGCAGAGGGTTCATCGAACCACAATTATACTATTTATCTCCCATTCCATTCTCGAATAGCGCGCGGGAAGAAAGAACACCTGAATCTCTCTGTTCGAGCTCTGATTTCTCTTATTTTATTCTGATGATCATTTCTACCTATGTAAGTGGGAGTCAACAATATATTTTCGCATTCGGAGGAGAATGTTGGCGATTGGAGTTTCGCAAGTAACCCACGCCTCAGCGATAAGCGCCGTTATTCTAATGATTCCCATCCCAGATCCTGTATTATTTCCGTAACGCTGTCTCCCCTGTATCGTGACAATACAAAACGAGCTGCCCTTCTTTGGACTCTCTCGATGTCCTCCGTCATGCCCACCTGATAAGGATCCCACACTGGGCTGCAATACTCCAAAAATGGACGGACAAGCGCAGTGTATGCAGTTTCTTTAGTAGTTCTGTTGCATCTTTTAAGGATTCTGCCAATAAAACGCAGTCTCTGGTTCGCCTTTCCCACGATATTATCTACGTGTTCTTTCCAGTTTAAGTCTGAAGTAATAGTCCACATCGCTGGCAACGGGTTCTGCACAACGCTGGTGACTATTTTGAAGGGCAGTAACAGCTGCAAATATTTAACGCTTTTGTATCGTTTGTGAATAAATAGTCGCCACTGTTTTAAGTTCTAACCCTCGTATAAAACTTGACATTTTATTTCAGACTATTTGCGTCATCTGTAATATAAAGCCGGCCGCGGTGGCCGAGGGCACTGAGGCGCTCCAGTCACGGTAAGCACGGCCACTACGGTCGGGGGTTCGCATCCCCCCTCGGGCATGGATATTTGTGCCGTCCTTAGTCTTAGCTAGTTCATAAGTAGTTTGTAAGCTTAGGGACTGATGACCCCGTAGTTAAGTCCCATAAGTTCTACAAACATTTGAACATTTGTAATATAAAGTTTTTACATTTAGAGGACTTTTGAGAACGAACTTCATTTGTAATTACTTTATTTAAGTAATAATAATAAAATGTTGCACCCATGGCTGTGTGGAGCGGCGCAGGAGCTGCGAGTCCTAAGGCCCTGTCACTGCTGGAGGCAGCGAGCTGTGCTCTGCTGCACTTACATAGCACGAGCTGCGCCATCTCCACCCATCATTACCAGCCAATGGAATGACTACTTACTTAAGACATGTAGAAATGCTTGCATCTTAACAAAAATTTATTCTATTGTCATTACAAGCAGTGCACGTAACTATTGTCATGGTTCCGATAAATAAATTAAAACGCAAAATATTAAAACAAAAACAAAAGTTCTACATCACTGCCTTCTACAGGAGGATCTGCGTACCCCTAATGCTGCTAGGTACTTGCCAACAAGCTCCTATCGATATTTTAAAGATATTTAATAGATGGTTCTGAAGTATTACATGCCAGTATTACTGGCAACAAATATGTTGCTTTTTATGTATATAAATCGACGTAGAAAACATTAGAATAGCTTACATAGCCTTCAGGAAGGATATGTTCATTGTTTGTTAATCAGAATTTAAGTTACTGATTTCTTACCAATATCTGACGAGGAACAGAACCAGTAATGAAAGTCTTAATTCTGTTGCACAGTGTAATCAAGTTGTCTATTTTAAATTATCATATATGAATGTTGTGTTTAATGATAGAATCCTGGGAATATTATATATTTGTGATAGTGAAGCAGTTAGATATTGAGACGGAAGATATTGAGAAGGTTTGAGAAGGGCAGCTCGTTTTGTTTTATCACGTTACGGGGGGGATAGCGTCACGGAAATGTTGCACGAATTGGCGTGGAAATCATTAAAAGAAAGACGTTATTCATTGCAGCGTGATCAGTTTGCGAAGTTTCAATCACCGACTTTTACTTATGAATGTGAAAATATTTTGCTAACACCCACTTACTTAGGGAGACATGACCATCCCAATAAAATAAGAGAAATCAGATCGAAAACGGAACGATTTAGGTGTTCTTTCTTCCCGCGCGCTATTAGAGAATGGAACGGTAGAGAAAAGTTATGAAAGTGGTTAATGAACCCTCTGCCAGGCACTTAAATGTGATTTGCAGAGTATCTATGTAGATGTAGATGTAGATACAATTCAAAGGACGTCCAAAAAAATATTTATCATTCAAATGGCGTCTGAGTGTAATGTCATCTTCTTCTGATATATAAAGCAGAGTGTCCGTATGTTTGTGTGTACGTATTGCATACAAATCTACAATTTTGTTCCAAGCTTTTTCAAATTATGTACATGTAACCTCCAATCCACGAGGGCGGTCGCTGTAAGTGTAAGAATTATGTGCAACACGTAGTTCACGAGATATGACGTCATAAACAAAAAGATGCGCGGGAAGCTCCTGCATTAAGCGAGAATGTTGCTCATTTTCTCCTAAATCACTGGACCGATTTCAAACAAATTTGGTACACATAGTCCGTACCCTGAAGTAACAATGCTGTTGGGGTAAGAACCACATACGACACGTGATTCGGGAGATACGACGTCGTAAACAATATAGTTGCAAGAAACTGACAGATTATTCACACACTGTATGAGAATAACAGTACTTATCGCCTTCAACCAACTTCAAACATAATTTCAAACCTTTATTGAACTTTTTCTCGCTGACAACGATAGCAAAATGATGTACGGAAAAAAGTTTCTCGCTTACTCTTTTTCCGCTGTTCACGCAGTAAAACTACGGCATTCAGTAAAAAGTTGCAGTTTATAATTTTTACAATGTATATTGAACTCGCAGGAAATTTTACATACAGTATGCACACATACAGCTGAATGTACCTTCGAAATTTTATCACAGTACGACACGTTGCTCATGGGATAAGAGGACATAAACAGTAACGATAATGGAAAACCGCACCATCACGCATCAGGTTTCAATCTACTACTTCGTTACTGTGAACTGTATTCGCAACAGATTTTACAGACGTATACCACTTATACAGATGAATATATACCTCAAAATTATACAATTGCGCAACATATCTATATCTATAAATGTGAATGTCTGTTCATTGTACGTTTATCACGTCTCAACCACAAGACATAAAGAGCTAAAAATTTGTACAGTTACTAATGTCTACCCGGGGAAGGCTTTAGGCACGGTTTTATGGCGATCGGATAACTATTTATCGATATATATTAATGCGACTGTCTGTTCAGTGTACGCTTATCACGTCCAAACGACAAGACGCAGAGACATAAATATTTGTACAGTTACTAATTTATATCTGAGGAAGATTTTAGGCACGGTTTTATAGCGATCTGATAGATATTTAGTAATTTGAAGAATATAACGCGAAATGGGGAACAATAATGATTCTTTGAAAATTATATTTACACTTTGAACGTGGTTTTATTGGTTGCATTGTTGCTTGAGGGTTGATAATGATAAAAGGGTGGAGTATATTCGGATGGAAAGTTACCGGTGTATATAAAATTCTACGTGTGTGTGTGTTAATATTTCGCTCTGCAGCGAAAACTACGGAACGCAAACGAATGGTGTGTGTGTAATTGTTGTCCGAAGTCTCCCGTTGTACACCCTAGCAGTTCCATGCCGACAGCTATAAGGGGGTGGAAGATATGGTGGCTGAAAGTTGTCAAATTATTTTAAAAAATCGGACTGAAGGCCAGCGATGACGTTTGCGACTCTATAGCAAGGAGGTTACGTACAGCGAAACATGATGCCACTGACCATATCTTTGGTCTATGCGTGCTACAATGGCTTCAGCTCTTTCTTTGTAAGGATAAGCAAACGAAATAGGAATTATAAGAATAAATAAATAAAGCAGTAAAAAAGAAATTTCTTTAAATACATCTCTTTTTAAAAAAAATCGATTTTTACATTTCGCGCATTACAACAAGTGATTCATCTGTGATATTATTACAATCATTATTGTTGAATTTCGTGATTGGATTCTTGTAAACGGGTGCATTTGTACCTGTGATTTCTTATATATTCTCTGATAAATGTAACATGTTTTTAGAAAAAATCGCACCGACGTGTTTTACGGCCCACTTTAGATTTGTAGCTTTATAAGTTTTGCAATCATTTTGGACCAAAATAATAATAAATTAATTAATAAGAAACCCTTTTAGGAAAAAAATAATTTAGGTAGTGGCTGGTTTCTAACCACCGTCCTTTCGCATCACAGTGCAGCATCTTGCCCACTATGCAACGGCTATAAATCAACAGGGGTTCTTTAATCTCATACTATTGATGGTCGTTGTAAACAGATGTTAATGTGGCATTTGTAGACATTACAGTGTCATTTATCGTACGAAGAACAATGTGTTTTTGTTAATTCCTCAGTGTGCCATTGCTTTGAAATGACAACGAGTAAGTTACAATAAGAACATCGTCAAATACGCGAGGAATGTCACATGACATCTCCGAACGGCTGGTTTTCGTTAATTCAATGGAGGGTGTCAAATCTCCGTTATTTTTGCAAATATGTCTCAAACGATACGAGATATGAAAAAAAAACATAAGGGAGATTAGTTGTAGAGAATTTTCTCCGCTACCAATTAGGTTATTCAATTTTCGTGTCAGATGAACGGTTCGTTTGCAGTTAGAATTATATTACAAACGACTTTTTTTGGCTTTACTGCCGTATTTTTTGTCCGAAAAATTTGAAAAAGGGAGGTTCTGGTCTCTGGCGACCTACACTCATGTTTGTAAAATTTGGTGCTGATCGGTTGTACGGTTCGTCTTAAAAACAGGGAACACGTTACGGACAGACAGACAGACATACATCCCAAAATCGCCGTTATTTTTGCAAATATCTTTGAAACGCTACGAGATATGAAAAAAACATAACAGAGCAAAGTTGTAGAGAATTTTCTCCACAAAAAATTCGGTTATTCAATTTCCGTGTCAGATGAATATTTAAGTCGTTATGTTCGTTTAAATTTCGAGCTGTCAAAAGACGATCGCAAAGGCCCACTTTTAGTAACCTAAAGTGGGCCAAAAAGGAGATGGACAGAGAGAGTGAGTGGATAGGAAAAGTACTAACTCAAGGTTCGAATAAATAAATAAATAAATACCCGGGCAACGCCGGGTTTTCAGCTAGTAATTCAATAAATATGAGATCATCTATCCAAGACAGCCCTATTCCTTATATTATATTCTCCTGTAAAAATTATATGGTTTCGGTAAAAGAGGATGGACAGAGAGAAAAGGGATAAGAGCACTAACTCATGGCTCGAATAAATAAATAAATATCAGGGAAACGCCTGGTATTCAGCTAGTATACAAATAAAATAATAATTATGAATTAAGAATAAAAATTAAGGAGTAAAATGGATCCAAGAATATCGGTGCCATTAAATTGACTGAAGTTTACTTTTAAACGTGATGTATATGCATGATTCTTAATTATCAGCAAGAAGAATTACTCCCTCCAAACAGGCCCGTAGTTTCAATAATGAGATTTTTGTACAACGTGTTACCAAAAATTCAAATGTTTGTACAGCTTATGGTACTTAACTACAGGGTCATCAGTCCCTAAACTAACAAACTACTTATGAACTAGCTAACACTAAGGACGGCACAAATATCCATGACCGAGGGGGAATTCAAACCTCCGACCGTAGTGGCCGTGCAGACCGTGAATGGCGCGCCTCGGTCCCCTCGGCCACCGCGGCCGGCAACGTGTTACCTCCGAAATTAATTTGACCGTGATGTTTCAGGTCCTGCTCGCTGTGTCCAGTAGCTTAATTCGTTGCCCTGACAGTTCCTACAGCTTTCCGCCACTAATTTCGCAGCCAGGGGGTCGTGGCATGAAGCTCCGTCTGGCTGTTGCTTCCCGTGCTTGGGAACGCCGCTGCCGGAGATGACGTCGGCGTGCAGGGAATGCAGACCCGGAGCTGAGGTCCCAAAGCGCGACCTCTGAGCCCCATCACCACGCCAGCACCTGGCGTCACCACCTTGCGTGTGCGCTGTTGCGTATCACAGCGCACGCAGCTTTCTGATACATCTGGAATACGACCAACAAATTGTATTCCTTCAGTAAAAAACCGTCTTGATTGCAAATTGTTTTATTAATTATTGACGCGTTTCGCCCTTTAGCACGGCATCTTCAGATTATAATGCGCTCTCCGTGATGTGACACCGTTAGTTGTTTTGCGATGTTTCTATTTTTCTGGAATTTTTGGATTTGCTTGCACCCTTAATAGAAGCGATGATCTCTGATGACACAAGATAAGCCCATGTTTACAATTGCGCTCACGGGCGTGGTGTGCTGTTCCGCCGACTTGTACAGTTAATCTGTACACCATGGACTGGAAAACCTTTTACCAACAATTTGTGTTCACAGCTGAATGTCGACCTACGGACAGAATGTTACGCGTTTCGCAACAATGGTAAACACAGACAGCGACGTGAGTCTCAGAGATGTTTTTCTTATTTCCTCCTGCGGCAATCTCTTCACTTCACAGTAGCAATTTCATCCTAAATCATCAGTTATTTGCTGGATGTGTTCCAATTTTTTCTGTCCCTTACAGTTGAACCCTCCACAGTTCTCTCTAGTACCTTGTAAGATATTCAAATGTTTGTTAAGCTTAAGGGACTTAACTGCGGGTTCATCAGTTCCTAAACTTACAAACTACTTATGAACTCAAAATATCCACGGGTGTACTGCCGGGCACTACCCGTGGATATTTTGATTATCAAATACGCCGGGAGAAACTGAAGAATTACTTATGAACTACCTTATACTAAAGGCGACACAAAAATCCATGCCCGAGGGGACATTCGATCCCCCGACCGTAACGGCCGTGCAGACTGACTGACGCTCCGCAGACCGCTCGGCCTCTGCGGCCGGTACCTTGTAAGATATTCCCGCACGTCTTCACACGTTTCCTATCACACTGCCCATTCTTCTTGTCACTGTTTTCCTCATGTTCGAATCTGTAAATATTCGTAGTGTCATCAGTTCACCTAAGTTACAACTTTCTTCTACAGCCTCACATTCTCAAATAGTGGCTGGTACTAAGCTATTGTTTCCGATGTCCCCGCTTCTTCTGTCAGGAGTTATTTCTCTTCCTTGTGTTCGAATCTGTAAATATTCGTAGTGTCATCAGTTCACCTAAGTTACAACTTTCTTTTACAGCCTCACATTCTCAAATAGTGGCTGGTACTAAGCTATTGTTTCCGATGTCCCCGCTTCTTCTGTCAGGAGTTATTTCTCTTCCAAGGTAGCGGAATTCCTTTGTCTCCTTCGTAATCACCAATTTTGATGTTACGATTTTCGTTACTTTCCTTTCTGCTACATAACATTTCACTAGGCTTCTTTTTTTATTTAATTATTCATTTATTTTTATTTATTTTCACTAACGATACCAATGTCATCAGCTAATATTAACACTGATATTCTGTCACCTTGAATTTTTTTGATTCCGCTTTTATTATAATATAAGGAGAAAATGCCATATATACATGCAAGACGACCGGGTTCGACACTCAAGGGTGCCATCTTATTACCAGGGCCGTTTTTTATCCTCTACAAAAAAAAGACCTCTAAAGTACTGACTGTTCTAATACAAGTCATTATAAAAAATAAAAATAAAATATCTTTTTTTTGTAGAGGATAAAAAATGCCCCTGGTGATACAGAAGTACTTGAAAATGGTGGCATAGCTTCACTGAAACTAGTTGTACAAAATAAAGAAATGTTATAAGTAATATAGCGACTGTGGCACATAAGTACATTGTTTAAATGTCTTCATTAAAAAAATTAAATTTCTTTATTTCCGTCATTGTAATTTTGATGTATAGATTGAACAGCAAGGTCGAAATATTGCTTCACATTGTTACACCCTTTTCAATGCAAACCTTTTTTTCTTAGTCTTAAATTTTTTCTATCTAGGTTGTTGTTCAAACTGCATAATAGCCATTTGTACCTACAGCTCCTATTTTCCCTGGAATTTCGAACCCGTTACATCATTTTACATCGTCATGAGCCACATTGTTCTTACACTGCAAATCCTATGAAATCGTCTTGTTTTTATTAAGCCTTGCTTCCATTATGAAGTGCAATATTAGGACTGCCTCTTTCGAATAACCAAACTCATACTCAAGTATTTTCTTATGAACTCTTCTGCATATGTGCCTAGAAATATAGTCAGTGATCTTTGTTGAGGACATTAGAGAATTAGCAGGAGATTTATTAAGAAGCTAAGGAATGGTAAGGGTGCCATTAGATGGTCAAATACATCAAGGAATACATGTAATTACAGACTGCGATGGAGGAATTGAAAAGCAAGGCAGAAAACCACATCACACTAGCATTGAAATTTAACAAAAAATGGAATGGGTGACTTCTGATGAGGAGAGAAGGGCAAATCAGAAAGAATGAAATAGTACTGGCCCAACATAGAACAGATGAATCTAATTAAGAGAATTGACTACAGTGGTTTGTCATCAACAAAAACATACAAAATTTTTAGTAATTGTAAATACACAACTATACTTATTATAGAGGAAGTTTCTAAGAAATTATCTCATCAGTTTAATATTGCAATTGAAGTACATTTCCATTAATAAAACCTTTCATCTGATTTGTTGTTGGTTTTGTTTTTAAATCGGTTTACTATCATATTGGACTTAGTCATTAATTCATATTATACATACAGGTAAAAAAACTGTGTAGGTACGTACCTAACTAAAATACATTTAAATTTGAATATTTGGATGACTTTGCACAAAAGGTCTCGTAGGATTTCAGCGCTACAATTATTTTGACGATTTAATTGGTGTCTATCCATGGGGGGAGAGGAATCAAATTTTAAGATTCAGGAACTCGTTTTTACGCACAATTTAATGCTATACAATATTTTGAATTCAGAGTTACAGGCATTGGAACGTTAGAATAACCTACTTGGTAAAAAGAATGCCAATTTTTGACGATCGATTGTGGCAAACGGCTGAACTGATTTTAACTTGTAAGTAGGACATTCCACGCAAAATTTTATGCTCTTTCAGTTTGGTATTCTCAAACATTTCTGTAGAATTCATCTTTTACTAGTTATGGGAGAAAAAGTGAAAAAATTTAAAAGAATTTGATGTTTTTATCCAGAAGCCAGAAACAGTCGCAAACTCATATTACTCTTATTTTGGAAGCCTAACATCCATTAACATTATCTCCAACTTATGATTATTTTTTTAGCCACCAAAAGTCTCATTTGCCTTGGATGTCTTCTAGATCAATTTCCCTGTCAGGTGATCTTACAACTTTTCACTAAAAGGAGGGAATATTGTAATTCCCATTGCATTCTTCATGTTGCCACAAATGTGTTTAATTTTTCCCAATCTAATTTTGTCTTTTCTATATACTGACTCAGTCTTTCAAAAATAATTTCATTTTGGATTTTTCCGATTTTCCTGCAGCCATTTAGTCTTGGCTTCTCTGCTCTTCCTGTTCACTTCATACCTGAGGGATTTATATTGCCACATTCCTGAAGCGCCTAGAACATTTTTATGCTACTTTCATTCATCTATAATTTTCTTCTGTTACCCAATGTATTTTCGCCATTACTTATCTTGTCGGTCCACTATCCGTAATTACCCTTTATAGGAATGCACACACATCGTCATATGAACTGCCTACTTTAGTATTTCTTATAGTAGTTCCAACATCCTTAACGAAATTGAAACGCGTCAACTCACTCCTCAGTACGTTGGTATTTCATTTACTACGTCAGTGGTTCTTTCGAACGAGTCTCGTAGTCTCTTCATAACGCTTACTAAATTATGATCTGTGTCTATATGTACTATTGTGTAGACTTTACAATCCAATATGTGATATCAGGAACTCCATGATGTAATCCAGTTAGAATCTTCCCGTGCCTCCAGGTCCCTTCCAAGTATACCTATCTCTCTAGAGATTCTGGACCAAAGTTTTTGTTGCTACCATTTAAAATTAATTACATAGATCAATTAATCAATCAATCATTCCCTTCTCTCATTCCCAATGCCAGCCCACATATTTCATAACCTTACGTTCTATTCCTTCATCTACGATGACATTGCAGTGACCCATGACTCTGAGATATTGATTTCTTTTTATATCCTGAGTTATACTTTCTATATCCTCATATACTTCATCTACTCCTTTATCTTCAGCTTGTGACTTCGGTGTGTATGACTCAACTATCGTTGTAAGTTTTATTTTATTTATTTATTATTGTGCAAATCTTTGCAAAGATGGAGTCATATGATTAACAACAGGTATCTTGTTTATTACTGATATTTTAATTTGGCCGTCACAGTTGACTTACCGAAAAATGGTTAGATATTAAAATTCGACTAACATATACATGAAGATTTTCCATTGTATTGTGTATGACAGGTACTATGACTTTCATTACCACAAATGTTACTGTGTGTCCACTCACACTCGAATCTTCTAGAGACATCTGGAGTGAAGCAGTTGTGCTTGGCTGTCGTAAGATCGGTTTCCTGCTTCCTAATTCACTGTGTGATTAATCTCCGCTTCACATGACGGGTTCTGTGTGAAAAGTGCGTCCGGGTATTTAAACTCACCGAGTGAGGTGGCGCAGTAGTCACTCACTGAACTCCACCCGCGGCCATCCAGATCTAGGCTTCCGTGATATCCCTAAATCAATCGAGGAAAATGCTGAAACCTTCCCTTTGAAAGGCCAAGGCCGATTTACTTCCCCATCCTTACCAAAAACTAGAGCATGAGTTTCGTCTCTACAGACTATGTTGTCGACGTGAATTTAAGCCCTAAGCTCCCTCCTCCTCGTATCTAAACGCACTGGTGTCCCATCGCCAGGTGAGTTTAGATGTCTAGGAAGTTTGCCTACATGTCAACCAACTACCCAATGTAATACGTCGTCACCGAGTTTGTATTAGGAAGAACGACTACTAAAAGTAGTTACTGGCCCTATACTAGACCTGCATCGATCACTAGTACTCTCTCTCCTCTTGTGTTTGCCACTAACAATAACCTGAACTCGCACGAAACTGGCCGGCTTGCGTTGGTGCCACTGACAGTGTGCTCACTTGCATTTAGATTAGAAAACAAACAGATACCAGTTGCAAGGTTACAGATCACTTGCATTTACTTATGAGTGAAGACAGTGGTCCTATCATTTAGCTACATTTCACTTACAAGAATGTATGGTCTATAGCTTTGCTATCGGTAACCACCATCTCCCACACTTTGACAATTTAAGATTTATACATTAAGATCACATGCTACTTCAAAAATTTTGTTACGAATTTTGAACAGGCTTTAAGAGGGTTATATATATATATATATATATATATATATATATATATATATATATATATATATATATATATAAAAGAATTCTTACGTACTAGCAAATATATATATATTTGCTAGTACGTAAGAATTCTCATCTACAGTCCGGAGACTGGTTTGATGCTGCTCTCCACCCTCCACTCTCCACCCTCCGCTCTCCGCGGTGGACGAGGGGACTGAGGCGCTCCAGTCACGGTCTGCACGGCCACTACGGTCGGGGGTTCGAATCCCCCCTCGGGCATGGATATTTGTGCCGTCATAGTTCGTAAGTAGTTCATAAGTAGGTTGTAAGTTTAGGGACTGATGACCCCGTAGTTAAGTCCCATAGACTATACAAACATTTGAACATTCTCCACCCTACTCTTATCCTGAGCGAGCCTCTTCATCTCCTCATAAGAACGGCAACCCACATCTACTTGAAGCTGCTTACTATATGCGTCTCTTGGTCTTCCTCTGCGATTTTTACCCCACACACTTCCCTCCAATGCTAAATTTACGATTCCCCGATGTCTAAGAATGTGTCCTACCAAGCGATCCCTTCTTTTAGTCAAGGTATGCCAAAAATTTCTTTTCTCACCAATTCTGTTCAGCACCTCTTCATTAGTTATGCGATCTACCCACCTAATCTTCAGCATTCTTCTGTAGCACCACATTTCAAAAGCCTCTATTCTCTTCCTGTCCGCACTGCTTATCGTCCATGTTTCACTCCCGTACAAGGCAACACTCCACACAAATGTCTTCAGAAAGAACTTCCTTGCGCATAAATTAATATTCGATGTTAGCAAATTTCTCTTTTTCAAAAATGCTTTACTTCCCATTGCCATTCTGCATTTTATATCCTCTGTACTGCGACCGTCATATGTTATTTTACATATTCACATCAACACGTGTAAAATTAATAAAATGAAATAACACATTATCTTTTCAAATACTGTCTACAGAATTGGTTGAGAAACGTCACGGAACTACAGAATTAAGTGAAATGGAAATTTACATTTTTTTACGACTAAAGTAAAACTTCTGACGGAAAAAATAAACTCCTAAAGCGATGTAGAATAGTCGTTTATATTTGCAAGCGCTTTTACTGCAGGAAAATCGGACCAGAGTTGACGGTCGGGCAACCTCATGCTCGAAAGAGCATGAGGAAAATCGAATGCAATAGTTGCCGGCGCGCAAAGTGCCACACCGACATCGCTTGCACCGACACGGAACTACTTTGCGAGCGAGCATGAATGCCAGATGCAGACCTCTAGCGCAATATATGATACCAGCCTCGACACTCACTGTTGCAAAATCTGTTTCCGTCTGTCTGCTGGGACGAAACTAGCGCTCCAGCCCGTGAGCAAGAGAGCCGCCTGTTAATGTTCGAATAGACACTACTTTCCAAGTCGTTTGTATGTAACTCACTATGTGATTGTTTTATTTAATACCAGACGAAAAGAATGATGCTAAGATAAACATCAGTGGTAGGAACAAAGCTTAGCTTTTAACAACCGGTCGACAGACGGAGCTATTTCTCGTATTGTTTAGGTAAGGATAGGTAAGGAAATCGGTCGTGCCCTTTGAAAGGAAACATCCCGGCATTTGAAACTTCCTGGGAGATTAAAACTGTATGCCGGTACCGGGACTCTAACCTGGAACCTTTGCCTTTCGAGGGCAACCGCTGCAGAGTGAAAGTTTCATTCTGGAAACATCCTTTAGGCCGTGGCTAAGCCATGTCTCCACCATATCCTTTCTTCCAGGAGTGCTACTCTTGCATGTTTCGCATGAGATCTTCTGTGAAGTTTGGAAAGTAGGAGGCGAAGTACTGGCGGAAGTAAGATTGTGAGGCGGCATCGTGAGTCGTGTCGGGATAACTCAGTCGGTAGAGCGCTTGCCCGCGAAAGGCAAAGGTCCCAAAGAACGGGAAACCTACATCTGGATAGCCACATCGCTCGGTAAACACCAGTGGAGGTAAAGCAGATGAATGTAATGACGAAAGCTAGAACCTGTTCACGCAGAAATATGTGCCGATCCGAATATTTTTGCAGCTTTTCACGTTGAAACCAAAATAAAATACATCAACACACACAAACTGTTTAGACCGTAATAATCATGGCATGGTAGCTCCAAAGTAAACGGTTGTGACACATGATGTTCTTTTTAGTTTTTAAGGCACTTCTTAGCAAAACTACGACTTCCATCATCTTACTGTTCTGTGTCGGATGAGGTACTTCCTAATAACAGTAAAAATATGTTGAAAATATTATTATAGTTGAAATTATAAACAATTTCGTCGGTTAAAATGGTGTTTATGAGTCCGCGACTTGTGCTTGACGCGTATACGTCGGCAAAGGCGCGATGAATGAAGGGAATCGTGTTCGAGCGGCGAATAATAATGCGTGTTTCATTGCCTAGTAAATCTGCCGTCAGTTTTAAAATTTGTTCTGGCGTTTGTTTGCAGCGTTTTGGCAACGTCATTGATATTTCATTTATAATCGAAATTAATTATTTTTTTTTATTCCGGTGTTTACGATATATATTGAAGATGTGAATGTGAAGGACTGATATAACCTATCGAACAACCGACCATCGACATGTAGTATTTACGAGGATAATTAATTTACTCACCGGACAAGGGTACATCAACAACCTGTTAACCATAGACCAGGACAGCATTATTTATTTATTTATTTATTGGTGACCAGAAAACTTTCATGATCTTTCAATGACAGAGAATTAGAGAAATAATCTTTGTGTCCACCGTGAAATAAATAATACTGTTCCTACTCTGTGGTTGACGGTCCTTGATATACCTTTGTCCGATGAGTATATTAATTATTCTCGTAAGTACTACATGTTTACAAACCTTAAAGACTAAAGTTATTTCTTATCGACCGCTCGAACGTGACTCCAGTAATTCATCGCGGCGTTGCTAATGTCTACTGGCAACCACCAGTCGCGGACACATAAATGGCACTTTAACCGCTTTCCTCCTTACGTTTACGTGCACAGCAAAAATGAATTAATTAGATTTGTTTCCGAAAAAAGTGGACGAGTTTGACCGCGGACGCCCAGATTTGATTTTGGTAATAATATTTTGTACAAATTTTGGATATTTGCCTGTCCCCGTCCTCACAATGTTGTAGACAGTTTTCATCTTATTTTATGAATTTCCAATTTTTCCAAAATTATATGGTTTTTAAAGTTCTGTAGTACGTTCTTAGAATCTTACAGTATATGAGTTTGGAAAACATTGTTTCATTTTGAAAGGTACCGAACTGGTATAATATTTTAATATGTAAATATCAGTGTACTTTACAATAAATAAATAAATAAATAAATAAATAAAAATAAAAAAAAAACAAAAAAAAAATGAAAACTTCATTTTATAATAAGGTGACCGGTTTTGATATTAGATAATTTTCTCTTCTCAGACCGACTTGTCTCACGTTGATGCTGAGAAGATGATCATTTGGCGACAAATGTGATATCTTCTTCTAGTCGTTCCTTCATTTCATTGCGCTACAAGTGTTCCCGCTTCCAAAATCCACCACGAAACGAATATAAGCTGACTGTCGTTCTGAGGTTCAAATCCCTCCCGAAATGTCAGCAAACCTAACAAAAAAGTGGCATCATTATGCATCAGGATGAAGTCCGCCTATATTTTGTTAAGGTTGTGACGCCGTCACACACGCTCCATATAGTCTCCTTTTCTCCCCATATTTATTGAAGCCCTGAAAGGAAAGAAAGATAAGAAAGTACGGAGATCGAACTGGGTAAATGGAAGGAACCTGAAGTTATTGAGAATTTCAGAGAGAGCTTTAGGCAACAATTGATAGAAACGGGGGGGGGGGGAGATAAAAAAGTAGAAGAGAAATGGGTAGCATTGAGATATGAAAATGTGAAGGCAGCAGAGGACAATATATCACAGTAAATACTAAATTTAATGGATGAAAGGAGAAAACATAAAAATGCAGTAAATGAAACAGGCAAAATGGAGCGCAGACGACTAAGAAATGAAATTGACATGAAGTGCAAAGTAGTTGAGTAGGAGTGGCTAGAAGGCAAGTAGAACAATGTATAAATAGGAGAAATATCTACACCGCCTACAGGATAATAAATAAGACTTTAGAGACAAGAAAAGCAGTAGTATAATATAATGAACTCAGATGGTATACCACTTCTCGGCAAAGAAGAGAAAGCTGAAAGATGGAAAGAGTATATAGAGGGGATCTACAAAGGAAATGAACTTAGTTTTGTAAGAAGGGGAGAGAAAGTAGATGAAATAGGATATACTGAGAGATGAATTTGACAGAGCACTGAAAGACATAAGTCGAAACAAGGACCCTGGAGTAGACGACATTCACGCAGAACTACTGAAGTCTCTGGGAGAGCAAGTCATGACAAAACTATTTCACCTGATGCGTACGATATGTGAGACGAGGGAAATAGCCTGGAACTTTAAGAAAAATGAAATAATTCCCATTCCAAAGAAAGCAGGCGCAGACAGGTGTGAAAATTACAGAACCATCAGTTTAATAAATCATGGTTGCAAAATTTTAACAGTAATTATTTACAAAAGGATGGAAAAGCTGGTAGAAGCCAGTCTCGGGGAAGTTTGGATTCAAGAGAAATACAGGAACACGGAAAGCAATACTCACTTAGAAGATAAATTAAGGGAAGAAAACCTCCATTTCTAGCTTTTTATAGAATCGGAGAAAGCTTTTGATTGAAATACACTCTTTCAGATTCTGAAATCAGCAGTTGTAAAATATAGGGAACTGAAGGTTATTTGCAGCTTGTACAAGAACCGGGCAGCAATTATCATTGTTGGAAGGGCATGGAAGCGATGCAGAGGTTGGGATCGGATTAAGACAGGATTGTAGCCGTTCGCCAATGTTATTCAATTTGTACATTTACCAAGCTATAAAGGAAAAAAGGAGAAATTTGGAGAAGGGTGAAGCAATAAAAGGATTGTGTTTTGCAGATGACATCGTAGTTCTGTCAGAGACAGAAAAAGAACATGGAAACGCAATTGAACGGAATGGACAGTGTGTTGAAAGGTGCGTATAAGATGAACATTAAAAGAGAAAACAAGGGTAACGGAATGCAGAAAATCAGCCGAAGCTGAAGGAATTAGATTAGGTAACGAATCAATAAGGTTGGTAGATGAGTTTTGTTACTTGGGCAGTAAAATAACATACGATAGCCGCAGTACACAGGATGTAAAGTGCAGAATGGCAATGAGAAGAAAAGCGTTTTCGAAAAAGAGAAATTTGTTAACATCGCATATTAATTTAAGTGTAAGGAAGTTCTTTCTGAAGGCGGACAGAAAGAGTATAGAGGCTTTTGAAATGTGGTGCTACGGGAGAATGCTGAAGATTAGGTGGGTGGATCGCGTATTGAATGAGGCGGTACTGAACAGAATTGGGGAGAAAAGGAATTTCTAGCATACTTTGAATAAAAGAATGGATCGATTGATATGCCAAACTGTTAGACATCAAGGAATCGTAAATTTGGCGTTGGAGAGAAATGTGTGGGGTAAAAATCGAAGAGGGAGACCAAGAGATGAATACAGTGAGCAGATTCAAATGGATGTGGGTTGCCGTTCTTATGAGGAGATGTGATGCTTCCTCAGGATAGAGTAAGAGGGTGGAGAGCTGCATCAAACCAGTCCCCGGACGAAGACCACAACAACAACAACCAAGGAGACTTCTAGTATGGAGTCGTTTGAAATCAAATATATACAGTTCTAGCTGGTACCTGGCGCGTTGCTGCAGCAGAACAAATATGTATGAGGTTTCCAGCCTTCCATTAGTCCATCTCCTCCCTTTCCCTCTCTCTGTTCACCCGCTCCTCTCCCCGTCTCCTCCTGTCCCTTTCTCTGCCCGTTTCCTCCTCCCCCTCCCTCTGTCCATCTCCTTTCACCTGTCTGTAACCATCTCCCCACTCTGATTCTCCTCCTCTCCCCTCTCTCTGTTCGTCTTATCCTCTATCCTCTTTCTGTCCGTCTCCTCCCTCCCCTTTCTGTCCGTCTCCTCCACCTCCTCCTCTCCCTCCTATGTATGAAAACATACATATAAGCGCCAAGTATCATGGTGACTAGTCAAACTGTGTCAAAGTCGCAAGGTACCCTCCGCCATTCTAAATTCACTGGCTTGTAGATAATAAAAATGTCCTTCATGAAAGCAAACACTTAATGTGCTTACTTTCATGGTGACTCGTCAAACAATTTGGATGTTAGTTGTACCGTACCTTCCGCCATGCCCCTACGGAGGCTTACGAAAGGTAGCCCATGTTCCAAATTTCATTCATATCCTTCTAACCATTTCAGCGTGAAGGCTTAAGAAACGAATAAACTAATCGTTAAACAGCTTCCGCCATGCATCATACGAAGTTAATTTTAGTACGCCTATAACCTTCGCGCGAGTGTAAGCAATGAGTTTGCAAAGTTTTATCGCGATCGGATGTACGATATGGCCGTGTACAAAATACGAACAAAAAGACAAACAAACAAACATTAATCATATACATTATTTCTCATCGGGCCGCGGTGGAGTAGCCGAGCGGTCTAAAGCGTCTCGCTGTGGAGCGCGCGGTTGCTCTCCGTGGAGGTTCGAATCATCCCTTGGACATGGGTGTGTGTGTTTGTCCTTAGGTTAGTTTACCTAGGTTTAAGTAGTTTGGAAGGTACGGACTGATGACCACGCAGTTTGGTCCGATAGATCTGCAAAATTTGAACTTTTCTCATCGGTGTTTTTTTTGTGGATACGCCATATCTCCCGTATTACTGAGGTATCATTTTCAAGGTTTTGTTGTCCACTAATGACGAAAAATAGGTAGTTGAAAGTTATTGTTTTCACACACACAAAAAATTATTTAAAAAATAAAGTGTACCGTTCTTACAATCTATGTTGATACCCGACGAACGATAGTAAATCAGACATGTATTTACGGTTACTCCCATCAGCTACCGCAACGAGTATCAACTTAGTTTGTGCAACCAATATAAAAGCGATATAGAAGATACCATTTATTGATAATCTGTTTAACTTACATGATCGACAGTTCATGCATTTGTTTGGATTAATTGTGAAAGCTAAAGACCTTCTTTGATGCACGAGTTTATCATACGGTTTTGGTTATACACGTCGATTTAAAGAATAGTTTATCACACGATTTCGGTTATGTACGTCGATGTAAGGACGAAAAATACACAAATATTTTAATGTAACTAACAAGAACGACAGATTTCGCAAGTTCGATCAATCAGTGATATTTATATTTATTCTAAAGAGACATAAAACGAAAAGATAACGATGATCACATTATAACTGCTAACATTGTTTTCAAAAAGTTTTGTAAAATAAACAAGTTTTCAAAAAATAAAATAGACGTGAAAAATTCAATGCCCGATTTTTATGTTTCACAATTAATCATATTGTACTTAATTACACAAATTTTCGTACAGTGATACTAATATTTATTATTACCACTTAACGTTTATTATCTCTTATACATATGTACTTGCACATGCCTTTTCTCCATTACTCTCTTACCTATCTGTGATTAATTAGGTGAGACTGCGAATTATTCGCACGGGTCAACTAGTTTTTATATCTCTATACTTATAAGACGCATTTGTTATCAGTCTGTCTGTTCCCTCATAACTCAAGATCCAGACAACGAAATAACGTTGATGCACCCAGGTTGTGCAATGGCACAAGATTAATTGTGAAAAAGCTGATGCAACATGTAATTCTAGCTACAGTACTCACAGGGAGTGCTAAGGGTGAAGATGTCTTCATTACAAGAATACCTATCATTCCCTCATACAACACCATACAATTCAAGAGAATACAGTTCCCTTTGAAACTGTGCTAAGCCATGACAATCAACAAGTCACAGGGTCAGTTTCTAAGGATTGCTGGTATTGACTTGTAGACACAATGCTTCTCTCATGGACAGTTGTATGTGGCCTGCTCCAGAGTGGGAAAAGACGAAAATCCTTTTACACATCAAATGGAACTGCCAAAAATGATGTTTATGACATTGCTTTAACATAAATGTGCCCTTTTGTTACATGCAAATAAACGGTTTTGTACGCTTCTACAGAAAACCTTATTTTAAACCCGTCTAAAGCCGGGTACTTGCAGCTAGATAAGCGCTCGCAGTTCATTAAGAGTACACATTTTTACAATGTTCATTGATTAAAAACTCCTCCCGAAGGCATATCCTGGCTATGCTTATGAGACTGTGCCTCTGCTACTTCAATTGTGTTACTCTCGTAGCGATGAGTGAAGGTGGGAAAGGAAGGCTTGGAAGCAACTAAAAACCGCTGTAAATAACGCTCCCCCTCCCAAAACTTCCGGTGGACGGAAACTCGAGGCAGCCAGGCGCGCTCCATTGGAATGAAGGCGCAGTTCCGGTGCGTGGCATTTGCTCGGCCGCGGTTGCGTTCCCTGCTGCTGGGGGCGTGGCGGCCGCCATTCTGCAAGCGCGCACGTCGACTGCGGCGAAGGGCGCGTCAACCTCAGCCGCAGCCTCAACCTCAACCGGCTGACCACTTCCTCTGCGGCCTCGCGCAGGTCAGGGGTCACTGCGCAATGGAGTGGAGCCTGCCCCGCCGGCTTGTAGCCCATACGACCCGGCCCGTGACGGTAGGCTTCACCTAGCGACCCGGCTGTGTGGTTAGCAAATAGAACCCTGTACGTGCATCCGCGTGTGCGGCGTTTCCAAACGCCGACCGCCCATTCGTAATTAGGTTTTCCATGCAGCGCCTACCGTTCGAATGGATTACTAAAAATCCGATTATGTATCAAATCTATACCTATAAAATGTGAATGTCTGTTCGGTGTACGTTTATCACGTCTGAACCATAAGAGCCGCCCGCGGTGGCCGAGGAGACTGAGCAGCTCCAGTCACGGTCTGCATGGCCACTACGGTCGAGAGTTCGAATCCCCCCTCGGGCATGGATATTTGTGCCGTCCTTAGTGTTAGTGTTAGTGTTCATCAGACGAGTGTATCGTCAGGCGTGCCCCAGGGGAGTGTGATAGGACCGCTATTATTTTCTATCTATATAAATGATCTGATGGACAGAGTAAGTTGTAATTTGCGGCTGTTTGCTGATGATGCTGTGGTGTATGGGAGGGTGTCGTCTGTAACTGACTGTAATAGCATACAGGTTGACTTAGACAAAATTTCTAGTTGGTGCGAAGAATGGCAGCTAGCTCTCAATGTAGAAAAATGTAAGGTGATGCGCATGAGTAGAAAAAAACAATCCTATAATGTTCGAATACAGCATCAGTAGTGAGCTTCTTGATGCGGTCGCGTCGTTCAAATATCTAGGCGTAACATTGCAGAGCGATATGAAATGGAACGAGCATGTAAGGACAGTTGTGAGTAAGGCAGACACCCGACTTCGGTTTATTGGGAGAATTTTGGGAAGATGTACTTCACCTGTAAAGGAGACCGCGTATAAAACGCTTGTACGACCACGTCTTGAGTATTGTTCAAGTATTTGGGACCCGCAGCAGATCGGTTTGAAGGAAGACATAGAGGCGGTTCAGAGGCGAGCAGCTAGATTTGTTACCGGTAGGTTCGACCAATGCGCGAGTGTCACGGAAATGCTCCGGCAACTCAATTGGGGATCGCTGGAAGAAAGACGACGTTCTTTTTGTGAATTTCTGTTAAGTAAATTTAGAGGGCCGGAATTTGAAGCTGAGTGTAGTACGATCTTGCTGCCGCCTACTTACATTTCGCGTAAAGATCACAAAGACAAGATAAGAGAAATTAGGGCTCGTACGGAGGCATATAGGCATTCTTTTTTTCCTCGTTCAATTTGGGAGTGGAATAGGAAAGGAAATGCCTAGTAGTGGTACAGTGTACCCTCCGCCACGCACCTTACGGTGAATTGCGGAGTATGTATGTAGATGTTAGCTAGTTCGTAAGTAGCTTGTAAGTTTAGGGACTGATGACCCCGTAGTTAAGTCCCATAAGCTATACAAACATTTGAACATTTTGAACCACAAGACATAAAGAGCTAAAAATTTACACCGTTACTAATTTCTACACGGGGAAGGCTTTAGGCACGGTTTTATGGCGATCGGGTAGCTATTTATGTATATATATTAATGTGAATGTCTGTTCGTTGTACGCTTATCACGTCCGTACGACAAGACACAGACACTTAAATATCTGTACAGTTACTTATACCTGAGGAAAGTTTTAGGCACGGTTTTACAGCGGTCTGATATATAATTACTAATTTGAAGAATATAACGGAAATGTTCAAAAATGTTCAAATGTTTGTATAGTCTATGGGACTTAACTACGGGGTCATCAGTCCCTAAACTTACAAACTACTTATGAACTAAGGACGGCACAAATATCCATGCCCGAGGGGGGATTCGAACCCCCGACCGTAGTGGCCGTGCGGACCGTGATTGAAGCGCCTCAGTCCCCGCGGCCACCGCGGCCGGCTACGCGAAATGTCCAACAATAATTAGTCTTTGAAAATTATATTTACTGTTTGAAAATGGTTTTATTGGTTGCATTGTTGCTTGAGGGTTGATAATGATAAAAGGGTGGAGTACATTGGGATGGAAAGTTATCGGTGTATATAAAATTCTACGTGTGTGTTAATATTTCGTCCTGTAGCGAAAACTACAGAACGCAGACGAATGGTGTGTGTGTAATTGTTGTCCAAAGTCTCCCGTTGTAAACCATAGCAGTTCCATGCCAATAGCTATAAAGGGGTGGAAGATATGGTGGTTGAAAGTCATCAAATTATTAAAAAAATTCGGACTGAAGGCCAGCGATGAAGTTTGCGACTGTATAGCAAGGAGGTTACATACAACGAAACGTGATGCCACAGACCATATCTTTGGTCTATGCGTGCTACAATGTCTTCAGCTGTTTATCTGTAATAATAAGCATACGAATAATGAAATACAAGAATAAATAAATAAAGTAGTAAAAAAGAATTTTTTTTCTACATCGGTTTAAAAAATCGCAGGAATCCAATTACAGCCCTCATGTTTTTCACATGGTCAATTATACGTCGCTTGCTCAAGGGTGGGCAACCCAAAAATATCTCTACATTTACGCTCCAAACAATACTACAAATAACGTAGTTTATCAGAATGCCATAAAATGAATTTGGATATTACTCTCACCATACGTGTTGAGATATTGCAACACATGCTATAAGGAATAATGTATGTATTATTTATTGTAAATCATTAAGCACTTCACATAATTTTATTTTTCATTTGAATATTGATTAAAAATGTTTGATTCTAAAGAAGGTATTATGTTTCATTTCATCCTTCAAAACCAGTCTCATAGCTCACTACTGAAAGAAAGCTTATCTATCATAATCAACCAACACTTGAGCGGAACCGTGGGTTTAAGCTAGTACTATCTAAAAACAGGCAGTAAGTGTAAACACAAAGGAAGGTACATTAGACGAACCCGCCCGGTTAGCCGCGCCCTTTAACACTCCGCTTTCAGAGACTGTTGGGTGCGCCCTAAAGTACAGCAAAATGGATGCGTTTATCGCTAAGTGCACTTGCGCAGTGGAAGTGTTCTCAGTACCGCTGATGAGCTCTTAAGGTACGCAGTTTAGAGGCCATGCTTACTGGACGTTGATTTCCTGTTTTGGTCTATACCATCTCCTCCCTACATGTGGGAAGCAGAGAACTTGCTGTAGAAGAGATTTGTTTCAGTCAAATACAGGGTGTTACAAAAAGGTATGGCCAAACTTTCAGCAAACATTCCTCACACACAAAGAAAGAAAATATGTTATGTGGACACGTGTCCGGAAACGCTTAATTTCCATGTTAGAGCTCATTTTAGTATTTCTCTCTAAGTGTAAATTGAAATAATTCGTGCAGACAATTGTCAAAATACACTCTACCTGTGCTCCTAGAATATGTGCCTTTACAAGTACGACACAATATGTGGTTCATGCACAATGGCGCTCCTGAACAATTCAGTCGACCTGTTCGTACGCTTCTCAACAACAGATTCGGTGACCGATGGATTGGTAGAGGGGGACCAGTTCCATGGCCTCCACGCTCTCCTGACCTCAACCCTCTTGACTTTCATTTATGGGGGCATTTGAAAGCTCTTGCCTACGCAACCCCGGTACCAAATGTAGAAACTCCTCGTGCTCGTATTGTGGACGGCTGTGATACAATACGCCATTCTCCAGGGCTGCATCAGCGCATCAGGGATTCCATGCGACGGAGGGTGGATGTATGTATCCTCGCTAACGGAGAACATTTTGAATATTTCCTGTAACAAAGTGTTTGAAGTCACGCTGGTACGTTCTGTTGCTGTGTGTTTCCATTCTATGATTAATGTGATTTGAAGAGAAGTAATAAAATGAACTCTAACGCGGAAATTAAGCGTTTTCCGACACATGTCCGCATAACATATTTTCTGTCTTTGTGTGTGAAGAATGTTTCCTAAAAGTTTGGCCGTACCTTTTTCTAACACCCTATATAAAGAAATGTTCATACCCTCATTGGATGACGTTTCCGGACACCTTTTCCTGATCAAAATACGATTGTTGGAACACTGCTGTCGCCGCGCGGGAGTTGCCGAGCGCTCTGGTGTACCACGTTACGGATCGAGCGGCTTCCCGCGTCGGAGGCTCGAATCCTCCTTCGGGCATGGATGTGTGTGTTGTTCTTAGGTTAGTTTAAGTAGTTTGTAAGACTAGGGACTGATGAACAACGTCGTTTGGCCCCATAGGGCCGCGGTGGAGTAGCCGAGCGTCTAAAGCGTCTCGCTGCGGAGCGCGCGTTTGCTCGCCGTCGGAGGTTCGAGTCCTCCCTGGGGCATGGGTGTGTGCGTTTGTCTGTAGGTTAGTTTA
Organism: Locusta migratoria; assembly: GCA_026315105.1. NCBI lineage: Eukaryota > Metazoa > Arthropoda > Insecta > Orthoptera > Acrididae > Locusta > Locusta migratoria. The sequence continues at coordinate 129,269,761 of CM048751.1, forward strand.
CCTACGTGTAAGTAGTTTGTAAGCTACGGACTGATGACCACACAGTTTGGTCCGATAGATTTACAGACATTTGAACATTGTCTTCTTTTATTTTCTTTTTCTTTTTCTTTTCTTTTCTTTTCTTTTTTTTCTTTTTTATTTATTTATTTTTTTGTCCCATAGGATTACAAACATTTGAACATTTTGAACACCGCTGTCGAGACACTACGCAATTGTCACTCACAGCACACGTTGTTCACATACCTGCATTACCTCCGAGAAAATGGACTCTCCCACGTCGCCGGCGTACACACAGTCGAGGAAAACACAGTCACTTGTGAGCGGTGGGATCAAGATTGTATGTGCCAGCACGACAGTTTCATCGGTATTGCCGCACAGAACAGTGGCGCGATCGGTAAACACCTTCAACGAAGGTCGGCAAACTGTGGCAGACATGCATCTGGCAGGTCATCCTAGCGTCTCTGAAGAAGAATTGCACACCGTTGCCGCGTTAGTGGGCACTGGGCAGTGATTGACGCGGAGGAGCAGGCGAGCGTTGTAAGGCGCCCCGCTGTGGAGCGCGCGGTTGCTCGCCGTCAGAGGTTCGAGTTCTCCCATGGGTGTTTCAGTTGTCCTTAGCATGTTACTTTAAGTAAAGCCTAGGGACTGATGACCTACGTAGTTGAACAGGATGGCAAGCGTGCTTGGATAGCCTAATTGGCATGGTTCCTAATCCAAGAGATAATGGCACTTTATCTCCAGGTGACAACATACAGGATTACCACAAAGATGATACACCATCCAGACGCCACGTATTTTCCTCCACCAAAGATGAATGCTGTCACTTGAATAAAGGGCATGGTCTCCATTATCTTCTGCGAGATAGACTCAAAGACGTGATCGATTTATGGACACGATACATTATGGGACGACACGTGAAATACCGGTCTGTCATTGCTAACTTCTTCGGGAACATTCATGACTATCCGCCCGGCAAGCCGGAAACTCCCCGCTAAGTGCGGCTAAAAGATGCAGTTCTACTGTATAACCATAGAATGCCCGGCGTTTCATAAGCATCAACATCCCCAGGCCAAGGGGCTGGAACGAGAGTATATCTTTGTACGAGGTTTGGAACTTAAATAGTGGCAACTATTTATTGACAATCGATACAAAAGCGTTACATGCTTGCATCTGTTATTATCCTTCAAAGTAGACGACAGCGTTGTGTTGAACCTGTTGCCATCTATGTGGAAAGCGTAGTGTGCCGTTAGCAGAACCTGTTCTTTTGATGGTGCGAATGGAGCAGTCTACTGCGTGTCGAATCTCTGGAATAGTTCTGAAGCGAATGCCATGAAGTGGTTCCTTCATCTTCGGAATCAAAGCCACAAGGACGGAAGTCCGGGCAGCATGGCGGATGGTACAGTACTTCCCAGTCCCATCAACCGAACAAAGCAGCCACAGCTTGCGCTGTATGCTCCCGCACATTGTCATGCAAAATGATGGGGGGGTTGCGCCCCTTCTTTCGCAAAACTTAAGTCCGAAGATGAAGGAACCACTTCGTGGCATTCGCTTCAGAATTGTTCCCGAGATTCGACAGGCAGCAGACCGCTCCATTCGCACCATCAACAGAACAGGCTCTGCTAACGGTGTCCTATGCCTTCCACATCGCTGGCAACAGGTTCTACACAACGCTGATGACTACTTTGACGGACAGGAAGAGGTGCAAACATGTATCGTTTATGTATCGGTTGTGAATAAATAGTAGCCACTATTTAAGTTCCAACCCTCATGATATCATTTACTGGTATCATGCCTCAACTTGCACCATCATAAACGAACGAACAAACAAACATTTACATAAACAAATTAGAATCCTGGTACGGCAAATGGATGATAAAACCAAATCCTTGAAAAAGTTAACTAATCCTTTTTCGACACATAAATCTTTTTTAACTTAAAGCTGAAGATCCCCATAAACTCAATATCAGACTCTGGGGACAAGACGTAACCCGGCAATGTAGTGTCAAATACCTCGTAATCTATCTTGATGACCACCTAAACTGGCGGAAAAATACTACATCAAAAATATAAAGAGCCGAGAAAATTTTCAGTCTGCCAAGGCTCATAAAATATAGAACAAGAGGTGTTGAACATCCAATCCAATTGCTCACAATTCCTAAGCCCAATACTAGAATGCACAAGATTGGCTTGTCAACAACAGAAACTAGAAGAATCCTTTCTACAGACAGAAGAATGCCACGTATCGCTGGAAATCTACGATACGATTTTCCGACATATTTACTACACGACACCCTCAGTTCCAAGAACTTACTAATGAGACTGAAGGAATAATGTGACAACTTTGGACTGAAGGGACAGATCTGTAATGGAGCAAGAAAACATCTACTAAAACATAACCCTACAACATATAACTACCCGAGATTCAAATATGTCTTCCCTCCGTACATCATACTAAAAGGTACCTCTGAAGCATTTCAACAAATATCCCTAGAAATTGCAGACATTACCGAAACCGTTCGCAGACCAAAACTATACACCGGCATTTGAGATGAACTAGCAATACAACAATAATAATATAATGAATACTCAAAATGTAATTAAAAGGAGACAATTGATGAAGTACCTAACAACACCTATCGACTAAAATCAAAACTGTAAATGCTAACTTTAAAGACTGCAACGAGCAAAACCAGAATATCCCAGCTGAGTTTTTTCCCCGCAGTAGGTTTTCCATCAGCCGTAAGGCGAATGCCGGGATTTAGAAGAAAGAAGGAGTATCAATTACGAACTAGTTCAATATACAACAAAACGTTCTCCACATAAGCACCCCAAGTTTTAAAAAATAAAAAGTCTAGAAACATCATAAGCATAAACCATTGGATGGAATGATCCTTCCTGCAGCCCGCCATCTCCATGGAATGAAAAAAATTCTTTCCCAACATCTTGGAGCTATTTAACCTTTTCCCTTTTCTAACCAAGAAGTTTCTCTATTACTCCAATCACGACGTATAAAGAAACGTAATGAAATATATATAACGAGCGATATCAATAGCAGAACTTTCTAGATGATCGCCAGATCTAACTAATCACTTACCCAACACATCAAGGATCCCCCCCCTCCCCCTCACAACTTAGTCAGCCCTGTAAGAGACGCCATTTCAAATGCTCACTGATTCAGAATCAAATAGAACACGGAGAAAGAATTGTGAAGATGAACCCGTGTCCAGATTGCTGAGAGTTGGAACCGAGGATCGTTTACTTCCTGATACTTCGATACTCTTCTAGTGTCCTTCCTAAAGCTTGTATTCAGTTTGGTTTTATTACGTTTCGTATTATTTGCTGTTTTTCCTTTATTCCATTTATCACATGCACTGAAAAGTCAGGCTTCGTCTCTGGCTTGCACTGTAAATTTATTCTGTGCATACCGTACTGTCCATGTAAATCCAATGACCTTAAGAAAAACTAAATTAAATAAATGAATTCAACATTTAAAAAAGGCAAAAGTAGAAAAAAATAAGAAAAAACTAAGAGATGTTAAGGCGAAAACAAAACAAAAAAACATAAAAAAGAAGAAAAAATTCGAATCCAGGAGGACTTTTTTTGCAGGTTTTGCATTAAAAAATTAAAAAGATAAAAACAGGAAAAACGTTGGTTAAGGCGACCGCTGGCTCGAAATGGAAAACCCGGGTTCGAATCCCGGCACAGCAACAATTGTCAGCTTTGCCATCCAGTTTATTTCAGTGCCCTGCAACGGTCGAGATGATCCAGTATTTCGAATTCATAAATTGTCATCGACTACTGAGCTATGTTGAAAGTTTCAAGTCTATAGCTTATCGAGAAGTTAGTTTAAGATCAGTTATTAAACGTGTATAGAGGCTATTTCTTTGACTTCATTCGCTTGGACTGTGGAACGTTTGGTACCGTTTGGCGATAAAGTAAGCCACGCGATTTGGAGGAAAACGTGCTGCAAACCTCAGTGACTGGAAATGTTGAAAAATGTTTGTAAAGTTATGGGAGCTAACTGCAGTCATCATCGGTCCATAAGCGTGCAAACTACTTTAACTTATCCTAAGGACAACACACACCCACACCAATCCCGGAGGGAGGACTCGAACTTCCGACGTTGAAGTGCAGCACGCACTGCAGAAAAACGATTATGCCGCCGCGGCTCATGACAGGTTCGACGTTCAAGGCACAATTACTCTGTATTACACAATTACACAATGCTCTGTATTACACACACGCTTTTTTCCTGTATTGTTTACTATTTTTCATACGATACCTTGTACATTTCAAAATATTGTCACATGTGCATCTACATCTTCATATTTACTCCACAAATCAAATTTAACAGTCTAGTAGTGGGTTTATCGAACCGCTTTCCCAATATTTCTCTACCATTCAATTCCCTAACAGTACCCAGGAAAAAGGAAAATCTAAATCATTCGTTCCGTTTGCTTGCAGGTGCGTCGTTATGAAAAAACATAGCTTGGTTGCAAATATTGGCACGTGAACAACCGAGAGTTTCCAAGAGGACACTTTAAATCTCGAAAGCTCCTAGATGCAGCAAACTGACTGGTCATGTATTTTTCTGCCTGCTCACCCACCTCACGAGAAAAAGCTGGTCTATCAAAAGTCCGTAAGCAGCACGTTATCCTCTGAATTCTTCTTCTTCTGGGTATATCGCCAGTAAGTATGGAATGTGTTTGTCATTCCCGGAACTCATTTGACAGCTGTGAAATACTTTAGGGAATCTTAATGCGAAGGTATGAACCCAATCTGTCACAAATATCTCAGTTCCACAGTTACTTAAAGATGTTGTCGGCGATTACGATAATAGCTTGTTTTCTCCGGAATTCCCGTAGGTGGAACACATTTGCATTGACTGTACCTCTTATATATTTTGTATGTTTTCGAGAAAGCGGGGGGAGCAAGATGAAGTTTTGTTTTTCCCATGAAATTCAGTCTGTATTAAACAAATCCTCTAGACTATGAAGACAGTGTTTTGCCATTTCCACGTTTATATTTGGAATGAAGTTCTCAGTCCTTTCGTAACAAGTTTCTAATTCGTTTGTTGAACCACGGTGACGATTCCACATCGCTCATAATGTCAATAAATCAATGACGAGAGACATATGTTTCCCGATAAAAGTTAAACATATTGAAATGAAAGACGGCATTGAATAAAAACTTGTGCCGCGGTCGGGACTCGAACCCCGGACCTCCTGCCTACTAGGTAAGCGCTATAATTGTATTCGTCACATGATCAACACTGTCAGTATTACAGACCAAAGGACCGTGTTGAGCAGTCAAGTGCTCTGACATTTTGGTGTCGCTTCTAGGTTTCCGCTCACGACTTGGGTCGCTTTAAGCCCGTTTTAAACGATGAACGGACTTGTAATAGGTTGATAACAAGTTGCGTTAATGGCGGCCGCCTGTCGTTTGAACGGCTGCACTAGTATGATCGCGCTAGTATCGAAGCGGTAAAGAAGTAGGGGCAGTTCTAAGTTCGGTACTAGTGGGTTCACTGCGCATGCGCGAGCTAGTAGCTGTCAGCTACAGTCACCGCTCCAGTTAGTCGGCCATTTTCCTTTGTATTTACGTTTATTTTGCGTTATGTCGAAGTTTATGATCAGAATGTATTCCAAAATGTATTTCTAATGACGGCATTCACACTGTCCGTCACCAGACCATCACCTAACGTCAACTTTACGTTAAGCTTTTTCGAGAAGATTGTTTTGATTGAACGGTCGTTTGCTGACATCGAAAGTTAACCTATTTTCGTCACGCGATTTTCATATTGTACTCGACAATTACACGGCCTGTACGCAAATTTGTGTTATTAATCTTTATTTTAATATTATACTTTGGTTTAGCGGTAAATTGCAAATGTTTCATGACGACTTCAATATTTACCTCAATTATTGTCCACTAAAAAAGCAGGTCGTACATCTGAAAGCAAAAAATGGTTTATGTTTTGCAATATTGTAACAGAAAAGACTGAAGCCAATTGTTGATTTGAATAAGATTGTAATTTCATTAAATAGCATTTTAAATGAAAAAGTCAATCCAAATGAAGGACAAAAATTCAGTTGTGCATGGCGTTATTTACATTGTCAGTGGTCAAATCGTACTAGATAAAGTAAACAAGCTGTATTTATGCTCTTATAAATCTTGTTTGATGTGTTCATATGTTTATTTTTTTCGCTTGAAAATAGATGTCAATGTTTTGAAATGTTGTTTCAATTCAAATGTTTGTATAGCTTATGGGACTTAACTACGGGGTCGTCAGTCCCTAGACTTACAAACTACTTATGAACTAGCTAATCCTAAGGACGGCACAAATATCCATGCCCGAGGGGGGATTCGAACCCCCGACCGTAGTGGCCGTGCAGACCGTGAGTGGAGTGCCTCAGTCCCCTCGGTCACCGCGGTCGGCCAAATGTTGTTTCACTTCCCAGGACTTTACCACACTAAGTTGACCGAAAACATACATTGGAAAGCTTTCTTTGGCCGTCAATAACATTTAACGTTGTTTCCTCAATTCCAGTATAAACTATGACTTCGTACATAACAGATCGCCAGTCATAACCTCACTTTCAACATCAGGTATTACTGTTAGATTACGTTTATCGTCTAATGTTAATAAGTATATTCCTGTAGTAATATAGACGGTGTGTTGAAGGATGGTATTAGATGAACATTAAAGATATCAAAACAAGGGTAATGGAATAAAGTCTTAGAAAATCAGGCGATGCTGAAGCAATTAGATTAGGCAATGAGACAGAAAAAGTGGCAGATGAGATTTGTTACTTGCGTAGTAAGATAACATATGATGAAGAATGGGAATGGGAAGAAAAGCTTTTTTGAAAAAGAGAAATTTGCTAACCTCGAATATTAATTTAAGCGTAAGTAAAACTTTTCTGAAGTTATTTGTATGGAATTTTGCCTTGTCGTGCTACAGAAAAATACTGAAGATTAGGTGGGTAGATCGCGTAACTAATGAAGAGGTACTGAAGAGAATTGGGAAGAAAAGGAGTTTATCGCATATCTTGACTAAAAGAAAGGAACGAATGGTAGGACATATTCATCATAGAATTATAAATATTGCCACAAGATCTTGCACGAGTTTGTAGTTCAGGGCTAGTACGCTAGGAGCGCTTCAGTAGACTGTTATCTATCTTGTTCACTTTCGTTCATCGTGTAAAAAGGGCTTTAACGAGCTGCGTCGTCGCTGCCTGGCTGCGACACAAAAGTGGCCGTTCTGTGCACAGTGCGGCTCGCCGGATGAGGGCCAATTGCGGGTGAGCGGGCGTGTCGCGGGGTTACACGGTCCGCAGCCGCGACTGCCGGCTCCTCCGTCACGCGACTCCTCCACGGTGGCAGGCAGCAGCTGGCCGGCGGACCGTGTACTGCGCTACCTGGGGGCGAGACCAGCAGCGGCAAGCGAGCAGGGCCGTGCAGCGGCGTCCTGAACTCGGGAGTACGCCAGTGCCGCACAGTGCGCCTTAGAATATCAGACCAACTAACAGCTCACCAGATGTGAAAGGATCTCGTCGGAGCACAAGAGAGGGAAATGTGTTCATCACTAAAAGACTCTGACAGAAAGTAGAGGACCAGCTAACACTCTCTCAGCCTCAACAAAAATTTTGGCATTCGAACGTATTACCGCTCTTTTAACGCACAACATTCATCCAGTTGAAACAGATTTAGCCCATTTGTTCTGGTAGTTGAATACCCAGATACTTATAATTTTAAACATGGCTGCAGTTCAGCAACGGTGGAACACGATCCAAAAGACAACACAGTTTCAGCTGACCAGTTGCGTAAAAATGGTTTACATGCATAAACCGTGATATTGGTTTCCGCAAAAGTAATTTTGCCTTCTTCAGAAGTATTACATAAAGCTCACATTAAAATAGTTGTTAAATAAAATGTGGCTGACTCCATGTCAACAGAATAAAAAGTAAAATTTAAAACAATGTTTACATCATAAAATTGTGGAGCACGTCCTCACACACGTCTAGTGAGCACAGCGTAAAAAAAAAAAAAAAAAAAAAAAAAAAATAAAAAAAATAAAAATAAATAAATAAATAAATAAATAAATAAATAAATAAATAAAGTAGTTACTTTCTATTCTATTGTTCTATTGACATGGAGTCAGCCACATTTTATTTAACAACTATTATAATGTGAGCTTTATGTAATACTTCTAAAGAAGGCAAAATTACTTTTGCCGAAACCTAGGTCAAGGTTTATGCATGTAAACCATTTTTATGCAACTGGTCAGCTGAAACTGTGTTGTCTTTTGGATCGTGTTCCACCGTTGCTGAACTGCAGCCATGTTTAAAATTATAAGTATCTGGGTATTCAACTACCAGAACAAATGGGCTAAATCTGTTTCAACTGGATGAATGTTGTGCGTTAAAAGAGCGGTAATACGTTCGAGTGCCAAAATTTTTGTTGAGGCTGAGAGAGTGTTAGCTGGTCCTCTACTTTCTGTCAGAAAACTGAAACTGTGTTGACGTTTGGACCAGATACTTATCATTTCTAAATATGTAATAGAAAAACCACTTACATACTATCATTTCTGTATCTACAAGCTGTAAACCATCGTTATAAAAAAACACACTAGTGAGAGTGAGTAAAAGTGATCTACTTTTTACCAGCACTTGCAATCGGAAAATCACTTAGGAGGCACTATAGAAAACGCACTCAAAATTTTACATGTAATACAAATGGGAATTGAAATGAATATTCTAGAAGAAATTGAAGTATGTATCCACGCAATTAGCGACACAAACAATTTATTAAACGATCAAACCTATTTTAAACACAAAAATTATATCGATAATTTTATTGACAATTTAACGTTGGACAAAGGATAATGGAGCTTACATAAATCAGAGATCGTACTGTAATAGTAAAATCAACCAAAGACGAAATAAAGACAACCATGTCAAATATAAATGTATAATCTATAATATCCTCCAAAATTTCTAATAAAATGTTTAACCATAATAACAACATAGACAGATATTATAAAAAAATAATGTCATATATGTTAACTACTATATTTTCTCTCTGAAAGAACAATTTGTAAATATTTGTAAACGTATAGTATTCTGAGGTATTGACAGATGCTGTAACTGGCTTCAATTCATAAATCAAATGTAAAACATCACCTAATAAACAGTCAGTTGAAGCACTTAAAACCTCTAAATACGGTACGTACTGCACACTTTCTAAGTGAAATTTGTAAAATGTTATTTATGTAAATTTATTTATGTAGCATTTGGATACATACTCATATAAAAATGTTTTTGGAGAAATACCTGACAATGGCATTTAATGCCGAAAGATATCTTGTGTAATATATAAATAAATAATTAATTACAGTGTTTGTACTATCCTTTCGCATTATGTCATTTCTAACACTGTGGGCCCGAGATATAACAAGTTATTCAAAAACTGTTGCAACTTTAATGAAACTAGTATTTCGAAATGTATTGATCCGAATCAAAAGTCTTTAGACATCACATAATGTCATCGTAAAGTAAATAATATTATGAAAATACTTTACCGTCTTGACCATTCTGTCAAATTACTTTTGTTTATTTACAGATTACAAAAATTTCGAATTAATAGTGTCTTGTAACATTATGCAATTATACATATTTTTGTTGTTTTACTCTTCAGTGTGGAGACTGGTTTTATGCAGCTCTCCACCCTATTCTATCCTGAGCAAGTCTCTTCATCTCCTCATAAGAATGGCAACCCAGATCCATTTGAATCTGATTACTATATTCGTCTCTTGGTCTCCCTCTGTGGTTTTCCCCCACACACTTAACTCCGATGCAAAATTTATGATTTCATGATGTCTAAGAATGTGTCCTACCAAGCGATCCCTTCTTTTAGTCAAGGTATGCGATAAACTCCTTTTCTTCCCAATTTTGTTCAGTACCTTTTCATTAGTTACGCCATCCACCCACCTAATCTTCAGTATTCTTCTGTAGTACGACAAGGCAACAGTCCATACAAATGACTTCAGAAACGAATTTTTTACGCTTAAATTAATATTCAATGTTAGCAAATTTCTCTTTTTCAAAAACGCTTTTCTTCCCATTGCCATTCTGCATTTTATATCCTCTGTGATGTGACCATCATATGTTATCTTATTACCCAAGTAACAAAACTCATCTACCACCTTTATTGTTTCATTACCTAATCGCTTGATTTTGTAAGATTGGATTCCATTACCCTTGTTTTGCTCTTTTTAATGTTCATGTTATACGATCCTTTCAACACACTCCCATGTTAGTACAGGAATATACTTATTAACATTTCCTGAGGTTATCTGAAGTACACTAAACAGTTTGTCATAACCTGTTTGTAACACAACTTTACGGCTGTTTCAGTATTTAAGAATTTCAATTATGTAAGCAGACCCTTACTGCTCTAGTCGTAATTAGCATACGTATCGAACCTGTTTTCGTTTGTTATATAAATATTTATAAATAGTATTTTTGATTTGTACTGAATGATCTGTTTTGTCTATCATTTGTGAACAATTTACATAAATTTTGCGGAAATTGAATTCAGGTACGAACTTTGCTCTCGAACATTCTACAGACCAACATCGTCAATATATAGGCTACGTGTGTGAGCAATCAGTCTAAGAGTGGCTCTGATTGTGTAAACATCAAAGTGTGTTTGTAATGTGCACAGTCACCGATGAAATAGAAATTCTTAATTAATGCAACATTTGTAGCTCTTATGACATTCAAGTATTTTTTTATATAAGGATTAGAAGATGTAAACAAGTTAGCTAATGCATGGTTGGTGACTATCAGGTGACGTGATTTACTATTTTAAAATTGTTGAGGCGCTTTCTATATTATAAAATAGATAAAACCAAGACATATAGAGTGTCCATAATAACTGAAGACATTCAAATATAACAGAAACTGCACGTCGGCTCAAAAAATGTGCAATACTAATTAGTTTGTATCGGAGGGGGACATGCACCTAACCTCGTGCATAGGAGGCAGGGGATCACTTTGAAATCTTTAATGAGAACCCCGGTTTTTATCGCAGTTTACGATTGTCTGCCAAAAACAAATACAGACGTTAGTCTTAAACAATTTTCTGTTTAGTCACAAATGGTGCTGTAATCAGTGGAATCGAAATCAGTCCACAACTGTAATTTACATAATGCAGCTTACCGTCCCTTTAATAAAGTGCACTTGGGACGGTAAGACATGTCAGTACTTCATAGCTTTCAATAGTACACTCGAATCACAACGTTGTATACCTCCGACGTATCCATCAAGGGAATAGGTAATACGCCTCGGTGTCCGAGGCTTGAAGAGATAGTTCCCCTGCTTTTACAATTGAAGTCAATTTTCAAATATATAGTACCTTCATAAGCATAGGCCTATAAGAATACAGTAAGACCGGGAGAGTTGGCGCATGTGGTACAGACCGCGCATCCCCCCTCCCCCCTCCTGGTTTTGGTAAAAGCCGCCACAGTGCGTGTGTAGGCGCTGTGCAGTTGCGCAGTAGACGATGGGCGGCGAGGCAACTGCTTTTGTTTCAGTAGTGGTAGTTTTAATCGAGTTAGTGTTAATAAACAAGGTAAGTCTCTACAGCATGGACATGTTTTTAGGGATTCCTTGCGACGGAGGGTGGATGCATGTATCCTCGCTAACGGAGGACATTTTGAACATTTCGTGTAACAAAGGGTTTGAAGTCACACTGGTACGTTCTGTTGCTGTGTGTTTCCATTCCATGATTCATGTTATTTGAAGAGAAGTAATAAAATGAGCTCTAACATGGAAATAGGGTATTTTCCTGTGTTAAAAATATGGTTCGAATTATTCTGAATGATTATAACATTCAGACAGCATTTTCGCTCATAATTCTTACAAAACATCTGTTATTTTTACGTAATTAAAGCTTAAAAATCATCACATTTCACGATTAGATCACGTGATCGAAAACGCTCCGTTATTGGCTGAAGTACTGGTGACGTCATAGAACACCTACAGCGCAGCAACTAGAAGTCGGAGCTGTATTATTGTACGCGTTTCCTCCATTTCGCAGCTTTAAGTTCAGTTTTTTCGTGGTCTAAACGCGTTTACAGTTTATATGCCACAATGGAAGATGGTTATGTGAAGGCTGACAGCGGAAACCTCCCTAAAGTTGATGCAATTATAGTGTCTTCATTCTTTAAAAAAATCCAAATTCTTACGTGCCAGAAATAAGAAACGTGAAAACTGCATTGTAAGTAACGCACACCTACATTTTAAAGCTAATTATTTAGAGAGATATTATGCCACTGGAAAAAAGTTGTTGTCAGCAGACTTAATCTGAAGTCACCATATTATGCAATAAAGGGTGAAATTTTATCTGCTATCCAAGCGTTCTTGAGTGATTATGTTGGCAACATCAACAACACGATAGAAAATCTTTGGCAAAGATTTTCAGACCACATAGAATCACTAGATTAGAGTATCGTACAGACCATGAAGTAAATAAATAATGCTGTGCCTGCTCTATGATTCTTGTATGTACCCTTGTCCGGTCAGTAAAAGTAACTGCCCTCGTAAATCAAAGGTTTCACGACAAAATATTTGCGCTGTCAAGCGATTGGCTATTGGCCACGTCTCATGATTCTCGCTATTCAACATCTGTTGCCAACATAGTCACAGGAAGTTGCCGGGATTGTTAGTAAAATTTAACCCAGTAAAGCTTCAATAACACATAATTGGGTAACTAACACTTTTAATCGTATTTACACTTGCATATTACGAAAGTTTGAAAGCTAAATACATCGGCGCATTAAAGACATCTCCCATATACGTATATTACGATAGGGTAAGTTGTTGTAAAGTAACCAGAAGGGCGTTGTCGATGTATAAAACGGTTGTTTGACTAAGACCTGTTGGTGATAAAATTGCACTTACTGGAGGTAAATAATCAGTGCTATACTTTTATAGTGGGCTGCAACAATATTCATGTTGTTGTTTCACTAAATATATTAGGAAACGGCTTTAATTACACATAAATCGTAGGCGTGTAACATTCTGAAGTTTTACTTCGCAAATGTAAACATCACGTCATTAACCTACACGTAATAAAACTTTACACCTTTGCAGTAGAAGAGAATGATAGTAAACAGTTTAGTTTAGCAATGGAATAATAATGTTTACTTACATCAAAATGATCCTCACAGAAATACACACCTGACGTAGCCGCTATTTCGTTTGGATCTCTTCGCGCCAGTGTCAACCACTTTTTGCGTATCTTCTCATTTTTAGGTACTTGCAAGAACAATTTTTCTGGAGTCTGGTACAGTGCGGAACTAAGCAATATTTGTAGGTCATTATGTAAACGTTAACGCCCAAACACGAGGCCTCGGCCCAAACAGTATACAGGTATTTGTTTATCTTACGAGAGCAGCAGCAGTAGCAGCGTGTTGTATGACGTCACAGGCATCACGTGACTTAAATTTAGCGTTTTAGCGGGCTTTCAAATTATTTGAATTTCATTTCTTTTTTTTAAAAAAAGCACTGAAATCCACGAGGTAAAAAGGCATGTTCGGACCATAATATGACATAATTAACAATTTAAGATGATTTCCAGAAAACAGTCAAATACCCTATTAAGCGTCTCCGGACACATGTACACATAACATATTTTCTTTCTTTGTGTGTGAGGAATGTTTCCTGAAAGTTTGGCCGTACCTCTTTGTAACACCCTGTATAAACAACGCTTGAAATACGCGAAACACGCGGCTAGCTCGCGTCCTCACACTCAGCCGTGAGTCTCTCTTGAGTCTCTGGACGCGCTAGCTGCGATAGTCATGTATTTATGCTTTCGGTTTAGAATGCTTCAAAATATTTACATTCCTGAGCCCCTGCCTTACATTATAATATTAATTTCGTATGGCTCATTGGCCTGATGGAAGTCTTTCAATTGGACGCGACTTGCGTGTCCCTAGCCTAGCCCAGTTATCCAACCGGGGAAAGGGGACCTACAGCTTAACGTGCAATTCGAACCACGTATCGTTTCTGGTGACTCCTCACATCGTTGAGAGGTGAAGGATGGGGTAAAACGCAGACTGAAAAAATCCGAGGTCCGACCGGGTTTCGAATATACTTGCGCATAATACTTCGGGATCGGGAGCGCTCACTTTATTTCGCGGCAGAGCCGCGAACTAGCTCGCTCTTTTGGTTCATCCGCTCCCAGTGACGGCTGAGCGGCGTGGTCTGCGCTTGCTGCTTGAGCCGCTAACGATATCACGCAAACCAAAAGAAACAGTTTGTGGATAATTTCTCGCGTTTAAGTTTAGAGTTATCTCTATATCTTGGCATTATGGAATTTATTAGTCAGATATTGCAGAGTGCAGAACATATCAAAACAAAAATTTTGTAGCACTGCACTATGCAATCTAGCAGGCAGACGCTCACCTCGAAATGTCTCATCAGCAGAAGGCAAACACGTGATTTTTAATTCTCCTACGCGCCCTCTCGCTATTGCCCGTCATTCTTCGTAAAAGAATCCAACGAACTATGAAGCGAGATACGTTTGACATAATCGTCCGCTGCTCATAGTTCGTCCGCTGCTCCTAGATCGTCCGCTGCTCCTAGTTCGTCCGCTCTTTCTAGTTCGTCCGCTCTTTTTGGCTTTTGCTACCGCTTCTAAAAGAGCTCTTTTTTTATGACAGCTTTTTTACATAAAGAATCAGTGTTGCCAAAGCGTGAGCTATTACCTGTATTTTTGGGCAATTTGGCATCAAATACTTAGGCAAATAAACTAGTTATTTACACGAATGGGTGATACAATGGTATTTAACTACTTTGCATATAGAGTACTCGCAGTACTTTATTTTTAAAATAGATTTCTTGTGGCAGTGAACTATGAAACTACAGTTGAGCTGCATCTCAGATCGAAATGAAGGTAACTGGCAGAAGGGAATCACGCGTCTTCGGAAAAGGAGCGGACGAAGTATGAGGCGAGCGATCTGCGAATTAGTTCACGTAGTTCGCCTGTGGGAGCGCTCTTCCGAACTAGGTCGTTCGCGAACTACACAAGACTAGTTTCGAAACCGCGACGATTCAGTTTCCAATGGAGCGCTTTACCGCAAGACCACCGTGCCCCTGCCTTACATTGAAACCGATGAAAGTCATTTTACAATAGCTGTTGTTGTTCCAGAGATCTAATGTTCAAATGTTTGAATAGCTTATGGGACTTAACTACGGGGTCATCAATCCCTGAACTTACAAACTAGTTCCAGGGTGTCCAGAAAAGGGATCCCTGATTTCAAAATTAAATATCTCGAAAACAAAGATCGATAGAGGAATGCAGTAAACGGTATGTTTATTGTGAAAGCTGTAAGATGTTTATAGAGCAGGTTGAAATAATAGTTACAAAAGCTGCTAACAGATGGCGCTGTACGATCTACAGCTCATGTCAGTATACATAAGTGAAATTATCGTATGAAAACACTCTTTGCAAACAATCACATCACAATGTTTTCAAAATGTTCACCATTGGCAGTAAATAGGTGGCGCAAACGAAGAATGAAATTCGCCATCACATTTCGTAGTGTCTCAACCGAAATGGATTCACATGCCACAGAGATCGCCGATTCAAGCTCGTCCAGCGTGGCGGGATGCTTCGGGTAGACCATGTCTTTCACTGTGCAACACACAAAAAAGTCACAGGGAGTCAAATCCGGCGAATATGGAGGCCAATGCATGCCTGCACCAGTAAATTTGGGATATTCCAAAGCAATGAGTCAATTCTCGAAGTATTCCTCAAGAAAGCGAAACACTTGTTCGGTCCGATGTGGTCGTGCTCCATCTTGCATAAACCATTCAGTACCTGGTCGATCCTCTAACGCTTGCTGTGTTGCGACAAATTGTTCCGAAATTGCAACGTACACCAGTGACCGTTTCTTGAATGAAAAAAGGGCCAATAATGCCTCTGCTGCATACTGCAGCCCACACAGCCGCGGTGGAGTAGCTGAGCGGTCTAAAGCGTCTCGCTGCGGAGCGCGCTGTTGCTCGCCGTGGAGGTTCGAGTCCTCCCTGGGGCATGGGTGTGTGTGTTTGTTCTTAGGTTAGTTTACCTAGGTTTAAGTAGTTTGTAAGCTACGGACTGATGACCACGCAGTTTGGTCCGATAGAATTACAAACATTTGAACATTTGAGCCCACACAGTAACTTTAGGAGAAAACAGGGGTTTCGCTTCGGAACCCCAAAATCGCCAGTTCTGCTTATTCACGTATCCATTCAGGTGGAAGTGTGTTTCATCTGTAAACCAGATGCAGCCAACATCAAATCCTTTACTATCAATCATTGTGAGCGTCTGATTAGCAAAGGCAACCCTTTGTTGCACAGCTCGTACGGATATGGCCCGGTGCGTTTGAATTTCTCAGTATTTTCTGCGTGCTGGAACGCTTCAAACGAGTCCCAGATGCAATTCTACGGACTGATGACATTGGATTTCGCTGAATAATTCCAGAAACTGTGTCGATATTTGCAGGCGTAACTGCGGTTTGCTTGCGGCCAAAATGCCCCACTAGATCGTCAGTTACGCTGCCTGTTCGTTGAAATTTTGCGAAGAGCGTACGAATGGTTTTCGCATCGGGTCCTTTTAGAACATTAAATCGTGCTTGAAAACTTCGCCTTGTTGCCGTATGACTTTCTAACCTGTGGTATTCCAGCACCAGAAAAACTCAATGGAGTACATGGTTTTAATCTCTTCCTTCGGTACGATAACCTTCTTTTACGTTTTCACTATTGGCATTGCGTATGGCGATTACAGCGCCATCTGTTAGCAGCTTTTGTAACTATTATTTCAAACTGCTGTATAAACTTCTTACAGCTTTCACAATAAACATACCGTTTACTGCATTCCTCTATCGATCTTTGTTTTCGAGATATTTAATTTTGAAATCAGGAAGTCCTTTTCTGGACATCCTGAACTAGCTAAAACTAAGGACGGCACAAATATCCATGCCCGAGGGGGATTCGAACCAACGACCGTAGTGGCCGTGCAGACCGTAACTGGCGCGCCGCAGTCCCCTCGGCCACCGCGGCCGACTGTTCCAGAGATGTTTTCGGTGACCAATCGGGGTGCCCTTCCTAAACAAACATTTCAATCACACATAATGCCTAATGATTTGTGCCTGATGATTTGTCCAGTCGCTGTACAGTCTTCCGACACCTGAGCATTCCGACGCGGCGTCCGCGTACCGAGTACTTCGCTGCTGACTCGTCGGCCACGCACTAGACGGCCCTGTTCGCCGCGGTGACGCAGCGCTCTTCTCGCTGCTGCTATTGAGGCTCGGACAATGCGCCATACACTTCCTCGTCCGTATCGAGCAGCCTTCTCCAGAGAGGCCGCCGGAGACGAACAAAAGGACGAGGCGGCGCGGCGGGCGAACAGGGCTACCAGAATAGCCGCCTCCCACAACAGGAGCGAGTAAACACGCCGCCTAATGGGGCACGGCGAACTGACCGCGCACCAGCGCTTTGTTGAGCTACCGGCTGCACACGTGTGAACCCGGACGTACTTCCAATTAGTCAGCCGCGCGAGCAGCCAACCGCTGCAGCAGTGCAACGTCTTCTGGGCTCATAGCCCACGTCACCTCAGACGCCACCAGCTACACAGTCACAGTGGTTCAGTTGCAAGAAAGGGAACTATCGTATTCTGTGTAAAGCCTACGGACTAATGGTCAACGTACTTAAGTCCCTTAGATTTACAAACATTTGAATTTTGAAAGAATCAATATCATCTGAAACTCATCATTCATGGAGAGTAAATACAAATTGATTTGCGGACTGATGAAGGTGCACATTTTACCTTTTTTTTATGTAAACATTCAACTTTAAACTCAACAAAGATATTTGAAACTCAATTACCGGAAACAACACATGCATTCACGCAGTATTTCGAAACATAGAACTACAAGCCTTTGTTGAGTGTCACTAATCGACAGTGAATACTATATGCACAGCTTAGTGTGATTATCGGCCTCGGGCTTCACAGCGCGATTCTTCTCTTGACAACAATAAAAATGTCTGGTACAAAAATTTGTCCTGCGCATATTTCCAGCAGTAACCGGACGTCGAAGACTGAGATGGGTGTGTTCCATACGTCAGTGTGTTTCAGAACTGCTGAAGGTTGGAGTCCTCCCTCGTGCATGAGTGTGTGTGTAAGTCAGTTTAAGTAGTTTGTAAATCTAGGGCAGTGCTTTCCAAACTTTCCCTCGTGGCGACACCCTTTTATAGCTTACAGTTTTGCGCGACATCCTTTCACAAATATAAATACGTATGGTAGAATTTAGATGGTTGTAGCGGGAGGGGAGTGGGGGACGGAAATAAAGTATCGCTTAAATGTAGTTTGTAAACGAAACTGAAATCCTCGTACGAATTGACATTCTTAATGTTGATCCTGACTGCAGCAATTACGTACACTCATCGCAAGAAAAGGAAACATTAGGAATCACAGACATGTACAACAGAGTAACACAGCAGACAACAGTATCTAACTCACACAGTAATATTTGCATCTTCTACATGCGATCCAACTTCCGAAACACGAGAACTGAATTTTGAAAACGTTTTTCGCTGTCTTGCGTACATGTCAGGGCCAAATACGGTTTTGCTGGATCGATTGAAAACGGCATCTGGAAATTAGCTGCTCGGATTTCTGATTTAGCCAGCACAGTGGCTTTTCCCTTTCAGTTCGATATTATCACATTATTTTCAGAAATAAAAGGGATGTATTTTTGACAAGTGATGAATTATTATTTAAGTTCTACTGTTAGGTTCTTGCTTCACCACGATCTCGGAAGTCCCGAGATATTCGGAAAAAAAATGGATAAATATGTGTGACAAGGAGGAATATGAATATCATTTCTGGTCCCAGAATCTATTACATACAGGAAACAGAGAAAAAAATAGTAACGCATACCAGGGTTCGAACCAACGATCACTGCTTTTAAAATACTACTCTCCGGTAATCACCCGGCCATACTCCATACTAAACATCGTTACTGGATAGCTTTAGTCAGTGGACAATTGTGACTGCTTTCACAATCTTTGACAGCTTTTACAGCCACTGTGTCATTGATTGACATTTAATTGTAAGAAACGCTACCGAGGGTGACGTAGCTTTGATAAATCCATTCAAAACGCTCAGGTGCAGTTATTTTGAGAAGGAAAGCAGACTACAGTGAAGAGTCGTTCAAACAGCTGCCAGTTCCATCAAACTGCGCATGGGAAGAGCTGTTATCCAGAATCTGCAGCAGCTCCACGCATGCGCATTTTGCTGGAATCTGGCAACTGGCAGCTGCTTGAACGAACCCTGATTGTCTACTGCTGATGAAGCAGAGCTGCCGCATAGCGGCTGAGCATGCAATTAATGTGCACCGATCATTCCTTTAGTACATGATCTGTGGTGCACTGAACGAAGAGAAGGATGATTAGCTGCAGGCGAGTCTTCAGGATAGTATGAAGAGAAGAATATTCTGTGTTATTTTATGACAAGTTTTTTTTGCTTAGAGTCTAAATTTGTTAGTCTCCCGACTCCCTTGATACTACTACGCGACACACCAGGGTGTCGCGACACCCAGTTTGGATAGCTATGGTCTAGGGACAGATGACCATAACAGTTTGGTCCAATAGGTTTACAAACTTTTTTTTAGAATCTGAGTCGTCAGGAATGTATTCTGGATCGTTCTTGGAAATATCAGTATCATTGGAAATATATTCGTCGTCTTCTGAGATGTTCAATGTTCCCATACTCTCTGTCGCTTAGCATTATGTTTCTGCAACAGATAACTTACCATAAACTTTGCCTCTGACATTTAGAAATATTAATAAGAGTACCGAAAAGTACACGGCCATGGCGCTTACCACTGCTCCCGCGAGCTGCTCAAATGTGAAATCGATTTGAGATTCCGTGTCGACAGCACTCATCACGTCATGTGAGAAGTGTTACTATTTTACGCATGTACAATGGTTATGTGTTTGAGAGTTATATTTTCAAAACGACGGTGCTGGGTCCATTCGTTTTTATTTGATGGTACTGTAAGTAGACGGGTCAAACAATTAGGGGATCAGTTAAAATATATAGGATCTGAAGTACTGTCATCGGCAGAATGAACTAAAATGATTCGGTGTACTTCTGTCCTAAGTAGTGGAGATAACATTACGGCAACGGAGATAGTGGTATTGGTAACAACAGGAAGTTGCTGCAGAGGGGGAAGGTGTTGACTTAAGTTTACCATACCAAACGAATTACCCTAGCAGTTGGGTTCAGATAGTGTAGTGAGCAGGTAGTGATATACAACAACTACGTAATTATCCGAAGCTATGGCATGGGGAGTAATAGGAAGGTTGCAAGCTGGACAGACACGTATGGAGATGGCTACAGATATTTAAGTGTCCCAAAGTGTATTTCCTGGACGTGGACGCGATTTCAGACAACAGAAACCATTAAAATATGGCAAGGCCAAGGTTGTACATGTTTAACATTAGCAAGAGATGGCGGTTACTCCGGTTAACAGCCCGTCGAGCCAGGAGGATAAACGCAACTCA
The DNA here is from genome assembly GCA_026315105.1 of Locusta migratoria. NCBI lineage: Eukaryota > Metazoa > Arthropoda > Insecta > Orthoptera > Acrididae > Locusta > Locusta migratoria. The sequence goes on from CM048751.1 coordinate 129,290,379, forward strand.
ACTGCAACGCACTCTCCAGGCAGCAAAAGGGCGCTCAATGTGGCTTCTACGCGCGGAGTCGTATTTTGTGTGTCCCATTAAAATCACGACGCCGTTGATGATTTAAATATAAAGTTGCTTATTTAAATATAAAATTCTTGCATTTGCGTACATTGTTTCTTGATCATTCCTTTACTAAAAGTGCAATTTTACATTTTTTTTCAGGGAACGACTGTACCATTATCGTTCTAGAGCTGTTTAATTGTTGGAGGACGGAATAATTAAACTTTTGTGTTCATTTCAATTCAGCCGAGCGAAATAGCGTCCATGTGATATTTTATTATATGTATTTATTCCGATTTTTTAATAAAATTTAATTCAATATAGTTGGAATATTTTAGTTTAATATGAGTTTTTGTCTCTCATGATTATGCATAAGCCCTCGTGTGTTAAATGTTGACTTACGGTGATGCAGAAAATTTGGTAAATATTTACAACACTCATAAATGAACTTTATTTAAGGATTGACGAACGACATTCCACGCTGCATCACCCTGTAGAAGTGTTATGTCTGATTACGCGGACAGAGTTTGCAATAAAAATTTATCGTACATTCTTGCTCGACACTTACCCTCCGCAACTTCAAATAAAAAAAAGACTAAATAAATAAATAAAAATAAAAATACACTACTGGCTATTAAAATTGCTACATCAAGAAGAAATGCAGAAAATAAACGGGTATTCATTGGACAAATATATTATACTAGAACTGACATGTGATTAAATTTTCACGCAATTTGGGTGCTTAGATCCTGAGAAATCAGTACCCAGAACAACCTCCTCTGACCGTAATAACGGCCTTGATTCGCCTGGGCATTGAGTCAAACAGAGCTTGCATGACGTGTGCAGGTACAGATGCCCATGCAGCTTCAACACGATATCACAGTTTATCAGGAGTAGTGACTGGCGTATTGTGACGACCCAGTTGCTCGGCCACCATTGAGCAGACGTTTTAAGTTGGTGAGAGATCTGGAGAATGTACTGGCAAGGGCAGCAGTCGAACATAACGAGAAAGGCCCGTACAGGACCTGCAACTTGCAGTCGTGCATTATCCTGCTGAAATGTAGAGTTTCGCAGAGATCGAATGAAGGGTAGAGATACGGGTCTTAACACATCTGAAATGTAAAGGCCACCGTTCAAAGTGCCGTCAATGGGACAAAAGGTAACGGAGACGTGTAATCAATGGCACCCATACCATCACGCCGGGTGATACGCCAGTATGGCGATGACAAATACACGCTTCGAATGTGCGTTCACCGCGATGTTGCCAAACACGGATGTGACCATCATGATGCTGTAAACAGAACGTGGATTCATCCGAAAAAATGACGTTTTGCTATTCGTGCACGCAGCGTCGTCGTTGCGTACACCATCGCAGTCGCTCCTATGATGCAGCGTCAAGGGAAACCGCAGCCATGGTCTCCGAGCTGATAGTCCATGCTGCTGCGAACGTCGTCGAACTGTTCGTGCAGATAGTTGTTGTCTTGCAAACGTCCCCATATGTTGACCCAGGGATCGAGACGTGGCTGCACGATCCGTCACAGCCATACGAGGCAGTCGGGATCCAGCACGGCGTTCCGTATTGCTCTCCTGAACCTACCGATTCCATATTCTGCTAACAGTCACTGGATCGCGACCAACGTGAGCAGCACTGTCACGATACGATAAACCGCAATCGCGATAGGCTACAACCCGACCTTTATCAAAGTCGGAAATGTGATGGTACGCATTTCTCCTCCTTATAGGAGGCATCGTCGCGGTGGAGTAGCCGAGCGGTCTAAAGCACCTCGCTGCGGAGCGCGCGGTTGCTCGCCGTGGAGTTTCGAGTACTTCCTGGGGTATGGGTGTGAGTGTTTGTCCGTAGGTTAGTTTACCTAGGTTTAAGTAGTTTGTAAGCTACGGACTGATGACCACGTAGTTTGGTCCGATAGATTTACAGACATTTGAACATTTATAGGAGGCGTCACAACAACGTTTCACCAGACAACGCCGATCAAGTGATGTTTGTGTATGACTAATCGTTTGGAAACTTTCCTCATGACAGCACGTTGTAGGTGTCCCCACCGGCACCAGCCTTGTGTGAATGCTGTGAAAAGCTGTGACTACGTAGGCTTTCCCGGCGTAATGATTCATAATATTCTTCTCGGGTTCCCTGCCGGATTAAAACGTCATCTGGACACAATATTTCGGCGGTGCACCTGGCCGCCATCCTCAGGGGACAGTGCTGGTACACTGAGTACAAGCCGTGAGCTGCGGCCCCTATATACGCCGCGGAAGGGCGAGGGCGCGTGCGCAAAAATTGACAGTTCTGCCCTCTACGTTTCAGCGCCGCCAGTGGTAGAAGCTGGCATAAACGGTAGATCGCTATTCAGCAGAGACCGTTGTTTTTTGATATCAAATAATAAAGGGTTCCACATTTTACTCAAAGGAAGACCCTTATTTCTGTTTATAATATTGTCAGAAAGACCAATAGCGATCGATTCTTTTAAAATGCAGTCCCAATAGCGAGACTCGGAAGAGTAAGAGGGACATAAAGTGAAATATGATGAAACACAAATGGTTGCTTATTATTGTTATCACATTAGCTTGTTTCAGTTATTCCAACATAAGTAATAATTAAACTGTACTAGAGAAGATTGCACAGCCATCACCATGGAATATAGTCGATGATTTATTCAGAGATGAGAGTGGTGTGAGTAGTAGGTGCTTACTGGAGTAAAGAAATGCTGTTTATGCAATACACAGAGAATTTCATTAAATTATCAACTGGGGAGGTTTGTTTACAAGCAAGCTTTGTCAGTTCAAAGACTGTTGGGTGTTTTCCTAGAGTATGCCACAATTTTCTTTTCTCCCTAGTGGTACTGGAACCTCGATGTCAGTTACTCCTGTACTTCTGCTGCGACGCCACAGCGTACCAGAATGTCAGGGAACGGTGGTGGCTGCCTCGGTGCAGGATGACGCAGCTCGGAGGCAGCTGCGCTGAACTTGCTCCCTGGAAGCCTCGCCTGGTAATTTGCGGACGGACGCGCTTGAAGCTGTGACGGCGAGCAGGCAATGGCTCGTGAAGCCTGCGGCCAGTGTCAAGGCGTGCGCCGGGGAGCCTCCGACACTCTCGACAGCGCGGGCGACCGAGGTCGAGGGCGCCGTGCTGCTACTTCCCTGCTGCTCGTCTGCCACAGTGGCGAAATGTCACTAGCGCCTCAGTCATTCGGCACTGCGGTGTTTGCAGCGCTGGTGGTGGAACATTTATTTTATTAGTTAGATCATATCAGTGTTGTTGTGGTCTTCAGTCCGGAGACTGGTTTGATGCAGCTCTCCACAATACCCTATCCTGAGCAAGCCTCTTCATCTCCACATAAGAACGACAACCTACATCTGTCTGAATCTGCTTACTGTATCCATCTCTTGGTCTTCCTCTGCGGTTTTTACCCCACACACTTCCCTCCAGCGCTTTTTTTTCCGCCCACGACTTTATTTATAATATCCAAATGGGTGTTTTTGCAGCAATAAGTCGTTATTTGTAAGAAACTGCTTTATTTTGCAGATCTAGATTTCGGCAAGTGACTTGCCATTATCAATGCATACTTTTTTTTATTATGCTAGCATGTTATGCATGTGCATTGTACCTCACAGATGGTCTGTAATACATTCTTTTTTACAGATAGATGTAATGCTATTGGCAGTAAACCACTTTACTGGCAATAGCATTACATCTAACTGTGGAAGACAATGTATTACAGACCATCTGTGAGGTACAATACGCATGCATAACATGCTAACATAAAAAAAAAAACTATGCATTGATAGTGGCAAGTCACTTGCCGAAATCTAGATCTGCAAAATAAAGCAGTTTCTTACAAATAACGACTGATTGCTGCAAAAACACCGATTTGGAAAAAAATATTCTGGTGGCTCCCTCTCACCCTCCCCCCCCTGCTCTTTACAAACCGTAACAAACCTACTTTACGTTAAGGAAACCAATTTAATCGTTTATATTTTGCTTCAACTTTTTTTTAATTTTTCGGTAAAGTTTTTTGTTTATTTTATTGACCACATTATTTTATTCTGATAGAAAAACGTATTTTTTCAGGCAATACTGAGAAGCAAATTATGCTCACTAAGAAAGATCCCTCTGTATAGATAACTTGTAAATATCACTTTTTTCTAATTTTTCAGAATAATTTATTGTATCATATTCTTTCACCTGGTTCCACATTGGTTCCTGGAAAGAGTTTTCAAGCTTTGCTCTTATTCATCACTAACGCACTGTATTATAAAACAATCTATGATCTATGCAGTTCATCTATATCTAGAAATTTGAATGTCTGTTCGGTGTTAGTTTATCACGTCTGAACCACAAGACATACAGAGCTAAAAATTTGTACAGTTACTAATGTCTACCCGGGGAAGGCTTTAGGCACGGTTTTATGGCGTTCGGATAGCTATATATATATATATATATATATATATATATATATATATATATATATATATATATATGTGTGTGTGTGTGTGTGTGTGTGTGTGTGTGTGTGTGTGAATGTCTGTTCGGTGTACGCTTATGACCTCCGAACGACAAGACGCAGATACTTAAATATTTGTACAGTTACTAACTTATACCTGAGGAACATTTTAGACACGGTTTTGTAGCGATCTCATGGGTATTTAGTAATTTGAAGAATATAACGCGAAACGCGTAACAGTAATTACTCTTTGAAAATGGTTTTATTGATTGCATTGCTGTTTGAGGGGGTTGCATTGTTGTTTGAGGGTAGATAATGATAAAAGGGTGGAGTATATTGGGATGGAAGTTATCAGTGTATATAAAATTCTAGGTGTCTGTGTGTTAATATTTCGCTCTGCAGCGAAAACTACAGAACGCAGAGGAATGATCTGTGTGTAATTGTAGTCCGAAGTCTCCTATTGCACACCATAGCAGTTCCATAGACATGGTGGTTGAAAGTCGTCAAATTTATAAAAAAAAAAAAAAAAAAAAAAAAAAAAAAAAAAAAAAAAAAAAAAAATTAAAAAAAAAAAAAATAAAAAAACTTCCTGTTTGGACCTTGAAATAAGATCGCGAATAAAATTAAAAAAAATATATATATATATTGAATTGTAAATAAGTCGTAAAACTGAATACTGATTACAATTTTGTATATAATTTGAACATGAAGGTAGTAAATAAGTCGGCTAGTAGCACTATACCAATTAGGAATGAAGTTACCTCATGTTCTTGTAAATGCTGCTACTGCAACATTCTGCCGTCGATTATGCTGCAAATTTAAAATATTTGTGTTGGTAACTTATTCCTAAAGTGACCCGGACCAGTTGTTAGTATGGCATCATGTACAACAAGACTGAGTAGAAGATTCGGGATCAGTTCGTAACAATGGAATTTAGCAAAAAAATTGTTCATGAATATGTATCGGGCATCGAAAAAATTAATAAATAAATAAATAATTTGCTACAGAAAGACTGCAGGCTCTAACGGTACTGTTAATGAGAAATAAAGAATTGTTGCATTATTCATGAAATACTGTAACCGATTGTACATGATACATCTCACAATAATGGCATTCGAATCACCATAAGACTAAGCACTCAAACATTAACTCCAATGTTTGAAAAAGGTGACTAACAATTAACAATTACTTCAAAGACAGTTTTAATTAATTTATTGATCTCGGAAAGGCATACATTAAAATGTAGAATTTACAGGAGCAGGAATACACATGTCCTTCCAGTACAACGGAACGAGCAGAACAATCAACGATTTAACGTCTTTCTTTCGCAGAAAAGGAATAAAAGAAAGTCAAACAGCGCGGTGTTTTTTGTGGCTGAAAGAAAGACGCTGACTCGTGATAAAATTATAACTGTGGCCTACCCGATGAATCGTATAACACTTCAAAGTGCCTCATTATGAATGACGTTTACATTTATTACTTCTTTGCTACTAAATGTAATCGCAATATAATTTGCAAACAGTATTCAGTGATGCCAATGGATGTACCTACAGAATTATTTTGTTGTACGATTTATAGTTGAGGAGATATGACATCATAAGTACTGAGACGCATAGAAAATTGGCGCATGGATTCACTTCGTATTTTATGCGCTCCAGTCCGCTTATGCGTTGAAATTTTCCACACTTGATCTTAAAAACAAGACGAAACTCACGCCTTCGTACCATGGCAGAGGGTACCTAAAAACTCCGACAAAATCTACGGTTTTATTCCGAAGTTAATAACAATTTTACTCATGTACAATGGTTACGTGCTTAACATTTTTGATGTGTTATGACGTATTGATGTATCTATGTCTATATTTGATGTTTTTGTAACTGTTTAAGAGCGTGAAATGGCATGATTCCAATGTCAAAAATGGTAGTTTCCAAAGAACAAATATTTTAAAAAAGTGTGGGGGTGTTTCTCCCGCTATTGCGTAGTTATATGAGTGAAGATCTCTCGGGCGTGCAGCCGGATGGATTGATCGTTTTGGAACGAAGTTTCGACAGCGTAACGTGCCATCATCATTAGGTTACTCCCGCTGACTCAGCGTTCCAAAACGATCAATCCATCCGGCTGCACGCCCGAGAGATCTTCACTCAGCATATTCGCCGGGAAAACCTACGAACACGCGTAGTTATATGTTGTTGTTTTGGTCTTCAGTCCTGAGACTGGTTTGATGCAGCTCTCCACCCTGCTCTATCCTGAGCAAGCCTCTTCATCTCCTCATCCATCTGAATCTCTTTACTGTATTCATATCTTGATCCCCCTCTGTGATTTTCACCCCCAATTCTAAATTCATGATTCCTTTATGTCTAAGAATGTGTCCTACCAATCGATCCCTTAATTTAGTCTATGGAAAAAGTTCTTTTTCTCCCAATTGCTGTTCAGTACCTCCTCATTAGTATTGCGATCTATCCTTTTAATCTAGAGCATTCTTCTGTAGCACCACATTTCAAAAACCTCTATCCACTTCCTGTCTGATTTATCGTCCATGTTTCACTCCCGTAGAAGGCAACATTGGACACAAATGTCTTCAGAAAAGACTTTCTTACACTTAAATTGATATTTGATGTTAGTAAATTCTTCTTTTTCAAAAACGCATTTCTCCCTATTGACATTCCTCATTTTATAATTCTCTTTACTGCGACCATCATGTGTTATTTTTCTACCCAAATCACAAAACTCATTTATCACCTTTATTGTTTCGTTACCTAATCTAATTCCTTCAGCGTCGCCTGATTTTCGTAGACTGCATTCCAGTACCCTTGTTTTGCTCTTGTTCGTCTTCTATGCTCCCTTCAAGACACATCCACTTCGTTCAATTGCTCTTGCATGTCCTTTGCTGTCTCTGATAGTATTGCAATGTCACCATCAAAATGCAATGTTTTTATTTCCTCGCCCTGTACTTTAATCCCATCTCAAAATTTTTCTTTGCTTTCCTTCACAGCTTGCATGGTCTACAGATTGAACAACATTGGAGAAAGAGTACAACCTTGTCATACTACCTTCCCAACCAGTGCTTCCCTTTCATGCCCTTCGAGTCTAATAATTGCGGTCTCGCTTCTGTACAAGTTGTCAGTCATCCTCCTTTCCCTGAATTTTACCCCTGCTGACTTCAGAATTTGAAAGATTGTATTCCAATCAACATTGTAAAAAACTTTCTCCAACTCTACAAATGTTAAAAATATAGGCCTGCCTTTCGTTAATGTCACTTCTAAGATAAGTCGTAAAGTGATTATTGTATCCAGTGTCCTAGATTTCTCCTGGACGGAAACATATTCCCTAAGGTCAGCTTCTACCAGCTCTTCCATTCTTCTGTAAATAATTCGTGTTAAAATTTGTAACGATGACTTATTAAACTGATGATCCTGTAATTTTTACACCTCTCTGCGCCTGATGACTTTGGAATTGGGATTATTACATTTTTCTTAAAATATGAGAGTATTTCGCCTGTGTCATACGTCTTACGCCCCAGATGAAATAGTTGTGTCATGCCTGACTCTGCCAGACACTTCAGTAGCCTTGAGGAAATGTCATCTGCTTCAAAGGCCTTGTACCGAATTAGGTCTTACAGGGCTCTGTCAAATTCATTTCTCAGAATACTATCTCCTATTCATCTTCATCTACGTGCTCTTCCCTTCCTACAATATTGTCTCTAAATTAATTTCCTTTGTACTCTTTCCAGGGTTCAGCGTTTCCTCTTTTCTTCCTTTTCCTCCTTTCCATCTGATTTCTTGATATTCATATAATTTTCTTCTTCTCTCCAAATGTCTCTTTTATTTTTCTGTAGGCGTTATCTATTTTCCCCTAGTGTCCTCTACAGAGTTGCATTTGCCTTCTAGCCACTCTTGCGTAGCCTTTTAGCACTTTCTGCATTTGTTATTCTTTTTACTCCATTTGCCAGCTTAATTTACAGCATTTTTATATTTTCTCCTTTCAATAATTAAATTTAGTATTTCCTGTGATATCCAAGGATTTTTTGTAGGTCTTGCCTTTCTACCTATTTGGTCCTCTGCTGCCTTGACTATTTCATCTCTCAAAGCTACCCTTCCTCTTCTACTGTTTTATTTTTCCCTGTTTCTGTAATTTGTTGCCTGTAGTTCCCTTCGAAATTGTCAAGAACTTTAGGGTACTTCAATTTATCCAGGAACCATCTTATTTTCCTACCTTTCTGCCGTTTTTTCAGTTTCATCCTACAGTTCAGGACCAGTAAGATATGGTCATAGTTATAAAGGTTTTTCGTTTCTATATAAAAGCAGCATTTTACATTTGTTGATATTGAGGCTCCTATCCAGCTATAATGTGTCCCTCAAAACTTCTATTTTGTTTATTTTTATTGTACATGTTTCATTTAAATTCTAAAGTTTTATTATTGCTTATTTATTCACTTTTTCTTTGTATTAAACTAGCTGACAACCCGGCGTTGCACGGGTATTTGTTTATTTATTACAGCCTTGATTTAGTACTTCTCCTATACCTTCTCTTTCTCTCTCTCAATCTCTTTTCTCTTTTAAAATCATGTGATATTTATGGGAGAATATTTTGAGAACTAAGGCTGTCTTGCATAATGTACAAAATTATAAGTGCAGAAAGCAAACAAATAACGATAGTAATCAAAATACAAATGATATACAGTCAATCAGGGTAACTTTTTACCAGTCAGGGCATCTTTGTACCACTCAATATTTGGCTTTCATATGGCTGATTTTCCACCTACTGTGGAATTATGCATAACAGAAGTATTAAAAATTACCTTTAGAAAAAATATTGCCAATAGGTGGAACATGAGACATTTGAAACCCAAATATTAATTGGTACAAAGATACCCTGACTGGTACAAAGTTACCCTGATTGACTGTATAAAATTCGTAGGATCTCATATTTATTGAGTTATATGTTGTATAATTGTATAATTTTTCAGTTATATATTCATTTTTATAAGTGCTAAATGTCTGTAAAATCTGTTACGTATTCAATTAGTAGTAAAGAAGTAATAGATTAAAACTTGGTGCGGGATGGGGCGGTTTTCCATGAACGTTACTGTTTATGTGCTCATATCTCATGACCTAAGTGTCATACTAAGATGCAATTTCGAAATGTGTTTATACTGTCTGTAAAATTTCTTGAGACTACAATTTGTAGTGTAGACATTGTAAATTGTAGCGCCATACCGAATGCCGTAGTTTTAATTTATGAACAGCGGAAAAATGGTAAGCGAGAAACTTTTTTCCTTTCATCACTTTAATCTGGTTGTGGGCGAGAGAAATATAACAAAGATTTGAAATTATTTTCAAAGTCTGTTGCAAGTCGCTAAATACTTTCATTCTCATACATTGTATGAATGAAGTCTCGTCGCATTGTGTGGTAGTTTTTTGCAATTCCTATTTTTTATGATGCCATACCTCCTGAACCATGCGTCGTATGTGATTCTTAATCCTGCAGAAACTGTTACCTCACGGTAAGGAATATGTGTATCAAATTTGGTTGAAATCGGTCCAGTGGTTTAGGAGGAAATGTGTAATATTTTCGCGTGACGTAGCAGTTTTTTGTCGCATTTCATTGTTTATGACGTCGTATCTCCTAAACTATCGGCCCTATCGCAAAATATTTTCTTAGCTGACGTCGTCCAAACCACATACGTACCAAATTTCAGCTTCATAAGGGTAGACTGTTCGTGGATGATGCTGTCACAAAATTTCTACATGGTGCGAAAATTGGCAATTGACACTAAATGAAGAAAAGAGGGAAGTAATAAACATGACCACTAAACGAAATCCATTGAACTTCAATTACGCGGTAAATCAGTCAAACCTTAAGGTCGTAAATTCCACTACATACCTAGGAGTTACAATTACGAACAACTTAGACTGGAGAGAAAACATAGAAAATATCGTGGGGAAGTAGAACCAAGGTTACGTTTCATTGGCAGAACGCTTCGAAGATGCACCCACTCCACCAAAGAGACTACCTACATCACACTTGTGCGTCCTCTCCTGGAGTACTGTTGCCAAGTGTGGGACCCTCACCAGGTGGGACTAACGGAAGACATCGAGAAGGTTCAGAGAAGGGCAGCTCGTTTTGTTTTATCACGTTACGGGGGGGGGGGGGGGGAGGGGGAAGCGTCACGGAAATGTTGCACGAATTGGGGTGGAAATCATTAAAAGAAAGACGTTATTCATTGCGGCGTGATGTGTTTGCGAAGTTTCAATCACCGTCTTTTACTTCTGAATGCAAAAATATTTTTCTAGCACCCACCTACTTAAAGAGACATGACCGTCCAAATAAAAAACGAGAAATCAGATCGCAAACGGAACGATTTTGGTGTTCTTTCTTCCTGCGCGCTATTAGAGAATGGAACGGCAGAGAAAAGTTATGAAATTTGTTAATGAACCCTCTGCCAGGCACTTAAATATGATATGCAGAATATATATGTAGATTTGTTGCCTGAAGTTCCCTTTGAAATTGTCGAGAACTTCAGGTTCCTTCAAATTATCCAGGTCCCGTCTTATATTCCTACCTCTCTGCAGTTTTTTCAGTTTCATCCTACAGTTCATGACCGATAAAATATGGTCAGAGTCTAGTTGTAAGTTTTTTTTTTTTTTTTTTTTTTTTTTTTTTGTTTTTTTTTTTTTGTTTCTGTATTGACTTTACATTTGTTGATACTGAGCCTCCTGTCCAGCTATAACATTTCCCTCACAACTTCTACTTTATTTCGTTTTATTTTTATTGTACGTGTTTCATTTGCATTCTAAGAGTTTTTTTTATTGTTGTTAAGTTGTTCTGCACTTTGGGAGGAATAATATTCTTAATATTCTAGTTTTTTGTACTTTTTACTATTATTTTGCGTTCTATTTTCTATATGCATTTATTACATTATATTTTGTTTATTTTTATTTTTATTGTACATGTTTTGTACTGGGAGAAGAATTTGACAGAGCACTTAAAGATTTGAATAGAAACAAGGCCCCTGGAATAGATGACATCCCGTCTGAACAGTTGATATCGTTAGGAGAACCAGTCATGAAGAAATTGTTCCACCTAGTACGCAAGATATATGAGACAGGGGAAATACCCTCCGACTTGAAGAAGAATATAGTAATTCCAATTCCAAAGAAAGCAAGTGCAGACAAATGTGAAAATTACAGAACTATCAATTTAATAAGTCATGGTTGCAAAATACCGACACGAATAATTTATAGACGAATGGAAAAACTGGTGGAATCCGACCTTGGGGAAGATCAGTTTGGATTTAGGAGAAATGTTGGAACACGGGAGGCAATACTCACATTACGACTTATCTTAGAAGATAGGCTAAGGAAAGGCAAACATACGTTTTTAGCGTTTGTAGATTTGGAGAAATCTTTTGACAATGTCGACTGGAATACACTGTTTCAAATTCTGAAGGCAGCAGGGGTAAAATATAGGGAGCGAAGAGTTATATTCAACCTATACAAGACAGCGGTTATTAGAGTCGAAGGGCAAGAAAGGGACGGCGAGGTTGGGAAAGGAGTAAGATAGGGCTGCAGCCTTTCCCCAATGTTGTTCAATCTGTACATTGAACAGGCAATGAAGAAATGGAAGGAAAAATTTGGAGAGGGCATTAAAGCGCAGGGACAAGAAATAAAAACTTTGCGGTGTGCAGATGACATAGTAATTCTGTCATAGACTGCAAAAGATGTGGAAGAGCAATTGAATGGAAAGGACAGTGTCTTGAAAAGAGGTTACAAGAGCAACACCAACAAGAGTAGAACAAGGATAATGGAATGTAGCGTCAGAAAATCAGGCGATGCTGAAGGAATTAAATTAGGTGATGAGGCAATAAAAGTAGAAGACGAGTTTTGTTACTTGCGTAGCAAGATAACTTCTGATGGCCGAAGTAAAGACGACATAAAATGCAGAATGGCTATGGGAAGAAAAGCGTTTCTGAAGAAGCGAAACTTGTTGACATCGAATATTACTTTAAATGTTAGGAAGACCTTTCTGAAGGTATTTGGAGTGTAGCATTGTATGGAAGTGAAGCGTGGACAATAAGGAGTTCAGACAAAAAGATGATAGAAGCTTTTGAAATGTGGTGCTGCAGACGAATGATGAAAATTAGATGGGTAGATCACGTAACTAATGAGGTGCTCAACAGAATTGGGGAGAAAAGGAATTTCTGGCGTATTCTGACTAATAGAAGGGATAGGTTGGTAGGACACATCCTGAGACATCAAGGAATCGTCAAATTAGCATTAGAAGGAAGTGTGTGGGGAAAAAATCGTAGAGGGAGACCGATGGACGAATATAGCAATCAGATTCAAAAGGATGTAGGTTGCCGAACGTATTCTCAGATGAAGAGACTTGCACAGGACAGGTTAGCGTGGAGAGCTGCATCAAACCAGTCTGCGGACTGAAGACCACAACAACAACATCTTTTATTTTACATTCTAAAGTTTTATTCTTACTTATTTATTCACTTTTTCTTCATATTATATAAAAGTTTTGTTTAACTAAATGTTCTTTTATTTGTAGTAATTGAATTTTAATATCAAATTATTTTGTCATATTATTAAAAAAAATGTTCAAATGTTTGTTAAGCTTAAGGGACTTAACTACGGGGTCATCAGTGCCTAAACTTACAAACTACTTATGAACTACCTACAACTAAGGACGGCACAAACATCCATGCCCGAGGGGGGATTCGAACCCCCGACCGTAGTGGCACCCTCGGGCATGGATATTTGTGCCGTCCTAGTTCGTAAGTAGTTCATAAGTAGTTTGTAAGTTTAGGGACTGATGACCCCGTAGTTAAGTCCCATAAGCTTAACAAACATTTTTTTTTTTTTCGTAGTGGCCGTGCAGACCGTGAGTGAAGCGCCTCAGTCCCATTGATATTATCAAACATATAATATGTGTCACAAATTGCGCGGCCGGTCCGGTGGGCCTTTCCCTGAATACGGCACAGGTAGCGGCCGGAGGGCGTGGAGTAGGGGTGGTGTATCCCTACTTCTGGAACACCCTGTTCACTACCTGCAGCGTCCGGGTCTCCCCCAAGTGTGTACACATTCCCTTTCCCCGCAAGTGTCACTCCCCGCAAGTGTCACAAACTCAGTCCCCTAGACCACCGCGGCCGGCTGTCATATTATCCTCTGCATTATTATCCTCTCTTATGAAAGTTTAGTCACCGACATCTCGACACACCCTGAACGAACTGACAGAAAATTCTAAGTTGAGACAGTGCGCTCAGCGGTCTGTCGCTGTGTGGAGACGGCGTAGGCGTGCGACCGCGGCGGTCCCATAGGGCGCCATTCCTGCGGTGCCGGCGGTCGCGACCGACCGGTTCCCGGCGGCCTGCGGGGCAGCCGTGGGGCCAGGCCGTCTGCTGAAGTCTGCCGGTGTCGTGTCGTATCGGGTTCCGCAGCCCCACCGCCACACGTGGAAGCCGGCGTCACTTTCAGCCGGTGACTCACTGCTCGTCCGAGCCTTGACGACTGCAGGGGGACGTAAGAGGCAGTTTTAGCTCACGACACAGCTGCTGCGCGGTTACAGGTTACGTCAGGTACTGGCTGCCAAGCATTAGGCGCGTCTAGAAAGTGCGAGGTCATGCAATAATTAAAGAGACTAATTGGTCCGGAGAAAAAACCGTTTGTTTTACAAAATAATACTTTTTCTACTTTCCAACAAAATCTCTTGATCATTTGTTGTTGTTGTTATGGTCTTCAGTCCGGAGACTGGTTTGATGCAGCTCTCCACCCTACTCTATCCTGAGCAAGCCTCTTCATCTCCTCATAAGAACGGCAACCCACATCCACTTGAATCTGCTTACTATATGCGTCTCTTGGTCTCCCTCTGCGATTTTTACCCCACACAATGCTAAATTTACGATTCCCCGATGTCTAAGAATGTGTCCTACCAAGCGATCCCTGCTTGTAGTCAAGGTATGCCAGAAATTCCTTTTCTCCCCAATTCTGTTCAGTACCTCCTCATCTGTTACGCGATCCACCCACCCATTTTCAGCATTCTTCTGTAGTACCACATTTCAAAAGCCTCTATCCTCTTCCTGTCCACACTGTTTATCGTCTATGTTTCACTCTCATACAAGGCAACACTCCATACAAATGCCTTCAGAAAGGACTTTCTTAGGCTTAAATCAATATTCGATGTTAACAAATTTCTCTTTTTCAATAATGCTTTTCTACCCATTGCCATTCTGCATTTTATATCCTCTGTACTGCGACCATCATTTGTTATTTTACTGCCCAAGTAACAAAACTCGCCGGCCGCGGTGGCCGAGGGGACTGAGGCGCTCCAGTCACGGTCTGCACGGTCACTACGGTCGGGGGTTCGAATCCCCCCTCGAGCATGAATATGTGTGCCGTCCTTAGTATTAGCTAGTTCATAAGTAGTTTGTAAGTTTAGGGACTGATGACCCCGTAGTTAAGTACCATAAGCTAAACAAACATAAACATAACAAAACTCATCTACCTCCTTCATTACTTCGTTACCTAATCTAATTCCTTCAGCATCACCTGATTTTCTTAGACTGCACTCCTAGTTTTGCTCTCGTTCATGTTCATCTTATATGCACCTTCCAGCACATTGTCCATTCCGTTCATCTGCTCTTCCAGGTCCTTTGCCGTCTCTGGCAGAATTACGATGTCGTCGCCAAAACGCAATGTTTTTAATTCTTCACCCTGAACTTTAATTCCTTCTCCAAATTTCTCCTTGCTTTCCTTTATAACTTGCTCAATGTACAAATTGAATAACATTGGAGAAAGGCTATGTGGCGCGTAACTGGTAAGAATAAAGTTCCTTTACTAGATTTGTCTCGTCGCTATGAGTGCAGCTTTATCATTATCCGGGAACCTTATCGCCTCATGTGTCATGAAGCGGATCTCCTGCGAGTATGTGTTGGTTTTGGGAGTAGGAAACGCTAAGCACTAAATATCACAGCAGGTTGAAACACTAAGCACTAAATATTACAGCAGGTTGATTCACCAGAATAAAAGGTGACTAAGTTTACTGTGTTGTCATTAAAAGTAGATCAGTCAGGAGGTCTCACTGATATCGAACGTGGACCTAATTTACAAACCCTGAGACTGTTCTGCATCTCGAAAATGTCAAAGACATTAAAGTTAGAGGTGAAGCATTGAATTAATGTCTTTGACATTTTCGAGTCGCAGAACAGTTTCAGGGTTTGTAAATTTATAATTGGAATGATATTTCTATCTCCTTAGCCTAAGGTAAAAGACGGGAATGTTCCGATATGTCCATTGTCGAGGTGTTATTCCGATGCGCGGGAGCCTTGGCATTTGTGGCAATATTTCATGGAACACAGAAGCTGAATTAAAGTTTGTGACGTGGACGGATTCGTACTTAAACTATTCCAAGGCGCTTTAATCGCTAGCGGTGCGGTGGTCTAGTCGTTAATACATTTGCATAGTGACCATGAAGGTGTGGGTTCGGTTCCCGACCGCATCACAAAATTTAATTCAATACTTCACCTTTTAATGTGTTTGACATTTTTGAAACGTAAAACAGTCCCAGGGTTTGTAAATTTATAAGTGCGTAAATGATCAAGGTAAGATGTATGAGACAAGCGAAGTACCCTCAGACTTTAAGAAAAATGTTATAACCCCTATTCCAAAGAAAGCAGGCGCAGACAGGTGTGAAAACTACAGAACCATCAGTTTAATAAGTCATGGTTGCAAAATATTAACACGAATTATTTACAGAAGAATGGAAAAGCTGGTAGAAGCCGACCTCGGGGAAGATCAGTTTGGGTTCAGGAGAAATGTAGGAACACGGGAGGCAATACTTACTTTATGGCTTATCCTAGAAGATAGATTAAGAAAAGGCAAACCTACATATCTAGCTTTTGTAGATTTGGAGAAGGCTTTTGACAATGTTGATTGGAATAAACTCTTTCAAGCTCTGAAGGAAGCAGGAGTAAAATATAGGGAGCGTCAGGTTATTTACAACTTGTACAAAAACCAGACAGTGGTTGTCAAAGTTGAAGGGCATGAAAGAAATGCGTTCGTTGGGAAGGGAATAAGACAGTGTTTCAACCTGCTGTGATATTTAGTGCTTAGCGTTTCCTACTCCCAAAACCAACACATACTCCCAGGAGATCCGCTTCATGCCACATGAGACGACAAGGTTTCCGGAGAGTGATAAGGCTGCACTCATAGCGACGAGACAAATCTAGTAAACGAACTTTATTCTTACCAGTCACGCGCCACATGCATGTCTGATGCCAACCATCACTATGAGGTAAGACCATGTTTAGTGCTTAAATCTGGGTGAATTTTTAATGGCATTCAGGCATACATGGATTTTACTGTATTTTCACAGTGTTCGTTCTTTGTGTAGCCATATGCCGCTGAAAACTTGTTGCATATGGATGTCTTAACCTGTACAGAACGTGTAACTAGTATTCATTTATTTCGTATCATAACGGAAACATATTATTGCTGTGTACATAAGTAAAT
Organism: Locusta migratoria; assembly: GCA_026315105.1. Taxonomy (NCBI): domain Eukaryota; kingdom Metazoa; phylum Arthropoda; class Insecta; order Orthoptera; family Acrididae; genus Locusta; species Locusta migratoria. Next base: position 129,307,396 of record CM048751.1, read on the forward strand.
ATAAAGGGTGAATCACCTAAAACGTGCACCGCAAATATTCCGGAAATGGTTAGTGCTATTCATATGCGGTTTTCACAGTGTGGTTTGGTAGTCAGGGTCTCGTGTTGTCAGGCAATAAACAGCCTTTAATGATGTTTAGGAAGTTTATTTTTGTGCAAACATACACTTTTCATTGGAACATTGCCCATCGACATTAACACATTAAAAATAGGGTAATTGGAATGTCAGTGGAGTTTGTTGCACGACTCTAGCGCAAGTCGTTTAGGAAATATATTATTCTGGAAAGTTTTCACAGTAACATTTGTGGCCGCGCAGGAGTAGCCGAGCGGTCTGGAACGCAATGTTGCGGATCGCGGGGCCTCCCTCGTCCGTGGTTCGAATACCCCCTCGGGCATGTATGTTTGTGATGTCTTTCGGCCGGCCGCAGTGGCCGAGGGGACTGAGGCGCTCCAGTCACGGTCTGCACGGCCACTACGGTCGGGGGTTCGAATCCCCCCTCGGGCATGGATATTTGTGCCGTCCTAGTTCGTAAGTAGTTCATAAGTAGTTTGTAAGTTTAGGGACGCATGACCCCGCAGTTAAGTCCCATAAGGTTGCCAAACATTTAAACATTTTTTTTTAACATTTGTGCAATACCTGTAAGTGAACAACACGTTGACATGTGGATTCTGATCAGTAAAGAAAAAACGACTATTACAGACTGTGTTCAAAATGACCACTGGCAGAGATAATACAACCTGCCAGTCTGCTACGGAAAGACTACCGCACACGTGTTAGCATTTCTGTGAAGATGTCTAAGCAGTCTGCAGTAATTCGTCAGTGAAAATCATCGAGTGCAGTCGGGAGGTGTTTGTATACAACGTCCTACAGGAGTCCAAAACATGGAACGGGCCCGTCAAAGTAAAGGTACTTTGCTTTTGTGCACTATCCAAAGATTTGGAATCAATTCGTTGTAGTGTAATATAGTTTGGATAGCCATCATGTTGGTGTGACAGTTTCCTCAAAGTCTGCAGAGGAACGTCTTCTACCAACTGTGGCAGATGATCAATTAAAAGGTTGCGATACTTGCGTGTCGTCTATGAAAAATTCCTGTGAGCGGGTGGTTAAGTATCTCCACAACACATTTATACTCAAAGGACTTTGACGTTCCACCTGACGAAGCCAATGGAGAAAGTCAACAGACCAATAATACATGTTTCGGTGGTTTAACTGGCCATGACTAGTAAATGTGTCTCATTCACGAAATAAGGTATATAATGCTTCTACAGTTATCCTGTCATGTTGTCCGTGAACAAAAGAAAATATAATTTTCATAATCATTTCCGTGCAGCTCTTTGATGGAGAGAGAAATGACACGGATGGAACCGATGTCGATGGAGAATGCGTAGGATACTTTCTGTCGTTTCCTCTTCTTTGTCTGCCAATCTACTCTCCACTTGTCCTCTACATATACGTAGTCTTGGGCAAGTAGAAAGTTATGTTGTTGGCTTGTGGAAGAAGGGCCCACAAAAATAAACAAACGTGAAACTCTAAAAACACATACACACACACACACACACACACACACACACACACACACATATATATATATATATATATATATATATATATATATACTCATCTTGGTTTTGATGGTCTCTTGTTGATCTGCTTATTCTTCTTTTATTCTTGGGCTTGCGTTGTGTGTTCTACTAGAGCTAAAAGTTGTAAATTTTGCAGGACGTCTATCTAATGTGGACTCTTTTCTTGAAATAATACACTTCACGTTAAGCTCTTCAAAATTTTATTTTCAATAAGTTTGCTTTTCACAAACATGTATGGCTACAACTCATTACAAAAACGTCTGTCACCCTCCACATCCAAGCAGACAGTGTCAGTAATGGCAAACCTTGTCTTTCACTCCTCTTTCACCTCTCAATACAAATGAGTGTCAATAAAATAAACAATTTTTTAAGATTGTTGAAAATCGAAAGATACTTACGTAAATAAAGTTTATAACTTAAGTATATTATTTTCTTATTTTAATTAGGTGTGTGTTGTCTTGTGTGGTCGTAATTGCATTTTGAAATGTGTTGTTGACATGTGTTTTATTTTGACTTGGATAAATGGCGTCGTTTTGTTTATCAACAGAAATATAATGTTTTGACACTTTGTGTGACAGTTCAGTCAAGTTTGTGTGTGTTATTTTATTGAGTGTATTTTGGTGTAGCTATTTCATTTGTTTGTGATCTACATTTGCATGGATTTGAAAAGTACCGTATGTAAAGGCTTCATAATGAAAAACAGCTGATTAGAAAGTTTTATATGGGTACTAATATCACTTTATACCAACGGTATAGCTTTTTGGGAAAGAAATGTATCAAGATTTGAGACTGAACTATTGGGTAGAAATATAGGGTATGCATATATAGAAATGTTACAACTTGCATGGCTGATGTCAATTCCTCTTGAGATTGCGCGAAACTGCAATAGCAGCTAAAACATCACTTTTTGTCGTCATTTGTTTCCTCCTAATTACCACATTCACGTAACTGTTTGATAAGTAAGTGTCAAGCTGCAATAGCAGCTAAAACATCACTTTTTGTCGTCATTTGTTTCCTCCTAATTACCACATTCACGTAACTGTTTGATAAGTAAGTGTCAAGATGGATGACGCCTAATACGTTTCCTCATACACCGCACAGGCCAGAACTCCTTACACCCTCCATACACCATGAGCATGTCGGCCTTTTGTCCGTTGGTAAATTCCATCGTCCACTCTCAACCTAATGCTTGGACTCTCACACATTGACTACCAAGTCGCAATGCCTCAAAGAAGACACAAGCGCGATAAGCAAATATGTTCAAATGTTTGTAAAGCTTATGGGGCCTAACTGCGGAGTCATAAGTCCCTAAACTTACAACCCACTTATACTAACTTATACTAAAGACGGCACAAACATCCACGCCCGAGTGGGGATTCGAGCCCCGGACGGGGAACGGCCTTGCGCATTGGAGCATAGCACTTCAGTGCGTTAGGCTGCTACGCCGCAGCGCGCAATAATCAAACACAATGATATCCTACCTAGCAAAAACGCCTGTTGCATGGGGAAAACAAGTGTCGGATTGGAGAAAAACACCGTCTATTATTAAAAACTATCTTTTGCCTAACAATACGAGTCCCTGATCAATCGATCCTGTAAAAATCGCACTTACCATTACTGCAATATTTGCGGTGCAAAATTTAGGTGATTCACTCTGTATAATCCAAGTTTTTTCTTTCGAAATCACCTTCACATTCAGGCAGTCCAGTATCAGAAGCAACTCTAATTTCATTTTGTTTTGATGACGTGAGAGTGTCAATGTCGTAACCTGCCTTTCGATAAGCAACGTACGCTTATACAAAATTGTCCTGAAGTACATGTAAGAAATCAAACGGCCGATAATGGGACTGGAATAAGCAGATTCCGTATAGAAATGCGTGGTCGTTGGAGAGCAATGAGGAGGGCGCTGCTTACAAGCGCTTCGCTAGCATGTATTTATTATTTCCTGCAAGGATTCCGAGCAACACGCATCGTTTCATCCAATGCAGAGCTGGCTGACATGATTTCCATGCATAGAGCTGTACAAAGAAATGGATTGGCTTTTGTAAAGATGTACATGGAGTGATGTCCGTATAGGCATCAGCCAGATCATCGAATATTCGAGCGTCTTCATCGGGAGTGAATCGTTTTATGCTTCCAGCCGTGGAGCTGGTATTAGAAGATATTGCAGCACTCTTGCAGTGGAAGAAAGAATATTAGACAGTAAATTTTTTGTCTTTCCGTCCCTTTTCAGTTTCCTCTCTTTCAGACTACTGTATACGTCATCACTGTAATGTCATTACTGACCACACATTCCTAGACGAAATCTTCTTATTTCGGTCCCCTCTACCAGCAGTTTCAGTTTTACATATTTTTACATATACTTTAGGACCACCCTGTATACGAACACATGCTTCAGAAAATTGATCGTAAATTTCAGAGTGAAGTTTGTTGATGAAATAACGATTATGTATCTTCACTGCCCTCGACCCCGATTTCATATCCGTATTCAGCACAACGCACCTTTGACACTAACATGTGGACTACTTTCGTGAGATTAATTTTCACGCTATCACTCTGCACGGTTTACACAGCAGCCCGCATGCGAAAACTCCAAGTGGCACTTTCGTACTGCAGCTGTTGCATTCACGCAACTGGAGCACTTGTTATCGCAGCTGCAACATGCCAACGTCTGACGTTGCTAGCAAACAAGTGCGGTTGTTTTTCATAGAAATGAGCCAGAGCACGTTTTTTTTCTACATCTACATGGGATACTCTGCAAGTCACATTTAAATGCCTGGCAGATGTTTCATCGAACCACCGTTATACTATTTATCTCCCATTCCATTCTCGATAAGCGCGGGACAAGAAAGAACACCTGAATCTCTCCGTTCGAGCTCTGATATCTCGTATTTTATACTGATGATCTTTTCTACCTACGTAAGTGGGAGTCAACAATATATTTTCGCATTCCGAGGAGAATGTTGGCGATTGGAGTTTCGTAAGTAGCCCATGCCGCAGCGATTAAGTGCCGTTGTTGTAATGATTCCCATCCCAGATCTTGTATCATTTCCGTAACGCTGTCTCCCCTGTATCGTGACAATACGAAACGAGCTGCTCTTCTTTGGACTCTTTCGATGTCCTCCGACAAACTCACCTGATAAGGTTCTCACACTGAGCAGCAATATTCCGAAAAAGGACGGTCAAGCATAGTGTAGGCAACCTCTTTAGTAGTTCTGTTGCTTCTTTTAAGGGTTCTGCCAATAAAACGCAGTCTTTGGTTCGCCTTTCCCACGACATTATCTATGTGTTCTTTCCAGTTTAAGTCTGAAGTAATAGTAATTCCTAGGTATTTTGAGGAGTTTACTGCCTTCACTGTTGATTGATGTATCTTGTAAACAAAGTTTAACGGCTATCTTTTTGTACTCATGTGGACGACTTCACACTTCTCATTATTTAGACTCAATTGCCAATTTTTACACCATAGGGATATCTTATTCAGATTGTTCTGCAGTTGGTTTTGATCTTTAGATGATTTTACTAGACGGTAAATGACGCGTCATCTGCAAACAACCTAAGAGTGCTACTTAGATTTTCCCCTAAATCGCATATGTAAATAAGGAACAGCAGAGGACCAATAACACTCCCTTGCGGAACGCCCAATATCACCTCTCTTTTAGTCGATGCCTTATCTTCGATTACTACGACCTGTGTCCTCTCTGACAGGAGTGTTATTCTAAGCCTGATTTCGTGCGGTTCAGTGTTTTCTAGGTCAAAGGCTACTGTTGTAAGTGACGAATAGGAAAAAAAATTGGATCGTTTGCAACTTCACGATTCCACAATTTGGCCGTTAAACCGAAAGAATTTAGAATAAAGAATTGTGTGACTAAAGGAGTAGGGGAGACTTGCCCCGTACTGGACTCTGCCCTTTATAGGACAGAGCGCGTTTTCAAGAATCTTCAACAGCAGGCAGGCAGGCAGCATGAAGCTTATTGTCACTGAAGGTCACAGAACAGCTATCACCAGTTTCGGCCAGTTATGTCCAAACAGTGAGTGGCGGATATTTTTGTGGTCGAGAGGCGGCTTTCCGTTATGTTTCAGCGTATATTGAAAGAGGCTAGGTGAGTAGAATGTGTTCAAATATCTTTTGTGCTAACACAATTTTCAATAATCTTCAAAAGGGAAACGCCAAGATCGCAAAATACGTATTTATTGTATAACGACCGGTTTCAGTGGGTGTGCGCCTCGGTTGCACAGTGGTAGAGTGCCAGACTACAAATCCAAAGGTCGCGGCTTCGATCCCCGCCAGGTCCTAGGATTTTTATCTGTCACTTTCCACTTCTTTCACCTCTGGCAGTATTGCTCATGTGAAAAATACCGAGTAGCACCGTGGTTCGGAACCCACGTTAAACTGTAGGTCCCCCTATAACTGGCTGGGTAAGTCAGTTCAGTTCGAAGGTCGGAGGAAGGCAACGGCATACCACCTCCAAACAGGACCATGCCTAGTAAAGCACTGTTGTGTTCAAACCAATCTTCGGATTGTTGACTGCTTTACTTACTTATACCCACCACCATCTGGTCATATCAAATTTTTCAACTTGGTAAAATGACCAACTTGTAAATTTTGATACGACCAGATGATGGTGGGCATAGCGCACTGAAACCGGTCGTCATACAATAAATAAGTATTTTGCGATCTTGGCGTTTCCCTTTTGAAGATTATCACTCTATCAGATCGCCTGCAAAACCTGCAATCATTGTGAATACGAAGGTGGTGCCGTAATTAGCCAACTCAACAAAGAAAACCCAAAAATTTTGGAAAACATTTATTTATGTTTCAAAAATCTCCTTCCAGTTCTATCTACATCGATACTCAGCAAATCACATTTAACTGCCTGGCAGAGGGTTGATTAGCCACTTTCATAACCTTTGTCTACCGTTCAGTTTTCGATCTAATTTCCCTTATTTCATTGTCATGGCCATGTCTCCCTATGTAGGTATGTGCTAACAAAATATTTTCACATTCAGAAGTAAAATTCGGTGATTGAAATTTCGCACAAAACTCGCCGAAACGAATAACGTCGTTCTTTTAATGATTTCCACCTCAAATCGTGCAACATTTCCGTGACGCTTTCCCCCCTGTAACGTGATAAAATAAAACGAGCTGCCCTTCTCTGAACCTTCTCAATGTATTCCGTTAGTCCCAACTGGTGAGAGTCCCACACTAGGCAACAGTACTCCAGGAGAGGACGCACAAGTGTGATGTAGGCAGTCTCTTTGGATGAGCTGTTGCATCTTCGAAGCGTTCTGCAATGGAACGTAACCGTTGGCTCGCCTTCCCCACAATATTTTCTGTGTGTTCTCTCCAGTCGTAGTTGTAACTCCTAGATATCTGGAGGAATTTATTACCTTAAGGTTTGACTGATTTATCGTGTTAATTGAAGTTCAGCGGATTAGTTTTAGTGGTCATGTGTATTACTTCACACTTTTCATTATGTGTGTCCAACCCATGTTTCATCAATGGTTTTGAAACGGCGCAAAAATCGGCCTTTTGTAGAGGAACTTCGGTAAACACTCAATTGAAACATCTTCAGTTTTTGCTCGTGTATGATCAAACGCGGCACAATTCTTGCACACAGTTTTCTGATGTTCAACGTTTCACACAATAATGCGATGTACCTCACTATTTGAAATGCCTACTATGTCTGCTACATCGCGCACTTTCAGTCGACGATCGTCCAGTACCGCTTTGTAGGTTTTCTTCGCTATTTCTGGAGCCGTTACCTCATTTGGTCGACCACTGCGATGGTCCACTTGGCAGCTCCTACGGCCTTTTTCAAAGTCAAGTACCCGACATTTTACTTTTTTAAACGAAGAAGCTGACTCTTCAAAAGTAGAATCTAGCTCAGATTTAATATTGGTTGCGTTTTGGCCTTTAAATATATATTGTATCACATAACGAAGACCAATTTCCTTCATTTTCACAACTTCACTCACAACGCTGACTATTGATGGATGCGAAACAAATACTAAAGAATGTGGCGTCTTCAAACTTGAAACATATAGTTCATACATCCTATACTTTCTAATCCAGAGATCTTTATCAACAACGACTGCCGTCTCTCGGTCAGGCCGGGTACTTCGCAGATAGAGGTAATTAACTTTCGTTTTAGAACGTTAGTTCATGATGTTGAATTTATGTTCTCCGTTACCGGAATGTCGTCACTTTTCCAGTACCGGACACCTAAACTACAGCATTACTGCGACTGTAAAGCACACCGGTACCAGTTCTCCCTTACCAGACGCGTTCCACACCGTAGAGGGAAAGAGAGGAAGGGGGGCTTTGGTCCGCAGATAACTTGGAAATTGCTATTGAGCATCATACACATTGGGATTCAAGTCAGGGTTCGATCCAGTTTTCTGTCCGAAAACTCACTTTGAGAGATAAATCTTTTAAAACGTGGTGGTGATGTTGAAAAGATGCCACAAGTAGACTTTTCAATAGATACAGAAGCGACCTTAGTTAGGGTTTATGAATATAATGTAAATTTTCTTGCTTGTCCTTCTCTCTTACAAAATTTACGTCTGCTGCTAAAGTAATGTGTTTTACCATTGTGATGATACTGCTGGCCCTCTCATCTCAATGTTATCGTACGATACCGTCTGCGTCGGACCCGGAATCGAGTGGTCTAATAGTGCTATATGTTGCGTGTGAAGTTGGTTACAAACGAAATAGCCAGCCTAGGAATCAGTGTCTCGGTGATACTGTGATTAAAACAAGTGATAGATTTCATTAATTAAGAGATTCATATATTTTCTTTCCAGACAGTTCTATAAACAATAGTTTTGTCATTGTACATTATTTCAAGAACTAGATAGAAAAGACATCAAAATCGAAAAGACATGAAAATAAATAGCATTGTCTATATGTTAGGCTCATAAACAAGTTGTGTTGATCAGCTAATTGTGTTAATTAATGTAATAGACGAGATTTGAAGAGTGTAATTCTTTGTATATATTGACTGACGTGACATTTTGAGCTTACTTTCAGAATTGCCAAGATATTTGATCAATATATGTTAGGAACATGTATGATGTACCCATTAACTACTTAATTAACATTTAACATTGCTGTTTGTTGTCAAACAGAAAGATCGGAGATTTCGACTTAAAAAGATATGTGCCACCTAAAATTATTGTATGTATAGTTTTCATTTTATATTGTGGTTATTTTTGTGAACATGAATTGTTTTACTTGAGGTTCCTTAATTGTAAATCAGTATATTCAATTGTTAACAACACTGCATAATGTAATGTCATTATTGTTAATGTTATATATTTGCTTCACCGCCTTGCGTGGGGGAGTTCGAGTTTTGCCGGCCGCGGTGGCCGAGGGCACTGAGGCGCTTCAGTGACGGTCTGCACGGCCACTACGGTCGGGGGTTCGAAACCCCCTCGGGCATGGATATTTGTGCCGTCCTTAGTGTTAGCTAGTTCATAAGTAGTTTGTAAGTTTAGGAACTGATGACCCCGTAGTTAAGTCCCATAAGCTATACAAACATTTTTTAGTTCGAGTTATGGCGATCGTTATGTGCTCTGGAATCTATGTCAATCTGTGTTCTAAAATGGAAGTACTGTCAGCTAAGTTCTGTTGCATTGTGTACGTTATGAAGTTGTTATATTTTGTTGGATTACGAAACAGCTTGATTGCAAATTAAAGAAGAAGTGAAAAATTGTACCTAGGAGAATTTATTTCTACCACGAAGCCCCAGGAGAATAATTTTGCAGCGAGCAGAACTCCCATACATCATAATGTTGAAAAGATGAGTATTGGTAGAATGAATGAACTGTAATTACTTAATAAGCTAGTAAACGTTATACCATAAGATCTAAGAAATGTAACTACTTGAATGAAATGAAATGTAACTGAATGTGTTTGAAATTGTTCTACCTGAATGCCTTTGCATAACGTTATGTTAATCTGACTGTGTATTTTTTAAATGTATTCTATGTGAATGTAAAGGTATTGCAAAACCTATCCGACTGCGTAATGTTTATTATAATGAGACACAAATTGCTAATTGTTTCAGTATGAAAATGTCGTAACAAAGTTAATTGTCTGAAAATTACTGATACTAAAAATCACTGTGTTAATAATTCTGGCCCTACAAACTTATTTCTGTCTGAACTAACAATTTTTAACGGAATGTAACGAACTCAATATTTATCAATGCAATCTGACTTAGTTGAAACACTTGTTAACCTGAACACTGTATGAATTGTCCTACCTTGAAATCTGTAAATCATACTGAACTGTAAGCTTGACAAAAACTGATTCTTTCTCACTTTCACTTTTCGATTACTTTCACTTACTAACCTGGATTGTTTTTTATTATTTTAGCCACACTGCATAAATTTGCGCAACACCAAACTGCTTGCTGCTGTACTAACTACTGGAAAACTAACTATAGAAAACATCTTTGGCACTTATAATAAAAATGTGAGGAGGGATAAACTGGTAATCTGTTTAAGAAACTCGAACTAATTATTAAAAATGAAATATCTGGTTTATTTTCATGAAATTTACTAACAATGTCAAGGTTTGGATTTTAAAATCTTTCAGAGAAAAATATAACTCAGATATTTTTAATCTGCCTACAAAATTATTTTTAAACAAAGATAACCATTTCTTTATTGTTAATAAATTTAACTTGATTTACACAAACAATCATACAACAATACCATATTTCAAGAACAGTACCCATGAAATTCATATTTCTTAAAAAACGCAATCTCAAAAATAAACTATTACAATAAATACTTTACCTAACACAGAGAGGGGTCCCTAGCATCAATCGTGAGACCACAAGCTAACAGCAAGATTTTTCCCAACCGATCCTGTTACCATCAGTTCAGCCTAACAATGCGAAGTTGTGCCATAGAAACCTGCCAAGTATTTCATGAAAAACTTATAAAAACTTCAAAAGATCGTTTTTCCAACGTCATCTATTTCTTACGTCTCCATATCTTAAACAAACAGCTTGGCTCAGCATTCAAGTCTCAAACTCTCATCTCTTCGGCTATCCCGCCGGAACGACAACTGCACAGAACGACGGTCCCCACGCTTCTGCAATCTCAACCTCATGTCATCCGCGCGCCTATCAAAGTCTGTTCTCTCAATAATCACAACCCTACTTCCCAGCAACAATACTATCACCGTCTCCAATATCGATATTATTGCCATAAAAAAATAAGCCTGCAACCAAAGGTAAACAACCCATGCCTGACTAGCTTGACACTGGTCTCAAATTCGCAGTACATTTGAATATGAAATGTATACCAGGTATCTTACAACTCTTCCAACTAAAAATATTCTGGCGACTCCCCCATCACCTCCCCGAAACATAACACATGCGTGTAATTTCAAAGGCGACGAATTTAATTTCTCTTACCTTATACTACGCTCTTGTAAAACAATAATAAGTACAGTACTGTAAATTATAGGATAAATTGTAGTGCATTTTTCTGAATGAGACACATCCAATTTTTACATGAATTCTGACAAAAAATATGTGTTGCATAATGAGGTTTTTCATTGCAGCTAAAGTTCAGAATCGAATTATGCTTTTTGAGTGAGGTCCCACGGTATAGTCAATTTTGTAAACAATCGAATTTCTGAAAATTACTTATTGTATCTTGTAAATTTAGCTGTCGCCTGATACCCGAAAACAGTATTCAGGTCATTCTTGTATTCATTATTAACACGGTGTATTTATTATAAAACAATCTTTGTTCTATTCAACAGAGAATCACGGAGGATCAACACGGAATCGCGTAATTTAAATCTAAAAAAACATTTTACTTTTCTTGGGTATATTTTTTTACGTACGGAACCACTGGTATTCAGACATGCTCCTGGGTGTTTGCTTTATGGTGCGACTACTGCCTCCTGCGACGGCAACCTCCAGAAGAGGATACTGTTGAAAACACTGATGTAGAGAACAGATTGATGGCAATGAATAAAAAATAATTTTTAAAATTTTTATTTGAAATTACTGCGCACCTTAAAATTGTAGACTAATTCAATAACGGAAAAAGAGTCAGCAGGTGTTGGTCAAGACCATGATGTGCTAATTTGTCTTGCACAGACCGAGGAAATCTCCTTTCCCCTGAGCGTGACAACTGCCGCCCATAAACATTAACCATTTAGCACTTATTAAATGAATAGCAAGGTCTTGGTCGCAGTAATTACCTATTTATCTCTTTTACGTTCCTTTGGTTTAGATTGATTTATAAATTAATCAAAAGTATTTTTTATTAGGCAGAAGTTATTATTTTGGCTGTAATTAATGAATATGTAAAGTGTACGATACTTTCATAGTCAGTTTTGGACGTTTCTTCGTTTGGTTATTTGATTTACTAAACTAACGTATTTTGAATACTACATTTTCTGATAAGTAAATATTTGCACTTTTGAGTTATTGTACTTCCATTTTCTACACGTGTTTAGACAAGTTATTGTGTAAATAGCCTAAGGTGTCCGGTACGGCCGTGCGGTTCTAGGCGCCGCTACCGCCGAAGGTTAGAGTCCTCCCTCGGGCATGGGCGTGTGATATACTTAACATAGGTTAAAGTTGAAGTTGTTTGTAAGTCTATGGACCGATGACAGCAGTATTTTGGACCCATAGATTTACAAACATTTGAACACTTGTCCGGTACCACAAGTCTTCGCTACACATTACTAGGATTCTTTTTAGAATTTATAAACACTGTTAACTCAACAGTAGACTGACAGGGAGGGATTAAAATAGGTCAAAACAAAATAAGCAGTCTCGCATATGCGGATAACTTAGTTGTAACGGCAGATTCGATTGAAAGGTTGCAAACTAATATTTCAGGGGTCGATCAGAGGTGCAAGGATTATGATATGAAGATCAGCATCTCCAAAACGAAAGTAATGTCTCTGGGAAAGAGATTCAAACAGATTGAGTGCCAAATAGGAGGAACAAAGTTAGAACAGGTAGACAATTTCAAGTAACTGGGATGTATTTTCTCACAGGATGGCAACATAGTGAAAGAACTGGAATCGAGGTGCAGAAAAGCTAAAGCAGTGAATGCTTAGCTAAGATCTACTCTCCTCTGCAAGAAGGAAGTAAGTACAAAGACTAAACAGTGCACCGCTCTATCTTTCGACCAACTTTGTTGTATGGGAGTGAAAGTAGGGTGGATGCAGGTTACCGTATTCATACGGTAGAGGTTACAGATATGAAAGTAGCAAGAATGATTGCAGGTACTAATAGATGGGAACAATGGCAGGAGGGTGTTCATAACGAGGAAATCAAAGAAAAACTTGGAATGAACACCACAGATGAAGCAGTTAGATCGAACAGACTGAGATGGTGGGGTCATGTTACACGCATGGGAGAAGCGAGGTTGCCTAAGAGACTCATGAGCTCGGCAGCGGAGGGTAAGAGGAGTCGAGGTAGACCAAGAAGAAAGTACTTACATTCGGTGCAGAATGATTTTGAAGTAAAAGGCATAACATCAGACGGGGCATCAATGTTAGCATTGAATAGGAGATCATGGAGGAATTTTATTAGAGGCACTATGTTCCATACTGAACGCTGAAAGTCACAATCAATCTCTAATGATGATGATGATGATGTTACCTCGAATCTTCGCTTGTTCTTTATTTATTCTTCTTCTCTTTCTCTCTCTCGCTTTTAGTTTTAGTCTTCTCTCTCTCAGTCTCTCTCTCTCTCTCTCTCTCTCAGACACACACATGCGGGCTCCCGGTCGAGGCTACCCGTGCTGTGTGTGTGCCGGTTCCTTCCGCCCGTGACCTAGTTTGGGCAGATGGCCTTGAGCCAGCCAGCATGCCGGTTGGAGCCACGGCGCGTGAAGGTGCGTGCAGGGTCGGCTGCTGTGTACAGGTGCCGCCTGTCGGCCAATTAAAACCTCCCACGTAATTGTCTGGCTGACCAGAAATCGGCCGCCCACACTTACCTGCGAAGCACTGAATATCCAAAGACATGAGTGGGCGGATAGCTCACATAGTTATACTCCTTCAGAGTTACCTCAGCCATCTTCATGCTTTGTAGTTTGCCTATTTCACAAATAAAGATCGTTTTCTTCGTTGTAAGTGGTACCTTCGTTTACGTATTTGGACGACCAAACAGTTATAACCAAGGAGGTTAACATGGCTGCAGTTCAGCAACGGTGGAACACGATCCACAAGTCAACAAAATTCTAGTCAACCAGTTGCAGCCGGTCGCGGTGGCCGAGGGGACTGAGGCGCGTCAGTCACGATCCGCACGGCCACTACCGTCGGGGGTTCGAATCCCCATTCGGGCATGGATATTTCATCTAAATCTACATCGATACTCTGCAAATCACATTTAAGTGCCTGGCAGAGGGTTCATTAACCACCTTCATAACTTTTCTCTACCGTTCCATTCTCTAATAGCGCGCGGGAAGAATGAACACCTAAATCGTTCCGTTTTCGATCTGATTTCTCTTATTTTATTGGGATGGTCATGTCTCTCTAAGTAGGTGGGTGCTAGCAAAATATTTTCACATTCAGAACTAAAAGTCGGTGATTGAAACTTCGCAAACAGATCACACCGCATTGAATAACGTCTTTCTTTTAATGATTTCCACCCCAATTCGTGCAACATTTCCGTGACGCTTTCCCCCCCGTAACGTGATAAAACAAAACGAGCTGCCCTTCTCTGAACCTTCTCAATATCTTCCGTCAGTCCCACCTGGTGAGGGTCCCACAAGGGGCAACAGTACTCCAAGAGAGGACGCACAAGTGTGATGTAGGCAGTCTCTTTGGTGGAGCTGGTGCATCGTCTAAGCGTTCTGCCAATGAAACGTAACCTTTGGTTCGCCTTCCCCACAATATTTTCTATGTGTTCTCTCCAGTCAAAGTTGTTCGTAATTGTAACTCCTAGGTATTTGGTAGAATTTACGACCTTAAGGTTTGACTGATTTATCGCGTAATTGAAGTTCAGCGGATATTTGTGCCGTTCTTAGCTAGTTCATAAGTAGTTTGTAAGTTTAGGGACTGATGACCCCGTAGTTAAGTCCCATAAGCTATAGAAACATTTGATTTTGAACCAGTTGCATAAAAATGGTTTACATGCATAAACCTTGACCCAGTTTCGGCAAAAGTAATTTTGCCTTCTTCAGAAGAATTTCATTTAGCTCATATTAAAATAGTTGTTAAATTAAATCAAGTGGCCGAATGTGGCTGACTCCATGTCATGGAATAAAATGTAAACTTTAAAACTAATGGGTGCAACATAAAATTGTGGAGCATGGCCACGCACAGGTCGAGTGAGCACTCAGCTTTGAGTACGAAGGCGTCACCGGATGCGGTATGGAGGGGGCGTGGTCAGCGCCCCGCACTCCCGGCTGCTATGTCGGTTTTCCCGACCGAAACCGCTACTTCTCTGTCAAGTAGCTCCTGAGTTGTGTGGTGTCGCACAAGTATGAAGTGCGCGCCACGTACTTTCGCCGCGCGCCGCCGCGCAAGCACGGCGAGGCGTTCTTACGACGTCAGCCACGAGCGCCCTCTGCTACAACTCCGCTCGTGGCCACCACTAAACTCGATCGTTCACTTGGGACTCAGATAGGCACCAGTTAAGACTTGGCTATCGGATAGGCACTAGGAATCATCAGTAGGCAGGCCTCTAACTAGTTAATGTATCAGCGTTCTGCAGTCATAGATAAGTATTGTAATCTTTCTTCGAAATATATCTCGTTCTAATTTACTCTAGTGTTTCCAGTTTCTGCTGTCCCACTGGCTGGTCACCTCCGTACCTGCACACGCGTGCATCCTTTTTTCCTGTGTCGGTCTCTCTCTACTGGATCACCGACACCCATGACAACCGGCGGAAACGAGACACAAAAGTGGCGACGAGGATGGGATACAAAAAGTTGCCCTTATAAGGAGTGCACCCCGCTTGCCAACAGCGTTGGAAGACCCGAACGATTATCCAACCAAGTGCCAGCCAAGCCCGACAATGCTCAACTTTGGTGCTCTAAATCCACTGCGGCACGGCCGTGGGCTAAAGGCAAACACATGCCAATAAAGAAAAACACATCCTTTTCATTAATTACATAAAGGCTCACGAGAAAGTTAACAGACAAGTATTATGGACAAATTAAGAAGAGTTATACAAAATCACATTGTACAGGTAAATCAGATGATCTAAGCTAACACAAGAGTCCAAATAATTGGAAGTAATGACAAAATATGGAGAATACTAATTTTGCAGTTCGACGTAGGTTGCAGCCTTTCGCAACCGCTTTGTAATATAATTCTAACTGGCGGCTGAAGAATTTATTTTGTGGCATTTTCGTTAGTAAATTCATTTCTTACGTAAAAAGCACAAACCAATTTCCGTATTTTCCTAACAAGTTTTTCAGTTTTCTGCCTCTCGTGTAAAAATATCGAAAAGGAACTTGGTCGTCTTTGATATTAGGCTTCTCAGATAAAGGTGGATATACCACACAGAAAAACCGAAGAAACTGGTATACCTGCCTAATATCGGGCAGGACCCCCTCGAAGAAGTGCCGCAACACGATGTGGCATGCACTCGACTAACGTTTCCCTTGCTTCGTATGATGTCATAATTGTTAAAGTAGATTCCGCGATTATATTTTGGACAAGGAATTGATGGTACCGAATTTTTTAATTTGAAATAATTTAGTTAAATTACAGCACAAAATGAACATAAAAGCAAATAAACCGCGAGTTGCTTATTAAAGTCGGGCACCATACAAGCAACAGCACGTTATAAGACTTACGGAAAGCATCTAGCTGTATCCTGTGCTTCGTCTTGTAGAAGCTGGAAATTATAACTTTTACGTATTTAACACGCGAACGTTCGAGATACTTTCCGTAGGAGATCTATGCTCAGACTATTCACTTCGCTTTTCATTGTTGTGTGACCGTAGGTGGAACATGAAGTTACTGGTAATGATAGAATAATAATAAAAAAAGATCGAAATTTGTGAAATTACAAAAGAAATGACTGCAGGTTCTAAAATCAAGCAAAGTACTATATAAGGATGATTGATTGTGATAGAAATTTTGCAGACAATGCGAAGCGATTGTAATGGCGTCTGAACATTACGGACGTCGAGGAGCTGAAAGGCCGGCCGCGGTGGCCGAGGTGACTGAGGCGCTCCAGTCACGGTCAGCACGGCCATTACGGTCGGGGGTTCGAATCCCCCCTCGGGCATGGATATTTGTGCCGTCCTAGTTCGTAAGTAGTTCATAAGTAGTTTGTAAGTTTAGGGACTGATAACCCCGTAGTTAAGTCCCATAATCTTAACAAACATTTGAACATTTTTTTGAGGAGCTGAAAACATTAAGAAATTAAATATTTGACGTGGAGGAGTTTGATTTAATTGAAACCAATGAGAGGGAATGCTTTTAAATTTAAAAAATATATTTCCAGCAACAGCTTGCATTATTCTTACTTACATGAGTTGATACAGGTATGAAAGACGTCTTGACACATCGGATACAGACAAGAGAGTGAGTAAAACTACTATCACGGTTCCGTCTTCTCGCTTGTTCGGAAGTAAAAGATGACGAACGAAATTAAATTAGTTGCATTGCGAGTCAGAGGGAACCAGAGGCTATAAGCATCGCTGATCAAAGATTAAAAAAAAATAGTGTATCGTTACAACTCGACTAACGTCTGAAGCAGTGTTCATTCGAGTGACAGCTGCGGTGCTGGACGGACGTGTGGCGGCTGCTCGGCGTCCGGACGTAAACAACGGCTGTGTCGCTGCGAGTAAGGTTCGTTTTGAACTGCTCTCTTCATTAGTAGCTATGCTTTTGAGCTGTAGTAAGACAGAATGAGTACGATAAATATTCTGAGGAAAGATACGATAAAATTTACGTTCGATAGAAATTTTGTCAGACCAAAGGCTTTTGAAATTAGGCGGTGGTTCATGGAGAAATTTCAGATGACCGGTAACGAAGTAGAGGGTGTTCACTTATCATTTGTGACAAATTCTGTATATTTGAAGTTGATAAACCCAGAATTATGTTGTTCAATTGTTGATAAATGTGGCGGTGTCGCTAAATTTAACCATTCCGATGGTTCAGTTAGCGAAGTTTTAGTGTCACATGCCGGACTAGGAATTCGAACTGTTCGTGTTTTTGAGCTGCCCTTCGAGGTCCCGGCTGAAGAAATAAACAAAGTTCTGAGACCATATGGTAGAATTATATCTAATATAGCTGAAAAATGGTCCGAGGAGTATATGTTTCCCGTACTAAACGGTGTTAGACAAATCAAGATTGAATTACAGAGGCATATCCCTTCATATATAAATGTATGCGGATACCGAGGCATTGTCATATATGACGGTCAGCCTAAGACTTGCGCCTTGTGTAACTCCACCGACCACGTGAGGAGCGAGTGCAGCAAGAGGCGGCCGGCGCAGCTGCCGCGCGCGGAGCCTGCGGCCCCGGGCCAGGCGGTCAGCCTCAGGCTGACGTATGCGGCCGCCGTCTACCCCAGCGGCCCCGCCGAGGCGACAACAACTGTGCAGTCGCAACTCGCCGAAGTCCTGCCGGCACCCGGAAACACCGCGGAGCAGCGAGGCACCGATGACGTCAGTGCAGCAGACGAGGGCCCCGCAATGGAATCGCCGACAGTAACATCTGATGAGCCCGACAATTCAACCACCGTACAGGCGAAAACGCAGGCTAACAAACAATCCGAAATTGCACAGACCTCTCTAGTTTCACAACAGGAAGGGGATCAGATTTCTGTCCAAATACCCATGGAAACTGAAGTGCACCCGGACTGGTCCACCAGTGTCAATGACGATCCAACTATGAACACAATGCAAACAGCAGAGGATGAAGTTTCTCCTGGGGACACACAACTTAGAGCACATAAAACTGACAAAAGGAAAAATCTCGACACTAGACTTTTACAAGGAGAAGGGACGAACATTGGAACTCAACAGGAGGTTCAGAACAGACACACGGAGAGGAAGGAAGACTGTAAACCTTCTGAGAAATCTTCCGCTGATTCCAATGATATATCGCCAACTTCGTCTCCAGAGGGCTCCCCAAAAAGGAAGAGAAACAAAAAACGTCGGGTGGCTCATGAAAATGCTGAAAAGGTTGCACCTATTTTAAAGGAAAAATTATGTGCCATTCAGGAACGTGACAAGAGAAAAGGAAATTCTGCAACAAGCAATGCTTCCATGCGCTCTCAGGAACTTAACAGACAACTGCCTTCGGACGGTATGCAGCCCCTATCACCAAACGAAGATGATTCACTGCTTAGACGGAGCACTTCACAGACAAATGTGGACTGGTCTGAAGGCAACGAGGATGGCAAGGATGTCGATATGGTAGACGAACTGCCGCAAGATGAAGACGAAGATTTCTACTAAACTTGTTGCAAATGCTAAAGATGATAATGACAATGAACCGAGCCATACGTACCTGTTATTCATTATTCGTCTTCTTCTCATTATTAGTCAGAGTCGAGCTAATGTTACGATTTTATAGTTTGAAGAGAAATGATAGAAAGAATAGCAAAGACAGAATTATATTGTCCCTTTAATAATTTTGACATTCGAATTAGCCACGTCTCCTAATGGAGCAAACGTATAACGTCACTACTTTAAACATAAATAAAATTCAAAGTGATGTTAAGGTAGCTGCTCTTAAAGAATTTCTGTACCAATCAGATACTGATATCGCCTTATTGCAAGAAGTTCAAATACCGAACATTTATGTGGCTGGCTTTAGAGAAATTTTAAACATAGCTCATGAACACCATTGTGGGACGGCTATCCTAGTCAGGGAGGGAATTGAAGTAAAAGATCTCAGTTTTTTAGACTCAGGAAGGGGCATTCGGTGTAAACTTCATAACACCACTTTTATCAACGTTTATGCACCATCTGGGAATAATGCTAGGGCGGACAGAGCTCAGTTTTTTTAAGAGTGATATTTTAACATTACTTAAAGACAATCCTGCAACAGTTTTACTAGGGGGCGACTGGAACTGTGTTTTACACGAAAAGGACCAGAGACCAAATTTCAATAAAGCCAGGGAACTGGAGGCTCTTGTTACTCACCTGCGCTGGAAAGATGCATGGGAAATTAAGTATCCCACCCTAGTCAGATATACTTATATCACAAGTAGATCACAAAGTAGAATTGATAGGATCTATGTTTCTTCGAACCTGGAAAATAAAGTGTCAGCAATTGAAGTCATACCGACCGCCTTCTCTGACCACCTCGCCGTAAGATGCAGTGTTCAGTTAGAGAAACAAAAGACATATTGGGGTCGGCCCGTTTGGAAACTGAATATCAACATGTTGTCAGATACAGCCCTTGCTGACACAATCAACGAGGCCTGGCAGACTGCTTTACGACGTCGCCACAAGTACAGATCGAACATTGAGTGGTGGACCACGGAAGCAAAGAAGAAACTTAGAGCCACGTTGATAGCATACGGTAAGGAGAGAGCGAGATGGTTGAGACACACAGTAGAATTCTATTACTCTTGTCTCCGGGATCTTTACGAACACCCACTGAATCAAGAAAACATAATGGAAATTAACAGGATAAAGGCTCAGCTCATAAAAATTAAGAAGTCACAGCTAGACGGCCTAAAAATCAAATCACACACTCAGACTGTTGTAGAAGAAGAAACTGCCTCGCTCTATCACCTAATACGCCATGCAAATTTTCGACGCAAAGGTTTTATAGAGGGTCTTCGGGCCGAGGATAACAGTGTCCTAACCAATCAAAAAGACATTCTACATGCGGCCTTCAGTTATTTTACTAACCTCTATGGTAATAGACCCATAGAGGAAATAGTAATAACGGAGTTTTTATCATTTTCTGGATTACAGGACAACATCACAGATGAAGATAACCGTGATATACAAAGAGCAATTACAGAAGAGGAAGTTTTAGGTATTTTAAAGTCCTCGCCCACTAAAAAATCACCAGGCCCAGACGGATTGCCCATTGTATTTTATACTACTTACTGGAACATAATAGGAAGTAAATTTACTGAAATTGTCAATGAAACACTTCATGGGGTAGCAGTCCCTATAGACTTTAAACAGAGTATTACTGTGCTCCTTCCGAAGGGTAGGAATACGGAAACGAAAGATATACTTAAATTGCGACCAATTACACTGATGAATTCCGATTATAAAATCGTAGCGAGGGTCATCAAAGAGAGGTTACGTTCTGCTCTCGAAAAAATTATTGGCAGCCATCAGACGTGTTTTCCAGGGCGCAATATCTTAAAGACCGTCAGTGAATACAGGGACATTGTTTCGATTTTTGCCAACACGGTAGAACACGGAGGACTTGCTTTTATAGATTTTGCAAAAGCCTTTGACAAAGTGAATCACGGATACCTTTTATCAACCTTGACTTACATGGGACTAAACGACTGCAATGTCAGAATTTTAAGGAATATCTTACAAGGTATAAAAACAAAGATTACTATAAATGGGCACTATACTAAGAACATATCAATTGACAGTGGCGTCCCTCAAGGAAGTCCGCTTTCGATGATCCTGTACGTAGCAGCACTGGAACCACTATTAAAAAGGTTGACGGATGCTCTCGAAGGTATTTAACTATCCGGCGTGAAATATGTAACCAACGCTTATGCTGATGACGTTGGTGTGATCGTCAGGAGCCAGACCGACTTAGAGAAATTAACAGACATCGTACAGCTGTATTGCAACGCGTCGGGAGCACAAATAAACGGCGCCAAGAGTGCATTCCTCAATTTAAATGGTCTCACGAACGCCCAGATTAAATGGGCGCAGCGCGTCGAACAGCACACAGCCCTGGGGCTTACTCTTTGCAGCTGCCCTCTGCGAATGATAGCGTCCAACTGGAAGAAGATTTTAGATAGGATTCGGGGCACAGTCATACTAAATCATATGAGGGAGCTGAACATCAAACAAAAGGTTAGACTCATCAACTGCGTTGTCCTTTCGAAAGCTATATATGTAGGGCAAATTTTACCCTTACCAAAGGAAATAGCAAAAGCTATTATGTCGACAATTTGCCACTATCTTTGGCATGGAGCGATTTTTAGGGTTTCAGCATGGACAGCAACGTTAAAACCGGAAGAGGGAGGACTAGGACTAACCGATATTCAGAAAAAATCGACCGTTTTATTTGTTAAGAGATCCTTACAGCTAATTGAAAGCCAGCCTGAAGGTATTACAGGACAGTTATTCAACCTTTTTAAACCTGACAGTCTGCAGCCACCAATTAATATAAATGCAATTAATTACAAATTGAAACATATACGTAGTTATTACTTGGAGCTCAGTTATATGAGTTGTATTTTACTGGACAAGACCAAGAGGAACTATAAATATATGATGCACAGACTAAGATCACAGGACCATAAAAATAAGATGGAGGCCAGGTTCCCAAACAGAAATTGGAAAATTATTTGGAAAAATATAAGTAATAAAGTACTCTCCTCAGACACACAAGTGGCTTGGTATAGAGTAATTAACAACATAGTAAGTACGAATGAGAAATTATATGCCATTGGCCTCAGTGACACAAACCAATGTTTAAAATGTCACAGAACGGACACTTTAGACCATCGGTTCCTTTGTATGGGGAATTCTGATATATGGAAGGAACTTATTAAACAGATATCTTTCCTAAAGAGGAGTGATGGTAGAGAAATAAATTTGGATTACATCTTTTTTCCAGAAGAAATGTTTTTTCCTCGACAAAAGAACAACACCGTTCACTGGATTATTGGAAATTTTTGTCACTACGTAATAGCTAACAAAGGTAGTGACAATGTACAGTATTACAAAGAATATATACTTCACGAGTATTACAAGATTTACCAAAAAAAGGATACTAAAAGGAATTTTGGGAATATGTTAAAAATTCTGTTTGAAAAACAGGGAGTAGGATAATTATGTATTAGAAGAAGAATGAATCGCAATCGCATGCTGAAGTAGGGGACTGCTGTTGAGGGTGAAGTACGGTGGGGACTTCGTGGGCCCCGTGGCCGCTACGGTAGCCGTGAAGGCCTCAACAGAACCCTGAAAAGGCATGCACTGCGTGACGAGGAGAGATGTACAGATAATAGAATTGTGTTAGCATAAGTTAAATCAGTGATTCAGATTTCAAATTTGTCACAAAAAGGATGTTTTTTTCTCTCTTTAATTTTTTGTCATTAATCCCAGGAGAAGGGACTTTTCTTTTACATTTTGTAGTTCGTCAGCCAGTATTTCTCCTCAGGAAGAAGACGTTTATTTCTACGTTTTTGATAAAAAAAAAGAAAAAAAAGGTGACTGAGGCGCTCCAGTCACGGTCAGCACGGCCATTACGGTCGGGGGTTCGAATCCCCCCTCGGGCATGGATATTTGTGCCGTCCTAGTTCGTAAGTAGTTCATAAGTAGTTTGTAAGTTTAGGGACTGATAACCCCGTAGTTAAGTCCCATAATCTTAACAAACATTTGAACATTTTTTTGAGGAGCTGAAAACATCAAGAAATTAAATATTTGACGTGGAGGAGTTTGATTTAATTGAAACCAATGAGAGGGAATGCTTTTAAATTTAAAAAAATATATTTCCAGCAACAGCTTGCATTATTCTTACTTACATGAGTTGATACAGGTATGAAAGACGTCTTGACACATCGGATACAGACAAGAGAGTGAGTAAAACTACTATCACGGTTCCGTCTTCTCGCTTGTTCGGAAGTAAAAGATGACGAACGAAATTAAATTAGTTGCATTGCGAGTCAGAGGGAACCAGAGGCTATAAGCATCGCTGATCAAAGATTTAAAAAAAAAAAATAGTGTGTCGTTACAACTCGACTAACGTCTGAAGCAGTGCTGGAGGAAACTCACGCCATGCATCCTGCAGGGCTGCCCATAGAAACGTAAGATCTCTTTTGAACAGCACATTGCAAGGCATCCCAGATCTGCTCAGTAACGTCCATGTCTGGGGAGACTGATGGTCAGCGGAGGTGTTTACACTCAGAAGACTGTTTCCGGACCTGCTCGGTAGGAATTCTAGATGTGTGGAGTGTCGCATTGTCCCGCTCTGGAATTGTCCAAGTCCGTCGGAATGCATTATGAATTAACACTGCTGATCAGCCGGGATGTCACCTATCAGAGTCGCATGTAGAGGTAGCAGGGGTCCCGTATCAACATTACAGAGCCTCCATCAACTTAGACCAGCTGACATACAAGGTCCATGGATTCGTGAAATTGTCTCCATAACAGTACACATCCATCCGCTCGATGTGACTGGATACGTGTTTCGGATTAAACTGCACTTTATGCGGCTCGCTCTCGCTAGGTTAAGGAACGGCAGAGTAGCCAATCAGGAGTCAAGTTATGCCGGCCAATAAGATTACGCGTTTCATAACGAGTAACTGTGGCGTCAATTCCGAAGTTTACTCGAGAATTTCGGTGCGGCGTTTTTGTGATTGTAATTGTTTTTCCATTTATAAGAGATTTTTAGATAATTGTCGTATTACGGCCATAATTGGCCTATTATTAATACACCACAGCAGTCAACCATAGAGCAGGTATAGCATCTTTTATTTATTTTATGATGTGTTCGAAACAGTGATACCGCCCGCGGTGGCCGAGGGGACTGAGGCGCTCCAGTCACGGTCTGCACGGCCACTACGGTCGGGGGTTCGAATCCCCCGTCGGGCATGGATATTTGTGCCGTCTTTAGTCTTAGCTAGTTCATAACTAGTTTGTAAGCTTAGGGACTGATGACCCCGTAGTTAAGTCCCATAAGTTCTACAAACATTTGAACATTTGAAACAGTGATCAAGTGACATCCAAACTGATAGCAACTTTAACTTGTTGATCGTCAAAAACGTTTGTATACACCGCTTCGACCTGTTTACATAGTACAATTGTAACGCTCTTTCTTATTGGCCGCGGCATCGCGACTCCTGGCTGCTCTGCTGTTCCTTAACGGCCGTGGCGAAACGGCCGAGAGCATTAAGGCTCTATGCTGCGATGCGCGAGGCTGTTTCCCGTCGGGGGTTCGAATCCCTCCTCGGGCACGGATGTTTGTGCTGTCTTTAGTATAAGGTAGTTCATAAGTAGTTTGTAAGACCCCGCAGTTAAGTCCCATAAGTTTCACAAACATTTGAACATTTTGTTCCTTAACCTAGCGAGCGCGAGCCGCATAAACTGCAGTTTTACCCGAGTTTCGTCAGACAAGGCACCATTTTTAGTCATCAACAGTTCAATGTCGGTGTTGAGCGGGTCTAGGCGAGACGTAAACCTTTCAGTCGTGCAGGCACCGAGGGAACATACGTTGATCTTCGGCCCGAAAGCCCGCATCGATATTTAGTTGCATGCTACGCACGGTAACTTTTGTTCGTAGCAGAAGGGTTTCACGTCCGTTACGTTGAAAGATTTTTTTCAGTCGCCGTTGGTCCGGTTCTTACAGGATCTTTTTCGGGCCGCGCCGCTGTCGGAGATTTGATATTTTGCCGCAATCCCGCTACTGTGTCCCATCTTTCGTGCGCCGACAACAACACAAACTTGAAACTCACTCACTGTACTAGCAATAACCTATATAACGCCGGCGCCAGACACCTTTTGTCTCATATATCGTAGTGTCGTCCCTAGAGTAGGCCTACATAGTGTTTGCATATGGATGCCTACACAATTTCTTTGGCTCTCCAATGTATATGCACATTGTGTTGGGATTACCATGTGTAGCAAAGAAGTAATTAAGTAAATCGTCACGAATGTTGGAATTAATGGGCACATAAGGGTAGTCAGTATCGACCAAGAACCTCGCCCCCCTCTCCCGAAGGAGAGGACCATTTTATGGTGCGCCATCCGGTGTGTTTCCGCACAGTGTCTCAACGATTAGCATCTCTTGGATTGGAATCCTAATACTGCATGCATCGGTTGCCATTGATTCCAGAACCCAACGCCTTCGTTTTTATTGTTATTGCAGTCATATCCCGGGGGGGGGAGGGGGAGAAATGGACAGAGGACGTAGGCGTCACATCATATTCAGTGATGACTCCCGCTTCTCCATAACCTCCGTTGCCCGACGTCTTCGGATTCTGCAGCATGGACGAAGATCACATCCTGCCAATATCGTGGACAAACCCCTAGCATCGTGTTGTGGGAAGCTAAAGTACTTCAGTTTACGTCACCTGTAATCCCGTTTCGACAGACACTGGCGGTACAGCGATAAGCCGCATACATTGTAGATTCGCACGTCCTGATCCTAATGACACAGCACTCTGTGCAGCGATCCAACAAAATGTGCGCCTGTAAACAGCACGCGTGTCTGTCTACGGCGCGTTCAGGTCTTCCCATTACCGGACTTCTGCACCTTTGAGCACGTCTGGGATGACACTGGAAAGGTTCTCCGACTAGCAACCCAAGGGATCTGTAGAGGCAGCTGCAATAACTGTGGGAGAACTTGTGTGAGGGAAGGATACGAAGGCAGTGTGACACCATTCCAAACCTTATGATCTCATAAACTGCGACATTCTTATGACCTGGCGTCAACGTTCGGCCAGCTTACTCGTGGCCGATCAGACGCGTCCCCACTCTGCCTACCCGTCCACGTCACGAGGTGTTTCTGCAGGGTGCTTCGCAGCGCTGTACCCGGCCTTCCACTCGCCCTTTAAATCGGTTTCGACCCCGCGAGGAAATCAAGTGTTCAGCACTGGAATAAGTTTTACTATAATTACTCTGTGGTTTCACAATCGGCAGTGAAAGCATGGAAAATTACGAGTATCATAAACTATGCCAAGTCAGCCTATTAAACGGCGGGAACAGGAAAACAGTAGAGTGAATTTTATCCATAATTGGTACAGCTCGATCCCGGGACTGTCCTTTATAAGGTAAACAATAATAGCCACTACCAGTTTTTATACACATGTCGCTTTGCTACTTTTATTTGTTTGACTTCTTTAGTCACAATCCTTATATTAAACAGTTAATTCCGAGTTAAAGTTCTGAATGAATGTATAATCATATGAAAGTGCGCACAAGCCCGAAACCATGCGTTGTGACTGGTAGCACGTCTTATTCTAGACTATGAACGACTATGAACGATAACATAGTCACAGTCACAGAACTCGCTAATGATGTTTGCATATCAACTGGCTCATGCAACAAATGGTTTCCGAAATACTTTCGTTAAATCCAGTCAATAAACCAACACATTTGAAACGGATTTTCATTATATTTCTAGAGGAACTGAGATGCAGTCTTTTTATGTGTGTTTATTGATTTATCTTTCAATAGCTTGTGGGAAATTTAGACTTCAAGACTTGGACCAGTTCACAAGCATAATAAATGTGAAAAAGGGAAGTGCCTTCATTCATGTTTCTCTTTTAACATATTTGAAACGTGAAGAAATGCGGACCGCATTTTTTTATGTTATAAGCATCATGCCAGAAAATCCATCATTTAATTATTTCGCCGATTACACGTTGGAAAATTATATTGATGAGGAAAATGCATCATCCCCACCTTTTAATAGGACAGACGCTCTCTCCGCGCTTGGAAGAACTACACCCATATGCCAGAGCTTTCGTTCTCGTTTTAAGTCTTTCTTTGAATCTACTCACCCTAACATTTATATTTTGGTGATTACCCCGAAAAGAGTACTGACATTCTGACATTCGACAAAATAGTGTCAGGAGTGAAGAGGGAATTAAAGACGAGGAAGAGGAAATAAAACCTTGCGGTTTGCTGACGACATACTCAGTGGCGGACTAAGGCTGTCGGAGGCCCGGGACGGCGGCAAAACAATATGAGGCCCCCGTCCACTTGGTAATACATGTATTACCAGGAAAAAAAGTAACTTTTGAGATACGGAAGCCCATCCCCAGGACGAGAGGTACGGGACAGTCTAAAAAGAAGAAAAAAGAAAAGTAGCTTTCGAGTTTGGATACCCCAGAAAGAGAGGTTAAGGGCGTTCCTAAATAAATAAAAAATATAAATAAAAAACACGTGCTTTCGAGGTATTTGGAGGCCCCGCAACAAGAGGCCCGGGGCGGTCCGCTCCCCGTCTGCCCCCCCCCCCCTTTAGTCCGCCATTGTATATACTGCTGTATACAGGGTGTTACAAAAAAGTACGGCCAAACTTTCAGGAAACATTCGTCACACACAAAGAAAGAAAATATGTTACGTTGACATGTGTCCGGAAACGCTTAATTTCCACGTTAGAGCTCATTTTATTACTTCTCTTCAAATCACATTAATCATAGAATGGAAACGCACAGCAACAGAACGTACCAGCGTGACTTCAAACACTTTGTTCCAGGAAACGTTCGAAATGTCCTCCGTTAGCGAGGATACATGCATCCAGCCTCCGTCGCATGGGATCCCTGATGCGCCGATGCAGCCTTAGAGAATGGCGTATTGTATCACAGCCGTCCACAATACGAGCACGAAGAGTCTCTACATTTGGTACCGGGGATGCGTACACAAGAGCTTTCAAATGCCCCCATAAATGAAAATCCAGAGTCCAAAAATCAACACAGTTTCAGCCGACCAGTTGCATAAAATGGTTTACATGTGTAAACCTTTACCTAGGTTTCGGCAAAAGTAATTTTGCCTTCTTCAGAAGTATACTTAAAGCTCACATTAAAAAAGTTATTAAATAAAATGTGGCTGACTCAATGTCAATAGATTAAAAATTTAAAAACAATGTCACATCATAAAATTGTGGAGCCCGTACACACACAGGTTGAGTGAGCACTTCTGAAGAAGGCAAAATTACTTTTGCCGAGACCTAGATAAAGGTTTATACATGTAAAGCATTTTATGCAACTGGTCGGCTGAAACTGTGTTGACTTTAGGATAGTGTTCCACAGTTGCTGAATTGCAGCCATGTTTAAAATTTTGAAAATCCAGAGGGTTGAGGACAAGAGAGCGTGGAGGCCATGGAATTGGTCCGCCTCTAACAATCCATCGGTCACAGAATCTGTTGTTGAGAAGCGTACGAACACGTCGATGAAATGTGCAGGAGCTCTATCGTGTATGAACCACATGTTGTGTCGTACTTGTAAAGGCACATGTACTAGCAGCACAGACAGAGTATCCCGTATGGAATCATGATAACGTGCTTCAGTGAGCGTAGGTGGAAGAACATGAGGCCCAATCAAGACATCACCAACATTTCCTGCCCAAACGTTCACAGAAAGTGATTGCACAATTGCTTGCGGATTCTCGTCAGCCCACACATATTCATTGCGAAAATTTACAATTTGATCACGTTGGAATGAAGCCTCATCCGTAAATAGAACGTTTGCACTGAAATGAGGAGTGACACATTGTTGGATGAAACATTCGCAGAAGTGTACCCGTGGAGGCCAATCAGCTGCCGGTAGTGCCTGCAGACGCTTCACGTGGTACGGAAACAACTGGTTCTCCCGTAGCACTCTCCATACTGTGACGTGGTCAACGTTACCTTGTACATCAGCAACTTCTCTGGCGCTGACATTAGGGTTATCGTCAACTGCACGATGAATTGCCTCGTCCATTGTAGGTGTCCTCGTCGTTCTCGGTCTTTCCCAGTCGCGAGTCATAGGCTGGAATGTTCCGTACTCCCTAAGACGCCGATAAATTGCTTCGAACGTCTTCCTGTCGGGACACCTTCGTTCTGGAAATCTGTCTCGATACAAACGTACCGCCCGCGGTGGAGTAGCCGAGCGGTCTAAAGCGTCTCGCTGCGGAGCGCGCCGTTGCTCGCCGTGGAGGTTCGAGTCCTCCCTGGGGCATGGGTGTATGTATTTGTCCTTAGGTTAGTTTACCTAGGTTTAAGTAGTTTGTAACCTACGGACTGATGACCACGCAGTTTGGCCCGATAGATTTACAACCATTTGAACATTTCAACAAACGTACCGCGCCACGGCTATTACCCCGTGGTAATCCATACATCAAATGGGCATCTGCCAACTCCGCATTTGTAAACATTGCACTGACTGCAAAACCACTATGAATACTAACCAGTTGATGCAATGAGTCGCATGTCAACACAAGCACTGAAGTCAACATTACCTTCCTTCAATTGGGCCAACTGGCGGTGAATCGAGGAAGTACAGTACATAGTAACGAAACAATTGGGTATTTTGACAATTCAAATCAAATGTTCAAATGTTTGTTAAGCTTATGGGACTTAACTACGGGGTTATCAGTCCATAAAATTACAAACTACTTATCAACTAGCTTATCCTAAGGACGGCACAAATATCCATGCCCGAGGGGGGATTCGAACCCCCGATCGTAGTGGCCGTGCAGACCGTGACTGAAGCGCCTCAGTCCCCTCGGCCACCGCGGCCGGCTATTTTGACAATTGTCTGCACGAATTATTTCATTTTACTTTTAAAGAGAAATACTAAAATAATCTCTAACATGGAAATTAAGCGTTTCCGGACACATGCCCACATGACATATTTTCTTTCTTTGTCTGTGAGGAATGTTTCCTGAAAGTTTGGCCGTACCTTTTTTTCAACACCCTGTACTTTTAAACGCGAGACCCTGCTCCAGCAAAGGCAACCTCTAGGTGTGTGTACAGAGAGCTGCGTCAGCTGGCCGGCTGTGTCCCGTAAGTCGCCTTTTATTGGCAGCCTCGCTGGCCGAGTGTTTAGCCTGCCAGACGGCGGCATAGCGCACGCGACAGCGCCGAGCTGCTTTCTCCAAACACCGCGACGTCGCTACCCGGACGCGCGCGCCAACACGGATCTCCGGAGTGCGTTCCTAATGTGGGTGAAGTGCGCACGGCACACGCGCAAACAGCGGCCGGCTCTGGCCGCTACTCCGCATACTAGAGCACCACTCGTTCCCTAGCAGCAACTGCGCCGATCTGGAAAAAGGCCCGCGCATAAAAAAGGCAGAAGAACGGACCCACGAAATTACTGACCTACATTATTGACATAGGTTAGCTGTAGAACTCTTGAACATGTTCTCATTACTAAAATAGTAAATTTCCTTGATACAGAAAAGCTTTGTTTACAAGATAAATCAATCAAAAGTGAAGGCCGTAAACTCCACAAAATACCTATGAATTACTATTACTTCAGACTTAAACTCGGTCACTACGGTCGGGGGTTCGAATCCCCCCTCGGGCATGGATATTTGTGCCGTCCTAGTTTGTAAGTAGTTCATAAGTAGTTTGTAAGTTTAGGGACTGATGACCCCGTAGTTAAGTCCCATAGACTTTACAAACATTTGAACATTTTTTTTTTTTTTTTTTTTGAACAGACTTAAACTGGAAAGATCACGTAGATAATGTCGTGGGAAAGGCGAACCAGAGACGGCGTTTTATTGGCAGAACCCTTAAAAGATGCAACAGAACAATAAAAGAAACTGCATACACTACGCTTGTCCGTCCATTTTTGGAGTACTGCTGCCCAGTGTGGGATCCTTATCAGGTGGGTTTGACGGAGGACATCGACAGAGTCCAGAGAAGGGCAGCTCGTTTCGCATTATCACGTTACAGGGGAGACAGCGTTACGGAAATAGGTAGAAATGATCATCAGAATAAAATACGAGAAATCAGATCTAAAATGGAGAGATTCAGGTGCTCCTTCTTCCTCCGCGCTATTCGAGGATGGAATGGGAGATAAATAGTATAACGGTGGTTCGATGAACCCTCTTCCTGGCACTTAAATGTGATTTGCAGAGTATCCCATGTAGATTTAGATGTAGAACCTAGCTTCTTAAGCGATTTTGCAGAAACTATACGGTAGAAAAAAATTATTTTTCTATATATTGTAGCCAAAACTCGTCGCATGATATTGGACTGGTTTTCTTTTAGTTATTGTCCATAGTTATTGTTATAATAAAAAATAAAGTACAATGCTGTGCATATTTTGAAGATTTTGTAGTGAAAAATGTAGTCGCTGGGCAGTTTGCTTCGTGATGATATATTTGGTATTGCTTTTGTTCATAACTTCAATAGAAAAATTCGTGTAGTAATATTCTATGGATTTGTGTTTGTAAGTGAGAAACAAAAAATTAAAACAATAATCTGGTTTCACACACATGGCACAAAGTTGCAAGACGGTTGTGGAATGGCCGTGCACCCTAAGGCGCCTTGCTGCGGAGCACGCGTTTGCTCCCCGTCGGAGGTTCGAGTCCTCAAGCTGTCATGGATGTGTGTGCCGACCTTGGGTTACTTTAAGTTAATGTAGTTTGTTAGTCTGAGGACTGATAACCGAAGTAGTTACGTCCCATAGATTTACAAACATTTAAACATTTTTGTACAGCAGTTAGCTCGCTACTAAAAAAATTCAAATGTTTGTTAAGCTTATGGGACTTAACTACGGGGTCATCAGTCCCTAAACTTACAAACTACTTATGAACTACTTACGAACTAGGACGGCACAAATATCCATGCCCGAGGGGGGATTCGAAACCCCGACCGTAGTGGCCGTGCTGACCGTGACTGGAGCGCCTCAGTCACCTCGGCCACCGCGGCCGGCAGCTCGCTACTGTCACATCGTTGAGCGAGCGGTAGTCGCGCTGAAAGCAATCTCAAGGTATCTGAAGTTTGTTCAAGACTTCGAGATATCTTTTCTCAGAAACTGTTGGGTGTGTGTGGATAAGTCGCGACTTCGCTTATTTTGACGCCTCTTACAATAAGCGATATTTCTCGGAAATTGGATAACGGAACTTGGTGTGTTCTCCTCGTACGTCATCTTATGTAAATGTGAAAGTCGCTGCAGTCATTACTCTTTCTGTCATATACCAGTTTATGCTAAATAGAGCAATTTCACCAGCTGATCTATCATTTTCTGAAACATGAAAATTTTTGTCGTCCCGGATCTCGAAGCCGAGTTTCCCGCTTTTCGCGAACCGTCGTCTTAATCTTTTGGTCACTCGAGCACGCACCACAAACTTACACATGTCGCTCTTGCCTTCAACTCCTTCATGCATACACACATTTAGTATGATTCCCGCGACGGGGAGACGTAATTTTTTTTTCGTCGTTTGCCTCTCTTGGCATGTGATACTGTATTTACAATGTCCGTTCCAAAATAACAGACTTTGATGACAAACCTCATAATGCAATTATTCGCAAATCTAGTCTATAATTTTGTGACACATGAAAATTTGTGCTTGAATGTGCTCGGGTGAACGAGAGGTTAAGGTGACCGCTTGAGAATTGCGGGAGACGCGGGTTCAATTCTCGGTCCGGCTCAAATGTCTATGTTACAGAAAATGACAGACCAGCTTTTGAAGGCAGCTGAACGTCGGAGCATTTCGCAAACTGCGAACAAATATCCCATTGTTAGGATGAATAGTAAACATTTTAGGAGGTGGTGGTATAAACGAATTGCAATAAAAACGCCATATGTATCCATTTTTTATTGAGTACAGGAGATATAACTGTCAGTATGAAACCCAGACAAAGTTAAAGGAAATGAGAACATTTTTCACTGATTCTTGCTTCGTTTCTTGTTATAAGATCATCAAACTGAATTAAAAGCACTTTTTTTCAGGTTTGATTCCATTTTTTTTTTTTTTTGGAACGATGTGCTCAACGACCACAAAACAATGAGTATAATAACTATAGTATGCAGCCTTGGTCCTCATTTCATGGTTGAACACTACATTGATATGTTCAAAAAATCTGTTACATTCAGCTAATTTGGCATATGATTATGTATAGCTTATATTACGATGGCTGGGGCATTGAGGATGATCAGTATGTGATCGAAATCGATCTGTAAAAACATTAATAAAAAACGACAAATGCTGCATACTATAGTTATAATATTTATTGTTTTAGTTAACCGGTTTTGGTCTTTGGCTCACTTTAATGTCTGAATATGTCCTTCTAAGAGAAAAATCTTGACTAAATAAAAATCAACTAGTAGAACATAGACATTTTGACATTACCTGACATTGCCGGTTTTGGAGGTGATATGATGGTTTTATAGTCTTCAAAATGAAATGCCTAGTCGCAAGCTATTTTGTAGTTATATATTTAAATGAGACATAATTTTCGTGAATTAACTCGAATGAATACACACTCTAATCAAAAGAGTCTTACGCATTTAAAGTTCGCGCGGGAGTTTGCCACCATAAATGGCTGCAGAGGCGCTCTTCAATTTGCCCGCTGTTCGCAGTCGGCCGCTTACGGAATTGTGGGGGCTTGGCGCAGAGCGATTCCATGCATGCTGGGAAAAACATGGCGGACTATCAGCTTAGGTATTTGGAGCTCTAGCCACGGTTAGAGCTCCTAAATACGCAGGCTGAATCGTTCGCCATGTTTTCCCCAACATGGTTGGAATCGCGCTGCACTAACAGCGTAGAGGCGCATGCCCTCACAAACGATTTCGCAAAAACTAACTGATATAAAAATTTAATTTTTCCGTTTCTTAAATCTTTATATGTCAGCATTGTGACGAAATGCTCGTCATTTCTTAATAGTCATGGTTAATAAGATATTGGTTTCTAAATAAGAGACAGCGCTACATTAGGAAACGTTTGCAGTAAAAAATAGAGGCTGCTATGATATTCTGTTTGGTGCTTGTTGCATCATATATTGCTGCGGATGAAACTTTCCTAATGGATTGAACTTTATTTTCGACTTAGAAGGAGATCTTTACATTTCACTCATACCGCTAAACTTTATTTTATTTAGCTCACTCACTTTCGATGGCGATAAGGCCAGAATGAATCATTGCGTATCTCATACACGGTTAGAGGTATCAAAATGATATTTTGAGAAATGATAACATGCAAAGAGCGGAGCATTTTGCCACATGGTTACTACGCAAAACTTCATTAATTGTCGCGTTATTCAAGGAAATATATAGTTGTAGAATGAAAAAGAGTAAAGTCAGTGATTTATTATTCGATTGCAGATATTCCTTCGTCACTCACAAATGTTTATTTCTTTGCTTTTTGTCGACTGTGTTTCAGAGCTACGACTCAGTTTCTAAAACCTAATAGGAGTTACATTTCCTTCCACTTAAAGTCTAGCAGTAACAGAGCGGCAGTTACTAGATCTAATGAGGATTTTATGTGAGAATACTTGAAAATGACAGATAGCAAGGATCTCTCCACTAGCTAACGAACTGACTTGTTTTCATTCCCTCACATAATAAAGCACTCTGTATTGAAATATTTAGAATATCCTTTTCATATAACTGAAAAATTGAAATTGCCTATTACATAGAGACACAGCGCTTTTGTGGTGTGTAACTATTAAATTTAATGGATTGAAAGAAGTTAGTACCAGTATCTTCAAGTATGGATGTTATGCAGTAACAACATGTGCCTAATTATTAGGAAGACGTGTTACTACTAGATGGGCGGACGGATCCCAGTGCGTCATATTTAACTATCATTATCTAAAGTTATACGTTTCTCACAGAGTTTCTATTTGGAGAGGATGAAAATTTGATGTATTTTGAACATTTCATTCGCTTAATGTGTTCACCTAACTTCAACAGAAAAAAAGTTCCTCGCATGTCGAAAATTCCGTAACGTCGTCAGAAAGTGCATGGTCGTAAACTATCAGTATATGCTGTTTATAAATTATTGCCATAAATAAAACTAAAATGAAAATGTAGTGTAGTTCTTAACGAACACATTGATGAAAGTTCCACGTTGATACAGTTAGTAGTTTGCGAGTGTGACACTACGTTTACATGGAACACATCTTCCGGGAGACGAAAACCGATTTTCGTAAACCGTTTTTCGCTGTTGTGTTTACATGGCACAGCCTGAATCGGTTTTCCTAATCCACTTAAGATGGCGGCTGAAAAACAGCTGATTCAGTCCCCAATTTAGTCAGCATAATCGCTATTTTTCTTTACTTAAATACACAGATTCATACTCACTCTAATATTAATACTTTTATATGACATTAGAAAATATCACTCTGTCCATATGTGCCGAAAATTCTTACCAAAAGAACACAATCTGACAAGCCAAGAACGCTTCAAAAACGGTTGCGTTTACATGGGCACGAAAATCGATTGTGGAACTGGTAAACCGCTTTAGGGAAGCGGATTTCCAGAATCGGTTTTAGAGTGTTTACATGAATAACCAAAAGCGGAATTGGGAAATCGGTTTACGAAATCCGGTTTTGGGAACCGATGTAAACGGGGTGAATGTAACGCATGAGTTTCGTCCGAAACGTGGTAACTCCTACATCTTGGGGAAAAATGGCGGATAGTTCAGCTCGCGTTTATAGGAGTCTTAGCCACGGTGCGTATGTCACATGTCATCAGAAGAAGCTGGAAAGAACGCGACCGCTAGCTGTCGGACAGCCGGCTATTACGCGACAGCGGGCTGTGCCCAGTGGCCAGCCAGTCTGCTAGCGATCGCGCTGTCTCGATACTTCTCTGATACCGTGACTGGACGGAGGCGCCGCGGCCCGCCTTTCTCGTCGCCGCCGCTGCTGACAGACTCATCTGCTCCGCGCTGTCACCAGTGAGTGCCTCCTGCTGCGCACTCGCTAGCGCTCTGGCCGCGAGGCGCCGGAGCGCTTGTGTTGCGGCGCGCGGCAGGAATGCGAGCGCTCCAGATGGCGCCTCCCGTTACCCGGCAGTACAGGCCGGGTCGCCGTTTTGGGGCCGGTCCGCGGGTCCCAGCGGCCGCACCCAGCAGGCGGTAGGCAGGTGCGTGACCACTGCCGAGGGCCCCTCTGGTGTTCACGCTCCAGTGATCGCGTCGCTAGCAGCAACACTGGCGGCTGCGTTCTATCTCTCAGGAGCCACTTTGCATCCATTAGCCGCGATTATTTGTTTTTAATTACTATCTGAAAACCCGGCACCGCCTGCGAACTTGAGTATTAAGGCAGCCTATAACTCCTATTTTCTCTCTTTCCTTCTCTCTCTCCATATATTCCTCTCCCCTCTCGCATTTCCCCTACTCATCTTCTCCCCTCCCTATCTGTTGATCTTCATATCTCGACTCTCTCTATCTCTCTGTCCGCCTCCTCCTCCCCCCTCTCTCTTTTATCTGCTCCTCTCCCCCCTCTGTTGATCTACACATCTCCTCTCTCTCGACCACCTCCTCCTTAGCCTCCTCTCTCTCTCTCTCTCTCACTCTCTCTCTCTCTCTCTCTCTCTCTCTCTCTCTCTCTCTCTCTCTCTCTTATCCCCTCTCTCTTCATCTTCGCGTTACCTCCCCTTCTGTCCACCTCCTCCTCTATCCTGTCTTTCTGTCGATCTTCGCATCTCCCCTTTCTCTGTTCATATCTCTTCCTGTTTATCTCCCCTCTCTGTTGTTCTTCCCTCTCTCTCTCTCTCTCGCCGTTCATTTCCTCCTACCCTTCTCTCTGTCCATCTTATCCTTTCTCTGCATATCACCTCCTCGTCTCTGTCCAACTCCTCCTTCAACTCCCAAACCATTGCCCCCATGCCCCCTGCATCTGTGAAAATTCATACAGCTCTTCACTTCGGCTGCTTGTTTTATGGGGTGAAGAGACAAAACAGCTAGGTCATTAGTCCCATTCTCGACTTTCATCGTGTAAAGGAAAGTTGTTTCTAATCATATAATTAAAATTTCCGGGCTGGTAGGCCGTGGTCGATGGATAAAACTCTCCCCTAACGTTTCGTCTTCAGCTGCGGAAGACATCTTCGGAGGCTGAGTGACAACTGCGATGGGGCCTCGAGGGAGCGCCGCATATATAGGCAGTGTAGGGGACGCCACAGTATATCAAGTGACGTCGGCTGGGCAACTATCTCTGGTAATGCCAACCTTATTACTAGAGGAAGATCGATTGTTAACGTGCTTGTGCAACGTAGAATTCCCAATCTTGTCTAATTCAACACCTTCCTTCTTTCTATTGAAATTACTACGATGCTTGTAAATTTCAATGGCTTCTCTGTGTGTGCGAGCATAATAGTGAGTAGTTTCGATATACACTTGGCCACAGCTGCAAGGAATTTTATACACACCCGGTGTATCCAAAGGGTGTCGTGCATCTTTTACAGATCTTAAATGTTCTTTAATTTTCCTGGTAAGACTGAAAATAGTTTCAACCCCATGTTTGTTCAGCATTTTTCCAATGCGACCTGTAACATGACTAATAAAGTGAAAGAACACTTTCCCTAAGTTTATAACAAGAAACCCTCCGCCATGCGACACGGGTGATGGTTTTCCCTTTCTTTTGAGGATTCAGTGCTCAAAATATAATGAGTGGTCTAAGGCATC
This sequence comes from Locusta migratoria, assembly GCA_026315105.1. NCBI lineage: Eukaryota > Metazoa > Arthropoda > Insecta > Orthoptera > Acrididae > Locusta > Locusta migratoria. The sequence continues at coordinate 129,345,162 of CM048751.1, forward strand.
ACGCTACGGATCGCGCGACGGCTCACATCGGATTCCTCCCTCGAGCATGGTTGTGTGTGTTTTCCTACTGTAACTTAGTTTAAGTAGTTTGTAAGTCTAGGGAGTGATGACCAGCAAGTTTACAAACATTTCAATATTTTGCTAAATTACTACAAGATCGAAATAAAACCGCAATTTTTATGGAAGTCCAAAGTAACCTCTGCCATGTACCATACAAAATTTTACGTATACAGCGACTTTCCTCTTGTTTTTAAGACCATCTGTGCAAAGATCGATGCAGTCAAATTAACGCTACGGCAGCACATAAAATGCGAACAAACCTGATGCGGCTGTTCCCCACGCGTTTCAGTGTTTATGACGTCTTATCTCCTGAACTGTGTGTCTTACAGTGATACAATTATGCCTGTAACCTTCACGAAGATGCAGGCAACCTGTTGACAAATTTTCATTGCAACTGGATGAGCGATACGGGAATGTTTAAAATCTAAATAACTATACAAACATTATACATATTCACGGAATGTATGACATTACTGCGAATGGGTAAAGTTGTGTACCCAGCCGGGATTCGAACCCGGGTCTCCTGCTTTCTAGACAGTTGCGCTGACCCCTACACCACTGGTGACACAGCGGAATTTCTCAAGCACGCCTTCCGTCAGACACAAATTTGCAACTTTACCCTGCCCACTAGAACTCAAACTCGTAGTCACTGTGTACTAATACCCGTAAGAGTAAGGGCTTATGAGTGCCTCCGCACTGAAGAAATGATCATTGCCCGTCATCGGCAAATTATATATATAGTGTCTGTTCTTGCGGACATATGCTACTTCCGCACACGTCTATGGCAGGAGTGCTTAGCCTTTTGTACCAGAGATCCCAAGAGACTCTTCGAGTGTTAATCTCCTAATCGTGGCACACAAAGTAACCCCCACCACATACCGCTGGTTGACTTATGGAGTATGAATGTGAATGTAGATGTAGACACGGGACGTGTTGCCCTTCGTAAGGCACGACAGACTTGCTGCCCGCCGCGGCTGGTGCACGCTCTAAAACGACGACACCACTTGTTACATCTCACGAAGCTCGCTGCTCATCGCAGTTTGCGACCACAGCGCTCTCCTGCAGCAAATGACGTCTACATCTCTGTTGACAATTATTCAGTTCTATATATATATATATATATATATATATATATATATATATATATATATATATATATATATATATATGTGGTGCCTACTCTGCTGCGCAATAGACTGAAATGCTGAGCGCTACGTCATCCGAACACAGCGGCCACTACAACTGCAGAGTCTAACCAGAGTCTAACATACAAGAGTCACGAAACTCCCGCTAGTTTTCTGCAACCTGGCGACTGCAGCGCTGCCAAGCGGCCGGGTCGTAAGAACATACCGAGAGGCGAGAAACCATTGTCGTGTATTAGATATGGAGTCTAACGACATGTTTAAAATGGGACTGCATTTCGAAGCTTATTGCGGCGCGATAAATTGCAGTTAGAGCAAAACTAAGAAAATGTACATTTTCTCAAATACGAAAAGCTCTTACATTGTAGGATAGAATAAAGTGTGTTAAATTTTAATGGTGTATGGAATCTGTAACAAAGAGAGAGGTAACTAACTCAGTGTTTTTCTTCAAAGCTATTTTTGATAGTCTACTGATAGATTTGTGGAAGTCAAACAAATTTTTGCACAGTATTCTACTATTGGTGATGCAGCAATGATAGTCGAAAGTTAATAGCGATTTGTTTGTACAAAATGTAAAATAAAACGTAACTAACTGTAATTTAACGGGTACAGGCAAACTGAGATTTTAGCAGGAAAAGATTCTTAAAGTTGTATAGTACCTTTACATTTCTAGTGAATAGATACGATGAAAACATGACAGGAACGGCACATGCAAGCCATTTGAGTAAGAATAAAGCGAAAGGGCTTTTATAAGACGTAACACTTAGTCTCTAAGAATGTAAAAATCGTATATTAAGATGTTCAAAATCTACAGAAAAAAAGTGGAACGTGAAACGAAGTACCAATACATTATATAACTATAAATCAGTTGGTTTTGAACTTAAAAACACCAGGTTACAATTCGCTTCTTGTCTTAAACCATTTTTGGATGTTATGATTGCGACCGTGCGAGTGTGAGCCATATGTATTACAAAGCACTGGCATGTTGTTATTACAAACTGACATCATCAGAAAACGGGATTTTCGTTTAATAATGTTTTCGTATTTGTGTCACGAAATACAGTACCGCGTTTAATGCCTACGAATATATAAACAACAGCAATAATAAATTCTTCGTTTCGGTAGTGCCATTTTCTGCTACTGAGCTTGCTACCCTGCCGCTTGGAGTGCTAGTATCGCTTCAGCTGTCAAATGGTTGCATTTTTTCCCCTACTGAGTTCCGCGACTGTCTGTTTTAGACTGTGGTCTAACCTAGCACACTTCCGCCGGCCGCGGTGGCCGAGGGGACTGCGGCACTTCAGTCACGGTCTGCACGGCCAATAGGTCGGGGGTTCGAATCCCCCCTCGTGCATGGATATTTGTGACGTCCTTAGTGTTAGCTAGCTCATAAGTAGTTTGTAAGTTTAGGGACTGATGACCCCGTAGTTAAGTACCATAAGCTCTACAAACATTTGAACATTTGAGCACACTTCCTGCCAAACTCAAATTTATAAGCCATCCAAACACGAGTGACGTAGTGCCCTTGCCATTATCCTCAATGATCGCGGAGTTTCGGCGATTACTATAAGACTCAGTGCCGGCTCTTCCCTATAGGCAAACTAGGCAATTGCATAGGGCGCTCGAATTTGGGGGGCGGCAAACCCTGATGCGCTCGTGGTGCTGTTTACTTCGCTGCTGCGCTGCATTTCCAGGAGTAATGGATTCCCGGTTACTACACATAGATAGAGCGACAGGCAAAAGACAAGACGCAAGTCAGTGTTTCATTCATTCTTTTTTATTCTTTAGAATTTTGCTAGTAAGCGTTTAATGAATAGACGAGTAGCAGTTTGCAACTAATCATCCCGTGATCAAAGCTGGCGATACTGCAATAAATTCAGTTGACGATAGATTTCATCAGATTAACAACCTAAATCGTGTATTTGGCTATCTGTACAACATACGTGATGTACAAAATAAAACTCCCAAAGCTGTTCTTGAAGAAAAAAATGTTCAAATGTTTGTTAAGCTGAAGGGACTTAACTGCGGGGTCATCAGTCCCTGAACTTACAAACTACTCATGAACTACATTATATTAAAGACGACACAAACATCCATGCCCGAGGGGGGATTCGAACCCCCGACAGTAGTGGCCGGGCAGACTGTGACTGGCGCCCCGCAGACCGCTCGGCCACAGCGGCTGGATGTTCTTGAAGAATGTTTTAATTTGGAAAAGTCTCTAACTCACAAAGACTCTAAAGATATTGATGCTACTGAGCTATGGAATGAATTACAAGCTATTGCTGGCAGAGTCACAGGATATTCTGAGTTACATTTGTAACAATGGACTTATAGCCATTATACCTAATTTAGTTACTGCACTAAGAGTGTTGCTTACTCTTCCTGTGGTTGTAGACCGTGGTGAGCGCAGCTTCTCGAAATTAAAACTATAAAAACGTATCTGCGATCCAGAATGGCTCAAGAAAGACTTGTGGGGTTGGCGACATTGTCAATTGAAGGAGAAACAGCAGACACAATTGATTTAAAGGAGATCGTCTCAGATATTGCAAAAGCCACGGCAAGAAAAGTGAAATAAAGTGTAAAAACGAGGAAAAAGAAACATTACTGTACAAAAGTGCATGGTGTGTCCCAATTTAATGGAGCAATATGTTTATGTAATGTGTATGTTGTGATTGTGTATTTGAATTTAAAAGATGCAATGTGTATTTTACATTGATGATTTATTGTGATTTTGTTAAATGGGGCGCCATTAAAATAATTTGCCTAGGGCGCCGAATTTGTTTGGGCCGACCCTGGTAAGACTTGGCGTGTGGTGTGCATCCTTGGCCTGTCATCGCCTTAATTACGTATAGGTTGGTGCATGAGTTCGTAGCGTTTTTCCAGTAAGGTAGGCAATATAGTATTAATGAGTAAGTACAGATAATGCGCCCCATTTGACTCTTGTGGTAGCACGGAAGGCCTATTAATCTGTCTAGAAGTAAGCTAATATCCATAACCAAGCGTCACGTAGCCCTTGCTGTAAACAAGTATTAAAGAAAGTATGCGTTTCAGCACCCATATTAATTCGATGAGTATTAGCACCTGTAAAACTATTCCACTTTTTCAGTACCCTGTATACGTCAGGCACGATGCTCATGAGGATGCAAAACTTTTCACCACACCTCGACACAATGCAGCGGCCTCCAAAGGTCGCGGAGACCACTTCTGTGGAAGACTCGTTGGGAAATGGCGGTGATTTGTCACACGGTTGCCGTTAGTTTGGGGCGTGGACGAAGCGAACGAATGGCTGTAGCGGCAGACGGCAGACGGGAAAGCTGACAGGTTTCCCACGAGGCCGGCGGCCTAGGCGGCTCCAGCAGGTGGAGACGCCGCAAGTGTGCCAGCGAGGCCTTCCTAATCGGGCGGCACACTTCCTGCCATGTGCCCCTGGGCGGCGTCTGACCCCACACACACACGCCAAGGTGGCACACTTAACCACCTGATGGGCCTACCAGGAAATTCGTGTACGCCAGTCAGTGACTTCAACGCAAGGCCAAGTGCGGAGCTCGCATTTTTAAGCCACAATGAAAACCCCCAGGAACTGTTTTCATAGGAGACTACGATGCACGGTAAGAACAGAAACCCGATGATTCTTCCCGGAACTACTGAAATGATACTTTCCCTGGACACGTGCACACCGGGAGCGGGAAAGGGGGGGGGGGGGAGTCATGACGCAAACTGCGTCATTGAATTTTCTAGGGAGGTGGGGGATGAAAAATTAGTACTTTTATCCAGCCTGGGGGCGGCTTTATAAAACAATTTACAAAACGTGAAATAAAAGATATTTCATTGCAATATTAAATGGCCAAACCATATTTATTAGGCAATCAACTAAGAATCCAAATATCTCCGGTATGTGTGTGTGTGTGGGGGGGGGGGGTCGCAGTTTTGTGGGAAGGTGAGTCATTGGCCAAGGAGAGAGAGCGGGGGGGTGGGGGGTGCGCACCTCTGCCTGGACAGACAGCATTTTTTTTGCATTTGTTTGTTTATAACTGATATCTGTTGCCTTAAAAGAAATTGGTAATGATTCGATGCTATATGTATAGGGTGTTTCAGGAGGAATAGTAAATATTTTAGGAGGCGCTAATACAGACGAACTGCAATAAAAATTCCATATAGCATGTGTCAAATTTTTATTGATTACATTGATACAATTTTTATTACGTAACACAAACGAACTTAAAGCAAAGGCCAACGAGGAAATTTTCTCTCTTGAGTCAGCTTTTGGTAGAACACCAGAACATCTCAAATTGAATTAAAGGTAAAATGTGTATAAAAATAATTTATTGAATGACGACCAGTCATATATATATTTATTTAAAAAATGGATATAAAATAATGAGTGCAACATAGCACTTAGTCACTATATTAAGAAAAAACATTAGTTAAGACATGACAGCTTACAAAATATGAGTATTTTTAAGCTGTCATGTTTTAACTTATTTGTGTATACTAAGTGCTGTGTTGCACTTATTAATTTATATCAATTTTTAAATAAGATGACCAACTTGTAATATATTTATATATATGACCAGATGATGGTGACACAGTTCACCGAAACCGGTCGTCATTCAATAAATTATTTTTATACACATTTTACCTTTAATTGTCACATAACATCCATACTTGAAGATACTGGTACTAACTTCTTTCAATCCATTAAATTTAATAGTTACACACCACAAAAGCGCTGTGTCTCTATGTAATATGCAATTTCAATTTTTCAGTTATATGAAAAGGATATTCTAAATATCTCAATACAGAGTGCTTTATTATGTGAGGGAATGAAAACAAGTCAGTTCGTTAGCTAGTGGAGAGATCCTTGCTATCTGTCATTTTCAAGCATTCTCACATAAAATCCTCATTAGATCTAGTAACTGCCGCTCTGTTACTGCTAGACTTTAAGCGGAAGGAAATGTAACTCCTATTAGGTTTTAGAAACTGAGTCGTAGCTCTGAAACACAGTCGACAAGAAGCAAAAAAATAAACATTTGTGAGTGACGAAGGAATATCTGCAATCGAATAAATCACTAACTTTACTCTTTTTCATTCTACAACTATATATTTCCTTGAATAACGCGACAATTAATGAAGTTTTGCGTAGTAACCATGTGGCAAAATACTCCCCTCTTTGCATGTTATCATTTCTCAAAATATCATTTTGATACCTCTAACCGTGTATGAGATACGCAATGATTCATTCTGGCCTTATCGCCATCGAAAGTGAGTGAGCTAAATAAAATAAAGTTTAGCGGTATGAGTGAAATGTAAAGATCTCCTTCTAAGTCGAAAATAAAATTCAATCCATTAGGAAAGTTTGAGCCGCAGCAATATATGATGCAACAAGCACCAAACAGAATATCATAGCAGCCTCTATTTTTTACTGCAAACGTTTCCTAATGTAGCGCTGTCTCTTATTTAGAAACCAATATCTTATTAACTATGACTATTAAGAAATGACGAGCAATTCGTCACAATGCTGACATATAAAGATTTAAGAAACGGAAAAATTAAATTTTTATATCAGTTAGTTTTTGCGAAATCGTTTGTGAGGGCATGCGCCTCTACGCTGTTAGTGCAGCGCGATTCCAACCATGTTGGGGAAAACATGGCGAACGATTCAGCCTGCGTATTTAGGAGCTCTAACCGTGGCTAGAACTCCAAATACCTAAGCTGATAGTCCGCCATGTTTTTCCCAACATGCATGGAATCGCTCTGCGCCAAGCCCCCACAATTCCGTAAGCGGCCGACTGCGAACAGCGGGCAAATTGAAGAGCGCCTCTGCAGCCATTTATGGTGGCAAACTCCCGCGCGAACTTTAAATGCGTAAGACTCTTTTGATTAGAGTGTGTATTCATTCGAGTTAATTCACGAAAATTATGTCTCATTTAAATATATAACTACAAAATAGCTTGCGACTCTTTGAATATACAGTAACTATCGGTTCTGTGTAAATTTATTACAATACGGTGTAGAAATCGGCCAACAGCGTTTCTTCTTCCTAACTAAACCGAATCATAACATTTAGTTTTTTTAGCGTTCTATGTATATCATAGTCTATGAACGGAATTTACCGAAGGCACGATTTTTGGGACTTTGTAAGTATACTCTGCGATGGCGAGACTTTTGTACGAACATTAATTTCGGAAGAGTTTCACAACACATTACGTCTTTGCTTGAGTGCCTGCTGTATTCTCAAATATTTAGATATTTTGTAGCCTCAAAAAATAAAGCAGGGCTACGTAAAACAGCTAATGTTAAAAATCGAGTGTAAAAATGAAATGTCACATCAGATACATAACTATAAAATAGCTTCTTATCTTGTCAATACAACAATTAGCCACTACTAATTTTTTTTTAAGAAAACGAAGTATGCCACAACTTGTCCTGAACTAAGTGCATCTGACACTAGCATTAGAGTATCTAGCATTAGTATTAGCATTTTGCATGTTGTAAGCCAAATACCTTACAGTATCGTAAACTGCTCAAAGTCAGCAACTATGTCATAGGGCTCAACTTCACAATGTGCATCCAGTGTGGCTATCTGTCATTCATAGCAGATGACCTTTAAATTGTGTTACAAGTTGTTAATACTAATTTCATATACAAAAATTCTAACTGCAGTAAGGCAACTAATCTCGTGCGTCCAATAGTTATTTTTCACAATCATAAAATGAAACTTTTTGAACGTCCTGTCCACCAGTACTGTCTGAAGTCGCTCGTTTTTAAGAGATACCAGTATTGTAAAAGCCTGTTATTTATTTCATTCAATCCTATATTGTCTAACAGTCTCTTAAGCAAGAGTAACTATCTCAGAACACAAGTAGTAGGGTTACTTTTGCATTCCTGAGAAATATTAATACGAAGACAATATTCGTTCTTTTATTCCTTCCTTAAATCGATTTATGCATTTAAACGCTTAACATATTTTCACCATCCTGATTCATGTATACTGTCAAATAATATAGACGTGACTACCAACTGAGGGTATATACCCCAGTATCTATATAATAATTAAATAATTCCCAGTCTCTGTTGCAATATTTTTATTACTCCAATTACGCGTTTCGTGCTGTTAGCGCATCATCAGATTGGGGGCAGATGGAGCCACAGAACTATCTAACGCTGTGGTAAGGTATCGTAACAAATTCATTGGGCCCCATAGCAGCAGAGGAGTCGCTGGCAATTTAAGTAACGTAACTATCCGACGAAAGGTCGGGACACTTGTACTATATCTTGCAGGATAACGATCACCATACATAGCACAGGCCCGTTGGGCATTTTGATTACAATAGCCATATATCGACCTTTTCTGCAATTAGTAAATGGTCCATTTTAACACGAGTAATGTATCACGAAGCAAATACCTTCCGTACTGGCGAAATGTTACGCGATACCACGTACTTATACTTTTGTGACTTTTACAGTGCCATCTATCACAGAGTGATCCAAATAAAGCATTCGTATTTATTTAGGTACTAGACGAATAAGTAATACAATGGGGGTACCTATTTAAAAAAATAAAAAAAGATAATAAAATAAAAAAAAATAAAAAGGCAGTTGATCTCCGTTTGACCTATGCCAGCGCCATCTAGCAGGCCAACCATAGCGCCATCTGATTTTCCCCTTCACGCTAGAAAAGTTTTGTTCTTTGTAGTTTTTTTCGTTTGATGTGTATTTCGTCAGATATTTGGCCCGGTCATTGTCAATGTAACACCCTGTATGTCTAACTGCTAAGTCCGACAACTACCCTGAAGAACGTCGGGGAGGCCGGCCGCAGTGGCCGAGCGGTCTGCGGCGTGCCAGTCACGGTCTGCACAGCCGCTGCGGTGGGGGTTCGAATCCCCCCTCGAGCATGGATGTTTGTGCCGTCTTTCGTATAAGCTAGTTCATAGTTTGTAAGTTTAGAGACTGATGACCCCGTAAGTAAGTCCCATAAGCTCTACAAACATTTGATTTGATTTGATTTGAACGTCGGGGAGATTCATAAAGATTGACAATGCGGTCTCACACCAAGAAAAATTTTATTCATTGTGATTAGATTTATGTCTATAACATGACTGGAGTCCATTCGTAACGACGTCACTTTGCTGCTGCGAAGTTGTGCAAGCCAACTGCAGTGAGTTAAACATTCAAGCAAGACGTTGTGTTTCCATCTGTATAATCTCCATCGCAGTATAGCGCCTCAACGCGCTCGGCCGCTCCGCGGCGGCACAAACCATAGTGTCTCAATAGATGGATAAAAATGGATTACCAAGTTACATTTAAAAGTTTTTGGTCAGTCATTCCAAACAATTTTGGAATTATTGGCAAAAATGTGGAATTTTTATTTATTTGTTTGTTTATTTATTTTATTTTACAAAAGCAATAAATCCTGTACCTCAATGACTGAAACCCCGAAACTGGTCATCACATTGTAAATTTTAATTCCTTTTGCGGTCTAGGCGTTTTTAACAATTTTTACGATAAAATATTTTCAAAGGTTTTAAGAATTTACGTATTGCAGTTGCAATATGCAGACACCAACACATTAATACTCTCCCCCATTCCGCCTACACAGAATGAGACCATTTTTACGCTGGTCAGAGGGCCTGGAAGTGACACTATCAAGTGCCGATCTGGTAGTGATAAATTGTAGACCTGACATGAAGTCTCTTATAAGGTATGCACCCATTTATGAGTTTCAATTATTAAACAGTGCTAGTAAGGCCTGCAGGTGGCGATGGGACTGTTCATTTATTAATGCGTTTCGAAACAGTCATAACCAGAATCCAGGTCTGGGGTAAAGTTATGAAAACGTATATTGTCAAGTGACTTTAATTTTGTCACTCAGAGTAGCTAGTGCCGTGTACTACGCTTTGCGGTGTAGAGGGTAGATAATAAATTAGCTACATAAATTTGTTACGGTTGAGCGGTCTAATATTTCAAATCCTTAAATTCCTATCCTTGGCCGATTTCGTTAGTAATGAAATTTCTATTTTTATTTCTTTTTTATTTTATTTTGTTTTTATAAAATTCTCTCGGGCTTCGACCCGCGTAGGGATTCCAGCGTTCACGAGCTTTCAGCCAATGTCTCTTCCGCCTTTGTCAAGTGGTAACCGTCGAATCATTGCTGCTGCCGTCCATATACAGCCGCACCTCTTCCTGTGACGTCACTGATGGTCGCAACGTCTCCATATGTGGTAATGTTTTGGTTGCGTGCCTGCTGCGCCTGCTTCAACCTTCCGATGTCCGGGTCCCAAACTGTGCTTAGCTGCAAGCCGCCGTCTTTATTGAGAGTCGGAACTCAATTTAATCTCGATTGCCTCTTTAGTTTCGCTGTACCAGAAACTACTAGTGCTCGTAATGACTGATGTCTCGTAGAACTCAATCGATGTTTGTTTTCCAGAGCATTGCTGATTTTTAAACACAGCGCTGTTCAATAGTATGCACTATCTTCCCGATGTGAAACTGAGGTCATAACAAGAACTAGTAGTTTGTGTGATAGCGTAATTAAAGAGGCAATCAAGATTAAACTAAATATCGAAACTTTCAATAAAGACGGCGGCTTGCAGCGAAGCACAGTTTGAGATCCGGCCATCGGAAGGTTGAAGCGAGAGCGGCTGGCACGAGACCAAAACATTACCATTCATGGCGACGTTGCGAGCGTTAGTGACCTTACACGGAAGCGGCGCAGCTATATGTGGACGGCAGCAGCAATAATTCGTCAACCCCTGACAGTGGCAGAGGAGATATCGGCCGAAAGCTCGTGGATATCAAACATGACGCGATTGGAGGACCGATAGCATTTTATCAGTAAAAACTCGCCGTGAAACAATGCATAAATACTTTGAAAAACTTAACGGGTATGCTGCCAGGTACCAAAATCGACGACGGCCAATATTTCGGCAGGAGACCACCCTGCCATTTTCAAGGCGAAACTACAGTGAGGAAGTAATGTGCAACGACTTTGAAGATCGTGCGTTGAAACCTGCTGGTTTGTTTGTTTGCTCTTTTTTTTTTTATTTTTTTTTTCAGATATGTAGAGGACACTTTTGTTGTATGGCCTCATGGTAGTGAAAACTTGAATTATTTTTTGGGACATCTAAATTCAATTCACCCCAACATCCGTTTCACAATGCAAGTGGAAAAGAATGGTTCCCTTCCTTGATGTGTTGGTCAGGAGAAGGCATATGGTACGTTGGGACATTCGGTTTATAGGAAACCAACGCATACGATTTGTATTTGCAAGCTGATAGTTGTCACTGTGGTGTCGCACAAGTACAAAGTGCGCGCCACCTATTTTCGCCGCGCGCCGCCATGCACGCACGGCGCGGCGTTCTCACGACGACAGCCACGAGCGCCCTCTGCTGCAACTCCGCTCGTGGCCACCACTGAAGGACTGGCCACTTCGGACTGAGATAGCAACCAGTTAGGACCTTCGTAATCAGATAGGCGCCAGTGAAGACTTTGCTATCGTACAGGCACTAGGCAGGCCTCTAACAACTATGTATCAACATTCTGCAGTACTATGTAAAAGTTAAGTATTGTTACATTCTGTGCAATATATATCTCTTTCTAATTTACTCGAGTGTTTATAGTTTCTGGCTGCTCCCCTCCGTACCTGCACCAGCGTGCTATCTATATTCCTGTGTCGGTCTCATCCACCCGGCCACCGACACCTACGACGAGGCTGGAACACAAAAGCGGCGACGAAGTCGGGACACAAAAGTCACCACCCAGCTCAACGTGAAGGTGTTCAAAAATGTTCAAATGCTTGTATAGCTTATGGGTCTTAACTACGGGGTCATCAGTCCCTAAACTTACAAACTACCTACGAACTAGCTAACACTAAGAACGGCACAAATATCCATGCCCGAGGGGGGGATTCCAACACCCGACCGTAGTGGCCGTGCAGACCGTGACTGGAGCGCCTCAGTCCCCTCGGCCACCGCGGCCGGCGTGAAGGTGTTCTTCGAACCTTATTACATAGGGCTCATGTCATTTCTGACCCATAAAGTATGCCCGCTGAGCTGTCTCATCTGTAGGTAACTTTTCGACAGAATGGCTATGGTGAAGGGCAGATTAAAAGAGCGTTGCGCTATCGACCACATATGCGACGGGCTAGTGATGATAGCACAGAGTCGACACCGACGTCAGTGGCCTTTCTGCCATATGTTGGCAGCACTTCCAACAAGATTGACCTCATTTTGCGTAAAAACAATGTAAAATGTGTGTTTCGTCCACCTAATCTAAAATTAAGACACTGTTGGGATCCGTTAAGGATGATCTCGGTTTGCGCAAGGCGGGTGTCTACCGTATCCCATGTAGCTGTGGCATATGTTGATCAAACTGTTAGGACTGTCGAGGACCGTTGTATTGAGCATAAACGTTACACACGTTTACATCAACCAAACAAATCTGCTGTGGCCGAACTCTCTCTTGACGCAGGTCACCCTATGGAATACAACAAAACGGAAATTCGGGCATGCACTTCCTACTACTGGGACTGTGTTATCAAGGAAGCGATAGAAATAAAACTAGGTGACAACCTTATGAATAGGGATAGAGGCTTCTGCTTAAATTCCGCTTGGGATCTTGCTCTCTCACTTGTCAAAAAACAGAGGGAAAAAGCTAATCCGACCTCATCCGTCGAGAACTGAAGTTTTATTATCGATATTCTGATCGGTTTCATCTTTGGCCGTGTCGGCGCTGTGTTCTTGCTTGCTCGGTGTGTGTTGTCTTTCCTGTTTCCTCATTGAAAACCGAGGTTATAAAGATCGTTGCACATTGCTTCCTCACTGCAGTTTCGCCTTGGCATGGTGGTCTCCTGTCGAAATATCGGCCGTCGTCGATTTTGGTTCCTGGCAGCATACCAGTAAGTTTTTCGAAGTTGTTATTCGCCAGGAGAAATTAAGGAATCACAATGCATAAATACATAAATTGTATCTTTCCGTAATGACATTTGCCAATACCTGGAGGACTATAACGGTATAGCCTAAAGTTATGTCACAATAAAGGGGAAGTATACCGCGTGGCAACTAGTAGAAGTTGTCTATGGACTAGTTAGGTCGTAGAAAATACTGGTCGCCATTGACTAAGCGATAGACTTGAACGTCAGGGTAAGAACACTTCCGTAGTCCTGAATTAGTTTCGCTACATTTTTTTTTTTCTGTGAGTGACGTAAGTAAATTGGCCTTGTTAAATCGCGAGAGATTAACAGATAGCTGTATTTAATGAAGGTTTCGTTCTCCGTGAAGCTTGCCTGCGTGGGGCGATGTCTGTGGGTGGCAGCGCCTTCTTCGTAAGTCGTTCGGACCAATGTCAACCGCACACCTTCGAGTCGCTGACTAATTTGGCTCTTCTCAACGAGTTGCGTGCTGCTTTCAGCCAGTACACCCAGTAAAACCGAATATTACCAAAAAGGAACAACAACTTCCTGTTGTTCTGCAAAAAATTATTTATTGGTCACAAACCGGCTTTCGCCTTCTTAGGCCATTATCAAGTGACAACTGACTGTAGTACACGTTTTCAAAGATGTTAAGATTTACAAAGATGTTATCACAGACAATCGATACTTCACAGGAAAGTTCATCGCAAGTACTTATTTATGAAATTTTTTAACATTTATATAAAAAAATATATATAATAAGTATGTGTAAAGAATCAAACTAGTATGATTATTTTTGTTGAAAAGAAAGGTTGAAAATAAAACTTATTTCAGTAGAGGTGTAGAGGGGAACCAGATCTAAACTAGCATCCTGAGCCAAATGTTTATTGATTTCCAATATTTCCAGTAGTGTCATCTTTCTGCTTTTCTTCAGGGGATGTAGGATCTCACAGTTTACATCATAATCATGGCCTTCTCTGAGCAGATGTTCAGCAAAGGTTGACTCTGTCTTTTTCAACCTCCAGCTTTCTTTTTTTATATAAATGTTAAAAACTTTCATAAATAAATACTTGCGATGAACTATTCTGTGAAGTATCGAATGTTTGTGATAACATCTTTGAAAACATGTACTACAGTCAGTTGTCACCTGATGGTGGTCTAAGAAGCCGAAAGCCGGTTTGTGACCAATAAATAAAATTTTTGCAGAACATCAGGAAGTTTAATATACAGAAAACAGTCTTGATCGCAGAGATTGGCAGTTTTAATTAACCAGTTTCAACCTGATGTAGGTCATCTTCAGAATTATAAACAGCCCAGGACAGCCCAACCCATGGGCTGTTTATAATTCTGAAGATGACCTACATCAGGTTGAAACTGGTTAATTAAAACTGTCAATCTCTGCGATCAAGACTGTTTTCTGTATATTGTTCATATCAAATATATCGCTGTTTATTCGTCTCCTATGACAATGTTGTCAAAATTAATCAGGAAGTTGTACCTTTTTGATATTATTATCATGTTCTGTCAAGTACTGACGGAAAAATCAATTAAACCGAATATCTTTTCTACAAAGGAAACTAGACTTATCTAAAATTTGACAACAGGATGCAGATCACATGTTCATGCAAATTTGGCTAAATATAGTCTTGAATATATTGTAGGAGACTGGGGCTAGTTATTACATGGAGCAACTTGTTACTTGAAAATAAAAATTTTACCGTTAGAGCAGTTTCTTGTTTCTCTGCCAGATAGTAGCTCTGAGAGTCTTCCTCCTATCATCCTTTCCCTATCAGCTGTCAGTTTGTAGTAAGGTGCCAGTGTGAGAAAACGTGTTTTTCTTGTGTTGGAGTATTTGTTTACGCTATGTGTATTTCTTCCTAGTTCGCCAAAACCCGCGCGTTTCAATTCACACATCGCATTTAGGCACTTACTGATGTAAGTAAAGCGTCTATCTCTACATCTGCATAAACACTCCGTTAATCACATTTAAGTGCATGGCAGATGGTTCACCTAATCGCTTCCATGATATTTCATAGGAAGACATGAATAATTCCGTGTTCAATCTGATTTCTCTTATTTCATTATGATGATCATGTCTCCTTATGTATATGGGTACTACAAAAATATATTCGCCGTCAGAGAAGAAAGTTTCTGAAATAAAATTTTGCAAATAAATCTCTCCGCAATGAATAACGCCTATCTTTTAATTACTTCCATTCCAACTCGTGCACCATTTTTGTGACACTCTCTCCCCTATATCGCGATAATACAAAACAAGCTGCCCTTATCTGAACTTTTCCTCCGTGAGCCCCAGTTGGTGGAGATCCCATTATGGGCAGCAATAATCCAAAATAGGACGCACAAATGTAGTGTAGGCAGTTTCTTTAAATTCTGTTGCATCCTGTAAGCGTGCTGCCGTGAAACGTGGTCTTTGGTTCACCTTCCCTGAAATATTTTCTATGTGGTCCTTCATATATGGCCGGCCGCGGTGGCCGAGGGGACTGAGGCGCTCCAGTCACGGTCTGCACGGCCACTACGGTCGGGGGTTCCAATCCCCCCTCGAGGATGGATATTTGTGCCGTCCTTAGTATAAGTAGTTTGCAAGTTTAGGGACTGATGACCCCGTAGTTGAGTCCTATAAGATTAACAAACATTTGAACATTTTTTTCTTCATATATGAGCTGTCAGTAATTGTAATTCCTAGGTATTTAGTTGAATTTACAGGCTATACATTTAACTGATTTATTGTGTAAATGAAGTTTAACGGATTTCTTCGAGTTCTCTTGTGGATAATTTCAAACTTTTCACTGTTTAGGGTCAGCTACCAATTTTTGCACCCTGCAGATATCTAAATCATTCTACAGCTGCTTTTGATCTTCTGGTGACTTTACTAAGCAGTAAATGATAGCATCATCCGCGGTCTAAGAGAACTGCTGAAGTTGTCTCCTAAATCGATTACAAAGATAATAAACAGTAGAGTCCCTATAACGCTTCCCTAGGGAACGCCAGATATCACTTCTGTTTACTCGATGACTTTCCGTCAATTACAACGCACTGTGCCCTTTCTGACAGAAATCACGAATCCTGTCGCACAACTGTGGCTATATTCCATAAGCACGAAATTCGATTAGAAGACGTTTGTGATGTACAGTGTCAACCGCTTTCCGAAAGTCTAGGAATACTGAAGCGATATGAAATCACTTGTCGATAACACTCAGTACATCATGTGAGTAAAGAGCTAGAGATGTTTAATATGAACGATACTATCTGAATACAATGTAACTGTGGGTCATTAGGTCGCTCTCTTCGAGGTAGTTTATAATGTTTGAGGAAAGTTGTTGTGGTCTTCAGCCCGGAGACTGGTTTGATACAGCTCTCCACAATAACCTATCCTGAGCAAACCTCTTCATCTCCACATAAGAACGGCAACCTACATATGTCTGAATCTGCTTACTGTATCCATCTCTTGGTCTTCCTCTGCGGTTTTTACCCCAAACACTCCCCTCAGACACTAAATTCACAATTCCTTGATGTCTAAGAATGTGCCCTACCAATCTATCCCTTCTTTTAGTCAAGGTATGCCAAAAATTTCTTTTCTCCCCAATTCTGTTCAGTACCTCCTCATTAGTTACGCAATCTACCCACCTAATCTTCAGCATTCTTCTGTAGCACCACATTTCAAAAGCCTCAATCCTCTTCCTGTCCGCACTGTTTATCGTCCATGTTTCACTCCCATACAAGGCAACACTCCATGTGCCTTCAGAAAGGACTTCCTTAGGCTTAAATCAATATTTAATGTTAACAAATTTCTATTTTTCAAGAACGCTTTTCTACCCATTGGCATTCTGCATTTTATATCCTCTCTACTGCGACCATCATTTGTTATTTTACTGCCCAAGTAACAAAACTCATCTACCTCCTTTATTGCTTCGTTACCTAATCTAATTCCTTCAGCATCACCTGATTTTCTTAGACTGCACTCCATTACCCTAGTTTTGCTCTTGTTAATGTTCATTTTATATGCACCTTTCAGCACACTGTCCATTCCGTTCAGTTGCTCCTCCAGGTCCTTTGCTGTATCTGACAGAATTACTATATCGTCGGCAAAAGGCAATGTTTTTAATTCTTCATACTGAATAATTCCTTCTCCAAATTTCTCCATGCTTTCCTTTATAGCTTGCTCGACGTACAAATTGAATAACATTGGAGAAAGGCTACAACCCTGTCTTACTCCCTTCCCAACCACTACATCCATTTCATGCCCTTCAACTCTGACAACTGCTGTCTGGTTTTTGTACAAGTTGTAAATAACCTTACGCTCCCTATATTTTACTCCTGCTTGCTTCAGAACTTGAAAGAGTTTATTCCAGACAACATTGTCAAAAGCCTTCTCCAAATCTACAAAAGCTAGATATGTAGGTTTGCCTTTTCTTAATCTATCTTCTAGGATAAGCCGTAAAGTGAGTATTGCCTCACATGTTCCTACATTTCTCCTGAATCCAAACTGATCCTCCCCGAGGTCGGCTTCTACCAGCTTTTCCATCCTTCTGTAAATAATTCGTGTTAATATTTTGCAACCATGACTTATTAAACTGATGGTTCTGTAGTTTTCACACCTGACTGCACCTGCTCTCTTTGGAATGGGGATTATAACATTTTTCTTAAAGTCTGAGGGTATTTCACCTGTCTCATACATCTTACACACCAGGTGAAACAGGTTTGTCATGGCTGGTTCTCCCAGAGACTTCAGTAGCTCTGAGGGAATATCATCTACTCCAGGGCCCTTGTTTCGACTTAGGTCCTTCAGTGGTCTGTCAAATTCATCTCTCAGTAATCTCCTATTTCATTCTCATCTATTACTTCTTCCCTTTCTACAATATTGCCGAACCGTGCTGTAGTCTGAAATCAATGATATAGGCCTGTAATTGCGGATCACTCCTAATGTCTTTATTGAATACTGGAGTGACCTGTGAAACTTTCCAGTCTGGGCACGGCACTTCCCCTGAGTGACTGGCTGTATAGCAAGGTTTCGAGTAATTGCATCAACTTACGCTAGGACGCTAGGACGCTAATTGGTGCACAGTCTGGACTGAGAGTTTTGCTTTCGTTAAGTGATTTACTTTAATAAAACAGGTATATCTACTTTTAAATCATGCTGGCGGTTGTTCTTGATTCGAATTCTGCTTGATCTGCTTTGCCGAAGGAATTTCGAAAAGCTGTGTTTAGCTGTCATCCGTAGCAAAACCACTGTTAACACGTAGTGAATGTAATGACTGTGTTTTGCCGCTAGTATGCTTTACATACAGCTAGAAGTTTTTTGGATTTTATACCAAGTCCCGTGACAGGTTTTCTTTGTGGAAACTATTATAAGCTTCTTGAATTGAACTTTGGGCTAAATTTCGAGTGTCAATAAAAGATGGAATCCGACCTCGGGGGAGGTTTGTATTTAGGTGAAATATAGGATCACGGGAAGCAATACTCACAATTCGACTTATCTTAGGAGATAGGCTAAGGAAAGGGAAACCTACGTTTTTAGCGTTTGTCGATTTGGAGAAAGCTTTTGACAATGTCGACTGGAATACACTATTCCAAATTCAGAAGGTAGCAGGGGTAAAATATAGGGACCGAAGAGTTATATTCAACCTATACAAAAACCAGACAGCAGTTGTTAGAGTCGAAGGGAAAGAAAGGGACGCGGAGGTTGGGAAGGGAGTAAGTCAGGGTAGTAGACTTTCCCCGGTGTTGTTCAATTTGTACATTGAGCAGGCAGTGAAGGAATGGAAGGAGAAATTTGGAGAGAGCATTAAAGTGCAGGGAGAAGAAATAAAATCATTGCGGTTTGCTGATGATATAGTAATTCTGCTAGAGACCGCAAATTATCTGGAAGGGCAGTTGAATGGAATGGACAGTATCTCGAAAGGAAGATATAAGATGAACATTAACAAGAGTAAAACGAAAGTAATGGAATGTAATGTCGGAAAATCAGGCGATGCTGAAGGAATTAGATTAGGTAATGAGACAATAAAAGTAGTAGATTAATTTTATTATTTGGGTAGCAAGATTACTTCAGATGGCCGAAGTAAAGAAGATATTAAATGCAGAATTGCTATGGAAAGAAAAGTGTTTCTAAAGAAGCGAAACTTGTTAACATCCAATATTAATTTAAATGTTAGAAAGTCCTTTCTGAAAGCATTTGTCTGGAGTGTAGTATTGTATGGAAGTGAAACGTGGACGATAAGGAGTTCAGATAAAAAGATTATATAAGCTTTTGAAATGTGTTGCTATAGACGAATGATGATAATTAGATGGGTAGATCACGTAACTAATGAGGTGTTTAACCGAATCGGGGAGAAAAGGAGTTTCTGGCATATCCTGACTAAGAGAAGGGATAGATTGGTTGGACACATTCTGAGACATCAAGGAATTGTCAACTTAGCATTAGAAGGAAGCGTGTGGGGTAAAAATCGTAGAGGGAGACAGAGGGACGAATATAGTAAGCAGATTCAAAAGGATGTAGGTTGAATTCTCAGATGAAGAGACTTGCACAGGACAGGGTAGCGTGAAGAGCTGCATCAAACCAGTCTACGTACTGAAGACCACAACAACAACAACAACAACAACAGTAAAAGATTGCCAGTCCATACAAACATTTTAAATTAGTTTTCTACACTAAGACAAAGTGATGTATAATGGTGTGAGTTGTTAGAAAGGGAAGGTGGAAGCTGTTAAGATCTTTCTGCCTCCATTAATATACAAAATTATGTTTATCCACAGGTATAATGCGTAGTTATATAAATAATACTTACAGACACTACGCCAAAGGAAACAAATGCTGAAGCAGCAAATGAAGTGCTAAGTGGCTCATTTTGATTGCAAAAAGCGGCTCCAAAGTACAATATAAATTTTGTGAAATGCGAGATGTTTTGTACGCGAATGGAATCAAAAATGTGAGGTAGGAAACTCATTTTGCGTTTTTAGCTTCGCATACTGGGGCTTTGTAAAGTGTTACTGTAATATATCAATATATTTAAAGTAAATCTGTCTTCCCGATCATAAAACAGTGCACAAAGTGTCAAAGATGGACATATATAAGTGTGACATGCATGAGAACTTTCTTTTACAAAACTTGCATGTCTTATAATGAAATTGTTTCTTTTTCAGAGTAAGAACGACTTTGTAAATATTGTGTTATGTCAATATAAGTATTGTCTTCAAGTTTTATGCTTTGTTACAACCTAAAATGTTTTTCCTGACTAAAATTACTGATGTAACAAACTGTGTTGGAGAATCAAAAAGATACTTTTTTTATTATTATATTACAACTAACCCCGAATAGTGTAACAACGTGTCCCATACTTCGGTAAGTTGTTAAATCAAGTACGTTAGTAAAACTTTTAAAAATGCATATTGCCAACCATCGGCTATTATATTTAGAATTTTAGAGGTCTCGGCTATTAGCCGTCACCAGAAAAGTAAATTAAACAGACTGATTACGTTGGTACATTTTATGTCTGTTTAATTTACTTTTCTGATGATGGTTACTAACCGAAACCGGCAAAGTTGTAAATATAATAAACAGCTGATGGTTGGCATAATCCACATTTAAAGTATATTACATCTACATTTACATACATACTCGGCAATTCACCGTAAGGTGCGTGGCGGAGGGTACACTGTACCACTACTAGGCATTTCCTTTCCTATTCCACTCCCAAATAAAACGAGGAAAAGAAGAATGCCTAAATGACGTGGTCGTACAAGCATTATATACTTGGTCTCCTTTACAGGTGAAGTACATCTTCCCAAAATTCTCCCAATAAACTGAAGTCGGCTGTCCGCCTTACTCACAACTGTCGTTACATGTTCGTTCCATTTCATATCGCTCTGCAATGTTACGCCTAGATATTTGAACGACGCGACAGCATCAATAAGCTCACCACTAATGCTGTATTCGAACATTATAGGATTGTTTTTCCTAATCATGTGCATCACCTTACATTTTTCTACATTGAGAGCTAGCTGCTATTCTTCGCACCAACTAAAAATTTTCTCTAAGTCATCCTGTATGCTATCACAGTCAGTTAAAGACGACACCCTCCCATACACCACAGCATCATCAGCAAACAGCCGCAAATTACAACTTACTCTTTCCATCAGATCATTTATATAGATAGAAAATAATAGCGGTCCTATCACACTCCCCTGGGGCACGACTGACGGTACATTCGTCTCTGATGAACACTCGCCGTCGAGAACAACGTACTGCGTTCTGTTACTTAGGAAGTCTTCCAGCCAGTCACAAATCTGTGTTACAGCTGTTAACACACATCTCAGTTAAAATTTAAGTTAGCAAAAATTTTAATATCGAGCATAATAACCCGAAGACATAATTGGGAGAAAAGTTGTGTTCTGAATATTATATGTCTTATCTTCCCAATTACAACAAAAGAGATGAACATTAGTAATTTTTAGTGCAGTCTGTAAACTTTATACTGCATTCATATTGCCGCGAGACCCCCATGTTAACCGATATTCTGGAATATGACCAGTATTTACATATAGAATATTACAAAGAATATAGGAGGAAAAGCCATCAACAACACTTTGGAAATACATTAAAAGCATTGTTCGAGAGACATGGAGTAGGATAAGGTAAAATAAAGAATGCTTGCTAAAGTAGGGGACAGCTGCTGAGGGTAAAGTACGGTGGGGACTTCGTGGGTCCCGTGGCCGCTACGGTAGCCGTGAAGGCCTCAGCAAAACCCTGAAACAGCAATGCAGCTACCGAAGAACGTAACTTGACATGAACACATGGCGAGCACCTCCATTAGTCGCCAAATATGAAAATGAATGAAAGCCAAAATATTTGGAAATTCGATGTCAGCAGAAATTGCTACATTAACTTTTGAGGAACTACATTTTCTTGAATGATTTATTGTGTTGTTAACCACTGAAGAAGCATTTCTTTATTTAACAAACATTATTTTTCTTTTCAACTTCACAATGGATGAGTTACACTAACAAATTAAAAAGAGTGTTGTTACTGCAACAGGCGTCCACAAAGTTACGAGCGGATACTACATAGACAGTCCTTCAATAAGAATAGGACAAAAACAATCGCACTTAGATTGTGGAATGCACTGCCTAAAGCAGCACAGAAACTAGAAAACGAACTTTGAAAGTGTCAGTCTGCAGGAAACCACACATAAAAGAGGAAACATATACGTATTTTGTAACAAACCATAGCAAAGAAGCTAGCCGAATAAGGCGAAAAAGGTGAGAGCATGGATGGGCTGTAAGGGGAGAAGGGAGGCCCAAAATGAAAAAAATAAAGAGAGAGAGAGAGAGAAAAACAAAACAAAACAAAAAAACTGCGGGCGTGGCGCAAGGGATAGCGTCACCGACTGCGGTGCTGAAGGTCGTCGGTTCAATCCCGTCCACCGGCAAAAATTTATTTCTTTGAAACTAAATTTCCAGAATGTTCTATATGTTTCTTATGTTAACTATTCTCCTAATTTATGGTACGTTCTGTCTGTGTATAAATAGCAGAGCAGTCTGCCCGAGTGGCCGTCAGTGCTTCGTGTACGTTTTATCGCAGTAAACCTGCTTTCAATACAAGTGCTGTGTTCACTCGACAACCTTGACTTCGTAGTCAAGCCTGCTTCCATTTCAACGCGACAATATGCTACATTTCGGTTCGGCAGATGTCGGCACTAGTCAATGTATTTCGTGGCAAGTCTCACTGTTGCTCTTCCGCCAGCAAACACCGTAGTGAAATAGCTGCCACGGCGTAATCTGTGTCTACCCTCTAGCAGGAAATGCTTACAGCCATAAGGCTCAGTGTGATACCAACGTGTTACCACGCAGACGTACTCGTGCTTCCTACATCCAACTCGTCGAGCTTAAAAGGGTTAGGATGTGACCTCCCAAGTGCTCCTCTCTGAGAATTGACACCCAAGTTGGGTGGTACTGCGTCACTTGTGCATCGATGCTGGTTGCAATGTTTATGTGAACAGAATGAAACTCTATGTAGCGGAGTGTGCGCTCATATGAAACTTCCCGCCGGAAACAGGACTCGAACCTGGGAACTTTGACTTTCGCGAGCAAGCGTCGTTTTTATTTATTTACTTATTTTTAAATTGATGTTCATGGTGTGGGTTCCTATAGTCATGTCCTAGTTCATGAACCACGGGCAACGTATGAGTGGTCAAGTAAGTGTTCCTGACGGAATACCAGTTTCTCTGGAATAAGGTTGTGCATCGCGGACATATTCTGAGTCGGGGCGCCGCGGAGGATTAGCCGTGCGCATTGGAGCGCCGTGCTGCGGTGCCTGCAGCCGACCGCAGTCGGGGGTTCGAATCCCCCCTGGGGCATGGATGTTGTCCTTCGGTTAGTTTACCTTAGTTTAAGTTGTTTGTAAGCTACGGACTGATGACCACGCAGCTAAGTCGGATAGATTTACAAAAATTTGAACATTTGAGTCGTGGCCACCTTTGTGCTCAGATGGCAAAGACTACCAATTCCGGCGGTTAGTCTCTCAACCGTTAGGGGTAAAACCCCTTGGGGCAGGACGGTGTCCATAATGAGTAAATCAAAGAAAAACGGGAAATTATCACCACAGATGAAGCAGTTACAGCGAACAGGCTGAGATGGTGGGGTCATGTTATACCCATGGGAGAAGCAAGGTCACCTAAGAGACTCATGGGCTCGGCACAGACGGCAAGAGGAGTCGAGGTAGATCAAGAAGAAAGTACTTAGATTCGGTAAAGAAGTAAAAGGCTTAATATCAGACGAGGCATCAATGTTAGTATTGAATACGGGATCATGGAATTTTTTTATTGGAGGCACTATGCTCCAGACTGAATGCTGAAAGGCATAATCAGTCTCTGGTGACGATTTTTTTTTCTTTTTTTTTTTTTTAAGCCTAGGCGTTAAATAAAAATTTGTGTTATGGCCAAAATTTGAACCCAGGGTCTTCGGCTTCGTAAGTAGTCCCTTTATCCACTTTTTCCATAACCACTTTTTTTTTCAGCCTATCCACTCACCAAATTTTATTTTTTCCTTAATAAAAATGAAGAGCTGGCCGCGGTGGCCGAGGGGACTGAGGCGCTCCAGTCACGGTCTGCACGGCCACTACGGTCGGGGGTTCGAATCCCCCCTCGGGCATGGATATTTTTGCCGTCCTTAGTTGTAGGTAGTTCATAAGTAGTTTGTAAGTTTAGGGACTGATAACCCCGTAGTTACGTTCCTTAAGCTTAACAAACATTTGAACATTTGAAAAATGAAGAAAGTAATAAATAAAAGGAAACAGGTGTACATTTAGTAGGAGAGGCGAGGGCTAGTTTATTAAACAGGTTTGACATTTATTCATTGGAGACAAAATAATTCTATTTATAAACGTATTTATAAAGTAAATCTGTTCACCGTGTGCAAAACTCTTACTTAAACTTAACTCCATTTTCGTAATGTCATAAATAAACATACACGCAGCACGGAGTAGAGTGTTATTCCAAATTCATCGCCGCTCCAGCGCCCAGGTATGTCTTGTCGTATATTACGTTTCATATCTTCCGTTCATTCCATCGTTGGTTTGATATTTTTACTTCTCCTACCCGGGACGTTCCAGCTGTGCGGCAAGTCCTAAAACAAAAACCATAAAAATTAGAAAAATACTGTCTATATTTAGGATTCTGTACAATCTCCCTATGTCGTTCTTGTAAGTAGGTACAACAATGTAATACGATCTTAATGCTATGTCCTAGAATCCGTGTGACCGCTTTCGTTTTAGTACGTGGATAGTACGCCCTGTCAGGAAATAACACGGAACATGAGAATTTCTTGTTACCCCACTCGAAGAAAGAAAGTTATTATCTGTTGTCCTAAACGCCAGACTTCTGCTGCTGGGCCACATGTTACCGGTGTTCATCGGCTTCCAGGACTCGACACTGGGGGCATAATGAGCCCATCATTGGAGGTTAATTGTCAGGTACCACATGGCACGTGTTTCTGTAACCAAGGAAACGTGGTGTGTAGGTACCGTCTGAGCTATCCCGGAAGGCTTCACCCTCTTTTCTCACAACTTTACTTCAGTCAGTAGCTCGCTTCCTACTTTCCAAACATACATGTGAAAAGTAAAGGTCCCAGGTTCGAGTCCAGGTACCGGAACACAATTTAATCTGCCAGGAAGTTTCATGCGAACATTTTCACACCTGATAACGAAGATCTGGACGTCGACGCAGCGAAGATGTATGCCAAGAACGTCGTGTTGTTATGACAGCATTGGCAAGCTCTCTTAGGTTGTTTGCAAATGACGCCGTCATTTACCGTCTAGTAAAATCATTTGAAGATCAAAACCAATTGCAGGACGAACTGAATAAGATATCACTATGACGTAAAAATTGGCAATTGTCTCTAAATAATGAGAAGTGTGAAGTCGTCTACATGAGTACGAAAAGAAATCCGTTAAATTTTGTGTACAACATAAATCAAAGCGAAGGCCGTAAACTCCACTAAATACCTAGGAATTACTATTACTTCCGACTTAAACTGGAAAGAACACGTAGATAATGTCGTGGAAAAGGCTAACCAGAGACTTGGGTTTTATTGGCGTAACCCTTGAAAAATGCAACAGAACTACTAAAGAGACTGCATACACTACGTTTGTCCGTCTTTTTTGGAGTATTGCTGCCCAGTGTGGGATCCTTGGTTTGACAGAAGACATCGAAAGAGTCCAGAGAAGGGCAGCTCGTTTCGTATTGTCACGATACAGGGGAGACAGCGTTACGGAAATGATACAGAATCTGGGATGGGAATCATTACAACAACGGCACTTATCGCTTCGGCGTGGGCTAGTTACGAAACTCCAATCGCCAACATTCTCCTCCGAATGCAAAAATATATTGTTGACTCCCACTTACGTAGGTAGAAATGATCATCAAAATAAAATACGAGAAATCAGAGCTCGAACAGAGATTTAGGAGTTTTTTCTTCCCGCGCGCTATTCCAGTATGGAATGGGAGATATATAGTATAAAGGTGGTTCGATGAACCATCTGCCAGGCACTTAAATGTGATTTTCAGAGTAACCCATATAGATGCAGATGTTATGCTTGTGGACTATGTGGTCGCTCCTGCCAGAAGTTCGACTTCCCCCTCTGGAATGTGTGTGTCTGTGCGTGTTGTCCTTAGTGTAATACAGTTTAAGTAATTTGTAAGACTGGGGACTAATGGCCGTAGTAGTTGGGTCCAATTGTTTCAAGAAATTTGGACACCCTTACAATAAAAGCCCACTCCCATGAACCACAGACATTGCCGAGGCTCGGTGGCTTGCGTGCCTCAACGATGCAGATACCTGTACCGTAGGTGCAAGCACAGCGGAGGAGTATCTGTGGAGAGGCCAGACAAATGTGTGGTTCCTGAAGAGGTGCAGCAGCCTTTTCAGTAGTTACAGGGGCAACAGTCTGGATGATTGACTGAGCTGGCCTTGTAACATTGTAAGAAAATTGCCTATTGGAGGTCGTCAAATAATCTCAAAAATTTAGAATGCGTAATGATATGCTCTAGTAATAATAATTTTGTTATTGAATGTTGTAGCAAATCACAACTAATGTGTCGCAACAACACTTTCGCAGTGTAAGTTAGAATTTTGAATAAATAAAAAATTGATATTAATTAACTTAAAACAGTCACTGTAGTAATTAATTAAGGTTGGCCCTATCTGACTTAACATTGACTACAGCCTCCAACTAGCACCTCTTACGATTCACGAACAGCACAACTTCACTAATAAATGTGTCAGAATTCATGTAGTGGCGATGGCGTGTTCGTGTTATAATCAAAATCGTAATAGCTGATAGACTCTGATTGAAATGATAATAGCTGAGTACTGTGAAACTGCGTAGTTCAATGAGCTTCACAAATACTACAGTTAAAGTTCCCAATTATTTTAATAATATTGTTTAAAGCATTCAACTACCTTATAAAACTTTGCATGAACTACTTTTTGGTAAATTGGTTCCAGGCCGTGGGTAGCGTACGCGTGTAACTGGCTGAGCAGAGTTTGGCATTTAACGTATTTCATAAAAAAAATTACTTCAGTCAAGTCTGGTTAATCAAGTATAATACTTTGACTACTGTTAGCCTGGTTACTTTCTACATAAATGAAACCAACTTTACTTTACTTTCAAACTCTCTTGTACTTTAATTACTAGTCACTGTGGTTGAAACACGTTTAGCAATTCTTTAACTCGTCTAGCAATTTCTTTAAAACTGATCGTAATTACTTTGAAAATGATTGAACTTGTTAGTCAATGTACAGGCTTGCATAATCAACATAATCTAATAATGGTGATAATGGGGTGACTACAACTACTTACAAAATTAAGACTGGTTTCAAAATAAGTCATGTATAATTGAACCAAAGTTCTGATTGGGTTGACACTACATTTACATGCATACAAAATAAAATGTTACAAAAGTACTCATCTGCTTTCGTCGTCTTCGTCGTGAAGTCCATACAAGACAGATATGATTACAATAGGTACTCTTACTACAACAACGATCACACTCGGTGACAATAGACTTGATACCAAACAATTACTTTTCTTGCACACATGAAAAAACATGACTCTGATCACTTCGAGTATAAATAAACTATTTCGCACTTCGTTCAATACGTTAAACAGTACGCCTCTCAGGCTTATTCCAATTGCATGAAACTCGCGTCACACTGCGCCTACCGTGCCTCTGCACCATCAACAAAACATTTATGTGTTTACTATAGCGAGTCCGCTCCGCGACTGCTTCAGCAGCGCGAAACTCACAGCTACTACTTCTGTACCAAAGACAGTCTTTACAACAGGTTCAACATTTTCTCTGGCGCATTGCTAACTTACAGCATAAGAATGTCCGTGCATTCATGTGGGTTTACACATATAGTACATGTTTACACTAAATGATTCAATATAGAAAATGACGTTACATAAGAAATATATCTAGCATACATGAAATGAAAAATACATGAAATAAACAAATTTAAGACAATATATACATTACGTTAAATCAAACTAAGATACAACGACAGGTGTACTCTTACAACATCAGCTAATGTGGCTTTGCCATACAGCTACTGGGAACGGCTGAAAGCAAGGGGAAACTACAGCCGTTACTTTTCCCGAGGACATGCAGCTCTACTGTATGAACACATGATGATGGCATCCTCTCAGGTAAAATATTCCGGAGGTACAATAGTTCCCCATTCCGATTTCCGGGCGGGGACTAGTCAGGAGGATGTGATCATCAGGAAAGACAACACTGGCATTCTACGGATCGGAGTGTGAAATGTTAGATTCCTCAATAGGATAGGGAAGCTAGAAAATTTAAAAAGAGAAATTGATAGGTTGAAGTTGGATATAGTGGGGATTAGTGAAGTTCGCTGGAAAGAGAATTTCTGGTCAGGGGAGTACAGGATTATAAATACAAAATCAGTTGGAGGTATTACAGGAGTCTAATGAATAAGAAAGTAGGAATGCGGGTAAATACTATGACCAACACAGTGATCGCATTATCGTATTCAAGATAGATACGAAGCCAACACCGACCACAGTAGTAAAGGTTTATATGCCAACTAGCTCTGCCAATGATGCGGAGATCGAAGAAATGTATGAGGAGCTACAGGAAATTATTCAGACAATTAAGGGAGAGGAAAACTTAATTGTTATGGGTGACTGGAATTGGGTAATAGGACAAGTTAGGGAAGGGAATATAGTAGGAGAATATGGTCTGGGAAAAAGGAATGAAAGAGGAAGCCGCCTGGTAGAATTTTGCACGGAACATAATTTAGTTATAACAAACACCTGGTTTAAGAATCACGAAAGAAGGTTGTATATGTGGAAGAGACCAGGAGACACCAGGAGATACCAGATAGATTTATACTGGTAAGACATAGAGTTCGGAACCAGGTTTTACACTGTATGACATACTCAGGAGCAGATATAAACTCTGACCATAACTTACTGGTCATGAACTGTAGGTTGAAAGTGAAAAAAAAAAAAAAAAAAAACCTACAGAAAGGTAGGAAAATAAGGAGATGGGACCTGGATAAACTGAAGAACCTGAAGTTCTTGAGAATTTCAGAGGGAGCTTTAGGAAACAATTGACAGAAACGGGGGGAAATAAAGCAGTAGAGGAGGAATGGGTAGTATTGAGAGATGAAATAGTGAACTCAGCGGTGGCCAAATAGGCAGGAGGCAAGACCTACAAAAAATCCTTGGATTACACAGGACATACTAAATTCAATCGATGAAAGGAGAATATATAAAAATGCAGTAAATGAAACATGCAAAATGGAGTACAGACGACTAAGAAATGAGATTGACAGAAAGTGCAAAATGGCTGAGCAGGAGTGGCTAGAATGCAAATGCAAGGATGTAGAAGAATGTATAAATAGGGGTAAAATCGAAAATCAGGTGATGCTGAAGGAATTAGATGAGGTAACGAAGCAATAAAGGAGGCAGATGAGTTTTGTTACTTGGGCAGTAAAATAACAAATGACGGTCGCAGTACAGAGGATATGACATGCAGCATGGCAATGGGCAGAAAAGCGTTCTTGAAAAAGAGAAATTTGTTAACATCAGATATAGATTTAAGCCTAAGGAAGTCTTTTCTGAAGGCATTTGTGTGGACTGTTGTCTTGTATGGGAGTGAAACATGGACGATAAACAATGTGGAGAGGAAGAGGATAGAAGCTTTTGAAATGTGGTGCTACTTAAGAATGCTGAAGATTAGGTAGGTGGATCACGTAACTAATGAGGAGGTACTGAACAGATCTGGGGAGAAAAGGAGTTTCTGGCATACCTTAACTAAAAGAAGGGATCGATTGGTAGGATATATTCTTAGACATGAAGGAATCGTTAATTTGGCACTGGAGGGAAGTGTTTGGGGTAAAAACCGCAAAGGAAGGCCAAGAGATGGATACAGTAAGCAGATTCAGACAGATGTAGGCTGTCGTTCTTATGTGGAGGCTTGCTCAAGATAGGGTATTGTGGAGAGCTGCATCAAACCAGTCTCCGGGCTGAAGACTACAACAACAAAAACAACAACAAGCCTTTTAAGGCTTCCTCTTAAAGGCACCGTACACAAAAGGTTTCTGTTGTGCGCACATCTTTGGCCAAGTACCTACTGAATTATATAAGTTTCATTGGTCTCCTTTTATTAATAAATATTAAAAATCGGCACCTCATTTTTTCGCGTTCACGTACTTATATTATGACTAGCTGAACCCCCGCTGCTTCGCATGCGTAGGTTGGTTAATCTACACCAGTTGTTTCTTTTCAATCCTGATCAAGAGTCCTTATCTTATGTTCCGTAGTTATAGCTCTAAATTTGTGTTAACAGCAACATATTTTTGAAAATTAATTTTTGCATCCTGTATATCACCCCCTTATTAGTCTAATTTCCAAAAATACCGAAACACGTATCTTTTTAATTCGAACCCAGAATCCAAATCCGAAAATTTGTAATTTTAACTTCAAAATTGCCTAAATAGCAACAGATTTTCGAAAAACATCCCCTCTACAATTTAACCCCCTTGATGGTTGAATTTCCAAAAATACCGAAACACTTATTTTTTATATCATAACGAACAATACAAATACCAATTTTTGCAGCTATAACTTCAAAATTGTCTCGACAACAAAGTGTTTTAGAAAAGAATTTTTGATCCCCTCCTTTACCCCCTTAGTTTTTGAATTTCCAGAAATACCGAAACTCGTGTATTTTTAATCCTGATCAAGAGTCCATATCCTAAGTTTCGTAGTTAACAGCAACATATTTTGAAAATCAAATTTTTCCGTCCTCTATTTTACCCCCTTATTGGTTGAATTTCAAAAATTGCCGAGACACGTGTCTTTTAAATTCTAACCCCGAATCCAAATCCGAAAATTTGTAGTTCTAACTTCAAAATTGCCTAAATAGCAACAGATTTTCGAAAAACACCTCCTCTTTAATTTATCCGCGTTGATGGTTGAATTTCCAAAAATACCGAAACAAGTATTTTTTAACGTCTAACCATCAGTACAAATATCAATTTTTGCAGCTGTAGCTTCAAAATTGTATCAATAGCAACGTGTTTTCAAAAAGAATTTTGATCCTCTATTTAACCCTCTTAGTTGTTGAATTTCCGAAAATACTAAAAATCATGGATTTTTAATCCTGACCAAGATTCCATATCCGAAGTTTCGTAGTTGTAGCTTAAAATGTGAGTTAACAGCAACATATTTCTGAAAATCAATTTTTTGCGTCACCTATTTCACCCCCTTATTTGTCGAATTTCAAAAAATGCTGAAACGCGTGTCTTTTTAATTCGAACCCTGAATTAAAATCCGAAATTTTGTAGTTCTAGCTTCCAAATTGCCTAAATAGCTACGTATTTTCAAAAAATGTTTCATCACCTATTTCACCCCCTTACGGAGGGAATATAGAAAAATCGCGTCTTAAATGACGCCTACAGAATAAGATCAACACCCTCCACAAATTTCAAGTTTCTATCTTCAGTGGTTTGGGCTGGGCGATGATGAGTCAGTCAATCAGTTAGTCAGCCAATCGGGACAATTCCTTTTATAGATAGAGATTAATGAGTAGAATATGACAGCAACACTGCATGTTATATAACTGTTTTCTTTAAAACAGTAGTTACCAGTTGTAATTAAATTGAAATATATCTTCAGAAATTGTTGAAAACCAAAATGTTCTTCTTCCTCGCAGCAAAAGGAGGTATGCAGTAGGTGGGTGCCGATCCCGCGATAGGCGTCCGGTGAGAGAGAACTGGAGTGCGTGGAATGCCCCGCTGCAGTTGCCGGCCTTGGCGAGGGTGTCTCCGCGTGCTTATAAGGGCTGCGGCGGCCTTGGGGTGAGGTGAGGTACCGTCGCGGCGCGGCGGCTGCCTTTCAGCTTTTAGCCGCGGCACTAGCCACCTGTCTGGGGCCCCTCGCCGCTCCCGCATACCACGCACTCCACTCCGCCGACTGCCTAGTGGCACAGCTCGCCTCTCCTTATGCCTGCTGCCTCCTCCCAGCACTCTATTACACACTAGACTGACCTTGCAGTGCTGCCTCCACGCTGTCACCTAGAGCAAACACACACGCACCAAAACAAAGTTTTGCGTCACCTGTGTAAGCCATTTACCAGTGGCGTAACTAGGACTTGGCTTTGGGGGGGGGGGGGAGGGGGATATAGACTACCAATCCATTTTGCGAAAAGCGCACATAAATCGCACTCTCAGTTTATGCAATATTGCGGTGCAAATGTTTGGTGATTCACCCTGTATTTGTAGATGTATAGAGATTTGAAGATAAGGTGACAGAATGAGATGCATCCATCTGGGAAACTGTTGCTCGTGTGTTTCGACAGTGCAATAGGTCTTTACAAAACGTTCACGCAAGGCGTACAACACTGCGATATGGGTCAGGTCACACCACTGATCCACTCCCTAAGAAGAGCAACGCTTCATCTGAATGGCACTGCAAGGTACATCTACGCCTTCCTTGACTCTGGCGCAACAGTGAAACATTTACCAAGTCGTAAAATGAGGTAAACACGCCAGTACCGCGTTTCAAATGTTCAAATGTTTGTATAGCTTATGGGACTTAACTACGGAGTCATCAGTCCCTAAACTTACAAACTACTTATCAACTAGCTACTCCTAAGGACGGCACAAATATCCATGCCCGAGGGGGGATTCGAACCCCCGACCGTAGTGGCCGTGCTGACTGACTGGAGCGCCTCAATCCCCTCGGCCACCGCGGCCAGCAGTACCGCGTTTACAAGCCTGAAATTGCTTCACTTTACAGCTTACTCCACCTGTAAATTTAAGCACTTGTCCCATCAACCGAGAAGCTTGAAGTTTTTGTGGCAGTGTTTGCATCCTGTAAGTGACGTTCTTGAGCTGTAACTTTGGTTCTTTAAACTGCTGCAACCCACAAGACGGATGTGTCGCAGTGGCAGAGAAACAGCCCTACACAGCACGCAGTAACGGTGTGTCTTCCTCAGTTTGCGACTTGTTTACTGACTCAGCCTCGTACAATGTCTTTCGCCGTTTATTGGTTACGTGCGTGCTGACCTTTTCTTGCCCACCTTTGAATAATATTAAGAAACGTACTACATTGCAATGGTGTACGGAACGATGTCACTGGAGTGAGAATAGCATCTGATAAGAGTTTTGGTCGAATTATGGCTCTGTTTGTTTGAAAACTAAGGGCACCATTTTAGATCGCTGCAGACGGGGGGGGGGGGGGACACAATGACTACTGCATTATCACGAGACTACAGCGCCAAATTAAGGATGAAACTTTTGTGTCCCAGCCTCGTCGACGCTTTTGTGTCTCGTTTCCGCCGGTTGTAGGTGTCGGTGGCCGAGTAAAAAGACACCGACACAAGAATAAAGGATGCACGCTTGTGCAGGTACGGCGGTGAGCAGCCAGTGGGACAGCAGAAACTAGAAACACTAGAGTAAATTAGAACCCGATATATATTGCACAGAATTTATACAATACTTAACTTTTACATAGTTCTTGACTGCAGAATGCTGATACCTAGTTTATATAGCGGCCTGCCTACTGTAGATTCCTAGTGCCTATCCAATAGCCAAGTCTTCACTGGTGCCTAGCTGATTCCGAGGTGTTAACTGGTTCCTATCTCAGCCCCAAGTCAACGACGCAGTCCAGTGGTGGCCACGAGCCGAGTTGCAGCAGAGGGCGCTCGTGGCTGACGTCGTAAGAACGCCGCGCCGTGCGTGCATGGCGGCGCGCGGCGAAAGTAGGTGGCGCGCACTTTATACTTGTGCGACACCACAGAAACCAAATACACTTCCTAAGTTCCCAGGCCACTGTTACAAGTATGTCCTAAGTGAATGAAATTTTCCGACCTGTGGACATACCCTTTCTGCACTACAACCCAGACGCCAGTTTTCAGCACGACCACATGTTGCTGTACAAACGCATGCTCTTTTGGTGCCATAGATTGTCAGCCTTTTGCCATGGCCAGCCAGATCAACAGACTTGTCGCCAGTCGAACATGATTGGGATATTGTGAATCAACATATGCAGCATTTGGCCCAGTGACACCCACCACAGATTGAAAGCGTGGAGATCTATACCGCAGGATGCTATTCACATCCCATACGCGTCGTCATAACTGTTGGAACAACTTGCGTTGGCCATGCCTGGTAGCGAGCCTCGGTGGCACTCGCGAGTCTAAGCTCTCCCCTCCACCTCGTTTTTCTTGGTTTTTTTACCGATTCCCGACCCCTGGCGGGGGCTCGCTGGCCGACTCGGCACTCTGTGGCTGCGCTTCGACCTGGTTATCAGGGCCCTATACGTACCACGCATCAGCACACGTGCTGACGGGCGTGTCCTGTGGATATGAACTTCCTGTTGTTGTCGTTGTGGTCTTCAGTTCGGAGACTGGTTTCATGCAGCTCTCCATCCTACTCTGTCCTGAGCAAGCCACTTCATCTCAAGAACGGCAGCCCACATCCATCTGAATCTGCTTACTACATTCGTCTCTCGGTCTCCCTCTGCGACTGTAACCCCCACACTTTCTTCCATTGCCAATTTCACTATTCCTACATCTCTAAGAATATGTACTACCAACCGAGCACTTCGTTTATTCAAGGGACGCCAGAAAGTCATTTTAAACCCACCTAATCTTCAGCATTTTTCTTTAGCACCACATTTCGAAACCGTTTATCCTCTTCCTGTCTGAACTATACCGGTGTTTCACTTCCGTTCTGGGCAACACTCCACACAAATGCCTTCAGAAATGACTTCCTTACACTTAAAATAATATATTACATGTTAACAAATTTCTCTTTTTCAAAATCGTTTTGTTCTCATTGCCAGTCTGCATTTTATTTCCTCTGTCTGCGACCATCTACATCTACATGGGATACTCTGCAAATCACATTTAAGTGCCTGGCAGAGGGTTCATCGAACCACCATTATACTATTTATCTTCCATCCATTCTCGAATAGCGCCCGAGAAGAAAGAACACCTGAATCTCTCCGTTCGACCTCTGATTCCTCGTATTTTATTCTGATGAACATTTCTACCTATGTAAGAGGGGGTAAACAATGTATTTTCGCATTCGGAGGAGATTGTTGGCGATTGGAGTTTCGTAAGTAGCCCACGCCGCAGCAATAAGCGCCGTTGTTGTAAAGATTCCCATCCCAGATCCTGTATCATTGGCGTAACGCTGTCTCCCCTGTTCTGTGACGATTCAAAACGAGCCGCCCTTTTTGGACTCTTTCGATGTCCTTCCCCAAACCCACCTGTTAAGGATCCTACACTGGGCAGCAATACTCCAAAAAAAGGAAGGACAAGCGCAGTGTATGCAGTTTCTTTAGTAAGTCTGTTGCATCTTTTAAGGGTGCTGCCAATAAAACGCAGTCTCTGATTCGCTTTTCCCACGTCATTATCTACGTGTTCTTTCCATTTTAAGTCTGAAATAATAGTAATTCCTAGGTATTTCGTGGAGTTTACGGCCTACACTTTTGATTGATTTATCTTGTAAACAAAGTTTAACGGATTTCCTTTCGTACTCATGTGACAACTTCACAATTCTCATTATTTAGAGACAATTGCCAATTTTTACGCCATGGTGATATCTTACTCAGGTCGTTGTGCAGTTCATTTTGATCCTCAGATGATTTTAGTAGACGGTAAATGACGGTGCCATCTGCAAAGAACCTAAGACAGCTGCTAAGATTTTATTCCAAATCTTTTATGTAAATAAGAAAAAACAGAGGACCAATAACACTACCCTGTGGAACTCCCGATGTCACCTGTGTTTTAGTCGATGCTTTTCCATCGATTACTACAAACTATGTTCTCTCCGACAGGAAAGCCCCTAACCAGCCGCAAATTTGGGGCGATATACCATAACCACGCAATTTGATTAAAAGCCGTTTATGAGGTACGGTGCCGCGGTGGAGTAGCCGAGCGGTCTAAAGCGTCTCGCTGCGGAGCGCGCGGTTGCTCGCCGTGAAGGTTCTAGTTCTCCCTGGGGCATGGGTGTGTGTGTTGTCCTTAGGTTAGTTTACCTAGGTTTAAGTAGTTTGTAAGCTACGGACTGATGACCACGCAGTTTGGTCCGATAGATTTACAAACATTTGAACATTTATTATTATTATTTTTTTCCTTCTGGAAATCAAGAAATACGGAATCGATTTGCGATCCCTTGTCGATACGACTTATCACTTCGTGTGAGTAAAGACCCATTTTTGTTTCGCATGAACGATATTTTCGAAATCCGTGTTGGCCTTTTGTCAATAGATCATTCAAAAATGTTCAAAGGTTTGGTAAGGTTAAGGGACTTAACTGCGTGATCATCAGTCCCTAAAGTTACAAACTACGTATGAACTACCCTTATACTAAAGACTACACAAATATCCATGCCCGAGGGGGCATTCGAAGCCCCGACCGTAGCGACCGTGCAGAATGTGACTGGCGCGCCGCAGTCCCCTCGGCCACCGCGGCTGGCAATAGATCATTCTGTTCGAGGTAATTCATAATATTTGAATACAGGATATGTTCCAAAACGCTGTTGAAAATTGACGTCAATGAAATATGCCTGTAGTTCAGTGGGTTACTCCTACTGCCTTTCTTGAATATAGGTGTGACCTGTGCAACTTTCCAATCTTTTGGTATAATTCCTTCTTTGAGAGAGCGGTTGCATAAGGCTGTTTATTTAAGTAAGGGGCTATCGCTCTAGCATAATCAGAAGACTTGTTAAGTGATTTTAGTTGTTTCACTACTCCGTTGATATCTACTTCTACTTTACTCATTATGGCCTCTGTTCGTAATTCGAAATTTGGAACATTGGTTTCGTTTTCTTTAGTGAATGAGTTTCTAAAAGCTATATTTAGTAATTCTGCTTTAGTAGCGCTGTCATCGGCAGGATCGCCATTACTATCACGTAGTGAGGGTATTGTTTGTGTTTTGCCCCTAGTATATTTAACATATGATCAAAACCTATATGGGTTTTCAGTCAAATTTCGAGAAAGAGTTTCGTTGTGATAAGTATTGCAAGCATCTCGCATTAAAGTCCTCGTTAAATTTCGACCTTCTGTGTAGGATCGCCGTTCCAGGGATTTTAGCATGCCTTTTCCCTTGTTTATGCATCAGTATCCTGACGTGTTTTGTGTAGCAAGGGGGATCACCTCCTTTTTGATTAATTTATTTGGTGTAAAACTGTCAGTTGCTGTAGATCCCAGTTCTTTGAATCGTATGTTATATTACCGACCAAGTAACAAAGCTCATGTATCATTTTTATTGTTTCGTTACGTAATGTAATTCCCTCAACATCGTCTGATTATCTTACACCTCATTCCAGTACACTTGTTTTGCACTTGTTAATGTCCATCTTATATCTTCAACGCACCGTCAATTCCTTTCAATTACTCTTTCAGATCCTTTGCTGCCTCTGACATAATTACAATACATCATTGCTCTAATATTTCGAGGTATGTCCGTCGATTTTACATCTACACCTACATTCCACAAACAACATCACGGTATGCGAATACCAGCAATACCGCTCCCCTTAGTTCCCGTTCCAGTTTTGTATCGTTCGCTCGAAAAACGAATGCCGGTGGGCGCTAATCTAATTTTATCGTCGATGTCTTTTTTGTACTATATTAACGGATCTTGGCTAGTGTCAGTGTGGATGACCGTGAATGATGTTGGGATAATGTGTAGGTATTTGTATAGCCTTTCTTTTCCCTGAAAGTGATAATTTAATCAAATTCATTAGTACTAATATTTTAGCCACGCCAGTGGGTTTGGTGGCTATAATTTCTCCGCGGTTTTTTGTTATGTCGTAAGATTTATTATTGGTTGTGACAGAAACTGCATATAGTTGCGTATTTGGGGGAGGGGGGGGGGAAGGGCGGTGGCTGCGCACGCTGAAGTACGTTCAATTTACTTCTTGAGGTTAGATTTATTTGATATAAGCATTCTTTGTAATTTTTAAAGTAGGATAATCTGATTACCTTCGAATCAATAGACCAACCAACCTACTGTAAATAAATTTCAGGGTCACAGTGCAGTAATAATTTTGTCTCTGGTAATCGTTAGTAAACATTTAATAGTGCGTTCAAACATGAATAAAAATAAATATAGGTAGAGCGTCAAAAGATAAAAGCCAAAATCGATTTCATTGATAATCACGAGTGCGTGATTTTACGTTATCAGAATAATCATTGTTCTTACTTTGTGAGTAACGACATGAAGTGATTAATGTTTAAAATAATTTGTAAAGAATATCTGTATTTCCAAACTATGAAAAACATAATAGAAAAGCTTTTCTTGTTTGACAATACCATATCGACTTTTTTTCACACTAGAAAGTTCACTTCACTCAGTGTTTTACATACATTCTGAAGTTGTTATATTGTCCCCACATTTCATATCATATTAATACTTCTTGGCTAATCACTGCGTCAAAGCGTTTACCTGAGACAGCCCTGCAAGAGTCTTGTGAACAGTAACTGAAATATAGGTCACAGTCGGGTGTAGAAACGTTCGGATGGAAAATTCAGAAGCTACTTCAATAAGAACCAAGTTCTCCAACACTGGAAAGATGAGAATAATATGGAGAGCAGTGTTTTGACACCCACATTAAAGAGATCGATACAGTGAGCAGCCAACATCGCATGGTCTTCAACGCTCAAAGGGTTCGCCTGTATTGGCCGTTTCAAAAGCGTAGCCGTGACTAGAGACACAGTTCAGAAGCGCACTGCAGCAGTTTAGCGACACGCAGCTTCTGCTAGGAGCGGAAATATTCCATGGTTGCATTATACTCAAATGTTATACACATAGACATCCAAAAGCAAAGATGCTGTTGCCGCTGATGACCAGTTAATTCAGAAGCTGTTGAAAGGTATATGTTACGATCTTATGGAACAGTCTAAAACATTACGAAATGATAGATAATATAACTCTGTAAAACTGTTTGTCAAATTGAATTAGCTTGAGATGTGTCTATTACGTAGATGTTTTCATTTAAGGTAGAAGCTATCGGGGGGGGGGGAGGGAAGAAGGTCGGAAACCCCTCCATAAAAATTTCTATTTCTTAATTCATTTTTTTCTTCTTCTTTCTTCGTTTTGGTCATGTGGTGTCGCACAAGTCTAAAGTGCGTGCCACCTACTTTGGCCGCGCGCCGCCATGCACGCACGGCGCCACGAGCGCCCTCTGCTGCTATCCCGCTCGTGGCCACCACTGAACGACATCGTGCACTTGGGACTGAGATAGGAACCAGCTAACACTTCGGAATCAGATAGGCACCAGTGAAGACTTGGCTATCGGATAGGCACTAGGCAGGCCTCTAGCTCAACTATGTATCAGCATTCTGCAGTACTGAGCTATGTAAAAGTTAAGTATTGTAATCTTTCTATGAAATATATATCTCATTCTAATTTACTTTAGTGTTTCTAGTTTCTGCTGTCCCGCTGACTGGTCAACTCCATACCGCACAAGCGTGCATTCTTTATTCCTGTGTCGGTTAAATTCTACTCGGCCACCGACACATACGACGGAAACGAGACACAAAAGCGGCGACGAGGCTGGGACACAAAATGTCATATAAGAACCATGCACCAATTTCAGTATTTCTTCGTTCTTCTTTCTTATTCCTGCAGTACTCATCCATTTTTCTACATGTATTTTTCACTATGTATTCCTTTTGTCTCGTCAGACCATTTAGACCCTGTCTTCTTCTCACTCCTGCATTAGAATCCTTCCATTTTAACACTTTCTTCTTTTAAAAAGCTCTCTTCCTTTGCCGGCCGCGGTGGGCGAGCGGACTGCGGCGCGCCAGTCACGTTCTGCACAGCCACTACGGTCGGGGGTTCGAATCTCCCCTCAGGCATGGATATTTGTGCCGCCCTTAGTATTAGCTAGTTTGTAAGTTTAGGGACTAATGACCCCGTAGTTAAGTCCCATAAGCTCTACAAACATTTGAACATTTTCTCTTCCTTTTGCATCTTTTTCACTTATGTTGTTTCTTTCCAAATCTTTCCTAAGTTATTTAATGCAAACTATTATTGACTTCTTGTCTCGTAGATATTTAAAAATCTGTTTGGTTAAAGTATTGGAGTTCATACTGTATAAATGTCCAAGAAATAGCAGTCTCCTCTTCCGCAGTGTTTCAGCTCTACGTTCTTCATTACTTCTTAATTTCCATACCACTGTAATTTTATTATCTATTTATTTGCACCGAGTATTTTTGGAATTATTCCTCAGTCTAGGACTTCAAGTTTGTTTATTTTGTAATTCAATGCTAAACATTCCCTTGCGTAAAGACATTCTGCTTTTACTACTGTGTTATAATGCTGTATTTTCAAATTTTTAGACAGAGACCATTGGTTGTAAATGTTTCTCTTTATTCCATATACTCTGTCCATTTTACGTACTCTTTCTTCTAAAGCAAATTTTTAAGCCACTTTCTTGTATAGTTTCTCCCAAATATTTAAATTTACTTACCCCTTTCTCTCCCCAATGTCTGTTACTAGGATATGCGGTTTTTTTTTTTTTTTGTTTTTGTTTTTTTTTTTTTTTTTTTTTTTTTGTCGTCAATTTTGTTTTTTCTACTAATAATCTTAAACCTGCTTTATTGGCTGTTTCGTCGAAGAGATAGATTTGTGTATCTGCATCCGGTGGTTTTTAGAAATAATGGCAAAATCATATGCACACGGTAAACAGTGAATTGAAACACCTCTGTTGATGATTCTTCCGGGTTGTACGGCCGTGTCCGTGAAACATTTCTGCCCATAACGTTTCACCCAGAGCTGTGCTAGACATCATGAGAGGTGCTCCTGGCGGTGCTGAATCTTGCCGACCGACGAGTCGGACGTCGATGAGAGGCACAAATACTATCTATAATGGGCGTCGTCGTGATCAACAGATACAATCTTTGTCAAAGATAAAACTCAACTATCGATTGCCACCAGTCAAAGATAAAAAAATAAATAAATTAAAAAAACTACCTATTCTGAAGAGCCACAGTCCACATATCATGGTTTCTTTCTTCCTGTCTGCATGTGAGGCGTGTAATATCGTGTGTACTTGTGAAAATTATAGACCGTTACTGGGAAGAGACTAGGGAAAACTGAAAAATTAGCTGTGGCTTAGTATGCACTTTAATCAGGCAATCATGAAGTTTTCAGATACTACAATTTTATCTACAACGGCGAGCCATTGTCCACGTATGTATAGAGAATTGAAATATATAAACATGGGGGGAAATTTTAACAGGAAGGAAGATGCCATGAAATTTAATGATTAAGGAACCGTGGCTTTTCAGAATAGGTAGTTGTGTTTTTTATCAGTATTTGTGCACGTAAGGACCTCTATGACGTTCAGAATGGCGCTTTGACCTCTCAGAGGTATAGAGACTAGATCCTTCGACGTTTTTGAGCCCTACGCTGGTGTCATAAGAAATGGGTTGCTTCTGATGGACGACAACGTACGGCTTGAACCGTGGCGGTTCGTTCGATCGATGCCTTCTGGCAAAGATCGTCTTTGCCCAACTGCGACCTCTGATGAGTGATCTTTGCTAGACCTGGGGTGCCATGGGCAGTGTGTGTCAGTCGTGGAACGACGACGGAAGGGATTGCTTTGTTGTTAGTGTGTCACGTGGTTGCCGGTGACGTTTTGGCCGTTACCTGGGGTTGAAGTAGTTTTTCGATGTGCTGAGAAAGACTGGATTGCAAGATAACGCCTGATCCCTGGTGTTCGTGGATTTCGGAGGAAGACTGCTATTGATTCCTTTGCTTATTTGGTGCTGAGCGAAAGAGCCTGCGGAATTGAGAGTGACTGCTGTCATTCAGATGTCTGTATTTATTTGTATTGGAGGTCGATTAGTACATTACGAACGGCAGACATCTTGTGTACTTAGCTGTGTACGTATTTCACACTGGTATTTAGCTGAAGTAAGGTAACTCGGAACTTCAAACGAGTACTTAATAATCTGATTTTAGGTGGAAGATTCCACTTGATGTTACGTCTGTTATTGGTCAAAATTAAAAGGCACTTTCTGAGAAACTGGTTTTTATTACAGCTGTCTCTTGTTTTACCATTTGTTACTATTACACAGACTCGATTTGATATTTTATTGGATGTGTTTTTAATGTTGTTTGATCTCTGTCTGTTACATGCCCTGATGGACGACAACGTTCGTCCGCAAAGAGCTGCACTAGTGGATGATATGCTTGATGCTGAGGAAATTGAACGAATGGATTGGCCACCTTCTTCACTCAACTTAACCCCGATTAAGCATGTCTGGAATGCATTTGATAGATGCATTGCAGCCAGACGAGCACTTCAAATGACAGTTGCAGAACTGCATATTTGATTCATGGAGTAATTGCTAAATATCTCTCAATAAATTATCGATAACCTGTTACTTTCCAAGCCACGCAGGTGTGCAACTGTACTGGCCGTCTGAGGTGATCACACACCATATTAGAGGGCAACGGGAATCACTTTTTTTATTCTTATGATAGCCCCATGGTCCCTCGCTTTAAGTAAATCCCATGTATACATCAAGAAAAAGAGTTCAGACTGCGAAATATTACAATTGTAACCAATATCTGAATAAAATACGTTACCAAATGTACGAGGCGTGTTTTTTAAGTAAGTGTCGTTTTGTTGTAGACACTAGTAGTTCGCGCGCATACCACAACGAGCGCGTGCGTCGTGTACCGGCGTGTCTCTGGAACAACTGTGCTCAGTTTTAGCTCTGTAGCTAACCTGCTCGGTTCTGTCCTGTGCTTTCAAAATGTTTAAGACTATCAACTCGTCTGCCGCGTGTGAGGTTCGCTGAGTGATAGGATTCTTGTCAGTAAGGAATCTGTCTGCTGCAGAAATTCATCGACAGATTTGCGAAGTGTACGGTGATACTGAGGTGTTGTTTGAGGTGCAGCGCCTGTTCTCACGAATCCTCACTTCAACAGAAGCCACCAAATCGTCTGTGTTAGAAGATGAGCGATCGGAGCGGTCCTCATCATGGACGTTGTCATGCCCATCTTTGAATTCTTGTCTCCACTTACGCACTTCGCTTTCACTCGCAACGGTATCACCGTACACTTCGCAAATCTGTCGATGTATTTCTCCAGCAGACAGGTTCCTTACTGACAAGAATCCTATCACTGAGCGAACCTCACACGCAGCGGGCGAGTTGATAGTCTTTTACCACCGCAACAAATCAAATGTTAAAATGTTTGTTAAGCTTATGGGACTTAACTACGGGGTCATCAGTCCCTAAACTTACAAACTACTTATGAACTACTTACTAACTAGGACGGCACAAATATCCATGCCCGAGGGGGGATTCGAACCCCCGACCGTAGTAGCCGTGCCACCGCAACACTTTATTACAATAACTGTGAAAGTCACAGATACAAATATGCACTGTTGGCAACAACATAAAAATGGTTGGAGGGTTTACTGATTTTACTTACCTTTCAAAAGGCTTCACTTTTGTATACAGGGTGAATCACCAAACACTTGCACCGCAAATATTGCGGAAACGGAAAGGGCGATTGATGAGCAGTTTTCACAGAATGAATTGGTAGTCAGGGGCTCGTAATTTTAGCCAACAAACAGATTGTAATATTACTTAGAAGGTGTATTTTTTATGCAAACATACAGTTTTTAAATGTTGTTTCTATCATGCACTGGAATTTTTCACACCAGCTGTGTACAAAGAATTTTGAATGACTTTTTATCACGTTTAGTTTGGTAGCTACAACCATTCAGAGTTTCGGGGGCGGAGGCTGCGATAGCGTAGCTGACTGGCCGAGTGGCTAGCCCCTGGGGCCCGGCCCACTGTCTTATGAACTCCAGCCAGTGAGTTACGCTGTCATAGCCTCCGCCCCCAAAACTCTGAATGGCTTTAGCTGCAAAACTAAACTTGATAAAAATGCCATTCAAAATTCCTTGTACATAGCTGGTGTAAAAAATTCCAGTGC
Organism: Locusta migratoria; assembly: GCA_026315105.1. Taxonomy (NCBI): domain Eukaryota; kingdom Metazoa; phylum Arthropoda; class Insecta; order Orthoptera; family Acrididae; genus Locusta; species Locusta migratoria. Next base: position 129,389,294 of record CM048751.1, read on the forward strand.
ACGATAGAAACAACGATTGTTCCATTTGAAAAATTGTATGTTTGTATTAAAAAATACATTTTCTAGGTATTTTCACAATCTGTTTATTGGCTAACAATACGAGTCCTTGACTACCAATCCATTCTGCGAAAACCGCACATCAATCGCACTTTCCGTTTACGCAATATTTGCGGTGCAAGTGTTAGGTGTTTCATCCCGTATTGCGTAAAATTTTTCTATACCCCCACAGTCATCTTCAAACGAGCCTGGTGACGTTAATATGGTTGTATCTCCCGCAGAGATGTGAATGTTTCAGTGATGAGCGGCAGTGTAGGAAATGTTTCCAAATGTGATTAACCTGAAGGACATTTTCGTCTTACTTATTGGTCATTGAAATAATTGCAACACACACATATTTTAAATAACATAGTTTTGTCTGCGTTTATTTCGTGATTACATATGGTACATTACAATACATAAATTAATTAGCTTGAATAAGTTGAGTACACAGCTTGACGGCTTGTGAGAGTAGTTACCACGAGGAGGCGTATAGTACGGTATTATGGGATATACAGTAATGAACACAGTTTCGTGCCACGGACCGGCTACGAGTAGGCTACGTATTACTACTTGAGCGTTTGCGCGCCAGTCGGCGGCCGAGCTGCGGGCCCGGGTTTGGACCTCAGGAGGCGCCCGAGGCACCGGCGCCGCGCTCGGAAGTGACGTCACCACTGGCCATGTTGAGGTGTGGGCGAGCCGCGTCCCGCTTCTGCACGCACCCGGCGTGCGCCAGCCAGTCTCCAGCCCTGCAACAGGTATGGCGACGGTTGTAGCAAACATGTTAGGTTGTTTTGTGCATGGCTGTGTAGCAGCGACTGTTACATTACAATTAAATTTTTAAGGGGCAGCCCTCACTCGCAAAGTACAAAAATAATTGTAACCAGGTTTCAATGCCGCTATGGGCACCTTCTTCAGACGAAGATGAATATGTTAAAACTGCATGTCAAAATTTAAAATAATACAAAAATATGTCTGACATAATCAGCTAGTCATACCTAAAAAGTAAATAGTTGTAGACAGGCGGAGCAGTCACTAGGGGCTGCAATGTCTCCACTGCCAACGTCGACAAATAACAATCCACGTCAATTTAGAGTATTATTTCGTCCGTTGTCTGAGGAATAATCCACAGCAGTTCACAGTATTGTTTCGGCCGCGATGTGAGGTCCAATCCATGCCAATTTGAACCGTCAGTGTTACTAGTGTGAAAAGTGTTTCTACCGATATTATGAACTTACTATTAATATTCGTGTCACATCAAGATGTACACTTCAAACTTTTGCATTTCACACACGAACTGTATAAATTCGTACTATTGGTGTGTGGAATGTGCACTCCTGGTCAAATTAATTGTAATTAATGAGACTTGTAGGCTGGCCATGAATGGTGACAACTGGGCATTTATGAATCATTAAAAGTGTGAAAGAACTGCAGTCACCGCGGAGCGGCCGAGCGCACTGAGGCGCTATGCTACGATGTGCGAGGCCGTTCCCTGTCGGGGGTTCGAATCCCCCCTCCGCCATGGATGTTTGTGCCGTCTTTACTATAAGCTAGTTCATAAGTTGTTTGTAAGTTTAGGGACTGATGACCCCGCAGTTAAGTCCCTTAAGCTTTACAAACATTTGAAAGAACTGCAATTCTGTGTGTTGCCTACGTTATTTGTAGCGGATTAGTTTTCGCCCAATGAAATTTCAGATAGCCGCTACCGAAAGCAGCGAACAACGAAAACACGAAGAATCGTCGATCTACGACCAGGTAATGGCACAACCTGTCGTCTATATTTGAAGACACAGTACCGAAGATCAACGTCATAGGGTATTAGTGCCGCTTTAATGCCACCTGTTCCACGTGATGAATAGATTTCGTTGGAATATTAGACCACACAGGAGTGGGATGTGAAGAGGGAGGAATGGCTGCCGGCCGCGGTGGCCGAGGGGACTGAGGCGCTCCAGTCACGGTCTGCACGGCCACTACGGTAGGGGGTTCGAATCCCCCCTCGGGCATGGATATTTGTGCCATCCTTAGTATTAGCTAGTTCGTAAGTAGTTTGTAACTTTAGGGACTGGTGACACCGTAGTTAAGCCCCATAAGCTATACAAACATAAAAAGAAAAAAAAGAGGAATGACGATGATTTCTTGTACCCTTGTTACGGTGAATACTCCGAGCATTACTTGTTGGTAGAAATGGGAAGTTGTCAGTGTTGAAACCAACCAGCGGGATCCAACCATGAATTGCGTTGTATTACCAGTGCGTTTGACAATATCTTTGTGAATGTTTCGAATCCGCGACCTTTCAGTTCCCAGTCGAGAGCTTTACCACAAGACCACTGGACCTGACATGACAGTGAGTAAGTATGAATGAACGATACAACAGCATCTACTTGTTTGTTTAGTGTGCGCTTACGTCGTGTCTTCCAGTTACACATTCTTTTTACCGATTTTCAAGTGCCGGTTGTTATATTTACAACTTGTTAGTACTATTAAATATGGATTTTAGAGAAAAAAACACTAAAAATTCAAAATATGAGAATTTCAAAGCTGGATGAGTGATAAAAATGGCATTATTAGCAAAGGCGACAAGGTGGTAGTGACGGCAGTGTGATAGTGTGTGTGTATTTGTGTGTGTGTTCCGGAGAAGAAAAATTTATGTAGTTTCCATGTAAGTGCCACGCAGGAACATACCGGCTTATTTATAAGTTATCATAAATTCATGGAGCTTCTGACATGCTTAAAGCAGAATCTTCAAAAATGTTCTCTCTCTACAATTAGTCTCCAAATATAGATCCACAATACATGTCATGGTATTTAATGTTCTCAGATTGAACATACGGCCGCGGTGGAGTATCCGAGCGGTCTAAAGCGCATCGCTGCAGAGCGTGCGGTTGCTCGCCGTCGGAGGTTAGAATCCTCCCTGGGTCATGTGTGTGTGTGTGTGTGTTTTTCCTTAGGTTAGTTTAACTTAGTTTAAGTAGTTTGTAAGCTACAGACTGATGACCACGCAGTTTCGTCCGATAGAACTACAAACATTTGAACATTTGAATTTGAATATACATCCTTGTTTTATACCCGATGTGTCTTGTCATTTTAAAAAGAGAAACAAGTGCTGAAGTCGGAGCAATATTGCCATCATAAGTCTTCTCTAAGACAAATGCTGATAGGAAGAATAACACGCCAAATGGACTATGCTTTGGGGCAGTTTTTCCAAAAATTATTCATTCCTTGTTAAGCGGCCAGTAAACGATACTGTGTGTTCACAATAATTTGGCGGTTTCACTGGTAGTTCCAAAATGCATACAATCGGCACCGTTTGGAAGATACTAATTTCTTTACAAGTTCTGCTAACGCTTATGAAATCCTTGAACGGTGGAAAGTGTAACAACACATTTGAGCCCACCCTTTTGAGAAGTTTCATTGTAGAAAATCAGTTTCACATAATAACATTTGATAAATGGCTTTCCCTTATCTTCCACTTTACTACACAGCTTATTTACATTAATGGTTTCCTGCTTTGCTGTTGAGTAAAAATAAATCCAGATATCGGTTGAAAACAAATCACGATACGTGTGTAGCTTTGATAAACATTATTAGCCCTCGGATTACCGACCTTGAACTGAAGATACATGGTTTAAAATCGCACTGTTCCAAATAGAATTTAATTTTCTACTTAATACTTCTATTACAGCAGTACTGTTAATGCGATTTTATTTGAGCTTAAACAATATGTTAAAATTTCTGCTTAAAGTTTATTTTTAGATTGATGCAGTTTACTTTTCCTCTTTCTTGTGGTCCCTACTCACAAGAAACGAAGAAAAAGTTTGGGAGTTACTGCTTTGGGATAAAGAATGAAATTTAGGAGCGAAAAACAAGAGAAACAGCAACATATTTTTGTTTATGTTTTATCGGGCAGTTGGATTGCATTCGCTCTCCAGGAGGGCTGGTCACAGGACTTATAAAGGCAGTGTCTCATTAGAAGCCACCTAATAAATAGCCAAAGAAATTCAAGGACTGACAAGTAAAATAACTACAGGTGAAAACAAATGGAAAATCTCTTCAAAATGGCACACTCTTGGCAGATAAAACCCTTGTAACTGAGAAAATTTGGAGAAATAGAAGGAATAATGAAGACGTTATAATAGCTCTTATACATCCCCTCCAGAAAAAAAAAAAAAAAAAAAAAAAAAAAAAAAAAAAAAAAATTAAATATATCTGATTCTATAAAAATACTATTCAAAAAGTTGCATACCAGAGTACATCTACATGGGATACTTTACAAATCACATTCAAGTGCCTGGCAGAGGGTTCATCGAACCGCCATTATACTATTTATCTCCCATTCCAATCTCGAATAGCGCGCGAGAAGAAAGAGCACCTGAATCTCTCCGTTCGAGCTCTGATTTCTCGTATTTTATTATGATGGTCATTTCTACCTACGTAAGTGGGAGTCAGCAATATATTTTCGCATTCGGAGGAGAATGTTGGCGATTGGAGTTTCGTAAATAGCCCACGCGGCAGCGATAAGCGCCGTTGTTGTAATGATTCCCATCCCAGATCCTGTATCATTTCCGTACCGCTGTCTCCCCTGTATCGTGACAATACGAAACGAACTGCCCTCCTCTGGACTCTTTCGATGTCCTCCGTCAAACCCACCTGATAAAGATCCCACACTGGGCAGCAGTACTCCAAGAATGGACGGACAAGCGTAGTGTATGCAGTTTCTTTTGTATTCTGTTGCATCTTTTAAAGGTAAACGCAATAAAATGAGTAGAAGGATAACTAGATGAAAAACGAGCCAGATACCAAACAGGATTTCCAAATGGTAATTCAACCGCTAGAGATAATTTCACTGTTAATAACAACGTAAAGAATAAATTAAGAGAGCTTTAAAACTTCAGAATGTTTACTTTGAAGGCAAAGGGACTCCGAGACGTGGTGAAGATCTCGTGGGAAAACTATACAACCAGCAAGTATATTTCTGAATTTCTCAATGAACACTAACCATACTAGTGAAATTGTTTTTCCATATGCCACTTGATTGCATTCTGTTCAAGCCCATCTATGAAAATTGTCACCGGAGATGTGGATGTCTTAGATCCTACTCCAACAAATAGTCATACACCGCTGTTCGACAGTTAAGAATTAACGTCCGTGCTTTACTCAGCCTAAAGTCTCATGTAATTAGTAAATACGTTTATTTACGCTTGTAAGGTGCTGTTAGATAACGACTCTCCAAAGTTGAAAAGTTACCTTCCATTGGCGAAGGGATTTCATCTTCTAAAGACGCTGTCTACTACCTAACGCTGTGGGAAATACCTTAAACGAGGCATGCTCCATAGCAAATCCAGCAGAAGTCAAAGAGGGATAGTAAGGAAAACCTAAATCTAAATGGGGACTCATAGGTTTGACCTATGTTTCCCTCGAAGAGTGGTCCATTTCCCAAACCCTGGCATGCTTTCAGTGCTTCTGAAGAAAGAGACCACATTCCGCATAAGTCAGTCTTATGGTACCGAGGGCGTGACGCTTAAGGGATAACCACTGCAGCGGAAATTCACGTAGCTGGTGACGCACACCTGACGTGTTAGAGAGGAAAACGAGGAGCAATTAGCAGCCAGCTCTGACCGGTTTGCGTTAATTATACTTTCGAACAAGTGCGGAGCCTCTTTTGGAACAGGCGGTTCTAGGAGGACTGTGACCAGAATATTCTAAACAGCGGTACGTTTAGCCTCACAAAAGCTTACCCATTTATATGAACTAATTCGACTAAATGTAAAGTCCATTAAAATGAAAAGTCGCGTCAAAGAGAAACAATGGTACGAAAAAAAGTTATGATACGCAAATAAACATAAAAGCTCTATCAGCATTCCTGGAAGACACTCGAAATTAGTTTGTTAATGAAACACTCTCAGTACTGTCCTGTAAGTCTAATAAAAATATATAACACTCGCGTAATTTCTTGAAGACGCCGATGTCATACTGAGCGATGAGGTATTAGAATGTGCAGAGACATGCATCCATGGCTTTTAGGGCCTAATGTACGAAAAAGCTTAAGATCAGATACGTATGAGTTATATTTTCGCAGGTCATCCCACGTATCATTAAAAAAGAAGAAAATACCACTCATGCAAATCTGATCTCATACGTCTTCCCAAATGATTTTATAAGAACCGCGTATCCAGAAACTACGTTTCTGCATTTCCCACCTTCTATTCATTCAACAACACAATGATTGTTATTAAAAATTTGGCTGATGTGGTATACTTTCACTGAACTGGCAGTTTTGTGGAATGTTCAAATGTTCAAATGTTTGTAGAACTTATGGGACTTAACTACGGGGTCATCAGTCCCTAAGCTTACAAACTACTTATGAACTAGCTAAGACTAAGGACGGCACAAATATCCATGCCCGAGGGGGGATTCGAACCCCTGACCATAGTGGCCGTGCAGACCGTGACTGGAGCGCCTCAGTCCCCTCGGCCACCGCGGCCGGCTTTGAGGAATGCAGAATCCGTTTCGTTCGACGTAGATAACTATGTATGAACCCATAACAAGGTATTTGATTTACTGCATGCAGTATACGTTAACACATATATCGCCAAAAAGGGTTGATTGATACTGAGTTGGTACTTTCGTATAGCAATCAGTTCTTTTTCCATTTCCGTTAACGGGCCTGTACGCTCTGTTTACCTCGCCGAAAAGATACTTTTGCTCACTAGTTGAGCTGTAAAATTTTGGTTAAGCGTGGTATCATTTCCGTCGAAAATTCTACTTAATACATGATAGGAGATCAGTCTGTAACCATTTTTCTGATATCACATTAAGTTTCTACAGTAGAAAACTGAACTACTGTTGATGGATCTGTGCTTAAAACTATATCAGTATACATTGTCACTGCGGTTGAACTGTATGCAGTTCACAGATACACCTTGCCTTTGACAGAGAAGTGAAGTTTCTTTAGTATCAAGGTGAACTAAGGGCGATGCAGTACCTGGAAATGTACACTGACAGTGAAAAATCTCAGTGTTAGTCATTTAAACACGAAATTTAAGGTTACACTTTGTATTATGCCTTGCAACAAAATCATGAAACAGCATCACTTTCTTTCAATTGTTTACATTGCCTTAATTTCGCTCATTTTATGGTATGTTGCCACCTTTCAATAGCATTACCATTGCAAAATTGAGAGACACAGTACTAGCGTCAAAAATACTTGAAATCACTAGGAAGGGGGCGGGAGGGGGACCAATGTCTGTTAAAATCTTCATGAGAAATGACACCACAGTCAATCAGAATTTACTGCAGATCCACTCAAAAGAAACAAGTTATTTTCATCGAGATGAAGAGAATGCATATTATACCCATTCTTAGGAAAAGGAACAGAACTGACTGATGCACAGAAGTGTCAATTAATGTCACTCATATTTAATTCGTTACCTATTTTGCGTTCACACATAATGATGTACCAAGAATTAAACGACCTCCTTCACAATACGATAAACTGGAGTTTTTTTTTCTGTTTTAGCGGCAAAGTTTCCAAGTAAAGAGTAAATTTATCACGTTTATGTCTGGTGAATTATGAAACCCAACTATATAGTTGTTTCTGTGGTAACGGAAAAGATCTCTGAAGAGCACTACCACGACGTAACGTGTGTGGGAAGTGATAAGCTTTATAATTATTTGATTCACCTTGTAGCATAAATGTTTCTCAAGGGCTGCTCTGATAGATTCGATACTCATTGATAAAATTAAAATAGAAAACATAATAGAATATTCAAATATTCTCTCCCAGACAGAAAGAGACAGACAGACAGAAAAGTGAATTTTCCAAGTGAGTGACCGTTCTTTATCAGCGTTCGTTCTTCACACCAGCTTGCGTGATGCCGACGCCTTACTGCTTTCCTTTTTCACAGACTCATGATCCACCCCAGTGCTCTTCCGAAGAGCCTAATGAGACACTTGGTGGACGTAGCACCTGTTTACATATTTTTAGAGGAGATAAACTCGCAAAACAATTAGCAAAGAGACGTCTCGCTGGCGATAAAGAAAATCTCCTTATCGTCAGAAGGACGACATAGTAACGATACTCTCACTGTGGGTTGCAATTGAGCTAATGGTTTCATCCTCGATCTGATGCACAATCCACGTAAATTTAGAGTGTTGTGTCGTCCGTTGTCTGAAGCACAATCCACAACAGTTCGGAGTATTGTTTCGGCCACGATGTGAGGTTCAATCCATGCCAGTTTGAACCGTCACTGTTACTGGTGTGAAAAGTGTTTCTACCGATAATATGAATGAACTATTTATATTCGTGCCACATCAAGTTGTACACTTCGAACTTTTGTATTTCACACACAAACTGTATAAATTCGTATTATTGATGTGAGGAATGTGCATTCCTGGTAACTTTTAATGTAATTAATGAGACTTGTAGGCTGGCCATAAATGGTGACAACTGGGCATTTATTGATCATTAAAAATGTCAAAGATCTGCAGCCGCGGCGGAGTGGCCGAAGGCACTGAAGCGCTATGCTACGATGTGCGAGGTCGTTCCCCGTCGGGGGTTCGAATCCCCCCTCCGGCATGGATGTTTGTGCCGTCTTCAGTATAAGCTACTTCATAAGTTTAAGGACACATGACCCCTCAGTTAAGTTCCATAAGCTTAACAAACATTTGAACATTTAAGACCAAGAGGACATTCCGTGCGGCTGCTGGACATGGTTTCGGAATATTGTCTGTCTTGACCAATGGTCTTATTTTAGTTAATTCCCAGATTTCTTGTTGAAACTTGTCTTTGTTGGTGTCCCGAATTTCAACCTCAACCTTATGACAACCCTAAGCATACAGGAACAGAATCTGATGAAAAAATGCGATCAAATTGACAAACATGTTGTATAATTTTGATTAAAACAATACTGGGTATGAGGCCACGTCATTTTTAAACACTTAGCAAAGGTTTAAAACAAATAAACAATCCCTGCGAGGTATTTTCGTCTCATATATGTCAAAGAAATTATCGATAAATTTGAAGCATTGAATTAACATTTGTGGTGCGGCCGGTAATCGAACCCGGTCATCCAGGCTTACTAGGCAGACGTCTTAACCGTTACACTACCACACCACTAACGACTAAGGCGCCTTGGAACAGTCTAAGCACGATTTCCCTCCACGTCACAAACTTTAATACAGCTTCTGTGTTCCAAAGATAATTATCACCATTGCCAAGGCTCTCCATGCAGCGTAATAGCACCTCGGCAATGGACATATTGGAACAATCCTGTTAAGGTGATACAAATATCAATTTAATACAAATAAACAATCCCTGAGACGGATTTTCGTCTCAAGTATGTCAAAGACATTACTGGCAGTAGTGTTATTTTTAGAACACAGAAGCTGAATTAAAGTTTGTGACGTGGGGGGAAATCGTGCTTAGAGTATTCCAAGACGCCTTACTCGTTAGTGGTGTGGTAGTCTAACGGTTAAGACGTCTGCCTAGTAAGCATGGAGGTCCGGGTTCGATTCCCGGCAGCACCACAAATTTTAATTCAATGCTTCAGATTTATCAATAATGACTTAGCAAAGGAATTGCCGACATTTTGACCGCTGTGCAGTGGTCCTATTCAGGGCGGTTAACTGTTGAATGCTGCTGAATGTATACCCTTAAATACTGTGAATTTTTCCAGTTATCTGATACCGACTTCTAAGATGGTGACTGGTTGGCAGTAGCGTATCTGTAGGCTAAATCTTCTTCCTGACTGGAAGGCAACGGCCAATCATCAATTAGCTCGCAGGCGATAGTGTTTCCCGCTGCGAACGTTCAGGCCACGTGTGTCAGTTCTACTGTGGTCGCTGTTTATACTGCAGAGCTCGGGTCAAGTGGAGCCACTGGCTGGAGCCACAGAGTTACTCTGTGCTGGCGCACACACGGGGACCGCTGGACAGGGATTGCCGGCAGCAACGTCGAAGGTATCTTGTAGCCATCCTCCCAATTCATGTTGTTAGGTCGGCTGCCAGCAATCCTTGGCCAGCGGTCCGCGTGTGCGCGCCAGCCAACGGCTCCACTTGACCCGGGTTCTGTCGTATAAACAGCGGCCACAGTAGTGCTGAAGGGCGCAGGAACCATTCCTCCCGCGGTCAGAAAAATAGGACTGAATCCTCCCGAGCCTGCAAGGGTGTGGAAAAGGACGGAACGGAATCCTCCCGTAACCTGTTTAAGCAGGTAGTTGGTGGCGGCCCGAGAACAGAGTGTGTGGCCAGACCTTTATGAATATTCCAGGCAAGCAAAGCTATCTATCATACGTTCCACTTTATATTCCTACATTGTACAGTAAAGTGAGAGTGAGAATTAAGCCCCAGTTAACTTCAGAATCAGAGTAAACGAACAGTAATATCACTTTGGTTGTTACAATCTAAAGATTACGTTTTACTCGTGATTGATAAATTTGTGCAACATTTTCAGCAGTTGGTATATAAGTTTAATTGATACAGCGTCGAATTATAAACAGAGGACAAGGCAAGCTAATTTTTTTTCTGTAGTTTCTAATAAAACTTGCCTTAATAGGAAATCGAAAAATAGGAAATACTCCTGAAAGACTTTCACAGATATTGTATGTATTATGAGCAATACTCTTAAATGTGGTGCTGGGGCATAGTAGGTAAGCCAACAGACTGCTATTTTTGCGACCAGGGTCCGATTCCCACTACAAGCTTAATTTCATTTATTAAATTTCTTGCAGTATTAAACTTTTAATTACTAACTTCAAATTTGGAGGTAATAAGTAGGAAAAGGTAACACGAGAAAAAAGAAATTCCATTAATCAACGCCGAAACGTGGAAGAGATATAAGGAAGCATGAGGCTGTTATAAACAAGTACAACGAAAACATTACAACAATGGAAAATGATAGTTGTATTGGCTTATTTTTCACAAAAATTTGTTTATTGCTAGGGTAAAAAGCTTCAAACGTAAACATTTTCTAAGACAAAATAAATAAATAAATAAAACCATTTGTTATGTAATCAACACTGACCATACCGAATGACAGTATGAATCAACGCTGAACACTGGTTGGTATACAAGGATCCGGAGAGCTTTTGCCAATCTTGCAATTAGCACTGCTTATTGTTTATACTATTAGAAAGATGGAAGATTAATTTTTAGCGTCCCATCGGCGTCGGAAGACATCTTCACTGTTAAGCGGTCTGCCGTGGACTGAAGTGACAGTAAGGCCGGAAACGGCTTGGGGCGGGGGTGGGGGCTGCGGGCTGGTACGTGCAGGAGGAGCCATTGTGCTAGAGTAGTTCGGGAGGATTCAGTCCTGTCCCCTGTTCACCTACCTGCCGTTGGGAGGATTCCGTCCTGCGCCCTGAACGTTCGCAGCAGGAAACACCATCGCCTGGGTGCTAGTAGCTCATTGGCTGTTGTCTTCCAATGAGATACAATATTTTGTCTGCCAATCCTTACCAGAGTAGCAAACGTAAGAGCCTACAGATACGCTACTACCAACCATTCACTGTCTCAGATGTATGGCGTCGGTATCAGATAACCAGAAAAATTCACAGTAAATAAGGATATACATTCAGCAGCATGCAACAATTAATTGCACATTGGTCAAAACGTTGGCAATTCCTTTGCTGATTAAAAATGACGCGGCGTAATACCCAGAATTGTTTTATTCAAAATGAAACCGGCCGTGAAGCCTACGAACTTATATGTTGTATAATGTACGTGTTAGTTTGGCAGGTAAAATAAGGCCAATTCACACTGTCCGTCACGTCACGTCACCGTCCGTGAGAACATTCCACAAGTATTTCTAATGGCGGGCTTCGTACTGTCCGTCACCGAACAGTCTCGTCACGTCAAGCTTTCTCGAGAAGAATGTTTTGACGCAACGTTCGTCTCCTAACATTGGAAGTTACCCTGTTTTCGTCACGCGACTTTCATGTTGCAGTCGATGATTACACAGTTTATATGCAGAAGTGCCTTATTAATCTTTATTGTTATGCTTCGTTTTAGGGGTAAATTCCAAATGTTTCATGACGACTTAAACATTTTTCTCAATTGAGTGTCGTCCTAAAATCGAGGTCGGATGTCTGAAATCGAAAAATGGTTTATGTTACATAATACTGTAACAGAAAAGACTGAAGCAAACTGTTTATTTGAATAAGATTGTAATTTAACGACGCATTTGTCATTAAATAACATTTTAAATGGAAAAGTCAGTGCTAATGAAAGACAAAAATTCAGTTGCTTACAATGGTATTAACAATGTCAGCGGGCAAATCGTAATGGCTCTATTTATGATCTTATAAATGTTGTTTGATGTATTCATATGTTTATTTTTTCGCTTGAAAATAGATGTTGATGTTTTGAATTTTTTTTTTAATTTTTATTTTTTTTTCAGTTACCAGCACTTTACCACACTTAGTTGGCCAAAAACATACTGGGTGATCAAAAAGTCCGTATAAATTTCACGGAATAATGTAGATAGCCGCTGCGGAGTAGCCGAGCGGTCTAAGGCGCGTCGCTGTGGAACGAGCGCTTGCTCGCCGTCGGAGGTTCGAGTCCTCCCTGGGGCATGGGTGTGTGTGTTTGTCGTTAGGTTAGTTTACCTTGGTTTAAGTAGTTTGTAAGCTACGGACTGATGACCACGCAGTTTAGTCCGACAGATTTACAAACATTTGATTTTTAATGTAGCTAGATAAAAATTGACACATGCTTGGAATGACATGGGGTTTATTAGAAGAAAAAAAATCAGAAACGTCCGACAGATGGCGCTTCATCTGATCAGAAAAGCAATAATTAGCATAGCAAATTAAGACAAAGATGATGTTCTTTACATGAAATTCTCAATATGTTCTCCATCATTCCTCATCAATAATAATGTGAACAGCACTGTAAAGCGTGCCCGGAGTTATGGTGAGGCATTGGCGTCGGATGTTGTCTTTCAGCTTCGCTAGAGGTGTTGGTCGATTACGATACACTTGCGACTTCAGGTAACCCCAAGGCTAATAATCGCACGGACGGAGGTATGGGGACCTGGGAGGCGAAGCATGACGAAAGTGGCTGCTGAGCACACGATCATCACCAAACGACATGCGCAAGAGACTTTTTTTTCTAATGAAATCCCATGTCATTCCAAGCATGTGTGTCAATTTTTACTTCTCTATCTACATTATTCCGTCATTGATTAAGTTTTCAATTTTATACTGACTTTTTTATCACCCGGTACATTGTAAAGTTTTCTTTGACCGTCAATAACATTTAGCGTTGTTGTTCCCTCAATTTCAGAATTTATGACTTTCTACATAACACTAATAACGTCACTTTCAACAACGTGCATTGGATTGGCGAACTGACGTGACGGACACTGACGGACAGTGTGAATAGAACTTGACGTGACCTGACGCACATTCACTACGTTTCATGCAACATAACTTCCGGAAGACGAAAACCGATTTTCGCTGTCGTGCTTACATGGCATAGCCTGAATCGGATTTCCTAGCCCACTTACGATGGCGGCTGAAAAACAGCTGATTCAGTTCCTGATTTAGTCCGCACAATCGCTATTTTTCTTTATTTAAATACACAGACATATTAAAATGTCACATTGTCCGTATCTGTCGACATTTCTTAACAAGAAAAACACAATCTGACAAGCCAAGAACGCTTCAAAAACGGTTGCGTTTACATGGGCACGAAAATCGATTGTGGAACTGGAAAACCACTTTAGAGATGCGGATTACCAGAGTCGATTTTGGAGTGTTTACATGACGAACCAAAAGCGGTATTGGGAAATCGGTTTACGAAATCCTGTTTTGGGAGCCCATGTAAACGGAGTGAGTGTGAACTGTCCTTAAGGACGAGTGTGAGAAATTAGTGAACGGCGTCCAGGCTGTGCCCCGCCCAGGGCGGTGGCCCCCTACTCGCGGGAATCCTGTTCTCGGCGGCGCGGCGTCTGCGGGCCTCCTGGGCTGCTGAGGGCATCGGCCGGCGCGCACAGTGGATGGACGCGCGACCAGCGGCAGCGGCGGCGCCGCAGCCGGCGTGCTACTTTCGCGAGACGCGCACAGCCGCAGGCAGGGGGAGAGGGGGGGGGGGGCAGCGTCTCCACGCCCAGGCCAGCCGCCGCGCCGGCTGCTCACGTACTAAAGCCCCTTTTACACGAGCGAGTTTCTTGTCTCGGTTGACTACTAGAACCGAGTGTGTCGAATGCAACGCCCCTGATGGTTCAGTGTTTCATTTGTTTTGCGTGATCATTTGCGTTTATACAGGGTGTGCAGAAAATGGCTCCCTAATTTCAAAATTAAATATCTCGAAAACAAAGATCGATAGAGGAATGCAGTAAACGATACGTTTATTGTGAAAGCTGTGAGAAGTTTATACAGCAGTTTGAAATAATAGTTACAAAAGCTGCTAACAGATGGCGCTGTACGCTGTACAGCTCATATCAGCATACATAAGTGAAATAATCGTATGTTCAAATGTTTGTTAAGCTTAAGGGACTTCACTACGGGGTCATCAGTCCGTAAACTTACTAACTACTTATGAACTACCTACAACTAAGGACGGCACAAATATCCATGCCCGAGGGGGGATTAGAACCCCCGACCGTAGTGGCCGTGCAGACCGTGACTGAAGCGCGTTTAGTCCCCTCGGCCACCGCGGCCGGCTAATCGTATGAAAACACTCTTTGCAAACAACCACATCACAATGTTTTCAAAATGTTCGCCATTGGCGCTACAGAGGTGGCGCAAACGAAGAATGAAATTCGCCATCACAACCGAAATGGATTCACATGCCACAGAGATCTCCGATTCAAGCGCGTCCAGTGTGGCGGGATGCTTCGGGTAGACCATGTCTTTCCTCGTGTCGCAAAAAAAAAAAAAAAAAAAAAAAAAAAAAAAAAAAAAAAAAAAAAAAAAAAAAATTCACAGGGAGTCGAATACGGCGAATATGGAGGCCAATGCACGCCTGCACCAGTAAATTTGGGATATTCCAAAGCAAAGACTCGATTCCCGAAGTATTCCTCAAGAAAGCGAAATACTTGTTCGGTCCGATGTGCTCGGGCTTCATTCAGTACCTGGTCGATCCTCTAAAGCTTGCTGTGTGGCGACAAATTGTCCCAAAATTGCAACGTAGCGTGCACTAGCGACCGTTTCTCGAATGAAAAGAGAGCCAATTATGCCTCTGCTGCATACTGCAGCCCACACAGTAATTTGAGAAGAATACAGGGGTTTCGCTTCACAACAATATGGCTTTTCGGACCGCTGAGCTACTCCACCGCGGCGGGCCTATTTCATGACGTCAATTATGCCTCTGCTGCATACTGCAGCCCACACAGTAATTTGAGAAGAATACAGGGGTTTCGCTTCACAACAATATGGCTTTTCGGAACCCCAAAATCGCCAATTCTGCTTATTCACGTATCCATTCAGGAGGAAGTGTGCTTCATCTGTAAACCAGATGCAGCCCACATCAACTCCTTCACTATCAATCATTGTGAGCATCTGATTAGCAAAGGCAACCCTTTGTTGTATAGCTCGTACGCGTATGGCCTGGTGCGTTTGAATTTTGAATGGAAACATGTGTAGGCTCTTTCTCAGTATTTTCTGCGTGCTGGAACGCTTCAAACCAGTCTCAGATGCAATTCTACGGACGGATGACATTGGATTTCGCTGAATAATTCGAGACGTTATTTTCAGGCGTAACTGCGGTTTGCTTGCGGCCAACATGCCCCACTAGATCATCAGTTACGCTGCCTGTTCGTTGAAATTTTAAGAAGAGCGTGGGAATGGTTTTCGCATCGGGTCCTTTAGGAACATTAAATCGTGCTTGAAAACTTCGCCTTGTTGCCGTAGGACTCTCTTCTAACCTGTGGTAGTGTAGCACCAGAAAAACGCGTTGTTCAGTGGAGTACATGGTTTTAATCTCTACTTCGGTACGCTAACCTCCTTTCACGTTTCAATAGTGGAACTGATCGCTCTGGGCTTCGGATCACTATTTATACTGGGAATTACGTACGGCGATTACAGCGCCATCTGTTCGCAGCTTTTGTAACTATTATTTCAAACTGCTGTATAACTTCTTACAACTTTCACAATAAACATACCGTTTACTGCATCCCTCTATCGATCTGTGCTTTCGAGATATTTAATTTTGAAATCAGGGAGCCCTTTTCTGGACACCCTGTACGATAGCTTCGAAATTTGTGTGTGTGCTTTCTGCTGTGCGGTCTTTGCGCTGTGGTTGACGTAATACTTCGTGTGCTCATTTGCATTTTAATCACAACCTTTTATCCAACACAGCAAAACGGCTGAAAATCGTGTGGTATTGCCTGCAGCAATGGTAGTAATCGCCGCCGCTTTGCAGGAAGACAAGAAGAAAAAGCGCAGAGGAACGAAGAGAAACGTTTGGATGCTATCGTGGTTACGAAGACGAGCGAATTTTTTTTTTAAACGCCGCGGCGTAATGTGACCGCAGAGTGCCAAACTTAAGTTTTACAATCTTCAGCTGTAACTTTTGCGCAAACTGCTGATACTTTGTCTGCCATTACTTTGAGCATTTCTTTTTGTACATTCTAGAAAATATGTTTTCAATGAGTATCTGCAGTCACCGTAACACACAAAGATCATAAATAATACTAGAGGCCATTAAAAGTACCGTATTGTGATATAAGTGATGTTCTGTATTTACGAGGACTCTCTTCATAAGCCGAAATAAGAGCCTTAACGCTTTCTTTCGTCCACTCCATTTTTACAAAAAATAAAAAGTAATCCACAATCAACATGCTTGGCGGTAGAATGGGTGGTTGGGGGGGGGGGGGATTTCCGCAGGATCTAAATTTGCTCACACCATAGGCCTCCGTGCATAGAGGCTTCAGTTCCGAGGGCGATTTCGGACTGTTTGTTGATATTCAGCGTCCTGTTGCTGTCTGGAGGGTGCGCTGCAGCTAGCTGAGTTGCGTTCATCCTGCTGTCTCGACGAGCTGTTAAATCGACATAACGGTCAACTGTTGCATATGTTACCCGTGGATGACCCTGGCCTTGCGTTCTTTCTGTAATTCGTTTGCTAAATACAAGTCCCACCAACCCCTCTGCAGCAACTTTTAGTAATTTCGACTATATAGGGTGTCGTAATGTAGTTCTCTCCACTCCGTGGAACCGGCAGAAACAGGTCGAAGAACCTACTATCTCAACTGATCCCCTTTTGTTTTAATGAGAATAGTAGGAACGAGTGCATAATTGTCCAATTGTGCGATTCATTTCCTATCAGAAATGACACAGTTCGTTGTAACTGACGCTTAGTCATCGAGTAAAACAGAAGTGATATCTAGCGTTCCCCAGGGAAGCGTTATAGTTCCCCTACTCTTCCTTGTCTTTATAAACGGTTTAGGAGACAATCTGAATAGCTTCCTTAGACTTTTCGTGGATGATGCTGTCGTTTATCAGTTAGTGAAGTCAATAGAGGATCAAAAGCAACTGCAAAGCAATTTAGACAGAATTTCTACATGGTGCGAAAACTGTCAATTGACACTAAATAAAAGGGTGAAGTAACACACATGGCCACTAATAGAAATCCGCTGAACTTAAATTACGCGATAAATCAGTCAAACCTTAAGGTCGTAAATTCTACTAAATACCTATGAGTTACAATTACGAACAACTTAGACTGGAGAGAACACATAGAAAATATTGTGGGGAAGGCGAACCAAAGGTTACGTTTCATTGGCAGAACGCTTCGAAGATGCACCAGCTCCACCAAAGAGACTGCCTACATTACACTTGTGCGTCCTCTCCTGGAGTACTGTTGCCCCTTGTGGGACCCTCACCAGGTGAGACTGACGGAAGACATTGAGAAGGTTCAGAGAAGAGCAGCTCGTTTTGTTTTATCACGTTACTGGGGGGAAAGCGTCACGGAAATGTTGCACGAATTGGGGTGGAAATCATTAAAAGAAAGACGTTATTAATTGCGAAGTTTCAATCACCGACTTTTACTTCTGAATGTGAAAATATTTTGCTAGCACCCACCTACTTTGGGAGACATGACTATCGCAATAAAATAAGAGGAATCAGATCGAAAACGGAAGACATGACTATCGCAATAAAATAAGAGGAATCAAATCGAAAACGGAACGATTTAGGTGTTGTTTCTTCCCGCACGCTATTAGAGAATGGAACCGTAAAGAGAAGTTATGAAAGTGGTTAATGAATCCTCTGCCATGCACTTGAATGTGATTTGCAGCGTATCTATGTAGATGTAGATGCAGACTGCAGGCCAGTAAACCGCTCAATTGACGTCTTTCAATTCTGCTTGCGGGTTGCAAACCCCAAGTATATTACCTAGATGTAGTCCAATTAGCGGTTCAAAAATTCAAATGTTTGTTAAGCTTATGGGACTTAACTACGGGGTCATCAGACCCTAAACTTACAAACTACTTATGAACTACTTACAAACTAGGACGGCACAAATATCCATGCCCGAGGGGGGATTCGAACCCCCGACCGTAGTGGCCGTGCTGACCGTGACTGGAGCGCCTTAGTCACCTCGGCCACCGCGGCCGGCGATTGGGCAGAATGTGTGGAATAATTCATGTGATGGAACAGCGACTGTGGAAGGAAAGTAGGAGTTCGGGTAGTGGTTGGCATACATCGTCAATCTACCGTTTAGCAGGCTGCCTTCGTGGAAAGGTGAGTTAGTATTGGAGTGTGGTGCACTCATCAGCTCGTGACGCAGGACGCCTTCCGCGCACAGCTTTTGAACGAGTTTCTGCGTTAAGTGATAATGCCCGCATAGAGGTCGGGCTTTGCCACCTGGTTCATTGTGTCAACGGTAAACGTTTGAGGCTCTTCTACTTCTACTGAGAGAAGCCAATAAGCTAATGATATTTTTCCTACTCTTCCAGGAACTGATCTGTCGTTTTGGTAACGTTTATAAACACTGCCGTAATGAGATGAAGCTTATAAGGAGTTAAGGAGTCCACATGGGTATCGGATATTAGAATGTTTTATATTTATGCTACGTGAAGTTCAGAAGACTAATAACAATCAGCCAAATTAGAAGCAACTCTAAAAAATTATTGAGAAAATCGACTTTGAAATTTTGCAAGTACACGTAAGTACCAGTAATTAAAACAGGCCAGCCGCGGTGGCCGAGGGGACTGCGGCGCGCCAGTCACGGTTTGCACGGCCACTACGGTCGGGGGTTCGAATCCACCCTCGGGCATGGATATTTGTGCCGTCCTTAGTATTAGCTAGTTCATAAGTAGTTTGTAAGTTTAGGGAATGATGACCCTGTAGTTAAGTCCCATAAGCTCTACAAACAATTGAACATTGAATTCAAACAGTTGCAGAATATGTCGGTGTAGCTCAAGTGATAGCGTTCTAGCCTTGCAACTATAGGGACGCTGCTTCGAATCCTACAGTGACATTTTGTAATTATTTTTTTCGTTATGTTCGAATACTTATGCAATTTTAATATCTAACGATAACTTTTACGAAAAATGCTCTTATTTTTGTTTATTCGTATTTTTCTATATTTTATAAAAGGTTATTAATAACAATAACTTCAATTAAAAAACAAAAGTTACATTTTTTTTTTTTACATTATTGGATTCACTATTAGATGACAACAGTAGTCTTTGATTGTTCAGTTTCTAAAGAGCTACGACGTTGTTTTTGGAAAGTAATCTCGATAGCTACTAATGGCTTTCCAAGCAGCGAACCTACTCAACCATCGGTTTAGTTGACACCAAGGCATACAGCTTGTCTACATACTCAAAGAAAAACTGACGGAATACATGGAATTAGAAATTCCAAAATGTTTTATATACGGTAACTGAATTCGAAAACAACAAAAAATATATTCGTCACAGCGGAATTCGAACCACTGACTCTATTGTTGTGTGACCAGAACGCTACCACTTGAGCTACACAGACTGATGCTGCAACTGTTTTAATTATTCGCACTCAAAGTCGATTTTTTCGAGAATTTTTGAGAGTTGCGTCGAATGGATTTGGCTGATTGTTATTTAAGTTCTGAACTTCACGTACCATAAAGATATTCTAAAATCCGATACTCATGTGGTCTCCTTGTTAGAAACGAAATCCAAGTTTAATATAAGGAAAATATGATTTTTCGAATATGCGATGGCTCTAAACTACAGCTCAAAAAGTTGCTACCCTGCGTACATTACGTCAGAAAACATATATATAAAATCCCACATTACGAAATAGTAGTCACCACTTAAATCGAAACCGCAAACTGTTTCAAGGGACAGATTAGATGTATGACATTCTTACGGTGTCTGTTCTTTCGGACATTCCGATAGATCAGACACCATACACAAATGACGCGCAAATAATAAGTTCAGAACGCGCACAATTATCGTTCATCTACCTGCGGCCACACATGAAGTCTGTCTGCCTAGCGGAACATGGTCGGGGGCAATAGAGTACAGCAGATACGACACCCGGTCTGTAACAAATTTTCAAATGTAGCTGCTGCATTTAGTTCAACGTCCAAGAGCAGGTAAGGTCTGATACTTCTATTACGTTATCATAACTGGAGCAAAACTCAACAAAATTTTTTTAGAATTTATATAAATTTATATAAATCTAGAATACTGCAAGATGTTCTAATTTATACAATATGTACAAGAATCAAGAATGGGCAACAAGAACGGAAGAACGAAGTACGGGGATTAGAGGAGATATGACATAGCTGTAGAGTAACCAATTAAAGAAAAATAAAATAAACTGTCAAAAATCCTCAGAAGTTGGATGTATTATTGACGACCGGTCTCGCACACATTTTCGTTAATTTTCAAGTCAACCATAAGTTCTGCATTAACACAAAACACGACAGCTGACCAAATGGCTTATATGTTTAGCTAGACGGACGTCTATACTAAACAGATAAGAGGGGGGGGGGGGGGTGGAAACGTTTGCTGCCTATGCCGTACAACACGCTGCAAATTGAGATAGTCTTTCCCCGTTACACTGCGAGGTATTCACGGAAGACTGGGAGAAATGTTCGCAAACCTATTGGACCAATTAGTACTCAGCCAGACGAGTTGCGGACGCAACTATAAGATCTTAAGTTGATCCAAGTGATCGAAACATGTAATTAAAAATTACATGGCAACTGGTGACGAAAATAAACACATTTAAAACTATTGGACCAAACTGTTATGGTCTTCAGTCCCTAAACTTAAAGCTAATTAAACTTATTTACACTAACGACAACACGCACACTCATGCAAATGTTCAAATGTTTGTAAATCTATCGGACCAAACTGCGTGGTCATCAGTCCGTAGCTTACACACTACTTAAACTAAGGTAAACTAACCTAAGGACAGCACACACACCATGACCCAGGGAGGACTCGAACCTCCGACAGCGAGCAACCGCGCGCTCCGCAGCGAGGCGCCTTTTAGACCGCTCGGCTACTCCACCGCGGCCTCACCCATACCTGAGGGACGACTCAATCTCAGGCGGGAACGGTCACACAGTGTGTAGCATGACGCCTTAGACCACGGGGCGTTGCCGTGCGGCTCGGGAGAAATGAGAGAATTAAGGAGTTTCATCAAAGATCACGCGAAAGGACATATGATACAAATAGCTGACGACATAGTTCCCCTCAGTGAAATAGAAAAATTCCATTATCTATTCAGTGTAATGAACAGTCTAAAGAGTTAGAGTACGGACTGAGAGAAACCCAAAAAGACAATAGTGATGACAAGTAGCAGACATGGAAACAGCGACAAACTTAACGTCAAAACTGGAGATCACGACGTTGACGAATTCTGCAACCTTCAAGCAAAATAAGCGATGACGGACGAGCAAAGGACAGACAAAATAAGGAAAAGAGTGTTTTCCTGACCAGAAGAAGTCAACTAGCATCGAAAATAGGTTTTAAGCTGAGAAGCAAATTTTGAGAACCAGATGGTAGTGTATTGAAACGAAAATGCAAAACAACTGAAGCGGCTAAGAGGTTATGATACAGAATAACCTTTAAATTGAAGGAGGTGGTTCTCATGTAGAAAGAACACGGGTTATGTTGGTAGTATATAAGATATCAAGAAATAACTTGCAATTGTTGAGGACAGTGGAGAATATACATATATAATTAGGGGGCAAGATTAATGTAGAGGTATGTTAAGTAATTTTAAGTAGACACCCCATGATATTTTGTATCAGTTTTGCTGCTCACATTCCGAGGATAATTTGTGCTGAATCCCCTTTTACTTTACCTCTTTATTGTTGACATGAAATCTTAAAAAAAGAAAAATGCTATTAAAAAAAACTGCTACGAAATTTACACCACTAACACCCCACATCCGACACCAATACAGGGAAGTATGACTGTCTACGAAGGCGATGGATTCACACTGTTTCATTAAAATAATTTTTATACTGCATTTATTTTTTTTCTTTGTATTCATCATTTCAGGGCGAGAAGCCCTCCCCCCCCCCTCCCCCGCCCAATATGTGCCACTGCTACAGGATAAAGAATCAAACTTTTAGATGAATACAGAGACTGGAAATCAACAAATAACTGAGTACGTTGGTGGTAAGTTAGACTCATAATTCGTGCAGTATGTACGACACTGCTGTTCGAAACTTTCTGGCCGTGTTTAAAGCAAACATTTCTTCCACTGTAAACGTTTCTTCTAAAGTCGCTAGGAGGCTGGAACCGACAAAATTAATCGCTAGCGCTACATCGAAGCAGTTTAGATCGCAAAAATTACGGGTCACACTTCAGGCACTGCATGACTTTAATAAGACTACAGGTAGTGTACATATGTTTGTAAAATGGCCGCCGTGGAGTGGCATCACCTTACATTTTTCTGCATTGAGAGCTAGGTGCCATTCATCGCACCAACTAGAAATTTTGTGTGAATCCTCCTGTATGCTATTACAGTCAGTTAAAGATGACACCCTCCCATACACCACAGCATCATCAGCAAACAGCCGCAAATTACAAGTTACTCTATCCATCAGATCATTTATACAGATAAAAAAGTAATAGCGATCCTATCACACTCCCGTGGGACATATTCAGTAACGAAATTGCATTTCGTCTCTTTTTCCTGAAAGAAGAGGTTACTGTACAATGTTGAAAGGACACTTCGTTTGTCATGTAACTATGATGCAACGCCATACATTGCATCTAAAATAGCAACAAAAAGAAACAGCACAGAAATTGACAAAAACAGAAAAAATTGAACGAATTTTCCCAAAAATCAGAAATTTGGCAAAAGCATTACATGGATATATAATAGTTATATCGACATTGAAAGAAAGTAAAGTTCGATTCAGGCAAATTGTCAGGCGTGCCCCAGGGGAGTGTGATAGGACCGCTATTATTTTCTATCTATATAAATGATGTGATAGACAGAGTAACTTGTAATTTGCGAATGTTTGCTGATGATGGTGTGGTGTAAGGGAGGGTGGCGTCTTTAGTTGTCTGTAACAGCATACAGAAAGATCCGAGTCATCCTGCATCCTACTCTAAAGTTACTGACTGAGGATACCTTCCAGTATTCCACAGCATCATGAGCTACTGCCCTGGCTTTTCTTAGTGACCTTGCTGACAACTGAGCGTGGTACAGAGACGGCGGTCGACGCGGCGCGGTCCACGGTAGCCTGTTGCTAGGCGACGGCGGGTGCGGTGCGGTGCGGTTGAAGGCCGGTCGGAGCGGCCGACAAGGCTGGGCGCGCGGCCACGTCACGAGGCCAGGCCCAGCTGTCATCGGCCCCGCTGCCTTCCTGCCCCGTTAACCGAGCCACTTTTTCCCTGTCCGCAGCCGCGCCTATCAGCGCCCATTGTAAATCGCAATCACTCGCTATGCTGTGCGCCCGCAGCAAAAACGGCCGAGTCCTGCCCCCGCCAGTTCTGTGGAACCCTAGCGATCGCTTCGGCCGTGTAATTCTGAAGCAGGGCTATTACGGGCGTAACGCTTCGCTGGCAGTCAGGTTGAGGTGCAGTGCGAGCTCGAAATGAACAAGTACGGTGCAAAAAAAGAATCTTCTGTGGTTTATTCACAGGTACCGTTGTCTCATTCATCTTGAATCGAAGGGAAAGCGGACGGTCTACTGCGTTTTATTGCGATAATTTTGGGACGATGTGGTTCACATGTAAAGGACACCGCGGGTAATTTCCAAGAATGCTTGCAAGCGAACTAGCTCGGTTTGAAACGATATATATCGATCGTGCATCTTTAAATCGATTACGCTGGCATTGGTGCGCGAGATGAATATGTTCAAATGTTTGTATAGTCTATGCGATTTAACTACGTGGTCATCAGTCCCTAAACTTACAAACTACTTATGAACTACTTACGAAATAGGACGGCACAAATATCCATGCCGGAGGGGGGATTCGAACCCCCGACCGTAGTGGCCGTGCAGACCGTGACTGGAGCGCCTCAGTCTCCTCGGACACCGCGGCCGGCAGATGAATATGTTTCAAATGTTTGTATAGCTCATGGGACTTAACTACGGGGTCATCAGTCCCTAAACTTACAAACTAGCTAATACTAAGAACGGCACAAATATCCATGCCCGAGGGGGGGATTTGAACCCCCGACCGTAGTGGCCGTGCAGACCGTGACTGGAGCGCCTCAGTCCCCTCGGCCACCGCGGCCGGCAGATGAATATGAATGTTTATATACTAATTATTTGGCGAGTGGTAATGTAAATCTGCGTTGATGTGAATATTTTTACATCTTGACACGTTCATAGGTAATAGCTCAATATTTTTGACGAATTTGCTCCAACTGTCACTGACGAAATTTGAAGCTGTGGTAATACGTATCTACGTGACGTTTTCGTAGAAATTTCTTGAATGTTAATGGTTATATACATTGTAAAGTAATGTGGAATACGCGTTAGGGATCCATAAATGTATTTCTGTGATAAGCGAGGACAAAAGATCAAAAATTTTATTTTTATAAATAAATGACAATTATAGATACGATTTTCATAGCATAATATATCGCTGCAGAATATGTTCAGAAAAGAACTGTCTTTAAATGGATGTGACAGTTTTACTTTACCTTCGCGTAGCTTTGAGTATGAAGTATTAAATCATAAGGAATCAAAAACTTCACTCAAAACCGCAGAAACCAAAAAAATACATACCCATGATTACCAACAAAACGCGCGTGTATAGCCGCGTAATCCATTTACAGTTGCACGTTGGATGTATATCATTTCAGACAGAGCTAATTCGATTGTAAGCATTCTTGGAAATTACCAGACCGCGTATTAAAATGCTTGTGCGACCCGTCTTGACTGTTGCAAAAGTGATTGGGAGCACCATCAGTCTAAAGAAAGGCAGAGACGAAATTCAGGCGAGGGGCTGCTAGGTATGTTACAGGTAAGTTTGGTCAATGCGCGAGTGTTTCAGAGATGCTTCGGGAATTCATATGAGAATCAATGGAGGAAAGACGACATTCTTTTCGAGAAACACTGTTGACGAAATGCAGAACGATTCTACTATCGCCAACTCAGATTTCGGTATTGGAATAAAAGTCTTGGTTGCAGAAAAGCTATGTTTCACTTATTTACACAGAACACGTTTCTACATCTACATGCATACTCCTCAAGCCACCAGATGATGTGTGGCGGAGGGTACCTTGAGTACCACTATCGGTTCTCTCTCTTATTCCAGTCACGTATTGTTCGCGGAAAGAAAGATTGTCGGTATGCCTCTGTGTGGGCTGTAACCTCTCTGATTTTATCTTCATGATCTCTTGGCGAGATATACGTAGGAGAGAGCAATATACAGCTAGAATCCTCGGTAAAGATATGTTCTGGAAATTTCGACAAAAGCCCGTACCGCGCCACATAGCTTCTCTCCTGCAGAGTCTTCCACTGGAGTTTAGCGATCATCTCCGTAACGCTTTCACAATCACAAATGATCCTGTAGCGAAGCGCGCTGCTCTCCATTGGATCTTTTGTACTTCCTCTATCAACCTTACCTGGTACGGATCACACACCTGTGAGCAGTATTCCAGCTGTGGACGAACAAGTGTACTATAACCTACTTCCTTTGTTTTCGAACTGCATTACCTTGGGATTCTTCCAATGAATCAAGTCTGGCATCTGCTTTACCGACGATTGATTTTATATGGTCGTTCCACTTAAAATCACTCCTAATGCCTCTTCTGGGCATCATCAGACGTTGAAGGGTAACGCCTGCCATACACCCCGTTCACATGGGCTCCCAAACCGGATTTCGTAAACCGATTTACCAAATTCGCTTTTGGTTGTTAATGTAAACACTCCATAATCGATTCTGAAAATCCACTTCTGTAAAGCGGTTTTCCAATTACACAATCGATTTTCGTGTCCAGGTAAACGCAACGATTTTTTAAGCGTCCTTGGCTTATTTTCTTGTTAAGAATTTTCGGCACATATGGAGAGAGTGACATTTTCTACCGTGAGAATGAATCTGTGTATTTAAGAAAAGAAAAATATCGACTGTGCTGACGAAATCAGGAAGTGAATTAGCTGTTTTTCAGGCGCCATATTAAGTGGGCTTGGAAATCCGATTCAGGCTGTGTCATGTAAACACGACAGTGAGAAACGGTTAACGAAAATCGATTTTTGTCTTCCAGAAGATGTGTTGCATGCAAACGTAGTGATAGTAAATTGTTTACATCACTCATGCAAAACTGCAGCTGTTGTAGCACACAAGCGCGCCATCTACGAGGCTGTTGCGCACCTCCGGGGTCGCGGGGTTCAACAGTTGATAACAAGATGGCGACCGCGGAAGCAGGCCACAGTTGTGACAAGCAACCGGTTCTTAAGTAAGTAAATAAACTTTGCGCGATTAAGTTAGGTTCGGTTTTACCATTGATTTCGCTGCCACCCCCTTCAATCTCAAGCAACAGTTACCACATCTAGTTTAAAGTTCTATTTTATTTGAATTCAATAATTTTTATTGCTTCAACCTCCCCTCTCCTTGCTCAAAAATGTTCAAATGTTTGTGTAGCTTATGGGTCTTAACTATGGGGTCATCAGTCCGTAGCTTACAAACTACTTAAACCTAGGTAAACTAACCTATGGACAAATACACACACCCATGCCCCAGGGAGGACTCGAACCTCCACGGCGAGCAACCGCGCGCTCCGCAGCGAGACGCTTTAGACCGCTCGACTACTCCACCGCGACGGTCATCAGTCCCTAAACTTACAACCTACTTATGATCTAGCTGACACTAAGGACGGCACAAATATCCATGCCCGAGGGGGGATTCGAACCCCGACCGTAGCGGCCATGCAGACCGAGACTGTCTTTTAAACAAGTTTGTAAATTTCTCCTTCAATGTCTGATGATGCCCAGAAGAGGCGAAACGCGTCATGTGTAAATAAGTGAATCGTCGCTTTTGTGCAACCAATACCGCTTTTTTTTTAATTTTTAATCAAAATATCTGTTACGGTTGCTGTGCCAGTGCCACACAAATATGGAGAGGCGTGATTTCACTTAGATTTCGCGTATTTTTAAGTACACAACGATAAGACAAATTAGAGATCATATAGAGCACCAAATTTCTACATGCAAGTTAGGAATCTACTCTGGGACAAAAAAAGTACCCCAGGCAACAAAACTTTGTATAACACTTACTTTACTCCAGGCTTATATATGGCATGGAAACTTGTACATTGTTACAAAAGGACTACAGCAGAATCCAACCAACAGAAATGAGATTTATCAGGACTATTAATCAAAGTACCAGGAGAGACAAGATCAGAAATGAGGTACACAGAGAAACAGCTGGTATCAGGGTCCCTATTGCGAACATCTTGGGAAAACGAAGACTGCAGTGGTATGGCCTGTAACGAGAATAGATAGCACAAGAACATGTAAAAAATACATCAGAATGGAAGTGGGAGGAAGAAGACCATAAGGAAGGCCAAGGAGACGATGGATAGAGGCAGTTAAATCAGACATAGAGAAGAACGGTTTTAACTGGGATGATGTCCAAATGGTATATCAAGATCAGATGAGATGAAGAGCGGTGGTCAGCCACACGCGGGAAACTGTAGATGGAAAATGATGATGATAGACGTATACAGGCTTCGTTGTGAGGAGTGTAAGATAACGGGAAATGGCCACTGCTGCTATGAAGTAGTCTCTGCCGCGCACCATACGGTGGATTGCAAGGTATTCATGTACATTCGGCTGTTCAAATGTTTGTTAAAGTTAAGGGATTTAACTGCGGGGTCATCAGTCTCTAAACTTGTAAACTACTTATGAACTGCCTTATACTAAAGACGACACAAACATCCATGCCCGAAGGGGCATTCGAACCCCCGACGGGGGATGGCCTCGCCCATCGGAGCATAGCGCCTCAATGCGCTTGGCCACTCCGCCGCGGCTGTACATTCGGAAATGTCAGGTAGTGTCATTTTGTAATTCATTTGATAACTGCTGTGAATTGGCTGTTTCGTCACTGAAGTAACCGAAATCGATTTGCTATGATAAAAGCAAAAGATTGAGAATGAAACTTTCACAATGCAGCGTAGTGTGCGCTGATATGAAACAACCAGGCAGAGTAAAATTGTGTGCCGGAACCGGCACTCGGATCTGAGACCTTTGCCTTTCGCGGGCGAGCGCTCTACCACTAAGCTATCCCGACACGACTCACGGTGCCGCCCCACAATTTCAATTCTGTCAGTAACTCGCCTCCTTTCGCAGGAGAACTTTTGTGAAGTTTGGAAAGTAGGAGGCGAGGTACTGGCAGAACTGAAGTTGTGGGGCAATACCGTGAGTCGTGTCGGGTAGCTCAGTGGTACAGCGGTTGCCCGCAAAAGGCAAAGGTTCCAGGTTCGAGTCCCGGTTCCGGCACACAATTTTAATTTGCCAGGAAGTTTCAAAGCAGAAGATATTTACGCCCAATGCTGCTCGTTTCGCTGTTTATGAAAAAGAATAGATATAAAATCTTTTGCGGTTACTGGACCAGGCCGGCCGCGGTGGCCGAGGGGACTGAGGCATTCCAGTCACGGTCTGCACGGCCACTACGGTCGGGGGTTCGAATCCCCCCTCGGGCATGGGTTTTTTTTATTTTATTTTTTTATTTTTATTTTTATTTTATTTTATTTATTTATTTATTTATTTATTTATTTATTTTTTTTTTTTTGCTGTCCTTAGTTTCAGCTAGTTAATAAGTAGTTTGTAAGCTTAGGGACTGATGACCCCGTAGTTACGTCCCATAAGTTCTACAAACATTTGAACATTTTGCTGTACCAGACGTCCAAATATTTTACTGTAAATATCGAGTGTAGGGGTTGCTCACCTGGGGAGGGCGCGGTCGCGGCGCCTACCGGCGGACGTTGGCAGTCCTGAGCGAGCCGCGCTGGTGCGTGGCCGGCACGTCCGCCCTCTCCAGCTCGTCGCCCGACGACAGCTCGAGGTCCTGCATCATCTGCGCGATCTCGCGCTCCTTCTTCAGGTCCGGCCCCGAGAACTTGAGGTTGGCCAGCGAGCCGTAGGAGCGCGACCGGTGCTCCTGGCGGATGCTGTACGAGAAGGCGCGCTCGTTCAGGTGGCCCTTCTTGCGGTAGATGCCCGTGTTGAACGGCGACGTCGACTCCTCCGCCAGCACCGCGATCTCGTCCTCGTCCGGCGACGCCTGCAACACACAGTGAGGCCGTTAGTGACTCTAATGTCTTCGGTCTTCGGAGGCGGTGTCTAGTAAAGATAGGGGCTAGTCCAGTTTCAACTTGTTGTTCAAAATGTCACGTGTCTTATCTCATTTTAGGCATTCACAGTACTGTTGAAGTTCGAAGAGCGCTCGTTTTTACACTCCTAGCCATTAAAATATTGCTACACCACGAATATGACGTGCTACAGACGCGAAATTTAACAGGCAGGAAGAAGATGCTGTGATTTGCAAATGATTAGCTTTTCGGAGCATTCACACAAGGTTGGCGCCGGTGGCGATGCCTACAACGTGCTGACATGAAAGTTTCCAACCTGTTTCTCGTACACAAACAGCAGTTGACCGTCGTTGTCTGGTGAAACGTTGTTAGATGTCTCGTGTAAGGAGGAGAAATGCGTACCATCATGTTTCAGACTTTGGTAAAGGTCGGATTGTAGCCTATCGCGATTGCGGTTTATCGTATCGCGACACTGCGTTGGTCGCGATCCAATGACTGTTAGCAGAATATGGAATCGGTGGGTTCAGGAGGGCAATACGGAACGCCGTGCTGGATCCCAACCGGCTTCGTATCACTAGCAGTCGAGATGACAAGTCATCTTATCCGCAAGGCTGTAACGGATCGAGCAGCCACGTCTCGACCCTTGAGTCAACAGATGGGGAAGTTAGAAGACAAAAACCATCTGCACGAACAGTTCAACGACGTTTGCAGCAGCATGGAATATCAGCAAGGAGACCATGGCTGCGGTTACGTTTGACGCTGTATCACAGACAGGAGCGCCTGCGATGGTGTACGCAACGGCGAACCTACGTGCACAAATGGCAAAACGTCATTTTTCGGATGAATCCAGGTTCTGTTACAGCATCATGATGGTTGCATCCGTGTTTGGCGACATCGCGGTGAACGCACATTGAAAGCGTATATTCGTCATCGCCGTACGGCGTATCTCCCGGCGTGATGATATGGGGTGCCATTGGTTACACGTCTCGGTCACCTCTTGTTCGCATCGACGGCACTTTGAACAGTGGCCGTTACATTTCAGAGGTGTTACGACCCGTGGCTCTACCATTCATTCGATCCCTGCGAAACCCTACATTTCAGCAGGATAATGCACGACTGCATGTTGCAGGTCCTGTACGGGCCTTTCTGTATACGGAAAATGTTCGTCTGCTGTCCTGCCTAGCACATTCTCCAGATCTCTCACCAACTAAAGACGTCAGGTCAATGGTGGCCGAGCAATACGCCAGTGTGGTATCGTGTTGAAGCTGCATGGGCATCTGTACCTGTACACGCCATCCAAGCTCTGTTTGACTCATTGCTCAGGCGCGGTTGTTCTGGGTACTGATTTCTCAGGATCTATGCACCCAAATTGCGTGAAAATGTACTTTTCAGTTCTAGTATAATATATTTGTGTAATGAATACCCGTTTATTATCTGCATTTCTTCTTGGTGTAGTAATTTTAATGGCCAGTAGTCTACAAGAGTCGACGTATATTAAACGTGTAAAAAACAAGTGTCGAATAATTTTCTTTCATTTGGTAAAAGTTTCAGACATCTACCTTGTTTCGTTTCCTTTCTGAGACGGGATAAAAAAAAAGTTCAAATGTTTGTAAAGCTTATGGGGCTTAACTGCGGGGTCATCAGTCCCCAAACTTACAAACTACTTATGAACTAGCTTATACTAAAGACGGCACAAGCATCCACGCCAGAGTTGGGGGGAGGGGGGATTCGAACCGCCGACGGGGAACAACCTTGCGTATCAGAACATAGCGCCTCAATGCACTCGACTGCTCCGCCGCGGCTGTGCATTACAGACCCACACAGTACTTCGAGCAAGTGTTCGCCTGAACAACGACGTATCCTAACAGAATCACTGACGACTTTGAGACCAATGTTTTGCGTAACCAACTTGACACAAAACCCTAAGAAAGTTTGGTCCCTCCCCCCACCCCCAAATTGGTAAACAAGTCGAAACCAGATATGCAGTCGCTCCGTGACCATAATGGTTTTGAAACGAGGATGTCGCACAAGAAGCCCAAATATTAAATGTCTTTTTGCAAAGCTGTTTCACACAGGAAGATTGTACGGTAGTTCTTCCTCTAGGCATTCGCATGAACGACAAAATGGCAGATATAAATATCAATGTCAGAGGAATAGAAAAGCAAATAGAAATCGCTCAAGGCCTCTTCTAAGATCAATGTAGCAAAGGTCTCTAGAGGAACCGAAGTCTTCCTAAGGATTGGAAGAAAGTACAGGTCGTCGCCGTTTACGAGAAGGGTCGTCGATCAGATACTCAAAATTATAGGCCAATATCTCTCGCATAGGACATTTGCAGAGTTTTCGAACATATTTTATGTTTGAGTATAAATCAATTCTCGAAAGCGAAAATCTCCTTTGCAGGAATTTGCATCGTTTCAAAAGGCAATGATTAGGTGAAATACAACTAGCGCTGTTAATCAGCGAAATCCAAAGGGAAGTAGATACAAGATCACAAATATATGCCGTTTTTCCTCATTTCCGCAAAGAATTCGATACAGTTCCGCCCGTTGCCTGACGAACAAAGTGCGAGCATATAGAATATAAGATCGACCGACTGACTGGTTGAGGCGCTCCTAGCGAACAGAAATCAGCATGTCATACTCGACGGAGAGAAATCTTCCATTGAAGTGGTCTAAGGCGTGTCCCAGGGCAATGTTGTAGGACCGGAACGTTTCACAATAGATAATATCACATGTTCAATGAGGGTCATGCTGTAGTTTATCGAGAAGTTCCAACGCTGGAAACGGGTAGCGAAATGCGGAACGATATCCAGCATATAGACGCATGGTGCAAGGAGTGGCAACTGAGCCACGACATAAGTAGGTGTAAAATGTTTCGTTTACATAGAAAGAAAGATACAGCGCTCCAGTATTGCTCGGCCAATAACCAACACAGTTAAGTTTCATAGCTTTACAAACATATATACATCGAGTATTGCTACAGGCCCCTCTCATTGACGTCAATTTGCAGAAGGATTTTGGAACATATCCTGTATTCAAATATTATGAATTACCTTGAACAGAATGATCTATTGACTCAAGGTCAACACGGATTTAGAAAATATCGTTCATACGAAATACAACTAGCTCTTTACTCAGACGAATTGATTCCGTATTTCTTGATTTCCAGAAGGATTTTGATACCGTACCTCACAAATAGCTTTTAATCAAATTGCGTGGTTATGGTACATCGTCATGGGAAAGGCGAACCAGAGACTGCGTTTTATTGGCAGAACCCTTAAAATATGTAACAGAACTACTAAAGAGACTGCATACACTACGCTTGTCCGTCATTTTTTGGATTTTTGCTGCCTAGTGTGGGATCCTTATCAGGTGCGTTTGACGGAGGACATCGAAAGAGTTCAAAGAAGGGCAGCTCGTTTTGTATCGTCACATGTGGCCAACCGACAGTGTTACGGAAATGATACAGGATCTGGGATGGGAATCATTACAACATCGGCGCTTATCGCTGCGGCGTGGGCTACTTACGAAACTCCAATCACCAATTACCAATATTCTCGTCCGTATTGTTGACTGCCACTTACATAGGTAGAAAAGATCATCAGTATAAAATACGAGAAATCAAAGCTCGACCGGAGAGATTAAGGTGTTCTTTCTTCCTGCGCGATATTCGAGAATGGAATGGGTGATAAATAGTATAAAGGTGGTCCGATAAACTCTCTGCCAGGCACTTAAATGTGATTTGCAGATTATCCCATGTAGATGTAGCTGCTCGTTAGTGTGGAATCCGTAACAGTTAGGGTGAACAGATGGCATAGAGAAGATCCAACAGAGAACAGCACTCTTCGATACGGACTAATTGAGTATGCACGAAGGCACAGAGATGATGAGGAAACTCCGTTGGCAGACGCTGGAAGAGAGACTTATGTGCCAGAGTACACATTTCTGGCGAAGTTCAAAGAGGGTACGTTCCATCAAATGTTTGTAATTCTATTGGACCCAACTCCCATGCCCGAGGGAGGACTCGGACCTCCAAAGGGAAAGGTTGCCCAGTGACGGCTTAGACCACGCGGTTACGTTCCGTGAAGAGTCAGCCAATATATCGTTTCCTCTTGCGTATATCTCGCGAAGCGTCACAAGGATAAGATCAGAGATGTTAGAGCCCACACGAAGGTATACAGGTAACAATTTTTCCGCGAACCACACGCGACTGGAATAGGAGGAAGTGACAGTGGTACGCAGAATACACCGTGAGGTTGGTAGCGTAGTATGGGTGTAGA
This sequence comes from Locusta migratoria, assembly GCA_026315105.1. Lineage (NCBI taxonomy): Eukaryota > Metazoa > Arthropoda > Insecta > Orthoptera > Acrididae > Locusta > Locusta migratoria. The sequence continues at coordinate 129,423,272 of CM048751.1, forward strand.
AGTAGACTCGGTGTAACCAGCAACAGTTCGCCGAGTAGAGCAGACATCGATCAACAATTGCATTCGCGATCATCCAGTGCCCACATAAATAACAACTGACGACGTTTTCTACTCAAGACGTGAACACGTAGTGGTTGTCTGTTTCGAGGCCCATTTACAACAATGTGCGCTGATTGATGTTTTCTGCCGTCAAACTGCTTTACGGAGCGAGCGAGCCTCGACCTTCATTATACGTCGTCTTGGCAAATTCGCGGTTTCATCATACTTCAGGAATACGTTAGTGCATAAATTTGCAACTGTTTTTTCCCATGTTGGTATTCCGGTTGTTATGGCATTATTTAGCGACTCTAAATTTTTGTTTTTAATTCACTGCCATTTCAGTTTACATGTTGTCGCCTGGAGGTAGTAATCAGAGCTGTGGACGGTAGAAAATGGAGTGCGAAAGTCGGAAATATTTCCGACATTTTCTTCTGTTGGAGTCATTGAACTATAGAAAATAAAATCGTGATAGCTTCTGAACAGTTTGACTTAAGTCAAGTCATACAATTGTACCGTTGACCGCAGGGCCTATACTCACGTTTATGGATTGGTTTAGAAACGACGCCAACTTTCGTTTGGATTGATTTATAAGTGAGCAATATTGGCGCATTTGGAGGACGGAGGATCTGCATCGGGAAGTCTCTTGACCCTCCGGGTAACTGTGTGGTGTGTAATGTCCAATCAGGGAATAATCGGTACGATATTCCTTGATGACACAGTAACTACCGAACGGTAAGGGAAGGCGTTGGGAGAGGGCATCCTCTCCATAATCCAAAGCGATCCTCATTTCGACAACATGTGGTTCATGAACGAAGGATTTCAACACCATCGAAACAAGAAGTGGTGCACTTTGGGGACCACATTCTGTCTCCATTGACATGGGCCGCGTTTGATCACTATATTCTTCGGATCTGAACACATGCGACACCTTTTTGTGCGGATATATTAAAGACAATTCAATGCATAAAGGTCCTGGAATAGCGGTAGAGTAGCCGACGGATCTAAGGCGTCTTGCTACAGAGTGCGCGGTTGCTCGCCTTCGGAGGTTCGACTTCTCCTTAGGGCACGGGTGTGTCTGTGTTGTCCTTGGGCTAGTTTAACTTAGTATAAGTAGTTTGTAAGCCTAATAAGCAAAGACGTCAAGTTCCACAGACTTACAAACATTTGAACATGGTGTATTGCAGTAAACTCAAAACCATTGCCGAGCTGAAAACGGCCATTCAGAAGGTCATCGATACCATCGCTTTTCCGACACTTAAGCGCGTCATGCAGAATTTCGCTGTTCTTCTGTGCCGCATCATCGCCACGAAAGGCAGGCAATGACTTTTGCATGTTGAATAGAGCGTGTCCACACCGTAGTTTGTAACTAATTTACGTTTTGTTTGATATAGCTAAATACTTAACACCCTGTATGTACAGCACGTTTTAAGTCAACGTACTAACTTATCGGTTGGCCACATGTGCCTCTGCTTGTTCGTCACCTACATCTACAACTACATGGGTACTCTGCAAGTCACACTGGAGTGCATGGCAGAGGCCTCATCGAGCAGCTTTTGTGATATTTCTCTACAGTTCCACACTCTAATAGCTCGTAGGAAAAGGAACACCTAAATATTTCAGTTTTCGATCTGATTTCTCTTATTTTACTTTGATGATCTTGTATTCCTATGTAGGTGGTTGCTAACAATATATGTTCGCATTCTGAAGAGAAAATTCGTGAAAGAAATTTCGCAAACAGATCTCGCCGCAACAAATAACGCCTTTCTTTTAACGATTTACACTCCAATTCGTACATCATTTCCGTGACACGCTCTCCCCTATATCGCGACAGTCTAGAACTAGCTGCTCTTCTCTGAATTTTCTGTTGTGGATCCCACAAAGCAGCAATACTCTACGCAGTTTAGTGTAGGTAGTTTCTTTAGTAGAATTGTTGCATCTTCTAAGTGTTCTGCCAACGAAACGGAGTCTTTAATTCGCATTTCCTACAATATTTACTGTGTGTTCTTTCTGATCTAAGTTGTTCGTAATTGTTACTCCTCGGAATTTAGTTGAATTTACAGCCTGTAGATTTCATTGATTTATCGTGTAGCTGAAGTTTAACGTATTTCTTTTAGGAGTCATATGGATGACTTCAAACTTCTCATTAATAAGGGTTAATTGCCATTTTTACACCATGCTGATATCTAAATCATTTTGCAGTTTCTTTTTCTTTACTAATCGATAAATGACAGCATCATCCGCGAACAGCCTAAGAGAGCTACTCAGATTGTCTCCTAGATTAGTTGGCTCGTGAAAAACACCAACCATTTGCATCCTATATCGTTTCTGGGAAAGACAAATGGTGACTTTATGCTAACATAAGAGTAAGATAGGAATGGCTGGCACCAAACAAAACATTAACTCCATGTACCTGCGCACATCCACAAAAGATAATGTTATGCTTCTGGTGGAACAGTTTCGGTGTGGTAAACTACGAATTGTTTCCCAGAGGTGTAACGATCACAGCTGACATTTATTGTCAATAATTCAAACGTCTTGCAGACGCAAGGTTAAGCACAACGGCCAAGAATATTGCATGGAGTGATACTATTCCACGATAATGCCGCGCAGCATCGTGTCAGACCAGTGGCGTCATTTCCAGATGGAGATGCGCTACGAACGTGCCTCGACGAATTCTTGATTTCCACACCCACGGAATGTAACAGTTACCCTAGCGTTGGAAGATTGTTTTAAATAGTGAAGGAGAAGTAAAAAAGTGTTACATCTCCACTTTGACGACGTTAGTAGAAACTGGGTTTCAACGGGTCTTAATTCAGCTGCAGTTTTTGTGGACCTCACAGCAGCTTATGACACTGTGTGGTGGGAAGGACGGATGTTGAAGCTTATCCAAATCATCCCATGCCAAAATCTTGCATTCCTAATAAACAACATGCTGTCGGACCGACGCTTTACGGTATTGCTGAATGGACAATATAGCAGATGGAGGACACTAAATGACGGCCTACCCCAGGGCTCTGTTCTGGCCCCCATCCTATTTAACCTATATATACATGCCAGACACGAACGCCACCACGAAAATCCAGTATGCAGATGACCTAGCATTGTCCACCAGATCATCAAGGGACTGTTGGTCCAGATTGACCCGATCCTCAACGGCGATTCAGCGTACATCTCTCAGATTGGTTGGTGGTTCGTCTTGTCCTAAAACAGCCCTTTTCAGTCCCATGCATGTCCTACAAGGTTCATGTCTGGATAACATGCTGGCCATTCTAATCCTGCGATGTCCTTATAATCAAGGAACGCCTTCACAAGATGTGCATGATGGGCGCTAGAATTGTCCATTAAAGCGAATCCCTCACCGAAATGCTGCCGACAAGGTTGCGCTGTACCCCTTTGCCGTATAGCGTTTTATTGGCTTCTAGAACACCAGTGGCGTACGGTGGCCCCTCATTCTGCCAAACTCGCTGGACGGTGTGTCTGAGACCTTTAGACTGACCAGGCTGTCTTCAAAGATGTCTCCGACTGTCTGATTGAAGGCATATACGTTTCTCATCTGTGAACAGAAATTGATGCCAATTGTGAAGGGCCCATTTAGCATTTCAGCATGCCGTTGGGCCCATCTGAACCGCGCTGCATGGTGTCTAGGTTTCCAAGCCGGACCTCGCCATGGACGTCGGCAGTGAAGCTGGATGTCATGCAGACTATTACGAAACTTTGAATCGAAACACGGCGTCCTGTGACTGCACGACAATCATTATTCACCGTGGTGGCTTTCCTCTCAGGGTTCTTCCGAGCTGAAATCCGTTAAGTTGCGGTTATCAGCTGCTGTCATAGCCTCCGGGCGGCCAAAGGGGGGCAAGTCATGGAGAGTTACTGTAGCTTTGTACCTTCTCCACGTCCGAACAACATCGCTTTGCTTCACTCAGAGACAGCCGGAAACTTCCATGAGAGTCTCTCCTGACACAAAGTAACAAGGCGGATACGATGAAACTTCACGAATGACCTTCTTGGCGTGGCAGACCTACAGTCACCTCAAACAGTGTACTTCCTTCTTGGTAATGTGACTGGAAATGATCGGACGTCTTAACCACCCTGTGGTATTGGCATTGCTAATGCGTGATTTTTTTTTACATCTCTGTGCGGCTTGAGTGAGGACAATCCAAGGAACAATGTTCGTGACGCAATATACACATTCAAGGTAGGTGTTCAGGAGATCTTGAAAACAAGTTGATGAAACAGTTATTTTGATGTGTGATTTATTAGTGCTTAAAGTGTGTGTTGTGGTTATCTATTGCGTTTACTGTACTTATGTAACTTAAGACAGCAACCTAATGCTCACAGCAGGCCATCTTAGCCAATCCGAGTAATGTCGTTCCGAGGCATCTAAAAAGAACAATTTGCCTTTGCTACACCTTCCCTATGCTATTACCTACATGTTATTTCCAATTAAGGTTGTTCGTAATTGTAATTACTAGGTTTCTAGCTGAATTCGCGGCCTTTAGATTTGTCTAATTTATCGAGTAAATGAAGTTTAACGATTTTTTTAGTGCTCATACGGATCACTTCACGATTTTCATTATTTATGATCAATTGCCAATTTTTGCACCATGTAGATAACTCATCAAATCCGTTCTACAGTTGACGCCGTTGAATGGCGTTTCCGAGTACACGTTCAAACGCTCATTTTGTTCCTCAAGACGACTTCTACATCCCCTAGAAGTTTGTTTGTGTATATTGTAAATAAGAATCTGACGTATGGAACATACATCCACTTACTGCCAGAAATATGTGCAAGACGAAATTTTGTAGGTGACATTTTATTGCTGGCAAGTGAGAAGTCATGCTGCAAAGCTCTAATGTGTGAATTTCGCTTCGCTTCCACACCCTAGGGAGGACTCAAACCTCTGGCAGAAGGGACTGTCCTGTCCATAGCATGATGACTTAAACCACACTGATATCTTGTTGAGTCCGTGCCATTTGGAGTTGCTGTGCTGCAGATCCGACTCGAGATAGGGAGGTCCCTCCATGATACGTGTAACCTTAAGGCCCCTAGACACGTTCCGATTTGTCGGGACCGAACGTCCGGTAACATGAAGTGTGTAGGCTGCTATGAATATGGTTGGATGGCTGGTCAGTTGATTGATTGGACGATAAATCGGAACGTGTGTATTGGGTTAAAGTGTGTGGTGTCGGCTGCAGTGCATTACGAAATGGTAACTCACGCCTCCGCCGTTGACGAGAAAGTGGGGCAATCGCTGCTTGAAGTTGGTTGGAATTGTGTAGGCTGCTATGAATATGGTTGGTTGGCTGGTCAGTTCGTTGGTTTGACGATAATCAGGGACGTGTGTAGTGGCGTTAAGTGTACGGTGTCTGCTGCTGTGTGTTACGGAATGGGAAGGTAACTCACGTCTCCGCCATTGACGAGGACATGGGGCAATCACTGCTTGAAGTTGGTTGGAAGTGAGTAGGCTGCGATGAATATGGTTGGTTGGCTAGTCAGTTGGTTGGTCGGACGATAAATCGGAACGTGTGTATTGGGATTAAGTGTGCAGTGTCGGCTACAGTGTATTACGGAATGGGAAAGTAACTCACGCCTCCGCCGTTGACAAGGACATGGGGCAATCGCTGCTTGCCGTTGGTTGGAAGTGTGTAGGCTGCTACGAATATTGTTGGTTGGATGGTCAGTTGGTTGGTTGGACGATAAATCAGAACGTGTGTATTGAGCTTAAGTGTGTGGTGTCGGCTGCAGTGCATTACGGAATGGGAAGGTAACTCACGCATCTGCTGTTGACCTGGACGTGGAGCAATCGCTGCTTGCAGTTGGTTGGAAGTGTGTAGGCTGCTATGAATATTGTTGGTTGGCTGGTCAGTTGGTCGGATGATAAATCGGTACGTGTGTAGTGGCGTTAAGTGTGTGGTGTCGGCTGAAGTGTGTTATGGAATGGGGAGGTAATTCACGCCTCCGCCGTTGACGAGGACGTGGGGCAATCGCTGCTTGCAGTTGGGTGGAAGTGTGTTGGCTGCTATGAATATGGTTGGTTGGCTGGTCATTTGGTTGGTCGGACAAAAAATCGGAACGTGTGTATGGGGCTTAAGTGTGTTGTGTGGGCTGTAGTGTGTTATGGATGGGAAAGTAACTCACGCCTCCTTCGTTGACGAGGATGTGGGGCAATCGCTGCTTGCAGTTGGTTGGAAGTGTGTTTGCTGCTATGAATAAGGTTGGTTGGCTGGTCAGTTGGTCGCTCGGACGATAAATCGGACATGTGTATTGGGTTTAAGTGTGTGGTGTCGGCTGCAGTGCATTACGGAATGGGAAAGTAACTCACGCCTCTGCCGTTGACGAGGTAGTGGGGCAATCGCTGGTTGTAGTTGGCTGGAAGTGTGTAGGCTGCTATGAATATGGTTGGTTGGCTGGTAAATTGGATGGCCGGACGATAAATTGGAACGTGAGTATTGGCCTTAAGTGTGTGGTATCGGCAGAAGTGCATTACGGAATGAGAAAGTGACTCACCCCTGCGCCGTTGACGAGGACGTGGGGCAATCACTGCTTGCAGTTGGTTGGAAGTGTGCAGGCTGCTATGAATTTGGTTGGTTGGCTGATCAGTCTCTTGGTCGGACGATAAATCGGAACGTGTGTATTGTGTTTAAGTGTGTGGTGTCGGTAGCACTGCATTACGGAATGGGAAGGTGACTCACCCCTCCGGCGTTGTCGAGGACGTGGGGCTATCGCTGCTAGCAGTTGATCGGAAAGTGTGTAGGCTGCTATGATTTGGTTGGTTGGCTAGTCAGTTGGTTGGTCGGACGATAAGTCCGAACGTGTGTAGTGGCGTAAAGTGTGTGGTGTCGGCTGCAGTTGGGCGCTGATAACCTCGCTGTTGAGCGCCCTAAAACGCCAATCATCATCGTCATCATCATCGGCTGCAGTGAATTACGGAATGGGAAAGTAACTCACGTTTCCGCCGTTGATGAGGACATGGGGCATCGCTGCTTGCTGTTGGTTGGAAGTGTGTAGGCTGCTATGAATATGGTTGGTTGGCTGGTCAGTTGGTTGGTCGGACGATAAATCGGAATGTGTGTGTGGTGTCACCTGCAGTGTGTTACGGAATGGGAAAGTAATTTACGCCTTCGTCGTTGGTTAGGACGTGGGACAAACGCTGCTTGCAGTTGGTCAGAAAGTGTGCAGGCTGCTAATAAATTGGTTGGTTGGCTGGTCAGTTGGTTGGTCGGAGAATAAATCGAACCTGTGTAGTGGCATGAAGTGTGTGGTGTCAGCTGTAGTGTGTTACGGAATGGGAAGCTAACTCACCCCTCCGCCGTTGACGAGGACATGGGACAGTCACTGCTTGCAGTCGGTTGGAAGTGTGTAGGCTCCTATGAAACTGGTTGGTTGGCTGATCAGTTGCTTGATGGACGGCAAATCGGAACGTGTGTAGTGGCGTTGTGTGGTGTCGCCAGCAGTGTGTTTTGCAATGGGAAGGTGACTCAACCCTGCATCGTTGATGAGGACATGGGTCAATCGCTGCTTGCAGTTGTTTGGAAGTGTGTAGGCTTCTATGTATATGGTTGGTTGGCTGGTCAGTTGGTTGGTCGGACGATAAATCCGAACGTGTGTAATGGCGTTAAGTGGTGTCGGCTGCAGTGTGTTACAGAATGGAAAGGTGACTCACCCCTCCGCCGTTGACGAGGACGTGCGGCGGCGGCGGCTGCACGGGCACCGGCACGGGCACGGGCACGACGGCGGGCGGCGGCGCCACCAGCGTGCCGCCGCCCTTGTGCTTGGCCGCCTTCTTCTTGGCGTGCCGGCCCGGGTGCTCGACGGTGGCGTACTGCTGCATGAGGTAGGCCTCGTGCGGGAAGTGCGCCGGCTGGAACGAGGCGACGGGGCTCATGGGGCGCGCGGACGGCATGTAGGCGGGCTCCTCCACCGGCACCACCATCGGGCCCTGGCGGCGGCGGCCCGGCGGCGGCACTGGCGCCAGCAGCGGCACCTGCATTGGCGCCAGCACCACCTTGCCGCCCGCCTTGGCCTTGGCCTGCTTGGGCCTGCCGGGCAGCGTCGCCAGCACCAGCGGTGGTCCGGGGGGCGGGCCGGCCGGCGCGTAGTGGTGCGCGTGCGGGTGCGCATGCGCGTGGGGGTGCGCGTGCGCGGGGTGGTAGCCGTTGGCGTGGCGCAGCAGCGAGCCGCCGCCGTTGGCCATCCGGTGCTGCTGCTGGTGGCCGTGGTGGTGCGCGCCGCTCAGCGAGCTGTGCGGCCGCAGCAGAGAGCCGCCGCCGCTCAGGCCGTTCAGCATCATCAGGTTGTCCACGCTGCCACCTGCGGCACAGACAAATATATCTTACTCTGTGCCTGCGGGCAGTCCACGAACAGCCAATTACCCACCTGTGTTACACAGGGAGCGGGGGCAGGGAGGACTTATCTGACATTGCACTAAGGAGGCGATCTAATTGATATAACAAACTGCCAAACGGTAATGAAGCCAAGATGTTATTTTTGCAGTGCTTTATTTTCTGACTACAGGTTCTGATGAACGAAGTCATCTACGGATCAACATTGTCTATAAGACTTTTGCAGAGATTCCAACTTTTGAATATGGCAAACAGTAATGCGACCGAATATGTACAAGCGAGATGCAAAGGGTTGGAAGAGGTCCAAGGGGAGTAAGTGAATAAGGAATGGTCGAAATTGTGAAAACAGTTGTTGTAAGGTAGCAGATGAAATAAAGGCAGCATATTACTTACAGCATTCTGATGTATACAGGAGGAATGTGTAGATTTGGGGGGAGCAAACTATTTTCTTCCTCAGAACCGAACAAAATAAAGTGAAATCATAACTCACCACAGTAACAGTGCAAGATATTTCGGTGAGTGTGCAGGTTATGAAAACTACTGATGAAGCGCCATGCCTCATTTTCATTGGCAGCTGCTATTTTGCACAATGGCGCGCCTTTGTGGATTCATACCATATGCCGTACTACGCAGTTTTTCAGTTTGTAGAAGTTAGTCAACAGTGGTGATTTGCCCAAGAACATGCAAGAGAATGTTTCTCGATGACATCACACATACTCTAAAGGAACCGAATTTTGCCGATGACAAACCTGGAAATCGGAATCTGAAACACTCCCATCGTAATCTCGTAATTTCATACAATTTTCGTAACAATTACGATTAAATCGTAATGGTTGGAACCTCTGCTTTTGTCATGTGCAAGACAATAACCAATATTTTGTAGAAAATGCTGATCTGAAGCTGATGACTCAGAAAATAAAGGATTCCAATAAAGCTATTTACGTTTGGGAGTCGTTGTTTATAACAGAAGCAGGGCAGGAGGAGGTGCAGAGAGACTAAGGTGAGACTGGGAGGAAAAGAAAGTGGCGGTGGTGGAGGAGGAGCAGAAGGTAGTTGGGAAGCCAAATCTGGGCAAAGAGGAGGTTCGAAGACTACTTAAGTAATAGAACCCAGTAGGTTGTCCTCGATGGACAGTGTTCATCAGATGCTAGGGTATCCTCAGGAGTGCCCCAGGAAACTGCCGTAGGACCGCTATTATCTATGTAAATGATCTGACGGACAGAGTGAGTTGCAATCTGCGGCTATTTGCTGATGACGCTAAACTCTGCTTCGAGTCAGTAAATCTTCTGCTCCCACCTACCCTCCTCTGTCAATTTATCATTTTCCAACCCCTTGAAAAACTTGTGAAATCCGACCTCGGGGTAGATCAGTTTGGATTTAGGAGAAATGTAGAAACATGGGAGGCAATACATTACGACTTACAAGGAAAGTACTTGGGCTCGAACATAACATATCTGTATGAATTTTTGGTCACAGTATCTATACGTACACATCAATGAGCTGGTGGGTGTCGCTTTTATGCAAAACTTTGCAATCATGTTCAAATGTTTGTAAATCTATCGGACCCAACTGCGTGGTCATCAGTCCGTAGCTTACAAACTACTTAAACCTAACTACTGGGTAAACTAACCTAAGGACAACACACACACACCCATGCCCCAGGGAGGACTCGAACCTCCACGACGAGCAACCGCGCACTCCGCAGCGATATGCTTTAGACCGCTCGGCTACTCCACCGCGGCTTTGAAATCATGCTCTAGATAGCACTGTAGATGTAATTGTAGACCCCATACGTAATGCAGATATCTGAACTATAACATATGTAATAATCGCCGTACATGTTCTCTGGCGTATTGTCATCAAAAGCCGTGATGTTCAGATGTTTGTATAGCTTATGGGACTTAACTACGGGGTCATCAGTCCCTAAACTTACAAACTACTTATCAACTACCTTATACTAAGGACGGCACAAATATCCATGCCCGAGGGGGGATTCGAACCCCCGACCGTAGTGGCCGTGCAGACCGTGACTGAAGCGCCTCAGTCCCCTCGGCCACCGCGGCCGGCACAGCAGCGAGGACTTCGTGGCCTTAAACTCTGCTTCTAGTCAGTAAATTTCTCCTCCCACCTACCCTCCTCTATCAGTATCTGTACCTGTCGCCTGTCATTTTCCCACCCCCTTGAAAAACTTGCGACCTCGCGGAAGATCAGTTTGGATTTAGGAGAAATGTAGGAACATGGGAGGCAATGCTCACATTACGATTTATCCTAGAAGATAGGCTAAAGAAAGGCAAACCTACGTTTTTAGCATTTGTAGATTTGGAGAAAGCTTTCGACAATGTCGACTGGAGTACACTCTTTGAAATTCTGAAGGGGCAAAATATAGGGAGCGGAGACGTATATTCAACTTACACAAAACCAGACAGCAGTTATTAAAGGGTAAGAAAGGCAAGCAGAGGCTAGGAAGGGAGTAGCCTTTCCCCAATGTTGTTCAATCTCTACAACCGAAACACGTCGCTTAATTAATTAGAAAAGTTCAACATAGCTGCTGGTACTTTCTTTGAATCTACACAGTTACAAACGTAGCCGCCCGCCTCTGAACTGCCTCTATGTCCTCCCTTAAACCGTTCTGGTGGGGATCCCAAACACGTGAGAATACTCAAGATGCAGTCGTACAAGCGTTTTATACGCGGTCTCCTTTACAGACGAATCACACCTTCCCAAAATTCTCCTAATAAACCGAAATCGCCTTCCCCCACGACTTGTCCTAATAAGCTCGTTCCATTTCATATCGCTGTGTAGCGTTACACCTAGGTATACAAGTTACGCGACTCTTGTCAACCAGCACACTACTAAGGCTGAATTCGAACATTACGGTATTGTTTCTTCTACTCATCTACATAATCTTACATTTCTCTACATTTAACGCTAGTTGCCATTCCTCACGCCATCTAAAAATTTTGCCCAAGTCATTCTACTACAGTCATTCAATGATGACACCCTCTTGTACACCTTAGCGTCATCAGCAAATAGTCGCAGATAGCAACTCACTCTGTCCGTCAGATCATTTACATAGATAATAGCGGCCCTACGGCAGTTCCCTGGGGCACCCCTGACGATACCCTAGCCTCTGATGAACACTCTCCATCGAGGACAACCTACTGGGTTCTATTACTTAAGTAGTCTTCGAGCCTCCTCTTTGCCCAATATCGCCTCCCCAACTACCTTCTGCTCCTCCTCCACCACCACCACTTTCTTTTCCTTCCAGTCTCACCTTAGTCTGCACTTCCTCCTGCCCTGCTTCTGTTATAAACAACTACTCCCAAACGTTAATGTAACCAAGGTAGCTGTTTTTTGGAGTCCTTTATTTTCTGACTAACGTCATCAGCTTCAGATCAGCATTTTCTACAAAATATTGGTCATTCGCTTGCACATGACAAAATTCTTATAGACAATGCTGATCCGTAGATGATGACTTCGTTCATCGAAACCTGTAGTCAGAAAATAAAGGACTGGAGAAAACTACTTCGCTACCTTTCCGGTTGGGAGTTTGTTATCTCAATTAAATCGCCTCCTTCCTGCAATGTCAGATAATGGTATATGTAATTCTCCATAATTATTTCCTACGTAACTTCACCCCCCTCTCTCGGTTCACCTGCTCCTACCCTCCCTCTCTTCACCTGCTTCTCTCACTTGTCCTTCTTCCCACCCTTCCTCCCATCTTTTGTTCATCGCTTTCATTTCTATATGCATCGCCTGATTCCTCTTTTCTCTCCTTCTCTCATTTCCTCCTCAGCCCTTCACAGTCCACATCTAGAAAAATTACGTTTCTGCCAATACACATGGTGATAACTGAAACGGTGTCGACGTCATTGCATGGTACCCATTGTCGTCCACCGTACAGTGACTTCCGAAAAAAAATGCTTTTCAAGTAAAACATGCATATGTTATGTAATACAGGCTGATACTTAGAATGAAGAAAATGGCAACCAACCACATTTGAGTACGCTATTTACTTGCAAAATAGCGCCGTTGCCGATTTCAAAACTTCCAGTTAATCGTCAGATGGCTTTTCACGCCCACATACATTTTTTTGTCATCTACATTTCGATTATGCTCATAATTTTTACCTTGTGGCGAAAACCGGCCGGTTTGAAATGCATATATGCAGCGGCGGCGACAATGTATTCTTATATTTCCTGATGTGTCCCCATTTATGAAAGTCGCCTATCTCTGTGCTATCGTGGCTGTTGCAATCTTATTTCAGGTTTTTCACGGGTACCCTACACCCAGTGCTACCTTTAAATGCTGACATTGCCAGGCTTTGGCGCGAAATCCTTTCACAGCTGACCGATGTAAAACATTAAGATTCAGATGAAGCCCCAAAAAGGCGAAACGCGTTAAAGAAAATAAATCATTGCAACCAACACTGTGTTTTATTAAAAGATATATTTTATTGGTTGCTGTACCAGACGACCTGATGGAATGGAAGATTTTTACGAAAAGCCCATATCTTTTATTCAAAATAGGTTATCCATTTAAATCGGTTCAGAATATCAAATTGTGAGTGCAGGTTCCTCCCTGGATGGTTTGTACAGTTTATCGGCGAGGATTGTGAAAGTTCGACGTGAACACCAAAATCAAATAACATGTTTGTTGCACGAAAATGCACTGGTCATTAGAAACAAAAGACAGCAAGCAATTTCTTGGCTCAGTGATGTATCGTGGACGCGGTACTTCAACACCATCATTATTTACCTGAGTTGTCTACGTGCGACTTCATTTCTAAAACTGAAAATGCCAAAATAAGGTATAGTGTTTCAACCCCCCCCCACCCCACCCCACCACAGGGGGCTCATAGTTCTTTCGAGAGTACGTGCGTGGCGAGCACGGGGCCCCGAGCTAATGTCGTCTTTCCTACTTCTTTCCTCCATTCCTTTCCCTTCCCCCTCCTTTTCTATCCTCACTCCCCCTCCCCACAGGGGGACCGATAACTTAAGGAGTTTGGTCCCCCTATCCAAAACAGCCAGCAAACCAACCAAGCGTTTCAACCCGATTTAAGATATTTAGAATTCAACGAATATGATGCTTCGGAGAATTTCAAAGGCTGAGAACCAGTATTGTGTCGGATAATTTTTCAAGCGCTTACAGCAGTTTATTGACATACAATAATCATGTTACGAATAAAAATAATCTAAAATAAAGTCTACAGGCCTCAAACGATTCACAAACTGTAAGTGATTCAATATGTTACGTAATTACAACATGTACGTTTTATTAACATTTGACTTGAAAATGGACAATATATTTCGCATACCTCAATCTCTTACTGATACATCATTTTAGCGCGGGAGTAGCCGAGCGGTCTGTAGCACCACTTGCGGATCGCACGGCCTCCCGCGTCGGAGGTTCGAATCCTCCATCAGGCTTGGATGTTTGTGTTGTCTTTAGTATTAGTTAGTCCATAAGTATTTTGTAAGTTTAGGGACTGATGACACCACATTTAAGTCCCAAAAGCTTTACAAGCTTAGAATGATAGAAGCTTTTGAAATGTGGTGCTACAGACGAATGATGAAAATTATATGGGTAGATCACGTAAGTAATGAGGAGGTGCTTAACCGAATACTGACTAAGAGAAGAGATATATTGGTTGGACACATTCAGAGACATCAAGGAATTGTCAACTTAGCATTGGAAGGAAGCGTGTGGGGTAAAAATCGTAGAGGGAAACCGAGGGACGAATACAGTAAGCAGATTCAGAAGGGGCGGCCGCGGTGGCCAAGGGGACTGAGGCGCTTCAGTCACGGTCTGCACGGCCACTACGGTCGGGGGTTCGAATCCCCCCTCGGGCATGGATATTTGTGCCGTTCTTAGTTGTGGGTAGTTCATAAGTAGTTTGTAAGTTTAGGGACTGATGACCCCGTAGTTAAGTCCCTTAGGCTTAACAAACATTTGAACATTTGATTCAAAAGGATGTAGGCTGCCGAACGTATTCTCAGATGAAGAGACTTGCACAGGACAGGGTAGCGTGGAGAGCTGCATCAAACCAGTCTACGGACTGAAGACCATAACAACAACAAGCTTTACAAACATTTTATTTCATCATTTTATTCTTAATTCTAATCATATTTAGATAAGATATATGCATGGTGCAAAAACTGACAATTGACCCTTCATAATATGACGACTAAAAGAAATCTGTAAAACTTTAGTTACACGATAAATCAGTCAAACCTACAGCCCGTCAATTCCCCTACATACTTAGGAGTAACAATTACGAACAACCTAAATTAGAAAGAACACAGAGAAAATATCGTAGGGAAGGCGAACCAAAGACTACGTTTCATTGGGAAAACACTTAAAAGATGGAACAGTTCTACTAAAGAAACTACCTACACTATACTGCGTCCTATTTTGGAGTATTGCTGCTTTGTGGGGTCTACAACAGAAAATTCAGAGAAGGGCAGCTCGTTTTATACTGTCGCGATATAGGGGAGAGAGTGTCACGGAAAAGATGCACGTGTCGGGGTGGAAATCATGAAAAGAAAGGCGTTATTTGTTGCGGCGTGATCTATTTGCGAAATTTATTTCACCAACTTTCTCTTCAACATGCGAAGATATATTGTTAGCACTCACCTACATAGGGAGACATGAACGTCATAATAAAATAAATCAGATCGATAACAGAAAGATTTGGTGTTCCTTTTTCCCGCGAGCTATTGGGAAATGGAAATATGCAGAAATATCATAAAAGTGATTCGATGAACCCTCGGCCATGCACTTCATTGTTACTTGCAGAGTATCCATGTAGATGTAGAACACCTTGTATTTTCACAAGCAATTTTGTAATCTGGACATCTGCAGCTGCTGAATGTCACTGTAAATAAAAGAATTTCGCTGTCAGCTGGCACATTTGGTATTTAACCTCACACAACCGGTTGCGCGGCTTACAGCAGAATCCTCAGGTGCTCTGTCTTTGTCATTAGATGGATTTGGATGAATCCAACGTTCCTAGTAAAATCTGTCATTAACAACATTATTTTAAGAAGAATTTTGAATTCATCAAAACCGGCATAGCTGAAACACCAGGTTGTGTCAATTTAATAAACCAAATTTACCAGGTGATAGAGTAATTGTTTTATTCACTTTATGCGGAGCGGACTCCGTGTTGACAAGTTTCGGGCGTGGCTCAGTTCAGCATCGAATTATGCAACTAAGAAACCGGCTGCGAGATGTTTTCTGCACAGCGGTGTCACCTGTCTGCGTCCCACGCCATACTCTGCAGCCGCTGCAGAGTTAAAAAATGAGACAGAGATGAAAAATGCTGCTGTCGCAGTACAAAAAAGATATATATGTTCCACTTTAAAAGACTCTGCGGAGGTAGTGGGGAACAAGCTGTTCCAGTCCTCATTCCGCCTCTCTCAGCAAACCCTTTTGCATTCTGACATATTCATCATCATCTAGTCATCTGGCTTGACTGCATAGTCCTCCATGCTTCTCTGTCTTGTGCTTTCCTCTTCATTCTTTGGTTCCCTCCTTACGGCCCCGTGACTTGATCCAGCATCTAGTGTTTTCTCTTTCCTTAAACGAAATCGTCAATTGCCTCAACCAGAAGGCAATCTCTTCTTAGATTAAGACATATTCAGTTAATCTTTCTATTCTTCACATTCATTAACAGAACTCTGTTCTTCTCCAACTCTGGCCAGTATATCTTCGTTTCCGAACATATTCGCCCTCTTATAACACAAAACCGGCTAAATCCTTGTCTCCAGTCTCTCCAGATAAGGAAGTTTACGTACACAGCATCCCCCTTTAGAGACCACTGTCTACATGTTTACCTCCCACTGTCTCCTTTTGTATTTAACATTCTTCAAAGAGTCCATTCCTGACGATTTATTCAGGCGTTTCTGTACTTTTGTGCTACCCTTCACAATCCGACATCTGCAGGAAAAAAATATTAGTGTACCTGGAAAGTCGACGTCTATTTTGATCCGATGACGGAAGATGCTACCTGGGGGATAGTAAACGTACTGGTAATGGTTTCACCCACCGTCAACAGATAGCGGAGACACATAGATGTCAGAGCAGCATCTGTTTCTCCTTTAATACGGAACGTTTTCTGCTGTTACAGCGCAAAATTGTGACTGAGACACCACCTGTTAAAGTCTGAGATTGCTCAAGCATCGCCAGCGAAGCTAGACGGAAGCAGGTCATGGTCGTAAAAGCGACGCCAGTCTCTCGTGACGACAGCAGACGCTGCGTCGGCGAGTTGAAAGCCCACAGTCAGCAGAATGTTGACTGCGACGGACAACCATCTTGTAAACACTTCATAATTACACGTAACTCTGTGTGCAAGAGCGAATAAGACCGAGGATACATCAGTTGTCATTACGAACCGTCACATACGTCACAGCTTCAGCCGATATACTTCCGTTTTTAGAAGTGTAGTCAGTTGGTCTTTCGAATCGAAGATGCTCAGTAGAGTTGTCGTCGATCCATTGATCAAATCGCTGTATTCAGTACCCACTAGTCGCAGCTAAGAGATGGATTCCGCAGACAACTACTACGCTTCGAACTGACCATCATCCAGGGAGAGAGTCAACCGCTGTCTACCGTCTTCACGAGGCTGAATATGGTAGCTGCCTGAGGCTAGTTCTACATCTACATGGGATACTCTGCAAATCACATTTAAGTGCCTGGCAGAGGGTTCTTCGAACCACCGTTATACTATTTATCTCCCATTCCATTCTCGAATGGGGGGGGGGGGGGGAAGAACACCTGAATCTCTCTGTTCGAGCTCTGATTTCTCGTATTTTATTCTAATGATCATTTCTACCTATGTAAGTGGGAGTCAACAATATGTTTCGCATTCGGAGGAGAATGCTGGCGATTGGAGTTTCGCAAGTAGCCCAGGCCGCAGCGATAAGGGCCGTTGTTGTAATGATTCCCATCCCAGATCCTGTATCATTTCCGTATCCCCTGTATCGTGACAATACGAAACGAGCTGCCCTTCTTTGGACTCTTTCGATGTCCTCCCTCAAACCCACCTGATAAGGATCCCACACTGGGCTGTAATACTCCAAAAATGGGTGGACAAGCGTAGTGTATGCAGTTTCTTTTGTAGTTCTGTTGCATGTTTTAAGGGCTCTGCCAATAAAACGCAGTCTCTGGTTCGCCTTTCCCACGATATTATCTACGTGTTCTTTCCAATTTAAGTCTTCATTGGTTGATCTCCTAAAGGACAATGATCCTGTCGGCAAGCTAGCAATCCGGTGTTAACTCCGGCAGAGATATCAGGAGGTCATCTGTCACCACGGCATCAGACTCCAATGGTTCCAAGCACAAGCAGCTGCACAGACCAGAAGAGGGACGGAGGACTTCTCCTGGCACTGTTCGCTTCAAACCCCAGACGTCACGGTGCGGGCACCTTCGTCCGAACGGTACAACAGCCGGCCCCTAGAAGACGCGGTGAGACGGCCAGCTAACGCGGACGAAGGAGACGTCACCTGCTGATCTAGCTCCTGCCGAACTAGCGCCTTCACCACGGAATATTGTATTCAGTTTAATAAACTTGTCAACTCTAATACTGTTTTACTAGCGTCATCTGGCGCTCCACCAGGTTTCACGCATCATCCTGACAAAACTGGGAACCTACCACTCGCCCTTAGCACTGCCATAGGGATGTGTGTGATATCAATGTTAGAAGAAAACAGCGAAGACGTGCTTCCTGTAGCCAATTGAGCGGCTTTGAAAGGGGTCAAGTTGTGGTCTTCCTAATGAGGGATTGTAATTTCGGAAAATTGCACAAACATAATGCCTCGTGGCGCCGTGTCAAGCGTAATTTCACTTGTCAAGGCGCCACTAGGCATTATGTTTAAGAACGGCACGCCATCTGGCGACTAAAATCTGTAAACATGTATTATATCTTTACTGTGCACTCAGTCTGCTCCCTGATATTACGAAAAGAACACGTAACGATTTGTACTGACGTACTTGAAATTAATGTATAATGGATACGTGTGCTGAATTTTATCTTTCTAACAAAATTTGTAGATTTTTTTGCCGAAACGCGTCACATAAAGTCATATTGTAGGGTCGGGGTATACAGGGTGCAGTCAAGACTGGAGGGCGTCATCTCTCTAGGGAAACTGGCCTCTGTAATCCAGACCGAAATCACTGCCATCAGGGGGTTTGTGGAGGAGAATTTGCGTAGGTGCTACAAAGACCGTAGCATCTATATCTATTCAGACAGCCAGGCAGCCCTGAGATCACTGGCAGCTCCTGCAACAAGGTCTAAAATTGTTGCAGAATGTCAGAGGGTTCTGGTCACTCGGGGATCAGTGGCAACGAACATGCCGACAGATTAGCCAGGATAGAGGCAGAGTCTCCATTTATTGGACCAGAACCTGTCCTGACAATCACCAAGGGAATGATCAAATTGGAGCTACGTAACTGGCGCAGAAGACAGCACGTAGAATATTGGACCAAAGTCTATCAACAAAAACATGACAAGGTAATGATGCCAAAGCAATGTTTTAAAAGAAGCTCTGCAATCCTGGGCCTGAACAGGAGAGAGATTAGACTCATGGTTGGATTGCTGACAGGCCATGGGAATCTCAAAAAACACCTACATATATAACAGAAGAGGCCCCTAAATGTAGGATCTGTGATGACGGTGATGAAACTGCATCACATCTAATCTTCGAATGAATTGCATTGGAGGGTAAAAGGCACAAAACATTTGGGACAAGCAGACCCGAAGAAATTGTGTCTAATAAAGAACTGGTAAAGGGACTCCTTGCACTGTTCAAAGGCATTGGTTGGCTTTACTAGATATAGCACAATAAACTTAGTTTCGTTGCTGGCAGCGGCGGGTTGGACCAAGACTGTTTTGGCTTCCCTGAGAAAATCTAATCAAATCAAATCAAGTCATATTGTAACCACTTTATGAGTTTTATCGATACAACTATCTATGTGCAGCTTATTGCAGACTTTATTTATTATTTAACCCTAAATATTTTAATATGACACAGTTTTGTAGAGTTTTATATCTGTTATGTCGAGACCGCCCACTGTGCGTTGGGCGGAGCGGCGGCAGACAGCGGCGACTCACCGAGCAGCTTCTTACGGCGGCTGCGCTCCTTGGCGGCGGCGGCGGCCTTCTTGCCGGCCTTCTCCTCCTTGGGCGTGGGCGGCGGGGGCGGCGCGCTGACTGGCGCCACCACCTGGCGCGGCCGCTGCGACCGCGAGCTGCGCACCGTCGACGACCCGCCCGCGTACACCTCCTCGCGCTCCAGCGTGCCGCTGCCCACCCACACCTGCAACACGACACAGTAGGGTCACAGTGGCGTCGCTGCTTCTGAGGTATCGTGGAATCAGTCCCCGCCCTGTAATAACCCGACTGGTTACTATCTAGGCGACGGGCTCCGACCAGCACTACCAAAATAGGACGTCTCGACGCTCTCGTGTTACGTCACGTACATTAGATGGCGATCGCATAGCTCACTGGCTGGCTGCTGGAGCTCAGCTCACTACGTGCTAGCAGCTAGCTTGTCAACAACCCGTGACGTAACATGAGAGCGCCGCAGCCTTTACATTCGTCTAGAGACAATGCCACACAACAGTCCATGTCACGCCACAGCGAGTAAGCGAGATGATTATTACTTTTCTTTCTGCAGTCACTCTTTTCCGCTCGGGTCTTACAGACCTACAACTCCTTTCCTCTCTGCTGAATTGGGATACGACATAACTTCCCGTCCCATTTCTTTGATCATTTTTCCAGATATATCGTCTAACCAGCGGATTTACAGTTCTAAAAATAGATGAGGCTCTCAGAATTTTTTAAATCAGTATACGACCAGAATATGGCTCTTTTGAGGAAAGAGTTACAGACTTAAGATTACCTGACATCGTCTGGTCTGGAGGCGATCAATTCGTTTTATATTTTCCAGATGACAAGCCACGATCGCAAACTAACAATTTATTGTGTGACGACCTGTTTCGGTGCACTGTGTCACCATCATCTGGTCATATATATGTTACAATCTGGTCATCTTGTTAAATAATTGGGTATAAAATAACAAGTGCAACATTGCACTTAGTCACTATATAAAAAAATACATAAGTTAAAAACATGACAGCTTACAAAATACTCAAATTATTTGATACCCAATTTTTTAATAAGATGACCAGGTTATAAGATATATGTGACCAGACGATGGTGACACAGGGCACTGACACCGATCTTGGCTTGTCATTTGGAAACTATAGTTACAGACTTTCGGGCTTCCAGGACTGCAGGGGTGCAGTTAGAGGGGGACGCACCTTGTGGTTCTCGTCGCCGTTGTAGATGCTGACGTCGTCGGTGGCGGCGGACAGGGCGCTGGCGGCGGACGCGTTGGAGGTGAGCGTGCCGCCGGCGCCGCCGTGGTGGTTGAGCGACAGCGTGCTGCGCCGCCACGAGTCGCCGCCCCCGCCGCCCCCGGGGGCGGAGTCGCCGCCCTGCGTGGAGCGCAGCGTGCCGTAGGCGCTGCCGCCGCCCGAGCCGTCGATGTGCCGCGCGTACGACGAGTCGGCGTAGGCGTGGAAGCAGCAGCGCACCAGCGCGTTCGCCGCCATCTCCCGCTTGCAGATGAAAGCGTGGCACTCCAGCACCTGCCGACCAGGAGGAGAGACGTACCGATAAGCACCGCTACTCTAGCGACGCTGTAGGGACAAACACACCTTCCTTTCGTTCCATGCTGCGACTGTGTGTTAAGAAGAGACCCTTTCCTGATGATGCTTTACTGAAGGCACAGAGTAACATATACAGAGAAGCAGCCCCCTCTAATCCACTGTCCTACGCTCCCCTCGTAGTTCCGTAAGATGCTAGCAGGTGTCAGGCTTAGGGTGCCCCTCGCACGTCAGAGGGTAGCGTGGAGGTGAGAGCTCGTGCCGCCTGCCAAGAGGCCACGGCTGTGTCCGGCTTGCTGGCCTTTGAGAGGAGATGGTGGTGGGACAGCCGCTACCTGCCGCCTGCTCTGGCCAGTTTAAAGAGCTGCTTCTGACCGCAACGCCATCATGGGACATCTTACGGAACTGCTGGAAAACCTCCCTCCCCGCACCCCTGAGCCACAGAGTAACATATACAGAGGAGCAGCCCCCTCTAGCTAGCAGGTGTCAGGCGGATCGCTGGCTTAGGGTGCTTCTCGCACGTCAGAGGCTAGCCTGGAAGGGAGGCTGAGGGGAGAGCTCGTTCCGCCTGCCACGAGGCCACGGCTGTGCCCATCTTGCTGGCGTTTGAGGGGAGGTGGTGGTGGGGGCAGCCGCTATCTGCCACCTGCTCTGGCCCGTTTTAAAGGGCTGCTTCTGACCTCAGCGCCATCATGGGACATCTTACGGAACTGCTGGAAACCCTCTCTCCCCGCATCGCTGAGCGTAGGACCGGGCCCTTATGGAGGTGAAGGCACAGACAAATATATACAGACGGGAAACCTCAGTAAGGGCCCGGTCCTACACTCAGGGGTGCGGGGAGGGAGGGTTTCCAGCAGTTCCGTAAGATGTCCAATGATGGCGCTGAGGTCAGAAGCAGCCCTTTAAAACGGGCCAGAGCAGGCGGCAGGCAGCGGCTGCCCCCACCACCACCTCCCCTCAAACGCCAGCAAGCCGGACACAGCCGTGGCCTCGTGGCAGGCGGCACGAGCTCTCCCTTCAGCCTCCCCTCCACGCTACCCTCTGACGTGCGAGAAGCACCCTAAGCCAGCGATCCGCCTGACACCTGCTAGCATCTTATGGAACTACGAGGGGAGCATAGGACAGTGGTTTAGAGGGGGCCGCTCCTCTGTTATGTTACTCTGTGCTGAAGGGCAAAGGGCAAGAGCAGTTTAGGGGGGGGAGGCACAGGGACTCTTGCCTCCCCCCAGACAGCTTGACAAAAAATGAGAGAGAGAGAGAGAGAGAGAGAGAGAGAGAGAGAGAGAAAGATAGAAGATGGGATGAAGGGGGAGAAAGGAAGGAGCGAAAGAAGGGAGAGAGGAAATCTCAGCCAAAGAATAATTAACCCCACACTGTGTTGCCGTTTGGCAACGCAAATTTTTGTTACTTTTTCAGGCATACTTCTTGTTGACAGATGGCAACACCATGCATATCGTATACATTGGAGTCTGTTTTAAGCATTTAGTTAATCGTTTCGTCCATAGAAGGCAGCGCAGTCATGAAGACAAATGCAACACAGGGCGCTCCAGCGGATTTTACTCACTGTTGAGCTTTAATGTAATTACAAACTGGTAAGACTTCTGTCAAGTGAATTTTTTTTATCGTGTTACAGACAGCTAATCCGAGCAGAAAACATGTTAGATACCAATATTTTCCTGCAGAGTGACTTATGTCTAAACGCATAATGTTGACAATGGCAAGAGGTTAATAATGACTTTCACATTGTTAAAAGAGTTACTTTTTTTTTAATTTTTTCCCCTGTATAGGTGAACATTTGCTATATATATATAGTGCCAAAATAAAAATTCGTGAAGTGTAGGGTTAACTTTTACTTATAGACAGCCAGCAGGTAACTGTGAGTTTAGAAAAGCAAAATCCCTGTAATTAACATTACGTAAATTGCCTGTTTGTGTTATGCTTCCTTTTAATTGCTTCTTGGTCCTTTTTTGTCAATAATTTACGATAAAACTAAATAAAAGTAATTTGTTTTGTGATTGCTTGAAAGGTAATTGAGATTTTGTGTACGTTTTATTCATACGTAAATAGAGTTCCGTTCAGGTTGACGGATTCAGGTGTTTTCAGTAATCAGCAGTGGCGTATGTTGTGGGCTACCAAAGCTATCACCGAAGCCCATATCTAAAGCAAACCAGAAATTAACAAAAATGGCAATAGAAGCCAGTTTCCATCATGAAGAATTAGCGGGTAGTGTGGAATATGTCTCGTTCGCTTCATTCCAACAGCGGGAGAACAGAGCTTCGGACAATCACTGCCGCAGCCTTCGCAATGATGTGTGGCATATATATGAGTGAGAGTGTGTGTATTTTAAAATTAGCCTCTCAATGCTTTTAAGGACATGTTCACCCTTCTCAGTTTTGTGTTTCCCCCACCCCCTCCAATAATAATAATAATCTATCCGCCACTGCAGCAGAGTGTCGTCATTGAATGATTGTAGTAGGATGCAGGATGACTTGGACAAAATTTCTAGGTGGCGTGAGGAATGGCAGCTAGATCTAAACGTAGAAAAATGTAAGGTCATGCAGATGAGGACGAGAAACAATCTCGTAATGTTTGAATACAGCATTAGTGGTGTGCAGCTTGACAGAGTACGGCAACGTTGTACAGCGATATGAAATGGAACAAGCATGTACGAGGTATGTCCACAAAGTAAGTTTCGTTTGGTTATATAAAACAAACGTGTACAGATACAGAAAAATATTTATTGTACAAAAATATACAACTATTAAACTACTTTTCTACATAGCTTCCGAAATTTTGTAGTCATTTGTCATAGCGTGACAGAAGTCTTTGTACGCCTCATAGAATGTTGCCGTCTAAGTATTCAACCATGTGGTAATATGTTCTTTCAGCTCGTCATCATGGCTGAAGTGTTGACCACCTTGGACAGATTTTAGGTGTAAGAAGAAAGTAGCAAGGAGCGAGACTGTACGGAGGGTGATCAAACACGTAACAGTGAAATTCCCGTAAGAGTTGTTTGGTCACATTCGCCTTGTGAGGTCGGGTGGCAACGTGAAGGGAAGAAGAAGACTCCTTTCGTCTCTTCTTACACCTAAAATCTGTCCTTGGTGGTCAACACTTCAACGATGATAAGCTGAAAGACCATGTTTGCCACATGGTTCAATACACAGGCGGCAACCTTCTATGAAGAAGGCACACAAACAATTGTGCCAGTCTATGATAAGTGCCTACAAAATTTCGGAAGTTATGTAGAAAAGTAGTTGAACAGTTGCAGATTTTTATACAATAGATATTTTTTCTGTATCTGTTCACGTTTGGTTTATATAACCAAACGGAACTTACTTTGTGCACATACCTCGTAAGAGCAATCATGAGGAAGGCGAATGGTCGACTTCAGTTTATTGGGAGAATTTTGCGAAGGTGTGATTCGTCTGTAGAGGAGACTGCATCTAAAACGCTTGTACGACTCCATCTTTGAAGTATTTGGGATCCGCACCAGATTGGTGTAAATGAGGACATAGAGGCAGTACTGAGGCAGGAGCTAGGTTTGTACATCGTAGATTCCATCAGTGCACGAGTGTTTCTTAAATACTTCGGGAACTCAAATGGAGCCCTGGAGGAAAGGTCACGTTCTTTTTTGAGAGACACTGTTGAAGAAATTAGAGGCCAGAATTTGAGGAGGACTGCAGAACGATTCTACTGCCACCAACCAACATTTCGCATGAAGACTACAAGGATAAGATCAGAGAGACTAAGGCGCATACAGTTGCATACAAGCATTCGCTTTTCCCTCTTTCTGTATGGGAGTGGACCAGGAAAACAAGTAAGTAGTAGTGGCAGTGAGTACCCTCCGCCAAGCACCTTTGGGTGGTTTGTGGAGTAGGTATATTAATGTAGAATAAGTTGCAAGATCGTGAAACTAAAATATCGGGATAATATTTCAAAACGTCGGTGTTTTGCAGTTGTCAGGCGAAGCAAGTATTATGGCTAGACTAGGGGCGGCGCGTTTTGAGGAGTCACAGGGGTCCGGTCCCACCAGAAAATTTGTGACATACGTTTGCAGTATTATACCAAACAGTTTGAGTGTGACACGATCTCCTAAACATCCTAACTCAATGTACAATGAAGCAAACAAATGGTTTCGCTTGCCCCTCGCCGCAGCATAGCTGAGGGCCTGCCAGCATGTGACCCCTGTCTTCGTTACGCAGCCATACTGACAGCCGAGGGCCAGTGGCGACTGGCCCTTACTCCTCCCGCACCCCGTGCTTCTAACACTGCAATCCGAGGCCTACGAGAGGCTACGAGAGAGACAGGCCGCGATGCGCACTGCATATCACGTGGTCAAGTGAGGCCTGAGCCGGCGCGATCGCTAGCGGATTGGCCGGCCGCTGGGGCACAGCCCACTGTCTAATACCGGCTGGCCAATCCGCTAGCTATCGCGCCGGCTCAGGCCTCACTTGACCAGGTGATATGACGTGCGCGCCGGGGCCTGTCTCTCTCGTAGGCCTCGGACTGCAGCGAAAGACAGGCCCCGGCGCGCACGTCATGCAACGTAAGCATAGCAGTCCTGAGCCAGCCAGCCAGCTAGTTAGTTGGCCGGCCGCTGTGAGGCGGTGGCCCATGCCCCAGCGGCTGGCCAACCAGGTAACCGGCCGGCCGGCTCAGGACTGCTATGCTTATGTCGCGTGACGTGCGCGCCGGGGCCTGTCTTTCTTGTAGGCCTCGCTGCAGTCGCAGTGACGTCACAGAGCTGTTTTCCTTTCCCCTCCTCGCCCCTTGCAGTAGAGAAGCTTGAGGCCCAGCGAAATGGCACCGGTGAAGCGGGCTATACCCGTCGAGCTCACACTCCCCACCCTCCACACTCCTGTCTACAGGTTCGCAGAGTTTGGAGTCGGCGACCTTGAGCCTTTAGCACCTACATCAGAATGTATTCTGGAGCTGCGTCGTAGCAACTTGAGTGTTTGTAAACTAAGTATAAATGAATAGAGTAGACTCTTTGCTTAAAACGCCCTTTCATTCAATAAATACGGAAGAGACGCTAGAAATCAAGCGATTAGGCGAACACCAACCAAAAGATTTCTTGATGGCTCAACTGTTCAAATGTTTGTAGAGCTTATGGGACTTAACTATGGGGTCATCAGTCCCTAAACTTACAAACTACTTAGGAACTAGCTAATACTAAAGACGGCACAAATATCCATGCCCGAGGGGGATTCGAACCCCCGACCGTAGTGGCCGTGTAGACTGTGACTGACACGCTGCAGAAGGCTCGGCCACCGCGGACGGCGGGGTCTCAACTCGACGGAAAGAAGAAGAGAACTTCCTGCTGTACATGGTTCTGCAAAAAGTCTTGGCTTACTGTGAGTGAAGAGAAAAATATTATTTTGTTTCTACTGTGTGTTGTTTGCTGGTGCAGGATTGTGCACAACAGTCGGCTGCAAGGATCTAAAGCATTTAAGTGAATGAATTAAGAACACGAGGAAAGTGGACTTCAAAATGTTCAACTGTTTGTAGAGCTTATGCGACTTAACCATGGGGTCATCAGTCCCTAAACTTACAAACTACTTATGAACTAGCTAACACTAAGGACGGCACAAATATCCATGCCCGAGTGGGGATTCGAACCCCCTACCGTAGTGGCCGTGCAGACCGTGACTGGCGCGCCGCAGTCCCCTCGGCCACCGCGGCCGGCGAAAGTGGACTTCATTTGCAAAATACATGTAAATATAAAAGGTTTGGCACAATTAACATCGCTGCCCAGATTGATTCGGTGTATAAAATGTCAATTCATAAACATAATGAATTAGTTACGAAGAACAGACGCATATTAGAAAGAATAGTAGAGTGCTTAATGTTTTGTGGAACTCATGAGTTAACACTAAGAGCTCACAATGAAAAGCAAGACTCAGCAAACCATGGCAATTTCTTAGACTTGTTATCTCGTTTGGGAAATCTTGACTGTGTATTGAATGATCACTTAAGCAGCTCTAGTAATTACGCGTGTAAATATACGTCACTATAATACAAAATGACCTTCTGACTGAATGTATCACGTTTATATCAAAGAACTGATTAAAGAGATTAACGATGTCACTTTCATTTCCGTGCAGGCTGACGGAACAGATATTACGCGCAGAAGTCAGTTTGTCATTATACTGCGTTATATTAATGGGAAGAAACCTGTTGGAAGATTTCTTTTCTTTGAAAACGTTAATGATAGGACAGCATATGAACTTAGTGAGGTTTTAAAAAGAAGTCTGGAGCCTTTCAATGTTAAAGAAAAACTCGTTGCTCAGGCATACGATGGCGCTCCAGTAATGAGCGGCAGCCACAGTAGTGTGCAGGCACTGATGCAGAGCACTTTCCCACATGCCAAGTACGTTCACTGCTATGCGCACCAAATGAATTTGATTCTTCAGAATGCTTGGAGAAAACGCATTAACTTGATAAGTTGTCCATCGCAAATATTGCCGGATTTACAACGTATTTTTCTTCATCTCCCAAGCGAAGTTATTTGTTACAGTCTGCAACAAGAGAATTCCTTCAGTCTAGTCAACTAGATGGGACTTCCAATCCCGCATTGTATATACTGCCCAAGAAAACATATTGCACTTATTGGAATCTTTTGAAAAGATCGATGAAGATGATTCCTGGGATTATGTTACAATAAGAGAAGCATTTTCCTTAAGAAATTTACTTCACAATCCACACTTTTCGTTCCTCCTAATTTTTTTCTGTGATATCATGAAATACGTTGATATTTTATATAACACAGGTCAGATGCTTAGTGCAAATGCCGTTACCATAACCAATGCATTACATCATTTTAACTGTTTGTATCTCAAATACGAGAGAACATTCAACCGTTTCGAGTGTCTGATGGCAAGTGTATTGTTTCTACAAGAAAACGTTCCAAATGTAGCAGTGAACTTAATCTGTCAGCAGATGCCAAAGAAGTGTGTGACATTATGACCAACCAACTGAAAGGAAGATTTTAAAACTCTCATGTATTTAGCAGCTTCGAAACCATTGATCCAAAAAAGTTTGATTCCCTTTAGAGAACATTTCCCAGCCGCTTGGTCAATACTTTTTTCATTTAACTACAGTCATCACATCGGTTTGTGAGCTGTTTCCTTTCTTTGTGGAACATTCCTTTGAATAATCGTTCACTGAAGTGCACAAAACATTACAAATTGCGCCAACTACACCAATTTCAACAGCAGAAGCAGATCTCAGTTTCAGAACCTTAAAAAGAATCAAAACCTTCCTCAGGAACTGTTTGAGTCAGGAAAGGCTGAACTCACTGATTGTTTGTTTCATTCACAAGGAGGAAATCAGTGATATTCCAAACTACAACAACAGCGTATTGACAAATTTTCCTGTCAGCAAAATAGACGTGCACATTTACTGTATAAATAACCTGTGAGAACACCGACCTCATTATTTAACGTGCAAGTTAAGTAAAATACAAATGAAACTGCTCCTAGCCAAGGTTTTTCCCTGAGTTTTTACCTTGGCCGTAAGGAAAAGCCAGGAAAGTCCTTGTTGTCTTTCTGGTGTATTCCCAATGGGAAATAAGTCACATACGTCCTCCCACAGTTCGTTTTGATTTTGACACCACAATCAGTACACAGAAGCACAACTACAATAAGTACTAACTTTAGCATGAAAAGAGCTGAGAACTGGTGAACTTCGGTTCGAATCCAAATACCTCTACGTCCCTCAAGTTCTTCAAGTTCTTCAATAAATTGTGTCACCACAGCATAATCTCAGACACCCACAAAGTACACGGAAAACCAGTGGAGCCACAATATTACACACACACACACACATAACACACACAAAATGTGTTTAAATGATGTTATATAATGAACACTTCAGACGAGTCCATTATACAGACTGAGTCCATTATACTGGGTACTAACTTTTTGTCTGGGCCGCTCCAATGAAACTGAGCACGAGCCACCACTGGTCTGGACAACACTTGCCTTTGTTCTGTACTGCAGATAATCACTCACAAAAAAAAAAAAAAAAAAAAAAAAAAAAAAAAAAAAAAAAAAGCTTTGGGAACTGGGTTCCTTCATCAGGCAGGAGAGGAGGGAAGAACAACGGAACAGAAGAGGGAGGTTACTAACGATATCGGCCATAAGGTGATGATGGGTGATGTTTCTGGATTGTGGAAGTCAAAGATACTTATCATCTCTGTGGAGAATCTCCATCAGTAAACGAAGTAAATATTATGTATGAAAATATTTTTTCCTATTGTCAAATCAACAGCCTACTAAAAAGACTTAACATTTTTTGCTACACGTAATTTTTCACTTTATTTTATGTTCGATTCTGCAGCATCATTTGAAATAGCTCGTCATGTAAAGTCAAGAGCTCTTCCCCAGTAAATAAATTTGATACTCTTAGAAACAACACGGAAAGATTTCTATATAAAGAGTTTTCTGAAAGTCATAGCGATTTAGGAACTATTGAATTCCTTGCATTAAAATCTCTACAGCTTTCTCAATCTCGGAAGTATTTCTTAATGTGATTCTATTTTTGCTTCCGAAGAATTTATCATGCAACGTGTTGTTAAGATGACTTGCACTATTCAAATTACAGTGTCTATTTGTATGATAGTGCATACATCATTTTCCAATGATAAAATTGTTGCTTGAAACTCCAACACTATGTTGTGTACCAAGTACAAACGAGCTTCTGAAATACCAATCATCCCTACATTCGTCCCATCTAAATGGGCTAGGTTTTTGGATACAAATTCCTATATCTCCTTTCGGCATTCATCTTCCCCTTTCAATAAAAAATGCTGATTTAGAGTAGGCCAATTTGCTATAATGAGATGATCGTTTCTTTGTTGTAATTTTTGGAAAACAGAATTTCAAATTATTTTGCAAGGCACTTTACGACATACTGTTTGTACGAAGATTTTGTATTTTGTCGAGGGTCTGGAGATCGTGTAAAAGGAGAATACAGACAAATGCCGAAGCATTCTTGCAAGCCAGGAGGTATGAACAGGGAGGACAGCTACCAACAAAGTGTTTGAGGGGTTCACTCAGCAGGGGGGAGAGAGAGGGCCTGCCGACCGAAGTATTGAATATAAAGAAAAAAATTGCTATACTGATGACATTGTAATTTTGTCAGAGACAGCAAAGGACCTGGAAGAGCAATTGAATGGAATGGACAGTGTGTTGAAGAGAGCGTATAAAATGAACATTAACAAGAGCAAAACAAAAATAATGGAATGCGGTCTTAGAAAATCAGGTGATGCTGAAGGAATTAGATTAGGCAACGAAACAATGAAGGTGGTAGAGGAGTTTTGTTACTTGGGTAGTAAAATAACATGCAATGGTCGCAGTACAGAGGATATAAAATGCAGAATGGCAATGGGAAGAATAGCATTTTTGAAAAAGAGAAATTTGCTAACATCGAATATTAATTTAAGTGTAAGTGAAACATGGACGATAAGCAGTGCGGACAGGAAGAGAATAGAGGCTTTTGAAATGTGGTGCTATTAAAGAATGCTGAAGATTAGGTGGGTAGATCGCGTAACTAATGAAGAGGTACTGAACAGAATTGGTGAGAAAAGGAATCTTTGGCATACCCTCACTAAAAGAAGGGATCGCTTGGTAGGACACATTCTTAGACATCGAGGAATCGTAAATTTAGAATTGGAGGGAAGTGTGTGGGGTAAAAATCGCAGAGGGAGACCAAGAGACGCGTATAGTAAGCAGATTCAAGTGGATGTAGGTTGCCTTTCTTATGAGGAGATGAAAAGGCTTGCTCTGGATAGAGTAGGGTGGAGAGCTGCATCAAACCAGTCTCCGGACTGAAGACCATGTTTTACGTCAACAGTAATAAGCTGGTAAGCGGAAACAGACCTTAGTTAATCGAACAGTCCACGAGTGTACTGCGGCTACAAGATATATATGTCTATACATTTTCCATTTTCGCGCGTTCATAAAAGTTTCTGGAAACTGTTGTGAATTTTGTATTGTTACTTGCCACATATGTTTGGCCATTTTCTCCGAATATGTCACGAATTAGCAAGCCAATGACGTTCATATTCTTCACTGCCACAAATATTTAGCTGCTGGAGAACGGGTGGGGGAGAGCAGCCTTTGCGCATGCGTAAGGCGAGGTGCGGGTGCTGGTGTCAGTGCCTCTTGATCCGATGTTAGCGTGTCTCTTGATTGTTGTCAGAGTAGTTTTCTTACAATCGCGTAAAGAGTGTCTTCATTTGTTTAATAATGAAAATTCTCCTCAGAGATGATAAATTATTGTTCAAACGAGATAGATTGGCTGGCCAGCACCTACCCCTGCGCTGCACCGCCGATAGCTACAAAAATGATGGAAAAAAAGGGGGGGGGATGAAAAAGGACAAGCTTTTCGGAACACAGTTCCTTCATCAGGCGAGAGAGAAGGGAAGAAGAAAGGATGGGAACGGAAGGGAAAGGTAATTCACGACCTAGGTCATGAAGGTGGTGTTTCGGGAGTGTGGACGTCAGAGATACTGCATGTTCGTACTGAGCCAAGCCAGAGAGTATATATAACCAAAGAGGAAAGATCAAGTAGTAGAGAGAAGAGAAGATGAGTGAACTGAATGATGCTGAGGGGTGTAGGAGGGGCGGGGGATTATCTAAAACGTTTTTCATTAACAGGGGAAAGATGGACACACACACACACACACATGGAGACAGAAAGAGGAAGAGAGAGAGAGAGAGAGAGAGAGAGATAAGGAAGGGATAATGAATAGGTGAGCTGAGGATGGAGGAAGGGGAGGGGTAAGCGTAGATTTAGGCCAGGGGGGTGGCGGGAGGAGAGGACATGTTGGAGGGCAGGTTCCCACCTCCGTAGCTCTGAGGGACTGGTGTTTGTTGGTAGTACCCAAATGGCACGTGTGGTGTAACACGTGCCCAGGTCCCTGGAGTTATGCTGGAGGGCATGTTATGCCACAGGATATTGGGTGTCCCCCAGGCGAACAGTCCGCCTGTGCCCATTCATCCGCTCAGCCAATTTGTTAGTAGTCATACCAACATAAAAGGCTGAACAGTCGACCAATGTCAGCTGGTATATGACGTGTGTTGTCTCATTTGTTTACTGTGCTTTAGTGTTCGTGGGTATATTCGTCTGTTGTTGGTGTTTTATTTTCACAGAAGAATGATAAGGATCCAGTATGTTTTAGTATACAAACTGGATGTGCATCAATAACGAACTTTCTACGTGCTGAGGCTAAGTTCCTAGCTCACGGACAACCGCTTCAATAACCCCAGTGTAACACAGCCCAACGGACGTTATTGCAGTTGCTCCCCTCCCCAAGCCTTCGAGTTGGCGAACCTGCTGGACGGAAACCCCACGGTCGGAACCCTCCCGACACCGGCTGTTCTGCTATTTCAGGCATTGCGTCACTCCTGCACGACAGAAGGCAAGACTCAGGTTATTACTGAAGGCCGGCAAATGGGCGTTTCGTAACGCGGGTATTACCCATTCGCGAGGTGACGTGTGCCGCGCGGCCTCCACTGAAATCGCTGAAGTGTTATCTCTTTACAGCTCGTTTGTTCTGGAAGCTTGCGTTGTCTGCAGATGCGCTTCGCAGTTAAAAATCATTTTGAATTATCTTCTGCAAGTGGATAACGTCATTTCTTAACACGTAAGCTTAGTTTTTAGCGTTCAGCCTTGCAGTTTTTATGTGTGAAGTGCTTTGTTAACTATATCGACTCTTAGAATGAAACATAATGAAAAATGGTACGGCTACAGCACAAAAAATGAGAAAAATTTTCTCGCCAGGTGAATATGTAAAAGAGGATAAGTTGCTCCTTGACTTATCTGGCAGCTTCAAAATCATTTATATATATTAACACATTCGAGCATATGTAACCTAACACGGCACAGTACGTCATGTATGGCTGTAAGTCACATAATAACAAAAAGTTGCTCAATGTTAACCTGGGGTTAATTATATTACCCTGCTGGTAAACGGAAGCCGACCTTAGTAGAAGGGTTAATCGAACAGTCCACGGGCGTCCAACGAGCACAATATTTCGGCGATGAAACATGTCGCCATCGTCATGTGCGCTGACGTACTGAGGTCCTGAGTATCTGATTTTTTTTTTTCCCCCATTTTATACCTCTTCCTGAGGGAAACAGGCGGGCCGCAGAAGGCTTGAATGCCATTTTCAGCCTTTTAGGTAACTGGTTTATTTTTACAGTTCTGTTTTATTTGTAACACAGTGCAAATGTCATATATTAACAAAAAAATGGTGTACATATTTGAGGAAAAAATATTTACATAGATAAGTAAGAATATAGAATTAGATAGTGATTTGATATTGGAGAAAGATATTACGTATACCTTTTATACATTCATATAGTTTGTAGTTTGATTTTATGATCCGTCACAATATTATGCTTGTTGGTATGGTGACGTATTCCATCGTATCTTATGTATTGTTGATTGTAGAAGTGAAGAGGTCAGTGTTTTATTAATTTGCAAGCTCTTTATCGATGGTTATCTTTGGTTTAGTGCTTGCTTCTTAGTTTTTTGTATTAGTATGTGTGTGTGTGTTCTTGTTCGGAAGTGATGCTGATATTTTGCTTTAATCACTGTACCTTTTGTCCTTGTGGGGCTTGTTGGGTTAAGGGTTCCATGATTGGTGCTATATCTAGGAATTCTCGGGATGTGTTGTGTGCCTCTGTACGCCCTGGTTGGGGGTACTTAAATGTGTGATGTCTGGTGTCTCTGCTCCTTGCAGTCAGTATGTGTTCCATGTCTGGCCGTCTCGTATGTGTCGTCCGTATCGTACTCTAAGCTTGGTCAGTCTCGTCTATATGGGTTCGACTGCAGTAATGTGGTATACCGCATTACTGGGGGTGAGTCGGCAGATACTTCTGAGAAGACGTCATTCCGCTGAGTAGATTCTATCGGCGATGGATCTGTGTATAGCTGTTAAAGGTGCGGCTGCGCACTCTATTATTGGTCTAAGTCTTGTATGACTGTCTCGTCATCGCAACCATGGAAGCGTCATTTAACAAGTCGTATTAGGCTTTGTCTTCTTCGTATTTTCTTGAGAATGTACGTTAGGTGTGATTTCCAGTTCAGATACGTGTCGAGGAACACTCCCAAAGTATTTTGCTGTATTTTCTAGTCGCAGGAGAGTGTCCCATAGTCAGTCGTATGTCCTCCCTAATTTGTTGGACTTATGTGTTGGAAAAGTATCGTCATTGTTTAAATGTTTGTAAAGATTAAAAAAAGGGTAAAGCAGTCAACAATCCGAAGATTGGTTTGAACACCACAGTGCTTTACTAGGCATGGTCCTGTTTGGAGGTGGTATGCCGTTGCCTTACTCCGACCTTCGAACTGACTTACCCAGCCAGTTATAGGGGGACCTACAGTTTAACGTGGGTTCCGAACCACGGTGCTACTCGGTATTTTTCACATTATGGGACTGAATTGCGAGGTCAGCAGTCGCTTATCTTACAAACTACTTATGAGCTAACTTATACTAAAGACAACACAAAATCCATGCCCGAGTGAGGAATCGAACGACCGACAGAGGTGGTCACGCGATCCGCAAAGTGGTGCTCCAGACCGCTCGGCTACTCCCGCGCGGCTTCGTCTTTGTCTTCGTTGGGTTAGGTTTTATCCTCCACTACTCCACTTAGTCATCCTTGAAGTCCTGAAGGTGGCGGCCGTCTTATAGCCCCCCCCCCCGTCTTATAGCCCCCCCCCCCCCCCCCCGAGGAGTCACTTCGCGCCCGCGGTCGGGCAGACCCGAACAGGGCAACTTTTAGTGGCCAAACTGGCCATTAGAAGGGTCCTCGGGAAAGGACAGTTAATCCCACATTTGAACTGGGCAACTTCCACTCGCAGGTAACAGGACGGCCCGACCCAAGGAGTTCCCGCCCTAACTCGCCAGCCCTGTGAACGACACCAGCTCGCTGTCAGTTGTGTAGAATCACATAGTGTTTCGTTTTGTACTTCAGTTTAGTCATGGAAGCGAATAATACGGCAGAAAGTCACGATTTGCAACCTGTTATTAGTGATCGTGGTAATACACATTTGACCTGTGACGGCTATAAATTCAAATCTTACAGAAGAGTTGTAGCAACGGAAGAACGTGGACGGCGATGCTGCGGTAAACGTTCGCGGTGTGCTGTTATTTACAGTAGGCAGCGAACATATATTTTCGCGTTTGGAACGCACTCATGACCACGCACCTGGCCCAGAAGACTTGTTAAACAGGAGAATTCTACTAATTCTCTAAACACAAAAGGCGACGCTTTGGTTGAAAGATCGTCAAAGTTTATACGCAGTGCAGTTGATGCGAATCCAACAACCTTGAACACATTAACAAGGAAGGACGTAAGGTTTATTCGTAACAATGTTATTCGCACTCGTCTAAAGAGTATGCTGAAACTGCCGAAATCGGTTATGGAAATGCAGATTGCTTTGTCACAAATGGAGGTGACAACTACAAAAGGCGAGGACTTTGTTCTTAATAATGACATGGAAAAATGGACATGTTGTTTTCCCAACCGTCTAAAGTCTACAGTATTTGCGTCGGCAGGAAACTATATTGATGGACGGTAGTTTTCAGTACGCCGAGAAACAGGCTGTGTTATTTGTGATGACTTATTCATTCTGTCATAATTATTGCTCCCACAGGTGCGCTGTTACTTCCGTTGCGTCTTTAGGAGAACATGTGCCGGATTCCAGGCGGAACTAAGCTGATATCCCTTGTCACGGTTGATAACATTTTGCGTGACCTTTATTTCAATGGATTCTTTGATGACACTATCCCAGTATCTGGGAATTTGTACCAGAATCTTGACATCATCGCAATTCATCAAATGATTTAATTCCAAATATGTTACAAGTGTGATGTTTCCAATTTTATTGTAATGCAGTTCGATGTAAGATATCTCTTGATATTGTAAGACTTTCACTTATATTCTAATGTTGCTGGCTGTATTGTCACTACAACCAAAAGCCATAATTTAAAAAACACTGCAGATGGTTGTTGTTGAAATACTACAGCTTTAGTTAAGACAATAAATGTAAACCAAAAGCTCTTCTTATTATCAGTTGTAGTATGAGTGTTTACGATAATTGTCACGTATGTATTAATTAAAATACTGAACACAACAGGACCTATAGCCCAAAAATTACGTTGGTGTCAGTTACTTATGCCCTCTCCCTTGACTAGTACGTAACTGTTAATACGAAAATGTTACGTACTCACTCGTCTCTCCATGACCACTACTTCTGTAAAGGGAACTTCCAAACAGCCAATTTATGTAATAAATGATGTACGTCATTTATATTCTGATGTTGCTGGCTGTATTGTTACTACATAAAAAAACTTTAGGTGGTTATTGTTGAAATACTACAGCTTCTTACAACAATGAATGTAAACCAAATGCTCTTATTATCATCTGATGTTGCAGTAGTCATTACGATAAATGTGACGTATGTATTAATTAAAATAGTGAACACAACGGGACCTATAGCCCAAAAATTACGTTGGTGTCAGTTACTTATGCCCTCTCCCTTGACTGGTACGTAACTGTTAATAGCCGGCCGCGGTGGCCGAGGTGACTGAGGCGCTCCAGTCACGGTCAGCACGGCCACTACGGTCGGGGGTTCGAATTCCCCCTCGGGCATGGATATTTGTGCCGTCCTAGTTTGTAAGTAGTTCATAAGTAGTTTGTAAGTTTAGGGACTGATGACCACGCAGTTAAGTCCCATAAGCTTAACAAACATTTGAACATTTTTGAACTGTTAATACGAAAATGTTACGTACTCACTCGTCTCTCCATGACCACTACTTCTGTAAAGGGAACTTCCAAACAGCCAATTTATGTAATACATGATGTACGTCATTTATATTCTGATGTTGCTGGCTGTATTGTCACTACATAAAAAACTTTAGGTGGTTATTGTTGAAATACTACAGCTTCTTACAACAATGAATGTAAACCAAATGCTCTTATTATCATCTGATGTTGCAGTAGTCATTACGATAAATGTGACGTATGTATTAATTAAAATAGTGAACACAACGAGACCTGTAGCCCAAAAATTACGTTGGTGTCAGATACTTATCCCCCCCTACCTTAACTGGTGCGTTAACTGTTAATACAAAAATATTACGTACTCAATCGTCTCTCCTTGACCACGACGTCTGTAAAGGAAACTTCCAAATAGCCTGTTTATGTATTACGTGTTGCACTTCGTAAAATAATTCTTCTTTACTTTTTAGCCTCCTTCTCTGCAGTTGCAATTATTCTGTTTGTATAAGTTACCGACTAATTTACAGTTGCAACAGTCAGTAACCTAACCTGGATTTTGTAATATTTGTGAAGTCTGTGCACGCGGGCCTTATAAAACACGTCGCCAGTCACGAGTGGTCTGCGGCAGTGTGCTTCGGCCAGCCCAGTTGTGAGCTGCATTCCGGCGCTGGAGCGCGGGACGCCTCCGCAGCCGCAGCCTTAGCTGGCTCCAGGGCCGCCAACGCGCCTCTCCAGAGCGGCCTTCCAGGCCCCCCGCTGGAGCCGGTCCCTGGAACCGGCCGCCTCCAGAAATAGCGCGCCGAGCAGTGCGCCGGCACCGCACCGACGCGAGCGCCTACACTCACCCGTAAAGCCGTTGCCAGCGGGCTACTCGAGCTGATATCGAGTAGCGCCCAATGGCGTATCAGCCGGGGGGTGCGGGTAGGGGGGCAGGAGGGGCCTATTTCAAAAATGTTCAAATGTTTGTAAATCTATCGGACCAAACTGCGTAGTCATCAGTCCGTAGCTTACAAACTACTCAAACCTAGGTAAACTAACCTAAGGACAAACACACATACACCCATGCCCCAGGGAGGACTCGAACCTCCACGGCGAGCAACCGCGCGCTCCGCAGCGAGACGCTTTAGACCGCTGAGCTACTCCACCGCGGCGGGCCTATTTCATGACGTCAATTTGCAGTAGGGGTTTGGAACATATCCTGTATTCAAATAATATAAATTATCTCGAACAGAACGATTTATTGACCCTAGGTCAACACGGATTTAGAAAAAATCGCTCTTGCGAAACACAAATAGCCCTTTATTCAGACGAAGTGATTCGTCCTATCGACAAGGATTCGCAAATCGATTCTGTATTTCTTGATTTCCAAAACGCTTTTGACACCGTACCTCACAAAATGCTTTTAATCAAATTGCGCGGTTATGGCATATCGCCCCAAATTTGCGATTGGATAGGGGATTTCCTGTCAGAGAGGCCACAGTTCGTAGTAATCGATGGTAAGGTATCGACTAAAACAGTGGTGATATCGGGCGTTCCACAGGGTAGTGTTTTTGGTCCTCTGCTGTTCCTTATTTGCATAAACGATTTAGGGGAAAATCTAAGTAGCTCTCTTAGGTTGTTTGCAGATGACGTCGTCATTTACCGTCTAGTAAAACCATCTGAAGATCAAAACCAACTGCAGAACGATCTGAATAAGATATCAGTATGGTGTAAAAATTGGCAATTGACTCTAATTAATGAGAAGTGTGAAGTCGTCCACATGAGTACGAAAAGAAATCCTTTAAACTTTGTTTACAAGATAAAAGTGAAGGGCGTAAACTCCACAACATACCTAGGAATTACTATTTCTTCAGACTTAAATTGGAAAGAACACGTAGATAATATCGTGGGAAAGGCGAACCAGAGACTGCGTTTTATTGGCAGAACCCTTAAAATATGCAACAGAACTACAAAAGAAACTGCATACACTACGCTTGACCTTCCAATTTTGGAGTATTGCTGCCCAATGTGGGATCCTTATCAAGTGTGTTTGACGGAGGACATCGAAAGAGTCCAAACTCGTTTCGTATTGTAACGATACAGGGGAGACAGCCTTACGGGAATGATACAGGATCTGGGATGGGAATCATTACAACAGCGGCGCTTATCGCTGCGGCATGGGCTACTTAACGAAACTCCAATCGCCAACATTCTCCTCCGAATGCGAAATATATTGTTGACTCCCACTTACATACTTCAAAGACTTTGGTATCCTGAAAACCAGTCAGAAAAGCTTAATATCACGTTTATCTACATGAATCTGGACATGTGAATATCCTCTTAACGCCGTATTGTAATTTGAGTAAGATTACGAAATTCGGATACTCTTGGATTATCCTCGGTGTTTGTTTTATGAGACAATGTAGGATCTGTTAATGCTGCAGGTACGAATATTCGTAGATGTTTACTTGAAGGTTCCTAAACAGTTGATTTAATCAGAAATTGGCAATAAAATAAATACCTGTATTGACAGGTTTACAAGAAAAAATGGTTTATTTTAGACACCTACTATCCACATGTTTTTCGTACATCTCTGGTACATTCTATAGGTTTCACTTTATTTCTTAATTTGTGTTTTTCACTTTTTAAATTTACAGCGTGACAGTCCTTGGCAAATTAGCGTATACACTGGAGGCATATCGTTCAGTGTTTTATCATTGTATACATTTCGCCATTACTTTGTACGTATGATGTATTATGTGAAAAGTCTTAATTCCCTGTCATGGTTTCATTAAG
Organism: Locusta migratoria; assembly: GCA_026315105.1. NCBI lineage: Eukaryota > Metazoa > Arthropoda > Insecta > Orthoptera > Acrididae > Locusta > Locusta migratoria. The sequence continues at coordinate 129,462,899 of CM048751.1, forward strand.
TCACACACACACACACACACACACACACACACACACACACACACAAAAAGAGAGAAAAAAAACTGTCGTTGCTCTGCATAACTTATCAGCATTGTATAGGAATACCAAAACAATTATGAGGTCGCAGATCAACTGTTGATCCACCGACATTCACGAAAATCCTACTAGAATTGGGACGAAAAGCGTTTAAGCAGTCGAGACTCCAAATACGCCATAGTAGCTGCGCATGCGCAATAATGCCCGATTTCTCGCGTTTGAAAGTAGCTTTCTGGTAGCTGCTTAAACGAACCTACATAGTGTCACAAGCAGAATTGCTTTCAACACTTCGCGGTTGCTCACCGATCCAAGATTTACGTGAAACAGTTATTTCACTTACATAAAAATAAATGTTTGTTTGTATTTCATTCGTTGCCGTACTGTTCATCCGATTGCGATGAAAATTTGTCAACATATTGCTTGCCCTTTCGCGAAGTTTATAGGCATAATTATAATTATGTACGACACAGTTCACGAGATTTGACGGCACAAACAATGAAATGCGCAAAAAAATTGCAGCATCACGCGACAATGTTGCACATCTCTTCCTAAACCACAGGTCCAATTTCAACCAAGTTTGGTGTCCATATTCTTTACCGCGAGGCAACAATTGCACATAATGAAGGAGATATGACGCATATCTTGTGTAACGGAGGGTACATTACCTAGGGACCTCGACAAAATCTACAGTTTTATTTAGATCTTGAAGAAATTTTGTACACTTGACGTTCAAACGAAGAGGAAGGTGACAGTCTACATAAAATTTTGTATGGGCATAGTGGAGGGAACTTCACTTACAGACCTCGAGAAAATCTACAATTTGATTTTAGATTGAAAACATACAAACTACTTTCGGCTTATTAGGCCATTATCAGGTAAACTGTTGACAGGCTTCGACAAAGACACTATTGCTTAGGTTCTCAAATATGGTAAACAAAGGTACAACACACTGAACACTCGGTCTTTGCTTATGACCTTTGTTGGAATTGCAAAAAAATTATCTGTTGCCATGTGGACTTATGTTTGCGTAATCAGTGGCCTCCTTAACATTTTTACAGTGTAATTTGCAAGTGAACAAGGTGAAGCAGTTGTAATCCGACCTTGACAAAAATTTTGCACAGCTACACTTCAAAACAAAAGGACGGTCACTGCCTACATGCAGCCACACCAGAGTGGCCGCGCGGTCTGGAGCCCCATGTTCGGATCGCGCAGCCTTTCTGCTCGTGCTGTTTCTCAGTATAAGAAGCACAGAATCAGTAAATGAACGCTGCTTTAACATTTATATTATGAGATGAAAACCCGTCGTTGCCAGTGTATTTATTCCAGTCTTAATTCGTACTTCTCTTCTTCCACCTCAGCCCATCTCCCCCTCGTTATACATATATTTGTATATAAATAGGGCACTCTCAGCAAAACTCGGTATGAAATATTATGTATACAGTGATGTGGGATTGTTTTGAAAGTGAAACGTTTATAATTTTAGCGCAATCGGATGTACGGTATTGAAACTCACAAAACACAAATCTAACTCAAAGTGGTGACGCCCATAGTAAATATTCAGTTTCAATTATTCAATGGATTTTCCTTTTTTTTTTTTTTTTTTTTTTTTTTTTTTTTTTTTTTTTTTTTTTTTTTTTTTTTTTGCCCGCCCTTGTATTAAGGCGAACAAAACAAAGAATTATTGAAATCGGACAAGCCATTTCGTAGTGTTAGCGAGACTAAAGCACGGGCAATTAAAAATGTTCAAATGTCTGTATAGCTTATGGGACTTAACTACGGGGTCATCAGTCCCTGAAATTACAAACTACTTACAAACTAACTAATACTAAGAACGGCATAAATATCCATGCCCGAGGAGGATTCGAAGCCCCGACCGTAGTGGCCGTGCAGACCGTGACTGGAGCGCCTCAGTCCCCTCGGCCACCGCGGCCGGCCACGGCAAATTAATTTTTATATAGAGACATATATTGTTTCTGGACATTTAAGACAGAGACTGTCATCGTACCTTTCTGAACACCAGGTTGAATTCACGGCATCCGGTGAGATATCGCGAGTTCGTGCTGAAAACGGACAGGGGGAGTGGTGATCACCGGTTTGTCTGAGTGGTGTGGTAGTCATCGCGACGGTATAGTAACCAAGAGCATCCGCGTTCCTATCCTGACTCAGCGCAAATTTTTAAATTTCGCCATTGATTCAATGCCGGGCGCAGTGGCTTAGCACACCCGTTCAGAAGGCTTAACCCACTCTCGAATAATAATAATAATAATAACAATAATAATAACAAACTGAGCCATTTACTCAACGAACAACCCAGAACGAAACTGAACAAACGACTGCAAAACATTTTTTTGCCCGAAATAAATAAAGAAATTCATTGTCCATTACTTTCGCGCCCTTATCGCATTCAAAACATAAACACTTTGGCATTCAAGCAATCCAACATCAACACCTACAATAATTTCATTTTCAAATGATATAGATATGCCAGGATCTGTCTTTCACCAAGCATAATTATTGCAACATACGTTTACACTCCGGTAAAAAAGGAAAAAAAAAAACTACTTTAAACCACAGAGTGCAATTTGAAGGTGAATTATCACGAATCTAGGGTTGAGAATAAAAACCTATACCAGTCACATAATGTGACTGGCGGTTTTTATTCTCAACCCTGCATTAGGAACACTCACGGAGTTCAAACACATCCATCAGGGATAAAACACACTTATCACGAATCTCTTCCACTTCATACAAATCCCTCATCTGCATTTTGGGGACTAATATAAGGACTATCAGTGTGTAGTAAGACAGAATCGTAGACGCCCGGCTGCTAGCGGGACAGTACTTATTTTGAAACCAGTGTCTCGCCTGTATGTCCCGGGGAACCTACATTTGTACCGCTTTTTAGCGTTACTTTTCTATTAAGTACTTGTTTTGTTTTATGCTTTCATTAGCTGAATGTAGTTTCCTGGTGATAATTTGAGAATTTGGTGGCTGGAATTGGGCAGTAGAAACGTAGGACACCAAAATATGTACGACCATAGTAATACTCATTATCTTGTTGCTTCTTTTCAAATGAAAACGTGACAACTTTTTTCGTAGAGATTAACACATGCATACAAAGCGACAATTTTCTGTGATGTCAACAGTCAACTGTAACCCATTACTCGGGTTGAACAATACTGTACAACTATAAGCTGCCTGAGCAGTATTACCTCGTACATAATCGAAAAAAAAGCAAATTCCATTGTTTGGCGGGGAAAAATCTTCACACTAGATTAGAATCTGAAGGTGGAATTAGTGTGCAAAGTTTTGAGTTTACAACCCATGATTTCTATGAAACACTCTTTGAGTATCTGAAGGACTGAAGTTATCCATTTGAAGTGTTAGCTTGCTTGGCGTGGACTTGTCTAAAGACACTTTCGTATGGGATGATGTACAACACTCCAAGCTTATAACAGTGAATAGATTTGATTCTGCAGTTAATTAAAATATATTACTTAATCCTGCGTTACTAACATCTGGTTTTAACGTTCGCTACTAACACCCGTCTTTCAGGGGTTTTTGAACTTTCGTTAGTAACACCGGTCAGTTCGGCGAGTGTGATTCCAAACCAAAACTCAACCCGTGTACACTTGTTCATCAAATGTTCCTAATAACGTCACAGCTCAGTGACAATTTGAACGTAGCCAAAATTTTGACGGATGTTACCAAGCTAGGGTTAATGAAAAGGTGCAAGTTGTGCGTTACGTGGGCAGTAGCAAAGTGTTTTGAGAGTCAGACTATTTCCTTTCGAAGTATCACTTGAATAATTTAACGAACTGCTAGAATTCTTATTTTTGTATTGCGCGAACCATCGTCGCTTTTGAGCGTACATTCTGCCTTGTGAATGCTGTTTGGACAATAGAGGAAAGTAAGTCTGTAGTTGTTGTTGTTCTGGTCTTCAGTCCGGAGACCGGTTTGATGCAGATCTGCACGCTAACCTGTCCTGTGCAAGCCTCTTCATCTGAGAATATGTACGGCAACCTACATCCTTTTGAATCTGCTTAATGTATTCGTCCCTCGGTCTCCCTCTACGTTTTTCACCCCACACGCTTCCTTCTAATGCTAAGTTGACAATTCCTTGATGTCTCAGAATGTGTCCAACCAATCTGTACCTTCTCTTAGTCAGGGTATGCCAGAAACTCCTTTTCTCTCCGATTCGGTTAAGCACCTCCTCATTAATTGCGTGATCTACACATCTCATTTTCATAATTCGTCAGTAGCACCATATTTCAAAAGGTTCTGTCATCTTTATATCTGAATGCCTTATCGTCCATGTTTCACTCCCATACAATGCTACACTCCAGATACATGTTTTCAGAAAGGACTTCCTAACATTTAAATTAATATTGGATGTTAACAAATTTCGCTTCTTCAGAAACGCTTTTCTTCCCATAGCCATTCCGCATTTTATATCTTCTTTACTTCGGCCATCAGAAGTTATCTTGCTGCACAAATAACAAAATTCATCTACTACTTTTATTGTCTCATTACCTAATCTAATTCGTTCAGCATCGCCTGATTTTCTGATATGTCTCTATTTGCTTCCTTTTTAAGATGTCGTAAAATTTTGACGCTGATTGATGAATCTGCAAAATACAGCTCACAAAACTCATCAGAGGCGCCAACATTATCTTGTAGCAGTGGAGCGACTGGAAATACCATACAGGCTTCGTAAATGTGAGTACAAATTATAATGTCTTTATTATCGAAGCGTCCCGCTTTATTTTAAAAATCTTGAATTCCTAAGTAGGACGTATGTGTTTTGCGCTAGTGTAATTAAGAAAAGGCTTTTTGAATTCACTGAAAATGAAGTGATACAGTCACGTCAGGTAATTATGTCTTAATTTCCCTCCTATGGTTGTGATATCTTGTTACATTCTCTGTAACATTTAATATGGGAAATTGTGGTAGAATGCAACGTTTTGCACGGAAATGACAAATTGTTCCTTTCGTGATCGAGTATTATGTTAAGCATGGTCTCGCGTGGTTCCGATCCTTTCAGTTCAAAGGTTTCAGCCTCAGTAGTCCAGTGGACACCGTGGTGGGTTGCCAAGCAGGAGGCCCGGGTTCGATTCCCGATCGGGTCGGAGGCTTTCACCGCTCGGGTGGTGTGTCGGCCTCATCGTCACTGACACGCAAATCGCCGAAGTGACGACCGCTAAAAAGATTTGCACCATACTAGACTTGCGCATAATAGTTCGCGATCGATAGCGCTCACTTTAGATCGTGGCTCTGTCGCGAATTAGTTCGTTCTTTTAGTTCGTCCGCTCCTAGTAACGGATGAGCGGCGTGGTCTGCGCGTACAAGTGGAGGGGGAAGTTCCCCCACCTAGCTGCTTCATGTGCTTGCTGCGTGATCCGCTAACGATATCACGCAAACCAAAAGAAACAGTTTGCGGATAATTTCTCGCGTTTAAGTTTAGAGTTATCTCTATATCTTGGCATTATGGAATTTATTAGTCAGATATTGTAGTGTGCAGAATACTTCTGCCGGCCGCGGTGGCCGAGGTGACTGAGGCGCTCCAGTCACGGTCAGCACGGCCACTACGGTCGGGGGTTCGAATCCCCCCTCGGGCATGGATATTTGTGCCGTCCTAGTTTGTAAGTAGTTCATAAGTAGTTTGTAAGTTTAGGGACTGATGACCCCGTAGTTAAGTCCCATAAGCTTAACAAACATTTGAACATTTGAACAGAATACTTCTGTGAGGCAGACGCTCACCTCGAAATGGGTCTCTTCAGCAGAAGGTAAACACGTGATTTTTTTAATTCTGCTGCGCGCCCTCTCGCTATTGCCCGTCGGTCTTCGGAAAATAATCCAACTAACTAAGAAGCGAGATACATTTGCCTTAATAGTTCGCGACCGGTAACGCATGTTTTAGTTCGCGACCGATCGCGCATATTTTAGTTCGCGACCTATCGCGCATATCTTAGTTCGCGACCGGTAGCTCTCCTTTTAGATCGCAGCTCGGCCGCGAAATAGGTCTCTCTTTTTAGTTCGTCCGCTCTTTTCGGCTTTTGCTACCGCTACTAAAAGAGCTCTTTCTTTTATTATGACAGCTTTTTTATATAATGATCAGTGTTGTCCAAGCGTGTGCTATTACCCGTATTTTTGGGCAATTAGACATCAAATACTGAAGCAAATAAACCAGTTATTTACACGAGTGGGTGATACAATGATATTCCAACTACTGTTTATACAGAGTACTCGTAGTATTTGATTTTTAAAATGGATTTCTTTATTTATTTAATAGGTCATTTTTTTGTGTCCCAGCCTCGTCACCGCTTTTGTGTCTTGTTTCCGTCGTAGGTGTCGGTGGCCGAGTAAAAAGAGACCGACACAGGAATAAAGGATGCACGCTTGTGCAGGTACGTGACCAGCCAGTGGGACAGCAGAAACTAGAAAGACTAGCGTAAATTAGAACGAGATATATATTTCTTAGAGACTTCGTAATACTTAACTTTTACATAGCTCAGAACTGCAGAATGCTGATACATAGTTGAACTAGAGGTCTGCCTAGTGCCTATCCGATAGCCACGTCTTCACTGGTGCCTATCTGATTGCGAAGTGTTAACTGGTTCCTATCTCAGTCCCAAGTGAACGATGTCGTTCAGTGGTGGCCACGAGCGGGATTGTAGCAGAGGGCGCTCGTGGCTGACGTCGTAAGAACGCCGCGCCGTGCGTGCATGGCGGCGCGCGGCGAAAGAAGGTGGCGCGCACTTTAGACTTGTGCGACACCACATCATTGAAGGAACATTACCTACAAATCATGCGATGCTTCGCGTCCTCTCGCTGTTCCCCGTCAGTCTTCGGAAAAGGAGCGGACGAACTAAGAGGCGAGGGATCTGCGAACTAGTTCGCGTAGTTCGCCTGTGGGAGCGCCCTTCCGAACTGGTTCGTACGCGAACTACACAAGACTACACCATGCAGTTGGGGCCTAACGGCGATAAACACCGCACGACCATCATCAGTTGGAAGGTGACCCTTGTGAATAGAAGAGTGCCTCCTGCACAGTGAGAGCACTTGTAGCGGGGTGTGGATAACGCCACTCCTTCAGAAGTGGACAAGGGCCCGGCCGCGGTGGCACAACACTCGGGAGTTTCCCCAGAGCGCGGAATTGGCTGTCGTTCAGTGTCAGGCAAGCGCGACCGCGCGTCTGTTGTGTACCGCTGCGCCGTAACGCGTGCGTTGCGCAAGTCACCGCTTCGCTTTGCCGGCGCCTCCCAAAACGTGCTGACGCAATGGGGACACCTGCTGTGACTGCAGAGGCACGCAGCATCCCACAAGTCTCACACCTTCCTAGTGGCGCCGCGTCCTGAGTGTCTACTGGTTCAGTTAACTCCCGTAGAAAAGAAAAGAAAAGAAAAGAAAAGAAAAGAAAAGAAAAGAAAAGAAAAAAAAACACTGACGTGTTTTACGGCCCACTTTAGATATGTAGTTTATAACTTCTTGCAAACATTTTGGACCGAAATAATAATCTAAATAATAAAAATTAATTAATAAGAGTGCCTGAAACCCTTTTAGGAAAAAAAAAAAAAAAAAAAAAATTGGTAGTGGCGAGTTCCGAACCACCGAGTTTTAGCGTCACAGTCTAACGCCTTGCCCACTACGCTACGGCTATCAACCAAAATATGAGACCGATAATCTCATACTATTGATGGCGGTTGTTAACTGATGCTAATATGGCATTTGTAGACACTAGATTATCATTTATCGTACGAAGAACGATGTATCTTTGTTAATTCTTCAGTGTGCCATTGCTTTGAAATGACAGCGTGTAAGTTACAATAAGAAAATCATCAAATACGCACAGAGAGTTCTGCGCGAGGAATGTCACGTGACATCTCCGTATGGCTGGTTTTCGTTAATTCAATGGAGGGTGTCAAATCTCCGTTATTTTTGCAAATATGTCCCAAACGGTAAGAGATATGGAAAAAACATAAGGCAGCTAAGTTATAGAGAATTTTCTCCTCTACCAATTAGGTTTTTCAATTTTCGTGTCAGATGAACGGTTCATTTGCAATTACAATTATATTGCAAACGGCTTTTTTGAGGTATTACTACCGTATTTTTTGTCCGAAATATTTGAAAAAGTGTGGTTCTGGTCTCTCGCGGCCTAAAATCATGTCTGTAAAATTTGGTGCTGATCGGTTGAACGGTTCGTCTTAAAAACAGGCAACACGTTACGGACAGACAGACAGACAGACATACATACATCCCAAAATCTCCGTTATTTTTGCAAATATCTTTGAAACGCTACGAGATATATATATAAAAAAAAAAAAAAAAAAAAAAAAAAAAAAAAAAAACATAAGAGAGCAAAGTTGTAGAGAATTTTCTCCTCTACAAATTAGGTTATTCAATGTTCGTGTCTGATGAATAGTTAAGCAGTTATTTTCATTTAAATTTCGAGCTGTCAAAAGACGATCGCAAAGGCCCCTCTTTTAGTGTTACTACCATAACCTAAAGTGGGCCAGAATGTACTTTTACACTATAATCCTTCGTTTCATTCCCGTATCAGATAGTTCTATCCGCATTTTCAAAGAATTTTTACCGCATCAGAAACTTTTATGTCGTGCAGATACCATGAATACGTGACATAGCGTTGCCCAGGCGGGGCTGAGATTCAGATACTCCAGTGCTTTCCAAACTTTCCCTCATGGCGACACCCTTTTATAGCCTACAGTTTTGCGCGACACCCTTTCATTAATATAAATACGTATGGTAGAATTTAGATGGTTCTAGCGGGGGGGGGGGGGGTGGGCGGGGGGCGGAATTAAAGCATCGCTTAAATGTAGTATGTAAACGAAACTGAAATCCTCGTACGCATTGACTTGTTTAATGTTGATCCTGACTACAGCAATTACGTACACTCATCGCAAGAAAAGGAAACAGTAGGAACTACGGAGATGTATAACAGAGTAACACCGCAGACAATTAAGCCTAACTCACACAATATACTTGCTTCTTCTACTTCCGAAACACGAAAACTGAATTTCGGAAACCGTTTTTCGCTGTCGTGTTTACATGTCAGGGTCAGATACGGTTTCGCTGGATCGATTGACAACGGTATTTGGAAATTAGCTGCTCGGATTTCTGATTTAGACAGCACAGTGGCTGTTCCCTTTCAGTTTATTATTATCACATTATTTTCAGAAATATAGAGGATGTATTTATGACAAGTGATGAATTATTATTTAAGTTCAATTGTTAGGTTCTTGCTTCACCACGACCTCGGAAGTCCCGACATATTCGGAAAAAAAGGATAAATATTTGTGACAAGTAAGAATATGAATGTCATTTCTGGTCCCAGAATCTGTTACATAATTTACAGGAAATTGAGAGAAAAAATGTAAACGCATATCAGGGTTCGAACCAACTACTACTCTCCGTTAATCACCTGACCATACTCAATATAAAACATCGCTACTGAATAGCTTTAGTCAATGGACAATTTTGACTGCTTTTACAATCTGTTACAGCTTTTACAGCCACTGTGTCATTGATTAACATTGAATTGTAAGAAACGCTACCGAGGGTGACGTGGCTTTGATAAATCCATTAAAAAACGCTCGGGTGCAGCTGTTTGAGAAGAAAAGCAGACTACAGTGAAGGTTCGTTAAAGCAAGTGCCAGTTCTAGCAAACTGCGCATGGGAAGAACTGTTATCGAGTATCAGCAGCAGCTTTGCGCATGCGCAGTTTGCTGGAAGTTGGCAACTGGCAGCTGCTTGAACGAACCCTGTCTACTGCTGCTGAAGCGGAGCTGCCGCCTAGCGGCTGAGCACGCAATTAATGTGCACCAATCATTCCCTTAATACGTGATCTGTGGTGCACTGAATAAAGATGAAGCTGCAGGCGAGCCATCAGGGTAGTATGAAGAGAAGGATATTTTGTGTTATTTTATGTCAATTTTTTGTTTAGAGTCTAAATTTGTTAGTCTCTCGACCCCAGGATGTCGCGACAGCCAGTTGGAAAGTTCTGATTCATACTCTTCTGAACACTCTCTAGGGATTCTTCCAATGAAATATGAATCTTAGTCTGGCTTCTGCCTTGTCCACTATTGCTTTTATATGGTCGTTACATTTCAAATCGCCCCTTATGTCCGCACCCAGATATTTTATGACAGTAACTGCTTCCATTTTTATTTTTATTTATTTATTTTGTCCTGCAACGTCTTAATTATATAATAAAGTATTTTCATTTCTATGTAAATTGAATATTTCTATGTAAACGCAACACTTTATACTTGCTTATGTGGAGACTAAATTGCTATTCCCTGCACCAAGCGCCGATTCTCTTCATCTCATCCTGCATTTCGTGTTGCAATCTGTCGATAAATTCTGAAACCACTTCTGTAGTTCGAACGAAAGCTGAGAAAACGTGGCTGTATGCAGAGATCAAATATTTATATAAGAAGAAACAGGCAGTTGTACCAAATGCATCTATGCGTAGCAAATAAGTGGTCTATGTTCAGCTCTAACACTGTATGGTGTAGCATCACTAGCTATATCTCCACAGAGCACACAGAAATCAGCACAAGATACAAATCCAAACTTTGTAAACTTAAAGAACTCCAACTGCCATCATCTTAGGTACTAAATAACAATAGTCAGGCACAACAATTTCATTCCAGAGTAATAAACACAACTGAAATTGTATTTGCTGAAACTGAATTGAGTTTACTGCAGAATGGTTTGAAATATAATCTAGAAAAACCACTAAGCAACACACACATTAAAGACTTAATAGTTGCTACAAAGAATGCAGCAGATTCTGCCAATGTTGACAACAACACAAAAATTTCAGTAGCACTCAAATTTAATGGCTTATTAGAAAAAGAAGTAAATGGGAGAAATAGCAAGATCGTAAATCCAACAAAGGCATTAAAATACTCAAAACCATAAACAACAAGCAGCGGAACACAAAGCAATAGCAATGAAATCAGACAAGGAAAATACATTGGTGATTGTACAAGAAAATACTTCCAACGAGAAAACATTAGAATTCTTTCACAAAAACAATATAGAGCAGGTAAAGAAAGACCCAGCAGATAAATGTCAAGCTGAGCATAAGGCACTCCTAAAGAAAAATGACTTCTTAATCACCGAGAAAGAGAAATAGAGCTGCATATCCATGAATCCAAAAGCACCAAAACTGAGGTCACAGTTAAAGATACATAGGGAGGACAGTGCTATGAGACCCACTGTCAGTTTCAGGAACAGCCCAGGCTACAAACTGACACACAAAATATACGAGATTTTGATGGAGTTTTACGCATTTGAAGTCAACTACTCTATTGAAAACAGTTACACTTTACCACATGAGCTACAAAAGTTTTGCAGTTCCTGACAAATGCCAGATGGTATCACTAGATGTCGCCAATTTATACACAAATATCCCTGTAGATGAAGCAATAGAGGTCATTAAGCATAACCTCATAAAACACCAGAAACTGTAAATAGCAGACATAGTTGAGTTCATTGATTTGCTGGAACTCATACTCAAATACATCTACTTCACCTTCAATGACACAATATACAGACAACCAAATGGGAACCAGCTAACATACTCATTAACCACCTCGAGCAAAAATTATTCACTAGCAATTACCCATGTGGAAAAGACATTAAATTTTATAAGAGATATGTGGATGACACCTTATGAATAATAGAAGATGAAAACATTGACAGAGTTGATACAATAATTCAGACATTTAATGACATGGAAAAGAACATCCAGTTCACCTGTGAACATGAAAGCCAGAATTCAATAAACTTTTTGGACCTCGCCATCATCAGGGAAAAAAAAAAACATAGAACTCATACTAAGCCTCTACAGAAGACCCACAACCACAGGTGTAAACATCCATGCATCTTCTTGCCACAAACATACACACAAGTTAGCAGAATATACAGAAGATCAATGTTGTACAGAGCACACAAAATGCCATTAAGCAATGAAAAACTATTACAAAAGGAAATAGGAGTAATAAAACAAATAGCAGAGGCAAAGGCTTTCAACCTACACTCATAGAAAACATGTCCGAGAAAATAAAGAAAAGGATAGATAGATACAAAGAAAAACAACAATCATACAGACATTAGAACAGTGTGCCTTCCCTACTTTGGTACCATTTCCCAAAAAATTGCTAACGTTTTGAGGCCACGCGATGTAAGAATTGCTTTCTCCACCAACAATAAATTAGGAAACAAGCGACCATATGAATACGACCTCACAGAAATTGAGCATAAAATGTATATTGAATGTAATATCGATGCCCTCTTTTCTTCTATCTGTGTATCAAACAGTTTATTTTGCAATATCCACAGCCTTAATAATATTCTGTTATAAACAAATCCACATAGCCCACAGTGTTTAGATATTTTGTTATATAAGATCTTTGAGACAGAGGCACTATATCTGTGGAATCGTAATCTTTGGTTTGTTTATGTTTTGGTTCATGCCCAGTGTGTGTAGTTTTACTGAAATTTTAATGTGTCAAAAATTACAAAGTAATATACATTGGAACAAATTGTAAGTAACCAAATCAATACCTAAATTTATAATCTCTGTACCTACCTACATTAATAAGAGTTTTATGCGTTTTGTAGCAAAATGAAACCCAAAATAATAACTGGCTGGATCCTGGCAGTATCAATGTAAGCAAAAAGTGTTCTACCTGAAATAAGAGTGTAAACTGTCGAAACGCGTCGTGGGAGAAAAATAAGTGACTGGTGCAGATAATTACTTTATTTGAACTTTTATTTCCCTCAGATGTTACGCCACTACTACTGCTGAGCCACGTGGTCTATAACAACTTCCAATGACAACGTTTGAGCAACTTTCAATGATTTTAGCCCAAATTATTTCATTTTCCGAATCTGTACTCATTTCACTCGATAAAGTCGTATTCTTTATCGCTATAGAAATGACGTCAGCTCGGTGATTGACCTCAGCCCCACCCAGACCACGATCCTGGATACGCCACTGCTATAGTAACGCCTACCCCTTCCGTGTTCATGTCTGCGGTACACGGTATATGAATTCTACCTGCCTAAAATATTGTCTCCACACACGGTGCATGGGATCTTCTCTTAAGCGTTACTTTACTTTTGTTCCTAGACTATACTAGATAGCTATTAACTTTGGTTACTGCCACAAGGGATCTGTACCACCTCCTCGGAAGACTGAAATGCAATTAAAAGGTTTTAAAAAATGTTCAAATGTTTGTAAATCTATCGCATCAAACTGCGTGGCCATCAAAAAAATGTTCAAATGTTTGTTAAGCTTATGGGACTTAATTACGGGGTCATCAGTCCCTAAACTTACAAACTACTTATGAACTACTTACGAACTAGGACGGCACAAATATCCATGCCCGAGGGGGGATTCGAACCCCCGACCGTAGTGGCCGTGCTGACCGTGACTGGAGCGCCTGAGTCACCTCGGCCACCGCGGCCGGCCGTGGCCATCAGTCCGTAGCTTACAAACTACTTAAACTAAGTTGAACTAACCTACGGACAACACACACACACACACACACACACACACACACACACACACACACACATATGCCGCAGGGAGGACTCGAACCTCCGACGGTGAGCAACCGCGGTAAGCAACCGCGGTGAGCAACCGCAGCGAGGCGCCTTAGACAGCTTTTTTTTTTTTTTTTTTTTTTTTTTTTTTTTTTTTTTTTTTTTTAGACCACTCGGCTACTCCACCGCGGCTAAAAGGTTTACATCAGCGACTTACACACTCTTGATGAGCAAGCACTGGGAATTAACAACAGCTCATTCAGTTTTCACGGTAAATCATATGTTAAAGTGAAATGGATTTCCAACAGGAAAGATTATCCACATAATATGATGTAAAGAAATTTTCACGAGTTTATGTTACAACACAATTAATTCTACACGATAATTTCGAACGTGTATAATAATAAAACGCAAACGTTATTAAAATTATCGTCACCCTTAGTCCTACAACGAGAAATTATTTTTCGTTTCCATTTTTGGCTCTGATTATAATGCAATTATTAGTAAACATTGCAGTCCAGTAAACACAGAATGAAGAAATAGTACAAGTCATCTTCAGTAGCGTATTTCATTACTAAGAATTGCAACTCATCTTCCGTGCAAAGGGTAAAAAGTAATCCATGCGGTGTCGTTTTCTTCATTGCATTAAGTGTTCGTAATGCTCTCGCAGTGAAGAGTCATTCAGAGCTGATGTTCACTGCTAAACAGTCTTTCTGCAGACTAGAAACCTTATTCCCCTTGAATTTATAATCTTTTATTTTACATACTTCGCCACACTGCCTTACGTATCATAAGGTTTTACTTCGTACATACCAGTGGATTCCTTATGGCATTGGATTGAGGCCGTGACAGAACTGTAGACATACTGGAACTTCATATCAATATTTGGACTTACACCAGGCGAATGAGGTATCTTTGATTATCTGCTGACGTCGTTCGTTTCTCATGGTCCACTACCTTGTTTATCTCAAGTTCGGCTTTCTTTACCTCATGTACATACACATCGTCGTATTAATATTACGATTCGCAGTGTATGATGAATTATTACTTAATAGTATAAATTATACTCTACTATGATGAGTTATTACTTTATAGTATAAATTTCATAAAAGAATGATGTAGAGATGTTATTGGATTTTAATTTAATCCGTTTCGAACACAACACACTTTAGTTACAGAGGATCTCATAAATTCATTTGGTGACTTCAACGCAAGTGCCGAACACGAACTCTTTATCGCTTTGTCTTTAAAATGCCAAATTGTGAAGAAATATGCACATCATTTCTTGAGGTGTAACTACATCAACGGAAGGAGGATTTGGAACAATGATTAGACTCATTAGTATAGCCATCCCCTACATTCGTCACAATACGAAGAGTGGAGCTGTCTTCCACTATTACAAATAAGTTTTCTATGCACAGCCACGTGAAACCAGTAGCTTCGTACAAAGCTCTGGATAAAAACACTGCCAATACCAAGAAAGCGAATGATATATTAGTATGGTTTTCCAGCTCTGATAGTTCTTGCTGTCAAGTTTCCAAACAAGAAACTGATATGGCAGGTATAGTTAGCGAAGCAGTTTGATTACGGACTATATTGCCATACAAAAATATGTTTATCGGTCTGGACAATATAAATAGGTTAGTATCATTTAATTCTAATAAACTGAACAGCACATTCATAAATGCAATTATTTTCTGTAATGGACGATTTCAGTTATTTTCTCAGTAATTATTATAATGGTCTGACTAAATAGGAAAGATTTCGAGACAAATCCTGTCTGATCATGAACCCGTAAAACGGATTCGTTTTGTGGTATCGTGTACTTATTCCAGATATGCAAACTCTGACTTTTTAAGAATTATCAAATGAATACGTAAACGCAGTAACATTTACTTAGTACTTTGGAATATAAACACAGAATGAAGGGCATTACATTACGATAAATAAACAATTAGTTTTATACCAGTCTGAGGTAACTATACCAATAAGCCTGGAAAACTTTGGATTAAACAAACCAATTACATTCTAGATTCATTAAAGAAACCTCTCCAAACAGGTGTGGTTATGATATCGTCTAATAAAATAAAGATCTATAGTGCCCATCAAGAGTTCAAATCTTCAAATGTTTGTTAAGCTTATGGGACTTAACTACGGGGTCATCAGTCTCTAAACTTACAAACTACTTATGAACTACTTACGAACTAGGACGGCACAAATATCCATGCCCGAGGGGGGATTCGAACCCCCGATCGTAGTGGCCGTGCTGACCGTGACTGGAGCGCCTCAGTCACCTCGGCCACCGCGGCCGGCCCCATCAAGAGTGGAGTAGGTGAACAATAATTAATGGTTTATAAGGTAAAGAGACGTCTAAAGCAGTTCTGTACACAGGAATGCGGTTCTAGAAGAATAGAGAGTTTTACTGGCAAATAGTATTCAGTGCAATAAAGGGAGATGGCATTTAAGTCAATTGAAGTCTGTCCGCCATCTTGGTCAGTTTTGGAATGTATCTCACCATTGAAACTATTCGTTAACTCGACCCTCTTACTGTTAATGCATTGAACTGACAGTCACTGCGAAGTATTTTCTTTCAAACAATATACTATCTTGAATAAATAGTAATAAATACTCATCATAATATATTTCAAAACTTGATTTTCAACTGTTACGTGCACTCTATTAACACGATGTACATCACGGCAAATCCGTCGGACATTTTATTCCCGTTTGAAGTAACATAAAACATTAGCTCTACTATACGAACACTTCACCAAAACTTAGGAATATGGCGGAGGCAGGCTTCACTTTTTCAGCGTAAGGGCGTCTCCCTGTATTCTAACCTCCTTGATTCAGGGTGAAAAGCAAAGATTTTATCTCAAAAAGGTTTCGATGAAGTTAGGATCTCTGGTTTGCTACAGGTGCAGAAAAGCTGTAAAGTCGTTAATGGTTTACAATGTAAAGCATTGTCTGAAGCAGTACTACACACTAGAATTCTATTCTAAAAGAATCGGAAGTTCTACTAGTAAACACTTTCAATATGGAGATCAAAGATATTATAACGAAAAGTTCCGATTACGTTAAGATCTATGGTTCCGGCAGTGGCGTTCGGCGGAACAGTTGAAGCGTTAATAACGGTTTATAATTATAGGAGCGTAGGTTGCATCGTGAGTGACTACAAAAAAGTTTAGTAGCTATGACTCTGGGAGGATTCCTGTCCCCAATAACTACGCCCCTCGCTTCCGGTACTGTCTCTCTCAGACAGCGGCTTCGCAGACCGCAGGCTGCAGCGGGCTAGCGACCAGATCCGTGACTGCAGTGGCCGGGCGACCGCCATTTCTCTGAGTCAGCTGCCCGCCTGCGCCTGCCTTTCTCTTGCCCTTGCGGCGCCGCAGACCGCAGTGCGCATGCGCCGTGCATTGCGTCAGGAGCGGAGTTTTCGTGCAGCGAGCTGGGAGCGCCTCGGCTTTCGTCATTTATCTCCTCACGACCGTTCGATCTTTCTCTCCTCTTGGCCTACGAAGAAACCCGCTACTCGTAACCCGCCTTATTTCTACTGCGCTCGTCGCTTATTAACAAAGAAACACCGTGGGTATCGGATTTTTCTATATATACTAGCTGAAAACTATGCGTTGCCCGGGTATTTATTTATTTATTCGAACCTTGAGTCAGTACTTTTCCTATCCAATCTCTCTCTCTCTGTCCATCTCCTTTTTTCTAAAAACATGTTACATTTATCAGAGAACTAGCTTATATGCCCGTGCTTCACAACGGTTGTTAAAAAAGGTCCTGTGTATATCATAGTTCTTTGGTTTCCGGACGTAGGTCAGCAAAAACACAATCCTTGTTGGAACTGTCTGTCAATAAACTCAGTTCTCCTAGCCAAGATGTCAAATTTAAGTAGAAGTCATTGTCGAAAACGATTAATGTTCATAAAGTTTTTCATACTAAGATTGAAATTATTTTAAGTCCTTGCTTCGGAACAATGTAAATTCAATGATAGGTTGTGTTCATAAAGTTACACATTGCAACAGCAGCGCCGAAATCGGCTGGCAAATTACATTTCTGAAAACGATATTGGATAAGTGCGAATATTGATTTGTAACAGTTTTCACAAATATCTTCTTGAATTGGAATTTGGAATGAATTGTAAGACTGTGTGAATCATGGGACTCTATACAAAAGAGTTATGCGTGAAAGTGCTGGTCATGATGAGATGTGACAACAACGGATGTATCTGATTCGGTAAAATTTTACTTTCTATCCTGGCGGCTTCGTGTTTTTATGTTGGCAATATCAATAACACGATATAAAATCGTTGCAAAGATGACCGAACCACATAGAGTGTAGATAAATACTGCTGTTCCTGCTGTATGCTTGATTTCACGACAAAATATTTGCGTGTCACGCGATTGGCTTATAACGATGTCACATGATTCTCGTTATACAACATCTGTTGCCAACATTATCACAGGAGCCCGCCGGGATATGAGTAGGACTACGTCGCATAGATTTCTTGACCCAGGTGTCAAACGATAACACCTTTCACAGCAGAGAGTGTCGCGGCTATATCATTAATGTATGTCTGTGTTTCCACCAGGCTTCCACGACAGTGATCAGTGTTCCACGAGTATTTTTATCTTTGAGTCTATCTGGATTTTTATCTTTGTTTTGTGTCTCTGTTCATAGTCGGTAATGTGTGGTTGACGGAAATATGTGATCTATTTTTAAAAAATGCGTATTTGATATTCCTCGTCGTTATTAAAGTCTGAAAGGACCGCATTGTCTGACGATTGAAAGAATAAACAGATTTTGACTCGTACCGTAAAGTTCGTAAGTCACAGAGTATATAGCTTTTCCTAAGAGTATGTGTTGCATATTTTGCGAATTTTTGCTCGTCACACTCACCCACTGCCACGCACCGCGACCAAACTCCCTTACTAACATCATTAGACCAAGGGGTATCTACCACCACAACCACGAGTGGGTGGCAGTATGTGGTCATGGAGAAAAGTCTGTCAGCACGTACACACAGAAGCCTTTTATATATACATATAGATATATAAGAAATCACAGGTAAAAATGCACTTAATCACGAAATTCAACAATAATGATTGTAATAATATCACAGATGAATCGCTTGATGTAATGCGCGAAACGTCGAATCGATTTTTTAAAGAGTGTATTAAAAGAAATTTCTTTTTTACTGCTTTATTTATTTATTCTTATATTTCCTTATTCGTATGCTTACTGTATCCTTACAGAGAAAGAGCTGAAGACTTTGTAGCAAGCATAGACCAAAGGTATGGTCTGTGGCTTCACGCTTCGCTGTATGTAGGCCTAATCTCCTTGCTGTAGAGTCGCAAGGCCTTCAGTCCGAATTTTTAGATAATTTGACGACTTTCAATCACCATATCTTCCACCCCCTTATAGCTGTCGGTATGGAAACTGCTATGATTGTACAACGGGAGACTTCGGACAACAATTACACACACACACACCATTCGTTTGCGTTCTGTAGTTCTCGCTTCAGAGCGAAATATTAACACACACACTTAGAATATTATATATACCGATAACTTTCCATCCCAATATACTCCACCCTTTCGTCATTATCAACCTGAAGCAACAATACAGCCAATAAAACCATTTTCTAAGAGTAAATATAATTTTCAAAGAATCATTATTGTTCCGCATTTCGCGTTATATTCTTCAGATTACTAAATATCTATCAGATCGCTATAAAACCGCGCCTAAAACCTACCTCAGGTATAAATTAGTAACTGTACAAATATTTAAGTCTCTGCATCTTGTCGTTTGGACGTGATAAGCGTACACCGAACAGACATTCACATTAATATAAATAGATATATAGCTATCCGATCGCCATAAAACCGTGCCTAAAGCCTTCCCCGGGTAGACATTAGTAACTGTACAAATTTTTAGCTCTTTATGTCTTGTGGTTCAGACGTGATAAACGTACACCGAACAGACATTCACATTTATAGATATAGATTTTATGGTACGTGACGTTCAAATGTTTCAACAATCTAAAAAATTCTCGAGATAATTACATCGCCTGGTTGGTAGTCCGTATTATGTCCTATTGTTCATTATAAACACAATTCTCAAAAAATCAAATGTTCAAATGTTCAATGGGACTTAATTACGGGGTCATCAGTCCCTAAACTTACAAACTACTTATGAACTAGCTAATAATACAGACGGCACAAATAACCATGCCCGAGGGAGGATTCGAACCCCCGACCATAGTGTCCGTGCAGACCGTGACTGGAGCGCCTCAGTCCCCTCGGCCACCGCGGCCGGCGACTGGATCAGATCACACACACAACCTGTAGTTTAATTTACTGCAGTCTAGGGACTAGTTGCATCAAGCCGAAAGCATGTACCGGGTACCGTTTGTGCATGTACACATAAATATCCAGCAAATTTATCAATACATTTTGATGCATTATTTGACATAATTCAGTGGCCGATCAAAATGAAATTAAAGTAGGTCCTACTTCAGTGCAGTCATCAGTTCATAAAAAAAGACCCTACAAAACTTGGTCATGTGACCCCTGCTCAATTCATGATAAGAACGTACTTACATTACATAACGTACAATTTCGAGGTCGTATTGCACATTAATTAAAATTATAAATATTTTAAGGAACAATTTTTAGTCATTTTTTATAAAATCATATCTTTTTTGTAGATTGTATAGCTAAACCAAACAAATCCATTTTCCAATTCATAATGAATTTATGTTGTAAACGTAAATTCCACTTTGGATTTCGAACTATATATTATTATTATTACTAAAATATTCTCCAATTTGTTCTTGTGGAGTCTCAAGAAAACCTCATCTTAGCAACCCTCTCAGTCTTTTCGAGGCATCAACTGCGTAATTCATAATAGCACAATAAGGACTTCGAAATTTAATCAGGCTTCTTAATTACATAAAATATCGTTGAAATTTTCGACAGTGGCCTTTCTCGTCGTTTTAATTCAGTAATTAAGAAACTGTAACGTCGATGGTTCTAATCCTACAATTTTTTTAAAAAATATCTATACAAATTGAAAGCAAAATTCATAAAAGAGGCCTATTTGGTAATTAACACATATTGATCATAAATTTTTTTAGAAAATATACGTCTTTAGTTTTTTCTTAATTTTCGATATTTTATGAAAGCAGCAGCGAATCCAGGGGGAGGGGGATTATGGTGTTTCAGCCCCTCCTCAGAGCTTGAGGAAAACGTCCTAATATGTGTAATATGAGCTTTTTCTGAAAACGGCATAACCAAGTACGGATCGAGACATCCGACAAACATTTATTTTTATTTTTTAACATGATTTTGAGGTACCGGTACGATGGCACAAAATTTCTATGAGATCAGTCCCCCGCCCCCTTCCCCCGAACCAAAATCCTGGATTCGCCACTGAATGAAAAGTTGTTAATCATGAGGTTTCAAAGAAATAAGTCACCAATTACGTATTTGGAGCCATACGTATACAAGGTGAACCAGTTAAAGCAATCATGGTCAGTTAACAGTCAGTGAATACTGCAATAAATGTAATTTGTGATGTTTTTTTTAATGAAACCATTATTAATAACAACCTTTCATGAGATACTGAAAATTAAAAATAAACCAAATACATACAGTTTCATAAAAACTACGATTACGTATATGTTCATTACCACATATTTGATAAATTTTATATTCAAATGGTGTAGGCATCTAAGCACAACGCAAAATTTAAAAAAATGAATAAATAAATAAATAAAAATAAGATTAGATCCTCGACCCTATGATTTGTCGATTACCAACTCGGAACACTGCAGACAAGATATACGTCGAATGGCTTTGCTTGATTCCTATTTGACTTCTGAACTTCACATACCACAAAAATAAAAAAATAAAAAACACGATAACTTTGTGGTCTCCTTGTAAGTCAGACACCAAACAGAGGGAACTTTAATCATGAACACACTTTTTACCTATTTGTGCTAGACCACAGTAATTCAGAATTTTAATAGTAATATCCGCTATTTAATTTTTAATGTTTGTTCATTTAATGCACAATCATGATTGCAACCTATTTAACATTTTTCAGG
This sequence comes from Locusta migratoria, assembly GCA_026315105.1. NCBI lineage: Eukaryota > Metazoa > Arthropoda > Insecta > Orthoptera > Acrididae > Locusta > Locusta migratoria. The sequence continues at coordinate 129,484,629 of CM048751.1, forward strand.
TGGGGAACCAGATTTTAAAAATCTGTTTTATAAAACAACACTTATGGTGAAATGATTTTCTTAACTCATTGGTCACTTAACAATGGCCAGGTGAAATGATTTTTTAAATTTATTTTTAAACTCATTGGTCGCTTGAGTATGACCAAAAAACGTTGAAATCATGATTGTACATTAAATGATCAATTGTTCACAGTCAGATGGCGGTTATTTTTAAGACACTTTTTTGGCCTTTGGATATTATCCATTCAGCCAGCCTGCAACATGTGTTAAGTGGTACACGCAAGTTCGTACACAAAAGGACACCCACAAGTCACAAAGAATATATAATAAAATCACAGTGCCTTCATCTATCAAAAACTGATATACAGGGTAAATTCTAAATGATGAAATACATTTCGACAAAATGTCACATTTTGAGCTACGAACATAAATTCGTTTTCCCTTTGTTTCTGTCTCAATAAATGGCAACAAAGTTGCGTATATAAAATATAATAGCGATCAGTTGCAAATATTTTTTATCACTGGAGTTGTGTATTTTGGTCATTGTTTGATAATACTCAGTGCGTAAAACTGACGTTAAAGCATTACATTTGCTTTTCTGTATACGTATCAAAGCTTTGCCCCTTCATGTTGAGACAGAGCGAGGCCATACTGATTTCGGTTTTCCGTGATTTCCGTAAATCATTCCAGGAAAATTCCGGGATGGTTGCTTTCAGATAGCACGGCCGATTTCCTTCCCCCTCCATACCAAAAAGTAAAAGAAAAACACCACCCTGAGCTCCGTCTGTAATGATCAAGATGTTGATAGGATGTTAAACCATACTTCCTTTCTTTTCCCCCCTGCTTGTTGAAGCTTGAGTTCAAGCTGAGGCGTTTGACACTTTGTAAGAAAGATTTTTCTTCTTTTACGGTTCACTCTGCATGTCTATACAGCAAGACCTCTTGGGTTGGCAGTATCAGGTGATGTCGCCTCAGCAGCATGTGCTGTGGCCATTCGGCTGTCACGTGGTATCGCAGCTGAGAAGATGGGGTCGACGTCCTCCTCCGTGCCACAAGCACACAGGCAGTGAGTCCGTCAGTTGCAGCAGGAGATATGTTGTCTGAACCAGATATGGTTAAATCGGAAATTGAATGTGAACAAATATTTCATATGGAATACACCCAGGAACTGGTATGGGCGTGCAGGGATATGTGGCAATATGCTATACGGCTTAATAAGTAAGTCCTCTTTTTTGGCGTGCTAGAAGTTATTTTATAGAGCCATAATGTTCTTATTTGCTATCTCTCGCTTTAGTTTTTCCCCGTCTAGAAATGTCATCAAACTTACCAACAGCATGGACAAGTCGATCAAATTTCACCCTAGCAATAATAATAATACCCAAACTTTTTTCCGGTTGCAGAATGCGCTAACTGTTCCACACCTACCTCTTACTGCGCAAGCCTCCCTATGGTGTTAGTTGTGTTTTGTTCCGGTACAACTTTACCCCCCTGGCTACCGTAGGCAAACAGTTTTCCACAACAGCTTACTATCACTGACCAACGTTAAGTGGCAAGTGCCCACGCCATTGCGAAGTGCTTTGGTACACATCCCAATGGTTTCATCAGCATTTGAAATTATCCTAGCTCCATGATAGTAAACGTTTATAGGAAAGCACTTCGCAGGGTCCCAGGTACCGTTCACCTAAGATGTTCAATGAAAGAAACAGCAATTGAAGTTTTGAAAAACCTCAAAAGTGTTAAAATGCATAAAATTAATTCGGAAAGAATGAGGTTCTTTGATGAACCTTGAGTTAATTGACGTGAGAAAATCAGTTTGCTCGTGTGCCACTGTTATCATCATGAATTATATCGTAAATCCTTCAGGGTAATTAAAAAGCCTTGGGAAATTTCTTCATATTATTTTTAATTTATTATTATAAGCAGGAAATAATCGGCATGATGAGCGCTCGCGCTTATGTTTGTAGTGAGTGTGTGTGTGTTGCACGTGACCATCGATATATTAACTTCACTTGTCTAGATCGCAAATTCATAAAATGATATGTTTTCGATTAGGCTAAAAATCAGATTACAAAATATCATGACAGAGTTTATATAACACATGTTGTGCAGTCAGGTTCTGAGTTCAAATTACTGTGACGTAATTATATTTTATAATCTGAAGGTGACTGCTGGCACAAACGAAAACTGTCCTTCTGAACGTATATAGTTCATATTGAACACATCAAGCCTACAATCACCATGTCTCTAGACGTAGCAGATTAGTGTGGTCGTGTGAATTACTGTTTGGAGAAAATGTAATGTGGAGGTAACATCCGTTGCAGAGGGGGCAAATATGGAAATGTGGCACAAAATAACCATAAGCTTGTCTGAAACACCTGGATAACATCTTTACCAAATAATTCACACATTTGCTTACTAAGATGAAGGAAAAAAAATTAAACTAGACGTTGAACACTCTTAGCTTTTCCACGGAATATGAGGATAAAACGTCCGACTTTCACCAAGTAATGCTATAAACTCATTTTGTTGCATTTATTTTCACTTCGGATTTATGAGTCTAGGACCATACAGGCATTTCCTAGACTTTCCTTGCAGAGAGAAAGTTACTGGAAGATTTGTTAGCGAAGGCTCTGAGAAGCTATCAGATAATGCTCTCGAAAGAGAAAGGTAGGGATGGAGAACATAGGGCGATTAAGGACGCGTAACTAATCAGGGGGCTTTTTCTTAATCAAATGAACTACATTGTATAATGGAGAAGTTGTAAATGTGGAATGGCGATAAATATACGCAATACCGAAATGATGAAAATAGATACGAAAAATGTTAAAAAATGTTTGTAAATCCATCGGACTCAACTGCGTGGTCATTAGTCCGTAGCTTACAAACTATTTAAACTAAGGTAAACTAACCTAAGGACAACACAACACCCATTCCCGAGGGAGGACTCGAACCCCCGACGGCGAACGGCGGCGTTCACCGCAGCACGACGCACCAGTACGCATGGCTAATCCGCCGCGGCTATGAAGAATACGTCAAAAAAGCATAGAAAGGAAATATCCTGGAACAAATACTGTATTATAAAGTTATGTAATACAAAATGTATGCTGCGGAAAGGGAATAACAAGTAGAATGGCTAAAGGAGAAAAGAACTTTTGTAACAGTATAAGTTACAACATAAATAATCTCGTGTAAGATTTAGATAGAGATTCGAGAAGTGTTTTGTCTGGAGGGTACTACTATATGCAAAGAATGATTTTCATATTTGGCTGTAGAAGAAAGCGCTAAATCTGTAAAGAACTGACTGGATGAAAGTAGTAGGTTATTAAGAAAAGGAGAGGAAAAAGGAATTAATGGAGTCGATAATGAGAGAAATTGGTAATATGAGGAAAACATTGTTAAGAATTACGACGTCGGCAACCTATATCCTTTTGAATCTGCTTACTGCCGGCCGCGGTGGCCGAGGGGACTGAGGCGCTCCAGTCACGGTCTGCACGGCCACTACGGTCGGGGGTTCGAATCCCCCCTCGGGCATGGATATTTGTGCCGTCCTTAGTGTTAGGTATTTCGTAAGTAGTTTGTAAGTTTAGGGACTGATGACCCCGTAGTTAAGTCCCATAAGCTATACAAACATTTGAATATGCTTACTGTATTCATCCTTTGATCTTCCTCTACGATTTTTACCCCACACACTTCCTTCTAATGCTAACTTGACAATTCCTTGATGTTTCAGAATGTGTCCAACCAATCTATCCCTTCTCTTAGTCAGGGTATGCCAGAAACTCCTTTTCTCCCTGATTCGGTTAAGGACCTCATTAGTTACGTGATCTACCCATCTAATTTTCATCATTCGTCTGTAGCACCACATCTCAAAAGCTTCTATCATCTTTTTATCTGAACTCCTTATCGTCCATGTTTCACTCCCATACAATGCTACACTCCAGACAAATGCTTTCAGAAAGGACTTTCTAACATTTAAATTAATATTGGATGATAACAAGTTTCGCTTCTTGAGAAACGCTTTTCTTCCCATATCCATTCTGCTTTTTATATCTTCTTTACTTCGGCCATCAGAACTTATCTTGCTAACTATATAACAAAATTCATCTATTAGTTTTATTGTCTCATTACCTAATCTAATTCCTTCAGCATCGCCTGATTTTCTGACATTACATTCCATTACATTTGTTTTACTCTTGTTAATGTTCACTTTATATCTTCCTTTCAAGACACTGTCCATTCCATTCAATTGCTCTTCCAAATCCTTTGTGGTCTCTGAGAGCATTACTATGTCATCGGCAAACCGCAATGTTTTATTTCTTCTCCCTGCACTTTAATGCCCTCTCCAAATTTCTCATTCCATTCCTTCACTGCCTGCTCAATGCACAGATTGAACAACATTGGGGAAAGGCTACAACCCTGTCTTACTCCCTTCCCAACCTCTGCGTCCCTTTCTTGCCTTTCGACTCTACTAACCGCTGTCTGGTTTTTGTATAGATTGAATGTAAGTTACCAGGAGACTAAGAAAGAAACAGAGGACAGAGGCATGTTCACAGCGCCCAGTCAGTTGTTACCTGAGACAAATATACCGTAGAAGAAGAATAGGAGACATAAGACTCTTCTACAATATGGGCGACAACACTACTTAAATAAGAAATAAAGAATTTTCAAGATGTTCCAGTATACAAAGAGGTCAAAGTTCTCGATGTCCTGAAGTTTGCACGAAAAACCTACGGCTTAATAAGCACGTACAGTGTGCTAGCTTCGGTGGTGCTGCAAGAGACTGTTTGCTCGGCAGGCGTACTCCGTGTTATTTGCACGAGGCGTGACTCGCCTCTCAATAGGAATGCTGTCTCCATCGGAAGCTCCCGTTGGGCGCAGTAAGCAGGTAACACTGCTAGAAACGTGGATGAGAAACATTTGGTGTCACATACTCTATGTGATCAAAAGTATGCGAACACCCCCAAAAACACAGTTTTCCATATTACGTTCTATCACGGCTCAGTACTCCATATCACCGACCTCAGTAGTCATTAGACATCATGAGAGAGCAGAATGGGTCGGTCCGCGGAACTCACGGACTTCGAATGTGGTCAGGTGATGGGTGTCAGAAGTCGGTACGCTAGAGCTGGATTTGAACATGACTCGAACTGTTCGAACAATTTACGTCACGGTTCAAGAAATCTCGGGAAATGTCCGAACTCTCGATCACGGCGCTACCTAGCAATGTAAGGAGGAACTATTACGACGATGATATGCATAAATCTTTTGTGTGCTGTGCAATATACGATTTATAACGAAGATAGGGTGTCATTAATGTACTATGGGGATTAATAAGTGTGAAATTCCGACTATAGTAGCGAATATAGGCTTTAAGTAAACGATAGCAATCGCGATTAAAAAATTATAGTGCTGCGATCTAGCGACTCCTGTTGATACTACGTACAGAGCAGTTCGTGCACCGTTTATTCCGAGCTTGCAATTACGGTTTATTTTTGTATGGCTTGTTTCCATTATTGGGTACTCCATTTCCAATTTTTTCCCTATTTCATCTCTTTTAATCTTGTTTTCAAAGCGATTAAAAGGCGGTAATATTTTTATCTGTTACTGTACCGTATGAACAGGGAATGAAATGGTCATTTGGAACCTATCTCTTATAATCACATTAAATGTAATTTCTACTTATGAAGGATTCACATTTTTTTTTTTTTTTTTTTTTTTTTTTAATGTTAGCCGTCAGTAATGAGGTGAGTAGTTCTGTTCTAGTAGCAGATATTTTGCTTATCAATGGATCATATCTTGCAGTGACACCAGACATGTCAAGTATGCACTGTTTTAAACAAAATATACAGTTTTTCATAGTGTTGCACTTCTTTTACTTTACATGTACTTGTACTTCCTATGAAATTAGTTCTGAGCGAAGCGATAGCCTAACTTCAAAATTTCCCGCCTATCGTTGGCAGATAAGAAGCGCCAGTCATTTATTACCTGAGTGTTCGAACAGTTCGATACTGTATCGAGTTCTCTGCTGTATCGGGAAATCCCGAACATGTTCGAATGTATCATTTGCCCAGCCCTAATGTGCACGAGATTTCCACACTCCTAAATATCCCCAGGTCCACTGTTTCTGATGTGATAGTGAAATGTGTAGCGACACGTACAGCACGAAAGCTACAGGCTGACTGTTGACTAACAAGAGAACGCCGACAGCTAAAGAGGATCGTACAATGTAATAGGCAGACCCAATCCAAAACTATGACAGTTAAACCGGAGATGAGAAAACGGATTTTATGGTACAGCGGCTGCCAATAAGCCACTCATCACCACGTACAAAAATATAGTTACTCTGTGAGATCACGCAGATCAGTGCCAAACGGCGACTCGCTGGGTGTAAGGAGCGGAAACAATGGACGACTGAACAGTGGAAAAACGTGGTATGGAGTGACGAATCACGGCAAACTTTGTGGCGGACCGATATCAGGGTGTGGGTATGGCCTCTGCCCGGTGAACGTCATCTGCCAGCGTGTGTGTAGTGCCAACAGTAGGAAGTGGTGGTGTTACGGTGTGGTAGTGTTTTTCATGGAGGGGACTTGCACCCCTTGTTGTTTTCCACGGCACTATCTCTTTACAGGCCTACATTGATGTTTTCAGCATCTTCTTGCTTCACATTTTTGAAAGAGCAATGCGGAAATAGCGACTGCGTCTTTCAACACGATGGAACATTTGTGCATAATGTACGGCCTTTACACGAGAATAACATCCCTGTAATGGGCTGGCTTGCAAAGAGTCCTTACTTGAATCCTATCTTCAATCATAGATACTAACAGACCGGACAAACAGCAGAGCAACTATACACATAGCGTGGTTGAAACATATAGTCCAGTCAATGAATGCATTGTAGAGTGCATGGAATATGCGAGAATTTTTGACTTCAGGACTTTGTTAGGTATAGTTAGGAGGTGAACATACTAAAAGTCCCCGCCTCTGGGGGGTGAGCTAAAGCGGGGAGGGGGGTTGAAAGGTACCATTTTCTTGGTTTTTCGCTTATATCTCGAAAACGGTCGGCTTAAGGAAAACATTGTTCCAAATAAAAATGAAAGATAATTGAATTTGCTATAAAATTGTTTCGATACATATATGTCGAAATCCCAACGGTTTTCGAGATATACGTTATTGAAAATAGACAATTTCGGAAAAAATCATCTTTACCTCACTAATTTTATCAAACATTTACTTCTAGTGACTCACTCGATCGTTTCTCAGAAAATTTGTCAGAAAGAAAGTTGTAAAGTATCAAATTTTACTTCAATTTGATATGCAAATTTGTTACCTTATCTTCAGCCAAACAGAAGTTACATAATTTATAACATGTGCGCTCAGTTTCGACGTCCTTCCAGAAATGAGTGCTTTGAGGGGCTGTAACGTTTTTACCTTATGAAACGTGCAGACATGGTAAATAACAACTAACAATGACAAGAAGGTACTTGCAATTAAAACAGAACACCTTTTTATAAATGTAGCTTTTCTGATAATATTATGAATCATACAATTAAAGTATTTACAAACACCGAAAGTGATTCAGAATGAAGAAAAAAATTGCATTCAAAGCAACATCTTTTTTCTGAGGCGAAGTAGTTCAGGTTCATTTATTGTCACCTGCAGAGGATATATCGTCAAGGTCGTCAGTACCTAACGCCCGGGAGAGGGTTAACGATGGGGAAACCCCAAGTCGAACATCGCAGGCCTGTCACCGGCTGCGGGGTGGAATGGAGTGTTCTCACTCACTTCCTACTACAGTTCACTTCAAAAGTTCGCCAACTGTAGAGTAAGGTTTGTGTGTCGGTATGGTGTGCCAGCTTTCCGAGATATTTTTTATTTATTTATGAAAATGTTGACTGTGTAGTGCGCGCAATGGTTACTCGGTGTTTTGTCTGTCATAAAACAGTAGATAAACCAGGTGTTTCCACAGGGTCAAAAAAAGGAATACTATCACTCATCAAAGCTAGAATAGAAAGGGGAGACAGCAATGGCTCATCTTTAGAAGATTTGGACATCCTACCGATTCATACTGAATGTCGAAAAAATTACATCAGGTTACAATGGTTATGTTAGATCTTTGAAGACCAGTTGGTTTTTAATGGGCACGCTGACACATCAGAGAGCATAAAAGCAGCTGAACAAACTCTACGATATCGGATCAGAAGGCGTGGGGAAATGAATGTCAGTCTAGAAACTAAAATTACAGTGAAACAAGAGGATTTCCTCTTCAAATTTAACAACAAGAATCAGCTGGTGAACCTGTTGATGATGCAACTACAGAAAAATGGGATAAATGGCCTTCAAACTTCAGGTGATGCTGACGTTCATATAGTGGAGACAGCTATCAAGAGATCACATAATTCCTCGATCGCCATTATTGAAAAGGATGTCGACTTAGCTGTTCTTTTAATAGCAAATTCTCCAACTGATCGTAACATTCTGCTTGTAGAACCAGGAAGAGGAAAGGTTAAGACGTGTTTATGTTCTTCACAATAGCTGCAGCAGGAATTGAAAATGAAGGACAATGCCCATTTGTTATTCTTACATGCATTTACAGGCTGTGACACAATATCCGCCGTAGCGTATTGCAAGTGTAAAGTGGGGTTTGTCAAAATGCACCAGAAGTCCACAGTCATACAACATGCTGCTGAGATATTTACCAACAGTTCTTCTTTCTCCAACTCCATTGAGACAGGGGGAATCAAGAGTACTCTATAATGGTATGGAGCTCCAGCCACCACAAAATATCTAATAGAGTTCCGCAACAAATCATTTACAAAAGCAGCTAGGAACATGAAGCCTGATCTCTTGTGCCTCCCTCCAGATGAAGAAGCTGTTAAGCAGCATGCATCCAGAACTTACCACCAAGTACGCCTTTGGTTAGGAGAGGAACGCCGAATTGGGTTGGAATGGCCAACTAGTTCCGAAACTCTCAGACTTAGATGCTGCCCCTGACGAAATCTTGAAGATGATTTTATTGTCGACGCACGAAATAATGTGTCAGTGGCAGATGTGGTTGCAGAAAAGCGTTGCGTTGTTACGCTGCCCTGTTACATGCCTGAACTGCTAGGGCAACTGCAACAACGGAGTCGGAATATTAGTTCAGGATGAAGATGACGACAGTGACATCGAGACTCCACCAACCTCGTTGGACGAAGCCTCCACTACTGACGAAGATGAATGAACCTTCAAATGTTCAAATGTTTGTTAAGCTTATGGGACTTAACTACGGGGTCATCAGTCCCTAAACTCACAAACTACTTATCAACTACCTTATACTAAGGACGGCACAAATATCCATATCCACAAATATCCCCCGAGGGGGGACTCGAACCCTCGACCGTAGTGGCCGTGCAGACCGTGACTGGAGCGCATCAGTCTCCTCGGCCACCGCGGCCGGCGAATGAACCTTGACCATGCCTCCTCAGAAAAACAAAGTTGTTGCTTTGTATGCACTTATTTTTCATTCTGAATCACTATCAGTGTTTCCAAAAACGTTCATTGTATGATTCATACTATTGTAATAAAAGCTACAACTATGAAAAGATTTCACTTGTAAGTACCTTCTTGTCATTGTTAAAGTGTTGTTATTTACCATGCTAGCACGTTTCATAAGGTAAAAACGTTACAGCCTCTCAAAACACTCATTTCTAGAAGGACGTCGAATCTAAGCGCACATCTTATAAATGATGTAACTTGTGATTGGCTGAAGATAAGGTAGCAAATGTGCATATCAAATTAAAGTAAATTTAATTCTCTACAACTTTTTTGTGACGAATTTTCTGAGAAACGATCGAGTGAGTCACTAGAAGTAAACGTTTGACAAAATTAGTGAGGTAAAGATGATATTTTCCGAAATTGTCGATTTTCAATACCTCGAAAAGCGTTGGGAATTCGACATATATGTATACAAACAATTTTATAGCAAATTCTATTATCTTTCATTTTTATTTGGAACAATTTTTTCCTAAAGGCGATCGTTTTCGAGGTATAAGCGAAAAACCAAGAAATGGTACCTTCCCACCCCCCTCCCCGCTTTAGCTCACCCCCCAGGGGCGGGGACTTTTAGTATGTTCACCTCCTAACTATCCCTAATAAAGTCCTGAAGTCAAAAATTCTCTCATATTCCATGCACTCTACACCCCTCTTTTGAGCACTCATTGACTGGACTAATAGGACCACGTGACTGTTGGCAAATATTAGCCGGATATAATACACAAACCAGCTGTTTTCAAGAAATGCCGTCATTTTAAACTAATATTACTTTCACTTGAAATTTAATGTTGCTTGCCTTCACAAAAATCTCTCCATATTGCGAGGCAAAGCTATACCACAGCTGTACACTACCACGTGACTGTTGACAAAACAATGGTTTGGCTGCAGAGATGTTAGTGCCATGAAAACGATGCCGTGCCCAGTCTACCAGTTTCTACGGTCGAAGAATCCTATAGAACATCTTTGGGATGTTTGGGAACGCCAGGCCTCAGCGACCAACATCTATAGCTCTCTTCAGTGCAGCAGACCGTGAAGAATGGGCTGCCATTCCTCAAAAAATCTTTTCAGTACCTGACTGAACCCTACGAGAGTGGAAGCTTCCATCAAGTCTGAGGGTGGACCAACACCATATTGAATTTCTGCGTTACCGATGGAGGGTGCTACGAAATTGTAAGACATTTTCAGCCAGGTGTCCGGATGCTTTTAATCTGATAGTGTATCAAGCCTTGTTATGGCCGTCAGCACACATTCAGAACAGTGCTTTCGTCATTCAAACGAAGTACCCCTCGTCACACAGAAAACCGAATACGGTCCACACAGCCACTACATGTCAGCAAAAGAAATAAAGATCTAAATGAATACGGATCAGTGTGAAGGTAGCTCATTATAAATCATTAAGAAGCGTCGTATATTTCAATAGTCAGGTAAAAATTTAGAACTATTAAAGCACAGTACAATGTCTGTTACAATAATAGCTATAAATAAGCAGTACACAGCTTTTATTGCTAGTCACACTGAAATGTGTTTTAAGGGAATTAAGTTTTGACCTGATGACCCCAGTATCTGCAACGTCATCATAATATTAGGACGTGAACATGAAAAATTAAATATTGATTTGTGTGGAGAGGACAATGAATCTAACCTAATTCCAAAGGTACATTGTCATACAAGTGCGCAAAATAAAATTCATGTGTCCATGCAACCGTTAAGATTTGAAAAAAGAAGTAAATGTCTTCATATCTGTAATTCTGATGTGACCTTCTTTACCGCACGTTAAAAGTCTCCAATAATACTACGAGAATATAAAAAATTGAAGTGCTACCAACTTCTGACCGTATTCCGGTGCTATGGTGGAAATGACAAACGAATGTAAGAACTTTTAATGAAATAACGTTCTAGGAATGTTCATGTTTAAATGGTTCATTTGCAGTAAGACAGGCATAACGATTAAATACAATACCACAGCTGTTAGGTCGATGATCTTATCAAAACTGAAAATAAAACATTACTTGTATGTGAATAGTTTTCGTGTGTGTGTGTGTGTGTGTGTGTGTGTGTGTGTGTGTGGCTACATGTTACAAGATAAACTAGTGTGTAGTGCAACAGTATAAAGCAGCATCTTCACCAATGCACCAGAGATACAGGAACAGAATTGGAAAATCTTGGCGACATAATTGACAACCACCAACAATAGCGTTAGATATCAGTTTGTGGACATCCACAGCTCCCCACCCCCTCCTATCCCTGCCAAAAGTCACACTAGTACCACCCCGACAAGGAAGAACGACAAATGTAACATTAGAATAGTTCATTATATACTAATCTAAACAATTTTATGTATGTAAATAGCGCCTGAAGACGACCACAACATGCTCGAAACACGTTGCAGTGTTTTAAACAAAACAAAATAAATAGACTGGTAATAGTAATAACGGATATCGATTATTCCAATGCCTTAAGTGAAACAGACTACAAAGGGCGGTAGAAACTACAATGTCATTTCTACAGTTGTTTGGAATTTAGCCTCATATATTTTTGAAATGTAACCTATAAGTATGATAAGTAAGAAGTACGAAATGAGGAAAGCTTGTTCAAAATCAAATGTTTGTAATCCTACGGGAAACTACTGTGGTCATCAATCCCTAGACTTACAACTTTTTAAACTAACTTACGCTAAGGACAAAACACACCTAAGACCGAGGGAGGACTCGAACCTCCGACAACAGCGACCAGTCCCTGACATGATGCCTGGAACCGCGACGCCATTCCCGCGTGGGCAAGGAAAGCATGCCAAGATTATATCAGTGCTTAGGACTTCCGATGAACAGATGCTCCATTAAGATGGGGTGGCAATATTTTCATGGTATAACTTAATTAACCGAAGTGATGCGTTAATAGATCACATTCAGGGACATGAATGAATAGTTAATATGGTATGGCAATGAATGGAAGCGTTTGTGGATCAGAGAAGAGAAGGGGGGAGGGGGGTGTAGAAGTTGAAAATGCAGTCCGCGGTTTGAGTCCAGTAATCAGCTTAGAATGAGGTTGCAACAGTGACGTAGAGATGAAGGGCCTTGCACAGAATAAACTAGCGAGGAGAACCGCATCAAACCAGTTTTCGAACAGCGTCAATAGCTTTATTATGTGTCTTAGGTAATGTGATTATTAGCTATTTTATTTTTTCTTATCTCCAAGGATCAGAAGATGTTTCGAGGTAAAAGCTGGTCAGAATGTTATAAATATTTGTAATGGAGCAGTAAACATAAATTGTTTTATCTACTTATTTTGACATGTACTTACATCACGAAATTTTTGCTGTGATTCGCTTGAAAATGATCAAGAGAGGAAACTGCAGGAGTGCATGATTATCGTGACATAAAAACCGAACACGATGTTCATTCTATAATAAAAAATAAATAAAATAAAATAAAAATAAAAAAATAAAAACTAGATTTTATGGCCATGGGATCACGCCATTATGTTAAATAAAATTTGGGTAAATGTTGCAGAGCGTGCTCTGGATTTCATCCTGACCACTGGTGTCCTTGGTCCGCTTAGTACACCAGTAGAACCAGAGAAATGGTGCTGCAACCGAGACAAATATTTCCTGCTCTCTCTCTCTCTCTTATTTCTAACCACGCATTCTTAATCAACATACATTGTATAGTAAGTGAGCAATGTGTAATAACAATATGTAGTAATGAAAAAAAACTCTTAGTAGCAGCTTGTTATGCTAGTACGTCACTATATTCTTGTCGATTGTGAGCAAAGCAATATATCAGAAATGTGTGGCGGCAGTACAGAAAGAATCAGCTGTCAGCAGTCAACGGAAGAACGACGAATATTGTGGACAACAATTTCCGAATTATCTGGGGAACGTAGAGATGGGAATTGATTTCCTCTTCTTTTTAAATAATTTTCCCAGTTCGTCAGATAGTTATTCGTACCCAGGAAAATGGAATTCCATTTTACGGTAAATACTAAAACTAATGCTTGTCTCTGACAATAAGACACGAAAGATTTTTGATGTAGTCTGTACGTGGTGGATAATGAGGAAGCTAATAAATAAACAACTTTATCAAGTTTCATTCCATGTTGAAATCATAGTTGTCAGCGACTATTACAAATATGTAGACGACGACAGTAAACAGGCGTAAATATTTCTTTTTCTGTTGGAGACCTAGGGAAAAAATACAGAAAAAAAGACAGACCCTGTTACAGTCAGGTTACAAGAATAAAGCACAAATGAAATATCATTGGCATACAGCGAGAATTGCAATGGACCAAGGACTGAACCCTGTGGAGCCGAGAGAGAGTGAATGTTTCCATGACTTCTTCGACCCACAGACTACAGGTAGACATCCATTTTTGAGGCAGCTGTCGATCCACAGTATTATACGGTTTGAGAGATTCAGCTATGTCATTTACATGAGTAATAAATCGAAATCAATAGCACATAATGCCTTGTCAAAAGCAAGTCACGCTTATGGTATGATTAATGTCGTCAGATACTTTGATTAATGCTTTTGCTAATCACAGACAGGAGAGCCATGCCACATTAAAGAGTAACCCAAGGCCCCATTATTGTAACTGCCAGAAAAGAGAATTTTAAAGTCACAGAAAATTTAAGCATCAGTTTGTCTTCAATTTCAACAATAATGTTTTATGGTATGCAATTTATTTCAGTGGACGCTGCGGATAACTATTTCTAAATTTTCTCTAACACGAGTTGTAATTTAACATATTTTCCGAAAAATTATGGGAGTAACAACAATTTGTGTATCAATGAGACTTAGAAAAACAGTATAGATGGCACCATTTAATTTTATTGATTACCAGTTTCAACCCTAGTGTTGATATCTTCAGATCTTCCTCCAATGTTGGTATGTGGAGATGAGCAGACGCTGTGGAAATCTACAAGAGCAGTGACACCACACTAAGATGGAAACTATTAATCAGTAAATCGCCTCCTTCAAAAGTAATCATTCCATCTCCTATTTGGTCTTCCTAAAGACCTTGTGCCCCTAGGTTTATAGCGTTTCAATCATTCTTGCAACTGGCATACAATTTGCGTGTTCCTTGCATCTTACCATTTTATTTTATTTATTTATTTTGTAGTCAGATATTATGCTTATCATACTGAGTTTAGGTGGACTGTCATATTTCCTCTTTTCACACAGTCCCATATCTAAGGAATCCACATATCTAAGGAAGTTAATTTTACATTCTTTTCATCTCTTCCAAATGTTCCATTTCCCTCATCCATGGTGCAGTGCCTTTATAGCCATAATATTATTAAACATCAATAGAGAATCTCTTTACAATCCCGACGTCGACAGAAAAGTTAGACGGAAATACTTGTACAGGCCTAACTTATTTTGTATTTTATTATTCGCTCCATATTAACAATGCACTCGACATGCTTAAATGAATTAACTATCTCTGTGACCTATTTAACGATTTCGATCAGTACTCGCATTGACTGGCATCCTAGAAACGTCAGATTGTATGCTTTGTTTTACTCAAAATAGTTTCTTTTAGCCCACTTTTTTTTTCTCGCTAACAACGACTTGGTCGTCAGCAAAAAGCAGTTCTTAATGTATGTACCCAATTTTTTGTTTCATCGTAGATAATAGATACATATGTCAAAAAGAGTGGGGAATAGGGAACAGATTTGTCTTAAGTGCCTGTTACGGCTATTTACATTTATGTTTTGTTAATCATATGTAAAACCTATATAGTTATTGCATTAAAGGTAAAATTTTTTTTTTAGGTTGTTAGACTGCGTCACATCCCTCTTCAATCTCTTCTAAGCTATCGACGTTTCGGCATCCCTGCTAGTTTCTATTTCAGGATCTTCTTGTGTTCAAAATCATGTATACGTCAATATGATAAAATCCGAAAGTATATCCCAAAAGAGGCGTCGAAACTTCGATCGAGAAGAAGAGATTGAATATGAAAGAAACGTGATCTACTCGTAAGCTTCCTAAAGAGGTAGGAGGGGAGAGAGAGGAAACGTATCGCAGTTACCCTCTCCTGGAATCTGGGATCAGGTATTTTACAGGATTATCACGTGTTTGCAGATCTGGTTATTAGTAATTGTACGACACGGTAGAAGCTTGCTTTCCTGGAGGCGAGGAGTAACGTTGTGGCTTTGACAGTGACTGTAAAACTTGGGTTCAATTCAGAATTTCCAGACTGAGTTTGCGATATTTCCCAAGCAGACAAAAAATTCCCCAAAATGTCACGATTTCGTTAACTTTTCCCTAATCTTCTGAAACCAAAATATTCCTTCAAATTATTATCACTGTAGGCAGCTTGAAGAGATGGAATAATGTGTTCAGAGCCGTAAAACTGACACAGATATAAAAATTAGTAGGAACTAAAATTATATTTTGTAAATAAAACGCAGAACATTACCAAAAAATTGAAAAAATCATGTGCTAGTGGCACCACATTTGCTTTCTTCGTGGTTTTTCATTTTTATACTGCTTTACCAAAACATGGTACCGGTAAGAGTAAAATTAGAAATACGTGAGAGAGAGACGTGCCAAATGTGCAACTATGGCGGCAAAATGAAAATACCTTTTCAGTATCTTTATACCAATTAGAAAGATAAATTATAGGTGAATGATGTATTGTTGTAAACATATTTTGTTACATGGTATTGATGCCAGTACTATTTATTATCGTTTATACTGAATTAAGACAACAATAAAATCATTACACGTAACCAGGGGCATATTTAGGCAAAGCGACACCCATGTGCAGTAATTTATTTTACGCCCCCCCCCCCTCCGGCATCTGGGATTCAAACTGATATTTAGAGAACAAAAATAAAAACCATGTCCCTGGATACGCCACTTCTATCAACACAACAACATGAATTTTAAAATTTGTTCCTGTAATCGAATAATGATGATTCAGATAATATTAAAATAATATTTGAAAATTATTTTAGCCGCGGTGGAGTAGCCGAGCGGTCTAAGGCGCCGCCTCGCTGCGGAGCGCGAGGTTGCTCGCTATCGGAGGTTCGAGTCCTACCTGGGGCATGGGTGTGTGTGTTGTACTTGCGTTAGTTTAACTTAATTTAAGTAGTTTGTAATCTACGGACTGATGATTTACAAACATTTGCACATTTGAAATTATTTTAGATGACAAAATTTTGCCACCCCCTGTCGCTGCACATGTAGAACCTGCCTAAATACGGCCCTGTACGTAACTATATTTATTACCACAGAAGTGACACGATAGCGAGAGTGCTGAGACTTGATTTGGAGAGAGAGAGAATAACTAGAAAATTAAGTATGTGCTGTTTGAACTCGAGTATCAGATGGCATTAATAGCAAACCTAGGCAGATAAAACTTCTTTCCAAATTCCCCCGGAAGTGAAACTGTTTTCTCAAAAAATTTACTCCAAGGTCCCCCACCCCCTTAAAAAAATCATATCCATAACTTCGAAAAAAATCCCGGAATCTGGAATCACTGGTTTTGGTCAAAAGCAAATAGTACTCTCAAATTGGGCGGAAACAATATGACTGCAATTCTAGGGTATAAAGAGTCAATTTATCCGGGCAGTTTGAGATGGTTTCATCCTGTCGAATAATGGTAAAATTTAGTTTCACCTAAACAACATAAACACAGGCTCTGAAGATCGATCAAAATCGCAGGCTTTCATGCGATTTATAATAGATGTAATAAATATACATATGTTCTCCCTCCATTATGAAAGAGTATTACGCTGAGGATTATATTTGTTAATATACAACATCGCTTTTATTAAGATTTTTGATTTTCACGTATGTAAAATTTTTAAATTTGTGGGTGAATGACATTACTAGTATATATACCAAAGTGTGTTTTGTGAACGTTTGGAGAGTTGTTTTCTGACGTTGGATGCGCTGGATTTAGTCATGTACGCTATTGTTCCTTTTTGATACATCGAGAAGGGGGAAACTATATTGACTTTGTGTTATCCGACAATGAATTTATGGATAACACAAATTGTAAGTAGCAACATTTAGGCCTACCAGTAAGTCAATATTTTATGTCAGTTATGCTCGCCACATAGTTAACTTGTTTTGTTATGTCAGTTATGCTCGCCACATATTTCACTCGTTTTGTTTTCTTGTAATTGTAACATATGCACAAATCCCACAACACACCATCTGTAATATAAAAATCCGTTCACCATCTGATAATGATATGCTTGGCATATTGAAACCGGTAATGGGAGAAATGTAATGAGACATTTTGCATAAAAGGCGACTTGTTGCTGTCATTCAAGATACCTTATTTCACCACAGTCGCAGGGTTCCTCTTCCATAATGGATAAAAGTTTTACTAGTAAGTCATCTGTATCTGCGATAATGTTTATTTTGTTTTCGCCTTTCTTAATCCCTGCTCTGCCAGTCTACTGTTTTCAACATATGATTCATGAATAGTATGAACAACAGTGGTGACAAGAGTCTTGCCATGAATCAGTCTCAGGAAAATCATAGACCCTCGCACTTGGTATAGTCTTCGGACGGCCGAACTTCTGAAACAGTACTGATTGACTCTGAAATATTAGATTGCAACCTTTCAATCGAATCTGCATATGCGAGAATGCTTATTTTGTTTTCGCCTATTTTGAGCCTGCCCTGCCAGTCTACTGTTTTCAACATATGATTCATGAATAGTATGAATCAGTCTCAAGAAAGTCATGGACCCTCACATTTGGCATAATCGTCAGATGGCAGGACTTCTGAAACCATAAGTTTCCTTGTCGTGAATCAGTGTCAAGAAAATCATGGACCCTCACACTTGGCATAATCTTCGAATGGCAGAACTTCTGAAACCGTACTGACTGAAATATTAGACTGCAGCCTTTCAATCGAATCTGCCATGACAAGAAAGTCACCTGCATATGCGAAAATGCTTATTTTGTTTTCGCCTATTTTGAGCCTGCCCTGCCAGTCTACTGTTTTCAACATATGATTCATGAATAGTATGAATCAGTCTCAAGAACATCATGGACCCTAACACTTGGCATAATCTTTGGACGGCAGAACTTCTAAAACAGCACTGACTGAGCTCTGAAATATGAGACTGCAAACCTTCAATCGAATCTGCCATGACAAGAAAGTCACCTGCATATGCAAAAATGCTTGTTTTGTTTTCGCCT
Source organism: Locusta migratoria (assembly GCA_026315105.1). Taxonomy (NCBI): domain Eukaryota; kingdom Metazoa; phylum Arthropoda; class Insecta; order Orthoptera; family Acrididae; genus Locusta; species Locusta migratoria. The sequence goes on from CM048751.1 coordinate 129,503,326, forward strand.
ATTTTGAGCCTGCCATTCCAGTCTACTGTTTTCAACATGTTGTTGTCATGATCTTCAGACCAGAGACTGGTTTGATGCAGCTCTCCACAATACCCTATCTTGAGCAAGCCTCTTCATCTCCACATAAGAATGGCAACCTACATCTGTCTGAATCTGCTTACTGTATCCATCTCTTAGTTTTCCTCTGCGGGTTTTACCCCACACACTTCCCTCCAACGCTAAATTCACAATGCCTTGATGTGTAAGAATGTGCCCTATCAATCTATCCCTTCTTCTGTTCAAGGTATGCCAAAATTTTATTTTCTCCCCGATTCATGAATAGTATGAATCAGTCTCAAGAAAATCATGGCCCCTGCACTTGGCATAACCTTCGGACGGCAGAACTTCTGAAACCGTACTGATTGAAATATTAGACTGCAGCCTTTCAATCGAATCTGCCATGACAAGTAAGTCACCTGCATATACGAAAATCCTCATTTTCTTGAGCCTGCCCTGCCAGTCTATCGTTTTCAACATGTGATTCATGAGTAGTATGAAACAGTCTCAAGAAAATCATGGACCCCCACACTTGGCATAATCTTTGGATGGCAGAACTTCTGAAACCGTAATTTTCCTTGTCATGAATCAGTGTCAAGAAATGCATGGACCCTCGCACTTGGTACAATCTTTGGACAGCCAAACTTCTGAAACCGTACTGATTGAGCTCTGAAATATGAGACTGCACCTTTCAATCGAATCTGCCATGACAAGTAAGTCACCTGCATATGCGAAAATGCTTATTATGTTTTCGCCTATTTTGAGCCTGCCCTGCCAGTCTACTGTTTTCAACATACCATTCATGAATAGTATGAATCAGTCTCAAGAAAATCACGGACCTTCACACTTGGCAGAATCTTCGGACAGCAGAACTTCTGAAACCGTACTGATTGAAATATTAGACTGCAGCCTTTCAATCGAATCTGCCATGCCTGCATATACGAAAATGCTTATTATTTTGAGCCTGCCCTGCCAATCTATTGTTTTCAACATGTGATTCATGAGTAGTATGAGTCTCAAGAAAATCATGGACCCTCACACTTGGCATAATCTTCGGACGGCCGAACTTCTGAAACCGTACTGATTGAAATACTGGACTGCAGCCTTTCAATCGAATCTGCCATGTGTGCATATACGAAAATGTTTATTTTGTTGAGCATACCCTGCCAATCTATTGTTTTCAACATGTGATTCATTAGTATGAGCCTCAAGAAAATCATGGACCCTCACACTTGGCATAATCTTCGGACGGCAGAATTTCTGAGACCGTACTAATTGAAATATTAGACTGCAGCCTTTCAATCGAATCTGCCATGCCTGCATATACGAAAATGTTTATTTTGTTGAGCGGGCCTGGCAATCTATTGTTTTCAACATGTGATTCATGAGTAGTATGAGTCCCAAGAAAATCATGGACCCTCACACTTGGCATAATCTTGAGACAGCAGAACTTCTGAAACCGTACTGATTGAAATATTAGACTGCAGCCTTTCAATCGAATCTGCCATGCCTGCATATACGAAAATGCTTATTTTGTTGAGCGTTCCCTGTCAATCTATTGTTTTCAACATGTGATTCATGAGTAGTATGAGTCTCAAGAAAATTATGGACCCTCACACTTCACTTCTTCGTACGGCAGAACTTCTGATACCGCACTGATTGAGCTCTGAATTATTTTGTTGAGCCTGCCCTGCCAATCTATTGTTTTCAACATGTGATTCATGAGTAGTATGAGTCTCAAGAAAATTATGGACACTCACACTTGGCATCTTCGGACGGCAGAACTTCTGATACCGCACTGATTGAGCTCTGAAATATTAGATTGCAACCTTTCAATGGAATCTGCCATGACATGTAAGTCACCTGCATATGCCGAAATGCTTATTTTGTTGAGCCTGCCCTGCCAATCTATTGTTTTCAACATGTGATTCATAAGTAGTATGAATCAGTCTCAAGAAAATCATGGACCCTCACACTTGGCATAAACTTTAGACGGCCGAAATTCTGAAACCATACTGATTGAGCTTATTTTGTTTTCGCCTATTTTGAATTGCCCTGATTCATGAATAGTATGAATCAGTCTCAAGAAAATCATGAACCCTCGCATTTGGCATAATCTTTGGTCGGTAGACCTTCTGAACCGTATGTTTCTCTCCATGTACTGAACCGACAATGACCAGCAGAAATCGAGTCCCGGTCTAAACTACTTTTGGGCAGTCGCCTTGAGCAGTACTGACCTTGATGCCTGTGGTGCGGCGCAAGATGGCGGCGAACAGCGGCGGATGGCTGGGGTTGGGGGTGCGCGCGAAGGGCGAGTCCAGCGGCAGAAAGCGGGGGCTGGGCCCGCCCCCGGAGCCGCTGCTGGTGGACAGCAGGGTGCCGCCGCCGCCGGCGCCGCCCAGCGCCACCCCCGCGCGCTCGGGCACCAGCACGTAGCGCACGGCGGCGCAGTAGTGCAGCGAGTCGATCGGGAAGAAGCGCGTCACCTTCTTGTGGTTCTCGTCCACGTTCTCGAGCAGCAGGCCGTTGCTCCAGACGCTGAGCCACGAGTCGATGCCGCGTGCGCCCAGCGCCCCCTGCTCCGGGTACAGCTCCCTGAGTGGCTCCTGGATGCCCTGCAGGCCATCCTTGGTGACGTGCGGCACGGCAGAGCCCAGGTAGAGCACGCGGCACCGGCAGATCGGCGTCGACTCCGGGTCGTCTCCGCCCCTCGAGTTGGCCATCTCGTTTCGCACCAGTTTGCTGTCTGCGCGGCGGTCCACTTGTCAGTGGAGACGCATCGGTCTCGGAGACACAGAGCCACTAATCTCCCGCGACAATCCAGCAACACGCACCTTCAACCTACTAAGCCTAAGCGCTATTAACCGCACAGTATTTCCAATTTCGAGTAAATTTCACTATTAACTGTCACTCCTCCGATGCGTTCCGAATACTGCAACGTCGCTCTTCTCCCGAAACGAGACACAAAACTAATTAAACACTTTTCCGATATAACTACTACAACTAGACGTCAACACAGTTTGTATGTCTCTGCTAACAATAAGGCTACACGGTGAGGTAAAAATTAGTTTCTACAGCTATTCTAAGACAGCGACGTAGTCGCTGTTTCTTCGCGTATGACGTCAGCAAAGAGGGTGCTTGACCTTGACCTCTCGGACTACTGTACGCCAAAGTCACACATTTAACGACCAGTAATTTCTACAGTTCGCACTTATTCTCCACTTAAAAATAAATATCGCTTCTGATTTTGGCACTAGTGTCGAAAACGCCGCACCGTTCACTTCCACGTCACAAGATAGCTCCTGGTAACTCGAACTAGCGTGGCACCCAGTTCAGGTTCCTTGTTTCCAGACGAAGCGTCGGTTTGGTACAGCACACAAATTTCTTCTTCAGTTTTCACACTTGTATCTCGCGGTACCACAGCCACGGTAAAACTGTTCCTCCAAAATGGCTGTCGGTGACGATTGCGGCACTTCCCCTCGTCGATCACTGATTGACGTCCGACTTGGGCCGAGGTACACTATCTCTTCTTAGGGTGGTGTATGGCACACGGACAGTTTTAATCCACAATTGGGGCGGCACAGACGGAGGAGCGAAAGAGAACGGCGGCGGCTGTGAACGGGCTGTTGCGTCCACGGGCTAACGGAACCCGAGCCCGCTGCGCTGCCGGCCAGCTGGCGATCGGCGTTGCGGCCAGCGCCGCGCCACGTTCATCGTCGGCCGGTCGTGCACTTGGAAAGCCGCGCTGTGGAGCCGTGGGCACGACCCCCGCGACCTCAGGGCAGTAAGGTAGGGGTGCGTGTGCGAGACGGGCTGGGCAGCGCCCCGGTGCCTGGAGCAGAGAGCGGCGACCTCCTCCCGCGCTCGAGCCTAACCACGGACTGAGGCCGGCCGCTACCTGGAACCTCCACCTGCCGGCGCGCACCCACTGCGCATGCGCGGCCGCGCCGCGCGGTACAGCCGCCGCCAAGTGTCTGCCCACACCTCGTAGGAATCTCCACACGTCTGACGACACCGTTTGGCTGATGAAGGTCACCACTGGTATTTACCGACTACACTGTCAATTGCTCAATACACTGGAGTGACCCTTCTTCTCTTCTTCGTACGGCTATTCTTGATTGGTGCTTATGGCCTGCTCTGGTCTCACCATAGGCCGTCACGTCATAGGCGTAAAGTTACTCCAAAAAGTATTCGTCTAATAGATGATTGTATGTTTAAGGCAGGGCCGGATCTAGGGGGGGACAAAGAGGGCAGTTGCCCCGGGAGGCAGAATTTGACTGCAAGAAATACCGAAATCATTTAATAAAACTAAAATTCCTGGTTGCTGACTTCAGTGTTGCCCTGTCACAGGTACTTCAGCTAATTAAACTTTAATCTACTAGATATTAGCCAGAATGAGGGAGATGTTTGCGTTATTGCATAAGTAAATGCACAATGTTTATTAATTCGCATATATTTCCTTTTTCAGATAAATGAATATTCATATTTCATATCAAGGTAATATTTGTAGAACAGGTGATTTTGAATAACGTTCCAGTCCTTAAAAAAAAAAAAAAAAAAAAAAAAAAAAAAAAAAAAAAAAAAAAGTATATCAGGTGCGCACACTTCTTATTGAAAGTCAAAAGCATTAAGGATCTAGAGTCCTATCTCGGTAGCGGTGGAACTGATAGACATCTACACAGAATACTCTGTAAATCACATGTAACTGCCTGACATAGGGTTCATCGGACCACTTTTATACTACTTATCTTCCATTCCATTCTCGAATAGCGCGCGGGAAGAAAAAACATCTGAATCTTTCTGTTCGAGCTCTGATTTCACGTATATATTCAGATGATCTTTTCTACTTATGTAAGTGGGAGGCAACAATATATTTTCGCATTCGGAGGAGAATGTTGACGCTTGTAGTTTCGTAAGTAGCCCACGTCGCAGCGATAAATGCCTTTGTTTCCCAGATCCTGTATCATTTCCGTGACGCTGTCTCCCCTGTATCACGTCAATACAAAACAAACTACCCTTCTTTCGACTCTTTCGATGTCCTCCAACAAACCCACCTGATACGTATCGCACACTGGGCAGCAAGACCAGTTAAAACAGGAGGAATCTCACTGTATTATTGATGCTGTCCTTTTTTTAGCTAAGCAAGGAAGTCCTTTTAGAGGAACAAAAGAAGACGGTGATTTTGGTGATTCACATAGTGGCAAATTTCTAAATACAATTGATCTCATATCATACTATAGTGTCCCCCTACATCTGCGTATTGAACGCCACAAGAAAGGCCAGATTAGCTATTTTTGCAAAAATATACAAGATGAGTTCCGTGACTTGATTGCTGACAAAATAAAACTAGATATAATTAAAGAAATTTTGGCTGCTAAATACTTCTCACTGATGTTTGACTGCACTCCAGATATCAGCCACAAGTAATTCGATATGTCAAGTCGAATGCTCAGAGGTTGTAAAAAGTTTTACTGACTTTTTTACAGTTACAGACAAAACAGGAGAAGGCCTTAGTCAAGAGATACTGCAAAAATTGGAACAAGATGGATGGAACGTTAAATACTGCAGGGGCAGTCTTCTGACAATGGGGCAAACAGGGCTGGAAAGAACAAAGGGGTCCAGCCAGGAATACTTCAGAAGATTGAACTGGCCTATTTCGTACCATGTGCTGCTCACTCTTTAAATTTAGTAGGAGCAAATTCAGCAGACATTCAGCAAGACAAGGTGATCTGCAAGAGTAGATGCGGCTGAAGCTGTTTACAAACATTTTCATAAAGTTTTGAAGGCTCTGGAAGAAACTGAAACTTATAAATTGTCAGCACCAGAAACAAAATCAGAGGCAAGAGCTATTTTAAAAAATATGAGAAAACTCAAATTTATTTCTTTAACTTGTTTCTGGTATGCAATATTAAAATAAATTTCTCATGTTAATCAGTTTCTGCGAAGTTAATACTTTACAATTGATAAAGCTGGTCGAAACATTCAAGGACTTTTGGGCTTTCTCAAAACTTCCCGGGATTCTTGTACCTCTGAAGCTATTTCTGAGGCCAAAGTGGTAGCAGAAGATAATGAGGTATCAACGATATTCTCCGAAAAAAGAATTCGAAGAAAGAAGAAAATGGCCGATGAGCTTTGTGAGGATGAAGTATCCAACATTCACAGAAAAAATAAGAAATAATTGACAGAGCTTAGTACCAGGTTTACCGCACCTGAGAAAATTGGTGCAAAAATTAGTTTTCTGTGAGGTGGAAGTGGAGTACTTGAAGTCCAAAGCAGCGGAACTGGCAGAAGATCTTAGCGAGGAAAAACTTGAAAGTTTCAGACAACATGCGCTGGCAGTAGACAGAGCCTTGCAGGATTCCACTGCATCATCAACATTAAGTTTAATTTATAAAAATAAATTGGTAGAGGGGTATCCCAACCTTAATATAGCGTTAAAATATATCTTACCATTCGTCTGGAGAAAGACGTTTCAGCAAGCTGAAACTAATTAAATACACTTAAGGAGCACGACTGCTTAACAAATCTGAGTATAATATCCATAGAGCACAAACGAGCTGCTTCTGTAGCACCACAATTCAAAATCTTCTATCATCTTTTTGTCTGAACTCCGTATCGTCCACGTTTCACTCCCATACAATGCTACACTCCAGACAAATGCTTTCACAATGTACTTCCTAACATTTAAATTAATATTGGATGTCAACAAACCTCGCTTCTTCAGAAACGCCTTTCTTCCCATAGCCATTCTGCATTTTATATCTTCTTTACTTCGACCATCAGAAATTATCTTGCTACCCAAATAACAAAACTCATCTACTACTTTCATTGTCTCATTGCGTAATCTAATTCCTCCAGCATCACCTGACTTTCTGATGTTACATTCCATTATCCGTGTGTTACTCTTATTGATGTTCATCTCATATCCTCTTTTCAAGTCACTGTCCATTCCATTCTATTGGTCTTCCGGATCCTATGCGGTCTCTGACAGAATTACTATGTCATCGGCAAACCGCAAAGTTTTATTTCTTCTCCCTTGGCTTTAATTCCCTCTCCAAATTTCTCCTTGCATTCCTTTACTGCTTGCTCAATGTACAGATTGAACATAATTGGGGAAAGGCTACAACCGTCTCTTACTCTGTTCCCAACCTCTGTGTCCCTTCGACTCTAATAACTGCTGTCTGGTTTTTGTATACGTTGAATATAACTCTTTGCTCCCTATATTTTACCCCTGTTGCCTTCAGAATTTGAAAGGGTGTATTCCAGTCGACATTGTCGAAAGCTTTCAGCAAATCTACAAATGCTAAAAACGTAACTTTACCTTTTCTTAGCCTATCTTCTAAGATAAGTCGTAATGATTGCCTCTCCTGTTCCAACATTTCTCCAAAATTAAACTGATTCTCCCCAAGGTTGGGTTTCACAAATTTTTCCATTCGTCTGCAAATAATTCGTGTTAGTATTTTGCAACTATGACTTATTAAACTGATAGTTCTGTGATTTTCACATTTGTCTGCACTTGCTTTCTTTGGAATTGGTATATAATATTCTTCTTGAAGTCGGAGGGTATTTCCCCTGTCCCATACATCTTCCACACAGGTGGTACAATTTCTTAATTATTGGCTCTCCTAACGATATCAGCAGTTCAGACGGAATATCATCTACTCCAGGGGCCTTGTTTCAACTCAAATCTTTCGGCGCTCTGCCAAATTCCTCTCGCAGCATCATATCTAATATCTCCTATTTTTCCACTTCTTCTTCCACTTCTAGAATTCTACCTTGAAGTTTATTTCCTTTGTACAGGCCCTCTATATATTCCTTCCACCTTTCAGCTTTCCCCTTTTTGTTTAGTACCGGTTTTCTGTATGTGTTCTTGATATTCACACAGGTTCTTTTCTTGTATCCAAATATCTCTTTTATTTTCCCGGAGGCAGTCTCTATCTTTCCCCTGGTTATACATTCTTCTATGGTTCTGCATTTGTCCTCTAGCCACTCCTACTTAGCCAGTCTGCACTTCCTGTCAAGCTCATTTTTCAGACGTTTATAGTCCCTTTTGCCTGTTTCACTTGATGAATTTTTTCATTGTAAAGGACTGTATACTAGAAAATCGAAATGGTACAGATATAACATTAGAAAAACGTCCTAAGAATAGAGACAAGGCAAATCGTATCTCGATGGTAGGCAAATGTGGGTCGAAACACGGATGACAATCAGAAAGGTAGTATGTGAAGCGTTCAGTAACTTCTGAAGCATTATCCCTAACACAAATTTTTGTGGTACGTGATTGCTGTCAATGACGAAGACGGGAACATTGATTTGTTTATATAGGAACCTCAAGAAATGTTGATGACTCAGACTAATAGTGGTGTTGAGAAACAGCTCAAATATCTATAGCACAAGGACGCTCCAGGGCCTGACAGGGCTCTATAGTTTATAAAAAGAATTTCCGACGGTTTTAGTCCCGCTCTTTACTATAATTTACCGTGGGTTCCTTGAGCAAGGAATTGTTCCTAGTGACTGAAAAACAGGCAAGTCACACGCATAAAGAGCAAACATATTAAAAGAAAACACCTAAGGAAAAACTACGTAAAGTAGTCACTATTTCAGTAGTAATCACAATAAATGTTAACACATTTAATCCACTGTGAGCCAAAACGGCGAATAACTCGATATTTGCAGTTAGCTACGGGGTCAGATGTCCACCTCTTCCTTCGAAACATACCGATGGCCATGAATGTCTTTCTTCAGGGCTCCAAAAACAATGGGTATCACATAGGGGAGAAATTGGGACTGGATGCATGTTAACGGCTTCACAGCCTTGGCAAAATGTAGGCCGTTGCCTTCCTCCGACCTTCGAACTGACTTACCCAGCCAGATATAGGGGGACCTACAGTTTAACGTGGGTTCCGAACCACGGTGCTACTCGGTATTTTTCACATGAGCAATACTGCCAGAGGTGAAAGAAGTGGAATGTCACGCCATTTCATAGACCAGTGTTTTTGAACCGGTGAGTCGTGACACCCAAGGGGGTCGCAAAGACTTGCCTGTGGGGTCGAAAAGACTTGCTGGGGTAGGGGGGGTGGAAAAGCCTTGCTCGGGGGTCGCCATCACAGGAGACCTTAGTCGCACCTTAAAATAACCATTCAGGAGCATGTCTGAATACTACGGTGTAATGCCAAAACATATGCCTTAAAAAAGTGAAATATATTTTATATTAAAATTACGCCTTTCCTTGTTGATCAAAAATTCTTACTTGAATAGAAAAATATTGTATTAATAAATACAGCGTGTTAACAACGAGTAAGCTAACCTGAAAACTATTTTCAGGCACCAGGCAAGAGTTAAATTTACAAGATACAATAAGTAATTGTTATAAATTCGATTGTTTACAAATTGACTATACAATGGGACCTTGCTCAACGAGTGTAAGTCGATTCTGAGCTTTACCACGTTATGCAACATATATTTTTCTGTCAGAATTCATGTAATAATGGGGTGTGTCCTGTTCAGAAAAATGGACTAAAATTTAACCTATAACGAATAATACTGTACTTCTTTACTGTTTTTTACAAGAGAGTTATATTAACAGAAAAAAATTAAATTCGTTGCCTTTGAAATAAGACATTCAATTGTGTTATAGTTCGGGGAGGGGTTGGGGATCGCCAAAATGTTTTTAGTTGGAAGGGGGTCGGGTGTTCAGGAAGGTTGGGAAACACTGCCAAAGACCAGTGGTTACAAATGTTTTCTTATAGTGGAACCCAGTCTTTCTGGGGGAAAAGTCGCCGAAGATCTACATACATACTCTACAAATTACATGAAGTGAATGGCAGAGGGTTTCTAGAACCGATTTTATATTTCTCTATAATTCCATTCTCTAATTATTGGATCTTAAAATGTGCGCTAGGGAGCATTGGTGCTCCCTAGAACCCCCCTGCAATATATATATCTCTTTCATATTTTAAATTTCTATAAAAGAAGAATATGTGTCGATATCTAAAAAGGATTTGAACATTTGACTTCAATTTTCGACGTCACATTTATGTAAATTAGTTCTTATTGCCCTCACAATCAAATGTTAAAAAGAGGAACGTTTTAATGTATTGACGAGGAAATGAGACTTTGTCTTTCAAATACATCTCCAAACATTGAAGAAATCACGAGGGCACACCAGGCTCATGTTCCTCATAAAAGCTAGAAAGACTAGGCGTAAGGTCCGTTTCATTTGTATAGCATTGCAATAATTTGAATTAATCGTTAGTTTTATTGCATTGTTTCATTTTAATACGTTTCACTTAATAGTTTCCCTTCCCTTTGGTCCTGGCAGGGTAGGGGACAGAACGGCGCTCGGCCGTTACATTTGGGTAACAATCTTGCTTCATAAATATCTCACATTTTTACACAAAAATTATTTCTTTATTTCTTCATTTTGTGGTAGTGTGCGTGTGTGGCTTTTTTTTTTTTTTTTTTAATATAACTGGTATTTTCCAAAGTCTGGGCGCGAGATTCAAAATAACACGACTTAATTGTTATTTTTATTTCGATACTGCGATATTCAGAATTCCAGTGCTAACAACATGTCGACTTCGTAGTTCCACCCGTGCACCGCTAGATGCCTCTCCCGGTGCATCATCCATTATATCGGCATTCATATGAAAACATCCATTTCCTTTAACCACTCTAAATCACTGCGAAAATGAAGCAATCAGTGAGCTGATTGTTGGAGAATGTAGAACTTGATCCAAGCTGTAGATAAGAAAACTTCTACTTTCTTTTACCACTTTTAATGCCTAAATGCACACATAATATTTATATTCGTGAAATCTACGACAGACAATCTTTCGAATTATGTAACTTTCATTGGCCTTCTTGTACGAATAAATTAGTTATCTGCACCACAACTTTCGTGTTAGCGTATTTATATAATGATTTACGTCCATTAGAGTTGATTGATTTATCCTGTAAATAAAGTTCAACGTATTACTTTTAGTGCTCAAATAGATGAATTCGCAATTATCATCATTTGGGGTCAATTTCCAATTTTTACATCATGCAGATATCATATCTAAACCATTTTGCAACTGCTTTTGATCTTCTGGTGTCTTTACTAACCGATAAATGGCAGCAGCATCCGCGTACAGTCTAAGAGAGCTGCTCAGATTCTCTCCTAAAACGTTTATAAAGATAAGGAACAGAAGGGGCCCTATAACACTTTCCTGGGGAACGCCAAAATCTCTTCTGTTTCATTCGATTACTTTCCGTCAGTTACAAAGTTCCGTGTCCTATATGTAGCATTCGATTTCTTGAAAAGTAACTAGTAATATAAGAACAAGTTATATGTAATTTTCCTAGACAAATAAACATGTTTCATTGGACATAGCATGAAAACTTTAATTTCAAAAAATCTTATAGTTGAAACATTTCTCCACATCCACTGTAAATAAAAAAAATTGTTAGCCGCGACGGAGTGGCCGAGCGCATTGAGGCGCTACGCAGTGATGCGCGAGCCCGTTCCCCTCCTCGGGCATGGATGTTTGTGCTGTCTTTAGTATAAGCTAGTTCATAAGTAGTTTGTACGTTTAGGGACTGATGACCCCGCAGTTGAGTCCATAAGCTTTACAAACATTTGAACATTTTTGAAAAAATGTTACAGCTTAATTGTTAATTTTTGTTGTTGTTACGGCGTTCAGTCCGCAGACTGGTTTGGTGCAGCTCTCGACGCTACCCTGTCCTGTGAAAGTCTCTTCATCTGAGAAAACGTTCGGCAACCTACATCCTTTTGAATCTGCTTACTATATTCGTCCCTCGATCTCCGTCTACGACTTTTACCCTACACACTTCGTTCTAATAACATGTTAACAATTCCTTGATGTCTCAGAATGTGCCCTACCAAAATATCCCTTTTCTCAGGATATGCCAGAAACTCCTTTTCTTCCCTATTCGGTTAAGCACCTCCTCATTACTTACGTGATCTGCCTATCTAATTTTCATCATTCGTCTGTAGCATCAAATTTCTAAATCTTCTATCATCATTTTGTCTGAAATTCTTTTCGTCCACGTTTCCGATACATTGCTACACTCATTGCTACAGTCCACACAAATGCTTTCAGAAAGGACTCCCTAACATTTAAGTTAATACTGCATGTTAACAAGTCATACACAGTTATTGCAAAAAAAAATCTTGGGACGATTTTAGAAATTTACAAAGTCTTCCTTTCGTCCTCTGAGTACTTTGGCTTACATCAGACAAGACCGAGTAAAGATTACCATGCCTTTTATATTTTTATAACAAAGGGATAATACACCATATATAATAATGTTATAATTTCTTAGTTATAATTGATTATTACTATGCTTAGTTTAAAACAGTCATCTCTGACATCACTATTCGTAATACTCGTATTTTATTAATATTAAGTAAGACGTCTGTATTACTATTTCACCATGGGACGTCACAAATCGAAAATATATACATATAAACACGCCAAACAAATTTATAAGAAAATAAATAAACAGGCAGCTACAAGAAGAAAATATTTCCGAAAACATGATATTTCGGAAATCGGAAAATAAAACTGACCAGAATCTTTACTTTTAGAATGAAATTTTCATTCTGCAGCTCAGTGGGCGGTGATTTGAAACTTGGGAGAAGATTAAAACTGTGTGCCAGGTCGGTTGTCGAACCCAGGATCTTTTAATTTCGCGAATAAGCGCTCCACCCACTGAGCAACCTGTGGACGCCTCACAACCGGTCCTACAGCACTTGTCCGCGAAAGGAAAAGGTACCAGGTCCTAATGCCGGGCCGGTACACAGTTTTAATCCACCAGGAAGATTCATATCAGAGCACAATCCGCTGCGCTCGGCGGATTAGCCACGCGTACTGGAGCGCCGTGCTGCGGTACGCGCGGTCGTTCGCCGTCGGGGGTTCGAGTCCCCCCTGGGGCATGGGTGTTTGTGTTGTCCTTAGGGTAGTTTAAGTAGTTTGTAAGCTACGAACTGATAATAACGCAGTTGAGTCAGATAGATTTACAAACATTTGAACATTTTGAACACACTCCGCTGCAAACTGAAAATATCGTATTGGAAACATCTCTTAGCCATGTGCCTAAGCCACGTCTTCACAACATCCTTTTTTCCAAGAGTGCTTGTTCTACAAGGTTCGCAGGAGAACTTCTGTAAAGTTTGGGAGGTAGGAGGCGAGGTACTGGCGGAAATGAAGCCGTGAGGACGGGCCGTGAGGCGTGCATGGGTAGCTCCGGCGGCGCGGTGGCTCAGCCAAGAATGAACGATCAAAATAATACAAGCACTATACCACGTTCGCAGGGAGCCGATCCAGCCGAGGGGGTGAGGTAGAGGTGGCCTCAGGAGGGGGTCATGATCAAACTGGGTGGGGGTGGGGGGTGAAAAATTAGTACTTTTGGCCAGCCTGGAGGGGTCTTTATAAAACAATTTACAAAACCTGAAATAAAAATCAATAAACCAATGTTTAAACACAAAATACATTTATCTTCCGAGTCCAGGACCTAATATGTGTGTGGGGGTCGCGGTTGAGATGAGAGTAGGGAGACGGTAGAGCGATTGTCGGCGAATGAGAATGTTTAACTAAGAGTCTGAATCTGTAAAGAGTAGAAGAAGATTTTTGTTTTTTGGAATTTCACTCAGTGGTCTCACCTTATTCTTTTCATTCTCCACTCCGAGGAGTGGAGCGGGCTGTTTGAGATCCGGCCCATAAAGAGTCGCGGTTCTGTTCAGCCAATTATCAGACAAGCTGATAGTGGGGCAAAGGGGGATCCCAGTTGGAAATAAGTGGGAGGGGCTTACCTGTTCCTGCATACGCCTTACAACCAAGGAAAACCTCCAGAAAACCTTGCTCGGAACCGGGAGATTGGGACCAATTTAATTTTTCTCTGGGACGTTGCCACAGACTACAAATGATTATCGGGAGAGCACGAGTGCACTCACGACAATCAAGGATCGGACGCCCGAGTTACTCTCGTAAACTCGTAGAGATCAGCTCGACCAACAGTGGACAAGCATCCTCCTAAAGGAACCGCACCCGTGAGCACGGTATCCTCAGCGTTGTTCTCTCACGTCACAAAATATTAGCATTATCATGATTATCATGATTGTAAACAAATGTTCAAATGTTTGTATAGTCTATGGGACTTAACTACGGGGTCATCAGTCCCTAAACTTACAAACTACTTATGACCTACTTACGAACTAGGACGGCACAAATATCCATGCCCGAGGGGGGATTCGAACCCCCGACCGTAGTGGCCGTGCAGACCGTGACTGGAGCGCCTCAGTCTCCTCGGCCACCGCGACCGGCTGATTGTAAACGCCTACGAGAATTAGTAAAAGGTTCGTCATAAGTTTCCTTACTCTATTCCATTTCTGACCTCGAGACAAATTATTTCAAAAGCATTTGACCGTGTGTTTTCTTTCTTTTTTTTCCCACAAAATTGTTATTATTATTAATAGATCTACCACCTTGTCAACTGCAGTCGACAAGTATAAACACTATTTGATCCAAATCCTGACAGCTCAAAAAAGAAAAAGTACATTTTTCATATTCATTCAGAAGTGTGTACGTGATATTTCCACATTCCTGAACATCCCTAAATCCAGTGTTTCTGACGTAATAGTGAAGTGGATACGCGAAGGGACACGTCGAACTCGTCTGCTGTCTGAAAAAAACCGCCGACTATCGAAGAGGGCCGGTCGTACAATGTAATATGCAGGCATCTATCCAGACCATCACACAGAATTCCAAACTGCAACAAGACCCACTCCAAGTACTTTAACAGTTAGGTGGGAGGTGAGAAATCTTGGGTTTCATGGTCGAGCGGTTGCCCATAATTACACATCACGCAGGTCAACGTCAAACGACATCTCGCTTGGGTAAACACTGGACGATTGAACAGTGCAAAAATGTTCAGTGGAGTGACGAATCACGGAACACAATATGAAGATTCAAAGACAGGGCGTGGGTATGGCGAATGCCCGGTGAACGTCATCTGCCAGCGAGTGTACTGCCAATAGCAAAATTCGAAGGCGGTGGTGTTTTTCATGGAAGAAGCTTATACCCCTTGCTGTTTTGGGTGGCACTATCACCGCTCAGGCCTACATTGATGTTATACACACTTTTTGGCTTCCCACTGTTAAAGAGCAATTCGGGGATGGAGACTGCATCTTTCAACACGATCGAACACGTTTTCATAATGCACAGCCTGTGGCGGAGTGGTTACACGTCAATAACATAACATCCCTCTAACGGATTGGCCTGCACACGGTCCTGACTTGAATCCTAAAGAACACTTTTGGGATGTTTTTGAACTCTCACTTCGTGACGGACCAATTCGACCTACATCGATACCTCTTCTCAGTGCAGCATTCCGTTAAGACTGTGCCAGCTCCTGATTGAATGAATGCCTGGGAGAGTGCAAGCTGTCATCAAGGCTAAGGGTAGACCAGCACCATATTGAATTCTTGCATTACCGATGGAGCGCTCCACTAACTTGTACGTCATTTTCAGCCAGGTGTCCGCATACTTTTCATCATGTAGTGTATATTACTAGAACACGAACAGAACTGACTCTGTAAGGGCCATAAGTATGACTTCAGAAGTCACTAGCTCTGGAGATTGTTCACTGACAAGGAAAGTACATGGGCTCGAACAAACGTACCTGTATGAACGTTCGCTTACAGATCTCTACGTACACTTCAGTGTGCTGGTGGGTGTCGTTTTTATGCAAAACTCTGCAATGATGCTCAAGATAACACTAGATATAATTGTACACGCCATACGCAATGCAGAAATTTTAACTATAACTTATGTAATAATCATCGTATATGTTCTTTATCGTATTGTCATCAAAACCGCGATGATAGTTGCAACTTTAACCTTCTTCTCGGAAGACTGTTGGTATTCACTGCCACTGCTTCCATCGCCTCTTCCCGCACTTACCGTAGCACTACGTATCTCTACAAATTTCTCCTTCCATTCCTTCACTGCCTGCTCAGCGTAGAGATTGAACAACATTGGGGAAAGGCTACAACCCTGTCTTACTCCCTTCCTAACCTCTGCGTCCCTTTCTTGCCTTTCGACTCTAATAACCTCTGTCTGGTTTTTGTATAGGTTGAATAAACTCTTTGCTCCCTATATTTTACCTCTGCTATCTTCAGAATTTGGAAGAGTGTATTCCAGTCGACATTGTCGAAAGCTTTCTCCAAATCGACAAACGCTAAAAACGTAGGTTTCCCTTTCCTTAGCCTATCTTATAAGATAATTCATAATGTGAGAATTGCCTCCCGTGTTCCTAGATTTCTCCTAAATCCAAACTGATCTTCCCCGAGGTCAGCTTCACCAGCTTTTCCATTCTCCTGTAGATTTTGCAACCATGACTTATCAAATTGATGGTCTGTAATTTTCACATTTGTCTGCACTTGCTTTCTTTGGAATTGGTATAACGATATTCTTCTTGAAGTCCGGGAGGTGTTTCCTATGTCGAAAAAAGGTTAGTAACATTTTTTGATTAACTTTTCTGGAGACTCGTAGTGTCCATTTACTAAACACTCGAAGAAATACAACACCAACGTCTTTCGTGTGTTCGTTCATTAAGCTTACGAAAGTTAGTTAACGCCTCGCGACTACAACATTGTCAGCTACTAAAGCGTTTTCCGGCGGTTGTGACGTTCTATATAGTCCCTACATCGAAATGTAGAAAGTCCCTCTTGCTAAGGCACGTTACATTTTACTCTATTAAAAAACAAAGAGGTCTTAACCAGCAGCTCAGTACATGAACCTAATGGCACCTGTATTCCATGAACAATACGTGTCGGTGTGTAACGGATTTATCCATAGGGAACCCATTTGTGTTGGTCTATGTATGTAAAAGTAGAAGGACCACCAATGTATAGTTATCTAGATTCATAGGCTACAAATAATCAGGTACTACAATTATGTGTATACCATAATTAATTTATCTGGCAGTATTTTATTATCATTTCAGATTTGCCGCAAAGATAAAGAATAATATAGTAATTAACCAGATTAGTTTTCTAATTATTAATGGAGTAAGCATTTCCAAATGCATTGTTCAGACCCAAAGGTCTTTTGACATCACAAAATTATATTGCAGTGCAAATAATATAATAAATGTACTTTCTCATACCGTCTTTGTCATTCTCTGTCAAATTACTTTCTTTTAATTACAGTTAATAAGAGTCTTGTAATAACGATAATATCGTTGTCTTGTAACACTCGTATTATTACAAGAATATAATCACCATATTTCCTGCAGTTAATTATTGTATCCTAAACAGTTTGACTATTTGAATTATGTAAACAAACCAAAACTGCACCTATCATATTTTGCATATATGTTGAGTATATAATTTAATCCCAATGTACCAATGATTAATCTGATGTACATCATATTGTAAAAGACGCCTAATTAAATCACGGAAACATAATTCAGGACTGTGATTGTACCAACTTTTTCTGGAACTTTCTAGAACCTAGCATTACATATAAATACGAGTTCGATGAATCTCAGTTGGTCTTTAGTTCGTCTTAGTCTTAGTTTGGCTGTGGATTAGTTTGGCTCAGTGTCAGTGGTGGTAATACCAGGTTGTAGTATCTGTATCTTGTTTACCTACGCAATTTATGCTTTTGAAGATAATAAATAGAAGTCAAACATGCAGCAATGTACTTCCATTTATTACAAAGAACCCAGTCTGCCAAAATTAAATAGTTTCAGGAAAACATGGAAACTACTATGAAGCCGATCAACACAACAGTTTTGTCTGCCTAAGAAAAGCAGGTGATCAAATTTGTATTAATTATTAGAAGTTTTGCTGAGGTTGTGGCGGTCCTGTTCTAACTAATAGGTATGATCGTCACTAGTGGCGGTAATGGGTTAGGTGTTATTAGCACACCTGGCTTTTACGCTGCATTGCATTAATTATCGACTGTTTGTCTTCGCCTTCGCCCAACTAGCTTCGCCAGTCAGTGAGCTCTTAACATGCGCCTGCTGGTCAGGCAACGCTTACGATTAATCAGTACTGGGTGTAGCCTAACTCACCGTTGGCAGGCGTACACGTACGTGCATAACAGATCCGAAAAACGAGAGACGCTTCAGATATATGTTCTATTTTATTTATTTACCAGTGATCCCGGCAATGCTTGGCAGATGCTACATATGCATGGGAATTGGATGTACATCCTACATTCCTTTCCTTAATCTCTCTGCCCATAACTTCCCCCTCTCTGTGTCTGTGTCTCTCCATCCTCTTTCGCTCTTAAGCGTCTCCCTGTATTAACTAGCTGAAAACCCGTCGTGGCAAAGGTATTTAGTTACTCCAATATTCAATTACTCTACATTTTCCCCCCTCCTTTCTATGTCCATCTTCTCCCTCCTCTCTGCTACTTATTTATGCCTCCTCCTCTTCCTACCCCTCTTTATATTAATATTCCTCGCATTCCTCTTAAATACATCATGTGGATCGGCCATACGGTGTCAAGTCTGGAGTCAGATACCCCCGTCATGCACAGTACGAATTATTATCTAGACAGTGCCGTTCATCTTGTTTTGGAAGTCAAGTATGCAAAATTTTAAAAATGTTTGTTAAGTTTATGGGACTTCACTGCGGGGTCATCAGTCCCTAAACTTACAAACTACTTATAAACTAAACTTATACTAAAAACAACACAAACCTCCTTTCCGCGGGAGGATTCGAACCCCCGACGGGAAACGGCCTCGGTGAAAATTTTATCGCAGTTGGATGAACAGTACGGCACCGCTTGAAACATGAATCTTATCGGAAGTGGCGGTACCCATACAAAACTACCAATTTCGATATTTTTCCCTATTCAGCTTTTCCTTTATGTTTTTTCCCTAAATTATTCCTGTATTAAGTGAACAAAAAGAGTTCAAATCGATCAAACTATTTCTGAGTTTTAGAGAGACTAACACTACTGATAAGCTACAAAATGTTCAAATGTTTGTATAGCTTATGGGACTTAGCTACGGGGTCAACAGTCCCTAAAGTTACAAACTACTTATGAACTAGCTAACACTAAGGACGGCACAAATATCCATGCCCGAGTGGGGATTCGAACCCCCGACCGTAGTGGCCGTGCAGACCGTAACTGGCGCGCCTCAGTCCCCTCGGCCACCGCGGCCGGCGATAAGCTATAAACAGATAGCTTATCAGTATACTGGTTTTTATCTACATTATCATTTACGAGAATGGATGATTTGAAAACGGGTATGTGTCCGTGACTCCTAAGCTTCCTCCTCGAAATGTTCCATGTACAGATAGGCGAAAAGGGAGGAGTTGCTCACGTTGTCGCCAACCTGTACATGGAACATTCGAGGAGGAAGCTTTGGAATCAGCAAATCTAAAGCCCACTTGTTTCTTCAGATACATTTGTTACATGGACACATGGAAGCTGACGGAGTTTCTTACATATCTCAACTCCAGGAACGAGAATATTAAGTTGACAATGGAGGTCGAAGCGGATGGGACGCTCCCCTTCTTGGATGTTCTAGTTAGAAGACGAGATGACGGCACGCTGGGACACAGCGTGTATAGGAAGAAGACTCACACCGATTGATACCTACATGCAGATATCTGACACCTCCCTGCACAGAGGAATGGCGTGCTAAAATCTCTTGTACACACGCTCGCATCCTATCTGACAAGGACAGACTCTAACAAGAATTGGACCATCTAAAGTCTGTGTTTCTGAAGAACGGTTACACGGAAGGGCAAATCCGGAAAGCTCAACGTCCCACAGCACAACGAACGGAAACTGACGAACCTGAGGAAAATACGGCCATGGCTTTCATTCCGTTTTGTGGGGCCTTATCCGAAAAAATTGGACGCATTTTACGCAGATACCAAGTTAAAACCATCTTCTGCCCTCCGGTAAAAACCAGAGCTCTTCTTGGCAGTGTTAAGGACGATCTTGATCTACGCAAATCAGGAGTTTACAAGATACCTTGCCAATGCGGCGAGGAATACATAGGACAGACTATTCTTACCATTGAAGAACGATTCCGAGAACACCAAAGGCACACAAGATTACAACAGCTAAATAAGCCGGCAATCGCCGAGCATTGCCTGCCAAACCTCCACGGTACGGATTATGACCAGACAAGGTCCCAGCACAAACTTCGAAATACTGGGACTGTATCATCAAAGAGGCTATAGAGATCAGAAAAAGTAAACCAAAACTGAATAGAGACAACGGCTATTTTCTTAGCAAAGCTTGGGAACTAGCTATTACCCACATTAAGAGGAAGAATAAAACATCCCATAGTGTACTGACTTTGAGGGCGGGGGTGGCTGGGGAGAAACAGATGGAACGCCTCCGTCGGCGGACGCCCCTTGGCGCGGACCTGGAGATCTACGAGGGAACGCCCAGATGACAGACGAGAGGAGCCGGGATCTGAAACTTGGACCGGGCGCGGACCGCAATGGGCTCAGGCGGAGCACCCGAAGGAGGAGGGGGGGGGGGATCTGATATATACCCCACCCAGACCGCCCCCATGGCAGTACATCAGCACACCTGATGATGGCAACATGGTCGATTGCCGAAATATTGTGTCCTATGCTCACATACACCAGGCTGTTCACCCGAGATCTATTTCATCATGAAATACGCCTGGAGAAACTAAAGGATCACAGTTGCATTCCTAATTTTCCCTGAACATTTTTGTCCATATTTCTTCACCTATTATCAGACTTTCTTCGTAGCTATCTTACCTACGTTTGTCAGTCTGAATTCGTAACGGCGCTTTTTAGAGATGTCCAGCCCTTTTCAAATGAACTGCGTACTGAGGCATCTAATATTTCAGGTTTTCTTCAGCCTAAGATATCTTGAGACGCATTTCATTACTCCTTCGCACTTCAGTATCCTACCTGTTACGACAATGGTTTCGATTGTCTTAAACATTAGTCTCTTTTATCATTCTATTAAGTGAACTCGAAAATTAAAGCAACTGATTATAAACGAGGGTAATTAAACATATGTCTCAAGTGCGTAAAACAAAAATCGTGTATGTTCGTAGCCGAAGAGATTGGTAAAAGGAGGTAGATGTGTTTATATCAGTAACTCTTGATAACGCGTTAAAATCTTCAACTACCGTAATAAGTCAAGACCGAAAATTGAAGAGCTGCCAGCAACTACCATGCGTACCAGTTAACTGCGATGGTAAAAATGACGCAGGAAAGTAACACCGTTTCATGAAATCTCATTTTAGTTACTGTCACGTATAAATGGTACACTTTCAGTAAGACACACATAACGAGGAGCTACAGTACCATAAATCCTAGGGCTACGATATTGCCAACAGTTGATGTCAAAACAGCGTAGTATATAAGTCTATCAATAACGTTGTTCATTTCTTTTAAGAGTAACTTTGTGATCATGTCCCACCGTCACCACAACATATGAGGTAAGTTTCTAATTTTTCATTTCCTTATATTGAATAGTTATGACGATGGATAGAGGAAATGACGGAGAGTTGGAGGAGGAAGAGTTGGACAGAGGGAGGAGATAGGAAGTAGATGGACAGAATATATTAATCAACTGCTTTTTTCAAGGATGATTATACATTGCATGCCTAGCGGTAGTGAACCGTGAGAGGTGGCTGTCCATCTCTATTATTTTCCAGATTCGCTTGATCTATAATTATTTCATTATGTGCTTTGTGAGGTATGCAACAGGTGAAATATTCAGTGCAGGGCAGTTCTGTGGGGGAAAAGGCAATTTTTGGTTGGCCACAGTGGTGCATCACTAAGGGGCTCATTCTTTGACGTGTCGGCAAGGGAAGGAAAAGCTGTCAGTCTTTATCTGCTGAGGCGTTCTGCTGCACTGAATTGAGCGCGCTATCTGGCAGAACAGCGGTTGTAAAACTTTCCGCCAACATTACTGAGCTGAGGCATGGAGGCTGGCGTCTGTATTGCGCAAAACGTATGGAAGAGGCTTGATCTCAGGTAAATTACGAGGCCAAATGTTTTAAAAAGATAGCACCCTGTGGTGAAAATACCTGGCGTCGGGACGGCGGACCCCGTAGGCCAGTGTAGGCGGTTTTCTAATGGACTGCAAATTCCACCAGGAGTGGCCCCGTTCGCTCGTCATAGCACGGGGAAGACACAAGTAAGGGAAGAGCCTATCGAGGATAACGCATGGTCGTCTCTGATTGGCTCTTGCCACAATTTTGACAGTTTTAGATATTAATAATTAGAAGGCATCGTTCTTGCCCTTCGGCGCTAGGAAACGGGTTGATCATAGGTTTTGGGAGCCTGAACGATTGTAGGGCGTGGCCCACACTCATGTGTGTGTGTGTGTGTGTGTGTGTGTGTGAGAGAGAGAGAGAGAGAGAGAGTGAGAGGGGGGTAAGGTGCTTCGCCTGCAAGGAGTGAGAACGTGGATTTACTTCTTCAACTCCAACTTCTGCGACTGCTCTAGTTGCGAAGAACGCTTATTTCGTTTGACTTGAACTTGTAGCCTTGGTGCAAACTTCAGAGCTTGCTCTGAAGCGTGAACTAGTACGGAGAGTTCTAGAGAAGCAAGAATAAAGTCAGACTCTCTTATTAGTATCACCAACGTTCTAATTACGACTTGCTCATCATCCTAGAGTCAACTTGCCGTACAGATATTAACGCTTATCAGTGTATGCAGACTGAAGTGGCACAGACTTTAGATCGTTGGCACTGCGATCTGTCGGGAGCGCTGTGGCTGATTTCTAGGAAGACATTGTTTCATGGCCACGAATCATACAGCAATCAGTAGTTAGGTACCATCCCACAGCTGCTCACCGTACCACGTTTGGGTAATGTAGTGCCTGCTCATGCCTGCAACAGGCAGGAATTACAACGCGAATTTAAATTTTGGAGAAAATGTTGTCAAATAGATCCCCACACTATTTCGGGTGTACAGCATTTCGATTTTCTGGTTGCAAAAGTTATCAAATATCGAACATCAAAGGAATGGGTTTGATTTACCGGTCAGTGGTGTAGGAATAATATCACGGTTATCATTTCTTTGTAAACATCAGCAGTAGGTTTAAGAAATCATTTGTGTTCGTTACTATTTGTTTTGTGTCGACCTAATTTCGTAATCGTTATATTTGTGTTGCTCATGTATTTTCTTGATACGAGCAATGATGCATCGGAATAAATTTTATATTATTTTAAAAAGTGTTATCAAGGATATCATTCATAAGAGTACCCGGTCACATATTTTGAAGGGGCAAAATTAAATCTTTTGAACTGGTAACAGCAGTCAGATTTATAAAAACGCAGAGGATCAGATTGTGCTATGCATTAGAGGTTGCATTGTACTTAAATTCTTGATATTAAACTGAATGAAATATGGTCTCAGATGATAAAACATAATTAATCAATCATATCGTGGAATTATCAGGGACTTAGAGGATCAACCACCCCTGTCTATGACCTCTCCTCTCCTTTTCAAAATAATCTCTCTGCTATCCACACCGATCTTACCTTTCCCCACCATTACCTCAGAACTTTACCTCCCCCCTCCTCCACACACCTTTCAACCGTATGACTTGCATGTTTATGCAGATAGCAGGCGAAAAAATATTCAGTAAATAGTAATTTTCTGAGAAATCATACTATTTTCTAAACTTTCTTTAGTTGCGCATAGCTAAAGAAATCCAAACTGCCGCTGCGGAGTGGCCGAGCGCATTGAGGCGCTATGCTCCGATGCACGAGACCGTTCCCCGTCGGGGGTTAGAATCCTCCCTCGGGCATGGATGTTTGTGTTGTCTTCAGTATAAGGTAGTTTCCAAATAGTTTGTACGTTTAGGGACTGATGACCCCGCAGTTAAGTCCCTTAACCTTAACAAACATTTGAAATTTTTTTTTCAGAAATAAAAATTAGGGTATTTAAGACATATATTGCATACATATTTAGCAATTGCGAAGAATTGCCGGTTTCGCTAGAGGAAAATCACTGTCTACGTGAAATTTTGTATGGTGCATGGTAGAGGGTACTTTACCTACGAACTTCGACAAAATCTATGGTTTTATTCCGATACTGATGAAATTTTGCACACTTAACCTTCAAAACAAGGGTAAGACTACCGTATACTTAAGATTTCACACGGAGCATGGGGGAGAGTTCCTTGCAATAAACTTAGACCACCATGAAAGTTAACAGAGTTATGTAATTTTTCACAGATGGAGGAGGTAGTGGATTGAAAATATGGAGAGGAGTTCGACAGACGAGTTCATTGGCAGAGAAAGGGGAAGGAGGAGATGGGGAGAGAGATAGAGGGGGCAGAAGATGGGCAGAGAGAGAAGGAAAGAGGAGGAGATGGGCAGAGAGAGAGAGAGAGAGAGAGAGAAGATGAACAGAGAGAAAAGAGGGAAGCAGAGATGGACTAACGTAAGACTGAAAAAAAGAAAAAAAATTAGGTACCCGGGAGACGCTAGGTTTTCAGCTATTTGATTTATATATTGTCTCGGTGACTATCTTCGCAAGCATTCTTTTATCTACTTTCTTATCAACACTTAACCATAGCGAAGCGTGCCAGGGTTTAGCTAGTCTTGCTAAACCGTGATCCGATTCAAATATATGATTGCGGAGTCTGCGTCACCGTGAAGCAATCAGGTTGAAAACTACTGGCGAATTTCGGGCCTTTTCTTGTATACTTGTTCCTCTTCTCATTTCATAATTTTAGTCCCAAGATGGAGTTTCTTTAAAACTTATCTATCTCCTGCAAACCT
Source organism: Locusta migratoria (assembly GCA_026315105.1). Classification (NCBI taxonomy): domain Eukaryota; kingdom Metazoa; phylum Arthropoda; class Insecta; order Orthoptera; family Acrididae; genus Locusta; species Locusta migratoria. Next base: position 129,528,131 of record CM048751.1, read on the forward strand.
TCCCTTCCATAAAAATTTCTTAAGAAAGGAGACTGATATACACCCCTGAAGTTCTCAGGAAACGAATCCTACATCAAGTTTCTGTTGCGGTCATTCAGGCAGAAGTATAAAACGTGCTCAGAACGGTGGTAACCATTAAAAGGTATGTAAAGCTGCAAATAGATTCTTTTCTGCCACATGGAAACGCGCGAATAAGAAACAGTATTTTTTTACAACGATGAAATCTAAGGCAGAATGTGAAACTTTTGTCTGCAAACGGGGTGGTCAGCTCCCCATGTCTCATCAACCTTTTCTCCTCTCCCTTGTTGGCAACGGAACTAATTTTTATGATCGGATCTTCACTGAAGTACAGCCAGGAGCGCAACCGATAGCAGCCGCATTCGCTCATCTGTTTGCCTGTTCATTACCTTGACAGAACGCCGCCATGTCATTAGCGCGCAGATGCTAATTTTACACCATGCACACAACTACGTCACTCCTGGAGCGCACACCGACTGCGTTAGTCAGCTGCTTTGACCACAGACACCTTCTTACTGTCTCATCTGATGGGCTCACAACTCATTTGAGTCGCCGTTCTACATTTCTTAGGCATTTTCTTTCTAACCAGATGTGACATTAAAGGGCCGGTTCGTCCATCTCTCGTTAATCTTCTCGTTAGTAAACGAGAAGATGCCTTTAACGTCCACTTAAATGTGTTCGTTAAGTGAATTGCGTTTCTCATTGCCAGATATGCCTCTCGTTTGCTAACCTGGAGAAAACGAGAAGGTTGATGTATTTCGACTAAGTTGGCAATAGAAACAAATGAAAGTGCCGTATGAACAAACAGCTGTTCGCCATATTTGACTATCAGTAAAGAGGTTAACAGACTTCTTATTTGGCGCTGTGGCAAACAAACGTGAAAGAAGTTCAAATTTTGCAAGAAGCTAGTACGAGAGTCTTGTGTCCTTAATAGAGAAATACAAGAACACATTGGAATCTAAAAAAACCGCACTACGACATGGATGGAAAAGGAAGCTACATTGTGGCAAATGAATTCAATACTGTCCATGGAACTTGTAGGACAGCAAAAGTGCTTAGGGCTTGGTACGATAACATATTGCCATGTGCACTGTACTATAGTGCAAGCAGTAACTTGCACATAGGCGAAAGTGCACTGTTCCTGTAGATCGGAGGAAGAAATGGCATTTTAGGCCTTACACTTACGTGAATATATTGCGATATTTTAGCGCTTTGGAATCCTGCCATTTCATACAGATACTGAATTAATAAGAGCAACAGTAAATAGTGAATTATGAAGCTTTCAGACAAAAAATAATGTATTCTGTTTTCTATTACGTCAGATAACTTACAAAATACATAACTATCTGTTGGACTCTTCAGATGGTCTTGGAGTTTTTCATGCAGCGTTTCCAAAGTGGCTTTTCGAAGACAAGATCGCGTAATAAATTCTGCATTATCCCAGCATTCAAAATGATTTGGACAAACATAAATACGTCTTGGACGCCTTATTAGAGCAATGACCTCTACATCGTCCAAACTATTGACATCGTCGTCATTGTCAACCAAATCTCTTATTCCAGTCATTTTCACCATACCGATTCTTACTTAACTAGTCGTTACGCGTAAGTTTGTATATTGATATCGCAACAATAATTTTAAGGTTATGTTGTGCATCTGCAATATATCAAACTCATTTATTCGGAACTAACATGGCTGGGGCTAGAAATATGACGATATAATTTTCCAATAAAGCTGCTTTTCATACTAGTTTTTCATGCATGTAGTGATTCTGTTATTTTGTTCGATAAATCGGTCTTTATCACGTCAATATATTGCGATATTTTAGTCTTTGGAATCCTGCTATTTTCATACAGATTCTCATTTAACTGGTCGTTAGCCGTGTAACAAGCAAAATTCTACTCGTTAACTTAACGGCCAGATTGAGGTCTTTCAACGTCAGATTAACTCATAACGAAACATTGACAAACGCAATTCTCCGCTAACGACAAGGTAAAATCTTAACTGGAACTTAACGAGACATTGATAGACCGGCCCTTAGTTTTGTAAGAGTTATGCGCGCATTATGGTAACTTTCAAATGTTTACCGAGCGAGGTGGCGCAGTTGTAACACACTGGACTCTCATTCGGGGGACTGTGGTTCAAACCCACCTGTGGCCATCCTGATTTAGGTTTTCCGTGATTTCCGTAAATCACTCAAGGCAAATGTCGGGATGGCTTCTTTGAAAGAGCGCGGCCGGTTACCTTCCCCATCCTTACCTACAAAACCAAGCGTGAGCTCCATCTCTAATGACCACGCTGTCGTCTGGAAGTTAAACAGTAAGTTCCTTCCTTCAAATGTTTAAATCGTGTTAATAAGGTCGTTGCAGTCAAAGTATACATATACATTTCCCTTGGTCACGCCATAACTTGAGAACTACTCCACCGATATGGAATTTTTTTTTCTTTTTTCCGTAATTCTCACAACGTTTGTAAATATAAATTTTTTGGAAAATCAACCGGAAAATTGAACAATTTGAGAAAAACAGAAGGTGGATACGTCACCAAATTGTTAATTTAGGCGTTTCGAATAAAAAATCCCAAACTAAAAAATGCATCAGTATTTCGAGTAATTATCATTATGTGTAATAAACAAATGTTGAAGAAAAGTGAGGTGCAAAACTTTCTGGACAGCCGTCGTATATCTGCTGTCGCCAAGAGAGCTGCAGTGTGTATTCACGATGAAGGTTGCGTGTTGAAATGTTAATTTCATTTTTTGTGGATATTTCTTACCTCTCTTCTTCAAAGAGAGTAATCATAGTTCGTCGATCTCGGGTATATTTTTAGGCTTTATCCGGCGCTTGAAATTATTAGCAGTAATTTTACTCCTACAACATATTCAAAAGTTTTCTACGAATTTCCTCTTAAATTTTCAATACCCCTGTTATCGGCTTTGAAATATTATTCTTGAAGGACCTACTGTGGTGAGGGAACTCAACTACTGTGGTTATTAGTCCCTTGGCTTACAAACTAACGTAAGGACATCACATACACCCATGACCCAGGGAGGACTCGAATCTCCGACGGGCAGCAACCACGTGCTCCGCAGTAAGGCGCCTTAGAGCGCTCGGTCATTCCACAGTGGGTGAACGAACGCCCTAGATAATTCGTTCCATCGAAAAACGGAGAAGATAGTAAATACACGAACACCTCCTAAGCTACTCAGAATAGTAAATTTCCGAAATCCGAACGAATCTATCAGTGGTGTCGTTATTAAATCGCGCCTAACATTTAGATAAGAATTCAAGATTGAGACGTTTAAACGTAAACAGAAAGAAGCACACTATCTGAGAAAGATATGGAGCTGTTATCGGCAGCGTGGTAGCGGATGATGTTGGCTATCGATACACGGCTTTTTGCACAGAGGCAGTCCGCGTGTCACTTGTTGATACAAGTGGTTGAACGTCGACAGCTGTTGCCTTCCCGAGTTACTCGCCAGTCTACAACAGACATGCAGAGCGTTTTCGCCATTCTACTGTGCGCAGTGGCCCTACTTCAGGTTAGTGGGTGTATGAATCTGCGCTCACGAAATAGGATTTCTTAAAAACTAAATCTCCTGTAGCTATATGATTTCGATAAGATAAGTAAAGGAATTCGAATTATGTTTGTCACATGGTCTTTCTACCGGCATATTACCTGTCTTCCTGAAAATGAAAACAGATGCACCTGAATTCCGGTCTTATGATACACAATTGTCAGGAAGTTTCAGATTAGCGCACATTTCGTAGCAGAGTGAAAGATTAACTCAGGATCAATATTTAAATAAAGAATGAACAGCTGTGCGTTAGTCTCGCTAGAGCTCAGACATGGCTTATTCGATTTGAACATGTTTTTCTTTTGTTCGACTGATTACAGTAGTGCTTAAAAAAGAGTAGAGTAAACATAAAGAAAAAAATCTTAAATCCTAGGCCTTTCATCCCTCGAAAAGCAACACGCCGTATTCAGCTTTTGGAAGCTGAGGAAGAGAAAGTGGGCCACTGCTACTCCTTTGATGTATCATAATATTAATATGGGAACGTTGTAATTGAAGTACCTATCGCTGTGGACGAGTGGTCTGCGGCGCACCAGTCACAGACTGCACGGCCGTTCAGGTCGGGGGTTCGAATCCCCCTCGGGCATGGATGTTTGTGTCGTCTTTAGTATAAGGTAGTTCATAAGTAGTTTGTAAGTTTAGGGACTGATGACCCCCCGGAGATAAGTCCCTTAAGCTTAACAAACATTTGAACATTCGAAGTACCTATTTTTAATCTTATCTTTCTTATATATACACTGCTCAAAACAATTAGGGGAACGGTTGACGTAGCATACAGAACATACTGATTAAGTATTTTATTCAGATACTGGTTACAACTGCGATTTGTGTGTGTGATATTTTGCTGTCTCAACTCTTCACTTGAGGTTTACATGACGTTTACTTACAAGGTGACCATCAGAAGTGTGAAAAACGGATTTTGATGGGTCTGCGATAAGTTGTAGAGGGGCATATCCTGAGTATGAGGCTATCCACGTTTTGCGACGGGCTTTGGTTTTCGAGAAAATTGGTGTTGAAGTTCACTTACGCTAGGCATGTTCCAACCAAGGGAGCGTGGTCGCAGCGGTTAAGGTCTCCAGCTACAACGTTGGAGATACCATGTTACGGTCCTCTTCGTGTTATTGATTTTTTTTTAAATCGGAATAGTCCTATATTTTTACATTTTCAGAATATCAACAAACAGTTTACATTGTGTGAAATTAGCAAGAAATACTTTTGTCGTCGTAATTTAATTTTTACGTCATCATTACGAAATCTTACTCGCTATCGCCTGCATTGCTGGCTATCCCACATCAGAAATTCTAATGATACTTGTTGTAAAACTACACTCATTAATTTTGCATCAATTCATGGTACCTGCTTTTTCGAAGATGACCAAATACGCACGGTTCACATAGAGCTCCTTTTTTCTTTTCTTTTTATGTATATGAACGTTTTCTGGTATCGCTCTAAAAAATTCCGGGTGCCTGCAAGACAGTAGCTATTATGATATGTGCTTCGTGCTGTAAACCATTGTGTTCCGGTCTCTTTTACGACAAATATCTTTCGGATTTCTGTTGTGGCATAGCAAGCGATTCAGGCGATTGCGAGTAAGATTTGGTAATAATGACCTGAAAATTAAATTACTATGGCAGAAGTTAATATGTCTTACTAATTCCACACATTGTACACTGTTTGTTGACATTCTGTAAAATAAAATGGAAAAATGTCAGACTTTTCTGAATTAAAAAAAGAAAAAAGAACCTCAGAAACACGGGGAGGATTCGAACACGGAACTCCAACGCGGTAGGTGTAGACTTTAACCGCTGCGCCACGCTCACTTGGTTGGAACATGGCTAGCGTTATGCGTCTTACATCAGGCAATGCACTTCAATATCAATTTTCTCGTAAAACAAAGCCCGACGCTAAAACAGCGGAAAGCCTCATACACAAGGTATGTTCCTCTAAAACATATCCGAGACCCATCAAAATCTGTTATTTAAACTTCTGATGGCCCACTTAGAGCAAGGCACCATGGGGCTATCCTAATAGTGAAAAAATCATTCTCGTTGCCCTCTAATATGGCGTGGGATTATCTCGGACGGCCAGTTCAGTTACACAACCCATTGGCATGAACAGTATGAGGTTATCAGTCAGCTCTTAAGAGAATGTAGCCATTCTTTCATGAGAGATGGAGGAAGTGACGGAGAGAGAGATTAGGGATAGGAATGTATGATGGAATCCCATGCATATTTAACAATTATAAAGCACTAGCTGAACCCCCGCTGCTTCGCATGCGTAGGCTGGTTGGTTTGCACCAGTTGTTTCTTTTTAATCCTGATGAAGAATCCATATCTTAAGTTTCGTAGTTATAGCTTGAAATTTGAGTTAACAGCAACATATTCTTGAAAACCAATTTTTCAATCTCGTATTTCACCCCCTTATTGGTCGAATTTCCAAAAATACGAAACACATGTCTTTTAAATTCGAACCCCGAATCCAAATCCGAAAATTTGTAGTTCTAACTTCAAAATTGCCTAAATAGCAACATATTTTCGAAAAACACCCCCTCTCAAATTTAACCCCGTTGATTGTTGAATTTCCAAAAATACCGAAACACGTATTTTTTAACGTCTAACCAACTATACAAATATCAATTTTTGCAGCTCTAGTTTCAAAATTGTATCAATAGCAACGTGTTTACAAAAAGACTTTTTGATCCTCTATTTAACCCTCTTACTTGTTAAATTTCCAAAAATACTAAAAATCATGGATTTTTAATCCTGACCAAGATTCCAGATCCGAAGTTTCGTAGTTGTTGCTTAAAATTTGAGTTAACAGCAACATAGTTTTGAAAATCTATTTTTTGCGTCACCTATTTTACCCCCTTATTTGTCGAATTTCAAAAAATGCCGAAACACGTGTCTTTTAAAATCGAATCCTGAATTAAAATCCGAAATTTTGTAGTTCTAGCTTCAAAATTGCCTAAATAGCTACGTATTTTCAAAAAACGTTTCATACCCTATTTCACCCCCTTACGGACGGAATATCGAAAAATCGCTTCTTAAATGACGCCTACAGAGTAAGATCAACACCCTCCACAAATTTCAAATTTCTGTCTTCAGTGGTTTGGGCTAGACGATGATGAGTCAGTCAGTCAGTCAGTCAATCGGGACACTTCCTTTTATATATAGAGATTGCCACGTTCGGTACTCCCTTATAAAAGTTTCCGCAATATCCTTCCTTCCAGGGCGCTAGTTCCGCAAGGCATGCGGGAGGAACACTCCTGTGACGTTTGGACAATTATTGGTTTTCGATACTGGTGGAAGTAACATTGAGGATTCGGTCGTGGGGTGGTGGTTATTAGTCAAACAATCGCATTTCAGCTATACTGGTTCTCTTCGTCTTCAGCTTGACCTAATAGTTAAAACCACTCAAAATAATCGGATTTTGAAAGAACAGATTTTCGGTATGTTATTGGTGCTATTTCCATTATAAAGTGAAGAGCAGAAGTAGAAACTCTTCACCGATATTGGATTGAGAGAATGGTAGAAATCAGCTTCACTGTATCAAGTAAAGACAGGGTAAGTGGAGGAAGGAGGGACGCTGATGTCGGAAGCTGAATTTCACTTTTCGACTGCATCAATTTTTCATCCTGAAGCAACCATAAAATTAAGGCTTCAAAATGTTCTAATGTTTGTAAATCTAAGGGACTTAACTACTTTGGTCATCATTCCCTAGGCTTACAAACTACTTAAACTAACTTAATGTAACTTATGGTAAGGACAACACAAACATCCATGCCCTACGGAGAACTCGAATCTCCGACGGCGAACAATCGCGCGCTCAGCAGCAAGACGCGTTACACTCGACCACTCCACCGCGTCTTTAGACTTCACTTATTACTCCCAGTTATAGCACTTCAATAAAAATATACACATATCAGTCTGACTGATGTCTCATTGCTTCCGCACTTCGGAAACTACTTCCAAATGAGAGCTCGTTCACATTCCGTAATACAACCAATGACCGAGGATGAGAGCGTAGAAAAGGTGGGAGGAAGTTTTACAGACTGCACATTCATATGTAGAGGCCTCACAATCTGACAAATCTAAGTCTCAGCAGTCATGTGGTAATTCCTGTGTTTATAGCTAGATGCAACCGTCTGCGCTGTTATTAAAACGGAATTGATTACTTTTCTCATTCTCTATAATCACTCAATACTTCAAACCGATGCAAATTCTACGAATAAAAATTACTCGTTTCCTTTTGAAAAGTTTTGTTTCAAAACTAAAAATTTTAGTACCGACTAGATACCCCGGTGAACTTCGTATCACTTACCTCTTAATATAAACCACATTAATTTAAATCACATGTATTTTAGACCCAGTAGCTTTATAAAGGCAGCATCGGATGTTCTACGTATCGACTCGATAGTGAGCAAATCACGCACACATGTACAGAATGCCGCGCCTATGCTGCGATGCGCGAGACCGTTCCCCGTCGGGGGTTCGAATCCCCCTCGGGCATGGATTTTGTGTCGTCTTTCGTGTAAGTCCCTTAAGTTTCATAAACATTTGAACATGGTCAGGATAATGGATCATATCACATTCGTGGAATTTCAGGGAAGGTTTAAATGGTGATAAAATATAGGAAAATTTAGATTTAAAACATATAAAATAAAGACTTTGTTGTTGTGTTGGGTGCGTTCAGAAATGTACTTCGAAAAAGTTCGCTTTACACGATCTGGACCTGTACATTAACTGTCAAACATAAAAATGAATTTCTGTTCGTTAGTCTCGCTAAAACTCGAGAACGGCTGAACCGATTTGGCTATATATCAGCACATAAATCACTGAATCTATTGTGATGAAATCTAGTTTGGAGATAGCTTGAGCGCTGAAGTACCGGATAAGATACTTTAGAAAGTGGGTAATTCAAGGTATTTTTTGATTTGAAGTATATAAAGCGAAATATCGAACAATAATTACTCTATGGAAGAGCTATTTACTCTTTGACTTCTTAACTATTTTTCAGAAGTTATAATCAACTTTTGAAAATGCATTGCCTCTTTTGAAAAAAAAGTGGATAGAACGGCAAAAACAATTGAAGTATGTATGTAATCTTTCTTTGAACGTCAAATGTGCAAAATTTATCGCAATCGTACGAATGATATTGATATCCCAAAGAAAAGAGCTTTTTCAGCTTTCCAGAAATTTTTTATTTTATTTCCAAGTATTGGACACTTTCACTTCACTCTAACCTTCCTTTCGCCTTAATCGTCGAATATGCAAAATTTTATCGCAATCAGACGAATGGTATTGATATCCCATTGAAAAAAGCTCTTTCAGTTTCTCACGTATTTTCAAATTTTCCGGGTAACTTTCCAAAATTTTTAGTTCATAAGAACGTTAAACTTTTGTTAAACGTCAAATGATCAAAATTTTATCGCAATCGGATGAACGGTTCTCAACTTATAATGTTGAGTACATTTAGAAACACATTGAAAATGAAACTTGGTTCCAATTTTGCGACTTTCCTTTTTAAATGTCTCCCCCCTTTTTTTCTGAAAACTTTTCCAAGACCATAATGAACACAACAAAAACAGAATTACCACTCTCCGTCGTGCCAATTTTCCGGTAGGGTTTCCAAAAAATTTATTTCATATATACCTAAACCTTGTCCTGCCAAGCCGCACTCAAGTGATGCTCTTACAACCATGTGGCAATTGACTTTTATTCATAGAAAAAAAAATCGCTTTCGGTTTTTCCTAAATTTTCCAAGTTTACGGGTGACTTTTCCAAATTTTTATTTGATGCGAACCTTCCTCTTGCTTTCAGCATGAAAGGTACACAATTTTATCGCAATTGGCAGAACGGTATTGATAGCTCACTGGATAGCTCAGTTTTTCCAGATTTTCCTCTTTTTCCGGACAACTTTTCCATATTTTATCACCGTTTAAACCTTCCCTGGACTAACACGAATATTTCAAGATTAAAATTAGCTGTTCTCGAGTTTTAGCGATACTAACGAACAGCAATTATAGATAGATAGATTATACGGCAATATAATATTCCTGTGGTTTTAACAGCTATTAAAAAAATGAAAAATCGCGTTTCAACGGAGACGAAACGAATATAAAAAAATAACGACAATAACCGATCTGAAATATCGGTACAGGTAATAGCAGGACGGTTTTTGCCCATCCCTGTCGGGACTTTAGTGTCACAGCACAATGGAGCAACGTGTAGGTTAAACTCTTAATGCTGCATTTTACCTGTCCATTTTGAACCGATTGTTACAACGTATTCGGCGGGTTCGTCCAGAGTTACACGCGACTGGAGAATGGATACTACTCCATGGCAATGCCCCTGCACAATGCGCTATAAACCGTGTGCGCCAATGCCTGGTGCAGAAGAGGGTAACTGTTCTTGAACACCCTCCTTACTCCCCTGATCTGGCTCCTGAGGTCTTCTTCCTGTTACCCCGTTTGAAGGCGGCCATGAGAGGTGAACTTTTTGCGGACGCCAATGACGTCAAAGATCGTGTGACAGCCGTTTGGCGATAGATTTCGCAGGAGGCCTTTCCTGATAGTTTCCAGAAGCTGTACCAACGTTGACAAAAGTGTGTTGTGGTGGGTGACGACTATTTTGAAAGGCAATAAGAACATTTGTTTGTTTTGTTGCCTGTTAATTTCAGTCACACAGGTATCCAAGTTCTAGATCTTACTTATACATCGTTACATCTTTAAAATGTATTATCTTTAGATGAATCAACAACAATAAACACAATTGTACATTTTTTCGAATTTGGTAATATGCTTTAATAAAAATATGTTGGTACTGTGAGGGCTAATAACTTAACTGGTAATTAATTTAGTAGTAGTGATCTGGAACAAGATTTGAATCATTACCCCCCCCCCCCCCCATGAACCACACACAATGCCGAGGTGGGTTGGCTTGCGTGCCTCAATGACACAAATAGCTGTACCGTAGGTACAACCAGAACTGTGGGGTGTCTGTGGAGAGGCCAGACAAACGTGTGATTCCTGAAGAGGGGCAGCAGCCTTTTCAGTAGTTACAGGGGCAACAGTCTGGATAATTGACTGAGCTGGTCTTGTAACGTCAGCTAATGTGGCTTTGCCATACAGTTACTGCGAACGGCTGAAAGCAAGGGGAAACTACAGCCGTTACCTTTCCCGAGGACATGCAGCTCTACTGTATGAACATATGATGATGGCATCCTCTCGGGTAAAATATTCCGGAGGTAAAATAGTCCCCCATTCGGATCTCCGGGCGTGGACTACTCAGGAGGATGTTGTCATCAGGAAAGACAATACTGCCATTCTACGGATCGGAGCGTGGAATGTTAGACCCCTTAATCGAGTAGGAAAATTAGAAAATTTAAAAAAAGGGAAATGGATAGGCTTAAGTTAGATATAGTGGGAATTAGTGAAGTTCGATGAAAAGAGGAACAAGATTTCTGGTCAGGCGACTACAGTATTATAAATACAAAATCAGTTGGGGGTACACAGGAGTAGGACTGATAATGAATGAGAAAATAGGAATGCGGGTAAACTACTATGAGCAGCACAGTGATCGCATTATTATAGTCAAGAAAAATACAAAACCAATACCGATCACAGTAGTACAAGTTTATATACCCACTAGCTCTGCCGATGACGATGAGATCGAAGAAATGTAATTGCTAATGAACTGTAGGCTGAAACTGAAAAAATTGCAGAAATGTAGGAAAATAAGGAGATGGGACCTGGATAAATTGAAGGAACCTGAAATACTTGAGAATTTCCGTTTCTGTCAATTGTTGCCCAAAAACAATTGACAGAAACGGAGGTAAATAAAACAGTAGAAGAAGAATGAGTAGCATTGAGAGATGAAATAGTGAAGGCAGCAGAGGACAAAATAGGGAGAAAGGAGAGACCTACAAAAAATCGTTGGATATCACAGGAAATACTAAATTTAATTGATGAAAGAAGAAAACATAAAAATGCAGTAAATGAAACAGGTAAAATGGAATACAGGCGACTAAGAAATGAGATTGATAGGAAGTGTAAAATAGCTAAGCAGGAGTGGCTAGAAGGCAAATGCAAGTCAATAGAAGAATATATAAATAGGGAAAAATAGACGCCGCCTATAGGAAAGTAAAAGAGACCTTCGGAGACAAGAAAAGCAACTCTATGAATGTAAAGAACTCAGAAGGAAAACCAGTTCTCAGCAAAGAAGGGAAAGCTGAAAAGTGGAAAGAGTATATAAGGAGCTCTACAAAGGAAATGAATTTAGAGACAATATTGTAGTAAGGGAAGAGCAAATAGATGAAGATGGATTAAGAGATACTATACCGAGAGAAGAATTTGACAGATCCCTGAACGACCTGAGTCAAAACAAGGTCCCTAGAGTAGATGACATTCCCTCAGAACTACTAAAGTCTCTGGGAGAACCAGCCATGAGAAAACTATTTCACCTGGTGCGTAAGATGTATGAGACAGGAGAAATACCTTCAGACTTTAAGAAAAATGTAATAATCCCCATTCCAAAGAAAGCAGGTGCAGACAGGTGTGAAAATTACAAAACCATCAGTTTAATAAGTCATGGTTGCAAGATTTTAACAGGAATTATTTACAGAAGGAAGGGAGGCAATCCTCTCTTCATGGCATATCTTAGGAGATAGATTAAGGAAAGGCAAACCTACATTTCTGGCGGTCGTAGATTTGGAGAAAGCTTTTGACAATGTTGATTGGAACACACTCTTTCAAATTCTGAAATCAGCAGGTGTAAAATATAGGGAACGGAAAGTTATTTACAACTTGTACAAAAACCAGACAGCAGTGATCGGAGTTAAAGGGCATGAAAGGGATGCAGACATTGGGGAGGGTGTAAGGCAGGATTGTAGCCTTTCCCCAATGTTATTCAATTTGTACATTGAGCAAGCGATAAAAGAAGGCAAGGAAAAATTTGGAGAAGGAATTAAAGTTCAGGGTGAAGAAATGGAAACATTGCATTTTGCATTCTAATTCTGTCAGAGACAGCAGAAGACCTGGAAGAACAGCTGAATGGAATGGACAGTATGTTGAAAGGTGCGTATAAGATGAACATTAACAAGAGTAAAACAAGGGTAATGGATTGCAGTTTAAGAAAATCAGGCGATGCTAAAGGAATTAAATTAGGTCACGAATCAATAAAGGTGGTAAATGAATTTTGTTATTTGGGCAGTAAAAAAATATATGACGGTCGCAGTACAGAGGATATAAAATGCAGAATGGCAGTGGGAAGAAAAGCGTTTTTTTATAAAGAGAATTTTGTTAATATCGAATATTAATTTAAGCATAAGGACGTACTTTTTGAAGGGATTTGTGTGGAGTGTTGCCTTGTATGGGAGTGAAAAATGGACGATTAACAGTGCGGACAGGAAAAGGATAGAGACTTTTGAAATGTGGTGTTACAGAAGAATGCTGAAGATTAGGTGGGTGGATCGCGTAACTAATGAGAAGGTACTGAACAGAATAGGAGAGAAAAGGAATTTCTGGCATATCTTGACTAAAAGAAGGAATCGACTGATAGGACACATTCTTAGACATCAAGGAATTGTGAATTTAGCGCTGGAGGGAAGTGTGTGGGGTAAACATCGCAGAGGGAGACCAAGAGATGAATACAGATTCAAACGGATGTAAGTTGACCTTCTTATGAGGAGATGAAGAGGCTTGCTCAGGATAGAGTAGGGTGGAGCTGCATCAAACCAGTCTCCGGATTGAAGGCCACAACAACAACACACTGTAAGAAAATATGCAGAGCGCGTATTTGGTGGCGTCAACATTTTATTGTGTATTTGTTAATTATTATTGTCCATTTTATGCGCATAAGTTACATTGTTACGATTATACTAAGTACGCTTGTAATTTTTAGAGAAATATAGGCATTGTTACCTGGTCCTGAAGATAAACAAACGGCCGCAATGCGCACAAATAGACAAAATTTAAATATTCAGAATTACGTGACTAGGGAAGTCTTACTGAAAGTAGTGTAATATACAAAATAGCCAGGAGTAAGCTCGTAACATTAAGTGCAACTAAGGCAGATGTTTTGGAGTATCATCAGGAAGTGTAGTCCACCCATAAAGCACCTTACAAAATTATTTAGTACCTGTGATCCGTACCAGACAGCTCGATATAGGAAAACAGAGAGAGGATACCATGAACAGTAGCACGTTTCCTTAGAAATTCTTTTAATAAGACCGAAAGCCTTGCGGTGCTGCTCGGCAAGCTCACAGTGTGTTTTATCGTCAGTATTCCTGATTTCATGTTACAGAAACCATTCCACCTGTCTTGGAATGCCTGCTATTATCACCACCACACTGAAGTCTCTGTGACTTCAGTAACACACCATTCCAGCAGACCAGGGGCGGCCATGAAATTGGCCCTTGGGTGGCTTATTCGGAGCTGACGCCTTGCTGCGTAGCGCGCCGCTGCTCCCCGTCGGAGGTTTGAGTCCTCCTTCGGGCATGGGCGTATGTGAGTGTTGTCCTTAGGTTAGTTTACTTTAGTTCACGTACTTTGTAAGCCTATGGACTGATAACCACGGTAGTTAAGTTCCACAGATTTACAAACAATGGAATATCTGCGATCAATCAATTATTTGTAAATCTATGGGACTTAACTGTTTCGGTTATTAGTCCCTAGGCTCACAAATTACTTAAGGAAGTTAAACCTAAGGATAACAAACACGCCCATACCCCAGGGAGGATCCGAACCTCCGACGACGAGCAACTGCACGCTCCGCTGCGAGGCGCCTTAAACCGCTCTGCTACTCCACTGTGGCGAACTTTTGCGGTCTCGCACCTTGCCGCACCACGCCTCTATGCTGTCTGAGCGGGAACTATAGAGGTAGAGAACTATAGAGATGGTAGAACCGGCGCGCACGTGACAAACAAACAAACAAAAATTGTCATGTAATATTTAGTACAAAATAATAAATTGTAATGACACCTTTAATTAACCTGACACGTTTCACATCATTACGAAGTGTCGTATTCATGATATATGGAACAAGTACTAATCTAATCGCAAATGCCGCGCTGTAGCAGCCGAGCGGTCTAAGGCACATCGCTGCGGAGCGCGCGGTTCTCGGCGTCGGAGGTTCGAGTCCTTCCTGGGGCATAGGTTTGTGTGTGTGTGTGTGTTGTCCTTAGGTTAGTTTACCTTCCTTTAATAGTTTGTAAGCTACGGACTGATGACCACGCAGTTTGGTGCGATAGATTTACAAACAATTTTAATCGCAAATGACTTGGTTTCATATTATGCTGTATTAGGAAATTCGCAAAACTGAAGCTATAGATCGTAATGGTATTACACCGTTACTGACGGGTGGTACTAGAGAAGAAAGAAGGTTATGTTTGTTTTGCAACTGGTCTCTGCAGCCACTTTAGCTCCTTAACTACTGAGGTTATGAGTCTGAAATGTTCAAATGTTTGTAAATCTATCGGAATCATCTGTTAGGTCATTAGTCTGTAACTTAAAAACTACTTAAACTAAGATAAACTAACCTAAGGACAACACGAACACCCATGCCCGAGGAGGGACTCGAATCCCCAACGCCGAACGGCCGCGCGCACTGCAGCACGACGCTCCAATGCGCACGGCTAATCCCTGCCGCTGCGGTTGTAAGTCTGTACGCTTACAAACTACTTTAACTTAAGGACAACACACACACACACACACACAAGTCCGACCGCTCGCTCCACACCAAGGTGCCTTAGAGCCAGTTTCTGCTTGTAAAATTCTTACATTTTAACTGCGCCATAGAAAGACAGGCAAAATATAATATAGTGTCTATAGAATAACATTAGGAATGGAATAAATTATCACTGCTACGAGAGAAAAGAAAGTTTTATATACTACCTAGCACTTCTCTACCGGCAGTGTTATGACTGTTCTTCTCAACAAGATATATAACTAAACGAACATCTATTTAATTACTTGTGATTCACTGAAGACGTTGCACAAATTTTCATCTCTTGACTTATTTTATTTCATTATTGCAAAAAAAGCATTATTCGCTTAATTTGAGCCATACATGGACATAACTTTACCAGCCTCATGATGAATAAGTCCAAACTCTTCTCGCGGAAATCCATTATGCAACACCTGAACACTTTTAACGTAATATGATTTGTCTTTCGATCAGTAATGAAGCTGCAAATATATCAGTTCAAACAGACAGGCGCGGATTCAACTGATGCAACAAATGATCTTCGACACATCTCAAAGACAATTGTGACGTCGAAAACGATTTCAAAACTATTTCTGTTGTGTCCGAGAAGGGCGCAAGAAGAAAAAAACAAGGCTTGAGATTGAACAAGTTTACTAGCAAACACAGAATCTTATCCAAACAGAACAAAAGAACACAATACAACTTTTTCAAATAAAAAGAGTACAGTAACTGTCTATAATAAAGTTTAGAAAGCACGCGGTGACTCCACTCGAGAATAGACAGCCTTTTCGATTTTTTCTAAATTTTTTATTGGAGTTTAAAACGCAGACTTACCTTGGAATGTTGGGGTTAGAGTTTCAAATCTTTATTTAACAAGATGAAGGATTCTTTTATAGGGACAGGTATACGGGGACTGAGGTCCCTCAGCCAACCTACCATCGTATTGGTTATTTGATGTGAACATGTTGCAGTTGGCACCTTACGCCCTCTTCCGCCCCTGGAAGGGGTTGGTGGCGTTCAACTGAAGAGTGTAACAATTACCTCAACAAAAGAGTAGATTTTGCCAAGAGTGTCTGTCATGGCTAGAATTTTGGCGGCGGTGCACTGGATGACGTAGACGATGTCCTAGTGGCTAATAGAGCATATATTGTTTTTTCGGTGAGGGAGGGGGGGAGGGACAGGCCCCATGCCCCGTCCCCCGCACCCTCCACGCCAGTTCGCTGGTTGACCCAATATGCCACAAAGTGCACACATTGGATTGTCTTCCGTATGTAGAGGGCAGTCCGCCGAGACGTTTGGACCAGCACATTTCACACATGTAGGAGGAAAATGACAGTATTTGGTCGTGTGACGTATGCGTTGGCAGTTGTGGAGGGCCACTCCTCGGCTAAGTAACTCTCGCGTCCAGTAGAGCCTTGTCGTAGTCGCGTGGCGGTTATACGCTGTAGGAGAGCGCAAGAACACAACGGTTGACACAGTGACCTCTGAGTGGTTAGGCCCGTGGCGGCACGGCCTGTTGCGATTGCCAGCAATTTTTTCCCTTGTAGGTGCTGCCTGTCGTTGCCAGGGAGACCGAGGACGCAGCAACGCATGTGTCGCACCAGCGCGGTCTGTCGGTACTCGCACTGCCCACTTGCTGCCCCTCGCCGTACCGAGTATTTCCGAAAAGTGCCGGGCACTACCGAAGAAGTCCTAGCCGCATTGGATCTGCCCACAGCCCTTGCAGCCAACACCTAGATGTATGGCCTCCAGTGCCACGTCATACCGACCAGGCCGCGGCCGCCAGCTTACTGGCTGGCCACTATGAGGCAGTGGGCTGTGCCCCAGCGCCCAGCCACTCTGCTGGCGGCCGCGGCCTGGTCAGTGTGACGTGACACGGGCTGTTGTGAGGCTTACATCTAGGTGCTACTGGTCCAGCTGGCTAATGTGTAACCTGGCCCTCTGAGGCCAGCCCTGCAATAGACAACGACTTTACTGAAATTTTCAGGACAATCGCACTCTGTAATATAAGCAGAGAAATCACAGGAAACTTTAACCTGGAAGGACAGATGTGGGTTAGAACACCATAGGTACTGTAATTGTTAGCAATTGAACGTCGTTGATAAAGACAAGGATCTAAAGGAGCTTCAGAGACCAGTCACTTTAAGTGAGTAGAATGTTTCTTGCATACTAAAATATTCTCTGTTGGACTACCAAATATTTCTTCATTCTCAGTCATTTGATTACTGTCACATCACTGAACTTTAGACAATGCCCGTACAAGGCCGCCCAATTCCTTTCCCCTCCCGTAGGTCTAGTAGAAAGGAAAAAAAGTAGTGAAGTCAGTATTTTATAGCCAGGCCAAGCTTTAAAAGCTGCATCTGGTATGTGTTCATAGATACTTGAAGCCAGCCGCAGTGGCCGAGGGAACTGCGGCGCGCTAGTCACGGTTGCACGGCCACTACGGTCGGGGGTTCGAATCCTCCCCTCGGGTATGGATATTTGTGCCGTTCTTAGTGTTACCTAGTTCATAAGTAGTTGGTAAGTTTAGGGACTGATGACCCCTTAGTTAACTCCCATACGCTATACAAACATTTGAACATTTTTGCAAGATACTTGAAAATCACCGCTCGTCTTCCAAAACATTAAAAAATATTCAATACTCCCAGCCATCAAACCGTCTTCTACAATATGTAATAAGGACTTATTGGTTGTTTTTATATCTCGTATTAAACAAACTAATTAAGCAGAGATGGAATTGTCTATGAGGGAAGTGGTGGCACAGAAGCGTATACAGCAAGCAGGTTCAAAAGGATGTTATCGTTATTATGCAGAGATGAAAAGGCTTGAACAGGACAGGACAGCTTGTAGAGCTGCATAAAAACCCGTCCTTGCACTGAAGACCTCAGCAACAACAAATAGCAGATCTGTAGCACGCACAAAGTTGGTATTTCTTACCCAGTCTACAGTGTAGCAACCAACCACCATGATATCCATGATCATCTATTCCCGTTTCTACACTACCCCACACCCAATCATACGGCCACCTACTCCTTTACACTCGTGCTTCCTGGCACTTGCTCAAGCCTCGTCTAATCGCTCCCAAAGCTAACTCGTGGATCCACCACTGTTGCAGGCTGCCGCCGGGCAGGACTTGCCCATTGAAGGCATGGACCTGGACAAGATGGAGGCTCTGCGGCAGGTGATGGCAGCGGCGCCAGACCGCGGTGACGTCATCCAGATGGCGATGCGCGCCGTCTTCGACGAGATGCGGCGCGCCGCGAAAGCCCAGGGCGGCGACCGCAAGGTGACGCCCACCGCCGCCCTGCAACAGGTCCTGGATCGAGGCCGAGGGCTGGTCCAGCAGGCGGACAACGCCACGCAGGGGCTCGCCAAGGAGCTCGCGCTCATCGCCAAGCAGGTAGCCCGTTTCTGATATCACTGCCTTCTATAATTGCAGCCAGGAACGAAGGTGATCGAGTTCAGGATTTTCATACCTTCACGGCATATTTCGTGATCAACAAAATTACCGGAATTCAGCCGTTACCAGATATTTTCTTCTACTGATATTTCAGCTGCAAAACGTTTAGCCATCATCGGAGCGAGTCTGAAGACTTAGACTGGAGAGAACACACAGAAAATATTGTGGGGAAGGCGAACCAAAGGTTACGTTTTATTGGCAGAACGCTTCGAAGATGCACCAGCTCCACCAAAGAGACTGCCTACATTACACTTGTGTGTCCTCTCCTGGAGTACTGTTGCCCCTTGTGGGACCCTCACCAGGTGGGACTGACGGAAGACATTGAGAAGGTTCAGAGAAGGGCAGCGTCACTGAAATGTTATATGAATTGGTGTGGAAATCATTAAAAGAAAGACGTTATTCATTGCGGCGTGATCTGTTTGCAAAGTTTCAATCACCGACTTTTACTTTTGAATGTGAAAATATTTTGCTAGCACCCACCTACTTAGGGAGACATGACCATCCCAATAAAATAAGAGAAATCAGATCAAAAACGGAACGATTTAGATGTTCTTTCTTTCTTTCTATTAGAGAATGGAACGGCAGAGAAAAGTTGTGAAAATGGTTAATGAACCCTCTGCCAGGCACTTAAATGTGATTTGCAGAGTATCTATGTAGATGACTAACAGCAAAGCATTTATTTATTTACTAGCAAACACGGCAATGCTTCACAGTAGCTAATATGTATGGTACATATACCCTAAACTCTTCTCTTCTTCTCCCTATGTCTGTCCCTTTCTCTATTTCCTCATCGTTTTCCCCCACCCCCCCATTTCCTTTGTCCATCTCCTCCTCCCCCTATCTTTTTCCATCACCTTCACACCACTCCCTCTTATCCCCCACCATATCCATCTCCTTCCCACTACTCTCTGCGTCCTGACGGTTCTTGCCGAAATCTTTAAGCATTGCAATATTGACAAACATTGTTCATTGTACCGAAGCCAAGAGATGCATCCGCTGTGTAATCGACTGCTCGATCGTATCTGAACGCCAAACGTTCAGTTCCAATCCTCACACGTGGCCGTCTGTTTTGTCGACAATCCAAATTATTTTTGCCTTAGCTGCAACTGATTGAGTCAAACTCGACTCTACCCATTGTTCCAGAATCATAAAGGATCGCGTCCGAGAATTTCTTTCTCGAGTTACCTCCAAGCGCTGTGTATGATCTTCGTCAGTCTCATTGACTCTACGATTACGTAGTAGGATTCGGTTGAGCGTAGCCAACCGATAATACGACGCCGCAATGGAGGCGTTAAAGAAAAAAATAAACCACGATCTGTACTCAATTTGTTCCCAACACTCAGAAATACCACGAACTGACATCATTTCCATCTTTGCAATGCTGCGAAGTTAAGATCACTACCAATAACGCCATGGAGGTAAGAATAATACGGAGGGGCTTCTAAATCTGTCTGGCTGCTTTAACCTTGTAGACACAGACTTGTAGCTAGTTTTAGAAAGGATTTTACACTATAATAGTGAAGGGTCATTTTTACGACTGTCTGGAAACGTACTTTGAGAAAACTGAAATTCTGATTTTTCCAATTGGTCTCTGACTTCAAGCAATGCCTGTTCTTAGCATAGATAACACCATCTTCCTTTATTCTAACCTCCATGGCGAATTTGTTCGCTGTGTTACAACGTATTGGTCTATTGGTCGCAAGGCGAGTAGCGAATGAATAAGCTGATTGTTGGAGAATCTAGAAAATGATCCGAGCTGGAAGCGAACTTTCAGTTTTCTCAAACTCTGATATTTTCCGACAGATTTGCCAAACATTTTCTTTCATACAAATCTTGTCCTGAGAATTACGAAAAGAACAATGAGAAGATCAGCCAAATTGGTGAAACCATTCTCAAGTGATGCGCTTTCATACATGCGGCAGTTCATTTTTATTAATATAGATTTTTCCATTATTGAATTTTCGAGACCTTGTCGGGGCAGTCTGGCAGCAAATGCTACGCTGCTCTTCAGCCAAGAGCATTGAAAAATGATACAGGCGAAAAACGATAAAACATGAAATGGTGACAAAACGAGAATTTTTTAACACACATTAAGGAGATATGATGGAAGATGAAACTTCCTGGCAGATTAAAATTGTGTGCTGGAACCGCGACTCGAACCTGGGACCTTTGCCTTTTGCGAGCAAGCGCTCTACCGACTGAGCTATCCTGAAACGACGCACGATGTCACCTCACAACCTTACTTCCGCCAGTAATCGCCTCCTACTTTCCAAACTTCACAGAAGCTCTCCTGCGAACATGGAAGACTAGCACTTCCGGAAGAAAGGATATGGTGGAGACATGGCTTAGCCACAGCCTAAGGGATGTGTCCAGAATGAAACTTTTCACTCTGCAGCAGAGTGTGCGCTGATATGAAACTTCCTGGCAGATTAAAATTGTGTGCCAGAACCGGGACTCGAACTGGGACCTTTGCCTTTCGCGGGCAAGCACTCTATCGACTGAGCTATCCTGACATGACTCATGATGCCGCCTCACAACCTTACTTCCGCCAGTACCTCACCTCCTACTTTCCAAACTTCACAGAAGCTCTCCTGCGAAACATGCAGGACTAGCACTCCTGGAAGAAAGGATATGGTGGAGACATGGCTTAGGCACAGCCTAAGGGATGTTCCCAGAATGAAACTTTCACTCTGCAGCGGAGCTGATATGAATGACGATGACACTTAGTTGGTGTCGTCAAAGCTACAGCAGATGAATTTCGGGTGGGGGGGAGGGGGGGAGTCTGCTGGTTGTTTACAGTGCTTCCATTACTGGACCCAGATGTGACATGGACAGTGGCACTTCAGTCATTGATAGTGGTGGCAATGTAGCTGACATTACAGTATCTGGAAAAGAAAAGTCAGGTAAGTCTGAGGGGCATGTGTCAGTAGGGGAGGTGGGAAAGGTATAAAAAGCAGGTGGCAAGTGTGTAAACGAGTAGGTGGGGGTAGGAGGTGGGAATAGATGATCATGCATGTCATGGTGGTTGGCTGTTATACTGTAGATTGATCAGGGCTAGGCAGTCGCAAACAGAAGATGAGATGGTGGTAGCTGGCTGAAGAATGTGAAGACCTATGGTGAAGACCTGGATTGGCGATGTCGGGACAGTGAAAAAGTGGACTGGTGAGCCTGATGGAGTTATCATTTACAGTGGTCTGTAACGACATACATCATGTTTCCATGTTACTGCCAGTTTGGGAATTTATGATATGTAGCTAATAAATGTGTATTGTTTGGTTACACAGAATTTTCCAGAATCTTAATAATCAAATTTATTACTCATGCAAATTGCTAATCACATATTTTATTATACTTCTGTAGGTCTAAATGTGTTGTTGACATACACCATTAAGTGCTAAAAGGTGTAAGAAATTGATAAAATATGAATAATCATAGCAAATGTTCTAGATTTTTAATAATCAAAGTAATTGATGACATTCTTTTCTGAATAGAAACAAGTTTTGTTACCCTTCTAATGGTCTAAAAATGTAGTTTACATACATAAATTTTTGCTAAATGATGCAAGAATAAGTTTGAATATTACACACTAGCTCATTAATGTATTAATTAACTTTTGGATTTTGATAGCAATATGGTTTACACTCACAAGTATGCAGTCCATAAATATTTGGTATTGTATTTCCAACCAATTATATTTATAGGTGCTTTAACCAATTTCAAGGAAATTTTTAATCCATCTCTCAGTATAATTAATAACAATACTAATTGCCCACATGTATACAAAGATGAATGGTCACAGAATGTCTCTAGCACATAATAAAAGTCAATGCAAGTGGTGTTCACTTGTTCAGTAAAAGATGATGGGCGATATTGGGTGCTTCAATAACACTTATGGTACTGTTATAGCACCTCACATTAATTTTTGCAGTTCAGCACTGATAACTCTATACAAACTCTGCTGCTCTAGGTCATTACATGCTTACAGTCAGCCAATGTTTGTTGCATAATGATTTCCAAAATGCTGTGTTCCATGCACCTAGGTCCAATTACCATTCCACATTCAAAGTCTGTTAATACCCATCATGCAGCCATAATGATGTCATAAACCTTTTCACACTGGAGTACAAGTGACAGCTCTGCCGTGCACACGCTTATGTGTATGCTGTACTACCAACATCTGTATCTGTGCATGTACCATGACTTTGTTACCTCAATGTAATGGCAAGGGGTTGCTGTGCCAGCCAGCCTTGAAGCAGATTTCATGCAGTAGAATAAAGGGCTGGTTGCCATGTTTCACTTCAAACATTTAGAATACTATCTCACACTTGCACATAGCATTGGATACACTGCTTCTGTCATGGTTGGTGGGTGGGGAGGGGGTGGGTTTGAATAGAAAACTAATGATCTTAGCAATTTGATCTTCTATGAACACTCAATTAGCAGTAGCTGTTTACAGACTGTGACAAACTTCACATCGTGCCTTGAGGACAAACGACAGCACCTGGCAGAACTGGAAGCTGCATTGGGCAATGAGACACTGAGTTGTGTGATGGATGGTGTTGAGCTGCTGGCTGCTGTCAAGGAGCTCAACAAGACTGCCCGAGGACTCATCACGGGCATCAAGGCCTGCTCCAAACTTGATGACTCACTCCTCAAGGTAACTACTCTCTCTTACTGGTCAATCTTATGATAGGAAACCCCAATATATACTCATCCAACACCATCACATAGCACCTGAAACAGTGATTTCACATCGAGAATAAATCTTTCGCACTACATAGGACTATGCACTGTTTTAAAAACTTTTTGACTAATTACAGCTATGTGCTAGATAAGAACCGAGCCCTTCACATGGTCATATCAACTGAACTACTCATGGCCTACTTATGATTCAGTGTCACAGCTTTGATTCCAACAGAGTGTCTCCCCTCTCTCTTACTACCAAGAAATTTGGTTTAGTAGTTATCACACTGAATGCACATTCGGGAGGGCGGCAGTGCAAGTATGCCTCCAGGGATCCAGAATTAGGTTTTCCATGATTTTCATAAATCACTCCGAGCTACAGCTAGGATAGTTGCTTTCAACAGGCACAGCCAATTTCTCTCCCTATCCTTAAGAAAACATAAGAGATTGTGCTCTATCTCTAGTGAACATGACGTCAACTGGACATTAAACCCCCATCTTCCTTCCTTCTTTCTGTTACCAATGATAGCCCAATAAGGTGTGCAAGAGCTTCCTTGACAATTTTGAAAGCAGGGGCCACATTCTGGTGGAAGTTAAGGTTTGAAAACTGGTTGTAAGTTGTGCCTGGTTGCTCAGTCAGCCTGTGAATTGCCTATTAAAGTGAGTGTCCCATTTTCCGTCTTTTGAATTTCCTGGGTTGCTCATCATTTGTTGGTGACGACTGATGTTTCAGGCACCTTTATTTATTGATTACATCATACGCTTCTTGACACTTCAAGGGGTGAGGATGAGGAGCATTGCCGTACAATCTGCCTCATCCAATGCCAGATAGTTGTCTAGTTGCAAGGGAAGATTCTGCTTCCAGGGGAACATTGGTGTAGCCAATCAATAGTAGAGTTTCATCCTGACCCCTAATATCATGTAGAAATGTGCCTGAGAATCCACGGGACAGGTAGTAACTGTCAGAAACACCATAACAGAAGTGGACCAAATTCTTAAATAAATAAAAGTATATAAATAATAAATCAGTATTCTGAATGGTCTGAAGGCCCTGTCAAGAAACTCTCTCTTGCACCAAACTCTTCATCTCAGAGTAGCTCCCTCAGTTAATTGTTGGGTGTATTTCATTTTCCCCCCAATTGCAGTTTTTGCCCTCTATGGATTTCTCTCCTACCTCTGCTTTTTGTCACTGTTTTCCAAGTGTTACTTTCACACTGATTCTGCAAAGAACCTCATTATCCATTTCAGTCCCTCTAGCTTTCAAAATTCTTCTATCGCATCATATTTATAACTATTGGGTTCCCTTCTTTCCTCCTAGACCTGTGTTAACATCATTCAAAAAATTTGGTCCTTTGAACAGTCATAGAATGTAAACAAATTGCCTCTAGTCCCATCTATCAAAAGTATACCCAGTTCCTTGACTGTAGGTGAGGCAGTAACATTTATACCTACATTCAATACACAGTGTAAGAATAGTATACGGCATTGTAGACATTGTATGAACAGTCTTTTATGTCAAGAAGAAGAATCTCATTGTTTTATTACATATAGATTTTTGGTTTATGTCAACAAGGACTCTCATCATGAGGTATTGGAAAGGGAGTAGTCATGAATCGGAGTGATGTGGTAAGGCCCTGG
Source organism: Locusta migratoria (assembly GCA_026315105.1). Lineage (NCBI taxonomy): Eukaryota > Metazoa > Arthropoda > Insecta > Orthoptera > Acrididae > Locusta > Locusta migratoria. Next base: position 129,553,203 of record CM048751.1, read on the forward strand.
AATAGTGTTCATGAATGACCCCAAACTTGGCACTCTGAGGCAGTGGGTCCCAAGCTTTTGTAGATCAGGAACCACTTTGATTTCTTTATTGTTAGCAATGACCACAAGATGTAAGAAAAATAAACTGTCAGACTAAAAATAAACTTAAATTGAAACATTCAACATATCTGCTAAAATTAATATGTATTAATAGTACTGTTACAATAGAAACTTTGAATAGAAAATGAAATTCAGTTCACAGCAATGTGATTTTTCAGCCTTTGTGTTTTATTTCATATTTGGCACTCGTAAGGATAAGACTAGTACTCAAAGCTGCATACTTACTTCCACTGAATTCCAGGATTTATTTTCAAGCAGGAAACCTCAATCATCTAAATAAGTCATAGAGAAAATCGTAAAAGAGCGGAAAGTGACTTGGAGAATGTTACTGAATGATTTTTGCTTTTTTACAAGAAAATTACTGGGGAGGCTGGATTTGAATGTGTCCTTACAGTTTGTGTCATTTTGCAATTCAATAAGTATTGACAATACTGGGAGAGAAATAAATATGTTTCAAACTGTACCAATGTTATCCACCACTGTCATCACCAGTAAGCCTTCAAGTTATCATGGACACAGACTATGAATAACAGAAACATAACAAGAAATTATTAGCATAAAAATGAATAAAAGTTTGAAATTTTATATCCTTCACAGACCATGTTTTTGCTCGTGTGGACCACTTGTGGTCCACTGACAACATGTTGAGAACCACTGCTCTAGAGCAACTGTGGCAGACGACTGGCATTTTCCACTTCTCATCTGAAGCAACTCCAACAAGACTGACACAATGCTAAACAGTGATTTTGTGTAGGCCACCAGGAGAATTTGAACCTGGGATATTATACTGATCAGAATATTTGTACCCCTAGATCCCAGTCAAACCTCCCCCTACCCCACTCCTTTGCTTAACAGAACAATAGAATTTATGACATTTGTACAGCTTGTAACTGCTGTCAACTGATGCGGTGTATTACTTTTCAGCACCAGAGTACTCACAAACCATTACACAGTGAAATAGTTTTTTCTTTGTGGAAATGTTTTGCTTGTACCCAAATGGAGATTATTAGCCACTTTTCTATAGTCTGTTGGTGTCATCTGAATGTGTGTTTTTGCCAGTGGTTTGTTTTAATGAAGTATAAGCTGGTAGCATAGGGAAAAATATCAAAAACAAAATTTTACTCACTGGCGATCACATAAAAAAACAGTAAAACTTCTTAACAGCCTAATAACTGACGTGCAACGCCTTTGTGAAGAAATCTACATCTATATCTAATGGTGCATGAAAACATACAGTTTATATTTGAGTTTCTTTATGATGTATGTAATATCATCATTTATTTCATTTACATTCAATAGTACTTCTGAACACTACCAGATTGGTTTTTAAAGCTGCACTTCTTTAAGTGTCTTGCAGGTGTTATAGGTATTACATTTTCACTAGAATGTCCTACTATAATAATTACAATGCTATTTAGCATGATTAAAAACTAAAATGTCACAAGGCAGAGAATATGAGTATGACCTACACATGTATTGTACCCGCATGGTGAAACTCATGCCTGTAGTGCCAACGGACAGTCTCGTGGGCAGCTCATGGTACCAGCCCTGGTCTAGATGTTTGTTGTGGATCTGATGAAAGGTACAATTAGAGATTGTGAAATTAAATGGAAACTTTGATCCTAAACAGAATTGCAAAAGCACTCCAAAACTGTGTGTGCTTGCATTTCAAACAAGTACCCTTGTAATACTGGATGGCTCTAATAATAGTTCTATATGTAAGTTAAAATTCACCCTAAGTTCCTAGTTCCTTTCATGTAGAAATGTAGAAGATATATTATGGAATTGGATTGTTCTTTTAGAAAACAATATAAACATAGCAACATGTTTTTTCATGGTTCTATGTGCTGCAGATTCAGTGCCGGTCGCAGCTGTTAGTGGAGCTTGGACCAGAACTACTGGCGCGCACTGCAGTACTGAAAGAGACTGGCACAGAAGATCTTGAAACCATGGCAGACCAAGTGGAAACACACGTGCAGAAATGTCTACCAGCTGAGTCTCCTTTGGATCTTGAGGTGCAGGACCTGCTGACAGAATTGGCACACTGCACGGCCAAAGCAGTAGCTGCTGCAGATGGACGCAGAGATCTGTCCCGTGAGGAGCTTTAGCCATTTGTGTGCAAGTCTATGGTTACTATACAGCATCTGACTCAATGTGGCTGCCATTGGACAGCAAAGAATATAAGTAAATTCATGGGTGTAAACAAAAACAGGCTGTCAAATAAAGCCTGTAAGGATTTACTCACACTATAAAATTCTTTTCCTTTGATTTTTAAGAGAATGGGGCACTCCAGACTTGTCACAGTTCAGTCATCCCTTGAGATATTTGTCTGGAAACCACAATGAACAGAAGAAGCACCAGGAAACAGACCAGACTTTCTCATGTGATACTTTTATAGTAGTAGTCAGAAACCCATACTTGTAAACATTATTTCTATCTATTATCCCTCTCATATTGTAAGGAATGGACAGAAACTGCAACAAAAATGTTGAATCTATCTAAAACACTGCCAATATATTGTATGATACTAATACATTGCATCTTCCACTGTAATTCGCTCTAAGTACATCCTCTAAAATTTGTAACTAATACATGCAAATTTCTTATTTATTATGCATGCAGACACTGTCTTAATGATTCCTGTGATACAGTGGTTAGATGTTGAAAGATTTTTGAGTGATTTAATGTAGGAGACCAGTGATGTACGTCATCTCAAAGAAATATCATACACTTCAAATCAGGTCTTCGAGTAACCTAGTTCGCAAACCTGGTCTTTTCTTCTTCTTTTTCTGACAACTAACGTGCAATTGAACTGTTGATGTTCAAAACATATGACTCCAAATCTATTGTCATTGTGGGTAACATATTATAGTAAGGAATATTATCATTTGAACTGATTTTGTCACTTAACAGTAAGAGTCCAAATCAGTAACACAAGCCTCTCTCAGCCTTCATCCTCCGAGTCACATTAACGTGTGCAACAGAGGGTGCTTTGAATACTGCCTTCTCTTTATTCTGTTCCAGGTGTGTATGATTTGTGGGATGAATGATTGACAGTAAGCATGGGTTCAACACTCTCTAATGTTATCTTCATGGTATCTTTGCAAAATACACATTGAATGATGCAACACATTGTTAGACTTTACACTCTTGGAAATTTAATAGTAAACCACACTGTGATTCCAAACACTGCTCCAGCAGCATTTACCACAGGAGTTGACTGAAGCAGCTCTCTGGTGCTTTTGTGCTTACTAAATGAAACGGCCGCTCTTCTTTGGAGCTTTTATTTGTCCTTTATGAGTCAATATTCATAAAGATCACAAATTAATAAGAAATATTAAAGTAAAAGTATTCAATGAGCAAGTGTTTTGTAAGCTACTGTACTTCCTTTGTCAATGAACTACATTTTCTGAGGACTTGTCCACTGAATCTCAATATGACATCTGTCTAACTCGTGATTGTTCCACTTCAGATTACTCAATGCATATTCTCTTTGATATTTTATGGAATAAATACTTCCAGTGACTTCTGTTCTGCAATTGTGTAATCCTACAATAAAGGGTCTTTCTGTCATTGTATTGCCTAAGTATATAGTATTCTTCTTCAGCACTTCCCTTCCTCAGTGACTTTCCCTGCCACCACAGAAGACAGTTTGCTAAGAATTTGCTAATTTTTCAATGAGTCAACTGATTGCCATGTTTCATGCAGCAGTTAATCATTTAATTAAATCTTACTCTACTCATCTACAGACTACGGCAAGGGATGTTTACAATACTGGTACAGAAACATTTATTTTATAAATAGTGTGTACAAAAAGGCAACATGGACATAGAATTGGATACATATCACTTCTAATTAATTACTTTCTTTCAGGTCAAACATTTCTGTTTGTTGGACGATTCTCACAGTATTCTTCTGCATGTAAGACATCATTTTAGATATTTTTGTAATTGAACTGAAGTTATTCTACAGTATTCATTTTGGCTGTATATTCTCTTTTTGCTTTTTGTATCATGTTATTTGTTCAATGTTCATTGCTGTGCATGAATGACATCTATAATTTTGTTAATGGAATTATCCCATGATTATCGTTGCATTTCCGGCATTATATTTTGAATTATCTGGTATTTCAGTTCCTAAGATGCCCTATATCAGATGTTCTTAACCCTAGTATGCATACCCTGGGCCCAAAGAACCCGGGAACAATTTTAAATTTTAATTTGTGGATTAAAGACTTGAAATTGAGTCCCAACTGTTCAGGTATGTTCACTGGCAATATTCGGTAATACATTACAGATACTACTAGAATTGTGTGTCATTAGTTTAAATGTCACTTTAATTTTCTTCTTTATACTACACATTTACATAACCTGGGTCCGATGGACCCTGTGGTTTATGTTAAAGTGTCGTTGAATTAGATTGGGTTGCAATCAATTACATTTTGTTGGAGTACCGAGAATACGTTACTGCCACACATGCATTGTTGTGATCGCAGAAAACGTATTGTTATAACTTGGCATTTTAAACTGTCAGACAGCATACTTATGTGTTGTGTAAGAAGCAAAATATCACAGTGAGTGGTTATTAGTGTGTGACACTGTACAGAAAGACTGTGGGAGTTTGCTACACAGCAGTATTGTTTGACATTTGATAAACATTCGGAAGAAAGGTAAGGGTTATTCATGAAACTAAAAAATAACATGAAGAGCAGCTATATTTCTACACTCCATATGAGAAGAGTAGTGAGGTTATTTATTCATATTATTATTTTTCAGACAATGTCAGGATAGCATACGTTTTTCAAGCCCAAATTTTGAATCAGTTGTTACTCAATGGGTAGCTGAAGATGACGATTTCTTTTCAGATATAAGTTCTGATTCGGATGAAAACCATGAAGCTGTTCCTCAGGCAGTGTCATACGACTCTTTGGATGAAGAACCACGTAGTGGTGGTGGTGATGATGATGATGATGATGATGATGACCTAGATAATAATATCTCAGGACAAATAAGCAGTGAAAGTGCTAACGTTTATATTGCGCCAAATGGTTTGCTATGGAGTAAAAGCCCCCCGGTGCAAAATAAAATGCCTGCTCACAATGTAGTGAAATTGATACCAGGACCAGCAAGGGGTACAAATACTTACACCCATAAAGATGCTTGGGATTTATTTATTTCTCTATCCATTGTGGATGAAATTGTGAGATGCACAAACCTAGAGGCAAGAATAGTTTGTGTGTGGAGAACAAGAACCTGGCGTGATGTAACTAGAGATGAAATGTTCACCTTCTGGGGAATTTTACTTCATATTGGAGCAGATAAAGGCTGGGATGTTCCAATCAGAGAACTTTTTCTGGGAAAGTTTTCAAAACCATTATATAGAGCTACAATGTCTGTGAGTCAGTTTGACGCACTAAGAAGATTCATTAGATTTGATGACAAAAGAACAAGAGAGGCTAGGTTACAAACTGATAAGCTGGCTGCTATATCCTACATTAGGAAAATATTTATAGGACAGTGTAGGAAAGAAATGATACCTAAAATCAATGTTACCCTGGATGAACAACTAGTTCCATTTAGGGGCCGTTGTGAATTTGTGCAGTATATGACAAATAATCCTGCAAAGTGTGGGATGAAAATATTCTGGATGTGTGAAGCTGAAACTGGTTATGCCATTGATGGAACTGTGTATACAGGAAGGTAACCAGGTGAGCCACCCAGAAAAATTTGGGTCTTTCGAAAGTGAAGACTCTTACAAGTGGTATTGCTGGTACAGCCAGAAATGTTACTGTAGATAATTATTTTACAAGTGTACCACTAGCAGAACATCTCCTCCGTAAGAACCTAACTGTTGTGAGAACAATGAGGATGAATAAAAGGGAAATTCCAAAGGTGATGAAGCCAAATAGTGGTAGGCAAGTAAATTCAAGGCTGTTTGCATTTACAAAAGAAATGACAATGGTTAGTTTCTCTCCAAAGTAGAACAAGTGTGTAATCCTCCTAAATACTATGCATCATGATAACTATATATAAGAACAACATGCAAAACGGAAACCTGAGATTGTGAAATTTTATAATAAAATAAGGGTGGTGTTGATGTTAAGGATCAGCTAGTGCGTAATTACACATGCAAATACAAACTAAACACTGGTCCATGGCACTGTGGTGCAACATAATGGACATATGCACTCTAAATGTTTTTATTACCTACAAAGCACAACATCCCATGTACCACGAAGGGCTTTTGCACAAAAGGAGGCTTTTCATCAAGGAACTTTCCATGGAATTGATCCAATCATTTGTGATAAGATCTTATTCCTTTCTGCAAAAATCCATACTCCTGGATATGGAGAAGTTCATTACTATCCCTGAAACACAAAACAACAGCAGTAACAGCAACAGCACAGTTGGTCGCCTGAAGAAAAGTTGTTTACTGTGCCCTGCTTCAAAGGTCAGAAAAACAAAAACAGTGTGCAGTAAGTGCTCAAAACGTGTGCCAGGGCCATAGCAGTGTGGTGTGCAACAATTGTAAAAACTGATGTGATGTTTTTTGTGAAATGATTTATGCTTTGTCAGTGGCAAAATCACCTATTTGCCACTGTGAAAAATAATATTGGTGGTGTCTGTATCAGTTTTCATAATATAATTTATTTAAAAAAATATTCAGGGTTAAAATTATACTAATTATACATTTTAAAAGCCAGTAAAATTATTAAAATAGCCACAGATTTCTTATATTATACTCATGAACCTTCAAATAAAAATATTCATGTGTGATAATATCCATAAAACACTTATTTCCATTTAAATTCTCATATTACATGTAACGGGTCCAATGGACCCAGGGTATGTAAATGTGCAAAACATATAGGTCATGCATAGAAGGGTTAATGGTGTTGTGGTGTCCCATGAGTCAATATTACACACGGGAGCCAAAAGTAACCTCTTTGGTTGAAGTGCATGATCGCTGCCTCAGCAGCAAGACAGCAGTGCTATCCTGTACTCTTAAGTGTTAAGTTCTTTCTCTGTTGTAGAGTAAAAATAAAGAGATTATCTGCCAGCATTTTGTGTATCATTATACAATAATGTTGGGAGAAACCACAGTGGTGACCCCGACATCATTCGTCAACTGCATTGTGCATGAAAAATATCTAACAATACTGTTACAGCCTAACAATGGATTTCAACAGTGGACAAATTGCACCGGATCCCCATGATCCTTTGCAATTTTTGGCACAGAATGAACCACTCATTAAATTCAAGGAAGTTTAAGTGAACTATTCCGAGCACTCAGCTCTTTCAACCATGCTGTATTCTCCAACTGGCGAGGACTTTGGCATCATGTGCTCCCACCGCCACATTGCCTCATTCCAATAAGAAACCAGTGTGCACCCAAGGACACAAGTGTTTCACACAGTGTTTTATTGCAAGTACTTCGATTCCTACAAATGCGATGCCACATCGGTCCGCTTATACCTGTGACAAACAGTTCAGTGTGCACATTGTACCTGCTGTCCCGACGCTACCCACCGTGCCTTCACAGTTGTTCCCGTGTCCGTTTTCCATTCCACATATGAAGCCCAGCGTCTTCGGCGCACCACCGTTTGCCACAGCACCTGCACCGTGCTTACCCGCATGCATTCTGCAATTCGGCCCAATGCGTATGACACCGTAGAACCTGCCCTTGACACCAGACATCACTGCCACAACGCCATCTGCTGTGTGACACAGCATGCATGCTGACATATGACCCACATTTGGTGCTTGGTGTCACTGCAACGATGCCTCCTGCCGTGCCTGGCGCGTCGCGTGATGTCTTGTTCGCACTGCTGTAAGATCCGCTAACGATGCCCGGTCTCCGTGATCAGTGTCCCTTGGCGGGACACAACTCCGCATCACTCACACTTCCTGAAGCTGCCACTGCTGCACAAATCTAATGCTATAACATGGTTTGCGTTGGTGGAATCTATCTTCCATGAGGAGGCTCGATTCTTGTGTTCAGTCACGCATCTCTGCAACCAGACGGACTTGGCCAGTGGTATCATCCTGTCACCTCCACCCACACTGAAGTTCCACAACACAAAGGACAATCTACTAAGACACATGTTAAGCTCACAGGTTGAGACTATAACTCACATTATAGACAAGGTAAACATTGGCAACTCCACCGCTGGCCAGCTCTGGCGCTGCTGTGGTCTCAAGTGGATCACTCTTTCCTGACGGACCCAGTGCTGTGGACCATCTTGTTACTCAAACTGCCAGCCAAGCTACAAATAGAGCTCTAAGAACTGTTGACACAGCCACTAGATACTCGTCTGTCATACACTGACTGGGTGTACCAAGTGATGCACCACTGCCAATTGATTTCTGATTCATCGGTTCACTGAGTTACATAACCGGACACACCTCTTCCACCCCACTTTCTGGCAATTGGATGGTCCAAGCAGTGTGCCATTCAACAGCAACCTGTCGGCAACAGGCCGTTACCGTCTCCACCTTCGACCAACCTTACCTCTATGCCTTCACAGCCTGGAAAACTCTCAGCTAGGGATTAAACGTTGCTGCTCCCTGCACAAATTCTCACAGGCACCACTAGACTGCTCCACCTTCATCCTGTATGGTCACTAACTCTGGCCCTCTCTACATTACTGACTTGTCCTCACAAACCCCTTTCCTGGTGGGCACTGGCCCTGAGGCCAGCATTATTCCTCACAACCTAGTGCTGCCAAACTTCAAACCCGCCCCAGGACCGTTGTGAGCTGTCAACAGCTCACCCATGTGATTTTATGGCACTACTGAACTCCACCTACAGTTTGCACAGCATGATATATTTTCTTGGATTTCTACATCACCGAGACTGACACACCTGTGCTCGGAATTGACTTTCTGAAGCATTAAAAATTTTCGTTGGACCTGCAAATATCGTCAATTCATCACACCTCTTCTCAACGATATTTCCACAGACAGTTTGCACCTGCAAAGTCAGAGAATAGTGTACAAGATTATCTTTTATCAGCTGCCTTCAAGTGCACTTGACTCTATGCGAAACTGTCTACTGTTATTATGGAAATCGCTTGCATCTGCATCGAGTGCAACGTTTTATGACGCGTCAGTGACGTTACGCACGGATGACTCCACAACATCTCCAGTGCACTGGCGAGCTATCATGAGAGGGCGTCCACACCTGCTGCAGCTTCAGAGTGTACCGCCACTGCTGTTGAGACTCCTGATGCCACATAGGTTAGTGATTCACTTGCTCTAGTGCAACTTCGAGTATCGAGTGTGACAAACAATACCCTTCAGAGACTTAATACGACTGAGGGCCCTCAATGTGACACAAGGCAAGACTTTTATCGGTACATAAACTGCAGGCCATGAAACTTATAGACAGTGGAATATTGTGCCCTTTCAACTGTAACTTGTCATCCCCCAATCATTTGGCAAATAAATAAATAAATAAATAATAAAAAAAAATAAAAACCACTCATGGCACTTACCGACTGTGCAGTGACTACCTCAAGCTTAACACCACATCAGTAATTGACAATAACCCAACACCCCACATTCAAGATTTTGCACAGTAGCTTCACCATGCTTACGTTTTCTCCATGGTCTACTGTCATAAGGCCTACCATCAGATTCAAAAAGCACCAGATGACATACAAGAACCAGTTATCATTATTCACTTTGGACTTTTTGAATCCTGTTTCATGCCTTTTTACCTAAAGAACGCAGCGCAGACCTGGCAAGCGATTCATTGATTCCGTCCTCTTCCAGTTCCCTTTTTGCTGTGCTTAACTCAATGATCCACCCCCATGAACCACAGACATTGCCAAGGTGGGGTGGCTTGCATGCCTCAACAATGCAGATAGCCGCACCATAGGTGCAACAACAGTGGAGGGGTATCTCTGAAGAGGCCAGACAAACGTGTGGTTCCTGAAGAGGGACAGCAGCCTTTTCAGTAGTTACTGGGGCAACAGTCTGGATGATTGAATGATCTGGCCTTGTAACATCAGTTAACATGGCTCTGCCATGCAATTACTGCAAACGGCTGAAAACAAGGGGAAACTACAGCTGTTACTTCTCCCGAGGACATGCAGCTCTACTGTATGACTATATGATGATGGCGTCTTCTTGGGTAAAATATTCTGGAGGTAAAATAGTCCCCCATTCGGATCTCCACATAAGTAAGATAGCAAATTTGAAAAGAGAAATGGATAGGTTAAAGTTAGATATGGTAGGGATTAGTGAAGTTCGGTGGCAGGATGAACAGGATTTCTGCTCAGGTGAGTACAGGGTTATCAATACAAAATCAGTTCGTGGTAACGCAGGAGTAGGTCTGATAATGAATAAGAAAATAGGAATGCAGGTAAGTTACTATGAACAGCATAGTGAACGCATTATCATAGTAAAGATAGACATGAAGCCAACACCGACCACAGTAGTGCAAGTTTACATGCCAACTAGCACGGCTGATGATGAGGATATCGAAAAAATTTATGAGGAGATAAAAGAAATCGTTCAGAAAGTTAAGGGAGGTGAAAATTTGATTGTGAAGGGGGACTGGAACTCGGTAGGAGGAAAGGGAAGAGAAGGAAAAGTAGTAGGTGAATATGGACTGGGTAGAATTTTGCGCAGAGTCCAATTTAATGATCACCAACACTTGGTTTAATCATCATGAAACGTGGAAGAGACCAGGAGGCACTGGAATGTACCAGATTGACTTTATAATGGTAAGGAATAGATTTAGAAACCAGGTTCTAAACTGTAAGACATATGCAGGGGCAGATATAGACTCTGACCATAACTTATTGGTTATGAACTGCAGATTAAAACTTAAGAGACTGCAGAAAGCTAGAAAGGTTAGTAGCTGGAACCTGGACAAATTGAAGGTACTAGAGGTGGTTGAGAGTTTCAGAGGAAGCATTAGGCAAGGATTGTCTGAAACGGGGAAAAGTAATACAGTAGAAGAAGAATGGGTAGCTCTGAGAGATAGGGTATTGAAGGCAGCAGAGGATCACATAGGCAGAAGGACAAGGCCTAATAGAAATCCCTGAATAACACAGGATATACTGAATTTAATTGATGAGAGGAGAAAATATAAAAATTCAGCAAGTGAAACAGGAAAAAGGGAGTACAAACAACTGAAAATGAGATTGACAGGAAGTGCAGAATGGCTAAGCAGGAGTGGCTAGAGGACAAATGCAGAACTGTAGAAGAATGCATAACTAGGGGAAAGATAGATACCGCCTACAGGAAAATAAAAAAGATATTTGGAGACAAGAAAAGAACCTGTGTGAATATCAAATACAGAAAACCGGTAATAAGCAAAGAGGGGAAAGCTGAACTGTGGAAGGAATATATAGAGGATCTATACAAAGGAAATAAACTGGAAGGCAGTATTCTAGAAATGGAAGACGAAGTGGAGGAAGATGAGATAGGAGATATGATACTGTGAGAAGAATTTGACAAAGCGCTGAAGGACTTGAGTTGAAACAAGGCCCCTGGAGTAGATGATATTCCGTCTGAACTTCTGATATCGTTAGGAGAGCCAGTTATGAAAAATTGTATCACCTGGTATGCAAGATGTATGAAACAGGGAAAATGCTCTCCAACTTCAAGAAGAATATCGTAATTCCAATTCCAAAGAAAGCAAGTGCAGACAAGTGTGAAAATTACAGAACTATCAGTTTAATAAGTCATGGTTACAAAATACTAACATGAATTATTTACAGACTAATGGAAAAACTTGTGGAATCCGACCTAGGGTAAGATCAGTTTGGAGTTAGAAGAAATGTAGGAACACGGGAGGCAATACTAACATTACGACTTATCTTAGAAGATAGGCTAAGGAAGGGAAACCTACATTTTTAGTGTTTGTCGATTTGGAGAAAGCTTTTGACAATGTCGACTGGAATAGACTGTTCCAAATTCTGAAGGTAGCAGGGGTAAAATATAGGAAGCGAAGATTTATATTCCACCTATACAAAAACCAGACAGCGGTTATTACAGTCGAAGGGCAAGAAAGGGATGCAGAGGTTGGGAAGGGAATAAGACAGGGTTGTATCCTTTCCCCAATCTTGTTCAATCTATACATTGAGCAGGCAGTGAAAGAGTGGAAGGAGAAATTTGGAGAGGGCATTAAAGTGCAAGGAGAAGAAATGAAAACAATGTGGTTTGCTGATGACATAGCAATTCTGTCAGAGACTGCAAAAGATCTGGAAGAGCAATTGAATGCAATGGAAAGTGTCTTGAAAGAAGAAAGAAGATGAACATTAACAAGTGTAAAACAAAGGTAATGGAATGCAATGTCAGAAAATCAGGTGATGCTGAAGGAATTAGATTAGGTAATGAGACAATAAAAGTAGTAGATGAATTTTGTTATTTGGGTAGCAAGATAACTTCTAATGGCCAAAGTAAAGAAGATATAAAATGCAGAATGGCTTTGGGAAGAAAAGTGTTTCAAAAGAAGCAAAACTTGTTAACATCCAATATTAATTTAAATGTTGGGAAGTCCTTTCTGAAAGCATTTGTCTAGAGTGTAGCATTGTATGGGAGTGAAACGTGGACAATAAGGAGTTCAGATAAAAATATGATATAGGCTTTTGAAATGTGGTGACGAATGATAAAAATTAGATGGGTAGATCATGTAACTAACGAAGAGGTGCTTAACCGAATCAGGGAGAAAAGGTGTTTCTGGCATATCCTGACTAATAGAAGGGATTGATTGGTTGGACACATCCTGAGACATCAGGGAGTTGTCAACTTAGTGTTAGAAGAAAGTGTGTGGGGTAAAAATTGTAGAGGGAGACTGAGGGATGAATACAGTAAGCAGATTCAAAAGTATGTAGGATGCCGAACGTATTCTCAGATGAAGAGACTTGCACAGAACAGGGTAGCACGGAGAGCTGCATAAAACCAGTCTGTGGACTGAAGACCACAACAACGACAACAACAACAACCTTGACAATATTTTAATTGTTTTGTCCTCCCAGCAAGAGCACAAGGACCATCTGGCGCACATACTTAAGGCATTACAAGACAGCAGCATCAATATTAATGACAGCATGTCTCAACTGTGCAAAGAAACTGTTACTTCCCTTGGATACAAGGTTTCAGAGCAAGGCACACGCCCCATCTCAGATCAATTTTCACTCATATGCAACTTCCACTACCAAGACATATAAAGAGCTGTGCCGCTTCCTGGGAATGATTAATTTTTTCATTCCTCATGCTGCTACACTACAATCATCGTTAACCATTGAACTAGCAGGCAACAACATATCAGGCGCGCACAAGGTCTCTTGGATGGACGATATGACTGGCGCATTCGACATTTAAAGACAGCACTTGCTTGCACAGTCACGTTGGCATATCCCATTCTGGATGCTACGATTTCAATTACCATGTATGCTAGAGACTCTTCAGTGGGTGCCTTGCTACAACGAGAAGTCGGCGACCATTCCAAAAAAATTACCACCCTCTCAATGTATACGGTCCATGTTTGACAGGAAACTCTACACTATTCATGCTGCCATAAAATATTTTAGAGAGGACATCAAGGGCCAACCTCTAACTGTCTATACCGATTGCCGCCCACTTGTCGATGCTATACATAATCCGCAGGTGATCCCCTTCCCTGGCGCTGGCAGCATTTAGACTTCATTTCACAATTTACAACCAACATAAGATATGTTCAGGGCGCAGACAATGTAGTAGCAGATTATATCTCACACATTGACGCTATCTCGGCACCCGTGCTTTTTGACAGTCTCGCGTGCCTTCAGTAGATGAACAATGAAATACACGAGTTACTTTGCTCTCCGGACATGTCACTGTGCATTGAACCACGCTCGTTATTCATTTGAGGCATCCCATTTTTTTGTGACATTTCCACCAGTGTGGCGCATCCCTGGTTCCTTCAGCGATGCATGGAGACATGTTCTGCTCCCTTCAAGGCCTTTTCCACTCTGGGGTTAAGCCGACCTTAAAGTTGATTTTGAACGATTAGTTTGCCCAAATATGTCAACTGCCAGTTGTGGACTCAGGCATGCTTATCGTGCCAATGCAGTAAAGTCGACAGACACACGCAAGCCCCACTAGGCAGTTTCGAAATCCCCACGGGCCATTTTCAACATATTCATCTAGATCTCATTGGTCACCTTCCCATTTCAGACGGGTTTCGTTATATACTATCAATGATCAACCGTACTACTCTACTAGTCAAAGCCGTCACTCTCAAAGACATTTCTGCAGCAACTGTTGTGCATACTTTCATTGATGTATGGATATAGCGAGTCAGCAGCTGTCCGTTCTTACTTACTACTGATCAGAGGTTGGAGCTTAAGTTGGCACTTTTCAATAACTTGTGTGATCTATGTGGCACCAGTAGATTATGTATGACAGCCTAACATCCACAGAGAAACGGGCTTGTCAAGAGATGGCTTCACACCTTTGAAACAGCCCTCATGTACCACGGCGGTAATTGGACCGACGTCCTTCTGTGTGTGCTTCTCGGCATCTGTACTGCACATAAGGAAGATCTATGTGTCCCCCTGGCTGAAGTAGATTGCTGTGAACCATTGAACTTCCCGTGAATTTTGTTGCTGACATTGATCACCCCTCACAAACCAATTTGCCAATGCTTGTCAAACATGTACGCTACCATATAGCATGCACAAGGTTACTCCCACTGCGTGCCCATTGTACACTGTGTGTTTGTTCATAAAGTGCTGGAGGCCTGCGAGTTTGTCATGGTGCATGACGACCATGTGGGCTCCCTCTACAGCTGCATTCCTCCAGCCTGCACCGCGTCCTACACAGATACAAGAACACATTTCATTTAATGGACGTGTGGTTAGGTCTCCATCAACTGGCTGAAACCCACATGGATTCTCTCCCCTGTATGTGACACCCCATAGGTAGGAAGTGATGGTGCAGATGACACCCCCCCCCCCCCCCGCCAAACAAGTGATCTACAGTATGTGACTATTGTTCGCCTACACATGGTGTTCCTGCCTGTGACTACACTCTACCAAGTGCTGAGCATGCATGTGAGGACCAAGTGTTAGACAGTGATCAGGTAGATTCCGCCCCCCTGAAGCCACCTCCCAGTGCAACGCATGACGTGCCGCATATCACAGACAATTCACCAACATTTGCAGGTTTTCCTCTGACCCAGAACTGCGACAGCTCTCAGCCGTGTGCCACACGAACAACCATACACCTCGCTGATTCCCTCACTCTCAATGCAATACGCCATGAACGTCTCTGCCTATCCACAGGATGACATGACAGTCCAGCTGCAGGACAAAACTTTGTTTGTCCTATACTTGCTGCCCTGTTGTGACAATCAGTCCTCTCCTGTAAACACACCTTAATCAAACACTTCCCCTTTCCCTCTTGCACTGACTCTTCAAAGATCTCAGCATCTTTAAATGCATCAGGTATCGTACATTCATACGTCTGTCAATTTCCCTCCTTCCTTCCCATTCCCCACCCTCTGCTATTCTGATCTCTTGTGCTGGATGGCCCCACTATTGCCCACGCTGGTTGGAGGTCTACATATCATCTTCCCCACCATTCGCCTCTCCAATGGGACAGTACTCATGACACCCACACCAACTGCGTCTTTGAATGAGCTGGAAGCCCACTACTTCTCCACCCCACCAATGGCACCACAGCCTGAGCCGACGGCCTCCAACACGTCACGCCACCATGGTCCCCTCAGCGACTGTGCCACATAGTGCAGCCTCACTGTGATGCATGCTACACGCCCCTCGCTGGACAATGGGCCAGCACCATGCAACACACCAACGGAGTCGACATTGATGCCTGTCAATATTGCTGCGAGATACCATGTAAAGCGACTGCCGGTGTGGCACAGGGGATAGCGTCACCGACTGCGGTGCTGAAGGTCGCTGGATCAATCCCGCTCACCAGCAAAAATTTAATTCTTTGTAATCCAAAATTCCAGAATGTTCTACATCTTTCTTACGTTCACTTGTAAATTCTACGTGTTTCTTATGTTAACTGTTCTTCTAATTTCTGGTACATTCTGTCTGTGTATAAATAGCAGAGCACTCTGCCCGAGAGGCAGTGAGTGCTGCATGTATGTTAAGTTCGTCATAAACTCGCTTTCAGTATAAGTGCTGTGTTCACTCGACAACCCTGCCTTCGAAGTCAAGCCTGCTTCAATTTCAACGAAACAATATTACACACAGAACCCAAAAGTATCCTCTTTGGTCGAGGTGCACGATCGCAGCCTCAGCAGCAAGATGGTAGTGCTTCCCTCTACTCTGAAGTGTTAACTTCTCTCTCTCTTGTAGAGTGTAAATAAAGTGATTATCTGCCTGCATTTTTGCATATTATTATATGGTAGCGTTGGTAGAAACCACAGTGTATTTCCAAATAAATATTAGGTGTTGTTTAAATCACTTTTGAATGGTTCAGCATTCTTAAATAGAATCTCTTGCTCTTATTGTAGTTAGAATCAGGTCTGAATGAGATAATTAATACTTTCTAGGTGGTGTTTTATATACACTTTTCTAGACATTTGGAACATTTTTTGTCCAGCTTTGAATTTTAGGTTACACCACAAAGTGTTGTAAGCCAATGACAAATAATCTATAAACATGTGTGAAAATCAACTGTGATGCTCTTTCACAGTTAGGAACTTAATTATTAATAAGGGATCTAGCCCCTGTTACCTGTTAGTTATATAAATGTGGTGTTTGTTCTTTTGCACTTTTCATCCTGCAGTTATCATCAGTTCATATTCGTGGAATTTACGACATTAACTGTGAATGGAAAAAGTTGACAATGTGTACCCAGTCAAGATGAGAACCTGGGTCTCCTGCTTGCTAAGCAGTTGTGCTGACCCCTACACCCCTGAAGACACGGTAACCATCACAACTGCATGGACTAATCAAGCACGCCTCCTGTCAGATACAAATTCCCCAATTTAACCTGCCGCTATTAAGCAAATTCACAATTTTTGAACCTGATTCCTGAAGGGTGAGAGGCTATTGTGTGTCCACAGTAAAGAAAGCATGGTTTCCCATCATCAACATATTATATAAGTAACATATATCTGCTGTCTGTTCTTTCGGACATGTCTGAATTGTGGCTTTAAATAAATTGCACAAAGAATGGCTCATGTATGATTTTAATTATTGTTTAATTTTTAGCTTATTAAATTTATTGATTCGTATACAGATTGGTATTAATGGCACATCCAGAGAGGAGGGAATGTAGAGTATGAATAATCAGAGTTGCCCACAGGGGGAGGAGGGGAGGGTCATGACGCAAACTGCATCATTGAAATTTCTGGAGGGGGAGGGGTGAAAAAATTAGTACTTTTGGCCAGCCTGGAGGGGGGGAGGGCTTTATAAATTCACAAAATGTGAAATAAAATAAAATATATTCAATTTCAATATTAAATGACAAAACAGGACCTGATACCACAGGTGTGTGTGTGGGGGGGGGGGGGGGAGGGGGGGCATGGATATTTGTGCCGTCCTAGTTCGTAAGTGTGTGCCTCGGTTGCACAGTGGTAGAGTGGCAGACTACAAATCCGAAGGTCCCGGGTTTGATCCCCGCCAGGTCCTAGGATTTTTACCTGTCACTTTCCACTTCTTTCACCTCCGGCAGTATTGCTCATGTGAAAAAATACTGAGTAGCACCGTGGTTCGGAACCCACGTTAAACTGTAGGTCCCCCTATAACTGGCTGGGTAAGTCGGTTCGAAGGTTGGAGGAAAGCAACGGCATACCACCTCCAAGCAGGACCATGCCTAGTAAAGCGCTGTGGTGTTCAAACCAATCTTCG
This sequence comes from Locusta migratoria, assembly GCA_026315105.1. NCBI lineage: Eukaryota > Metazoa > Arthropoda > Insecta > Orthoptera > Acrididae > Locusta > Locusta migratoria. The sequence continues at coordinate 129,571,129 of CM048751.1, forward strand.
GATTGTTGACTGCTTTACCTTTTTTTTACCTTCAGTTCGTAAGTAGTTCATAAGTAGTTTGTAAGTTTAGGGACTGATGACCCTGTAGGTAAGTCCCATAAGCTTAACAAACATTTGAACATTTGTGTGTGGGGGGGGGGGGGGGGGGAGGGGGGAGTGTGCGTCATTGGCCAAGGGGGGGGTTGGGTATCTCTGAGAATAACATGACGCTTTCCACTTGTACAGTTTATTCACAATGAATGCATTCCAGAAACTGTGGCATGTGATAGGCAGTGCATATGTTACTAAATTTTTCTCAGCGATGTTATTACATGTGTAGGAACTGTCAGGCTACCATATGATCATACTTTATTCATTTATTCTGTAGGGCCTTTCTAGGTCATGTGTGTATTTTTCAAGTGTTGTGAAGAGTATGGTACAAATTGAGTTGGTAACAGTGCCACAAGCACATTTCACTATATTTAAGAGGAGCTCAAGGTACAATCTACAGTGCTTCACTTGTCATCTGTTTCATAATAACAGAACTAACTTCCGGTAAGACACAAAATTTTGCAAGTAATTTGTATTTCCAGCTTATGCTTGCATTTCTTCACTTCTGTCACATTTTCACTGACATGTTAATTAATCTTCAGGAACAAATGAAAGTTTAATATTTTATGCCCTCTACAACATTCTGTCCTGCTTACTGGCATGTTTTGCCATCCTCTAGAGAAAGCTCTTCTGTTTGCTGTATTTTTTAACTTCTCTGAACAGACAAATTGAATGCATGATTCTCATGTTTTCCTCCAAGTGGTTGTCTGTGTGAGCCCAGGACATATCTTAATTGTTTCTTAAAATGTTATTCACACAGCTTTCATAAAGTTTGGTGGAAATCTGAACACGACTTCTGGTAGGTGAGTACAAGGTTATAAATACAAAATCATTTGGATGTAATGCAGGAGCATGTCTGATAATGAAAAAGAAAAGAGGAAAGTGGGTGAGCTACTATGAACAGCAAGACAAGACAGATATGAAGCAAACGCCCACCACAATAGGACAAGTATTTATATCAACTATCTGTGCCGAGCTAGACAATATTACAGAAATGTATTAGGTGGTATGAGAAAATATTCAGACAGTCCATGGAGAGGAAAAGTTGAATGTGCTGGGGAATTAGAGCTGAGTAGTAGAAAAAGGAAGAGAGAAAACTAGTGGGTGAATATTACTATATGATGATGTCATATGATAATTGACTTTATAATGGTAGGAAATACATTTTGAAACCAGGTTTTAAATAGTAAGACATATCCAGGGGTAGTTATATACTCTGACCATAAGGTACTGGTTATGAATTTTAGATTAAAACTTAAGAAACTGGAAAAAGGTAGGATAGAAATGGAACCTAGATAAATTGAAGAAGTTGTCAAGAGTTACAGAAGGAGCACTAGGCAAGCATTGACTGACATGGGGAAAAGTAATACAGTAGAAGAAGAATGGGTATTTCTGAGAGAAACAGTAGTGAAGGCAGCAGAGAATCATGTAGTTATGACAGGGGCTAGCAGAAATCCTTGGATAACACATGAAATGCTGAACATAAATGATAGCAGGAGAAAATATAAAAAATGCAGTAAGTGAAACAGGCAAAAGGGAGTACAGATGGCAGGTTGAGAGGTAGTGTAGACAGGCTAAGCAAGAGTGGCTAGAGGACAAATGCAAGACCTTAGAAGACTTTATTACTAGGGGAAAGATAGATATAGGCCTTGTGGTTCATATTTTTTAAGACTGGGTAATTGTCCAAAACTTGCTCCCCCCCCCCCCCCCCCATTTCCTCCCTCCCCCTTATAACATATTAATAGATATAAAGTAAATTACAGTTTATTCTACTGATACTCATCTTTTTAACTTTACGATGTATGGGGGTTCTGCTCACTGCAACATTATTCTCCTGGGGCGTCTTGGTAGAAATAAATACTCGTTATGTATAATTTTCACTTCTTCTTTAATTTGAATCAAAACTTCTCCACCAAAACATTACAACTTAATAACATAAACAAAGCATCAGAACGGTAGCACTTCCAAAACACAGACTGACATAGCTTCCAGTGCACTTTAGAAAAGCCAAAACTCGAACTCCTCCACGCAAGGCGGTGAGGCAAATATATAACATCGGCAATAATGATGTTACATTATCCATTGTTCATAACAATTGAATATAGTAATTTACAATTAATGAACACAACAGTAAAACATTTCAGGTATACAAAAATAATCACAACATAAAATGAAAACTATACATACAATAATTTTAGATCGCACCTATCTTTTTAAGTTTTAATCATGCTACTTTTTGTTTGACAACAAACCAAAACCTTAAATGTCAATTAATTAGTTAACGAGTACATCATACATGTTCCTAACATATATTGAACTATCAATTATCTTGGCAATTCTCAAAATCTCTTTTCAGTCAATATATACAAAGAATAACAATATTGATAATTAATGTAATAGTCGAAATAACAAAATTAGCTGATCAACACAACTTGTTTATGAGCCTGACATATATACAATGCAATTTATTTTCATTTCTTTATGTTTTACAAAAGTTTTTACCCTTCACCTGTCTATTTATTGAAATAATGTACAATGACAAAAGTATTGTCTATAGAACTGTCTGGAAACGTCTTATATAAATCTCTTAATTAATGAAATCTATCACTTGTTTTGATCACAGTATCACCGAGACACTGTCCTACACTGATTTCTATGCTGGCTATATTGTTTTAACTAACTTCACACACAACTTTTATTACTATTGAACCATACGATTCCGGATCCGAAGCAGACGGTATCGTAGGATGACATTGGGATGAGAGGACCAGGCAGACGGTATCATACAATAACATTGAGATGAGGGGGTCAACAGTATCGTCACACCCACCATGCTGTCAGTAATCTCTGTACATTACAATATGTATACATACTTGACAAAGAGTGTCATTTTAAAATGACTTTTACAAATTAAGATAGCTAAGATTCTGTACTACCATATGTCAAAAAATCAGATCTTTAAACTGCATGTTTTATTCAAGCATTATGAAATTAAAAACTCACGCAAAATGAAAATCAGTCATTTTTGGTTTTCAGAAGCAATGGAAAACATGTGAGGAAAAAATAAGTTGTTAAAACAATGTGGGGTGGTCCTATATACCACCAACAGTTTTATACAGCATGAACATCGGAAAAGTAATTTTTCCCTTTTTCCCAGCCCAGCCTGACCAGGAGTGGCCATCCCCATGTGGCTCAATCTAAATAAATATTTCTTCGAATCATGAGTGGATATTTTACCCTCTCTCATTTTTTTGAGTATGTACCACTATATCAAGAGTTCAGATGAAAAGGCAGACTTCAGCAATGAAGGGAAAGCTGACAGGTGGAAGGAGTATACTGAGGAACTATACAAGGGGAATGATCTTGAAAGCAGTATTGTAGAAAGAGAGAGAAAAATCAGATGAAAAGAGATAGGAGATATGATACTGCAAAAAGAATTTGACAGAGCAATGAAAGATTTGAGTCAAAACAAGGCCCTCTGAACTACTGACATAATTGGGAACACCAGAAATCAAAAAACTGTTCCAGCTTATGTGCTAAATATATGAGACAGGGGAAATACCCACAAACTCCACCAAGAATATAATAATTCCTATCCCAAAGAGAGCAAGTGTAGACAAGTGAGTAAATTACATTAATATCGGTTTACGAAATTCCGTATTCATGAACTATGGAACAAGTACAAATCTAATCTAGTCTATTGTTGCACAATACATAAAAACTCATTCCCTCCCACAACCAATATTAAATAATTTTATCATTAACATCAGATAATACTTTTCTTCTTCATGTGGAATGAAATGTGCTGTTGACTAATGGCAAACTGTCCCCCAAACTGCTAAATGTAAGCTTTTTTATTTTTATTTCCCTCTCACATTTTGACTGTGAGTGAATATAATTTTGACAAAGACCATTCTACACATTTTTAAACTACATCAAATTACCTACAACTTGAGAGCAAAATGAGCTTGAAATACCTTATAACTTCTGAAGTGCACATTTTAGAAGTTTTCCAAATTCACTAAAAAAGTGAAAATTTTAAGCTAATTTTCATGTTTCATCATATGCAGTTCTCTTCGTACCTGCAATAACTTGTCTGAAATGATTCATTGAATGAAACTTTTATTCAGTTTGATATTCTGAAGAGCATTTGGGGGAGGGGGGGGGGGGGTTGGTGGGAAGTTGCTGTTGACAATGTTTTGTTACTTTTGATTGGAATTTTTAATGTTCATGCTCTTTTAAAATTGTAGATTTGTCATAGTCTGACAGGACATTTTCAAGCCCAAATGTCTTATGCTGTCAAGACAATTGTTTTCACCACCTCCTGTGCTAATGCTAGATAGGCCTAAGTGAGAGACTTTACAGCTTGGGCATATGAATGGCCAGACATCATCATGTAGCTTAAATGTTTGCAAACAATTTCTTCAATCCACTTCCCTCCATTATATTGCCAATGTCTCCAATACACATCATCATTAGATGAAACCCCCTTTCTTTCTGGTTTGAGTTTCAGATTTTTCTTCTTCAATCATGCAAATAAGTAGGAAAACTGAAAACTAGCACTCACCTGTATGTTCCGCAAGATAAGCAAAAATGACCCCCTCCCCCAAGGCTTCATCAATGGTAGGCTGTCAACGACTACCTCTTGGAAGTCCTTTGGATGGTGCTTTATACAGCCTCCTTTGGCAAAACAGATGATATCTTGAATAACATCTTCTTGGGCTTCCAGCCATGCCAAATGTTTAAAATACTATGAGCTTTCAGCTAAGCTCTCCTTGGCCATTGTCAAATGGTAAATGACTGCTGCATTTGGTGACCCGAGAAGATTTTATTCATTCATATTGCTGCGAGACCAAGCACTCATACAGATGCTTTCTTGTGTTGATTGCTACCAAATCAGTTTCCTCTCAAATTCGTTTATTTATTTTCATCACCAATTTGTCACCTCTTATTCAGCCATTTTCAGTACGTTTGGATTCAAATTTTTCACGACAGTGATCACAGTATTTGTTTTATTTACTTTTTCTTCTGAGCCACACTGAATTTTTTTGTTGATTCTTCCACAAAACACAGCTCTTTGAAGTAGGTTTCTCAGTGGAAGCTCTCGTACGTCTTGTCACATTTGTTTCCACATTTGATGGGTGGTTTGATGAACTTTATCATATTGGTTCTGACATGTTGTATATACATGAATATCTGCCTCACAAGTTTCATTATATGTACATTGTCACAATTTCTCAATGCAGCACTGGACACATGAAGGGTTTTAACTCCTTTTTCTTTCACCAACAATCAACACTTTAAACTCTCACTATATATGACAAACATAGCACACATTGACCATCCCAGTTGAAATAGAGGAAATTTAGAATCTCAATGGCACAAATAACTATTTTCGAGTCACATCAATGGGTGACTCAGCCGCATGTTACCATTCAGGTCTTTGCTGTCAACAGAGTGGAGGATAAAGGAGAGAGGCGGGAGAGATGTTTTGAAAGGACCAGAAAAGGTGGACGGCAGGGTGTATGGGGGAGAAGTCCTTTTCTTATTTTGCCTGTTGGTTTAGTGCCACTGGGACTGCTTTGGTGAATATCAACCCCTGCACACTAAAGAGCCAGTATATACAGACTTTTGGTTTGTTCCTGTAAACATCAGTCACACAAGTGATTTTGTAATGCAGTGATTTTGTAATGCACTGAATGTCTTTAAAACAATTTGTTGTTGTGGTCTTCAGTCCAGAGACTGGTTTGATTCAGCTCTCCACCCTTCTCTATCCTGAGCAAGCTGCTTCATCTCCTTGTAAGACCTGCAACCTAGATCCATTTGAGTTTTTTTTACTGTATTCATCTCTTGATCTCCCTCTGTGGTTTTTACCCCACACACTTCCCTCAAATGCTAAATTCACAATTCCTTGATGTCTAAGAATGAGTCCTATCAGCTGATCCCTTCTTTTATTCAAGGTATGCCAGAAATTCTTTTTCTCCCCAATTCTGTACAGTACCTCTTCATTAGTTACACAATCCAACAACCTAATATTCAGCATTCTTCTGTAGCATCACATTTCAAAAGCCTCTATCCTCTCCTGTCCACACTGTATTGTTGTTATGGTCTTCAGTCCGGAGACTGGTTTGATGCAGCTCTCCACCCTATTCTATCCTTAGCAAGCCTTTTCATCTCCTCATAAGAACGGCAACCCACATCTACTTGAATCTGCTTACTATATGCGTCTCTTGGTCTCCCTCTGCGATTTTTACCCCACGCACTTCCCTCCAATGCTAAATTTACGATTCCTCGATGTCTAAGAATGTGTCCTACCAAGCGATCCCTTCTTTTATTCAGGGCATGCCAAAGATTCCTTTTCTCAACAATTCCATTCAGTACCTCTTCATTAATTATGCGATCTACCCACCTAATCTTCAGCATTCTTCTGTAGCACCACATTTCAAAAGCCTCTATTCTCTTCCTGTCTGCACTGCTTATCGTCCATGTTTCACTCCCGTACATGGCAACACTCCACACAAATGCCTTCAGAAAAGACTTCCTTACACTTGAATTGATATTCGATGTTAGGAAATTTCTCTTTTTCAAAAATGCTTTCCTTCTCATTGCCATTCTTCATTTTATATCCTCTGTACTTCGACCATTGCATGTTATTTTACTACCCAAGTAACAAAACTCATCTACCACCTTCACTGTTTTGTTACATAACATAATTCCTTCAGCATCGCCTGATTTTCTAAGACCGCATTCCATTATTTTTGTTTTGCTCCTGCTAATGTTCATTTTGTACGCTCTCTTCAACACACTGTCCATTCCATTCAACTGCTCTTCCAGGTCCTTTGCTGTCTCTTGACAGAATTGCAATGTCATCAGCAAAACGACATGTTTTTATTTCTTCCCCCTGAACTTTAATCCCCATTCCAAATTTTTCCAGGCTTTCCTTCACCGCCTGCTCGATGTACAAATTGAATAACATCCATGTACAAATTGAATAACATCCATATTTCATTCCCATATAAGGCAACACTCCACACAAATGACTTCCTTACACTTAACTTATAAATGTTAACAAATTTTTCTTTTTCAAAAATGTTTTTCTTCCCATTGCCATTCTGCATTTTATAACCTCTGTACTGCGACCATCACATGTTATTTTACTGCCCAAGTAAGAAAACTCATCTACCACCATTTATTGTTTCATTACCTAATGTAATTCCATCAGCATTGCCCAATTTTCTTAGACTGCACTCCATTACCCTAGTTTTACTCTTGTTAATGTTCATTTTATATGCACCTTTCAACACTCTCTCCATTCCATTCAACTGCTCTTCCAGGTCATCGGCAAAATGCGATGTTTTTATTTCTTCACCCTGAACTTTAATTCCTTCTCCAAATTTTTCCTTGCTTTCCTTTTGTACAAACTGTCTTACTCCCTTCCAAACCTTCGCATCCCCTTCATGCCCTTCAACTCTAATAACTGCTGTCGGTTTTTGTATAGGTTGAATATAACTCTTCACTCTCTATAATTTACCCCTGATACCTTCAGGATTTGGAAGAGTGTATTCCAGTCAACATTGACGAAAGCTTTCTCCAAATCTAAAAAAGCTAGAAATGTAGTTTTGCCCTTCCTTAAACTATCTTCTAAGATAAGCCGTAAAGTGAGTATTGCCTCCCACGTTCCTACATTTCTCCTGAATACAAACTGATATTCCCAGAGGTCAGCTTCTACCAGCTTTTCCATCATCATATAAATAATTTGTGTTAAAATTTTGCAACCATTCTGTAATTTTCACACCTGTCTGCACCTGCTTTCTTTGGAATGGGGATTATTACATTTTTCTTAAAGTCCGAGGGTGTGTCACCTGTCTCGTATATCTTACACACCAGGTGAAATAGTTTTATCATGGCTGGTTCTCCCAAGACTTTAGTAGTTCTGAGGGAATGTCATCTACTCCAGGGGCCTTGGTTTGACTTAGGTCTTTCAGAGATCTGTCAAATTCTTCTTTCAGTATAGTATCTCTTAATTCATATTCATCTATTTACTCTTTCCTTACTACAATATTGTCTGTAAGTTCATTTCCTTTGTAGAGCCCTTCTATATACTCTTTCCACCTTTCAGCTTTCCCTTCTTTGCTGAGAACTGGTTTTCCATCTAAATTCTTTATATTCATACAGCTGCTTGTCTTGTCTCCAGATGTCTCTTTTATTATCCTGTAGGCAATATCTATTTTTCCCCTATTTATACATTCTTCTACAGACTTGCATTTGCCTTCTAGCCACTCCTGCTTACCTATTTTGCACTTCCTGACAATCTCATTCCTTAGTTGTCTGCACTCCATTTTGCCTCTTTCATTCACTGCATTTTTATATATTCTCCTTTCAGCAATTAAATTTAGTATTTCCTGTGATATCCTAGGATTTTTGTAGGTCTTGCCTTTCTACCTATTTTTTCCTACGCTGAGTTCACAATTTCATCTCTCAATGCTACCCATTCCTCTTCAACGGTTTTATTTCCCCCCATTTCTGTCAATTGTTGCCTAAAGCTCCCTCTGAAATTCTTAAGCACTTCAGTTTTCCTTAATTTAATCTAAGTTCCCTCTCCTCATTTTCCTACCTTTCTGCAGTTTTTTTCAGTTTCAACCTACAGTTCATGGCCAATAAGTTATGGTCAGACTCTATATCTGCCTCCAGGTATGACTTACAGTTTAAAACCTGGTTCCGGAATCTATGTCTTACCATTATAAAATCTATCTGGTACCTTCCTTTACCTACTACCAAATTCCAGTCTCCCATCACAATTAAGTTTTTCGCGCCCTTAATTGTCTGAATAATTTCCTTTACCTCTTCATACATTTCTTTGATCTCCTCATCATCAGCAGAGCTAGTTGACATCTAAACCTGTACTATTGTAGTCGGTGTTAGCTTTGTATCTATCTTGACTACGATAATTTGATCCCTGTGTTGCTCATAGTAGTTTACCTGATTCCTATTTTCTTATTCTTTAACAGACCTATTCCTGTAATACCCCCAACCAATTTTATATTTATAATCCTGTACTCACCTGACCAGAAACCCTGTTCCACTGAACTTCACTAATCCCCACTATATCTAACTTCAACCTATCCATTTCTCTTTTTAAATTTTCTAACTTCCCTACCCGATTAAGGGATCTAACATTCCACACTCTGATCTGTAGAATGTCAGTGTTGTCTTTTCTGATTATTACATCCTCCTGAGTAGTCCCCGTCTGGAGATCCAAATGGGGGACTATTTTACCTCCGGAATATTTTACCCGAGAAGATGCCATCATCATATGTTCATACAGTAGAGCTGCATGTCCTTGGGAAAAGTAACGGCTGTGGTTTCCCCATGCTTTCAGCCGTTCGCAGTAACTGTGTGGCAAAGCCACATTAGCTGATGTTACAAAACCAGCTTAGTCAATCATCCAGACTGTTGCCCCTGTAACTACTGAAAAAGCTGCTGCCCCTTTTCAGGAACCACACATTTGTCTGGCCTCTCCACAAAAACTCCTCTGCTGTGGTTGGACCTAGGGCATGGCTATTTGTATCGTTCAGGCACGCAAGCCGCCCCACCTGGTTCATAGGGGGTGGTGAAACAATTCATCAACTCATTTATGGTGTTTGGTCCACAAAAAAAATCATAAACTTCCTACTTCTCATCACATATAGTCATTTGTATCAAAATATTAAACTGAAGTTTACTTCAATTAATGATTTCAGAAATGTTATTGAGAATATTAAAGATTGCATATGATGAAAGATGAGAATTAGCTTAAATTTTATAAGTCCAGAAATTTGCCAAATTTTGATATGTTATAACTCAGGACCTATTGGGCTTTCTGAGCCCATCTTGGTCTCACATGTAGCAAATTCAATATAATAATCTACAGAACGGTCTTTGTTGAAAAATAGCTCCTTCGTGAACAAAAGGCAGAAAAAAAACTGCAAAAATTTAGGAATTTTTTTTGGACATTAAAAAGTGATCCAAGGGGCTGCCAAGGTCAGAACTTGGATTTTGCATCTCAGAGCCTTTACAAGAAAAAAAGGAAGAAAGCTACCATCCCCACTTGATGCAATTTAGACCCCCCTTTACATGACAAGATTACTGGACTATACACATTTTTTTTTTTTTTTTTTTTTTTTTTTTTGCAATTATAAATGACAATATACTTTCCCTTGAACCAGTAAAATCTATCAATCCTTTAAAAGGTAAATGTTTTATACACTGCTGTAAAACTACCTGGAATTAAAATTCACTTATGATTTAAGTTTTTCTTTCATGACAGATGTTGATAGCAGCACGGCAATTGATTGAAAACAAGAATGACCAGCATATGATGAAACTCATATTGGTATTTCCGGTAACACAAACCTAGTTCATCACCCATCCCTGCCTCCCTTCCCCAATTATGTGTAGAGTGCTGACAATCACATCTTATTGTTGGTTAGTTAAACATCCCATGGTATGGAGCAGAAATTTCTGGGCCAACCTAAGCCACTCTGTATGCTGCAGAAATGTACTAATTTAGCCCTGATAAAAGTGAATAAATTTTTGTAATGTTTTATTTCTCACAGAAATCTTACTTAGGAATCATATAACCCATCAAACTAGTTTCATTATTAAAAACCAATCATTATTTGATTTACAGTTTCCTTTATGTACGATGAGAGTTGTGCAAGTATGTGGCTCACCATAAATTAATATTATTTTATTTGTTACACACTTAGTTTAATTTGTAATATTCCAAAGTTAATTTTAGTTAACAGTAGATCAAATACTGTTTGTGTGATATGTCAGGAAATATGACATGACATAATTGACAAAAATAGGTCATAAGAGTATTTTCCCATACTCAATAACACATCAGCATACTGAAGAGAGACACTTGCTGCTCAGACCAAGTGATTCCAAGTGCTTCTGTAGTAGAGTAGTGCTCTAACGTTGATACATATCCCTACACGCAATATTTCACTCCTTGTAACTTGAAATGTCCCACTACTTTTGGTCTGTGAGACACTTGAATTGCCGATACTTTCTGGCAATGAAAAATATTTTGTCAAAACATTGTAATTTAAGTAACTTTACAGATTGTATGTTTGGAGGATGTAACAAATAACACTCAAATAGAGTGATTCTACTTCATTTGTGAACTAACTGATATGCAATCCAACACTAACTAAGCAAGACTAAGACTGATTAAGACTGAGACTCAAGACTAAACAAGACTGATACTGACTCAATTGTGAGGATGCTCCTCCATTTATATCTTTTTGAAAATATATCTCATTACTGACACATTGTTATTAATTTGATAAAATTAGAACTTTATGAACAGTTCCAGTAAATTTGATAAAATATAATTATGGATTTCATGTGGGATTGGAGCCCCAATAAGAACCACATGTACTTTTAGATAAATTCATTACTGAACTAAAGCATAGACAATACACAACTAAGCTAGATAACATGGCTGGTGGGCTCAGGGAAGCTGAAACTGCAAAGATCTCACTACAAAGATATATCATATGTTTGGCTAGGTCGATTCAGCAGTGCGAAGTGCATCTTGAGAGGTCGGAGCAGTTGTAGGCCTGAAAATTCAAATTTGGCATGTTCAGAAAGTTCATGTTCTGCAAAATTTGAGCATTAGGAGAGGTATATAATTAACACTGTTTGTGGATGAAACATTAGAAAAAAACGAGCAGTGAACTAAGGCTTGCGTCTGTTAAGTTCCTCGCAGCACCCGAGGCACTCGGTGTGGCAAGCTTGTCCTGCAAGAAATTGTTCTGCGAATACAAATTTGAAGGACTTGAAGCAGGAATAAACTGAATTCATGGCAATGAAGTTGCTGCAGCTTGAAATCCAGGCAGAGATGGTCATTGTAGCAACCGTCGAGTCAATGACTTCTGTATTTTATGGCAAAAGTCCACAGAAAAAACAGGATTCCACTAAACAACTCATGTAAATCAGTGCTGCACGCGACTTCGGGGTCACCAGTATGGGTTTCATGTGGGGTTGGAGCCCCAATAAAAGCCACATGTACTTTCGATAACTTTATTACTCAACCAAAGCACAGACAATACACAACTAAGCTAGGTAACATGGCTGGTAAGCTCAGGAAAGCTGAAACCCCAGAGATCTCACTACAAAGTAGGGTTGTGTCCGAGTGGTTCGGCCGAATCCAGATCCGCCGAATCTAGCACACTGGGTTCGGATTCGAAATTCGATGCATAATGGCCGAATACTATCGAATCCCGAATCCAAAGTTTATATGGAAACCTTCAGTCACGAATGTTGTAGTTAACTTTGCATAACAGTGCGCTTTCGTTTGCGTTATTTACATTATTGTTTCATAGATCCGCTTAAAGACGTGACGTCATAAAACTGGGTTAAATCGAGTACGAAACGAAGAAGTTCTGAAAAATGGCACTAGGAGTCGCCACAAGTAAGTTTTCCGTCTCGTCTAAGCGGTACTACACAGTAGTACAGACACCCCGCTTATATGGCCTCCCAAAACCGGATTTCGTAAACAGATTTCCCAATTCCGCTTTTGGTTGGTCATGCAAACACTCCAAAAGCGAGAAACGATTTACGTAAATCTGTTTTCGTCTTCCGGAAGATGTGTTACATGTAAACAGAGCGAGTGGCTTGCTTCATAGGCGCAAATGTAAATACTGGCGCTAAAACTTTTGCACTCGTAAAAATAAAAATAAAAAGGAAGTCGAGTCTAATTTCCACTTTATTTTCGACTATTGAATTTTAACACACCCTTCAACGAAGGAACTAGAACTTTAGTATTGCTCAACTTCAAATGTAGCAGGTGACGTAGGTAATAGGTAATTTCCTAGGAAACGTATACATTGAATGAACGGCAATACAATCGATATATATCAGACATTCAACTCTCGCTCTGCTAGCAGTAGCAAGAAACTTTATTTTTTTCGCTTTAAAACAGATGTCAATGTTTTGACATGTTTCAGTTCCCAGCACTTTACCACATTAAGTTAGCCCAAAACATACATTGTAAAGTTGATTTTGGCAATCAATAACATTTAGCGTTGTTGTTTCTTCAATTACAGTGTTATAATACGACTTTCTACATAATACGTTGCCACTCATAACCTCACTTTCAACATGGAGTACTGGAAAAAGCGAATTAACGTGACGGACAGTGTGAATACAACTTGATGTGACGGATCCGTGACATGATGTGACGTAACGATGACGTGACGGACAGTGTGAATCGGCCTTAATTCGTTGTCAATGGACTTTTCAGTCACAAGTGACATTGTACTCTTAGGTTCCTGACTAAACACATCCTTTAAAATCATGACATATTCGTAAAAAACTAAAAATCATAACATTCGCTTCTTCGATACCTATCGCACAGACCTATCGTTTCAAGACCAACCAATTGTAGTTGGTCTTGATTGTTTCTATATGAAACCAAGACCAACTTGTAGTTGGTCTTGATGAAACACTGTCCGATATATATCGATCGCACTGCCGCTTCATTCGGTGTACACGGCTCCTAGGACATCACCTACGATTCTTGCATAAGTTGTCTCATTCTAATTTCGCGTACTCTTTCGTTGAATTTTGTAAAGTGCTGGGGTACGTGAACCTTAGAGAAGCACTAGGATTTCAAGAAGAAAGTTATTTACTACCGTATGTGGAAAAAAAGTTCTAATCGTGCGCCATTCAGGCGGGATAACGTCAATTCAACAAACATCTGACATCTGTTTCAATAAATCCGGTTAAATTGTATGACGCTTCTCGCCAGGCTGCAGGGGTTATGTTGGCACCAATGGTAATGACGGCAACTCAGATGACCAATAAATGTTTTTTCGTGACAACTTCAATTAAAACAAAAATTATTTTCTTCTTTTCGAACAATTCTACACTTCATTCGGTAAAATTTTACGACGCTTCTCGCCGGGCTTCAGTTCTTAAGTTGGCAACAGATGAACAATGAAGTGTAGAATTGCGTTAATATTTTTCACGAGGTACAGAGTAAGTGTTATTGCTGCTTGTTTCACTCGCAGCTAAATTAATACTGTACCTGCTCTATGGTTGACATGTTTTTGTATGTACCCTTGCCTGTTCGTGTATATATATATATATATATATATATATATATATATATATATATATATATATATATATATATATATATATATAGAGGGAAACTTTCCCGGTGGGATAAACAAAAATAAAAATAGAAAACAGATGACTTACCAAAAGGACCGGCTCGTCGATAGAAACAAATAAAATAAATAAAATCACACACAAACACACATACAAGCTTTCGCAGCCTAGCTGCTTCGTCAGGCAGAAGGGAAGGAGAGGGAAAAGGAAATGATGAGGGTTTCAAGGGAGTGGATAAGGAGTCATTCCAATCCCGGGACAGGAAAGACTTACCTTGGGGGGAAAAAAAGAGGGTAAACAAAAACACACACACCCACACATTTACACAGACGCAAGTACACTTAGGCAGACACACTGTAGAACTGTAGAAACTGAAGAAGTTCTTTGCTTTCTACAGTTCTACAGTGTGTCTGCCTAAGTGTACTTGCGTCTGTGTAAATGTGTGGGTGTGTGTGTTTTTGTTTACCCTCTTTTTTTCCCCCCAAGGTAAGTCTTTCCTGTCCCGGGATTGGAATGACTCCTTATCCACTCCCTTGAAACCCTCATCATTTCCTTTTCCCTCTCATTCCCTTCTGCCTGACGAAGCAGCTAGGCTGCGAAAGCTTGTATGTGTGTGTGTGATTTTATTTATTTTATTTGTTTCTATCGATGAGCCGGTCCTTTTGGTAAGTCATCTGTTTTCTATTTTTATATATATATATATATATATATATATATATATATATAAGGAGACCTTCCAGGTGGGAAAATGGTATAAAATAAAGATTTTTGACTAACCTAAAGTACAGGCTCGTCGATAGAAACACCAAACACACACAAAAACACACAACCATTCGAGCTTTCGCCACCAGTGGTGGCTTCTTCGGGAAAAAGAGGGAGGAAGGAGAGGAGAAAGGGAAGGATACGGGTTTTAAGGAAGTGGAAAAGGAGCCATTCCAATCCCAGGAGTGGAAGGACTTACCTTAGGGGACAAAAAGGAAGGTAAACAAATACACACACACTCACACATATCCACATCCAAACACACCTAGGCAGACATTTGTAGAAACCAAAGAAGCCAGGCGAGAAGCGTCGTACAATTTAACCAACAAAATAAATTAGCTTTGAATGTATAATAAATTTTATAATGGCTTATATAAGTGACTATAAAATCATTAAACATTTACACATCCTATTTTTTTAAGAACCTATTTTTCAAACTTCTAAAATATCTACTCACATTTTCAGGTTTTATTTTTGATTCTTCACCTTTGAAACAGGAAAAAAAAGTAATTCTTTCCTTTGTAAGACTTCATTAAGCAATTTTTTTTTTTTATTTCATCAAAATGAAACAGTTGGTAATAGAGTGAAGAAAGTTTCTTATTATCTTTTAGAGAATCTAAACAACATATATCTCAAAATGTTTCATAAAAATTTCTTTTAAGAGGATAAGGGGTATTAAAAAAATTCTTAAAATTTAAAACAAAAACTCAAATGAAATTTTAATTTCTTATATTTTACTGTAATATTGTCATTTGAGATCCATTACAGAAGGTTTTATCTTCATCACTGGCTGTGATAGGGTAGTAATTCTTTCTAAATACATATACTTGAGTTGACAGATTATTTGGGTTCGAGATTCGATTCGGGTTCGGCGCATGTTATATTTAAGATTCGGTATTCGGATTCGGTTCGGTAAAATTGGGATTCGACCCATCCCTACTACAAAGACATTTCAGATGTTCGGTAGGTCGATTCGGCGATCAAGCGGTCGCCACATAATTATTGAGCAATTTAATGTTTCCACATTACAGATGTTAATAACTCATCAGAAATTGACTTTCCAATTTTATACATCAGAAATTTATTTACATATATCTGAAGTTATTGGATGATGGTCTCATTGATTGCTAATGATATATTTTATAATTATTGTATTTCTTTTATAGAATTATCACAGACTGGATAAAATAGACAGTTCCAACCAATGAGAAATAAATGTTCTAATACCTTTAAAACTAAAAATTAATTGGATTCATCAATATATATGCTTATTTACAGATCATTATGAAAATTACATCAATGCCCTACAAATCAATTTCTAGAATTTTCCAGCATGACAAATTCTATTTCTTACTAATTAACACAGTTTTTCTGCAATACAAAGGTTCTGACACATATGTTAAAGTATTTATTATTGCTTGATATATGAAGGATAATTAAAACAACCATAATAAACCAGATACATGGTGTATGTTAGGTCATGCTATAAATGTATTTCTGTAAGAAAAAGGACAGTAAAAGAGATCAACAGTATCAGATGAATGAATAAAGATGTGGTATTGGGTTATAGAATAGAAAAGGGAATCGGATACTTCAGTAGTCACCTGCTCTAACCATTACATTACAAACTCCAGTTCAAATTGTAAGTCATTCCTTATTGGTTTCCCTCTAATCAACTCTGACACCCATGTTCACCAAAGTAAGGTACCATTCTTTCATCAACACTATATTTTTATTTCATGGGTTGCATTTTCTTGGAATCTTGTGTTGAGCATCTCAAATAATTGTGTCTCTTTAGAATACCTGTCATATTTATTTAGACTGTCATTGTCATGCAAGTTATGATTTGAATTTATCTCAGGAAAGAGTCCCAGCCATAAGATTATTACATGAGCCTTATTTTGTTTCCAACTATGTATTCCGCCTTCAATATAGGCACTAAGTATTGCTGTGTGGCATACTGATTTGTGAATTTCAAATGTTATTTTTATTATGATGAAATAATTATCATGCAAGATTATTAATTTTGAAAGAAAATGGAGGGAACATTTTTTAAGTATAACTTTTAATTATGAATGAAAGAAAAAGTAGGAAGGATAAAACCATTAGCTGTATACATGTACTAGCATAGGTTAACTTATTATTAAATATGCACACAGAGTTGTGAAGTTTTCAAACATCCTTCTGATATTTAAATAAACCTTGCCTCAGCTAACCAGATTTGTACAATTTCATGAATACATCACCAGAAAACTTGTTTGAATCTTAGTCAAGGTTCTTGTAGCACTGAGCCTTTGTTGCATCTTTGAGCTTTTGTATTGGAAGACTTTAATCATGAATAGGTACTTTGCAATAGAAAGGCTGACACTTTTAAGTCTTCAGTAGCAATTTTATTCCTGACTTATCACAGTGAAAGAAATTTGAATATTTCACACATGGAGTACAATGCATGAGCCTTCTGCTATGACTCCAAAACAAGACCCAACTAAGTTTCTTACAAAACACTACCACCCATCTTTATATGTTTACAGAATTGCTTTTAATTTTCTCTCACAAGTTTCTGCTGTTGCAGCTGAAATAATATAGTGTGGTAAATATCTTAAAAAATGAAAATAATAATAATAATAAAACATTTTTATTGAAAGGACTTAAAAGGAAAAAAATGAAAGACAATTCTCCCTGATTTAACATTGCATGTGACATCAATATGTGTAACATGATCAATATAAAATGACCTCAATACTTGTGAAAATTTTTGTTTGTCTTGATCATAGTGCTGTTGAGACCATTCATTATTGCACTCTGTAAAACCATATTGCTTCTAATGGAACGACATTGCATTTTCCTCTTTTCATCCTCTCTGCCTTTCCCTACCTATCCTTCTCATGCTCCCATCCTTTGAATAATTCATAATCAATAACTATTTCTACATATGTGATTCTTCAGTTTCTCCCGGCGTATATGATGATCAAAATATCCACGAGTGCACTGCCCGTTGGACACTATAGACCGGCAGTACACCCGTGGATATTTCTACATATGTTATAGTTCTCAGTTGATTTCCCAGTAAATTATCTAAATCTGAAATATTTTCATCACCGGAATTGTCATCAGTCACATCCTCACATGCATTTGTGGAGGGAAGGGCTGTTAGTGAAATCTGACTTGGCATCCATGATGTCATCATTACATTGATCATTTTCAAGTATTGTCAGAGCTTGATCAAGACTGAAAAACTTATATGAAACAAATAACGGTAAATTGTTGCTTGTTGTGAATGAACCCTCTTTCTGACTGACATGCTAAATGTAGTATGATAACATATAACATTCAGTACTGTGAATCACTGTTCATGTTACACTAGTTTTACACTATGGTATAATAAATTGCCTTGTTTTGGGTTGTAAATTTAAAACTAGTGACTACAAATATGTATAAGGCATATTATCAACACAAGCAGGCATTCCATTTCTGAGGAACCTGCCAAAAAAGTGTGAAAGGGAAGAGTCAGAACTCCAAAGAACCTCAAAAAAGATTACAACTAAAAAGACTTTCAGAATCAGAACCATAAATGTACAAACAATGACCAAGACAGGTAAACTTAAAAGATATAGATGAGATGAAAGAGATAAGCACTGGGATAATAGCCATGCAAAAAACAAGATACAGTGTCAAAGACACATTAGAGTCAGATGGCTTCAAAGTGTTGAAAGGAAAACCAGACATCATAGTGAGAAAGGATTTGTAGCAGACAAGAGGAATGAGGAAGGCATAACTGAAATGAAAAGCAGATCAGAAAGGATTTAACACAGACTATCCAAGTGGGGGACAAGATGTATACAATAGTATATGCACATGCATGCACCTGTTAAATAAGAAGAACAGGAAAGTAATAGAGAATATTCTATTAGGAGAGCACACAGGCAAATTGGTGATTACAGTACACAGATAATAACTGAGAAGAAATATAAAGGAGTTGTAGGTGAGTACCCAGCACAACAGACGACAAATAAAAATGGAGAAAAGTTAATTGAAATGCGTCGTGAACTTAAACTGAGACTGATGACAACACACTGATGAAAAGGCCAAAATGAGTAAGAAAAAGACATGGGCAGGCCCTAAGCACCCACCTTGGGGAATTCCAAATCCACCACATAGCAGCCGAACAAACACTGAGGAAATAATGAACACAAAAGTCAGGAAGTGGACACAAATAAAATCAGATCACTACCAAACAGAAGTGAAATGCCATTGGATTCCAAACAGGGGTAGACTGCCACAGACAAACAACAAGAAACATTAAAACAGAGAAAGAAAATTAAGACACTATCAATTCAAATACAAAGAAGGAATTGGAACATATAATGAATGGGATGACATTCTTAACTTCTTTGGTTTCTATAGTGTCTGCCTAGGTGTGTTTGCGTCTGTGTAAATGTATGGGTGTGTGTGTATTTGTTCACCTTCCTTTTCTTCCCCCAAGGTAAGTCATTCCTCTTTGGAATGGCTCCTTACCCCCTTCCTCAAAACCCTCATCATTTCCTTTTCCCACTCCTTCCCTTCTGCCTGAAGAAGCAACTGGGTTGCGAAAACTTGTGTTTGTGTGTGTGTGTATATTCATTTATTTATTTGTGATGCTGTCACACCTGTGCTCCTTCTCCTGGTGAGTAATCTTTGTCTATTTTTTATATATAATTTTTCCTCCTAGGAATTTTTCGTCTTAATATTACTATCATATATTAGAATAGTGGAAAAGCTGGACAAATATAAATACCTGGAAGAATATATAACAGGAAAGAAACAGCACCAATGTAGGAATTACAGAGAGGATAAGGAAGATGAGGTCAGCCTTCTGTATTACCAGAGATATATATAGAATAAAAAGAATATATTTACAGCTGCGAAGATCAGACAGTAAAAGGCAACATACAGTATTATATGCAGCTAGGAAAAAAATGTGCAGAGCAACAAGAGACAGAAGACAGAAAAATACTGAGGAAATACTGGGCCCAAAATGAGGTGGTGAGAGATAGATGTGAAGAACTAGGGAACACCTCTACCAAAACACGAGAACAATGTTGTTGTGGTCTTTGAAGCAGCTCTCCACTCTACTTTATGCTGAGCAAGCCTTTTCATCTCCTCATAAGAATGGCAACCCCCATCTATTTGGATCTGCTTACTATATTCATATCATGGTCTCCCTCTGCCATTTTTACCCCACACACGTCCCTCCTCTGCCAAATGCATGATTTCTTGATATCTAAGAATGTGTCCTACCAATTGATTCCTTTGTTTGCTACACAATTCTGTTCAATACCTCCTCATTATAGTTGGCGTCAGCTATGGAGGCGGCCCAGTTTTCAGCTGTTCCATGCGTCCCTCTTGACTACCGCAATGACAGCAAATAATGTTTATTCTGCAGGCACATGTCTGGCTGCGAGTTACGCGTTTCTCCCACAGGCACAACTGTTGGTGCTCAGCCGTAGCTCCTCCCATCCTCGCTTCCCCTATCTCCCTGACTCTACGCACGGAAGAGCCTTCTTACATGACACCAGATATAGTTATATGATATACGCATCTAATCTTCAGCATTCTTCTGTAGCACATTTAAAAAGCCTCCATCCTCTTTCTGTTTGAACTATTTATCATCCAGGTTTCACTCACATACAATGCAACACTCCACACAAATACCTTGAGAGATATTTGATGTTAACAAATTTCTCTTTTTCAAAATTGCTTCTCTTCCCATTGTCATTCTGCACTTTATATCCTCTGTATTGCAACCACCATATGTTATTTTACTGTCCAAGTAACAAAATTCATCTATCACCTTTACTGTTTTGTTACCCAACCTAATTCCTTCTGAAACTTCCTGGCAGATTAAAATTGTGTGCCAGAACCGGGACTTGAACCTGGGACCTTTGCCTTTTGCAGGGAAGCACTCTACCGACTGAGCTATCCCGACACGACTCACGATGCTTGTGGAGGTGCCATTGTGAGTTGTGTTGGGATAGCTCAGTCGGTAGAGTGCTTCCCTGCAAAAGGCAAGGGTACCAGGTTCGAGTCCTATTTCTGGCACACAATTTTAATCTGCCAGGAAGTTTCATATCAGCGCACACTCCGCTGCATAGTGAAAGTTTCATTCTAATTCCTTCTGCTTCACCTAATTTTCTTAGACTACATTCCATTACCCTAGTTTTGCTCTATTTAATGTTCAACACATTGTTCATACCATTTGATTGCTCTTCTGTCTCTGACAGAATTACAATGTCTTCAGCAAAACACAATATTTTTATTTCTTCACCCTGAACTTTAAGTCCTTCTCCAAATTTTTCCTCACTTTCCTTTATAGCCTGCTTGATGTACAAGTCGAATAACATTGGTGAAAGGCTACAACCCTGTCCTACTTCCTTCCCAACCATTGCCTCCCTCTCATGCGCTTCAACAGTGATAACTGCTGTCTGGTTATTGTACAAGCTATAAATATCATTCTGTTCCCTTATTTTACTGCTGATGATTTCAGAACTGGAAAGACTGTATTCCAGTCAATATTGTCAAAACTTTCTCAAAATCTACAAAAGCTAGAAATGTGGGTTTTGCCTTTCCTTAATCTATTTCCTAAGATAAGTCATAATGTGAGTACTGCCTCTCATGTACTTACATTCTTCTAAATCCAAACTGATCTTCTCCAAGGTCATCTTCATTCCAAAACTTCAGAATAAATTGTAAAAATATGGCCTATGCAGATGCCATGTTAAACTTAATCATTCTGTGACAAGATCTAATGAAGTATAATAACACTTATATTAAAAGTTGGCAGCATCGAGTTCTCCATCACACACCAGAAAGTGTCAACTATAATAAAACAGCATACAAATGATATATTGGTACTTACAACATATTTTAATTGGGAGGGGGGGAGGGGAACACCAACAACAAGTGTGAGTTCCAGCTCTAATGACCACCCTGTCCAAGAAATGTGAAACACATGTAGTCATTTACGTCTCATGCTATTACGTGTTCATGAAAAATAGGGCAGAGTATGAGCAATATATTCACTATGCAGTCCAGAATGTAATAGATACACAAATGCAATAGATATACAAAATGCAGTAGATACAGAATGCTATGAAGCATGAAACCATCTTCTGTGTCATGTGAAGCAATGGTTATTTGAGGTCTTGACATAGGTATGCTAAGGGGCAAGTAGGGCTATATCCTATTAATAATGGCCAAACAATCGAAATTACAATATTTTCCTTTACAAATAGATAACATTACAATCAAAAGCTTCAAGCAGTTAATGTTAAGTTTAAAATGTGATTTATTGAATATATTACTGCGTTAGGTGTTTCCAGATACACAATACTACTAGATCATACTTAAACACATAAAGCATAAAAGAAAAGGCATCTAAATAAAAAATAATGATTTCTCCACTACATTTTCTTGTATATCTTTTTTGCCTCACACTCACTTGGAGCACTCCTGTAGTCTTCTTTCCATATCATAATTGGGATTGCTGGACATTACCCAGTACCCAGCTTCTTCGCCGCCAGTGCACCCACAGCTCAGAGTGAGGGTGCTGCCTGGCTCTCCTGCTGTCCCCTGTCATTGTCATTGCCTCGGGGAACCGACAACTCCTCACTCCTCTCATGGCCAGGGACCAGCAGCCCCATTCTCCAATGCTACTGCTGCCGGACATCACCTCCTCCCTCATGGTCTGGGATAGAAGCTGCGACATCGAATGCAGGACATCGAGATGACCATCCACCTTTCATTTGTTATTCCTTCCTTCCTTCTTTAATTCACTATGGACGCTCCCCCAATAACCTCCACCTCTGTATTGTACACCACCTCCTCCCAGGCCCCCACCACAATCACCTGAAGCACCTCGTCCCTCTCCAACTCCCAATCACCTATCCCTTTTTCCATACTCCTCTCCACCATCTCCTTCTCCTACCTCACCAACTCTCCACCTCCCCACTCCCCTCTCAACTATCGCTCCCATCCCCTCGCAATCTTCCCATTACATATTCACAAGAATTCCCTCAGTTGTCTTCCGCCAAATCCTACCATCGATGTGCCACATTGGCTAAATTGCTGCTATCACCCAGTCCAGAGTATCGACATACACAGCAACCTGGCCCCACTCCTCTCCCCTCCCTATCCAACCTGTGCCCCTCCCCCTTCTATCTGTCCCCTCCAATTCCCACACCAACAAACCTGAAACCTTCAGCTATGTCCTCTTCTGCCCTGATCTAAGTTCCTGGACAATCACACCCTCTCTTTGGAAATACACAACAACTTCCCATCCGCCACTATATTACAATCGATACCACATAAGGACTCTGTCCTTAGGTCTCCCTCCCCATCCTTTCACACAGACCTTCTTCACCATATCCTCTGGGTCGTTTCTGGCCCCCACACCATGCTCACCCCTTACATCATTTCTTCCTCTCCTCCCTGAACTCAAACTCCCTGACACCTGCCAACCCTCACTGCCATGATCACCAGATTAGACCTTGGCCAGGGGGGGGGGGCTTCATATATGATTGCTGTTACAAGGTGGATCTCTTCTGGTCTCCTCCCCAATCATATTGTTGTGGACATTGCACTGTAAGTCAACAAACTTCCTAAGGCAGTGCTTGCTTTCAATCCCACCTGCAACACCTGTGGCAGCCCCCAACTCACCTACTCCTGTAAGTGTCAAGCTCGTCCCACTCCTGTCTGCCCCATTGATCCTCCCATTCACCCCAACAACTCCCTTTGCACCCCTCCTACCATGTAGGCCATCATCCATTTTGTCACCATGGTTCTCCACAATATCCACCTGTTCCAATGTGCTCATACCCTCCAGCAGATAGCCCTTGCTGCCTGCTCCGTGTTCCAGCTTGAGACAATCGTCACCTTTTCCCACAACCACTCCTGCTTCACCTTCTACTGCAATGTTAAAGAGCACACTCATAACCTTTCTCCTGTTGCCCCTTTCCCCCCCTGCCCCCCTTCCTCCTGCCTGCAGTCCCATGTGGCACACCCATCTTACAACCTTCACGCTTCTTTACGAAAACATCCACTCCCTCTCTGCTAATAAACTCCCCTTTATGCATACCCTCTCCCTATGTAGCATGGATGCCTTTCTCCTCAATGAAACATTTCTCCAACCCCACCATTCCATCAGAACTGCTCCTTAACTCTTCCATAGAACCGATAGCCCTCCTTCCCTTGCTCAAAGTGGAGTGGCGATTGGCTACCTCCGCTATCACCCGGTCTGGCCACAACCCCTGGCCACCGGCAAATCCAATGCCACATTAGAAAGCTTTTGAACACTAAAAGGTGGTAGGAGTGGCATCAGACATGTACCTGCCTTAATGCCTAACTCACTGTGAACTCCTCCAACTACTGGTAAGCCTTCCACCGCCTTACTGGCAGTCACTCCGTCCCCCATTACCCATTCTTTCATGACTTCCTTTTCCCAACAACACCCAGTAAGGCAGACCATTTCACTACCTACCTCTTTGATATCTTCTCCATCCACAACAACCCTGGTTCAATTATTTCCTTTTACCTGATGTCCATGAGTGCACCAACACCTTAGTCCCTCAGCTCAACCATGGCTTTCAGTGCTTGGACCACATCCCACCCACAGAACTGAACACGCCCATCATGACCCTAGAGATCGAATCAACATTACACACTAAACGCAACACCACTCCCAGTCATGACTGCCTAATTAGTTATTGGGAGCTCCAATGTTAGGCGCGTGATGGACCCCCTTAGGCAGATAGCGGAATTCCAACATGCACTTGGTGTGTCTGTCGGGGGGCCTCATCTGAGATGTGGAGGCGGCCTTGCTATCGAGGGTGCGGGGTGCAGTCGACTGCAAGTCGTAGCTCACGTCGGCACCAATGACGCTTCTCGCTTGGGTTCTGAGGACATCCTCAGGTCCTACGATTGGCTGGTGGAATTGGTGAAGGCTGCTGCCTTCGCACGCTGGGTGCAAGCAGAGCTGTCGATTTGTAGCATTGTTCCCAGGGTTGATCAGGGTCCTTTGGTTTGGAGCCAAGTGGAGGGTCTGAACCAAAGGCTTTGCCGACTCTATGACAGTCATGACTGCAGATTTCTGGATCTGCGTTATCGGGTGGGGACTTGTAGGGTGCCCTAGATAGATCAGGGGTGCACTACACTAAGAAAGCGGCTACTCAGGTAGCAGAGTACTTGTGGAGTGCACATGGTTTTTTTAAGGCTAGGCACTAACTCTGATGAGCACTTGCCAGTCAGCATTCAAACAGCGAATACAAGCCACGTTCCGAACAAAAATTCAAACATCAAAATATTAGCCACGAACTTACAGAGTATTAGAAACAAAGTTCCCGAATTTGCCGCACTGCATGGAAGTTATTGCGCTCCGATAGTTTTAGACACCGAAAGCTGGCTAAATCATGATGTGGAAAGTTCAGAAATATTTAGCGAAGTGTGGAATGTATATCAGAAAGATAGATCTGACACAACTGGAGGAGGAGTGTTCATCACTGTTGACAAAGATATTGTTTCTACTGAGATCGAGGTTGAAAGTAACTGTTAAGTTATCTGGGCACGTATTACAGGTCTAAAAGAAGTAAAGTTAATAGTTGGGTGTTTTTACTGGCCCCCCAGTGCTGCTGTAGCAGTTTTAGAATCATTCAAAGAAAGTCTACACCAGGTATCCGGGCCATGTAATATTAGTCGGAGGAGACTTCAACCTTAAGTGTATAGATTGGGACCTCGCTAGTTACATTTCAGGCGGTACAGACAAGCAGTCTTGTGAGCTACTTTTGGACACATTCTCCAAAAACTGTCCTGAGCAGTTAAACCGGCAACCCACGTGCAATGGAAATATTCTAGATCTTATAGCCACAAACAGGCCTGACCTTATTAACGATGTCTGTGTAGAGACGGGAATTAGTGATCATGATATCGTCATAGTTTCGATGGTGACCAAAGTTCATAAACCAATAAAAAAGGCTAGGAGTGTGTTTTTGTTGGGAAGAGCTGATAAGCAAATGTTACAATCGCACTTAGAAAATGAATGGGCATCGTTTAATTCCGAGACTATGGATGTAGAGAAATTGTGGACTAAATTTAAGTGCATTGTTAAAAAAAGTGTTAGAGAAATATGTGCCAGTAAAGATGATTAAGTATGGAAAAGATCCACCGTAGTATAATAATAATGTTAGAAAGCTGCTGAGAAAGCAAAGGCTGTTGCACTCTCGATTCAAAAAAGAACACACAAATGATGACAGGCAAAAGTTAGTAGAGATTCGTACGTCTATAAAAAGATCGATGCGCGAAGCATACAATAATTATCACAGCCATACCTTAGCAAAAGATCTTTCCGAGAACCCAAAACAATTCTGGTCCTATGTAAAATCGATAAGCGGGTCTAAGCCCACTGTCCAGTCACTCGTTGATCATTCCAGGGCAGTAATAGAAGAAAGCAAACGGAAAGCTGAAGTTCTAAATTTAACCTTTAAGAAATCTTTCATGCAGGAGGACCGCAGAAATGTACCATCATATGATCAATGTACTAATTCCAAAATGGGGGACATATTAATAGGTATTTCCAGTGTAGAGAAGCAGCTGAGAGAGCTAAATACGAAAAAGTCTGCTGGTCCGGATGGAATACCAGTTTGGTTTTACAAAGACTATTCTGCGGCATTGGCCCCCTACTTAGCTTGCATTTATCGCGGATCTTTAATACAGCGCAAAGTTTCTAGTGATTGGAAAAAAGCGCAGGAGACTCCGTTTATAAGAAAGGAAAGAGAACTGACCCACACAATTACAGGCCAATATCGTTGACATCAGTTTCATGTAGAATTTTAGAGCATTTCTCAGTTCGAACATTGTAAATTTCCTTGAAATGGAAAAGCTTCTTTCCATGAATCAGCACAGGTTTAGGAAACATCATTCATGTGAAACTCAGCTTGCCCTTTTCTCGCATGACATCTTGCAAGCCATGGATGAAGGGCAACAGGCGGATTGTGTTTTTCTTGATTTCAAAAAGGTGTTCAACACGGTGCCACACTGCAGACTGCTAACGAAGACGCGAGCTTAAGGAATAGGTTCACAGATTTGTGACTGGCTGGAAGACTTCCTAAGTAATAGAACGCAGTATGTTGTTCTCGACGGCGAGTGTTCAGAGACGAGTGTATCGTCAGGCGTGCCCCAGGGGAGTGTGATAGGACCGCTATTATTTTCTATCTATATAAATGATCTGATAGACAGGGTAAGTTGTAATTTGCGGCTGTTTGCTGATGATGCTGTGGTGTATGGGAGGCTGTCATCTGTAAGTGACTGTAATAACATACAGGATAACTTAGACAAAATTTCTGGTTGGTGCAAAGAATGGCAGCTAGCTCTCAATGTAGAAAAATGTAAGGTGATGCGCATGAGTAGAAACCACAATCCTATAATGTTCGAATACAGCATTACCAGTGAGCTTCTTGATGCTGTCACGTCGTTCAAATATCTAGGTGTAACATTGCAGAGCAATATGAAATGGAACGAACATGTAAGGACAGTTGTGAGTAAGGCGGACAGCCGACTTCAGTTTATTGGGAGAATTTTGAGAAGATGTACTTCACCTGTAAAGGAGACCGCATATAAAATGCTTGTGCGACCACGTCTTGAGTATTTCTCAAGTGTTTGGGACCCACAGCAGATCAGTTTAAAGGAAGACATAGAGGCGGTTAAGAGGCGAGCAGCTAGATTTGTTACCAGTAGGTTCGACCAATGCGCGAGTGTCACAGAAATGCTCCAGCAACTCAATTGGGGATCGCTGGAAGAAAGAGAACATTTTTTTCACGAATTTCTGTTAAGTAAATTTAGAGGGCTGAGTGTAGTACGATCTTGCTGCCGCCTACTTACATTTCACGTAAAGATCACAATTGCACTACACTAATTTTTGTGTTCCAGTTGAGAATTTGCATCTCACAAGAGATGTGCTGGGGTACCTCGCACAGCCACAGTTTCAATGTCCCCAGTGGCGCAGTCAACATGGGACTGATGCCCTAGGTGAGCAGGCGTCAACCCATGCATTAAAAGCTTAAAGAGTCTCCCCTTTCCACACCAGTTTGAAAGACATTACTAAGAACTATGAATCAACTGGCCATTTTGGAAGTGCTCATGGCAGACGACAATGGTGAATTGCACCACAAATTGTTGAATAGTTACTGTTGCCATAGATAAGAAAGCTAGATACAAATTTAATTTCTATATACAGATTAAGCATTGATTGAAATTTTTTATCAAGGTGCAATGTGAATGTGGGTATCCCAACTACTAGATAGTTGCCTTAGTCACTATGCCAACCTGGAACATTGGTGTCACACAACCATATTGATTTACCTTGACCTCTACCTCGATCCAGCAAGTCTCTTATTGCAGTTTACTTTGTACAATGTTTGATCTACAAGTACTGTACAAGCTATGTCACATGAACTGGGCATCCTATGGTCCAATATATGAAAGCTGCTGTGAATAATTTTGAAATGGTGTCTGCATAAAATTCAGGGATAGAAATGGTTGTCACATTGAGCAATGTTAGTGATACTGCCTAAATAGTACTATTTACTACTTGTTTATAAGGTACTCTTACTTTCTATACAACACTCACCAAATATAAATTATGGCTGAAGTAATTGGAGGCCCCCATCTCTACATCTACATTTGCACACATACTCCGAAATCCACCATAAGGTGTGTGGCAGAGGGTATACTGTATCACTATTAGGCATTTCCTCTTCTGTTCCACTCCCAAATAGAACAAGAAAATAAAGAATGCCTTTATGCCTCCATATGAGCCCTAATTTCTCTTATCTTATCTTGGCAATCATTATGTGAAATGTAAGCAGGTGGCAGCAAGATTGTACTGCACTCAGCTTCAAATTTCCACCCTCTTAATTGCCTCAACAGAAATTTACAAAAAGAACATCGTCTTTCCTCCAGCTATCCCCAATTGAGTTCCTGGAGCATTTCTGTGACACTCGTGCATTGGTCGACCCTTCCAGTAACAAACCTAGTTGCTCGCCTCTGAACTGCTTCTAGGTCTTCCTTTAAACTTATCTGCTGTGAGTCCCATACACTTCAGCAATACACAAGAAGTGGTTCTACAAGCATTTTATACGCTGTCTCTTTTACAGATGAAGTACATCTTCCCAAAATTCTTCCAATAAACCGAAGTCGGCTGTCTACCTTACTCACAAGTGTCCTTACATGTTTGTTCCATTTCATATTGCTCTGCAAAGTTACGCCTAGATATTTGAAGGATGCATCTGCAGCAAGAAGCTCACTACTAATGCTGTATTTGAACATTATAGAATTGTTTTTACTACTCATGCTCATCGCCTTTACATTTTTCTACATTGAGAGCTAGCTGCCAATCTTTTCCCCCTAACTAGAAACTTTTCTAAGTCATCCTGTATCCTATTACAGTTAATTAAAGACGACCCCCTCCCATACACCACAGTATCATCAGCAAACAGCCACAAATTACAAATTACTCTGTCCATCAGATTATTTATATATATAGAAAATAATAGCGGTCTTATCATACTGACACCTGACGAAACACTAATTTCTGATGAACACTCACCATCGAGAACAACGTACTGAGTTTTATTACTTAGGAAGACTTCCAACCAATCAGAAATCTGTGAAATTATTCCATATGCTCTTATCTTCATTGGCAGTCTGCAGTGTTGCACTGTGCCGAATGCCTTTCTGAAATTGAGAAAAACACGATTCGCCTTTTGCCCTTCATCCATGGCTCACAAGATGCCATGTGAGAAAAAGGCAAACTTACTTTCACATGAACGATGTTTTCTAAACCCGTGCTGAATTTACTATATCCGAACTGAGAATATTCTCCAAAATTCTACAGGAAACTGATGTCAACGAATTTGACCTGTAATTATGCAGGTCAGTTCTCTTTCCTTTCTTATAAACTGGAGTCACCTGCATATTTTTCCTATCACTAGGAACTTGGTGCTGCAAGCCACCTCATGGCGTGTGGTGGAGGGTACTTCACATACCGTTGTCACTTCCTCACATTCCAGTCGCATTTGGTTTGCAGGAAAAATGTTTGCCTGTATGCCTCTCCTCAGACTTCCTCAAACAAACAGCATAATACTTTTATAGAGGGAAACATTACTAGTAGGAAAAACATGTATACAAAATAGAGATAAGTTATCTTGCCAAAAGCACAGGTTCGTTTACAGATACACAAATGAAAACACACTCAAACACAAAAATTCAAACTTTCACAATCGCTTGTTGCTTCATCAGGAAAAGAGGAAGAAAGGAGGGGGGGAAAAGGAAAGGATGAGGGTTTTAAAGGATGGCAAGTTTTACACCGGAGGAGGTTACATGGGTAGGAGCCAGACGGTAGGGAAGGTGGTTTGGGGATTTCATAGGGATGGACTAGGAGGTTATGAAGGTTAGGTGAGCAGTGGAAAGAGACTCTTGGTGGAGTGGGAAGAATGTCATGTAGGATGGATCTCATTTTGAGGCAGGATTTAAGGAAGTTGTATCCTTGCTGAAGAGCCACATTCAGAATCCAATCAAGTCCACAAAGTATTCGGTGACAAGAAGGGCACTTTTGGAGTTCTTCTGTGGAAGGTTCTTCATTTGGAGGGGTTGAGGAAGTGACCCTGGCAATCTGCTTCTGTACCAGATCAGGAGGATAGCTGCAGGATGTGAAAGCTTTTATTAGGTTATTAGCTTTCACATCCTGCAGCTATCCTCCTGATGTAGTACAGAAACAGATTGCCAGGGCCACTTCCTCATCCCTCCAAACCCAGAACCTTCCACAGGAGAACCCCAAAAGTGCCCCGTAAAATGGAGTTATTGTTTGTACCACATTTTAAAGATGTTTTCATAAATAAAAGTCATACATCACCTTATGTTTCAGTCGTTCAGTGGTAGATCCAGTAGTTTGAATAGTTCGAATAGCTCACTTGCCTGTACATAATTATCAATATGGTGGGTACTTTCTTGGTCTTTGGAACTCAAACATGACACATTTCATTCTATATATTGATTTATTCACTTTTGTTGAAGACGTACAAAAAACAAATACTGACATTTTTAACGAATCAATAAATGACTGTACTGACTTATAACATTGTAGACTGTTCTTTAGATGTTGTATACAAAGAGTTAACTGACTGCATGCCAAAGTAAGAATACTTGTGTGCGCACCAATTTTGTGCGTATATATATCGAATGCGATATTTTCTAGTACGTTATAGAACAAGGAAGTTATCATATATAGTATGTGTAAACCATACATAACACATTAAATAGTTTATTATTGAAGGAGACTTTCCTGGTGGGAAAAACATGTATACAAATAAAGATTGTTTGACTTACCCAAAGCACAGGCTCGCCGATAGACAAGAAAGGAGTCATTCCAATCCCAGGAGTGGAAGGACTACCTTAAGGGGATAAAAGGAAAGGTAAACAAGCACACCCACACCCACACACATTCACATTTCATTCTTGTTGCCCTCTAGTATGGTGCGGTCACCTCACATAGCCAATACAGTTGCACACTTATGTGGCATCAACAGTATGAGGTTATTAATCAGCTCTTGAGGGATATTGGCCATTCTTCCAAGAGTTCAATATCCAGCTGGTCTGGCTGAAATGCAACTGCTAAGTGCATCCTAGACATGCTCATTTGGATTGAAGTCCAGTGAACAACCTGGCCACTCCATTTGTTCAGTTCCCTCAGCTCTGTAGGGATAAGCATTGTTGTCCACCGGAAGGAACCCATTCCCTATGGCACTAGTGTAGCACACAACAAAAAGTCGAAGGATCCTGTCTGTGTCTGTGAGCACAGTGCCATTCCGAACAACAGGGAGGTCAATATGTCTGTCAATATTGACTCCTGCACACACCATTTGTTCACCACCATGATATAGTGATGTTTCCTGCATGTAAGTAAGATTGTTCAGAGTTCCATGTTATCTCCAAATGAGGGAATGATGATTGTCCAGCTGAACACGAGATCTTGACTCATCTGTGAACAGAACCCAGCACCATCAGTAATGACTTAATACTCATGATCTTTCAATAAGTTTCTGCAGGCTAAATGGTATTGTGGTATTAATGGGACACAATCTACAGACCTCTGTGTGTAGAGGCCACATTCCCAAAGGTGATTTCAGACTGTTTGCATTGATATTGCACGTCCTCCTGTTGCCTGGAGGGACCATTGCAGCTGAGTTGCCAGCCTCCTATCTTGATGGGCTTTTAACCATAGTTAACTGTCATCTCTTGCTGATGTTACCTGTGGATGACCTTGGTCTTGCCTCCTTTTAACAGTTCCTATTGTCTGAAATTGCATACAGGTCCTTGAAATTACATTATGGAAAACTCTAATAGTGGCAGCCACTTTCCTCTGCGGCCATCCTGTTTCCAACCTTCCTATGGCTTGCCATGCCATAGCTTCATGTAAGTCGCATTGTTGCTACATTGCACTACTTGCTCACTATACTACTGAACCTAACTACTTGAGTAATTCATTTGATAGAATAAAAGCAAGTTGAGAAATGATTCACATGAGTTACATTCTATAATTGTTTCATTATGCGCATTGTGAGATATGCCAAAGATGAAATATTCAGTGCAGGGCAGTTTTGTGTGGAAAAAGGCAACTTTAGGTTAGTCACAGTGATGTTTGACCAAGGGGCTCATTCTTTGATGTGTTGGTGAGGCAAGGAGAAACCTTTTCACAGAAGTCAGGAAAGGGAAAGTCGGGCCACATGTTTTATGGCAGTACCTGCTCACTTCAGCCCCTGAACACAATGGGGGCTGGCTCACTGGTTGGGCGAAAGTCCACCATACTGTCAGTCTTTATCTGATGAGGCATTCTGCTGCACACGCATGAAGCCAGGCACACTATCTGTAAAACTTTTCACCAACATTCCTGAGCTGAGGGATGGAGGCTGGCACCTGTCTTGGGTGAAACATCTGGCGGTCCTGCCACCTCTTTTATGAGGCGAAATCAATCAGGTATGTTTTCAAAAAGATAGCACTATACGATGAAAACAGCTGGCACCAAAGGAGACCAGTGTATGCAGTTTTTAAATGAACTCCAAATTCTACCAAGAGTGGTCTTGTTAGTGTGTTTTGGCGTGGACAGTGACATGGCATGGAAAATACACAAGAAAGGGAAGAGCCTAGCGAGGAAAACACATGGTCATATCTGATTTGCTCTTGCCATAACTTTGACAGTTTCAGGTATTAATCATCCGAGGGTATCGGTCTCACTGTTTGGCATTCGGAATCGGATTGATCATGGATTTTGATAGACTGTAAGGGTTTGGTGCTCGAGAGAGAGAGAGAGAGGGGGGGGGGAGGGGGAGACTATAGAGCATGGCCCACTATCGTGAGAGAGAGGTGCTTTGAAACAGAAAAAAAGGAGACTTCGTGCTTCTCCTGCAAGGAATGGGGACAAGGGGTTACTTGTTCAGCTCCAAGCAGATAAGTAGTAACTTTTACGATTGCTCCAGTTCCAAAGAACACTTATTTAGTTTAACTAGAACTTTTAGTCTTGGTGAAAACTTTGGAGCTTGCTCTGAAGCTTGGACTTGTGCTGAGAGTTCTAGTGAGGCAATAATAAAGTCTGCCTGCCTTATTAGTAGCACCAAAGGTCTAATTAAGACTTGCTCACTGTTCTGAAGTTACCTTGGTCTTCAGTGAATTATGTGTACCAGTAAACACAGCCTGAAGGAATTATGGACTACCTGAAAATGGCCTAAGAAGCCAAAAGCTGTTCCTAACAAACAAATAAAAAATATTGTGGAACAAAAATACTGAGTATTTAAGTTTTTAATATGTCTTTGTTCCTCCAAGTACTGACAGAATATTCCATAAACATAATCACTTTATTATCCACAGTCCACACCATTCATTTATATGAAGCCTGCCATGATCTTCCCTTTCCACACCATTACCACACAACCTTCTTCTCCCTCCACACCTTTCAAAGTCAACACCAACCCCCTCTGCAACAACTTTCAATTACTAACACTATCTCAATTGCCGTAATGTTGTCTCCACTCCATAGAACCAACAAGAAGATATCAAACCATTTTTGTACATTCTGCTGATGATAATACTTCAGAACGTAGATATCTCAACTGATCCCCTAATTGTTTTAACCAGTGTATGTCTTACCATTATAATGTCAATCTGGTACCTTTCAATGTCTCATTGTCTCTTATTCACCAACAGCCTTCTTTCCTGACGATTAAACAAAGAGTTTGTGATGATTAAACGAACATCTGCACAAAATTCTACTAGACAATCTCCTCTTTCATTTAACTTTCACAGACCTTATTCAGCTAACAGTTTTCCTTCTTTTGCTGTTTATACTACTAGTTTGTCACCCATCACAGTCAAGTTTTCCTCTCCCTTACTGTCTCCACAATTTCTTTATCTCCTCATATATTTCTTCAATCTTCTCATCACCATCAGAGCTAGTTGGCATATAAACTTGTACTACTGTGGTTGGTGTTGGTTTTGTGCCCTCCTTTGGTACAATAATGTGTTCATTACACTGTTCATAGTAACTTAGCCGCATTCCTATTTTCTTATTAGACTGCTTCCTACACCCCCCCCCTCCCCTGTACTCACCTGACCAGAAATTCTGCCAACATACTTCACTTACCCATTTCTCTTTACAAATTTTCTCACTTAGCTACCTGATTAAGGTATATAACATCCCATGATCCAATCAATAGAATGAGTGTCTTTCTCATAAGTAGACCCCCACAGATCTGAATGGGGGACTGTTTTATCTCCAGAGTATTTTACTAAATATGATGCCATCATGTATTCATACAGTAGAGTTACATGTCCTCAGGAAAAGTAATGACTGTTGATGGCCCTTGCCTTCAGCCATTTGCAGTAACGACATGGCAAAGCCACATTGCAAGGCCAGCTCAGTCAACCATCCAGACAGTTGCCTTTGCAACTACTGAAAAGGCTGCTGCCCCTATTAAGAAAGCACATGTGTGTCTGGCCTCTCTCATTTGTCTTAAATGATAGTTTCAAAGTCATGCACTATGAGGACAAATGTTGGTTATTATCAAATCTTGATGAAATTGAGATCTTTTGTGTATTGAGAGAGGACTCCAGCAGCATGCTCCACAAAAAGACAGAACTATCTAAAAACCATTACTGGGCACATTTTAGCAACCTCCTCCTTGAGAAACACTGATGTGTGTGTATGTATTAAATATCAACTTCTGGCTTTTAACTTCAAGGAAAAATTTAGAGCGCAATTCCGTTACAAAACCTTTAATTTAGTGACTGATTTTATGAATAAATGTTAGGTATCTTGACTAGAATATCTCTGGCCACCAATGACAGTGGTTAAGCATATGGACAATCTTTTAAGTTTGATCAGCTGTTCGTTAGTGCACAACTTGCTGCCATCTGATAAACATGTGGTACTGCGCAATGCTTTATTTTTGACAACGTTCACAGCTATTGTGTTTAACGATGCTTCCTAGCAGCAGATACATTTTATGGTAGGTAGAAGGTTAGTTTCATTGGAATGTTTGTGGTACAGTTGTTTGTATATAGTGCCCTTATTATTATAAGTTTCAGGATAATGTCGTGCTGAAACATGTCGTGTTGACATATATATTTTATTGAAGACTGGTGCGTGAAGTACAGTAATAAGTAGTTTCAAATAACAATAGAGAGGATAGGCATTTCCTCGTGCGCGGACGCCTGTTTTGGTGTGAGGGTTCTGACAGAGAGTATCAGGCTGGCCAACTGTGGCACAAAGTATGAACTTTTCTGCTGCCAGTCAAGACATTCCTTAATACTGGCCATCGAATTTGGTGCATTCACACCAAACACTTCTGGTACAATGCCTGAAAGGTGGTGTGGCTGTTCTTCCCACTACTGATGAGGAAATATTCAGCATTGGTGACCGAATATGGTGTCTCCATACCTGCACAGTTCCTCCTTCAACTTATATAAGTAGGAAGCTCTTAGCACAGCTCCACAGCATGTTTGTTCACATCTGAAGATGTTTATCAGTTGTACCGATGAAACATCTTAGATTTTTTACAACATTGGACTTTTGCACGAAAACCATTTCTACAACAAAATTAATTTATTTATAAAAAGAAATGAAATTAATATCTAAAACAGTGAAAGGAAAATGCTAAGAATAATAATATATTATTTACTTGTACTACATCTTAAAAATGTAAAAATTGGAGTACAGAATATAAGTGCTAACGTGACTCAAGTAGTGGTCACATGACAAAGATGTGGAGGCAAAAGAGGGATACGGAGCAGGGTATTATGTTGGTGATAAGCAAGAGAGAGCATCTGAGTTGCAGGAAGTCACTAGGGTATTACTTTTAATTTTTTCTGATAACTTCCATTTTCTGGAAGGTTGTGGACCACAACCACAAAATAATTACTATAATTAAGGAGAAAACAGGTATTGGTCATAATTATTTGCTTTTATTATATTGTAAACCAATTTCAACCAAATACTGACCATCCTTAGGGTAAAACAAAAATATCACTGTTGATCATTACAATGTTAAGGGGAATGTACAACAATTTAAAAGACAATCAAATAAATTTAGTACAAAATATTAATATGAAACACTACAGCCAAGAACTGTACCGAACATTTTTATTTAATTAATTTCATAAGACCAGTGACAAGAAATTATTTTAATTAAGAAGAGGGTGGAGAGAAATTAAGAACTTTGTAAAAAGTGAATGTGATATAGTCTTCGATTGTCTGAGCTGGCACCTGGGGTACAGACAGAAATATTGCTCTCTATTTTAGGTTTTTGTCATGGTATGACATGTTTGCTTTCTTGTCCTGACTATGTTAGGTTTTTATCTAGGGCACATTCTGGAATACATTAAATGATGTGTCTGTCTGCTTGGACCTTATTAACATGGTTCCAAGTTAACTCTTTCATGTTGTGTACATGATTAACTAACCTCTTGATGTTCTAACCTTTGAGCATTTGAAACATAAAATGATCCATTTTGTTTCTGTTAAATGCCAATCTCTAACTTGGTGTGGAATGAAAACAATTGTTGGAGATGCGATCTGCCTTCAATTTGATTTCCCGAAGCATCTCAGTAACACTCGCACATTGATCTAACCTACCAGTAACAAACTTAGCCACCAATCTCTGAATTGCTTCTATGCCTTCCTTTAAACAGATATGGTGGGGATCCCAAACACTTGAGCAATAATCAAGTGTGTTATATGTGGTCTCTTTTACAGACAAATCACATATTCCAAAACTTCTCCCAACAAACTGAAGTTGGCCATTCGTCTTCCTCAAGAGTGTCCTTACATGCTCATCATATCGCTGTGAAGCATTATGCCTAGATATTTAACTGACACACTGTCAAGCAGCACACTACTAATGCTATATTCAAATATTATATGAGATTTCTCCATAAAATCTCGGGTGAACTGCCGGATGTCCGTAACTTCTTGCCATGATATTTCGGCGCAGAGTCTTCTGGTCATCTTCAGATGAGTACCGCCGAAGTACTCACCTGAAGATGGCCAGAAGACACTGCTCCGAAATATCATGGCAAGAAGTTACGGACATCTGGCAGTTCACCCGAGATTTTATGGAAATATCTGTATGCCGGGAAAGCTTTAAACATCACATTATATGAGATTGTTTTTCTTATTCATCTGCATCATCTTATATTCTTCTACATTTAGAGCTTATTGCCATTCCTCAAAACACCTAGAAATTTGGTCCAAGTCATCCTGTCTCCTACTAAATTCATCAATGACATCTTCCTCTTTACCACAACATCATCAGCCAACAGTTACAGATTGCAACTCACTCTGTTCCTCAGATCATTTCTATAGATAGAAAATAATTGCGGTCCTATCATATTTTCCTGAGGCAATCCTGACGATACCACTGTCTCTGATGAACACTCACATCAAGGAGAAGTCCTGGGTTCTATTAGTTAAGTAGTCTTTGAGCCACCTATTCCATATGCTCATACCTACGTTAGCAGTCTGGAGTGGGGCATCATGCCAAACACTTATCAAAAATCGAGAAATATGTAATGTGTTTGTTACCCTTTCTCCACAGCATGCAAGATGTCATGAGAGAAAAAATACAAGCCGAGTTTCGCATGATCGATGCCTCCTAAAGCCATGTTGATGCATAGACAGCTCTTCTATTTCAAGGAAATTCACTATGGTATATTAGAACTGAGAATATGTTCAAGAATTCTACAGCAAACTGATGTTGATGATATTGGTCTTTTAATTATGTGGGTCTATTCATAAAAACGGGTGTCACCTGCACCTTTTTCCTGATACTTGGATCTTTGCGCTGGATCAAAGATTTGCAATAAATGCAAACCACAGAGTACTATTTGTAAAACTGAACTGGTACCCCATATGGACCTGGCAACTTGTTTTCAACACTCTCAGCTATTTCTCTACACCAGCTATGCCTATTACTATGTCCTCCATTTGGAAGATAGTGCGACTAGCCAATGAAGGTATGTTTGCATGGTTCTCCTGTGTGAATGATTTCTTAAACAATAAATTTAAAACTTCGGCCTTCAGTTATCTGTCTTCTATCACCACCTCAGAATGATCAACAGTGACTGGCTACAGGCCTTGGATCTGCTTAACAGTTTTACATATGACCAGATTTTTTTCAGGTTCTCAGCAAAAACTTTTATAAGGTACGATGATTGTAGTTATTGCACACTTTGCACACTGATATTATAGACATGTGAATCTCTACTAACTTTTACCTGATATGATGTAATTGATTGGTTTTGAATTAATAGTGCAACTGTCTTTGCTTTCTCAGCATTTTTAGAATACTATTATTAAACCACAGTGGATCTTCCCAGCCTTATTACACTCTATTGGCACATATTTAGCGTTTTATTTACAACATGTTTAAATTTTGCCCATAGTTCATGTACTGGAACTAAACAATGTCCATTCATTCCTTAAGTGGGATGTTAACAACAGCTTATCTGCTCTTTCTGGCACAAATACTCTTCTAGCCTTCTCAGCCAATTTATTAACTTTGGTGACCATTATCATTTTGATGACATCAATATCACTAATCCCTGTCTCTACAGTAACTTCATTGACAAGGTATGGCCTGTGTGTAGCTAAAGGTAAAGCAGTCAACAATCCGAAGTTTGGTTTGAAAACCATGGTGCTTTACTAGGCAAGGTCCTGTTTGGAGGTGATCTGCCATTGCCTTCCTCCAACCTTTGAACTGACTTATCCAGCCAGTTATAGGGAGATCTACAGTTTAACGTGGGTTCCGAACCACGGTGCTACTCGGTATTTTTCACATGAGCAATACTGCCAGATGTGAAAGAAGTGGAAAGTGACAGATAAAAATCCTAAGACTTGGCAGGGATCAAACCCGATAATGTTAAAATAATTACATTGTGTGTGTGCTGACAATTTAGCTGCTCAAAGCAGTGTTCGGAAGTGCTCAACAGTAGTTCACAAGACTGCTTGTCTGTGCCCCCTGTAATGAAACCACAGATGTCCCAGTCTATACTTGGCAGGTTGAAGTGTCTTCCAACTAAAAATGCATAGTCTGGTTACTTTTGCACTAGAAAGCGTAAAATTTCTTTGAATGATTCTAGCGCTATGACTGTGGAATGGTGGAACTGGGGAGCCAGTAAAAACATCCAACCATTAACTGGATTTCATCTATACCTATTATACACATCCTGATAATTTTTGACTTTGACGTCAGTAGAAACAATATTTCTGTTGACTGCAATGAACACCCCACCTCCAAATGTACCTGTTCTATCTTTGCAATATACATTCCACTCTTTACTAAATATTTCAGAGCTTCCTACCTCAGGATTCAACTCTCAATCCTGAGCATTATTTGAGTGTGCCTGCAATGCAGTAAATTCAGGAATTTTGTTTTTATAACTCTGAAAATTTACTATTACTATTTTGAAAGTACAAGAGTTATTTTGAATATGGCCTGATTTCACTGTCTGCTTATTGTCTGAAGAGTGTCCATCAGAACTATGGCCTAGCCTAAAAATACCCTTGTGCACTTCACAAGTACTCTTATATCTTCGTGGCTGCTTCCTTTGTGTAGTGCACCTCTAAGCTATCAAGTGGATCCCTACAATTCCTTACCCAATAACACAGATCAGGAATTCTGCAGCCATGACCATCACAGACTCGACAAAGCCTTTGGTTGAAACCCTCCCATTGGCTGCAAACCAAAGGACCCCAATCCTCACTGGGAACAACACTGCATATTGACAGCTCTGCTTGTACCCTGTGTGCAAGGCTATCAGTATTCACCAATACTGCCAGCTACCTGTTTGATATGAAGATGTCCTTCAAACCCAAGCGGAAAGAGTCATTAGAGCAGACATGAATAACAACTTCAAAACAACTGCAGTCCATACACTTAATAACCACTAGCAAGGCCACCTCCACATCTTGGATGAGGACCCCGGGTAGACATATTGAGTGTATATCAAAATTCTTTCCGGCCCTAGATGCTATCTGCCTAAGCAACTCCATAATGTACGTAACATTGGAACTCTCAATCATGGACAGAACCTCAAACTGTGTGTAATGCCAAAATAAGATGGGCTAATCATATTTGTCATACTCTCAATAGATGTGAAAAACTATGCAATCTCATACGAACAACGACTGAGGCATGGCGGGGCTCTGATTGTCGGACAGCCATGACCTATGCCCCCTACTAAGTACACACTTTACTAGGCCTCATGTGTTATTAATCCGTATCACATAGCTTGACACTATGCACAAAAAGCATTACACATAGTTACCGGAGCTTTCATGTAGGCCTACCCCTCAACCAATGCATTACTGGTCGAGGCAAATGAACCACCATTAAAACTGTGAAGAATATTCTTCCTGTGATTCTGTTACAACAAATATTGATTCCTTAATGAAAAATACTGAAATTAATGACCTGTTTGTGTGGAAGAGATTGGATGAATAAGGAACTTACGACTGTTGTGGCTGTACATATGGAAATGCAGGTATTATGGCACAAGATATGAAAAAGCCGTTTCATATCGCATTACAACAGACCATATGGAATGTTGTACTTGGAGGTTGATGCAAGCACAAGTTTAACATTTCAACACCAAGACCCCAGTAATGTAACGCCAATGTGTAATGAAGCTTGTTGAGATTTATTCCCATCTGCTCTGCATCACTGAACCTCCCGATACCACTGTTGGATAATAATTGATATGAATGTAATTGGTATATTATCATTTTCCTTTCCAAAACTTTTGTTATTCTTTGTTGTAAAGTAAGTAGTTAAAGTCTTTTCTATTATTTGACACTGGATAAGTTTGTTTAATTAGCAAATATTGATTAATTCATGCCATAAGTAAAGTTCAGATAGCATGCTAATTATTATTTCTGTTAAAACTAAGAACATTCTTTTCTCGTAATATTAAAGTAGGTATTACTATGCTTCACAAGTAATGTTAGGAAAGTTTTGCCCTCTTTAGTTTCTGTGTAATTACCATTAATTAAGAAAATATTGTTGATGAATCTATTTTGTTAGATATGTAAAGGAAATGCTATTCATTTAACCCAGATTTGTATATTAATTTAATCAGTATTATTTACAATTTTTTTTTACTATAGCCAGTTGCACATAGCTGTTTACTTTTCCATTATAATTAATTTAATGTACATAATTAACAATACATAATTTTCAGTGACATTCTTTGGACGATATAAATAGGATGCACTCGCAGCATGTAATGGAGTATTGTTTCATCCATTGTCTGACACACAATCCACACTAGTTCAGAGCACTGTTTCGTCCGCGATTTGAGGCACAAGCCACGCCAGTTGGAACTTCCAAATTTTGACTAATTATGCAGAGGTTAGTCAGGGCTGTTAGTGTGGAAGGTGTTTCTACCGCGATTAATTAATATTTGTGCCATATTACTATGTACACCTTGAACTTCTGTATTATACACATGAACTGTGTTGTAAAGTCGTTTTATTGGTGTGTAGAATGTGTGTGCCTGGTATTAATGGTTGTAATCGTCCGCCTCCGTAGCTCAGCGGTAACGTCGCTGACTACCAGGCAGGAGGCCCGGGTTCAATTCCCGGCAGGGGACTGGATGTTGTTTGTTGTCCTAACAATCATCATCTTATCATCATTTGCACGTAAGTCGCCCACGTGGCGTCAAATAAAAAGACTTACACTAAGGCGGCCGAACAAAGCTGCAAGGGTTCTCCCGGCCAAGAAAGCCATACGCTCATTTCATTTCATGGTTGTAATCAATGCGACTTGTAAGCTGGCCATAAATGGGGAAAATTGGACACTAATAATAAATCATTAATGTGTCAACTAACTGTAATTCTGTGTGTTGCCATTGTCATTTGTAGTGAATTAGTTCTCGCCCCATGAAATTTCAGCCAGCTGTTACCGAGAGCAAAGACCACGGAGCACATCAAGAACATCGATCTATGACCAGGTACGGCACAAATGGAATTGCTGTATTACTATCATGATGCATGTGTGGTGTATGCTAATGGGTGTAAGTCTAGTGACTGCACTGGAAGTGCAAATAAGCAAAGTTTTGCCCTCTTTAATTTCTGTGTAATTACTGTTAATTAAGAAAATATTGCTGATGAATCTATTTTGTTAGATATGTCAAGGAAATACCCAAAAATAAACAACAAGGCCTCTTCAAGCTGCATCCAGACTCTACCATTCTGAAAGCTGAGCTGATCACTATTTTGGAAGCTCTGATAGTTGTACAGATAACTACAGCAGACAAAATAGTCATAATACCTGATAACATGTCAGCCCTACAACTGATTAGAAACCATCATAACAGTTGCACCAACCCCAATGCTGCAGCAATCATCAACATTCTGTTTCAGATGCGAGGAAGAATCACTAAATTTTAATGGTATGGATGAAAGGACACTCAGTGATACCTGGAAATTAACAAGTTGGTATTGAAACTAAGCAAGCATCCCTGCAGAGAACTATTAAATGTGGCAGACTGCCTGTCACAGATGTGATTCCTGTACTTAGAAAACTGCTACCATTACTAAATTAATCCATCCCACAATTCCAAGAATCCCATGGTATACTAAGACAAAAACAACAAGGACCTTCATGACAGTTATAACATGACTGAAATTTAATCACTGAAAGTAGAGCTCATGCAAGAAGTCATGGGCACTGCTTTGTCGCCTTGTGCGCTGGGCAAGTCCATTCTTTTGTTTTGGAGGGGCGGCCAACTCAGTTCAGCAGTTGACAGCCAACTGCTAG
Source organism: Locusta migratoria (assembly GCA_026315105.1). Taxonomy (NCBI): domain Eukaryota; kingdom Metazoa; phylum Arthropoda; class Insecta; order Orthoptera; family Acrididae; genus Locusta; species Locusta migratoria. Next base: position 129,614,538 of record CM048751.1, read on the forward strand.
ACGAAGCTTACAGTTCAGCAGGCAATGTGCAACTGAGCTGGCCACCCCTCCTAAACAAAGGAATGCACTCAAACTCGGAAAGCGTTTCTGCACATGGACCACGACTTCTTGTGCGAGTTCTACAACAAACACCTCTATTGAATCTATCTAAGTGCCACACCTCTATGTGGTTGCAGATAGCTATAATATCCTGACCATATATTCCTACAATGTTATTGGAATACAGATCACATATGTGTACTTGCAAGTAATCCTTGAAAACTTGGTCATCAGTTCCCCAGCAGCCTCCAAACCTTCTCAGCATCTGAAGATAAAACAATGTTTAAACTACTGTATGAGTTTGTCAACATGCTATCATCCAGATATAGATTCCTGTGCCACAAATTTACTGCTGCCCATATTTGCATTTCCAGGATTCTGAAGACCAACACAAAATTCAACCATTTTACCAAGTGTCATTAAGAAATACAAAGAATGTTCTGCTTAAAAATATGTGTAACCATCCGTGTCTGCATCAGAACAGTGGTGTACTTTTACATGCAACTGTAATACTTAAATCTGGTTGTTTTATAGTCTCATGTTATGATTTAAGGTACACAATCTACAAAAAATGTCAAATTTGTAACCACAGCAATCAAAATACTCACATTATACATCCAAAACAATAGTTTATTATTAACTTAGATAATTAGCCATTAATATGGAGTGAACTGGAAATATCACAAAAACAAATGGAGATTTTTGAGAAGGGTAGGTTGCTTACTCACTACAGAGATCTCTGATGAGCAGCAGAAAGGCACAAATAACAGTATATAACATTACAGCTTTTAGCCGTGTAGGCCTTCATCGGTTAGAGGCACAAACATACACACATTCACACAGACACGACAGCAGTCTCTGTCCGATCTGCAGTCTCCAGCACGGCCTAGGTGAGAGCAATCAGTGGTGGGGGTGAGGAATTGGTAAGGAGAGGAAAGCAGAAGGGAAAGGGGGATATGTGTCATGGGTGGGGGAATACACCAGTGATCTCTGACGGACAGTGCAGAAGGAAGAGAAAGGACTGAAATGTGCAGCGGGATGGGAGGCGAATGTAAGGACAGAGTGTGGGAAATGGAGGGAAGGTAGAAACTAGTGAAGGTTTAGGCTTTGGGGATTGCGGGAGTGTAGGATATATTGTAGGGAGAATTCCCATCTGTGCAGTTCAGAAAAGCTGGTGTTTGTGGGGAGGATCCATATGGCACAGACTGTGTATCAGTCACTGAAATGATTAACACTATGCAGCACTGCATGCACTGCAACAGGATGGTCTAGTTGTCTCCTAGTCACAGTTTGGCCATGGCCATTCATTGGATAGACAGCTAGGTGCTGGTCACGTCCACATAGAAAGCTGCACAATGGTAGCAGCTCATGGAGCTCAGTTTGTAGATAATATGACTGCTTTAACAGGTTGCTCTGCCTTTTATGGGATAGGAAATGCCTGTGATAGGACTGGAGTAGGTGGTGGTGGATGGTGGGTAGGACAGGTTTTGCATATAGGTCTATTGCAGGGATATGAGCTATGGGGTAATGGGTTGGGAGTAGGGATGGACAAGGATATTATGTAGGTTTGGTGTGTGGCGCAATACCTCTGTAGGTGGGGTGGGGAGGATAGTGGGTAGGGTATTTCTCATTTCAGGGCAGGATGAAAGGTAGTCCAAACCCTAGCAGAGAATGTGGTTTAATTCTTCCAGTCCCGGGGTGATACTGTGTCACAAGAGGGGTGATCCCTTGTGGCTGGCAGTGGGTGTGGGCGAGCTGGTGGATGACTGGACTGACAGGGTCCATGAGATCTGTTTCTGGACACAGTTTGGAAGGTAATTGTGGTCAGTGAAGGCCTCAGTAAAGTGTTTAGCATATTTGGAGAGGGACTGCTTGTTACTGCAGATGCGACAACCACGCGTGGCCAGACTGTATGGAAGGGACATTTGGGTGTGGAATGGGTGGCAGCTGTCAAAATGGAGGTATTGTTGATGGCTGGTAAGTTTGCTGCGGGTGGAGGTACTGATAAGGCCATCTTTGAGGATTAGGTCAATGTCGAGGAAGGTGGTTTCTTGGGTTGAGCAGGACTAGGTGAAGTGAATGGAGGAGAAGGTGTGCCATTTTGAAGGAATGTGGATAGTGTGTTCTCATCTTCAGTCCAGATTCTGAAGATATCATCAATGAATCTGAACCACATGAGGGTTTTGGGATTGTGGGTAGTCAGGAAAGATTCCTCTGGATGGCCCATGAACAGATTGGCATAGGAGGGTGCCAAACGGGTGCCCATGGCTGTACTGCGAATTTCTTTGTAGGTGGTGCCTTCAGAGGAGAAGTAATTGTGGGTGAGGATGTAGTTGGTCAAGGTAACTAAGAAGGAGGTTGTGGGCTTGCAACTGGTTGGATGTTAAGTGAAAGGTAGCATTTAACAGAGGCAAAGCCATGAGCATGTGTAATGTTGGTGTAGAGGGAGGTGGCATCAACTGTGACAAGCATGGTACCAGGTCGTAAAGGAACAGGAACTGTGGAGAGTCGGTGGAGGAAATGGTTGGTATCTTTTATATAGGATGGTTGGTTGTGGCTAATAGGTTGAAGGTGTTGGTTCACAAGAGCAGAGGTTCTCTCAGTGGGTGCACCATAACTGGCCACAATAGGACGTCCAGGGTGATTGGGTTTGTGAACTTTAGGAAGCATGTAGAAGTTGAGGGTGCGGGGTGTAGGAGGGGCGAGGAGAGAGATTGACTCTGGAGTAGGTCTTGGGATTGTCCTAAGAATTCGAGGAGGGACTGGAGATCCTGTTGCGTTTTTGGGACGGGATGATTGTGGCAGGGTGTGCAGGTGGAAGAATCAGACCCTATGCTACATAGTCCTTGAGGTCTAAAACCACAGTGGTAGAGCCTTTGTCAAGAAGTAGGATCATAATGTCAGGATTAGTTTTCAGGTGGTAAATAGGATTTCTTTCTGAGGGTGTGAGGTTGGTATCCATTCTGAGGGATTTGGGGAAAGTTGGTGAGGCCAGGTTAGATGTTAGGAAATTCTGAAAAGTGAGAAGGAGATGATTTGAGGGTAGTATGGGTGGATCTATGTTGGATGGAGCAGTGAACTGGGTCAGGCAGGGTTCAATATTGGTATTGGTATGTGTTCGAATGGTGGGGTTGGTAGCAAAATGGTGTTTCCATTATAAGGATTGGGAGAAGGAAAGAAGATCGTTAACAAGGCCAGCATGATTGAATTTGGGATTGGGGCAAAAGGTTAGGCCGTTGGAAAGAACTGACACTTCAATGGGACTGAGGCTTTTTGAGGAGATGTTCACATGACTATTTAAGTTGTGGATTTTGTGTGGTAGTGTGGGGTAGTTACTGAGGGTGCGGTAAATGCAAAAGATCTTCTAGGCAAGTTGTTGGCTATAAGGGGCTGTGGGGTATGTTTGAAGGTTGTTGAAGGGGTGGATAATGGTAACCCAAGGCGGGAGTAGAAGGTGAAAAGGTTAGAGAATTTTTTTAGGTGGTGTTGTGAATGCTGGTCTAGCCCTTGGAGGGCAAGGGCATCGGTCTGGAAGATGGGATGCAGGAATTTGGTGTTGCAGAGAGGGAGAATTTTTCGAATGGAGGTGAGGTGCTACAAGGCTGTTCAGGCCAGGTTTTGATGATTTTGTAGGATTAGGTTGGTGAGTGCTATGGATTGACGAAATCTGAACAGGTGGAGATCACTGTGTAGGGAGGGATTACAGCCAGAAATGGGTAATTTAATGGTTAAGCCATTTGTAGGGATACAATGAGTTATGGAGCAATGTAGCAATAGGATGTGGCACTGGGTTCTGGCTAAGGACAGAGAAACTTTTCTGTATTGGCACAGATAGAAGGGGCAAGGATCCATGGTGGTGTACTCAAACGGATAAAATGCATGCTAAATCACACTCTGAAAGACAAGATCACAAATAAGCCTCAACACGTGTGTTGAGATACACGTATGAACCGAAAATACTGCGAAAATTGAGTGAAAATGCGTTAAACACCTAGGAATGTGTGAAAAACCCATGTTCGAGGTAAATGAACAGGTGGGAGTGCAGTTTTCTATGTGGACATGACCAGCACCCAGCTATCTATCCAAATGAATGGCTCTCATCAAACTGTGGCTGTTGCAGAGCATGCAACGCTGCATAGTGTGACTCACTTCAATGACTGCTACACAGCCTGTGCCCTATGGATCTGCCCAACAGACACCAGCTTTTCTAAATTGTGAAGAATGGAACTCTCCATAGCTACAATTTATCCTACACTCCCACAATCCCTGAGGCCTAAACCTTTGCTAGTTCCTGCATCTACCAACCTTCCCTTCCTTTCCCTACAAACACTCTATCCTTACATTCATCTCCCATCCTGGCGTTCATTTCAGTCCCCTCCCTTCCTTATGCACTGTCAATCAGAGCACTGGCGTATCCCCCCACCCATGCAGTGCATTCCCACTCCCCTCCTGCTTCACTCTCCTTGCCACCTCCTCACACCCACCACTGGTTGCTCTCACCTAAGCTGTGCTGGATAGTGGAGCTTGGCCACAGTGGCTGGAGATGGTGGTCATGCCTGTGTGAGTGTGTGTATGTTTGTTTCTCTAACTGACAAAGGCTTAAACGGCTGAAAGTTCTAATGTTATACACTGTTATTTGTGCCTTTCTGCGGCTCATCGGCCGTCTCTGTGGTGAGTAAGCAACCTATCGTTCTCAAAAATATTGTTGAATCCTTTCTTGAATTTCCATTGTTTAAACGGTGATTTTTCATTTTTACTGTATTAGCAAATGATATTTTATATCATAGCACCTCTGTGCCTCTTGTGTTACAATTTAAGTCTTGCCTATTTGCATCAGTTTACTGTACTGTGTGTTTAAAAAATTGTCAGGTTTGAATTGTCCCTTTTAAGGCTATGTAACTTTGTAATGCATACTTTGAATTGTTAATAAGAACCTGTAATGCAACTTTTCCTTTTTTGAGATTGCTGTATGGGCACATTCGAAAAGCAAACAAAATTTAAAAAACTCACCAGATGGTAGAATCTTTTGATGGCAACAAACACACCAGCACCTATTTTATTCAATGCATTATTTCTGAACAGTGTTAGTAATTTCAAAAAATTTCGGTTGAACTATCTCCATCAAGATTCATGAGCTAATTTTCACTGCCTTAATGATTTGTACTTCAATGTTTTCTGTTAATACCTGAACTGAAGTTCAGGTACTTTCCCAGTGTGGCTACCGATTATACAACTATTATACTGACAGTTTCTAAAACTTAATTTGTAGTGTTCAACTTGCACCCTCTGAAGTAGATCATTTTGTGTTTTTCTGTTTGTGGTGAGAAATATGCAGCCCACATGACCACAGAAATGTATGAGTCTCTGATCACATCCTCCACTTGGTTCTGAACCAGAGGACCACAATCAGTCCTGCTGAATTATGCTGCAGATGGTTAGCTCTGCATTAATCTTTTAAGCAAGCCTAGCAGCCTTTACACTTGAGATAGCTGCTGGAAGCCAGAATTTCCCCAACCCAAGGTGATACACACTATTGGTACTGATAGTGGCTACTACCTGCAGTTGGCTGCACCATGTACTCTTCATGACATCCAGAAAGTCTGATCCACAACTGGAATGACTCCACCTGACATGCACATGGACTGCACACTAGATTTGTTCCCCTCCTTACCGGACATATCTGTAAGGGATCCCCATTACATACCTAACTGAGCTCCCAATAAGCAACCCCATTCTCTGTGCCTGCCTAGATGTCACAGGCTAAAGCTGACCTCAGGATAAGTGACACCACCCAGTTCAGGAACATTTTCCATCTGCGATAGTACCCCAAACCAGTTGGTAAGATGAACTGGTAAGCCCTCGTGATCGGCCGTCGGGAAGTCTTTTGCTAGCTACCAAGTCTTGTAGCGACCTTCCACTTAACCGCAGGTGGCAACCTCAACGCGAGCAGTAACCAGGCTGACCTCACCTGTGGACCGAACAGTAGACCCATTAAATGTGCTGAATATCTGCTGGATCCCCTCGGCCAGTCCACAACAATGGTGCCCATCAACCACAACCTCAGGCAATATAACCAAAGCTATAATTGAGAAGCAAACAAATGCCTATCAATACTCACTGCAGTACACTAAAATAAAAACTTGCAAAAATGGAACTAACATGTACCACAAATTACTGTAGCTCCATTCTGAACCAAACAGACAACTCTCATGATTCACATGGCAATAGAATACACTAAACCAGGTTTCCCAATCTATTTAGCTCATGGACCCCTTTAACAGGCAAAAGTCCACCGTGGACCCCTTGTCAGTCAAGCACATAGTAATTGTTGAAATTCAATGAGAAACCCATGGGAACTGAAAACTTATCAATACAAGTGTCATGTTTCCACTAAATCCACGAATAATCTAGAGTCTATAGTTTACAAATGAAATTAAACAACTTGAAATCAGCCATGTTCTCATTTGTGTGAATTAAACACAGAACAGTCTGATAAAATTTACTTGTTAGTTGACAGTTCATGTCTTGGAGCTGTCTTCGTCCAACCAGAGTGATCAATGTCATGGCCAAACTGTCTGCTACTGAAAAGGTGTTGTAACATATGGTCAGTATGTTATGGCCGCATCGCATTTCAATCCGCCACCTACCACCGTTATGCCAAACAGCTGTGCTGCTAAACCAAGCAGCGCTAACAGCGCCACCTGGGCGACCGGCGGACACAAGCGGGCTGAGATGCGGCAGCGGGCAGTGCACATTTGGTTTCCAACTGGAAAGGTTTAGCTGACTTTTGTTTATGTACCACATGTGTGATTTAATAAAGTGATCTAAGTCACAACACTTTTAGTGGCGACGAGTCAGGGATTTTTACAAAGTTCCGCCCATGCCCTTAGTGACAACATGACAGTGTTGACGATCATCAACTTCGTAAGTATCTATTCCTATCTTGGATTTTTCCCAAATTGTATCAAATTCTCACTCAATTAGCACCGTTGAAAGAACCCTCATCCCTCACATATGATGAGATGTGTTCCTTGTTGACAGCTTGTTATAGTAAACAGACGCATGTCATAGCCTCCCTTGTGGCGTTCTACCAGAGTAATAAGAAACCAGGACAGACCTGTAGGGCATGGACCACAGAATTACAGGGGCTTAGCTGTAAATGCCAATTCATAGCTGAGGTTCATCGGGAATCCTACGCCCACCACATGGTTCGAGATGCAATCCTCCACTCAGCCCCCGACAAAGAAGTCAGACAATGAGCTCTCCAACTTGACAATCCTTCATTAGATGATGTTCTTAATATTGCTCAAACCTTTGAAGTCACAAGAGCCGCAGGGGAACAAATAGATTCGTAGGGTGACGTATGTGACGTGCAGTCTGATAGGCCCCTTGTTGACAACTTACCGCACGCTGCGGAAGAGGAAGTTGCTGCTATCCAACCCCATCATGCCCGTTAGATGTTTAAGCAGAAAACTGGTCTCAAAAACAGACAGGCTCTACCTTCTTGTCCCTGCTGCTTCAGGCAGCATACACGAGAAGATTGCCCACAGCCTTTGGCCGTGTGTCATAAATGCAATAAGAGGGGTCATGTTGCGCAAGTATGTAGGTCCAACATTGTCCAAGCCATACAAGATGATGAGGTAGCAGATGAGTCTGTTTTCTGTGTTAACTCGACACTCTCTTCCTCAAACAAATTGCACATAGATGTAAAAATGCTAGGCATCGATGTTCACATGCAAGTCGACACCGGATCCGGCGCTACCATAATCACTTATCAAACTTACATGTCCTTGGGTTCACCACCTCTGTCTCCAGTTACACGTAATTTGCGTACTTATAACGGGCAACAGATATCTCTTTTGGGACAGCTGGATGTGGATGTATCCTACAAGTCGTTCATTCATAAAATCACTGTTTTCATGGTTGATCAGTCCGGCACCGACAAATTTATTTGGTTACTACGCCTTTAGGACCTTTGGTTTCTCTGTTGACGACGCTGTTCACGTTGTGTCTGACAATATTCCCTACTCACAATTAGATTCCTTATCTGCCGAATTTTCAGATCTCTTCTCGCCGGGATTAGGAAGGGCGAAAAACTTCAAAACTCACATTACTCTTAAACCCACAGCATGACCAAAATTTTTCCGTGCACGTCCCATTCCGTTTCCGCTGCACAATTCTGTTAAAAGAAGAAATTGATAGACTCACCGCCTCCGGCATCCTTTTACCCACTGCTGCCAGCGAATGGGCCGCGCCTCTTGTTGTCGTGCGGAAACCTAATGGTTCTATTCACCTGTGTGGCGACTTCAAAGTTACGGTAAACGAGCAAAGCCTCATTGACACATACCCCATGCCACAACATGAAGAAATGTTTGCCAAGTGGCTAGATGATACAGAGAGGCCTACAAGGATAAAGCTCAACTTGCTTAGGCTTGTAAAGATATTCCAAAAAGAGCCTTAAATGCTGACTATTAAAATGAAGAAATACAAATCTTGACTAACAGCTTTGGAGAGCCTGAATCGTAATTTTACTAACTCACAATTTCATAGCAAAACTATCTGTATATGGTAATTTCTGTGCCATTATGAGAATATACTGTTTATTTCACAGGCAAATGAAGTATTATGAGAATGTCCTCAGAAGAACGTTGTGCAAGATCTGCACGGATTCACTGATCTGAAGTGGTTGTCTCAACACTGCAGAAAATAAATAAATAAATAAAAATAAAATAAAAAAAGAAATAAAAAGAAATGAAGAAGTCAAGTGCGTAAAATTTTATCAGGATCATAATAAAACGGTAGATTTTGTCGAATTCTGTAAGCTATGTACCCTTCACCATGCACTACAGGAATGTTATGTACACAATGACCTTCATTTTGTTTTGAAGGTCAATGGCGCGACATTTTATCAAAATGTAAATAAAACAATAGATTTATATGAATAAATCACTCACAAATACTCTGTATATGAAGAAAAAGACACATACTAACATAATAATCTTGATTAACTGTTTGTGTGTCACAACAATGCTGCAGTCCTTTGGTAGCAGTCACAGTCAGCCTGCTCACTAGTATCGCTGTAACCATGGGCTCATCACCTCAGCTCGCTGGCATCTGCCGAGTACATGTAGCTGGCAACACAGTTCGTGAGTCTTATATCCGGGTACAGCCCGGCTTGGCAGACTTGGCGAGTTCACGAGTACAGCGAGCTGAGCCAGTGAAATCAGCAGGCCCGCTGGCAGGTTTGAAGCATGTTTGTAGAGCCTGTTTCAGAACTCTGCGACAAAATGTGCACTGTTCAGTGTGCACTGCCACTGACAAGAACTGGAAAGACTGGTATGGTTTGATATGTTTTGCATGTTTAATTTGTCATTCTGGCTTACTCACCCACTGGCATGATTGATATACGCTACATTCACAGAATGCACAATAACATTATGACATTGTAATCATTAATGCAAATTTATTAGAGACAGAAGAAATAGAAGACTTTTACTGCAACACTGCTACACTTGACTAAATGAAATCTTCCTACAGTGTGAGACGCTACTGCTGGCCGTCTCATCTCATTGTTACCATATGATACCGTCTGCGTCGAACCCGGAATCGTGTGGTCTAATAGTGATATATGTTGCGTGTGAAGTTAGTTACAAACGAAATAGCCAGCCTAGGAATCAGTGTCTCGGTGATACTGTGATTAAAACAAGTGATAGATTTCATTAATTAAGAGATTCATATATTTTCTTTCCAGACAGTTCTATAACAATAGTTTCATCATTGTATGTTATTTCAAGACTTTGACAGTAGAAAGGTAGAAAAGAGATGTAAAACAGAAAGACATGAAAATAAATAGCATTGTATATATGTTAGGCTCATAAACAAGTTGTGTTAATCAGCTAATTGTGTTAATTAAGATAATAGGCCTACCGTAGTCAAAATTTCAATATTGTGATTCTTTGTATATATTGACTGACGTGATATTTGAACCTATTTTTGAGAAGTGCCAAGATATTTGATAGTTCAATATATGTTAGGAACATGTATGATGTACTCATTAACAAATTAATTGACATTTTACATTACTTTTTGTTGGCAAACAGAAAGAACCGAAATTGCGACTTAAAAAGATATATGACATCTAAAATTATTGTATGTATAGTTTTCATTTTATATTGTGATTATTTTTGTGTACATGAAATTTTTTACTGTTGTGTTCATTAATTGTAAATTAGTATATTCAATTGTTATGAACAATACACAATGTAATGTCATTATTGCCAATGTTATATATTTGCCTCACCGCCTTGCATAGGGGAGTTCGAGTTTTAGTCGTTTGTCAAGTGCTCTGGAAGCTATGTCAGTCTGTTGTTTTAAATGGAAGTGCTATCAGCTAAGTTCTGTTGCATTGTGTATGATATGAAGTTGTAATGTTTTGGTGGAGAAACAGTTTGATTGGAAATTAAAGAAGTGAAAAATTGTACATATGAGTATTTATTTCTACCAAGACGCCCCAGGTGAATAATTTTGCAGTGAGCAGAACCCCCATACATCGTAATGTTGAAAAGCTGAGTATCATGTGTGAAATTGGTAGAAAGAAATGAACTGTAATTACTTAATAAGCAAGTAAACATTATAATTAGTGTATCATAGCTGGGATTGTGTCATATACAGTGTTTACAGATTGTTTGTGTCACAGCAGATGTATGTTTGGATGTATATAATCAATGTGTCAAAAACCAAGGAGGGCGTGAATGTGGAATTATACAGCAAAGAAAAATGGAGCACTTAACCTGGAAACTGGATGCTTGGGCCCGGATCGTCGCATCACTGGACACGGAATAACAAGATAAGTATAGCAGTACTTATTCTTTGGATTTGTAGTCTGGGTTGTTTGGCACTGTAAAAGACGATGTCAACTGAGAATAGGAACCAAGGTTACTACTAATCTAATGGAAACGGACAGGAAAACTAAATGTCACCCCTGTGGAAGCCTGTCAAGTTGGGGTGAGAAATAGGACAAGAAATCAGGCTACCACAAATAGGATCAGACTTGCACACAAATGGGAAAATGAGCAATATAGACAGGGACAGAAGGTAACACACAGGGTAAATCAGCTCAAGTTTAACAAAGAACTGTGGGAAGTCATTAAGAACCAGGCTTGGAAAGAAGAGAACAAGTGTATAGAACCAGAAGAGGTTGTACTAGAAGATGATACTGTAGCCAATATGTATAATGCAAGTGAAGATATCACTGTAGAAGAACCCAAAATAAGTGAAGAACATGATGTGTTTGGATTGTGTAAATTTGCTAAGTGATAAGGTTGAAGATGCTGAAGACAGACTGAATGTTACTGCTCATGAAACTGTAAGGACTGAGAATCATGAAGATTTTGATGTTTTGTCTAGTGTGAGGTCAGAGAAATCAGAGGATGAGCGTGTTGAAGATAGTGAAGAAGATGTGGAGGTCATGGAGTTTGAAGATTTGGAGAAGGAACTTGATGGGATGATTTGTGTTGAAGTCAAGGAAGGTTGCATTGTGTCTGATGGCCAGTGTGAGACAGAATGTGTTGTAGATGATGTCAAGTCTTGTGAGAATCAAGTCGTACCAGTGAAATTGAGCAGTACTGAAAGTTGTCAAAGCAGAAACAGACAAGAAGAGGTAGGGAAAGACATCTTGCATTGTGTCATACAAAGCTACATTGTTAAGGAAGAGAAAGCCAATGTCCTAGATAAGTTACTGTGTAAATATCATGAGCTATAAGATAATGTGCATAGGTTAGAGCAGTGTGTTACCAATGATAATTGTGTTGCTAATGGATGTATGCATTGTCAACCTGTTGAAAGTAATGTCTCCCTGAATCATGTACAAGCTAATGACGATTCCTGAATCATGAAGATATTATTGAAGATGCTACTCATGAAGAAGAGGAAGATATACAATATTATGTTACTGGATGCCCATATATTACTGTGTTTATTGATGGAAAAGGCAAGGAAGCGTTAGTTGATACAGGTAGTCCAATCAGTGGAATTTCTGAACAATTTAGAGATTGTGTGAAACATGTACTGGATACATGGAGATGCCTGTAGTAGGAATCAAGATCAAGGGTGCTTCCAGCAGACACAGCATGGTAGTTTACCGGCCACCCTTGTCAAACTTTAGTGTGAATGATGTCAATCTATGTCAAGGATGTCTAGTAATACCTAATCTGTCTGAGGATATCTTGCTAGGAACTGACTGGATCATGAAAGTGAATGCTGTATTTGACTGGGGAGGAAGAAAAGTTATGTTTGTGGACCCGAAGACTGGTGTTTTACATTGTACTGCTATGATATTGAAAAATGGGAATAGCCTGACTGGGAATGTGGAATTACATTTAATAGATTATAATAGAGATGTAGAAGACATGCATGAAGAGCCTTAAGCAGCCATGGAGGATATTGATTATCATGAACTCGTAAATACCAACGTGGAGGAAGCCAACAAACAAAAATAAGAGCTGAGAAGAGTCTTGTGGAACTATCATGATGTGTTTGATGACAGACGGGAGAGTGAAAAACTACCAATGTACCTTGCAGGTTAAACCACACGAACCATTTTACATCAAACCATACAGTGTCCCTATTGCAAAAAGGAAAGCTGTAGAGAAAGAACTTGAAAAGATGGAAAACTGGAACATAATTGAGAGGAGTACTAGTGCATACAACAACCTGATCATCGTGATATCCAAGAAGAATGGCGATGTGAGGATTGTACTTGACTCCAGACATTTGAACAAGTGTCTAGAAAGGGAAACTGACCATCCAGAGAGCATCAACGAACTGTTGTATAAATTTGAACACATAGAAAATATGACTAGCCTGGACTTGACTTCTGGTTTTCATCAGGTGTCATTTGTCAGAGACTCAAGGAAGTACACTGATTTCTTGTATAACGGAAGAAGCTATCAGTACTGTGTGGTCCCATTCGGATTAAATGTTTCTGTAACTGAATTTATCAGAGCTTTGGATTTGGTATTAGGCAAAGATCTTCTTGAAAAGTTAACTGTGGACGATATCCTTGTCACTGGTCAAACCTGGGAAGAACACATAAGCTTACTGGAATAGGTGTGCAGAAGATTAAGAGCAGGAGGGATGTCTCTTAAGCTAGAAAAATGTAAATTTGCTGTGGAACAGTTAAAATTTCTTGGTCACATTGTAACTGAAGATGGTATACTCCCAGACAATGAGAAAATTGAAGCCATAGCAAAGTTTCCTGTGCCCAAGACCAAGAAACCACTCAAATCTTTCTTTGGCATGTGTGGATTATACCGCAAATATATAAGTACTCAAGCCTTGAATGCCCCATGTTTGAACAACCTGCTGAAGAAAAATACTGTTTGGAATTAGTCAGAAGAATGCACACAAGCCTTTAATGAGATAAAAAAGCAGCTTTGTAACAGCAATATTTTATACAGACCAGACTTGTCATTACCATTTTGTTTAAGTACTGACAGTAGTGATTATGGAATTGGTGCTCATTTGTTTCAAGTGAAAACAATTGATAACCAGCCAGAACACCGGACCATTGCATTTGCAAGCAGGACATTACAGAAACACGAGAAGGCATACACTATTACAGAAAAGAAACTTTTAGCAATTTTTTGGGTTTTCACAAAATTCAGAAACTACTTGTTAGGTCACAAAACTATTGTATTCACAACCATAAGGCTTTGACCAACATTCAGGAGTGCAAACTTTACCATAACTGGATTACCAGATGGGCACTGTTCTTGCAACAGTTTGATTTCTCTGTGGAATACATAAAGGGCAAGGAAAATCTTGTTCCTGATTCACTTTCTTGTTTGCCAATGGAAGGCGAATTTCAAGATAGCAGTGGAGCCTGTGAAAAGGAATTCAGTCATACCTGAAAGGTGTTAAAGAAGAAGCAGAAATCTGAAAAATTTGTGACAAGATTAGGAGATACCAAAATCATGATGATAATTGGAGATTAGTCAAGAGCTTGTTAGGCAAAAGAGAGGAAGATAAGGTAGAGCAATACTATAATACATACAAGGGCATGTTATTTAGACGAATGAGTGTCGACAGTGATAAATGGAAGTTGTGTTGGCCCGAGAACTGTGTTGATGTATCAATAAAGTATGTCCATGAAAGTTTTGGCCACTGTGGTACTCAAAAGTGTATACAGAAAATACAAGGGAACATCTATTTTTATGACATTGCCAGGAGAGTTAATAAATTAGTGACTACACGCGACAGATGCCAACGAGTCTAGGTATCCAATCAGACATGTAAAGGTTTCATACAGAACATCTTGCCCCAAGAATTGCTTGAAACTGTAGCTGTGGATTTTTATGGAAGTCTTCCCAAGACCAGAGGTGATTATTGCCATATATTTGTTGCTGAGGATCTGTTCTCTAAATTTATTAAATTGTACCCTGTGAAGAAAGCCACCAGCAAAACCATAATCAATAAATTCAGGAATGACTATTTTCAGACAGTCGGCAAACCTAAGAAAATCTTGTCTGATAATGGAACTCAGTTTACCTTGAAGCATTATAAATCATTCGATTACAAGATGAAAACATCAGACACATATTGATTTCAGCATACCACCCCTCCAGCAATCCGGCAGAAAGATACATGAGGAAAATTGGCAGATTGTTCAGGACATATTGTAACAAAAATCATGCATCATGGATATATTATGTGTATGAATTGGAAGAGATTTTTAACAGCCTTCAACACACTTCCATGAAATTCTGCCCTTACGAAATCATGTTTGGAAAATCATCGCCTAACCTAATTAGTGAACTCGTCAACTATCCACCTTGTAAAGAATTGAGCAAACAAGAGAGAGAGAGAGAGAGAGAGAGAGAGAGAGAGAGAGAGAGAGAGAGAGAGAGAGAGAGAGAGAGAATATCGTACGTAGGACTATGAAGGAACAAGCTGAAGCCAGGAAGAGAAGACATGACAGAAGTTTGAAAACTACCAGATTTGATATCAGACAAATGGTTTTGGTCAAAGCCCAAGAAAGATCTAAGGCTATCAACCATGAACTCAAAAAATTCTTTGACATATATATCAGCCCATTCAAAGTTATGGGAAACCCTCATCCTAATGCTTACAGGTTAGAGTATCCCAAGTCAGGAAAAGCATTTGGACTGATGAATATAACAGAACTCAAGCCATACAGATAGTAGTGGGTAATAATAAGACTTTGTACAGGTGCTATTTTTGTAAAATTTATTTCAGCTACAAGAATTTTGTATATATGTATTCTTTGATGAAATATCTTGAAACTTGTATTGTAAATATGTTGAATATAAACTTTTTTAAACCTCAGAAAAGTACACATTTTGTGTGTGCTAAGTGCGTTGGCAAGCACTGGGTTTCTAGCTATGTGGTAGCATACTTCTAGTTTTGGTTTCTGGTGCCACATCTCCTACTCATTCTGTAACCTGTTCAAATTATCTCATATTTATCATTCTATCTTTCTTCTTTAGTGTTGAGGTATGAAATGTGTGTATGTATTTTTTTATGTTAATTAGAATATTGTTTTCAATATAGTTTGTTCAGTTAGATTTTTTAATGTATTAATTTGTCACAGTTAAAATTTGAATTCAAATTGTTGCCTGAGTATTAAAGAGTTAAAGTACTTGAGATATTGATAGAAGTCATGATAGAATCTGTTATTTAATGTTAGTGTCTAATGATTTTGTAAGATACCAAGTTTCATGTCCTCAAGTTAAAAAACTCAGTTCAGTATGTGATAACAGTAAATTTTACAGTATAGTTGTGGATATTTTTTGTCATATGTTTCTTGTGTATTTTGTTTTGATACTAATAAAAGGTCAGACAAGTTCAGTGTGGCAGATTCTTGAGTCAGCTGTTCACGATACTGCCCTCTGCTCTTCGGAGGCCATACCCCTGTCAACTACTTACTGCACTTGGAACTTTCAGGATCTGGTGATGCTGCGCATGTGGAATGTGCTGTGCCAACCCCAGACAGGACTAAGTGAGGTACTGATGCAGCCAAGCCAGCCACTGGGTCCAAGCCATCCGAAGTAGGTGCTTTACTCTTACATCACCTCGACTTATGAGCGCATCATCGAGCTGATGGGAGGGTATTGTGACGATACTGCTGGCTGTCTCATCTCAATGTTATCGTACGATACCGTCTGCGTCGAACCCAGAATCGTGTGGTCTACTAGTGATACATGTTGCGTGTGAAGTTAGTTACAAACGAAATAGCCAGCATAGGAATCAGTGTAGGACAGTGTCTCGGTGATACTGTGATCAGTTAACAAGTGATAGATTTAATTAATTAAGAGATTCATATATTTTCTTTCCAGACAGTTCTATAACAATAGTTTCATCATTGTATGTTATTTCAAGACTTTGACAGACGAAGGGTAGAAAAGACATATAAAACAAAAAGACATGAAAATAAATAGCATTGTATATATGTTAGGCTCATAAACAAATTGTGTTGATCAGCTAATTTTGTTAATTAAAATAATAGTCAAAATCTCAATATTGTGATTCTTTGTATATATTGACTGATGTGAGATTTGAACCTATTTTTGAGAAGTGCCAAGATATTTGATAGTTCAATATATGTTAGGAACATGTATGATGTACTCATTAACAAATTAATTGACATTTTACATTACTTTTTGTTGGCAAACAGAAAGAACCGAAATTACAACTTAAAAAGATATATGCCATCTAAAATTATTGTATGTATAGTTTTCATTTTATATTGTGATTATTTTCGTGTACATGAAATTTTTTACTGTTGTGTTCGTTAATTGTAAATTAGTATATTCAATTGTTATGAACAATGCGCAATGTAATGTCATTATTGCCAATGTTATATATTTGCCTCACCGTCTTGGGTGGGGGAGTTCGAGTTTTAGTCGTTTGTCAAGTGCTCTGGAAGCTATGTCAGTCTGTTGTTTTAAATGGAAGTGCTATCAGCTAAGTTCTGTTGCATTGTGTATGATATGAAGTTGTAATGTTTTGGTGGAGAAACAGTTTGATTGGAAATTAAAGAAGTGAAAAATTGTACATACGAGTATTTATTTCTACCAAGACGCCCCAGGTGAATAATTTTGCAGTGAGCAGAACCCCCATACATTGTAATGTTGAAAAGCTGAGTATCATGTGTGAAATTGGTAGAAAGAAATGAACTGTAATTACTTAATAAGCAAGTAAACGTTATAAGTGATACACATTGTCACCATAACTGTGGCTGCAGAAGACTTTTTATGATGACCACCTAGACAACAGATCCCCCATCTTAAATTTTGTGAGCTTTATGTGATTTGGCTGCACCCTGATCTGTATCTGAACACTCATTACAGGTGATATAGCTTGTGAGTAACTAGATGGTAGCTGCACAGTCACAGCACAGCATTCATAACAAGTGTCGCGAGATAAAGTTGACACAGTAGTAACATTCTGTTTTAACTTCCAGAAGACACTAGAAATGAAGTATGGCTAACAATGGTTACTAAATGGGTGCTGAGGAAGTGAGCTCTGATATAGCACTGAAATGTGTATGATGAGTGCCCAATACATCAACACAGAAGCAAATAATGGAACAGTTAGAGGATCAAATTGCTGACCTAAACTTGAAGCCATCAGCACAGTAGCACAAATTCTGATGACGATTGGAGCTTATACCTGAGCAACAGACAGGCAGCCAAAAGAAGATGATCACAGACTACTGATTGGTGGTGGTAATAGAGACATCTTGGCAATGCAGTCTGCCACTGCACCAGCCCCATATGTGATCCAAATACTGTAGATGGAATTTAGAGGACACTGACATTCATCATCAGCAACATGTACATCCACAGCTGCAGAATGAAAGGCAGCATGAAAATGCAACAATGTTTGAAATATGTAAACACGCACAGTCCACGGATGTGACAGAAGGGTGTATAGTGATTTGTGGTGGTTCCAATGATGTTAACAAAAACGATTTGCACAAAATGATACAGAAATTTAAAGAAGTGCTTATATAAACTGACACACACAAATGTTTTTATCTTGATTATCCCACAACGATACGATTTACTACCCTGGTCATGGGCAAAAAAAAAAAAAAAAAAAAAAAAAAAAAAAAAAAAAAAAAAAAAAAGCTGTCGTACAATGAACAAATGTCACTGATATGCAAGCATTTCATAAATGTAAAAATCTTGGATGTGAGCAACACTGGACTCAACATGGGCTACCACATACTAGGGAAGAAATTACAGGTTAAAATATACTGACAATATCAAAAATACACTTCAAACACCAAAAGCAGAAATCACTTTACAGTGTCATTCTGACAACAAGCCATCAGCCGATACAACATCTTTACTCCAGTCGTCAACATCTCCCAGCACATAAGTGGTGTATTAATTTCAATAAACAAGTGCATGGTGACTAAAGTGATATCTCAAAAGCCCAGAAGTGAATGATCTAGCTCTAAGATAGAAACAACCAATGTTTCTGAGCAAACTGGGAAAATCTATAGAAAGGACAGGGTGCAAGACTTCAACAATCAATCAACACAAATGAAGTAGCCACAACTTGAAAGTCAACAGAACACAGAATACTTCAAGCAGCTATAAAGCTGTTTTTTTAGGAACAGAATCTCTCCAAACAAAGCTGAGGTGAGTGACGAAATAAAAATGCCCTTAGGAAATGTGAATATTAGTTTAAAACCCAGTAGACAAATATGTAGATGTGTGAATTCTCTCTCTATATTCCACCAGAATGCCTAGTCAGTTAAAAACAAGATTTTGTAAAATTATTTTTCAAAAGAGATAGATTGGCTGGCCAGTACTTACCTCTGTGCTGTACGACTGATAGTGACACAAGCGAAGAAAAAAGACGAAAAAGGACAAGCTTTCGGAACACAGTGTTCCTTCTTCAGGTAGGAGAGAAGGGAAGGAAAAAGGGATGGAAATGAAAGGGCAAGGTATTTCACGACCTAGGTGATGAATTACCTTCCCCTTCCATTCCCATCCCTTTTTCCTTCCCTTCTCTCATACCTGAAGAAGGAACTGTGTTCCGAAAGCTTGCCCTTTTTCGTCTTTTTTCTTTTTTTCTTCACTTGTGTCACTATCGGTGGTACAGCACAAAGGTAAGTACTGGACAGTCAATCTATCTCTTTTGAAAAATAATTTTACAAAATACATTCAGATATATAGGAAAGTTGTAGACAAGGAAAAAATAATTTCTAGTCGGAAAATAAAAACAAAGCAATCTGGAAAGTAATAAAGCAAGAAGGTGTCAGTAAAAAATATTATATCACCCTGAATTTTGGCATTATATCACCATCACGCTACAAAGGTGTACAATAGTCTGCTACAAAAAATAAAAATTAGTTCATAATTTTCGTACTTTGCAAATCCCTAACAGCATTCTTATTAGATCACTACTGCTATACAAGGACAGAATTTTTAGACCATGTGAGATACAACAGACATGAATCAAGACTGTGCAAAGCAGTTACTGTTCTTCAAAAAAAATCAAGTAGAATTTAACCTGTTGAGTTATTAAAACATATTTTGATATTGTAACCAGTGAGAGAACATGAGTGCCCGAGAGTAAATTACTGCGACGGAGATATTTTCCCCATTGATCAGTAATTTTTAACATAATATGTCAACAGAACATTACGATGACGTTAGTATCATGATATAGGCCTGGAATAAATGTGATATGCGCCAGAAGTTTTTTTATTAATACCATTAATACACTAACAAATCTTACACATTACTGGTATTTTGTTTGCATGCTTCACGTAAGTGAATGTGTTCACATAGATGTTTATTATGTAATAATATATAATACAATCCTGTACATGAACGACAGACATTAGTAATGTTGCGTGGGCTTGCTTGCCTCAATGACACACACAGCCACACCTTAGGTGCTACCACAGAAGTGGGGTATATGTGGAGAGGCCAGACAAACATGTGGTTCCTGAAGAGGAGCACAGTATTTTCAGTAGTTACTTGGGCAACAGTCTTGATATGGCCTTGTAACTTCAGCAAAAGTGGGTTTCCCATGCAGTTACTGTGAACAGTTGAAAGAAAGGGGAAACTACAGTCGTTACTTTTCCCAAGGATATGCAGCTCTACTGTGTGAATATCTGATGATGATGACATCTTCTTGGGTAAAATATTACAGAGCTAAAATAGTCCCCCATTTGGATATCCAAGCAGGGACTACTCAGGAGGATGTTGTCATCAAGAAAAACAAAACAGAAGTTCTACCGGTATGTATTGAAGTGTGCAGTATGTTCTATCTGTTAATTGGGTAGACAAGTTAAAAAATTTGAAAAGAGAAATGGATAGGTTAAAGTTGATTTGGTGGGGATTAGTGAAGTTCGGTAGCAGCATTAACGGGATTTCTGGTCAGGTGAGTAAAGGGTTATAAATACAAAATTAAATGGTCGTAATGTAGCAGGAGTTCTGATAATGAATACGAAAATAGGAATGCGGGTAAGTTACTATGAACAGCATAGTGAATGTATTATTGTAGCAAAGATAGACATGAAACCAACACTGACAACAATAGTACAAGTTTATACGCCAATTAGCTTTGCCAATGATGAGGAGATCAAAGAAATGTATGAGGAGATGAAGAAATTATTCAGACAGTTAAGGGAGAGGAAAACTTGATTGTGATGGGGTACTGGAACTCAGTAGTAGGAAAGGAAAGAGAAGGAAATGTAGTAGGTGAATATGGATTTGGGAAAAGAAATGAAAGAGGAGATCGTTTGGTAGAATTTTGTGCAGTGTACAATTTAATCATCACAAACTCTTGGTTTAATCATCATGAAAGAAGGTTGTATATGTGGAAAAGACCACGAGACACTGGAAGATACTAGATTGACTTTATAATGGCAAAGCATAGGTTTGCAAACCAGCTTTTAAACTATAAAATATATTAAGGGGCAGATATAGACTCTGACTGTAACTTATTGGTTTTGAAATGTAGATTAAAACTTAAGAGACTGCAAAAAGGTAGAAAATTAATCAGATGGAACCTGGACAAACTGAAGGAACTAGAGGTGGTTGAGAGTTTTTGAGGAAGCGTTACAGTAAGCAACCGGGAGGGGGGGGATAATACAGTAGTTAAGAAGAATGTGAATGTATAGCTCTGAGATATAGAGTAATGAAACTCGCAGAAAATTATACAGGTGGAAGGGCAAGGCCTAATAGAAACCCCTGGATAACACAGGATATACTGAACTTAATTGATGAAAGGAAAAAATATAAAAATGCAGCAAGTGAAGCAGGCAAAAGGAAGTACAGACGTCTGGAAGGAAGTAAAGATTGACTAAGCAGGAGTGGCTAGAGGTCGAAGAATTTACAACTAGGGGGCAAGATAGATACTGCCTACAGGAAAATAAAAGACACATGTGGAGACAAGAAAAGGATCTGTAGGAATATCAACAACTGAGATAGAAAACCAGTACTAAGCAATGAAGGGAAAGCTGAAAGGTGGAAGGAATATATAGTGGGCCTACACAAAGGAAATAAACTCGAGGGCAGTGTTCTAGAAATGGAAGACAAAGAAGAGGATGATGAGATAGGAGATACGATAATGCGAAAAGAATTTGACAGAGCACTGAAAGATTTGAGTAGAAACTAGGTCCCTTGAGTAGATGATATTCCATCTGAACTGCTGGTATTGTTGGGAGAGCCAGTCATTAAGAAACTGTTCCACCTGGTAATCAAGATGTATGAGACAGGGGAAATGCCTTCCGACTTCAAAAAGAATTAGTAATTCCAATTCCAAAGAAAGCAAGTGCAGACAAATGCAAAAATTACATTTACTTAGTCATGGTTGCAAAATACTAGCATGAATTATTTACATACAAATGCAAAAAAAAAAAAAAAAAAAAAAAAAAAAAAAAAAAAAAAAAAAAAAAAAAAAAGGAATCCGACCTTTGCAGAAGATCAGTTTGGAGTTAGGAGAAATGTAGAAATACGAGAAGGAATACCCACACTACAACTTAGAATCTTTACAGTTAAGGAAAGGAAAACCTACTTTTTACTTGTAGATATGGAGAAAGCTTTGAAAATGTTGACTGGAATTCTCTGAAGGTAACAGGGATAAAATATAGAGAACAGAGTTAGTTAGCCTATATTAAACTTTTACAAAAACCAGACAGCAGCTATTAGAGCCGAAGGGTATGAAAGGGACGCAGTGATTGAGAAGGAAGTAAAACAGGATTGTAGCCTTTCCTCACTGTTGTTCAAACTGTACTTTGAACAAGCTGTGAAGGACTACAAGGAAAAATTTGGAGAGGGGATTAGCGTTCAGGGAGAAGAAATATGAGCTCTGCAGTTTGCTGATGACATAGTAATTATGTCAGAGAGAGCAAAGGACCTGGAAGAGCAACTGAACGGAATGGACAGCGTGATGAAAGGAGGGTACAAAATGAATATTACACAAAGTAAAACGAGGGTAATGGAATCTAGTGTCAGAAAATCAGGCAATGCTGAAGCAATTAGATTTGACAATGAGTCACTAAAAGTACTACATGAGTTTTGTTATCTGGGCAGCAATATAACTTCTGATGGCCAAAGTAAAAAAGATATAAAATACAGAATGGTTATGGGAAGAAAAGCATTTCTGTAGAAGTGAATTTTTTTGACATCCAGTATTAATTTAAATGTTCAGAAGTTCTTTCTGAAAGCATTTGTATGGAGTGTAGCATTGTATGGGAGTGAAACATGGAAAGTAAGAAGTTCAGAGAAGAAGATGATAGAAGCTTTTGAAATAGATGGGTAGATCATGTAACCAATGAGGAGGTGTCCAACAGAATTGGGGAATAAAGGAGTTTCTGGTAGCTATATCCTGACTAAGAGAAGGGATAGATTTTTGGGACACATTCTGAGACATCAAGGAATCGTCAACTTAGCATTAGAAGAAAGTGTATGGGTTAAAAATCGTAGAGGGAGATAGAGGGACGAATACAGTAAGCAGATTCAAAAGGATGTAGGTTGCCACTCTTATTCGCAGATGAAGAGGCTTGCCCAGGACAGGGTAGCATTGAGAGCTGCATAAAACTAGTCTGCAGACTGAAGAGGGTCATTCCATGCCAAGTGGTCTAGAGGCTCCCACATGACCCTCATGGATTTTGATGAAATTTTGTATGAACATTCACACGTGTTCTCAATGAACACTGGTAAAGTTTCAGTTCAAAAAAATCAATACTTCCGGAGATACAGTCACTTGTTTAAGACCATAGCACAGCTTCCAATAGTGCATCCTTGAATTTTCAGTAACTTTGAGATGATATATCTCTGGGAGTATTTGCATGAAAGAAACAAAACTTGGCCATCTTATACAACTTTTAGAGCTCTTTAAAGTAAAATAACAAGAACAGGATTTCTGAGCAATTTTCATATAGAAAATTTGGGGCAAAGTTGGGCGAAAAAATTGCTGGTTAAAAAAAGTGCGAACTTTAGTTTTTTATATCTCCAGAAGTAATTGTGGGATGTACATGAAACTTTGCACACCATAACTCACCAACACAAGGTCTTAGAATATAAAGTTTCATTCTCATATTGCTTCCCATTATTTCACAAATCTAGGGTAAAGTTGACGATTTTTCAAAAAGTGCTAAAAATGGGTATTTTCAGTCAAATTTTTCAAAAAAGTGTTTTCTCCAAATTACTTTAAACTATGCTCATTAGAAAGAGCATATTCTAAACTATCTAGAAAAGTGGATTTGGTTTTGCAATGCAAGCATATAAGGCCCTAAAAAGTAGCATAATCCTAGAGGCGCACTGGAAGTTTGAACCCATTTTTCTGGCACTTAAATTATACCTAAAATCTTTTATTATGTCTAATAAATATTTGTTAATGCCTGGGATAAGTGAAATAAGAAGTCCTGATGAATAGGACGTAGCTCAAGTCCAAATAGAAAAAGAATAAAAATAGAAACAATGTTATTTCTTAACTGTCCCCCCCCCCCCATCCCACAACTCTCTCTCTCTCTCTCTCTCTCTCTCTCTCTCTCTCTCACACGCACACACACACACACACACAAAATGATAATTTAGAATGAATGTAAATTGTAAAATTTATTTGCACAATCATTATCTAATTATTAGTAGCATTTTTAATTAACACCGCCAGCTTACTGAAGGAAAATAAGTATATAAGTGATTAATGATGAAAATTCTCCTCAGAGATAATAAATATTGTTGAAATGAGATAGAAGTACTGGCCAGCCATTCTATCTCATTTCAACAATATTTAAGTATATAAGTGAGTTGTTGTGGTTTAACCACTGCTAGATTCATTTCACCTGAGAAAACCAGTATCTCCATCACTGTAGGGGCTACGCTCGAGCATCAACAGCTATGGGTGAGTTTCTTTACACAGGTTTCCAAGCCTGATGAATGTAAACAGGAATGGTGTATTGCCGGCCAGACGAATTTACTGATGGAGCTGGAATACGTGCAATAATGTGGTGTGATGGAACCCAGTACTTGTCACTTATTGGTGGTCAATAAAATGAATCTGCTGGACCATGAGGGTGCATAAAGTTTATTAATGCACCCCTTTGCTCAGTGGAAGTCTCACAGATATTCCCAATCCACCAAAAATTTTCTTAGATGCATGCAACATATTGTCCAGCTTGGAGAGCAGACATTAATGTGCCTTCTTTAATTCTCTGACACATTGTAGCTAAAAAAAATGATCAATCATTTGAAACTCTGCTGACCTGAATTATTGTTTCATCAATAGGTAAAAAGTGACAATTTTCTCTAGTGCCTGCTACAGTTTGTCCATGTTTAAACCTCACTTCTTGTGACAATTTTTTTTTTTCTTTTTTCCTTTTTTCCCCCAATTTCATCTTTACTGACGAAAAGAAATTTGATTCCATTAATGTTTTCAGAGAAGAAGTGAAACAGGTCTAGGTAAGTAAGATTGAGCACTGGAGCCATCACTGAAATTATGAATGTGAGATATCTGTTCAAACTGTGCCTTTATGTATTTGATGAGCTCCTTGATAAAAACGTTAACTGTACCAGTGTCATGCCACAAACAAGAACTGATAATGCAGAAACTTAAAGATTCCACTTTCTCATTTTGATGAAAGTAGATAACAAATGGACGAATTGTTGCTAAAGTGGAAGCCTTGCACAGCATCCTGAATAATAAAAGAATAATTTTCCAAAAAATCCATTAGGACAACAAGCTCTTTGTTTTTCATATAACATTTAAGGCCTTTAAGGTGCAGTTATTCCAGCTCCATCAGTAAATTTGACTGTCTGACAATACACCATTCCTCTTGATATTCATCAGACAATTAATGTAGCATAGGTAAGGTGGTACAAATTCGATATAGGTACAATTCCGATCAACATAAGTTTTCAGTCTCGTATTGTTGCTAGCACTTGCCTTTGTGTGGCATTGCAGTGTAGCAAGTTTCTACAGCTCCTCCTGTCTTTTTCCAAAAATACAACACTCTGTGTTAAGGAGAGACAAATTTTTTTCCTGTAAAGATGTACTTGGAGCTACTTCATCGAACGTGCTCTTATAAATGTTCTAGTTTCCACGTGCTTGTAAACTCGTTATTGTGCAACATTTGGTACAGCGAAGTATGCACTGGTGCCCGAAGGAAAAAGTGCTTTTTATGTGGGAAAAGTCAGTGATCAAAATTGTACGAGGAAGTGATCATAATTGTACCTAGTGTGGTACATTTTATATCGATTTTTCTCAATTCTGTAACCTTTTTTTGTGTTCATACCAACATATGTAATTGTCTAATATTTGTGATACATATTCATTAAACATTCAAGAACAAGTGCCATAGTTAAAATTATTTCTTTTCTCAATATGTTTGCAGTTACAATTACATTTGTCAGAACTGATTGAAATTGTACCACCATACCCTATAAAAAATTGAAATAGGTTAGAGGAAACTAAGCAACCTATGAGTGGCTTCTAATTTTACCCAGTACACTTCAATAATTTTATTATCAGGCTTGGGAACCTGTGTAAAGAAATGCTTATCACGCTTGGGATATCCTGTGGTAAAGGAACCCACCCGTGGCTGTTGTTGCCCCTGTGGCGATGGGGATGTTGGTTTTCTCAGGTGAAATGAAACTAGCAGTGGTTAAACCATAGCAACTCATTTATACACTTCGTTTCCATCAGTAAGCGAGTGTTTGTTCATTAAACAGGCTACTAATAATTAGATAATGATTATGGAAATAAATTTTATGAATTAAATTCAGTTTGTGTGTGTGTGTGTGTGTGTGTGTGTGTGAGTGAGAGAGAGAGAGAGAGAGAGAGAGAGAGAGAGAGAGAGAGAGAGAGAGTTGTGGGATGGGGGGGGGGGGACAGTTAAGAAATAACATTGTTTCTATTTTTATTCTTTTTCTATTTGGACTTGAGCTACGTCCTATTCATCAGGACTTCTTATTTCACTTATCCCAGGCATTAACAAATATTTATTAGACATAATAAAAGATTTTAGGTATTATTTAAGTGCCAGAAAAATGGGTTCAAACTTCCAGTGCGCCTCTAGGATTATGCTACTTTTTAGGGCCTTATATGCTTGCATTGCAAAACCAAATCCACTTTTCTAGATAGTTTAGAATATGCTCTTTCTAATGAGCATAGTTTAAAGTAATTTGGAGAAAACACTTTTTTGAAAAATTTGACTGAAAATACCCATTTTTAGCACTTTTTGAAAAATCGTCAACTTTACCCTAGATTTGTGAAATAATGGGAAGCAATATGAGAATGAAACTTTATATTCTAAGACCTTGTGTTGGTGAGTTATGGTGTGCAAAGTTTCATGTACATCCCACAATTACTTCTGGAGATATAAAAAACTAAAGTTCGCACTTTTTTTAACCAGCAATTTTTTCGCCCAACTTTGCCCCAAATTTTCTATATGAAAATTGCTCAGAAATCCTGTTCTTGATATTTTACTTTAAAGAGCTCTAAAAGTTGTATAAGATGGCCAAGTTTTGTTTCTTTCATACAAATACTCCCAAAGATATATCATCTCAAAGTTGCTGAAAATTCAAGGACGCACTATTGGAAGCTGTGCTATGGTCTTAAACAAGTGACTGTATCTCCGGAAGTATTGAATTTTTGAAACTGAAACTTTACCAGTGTTCATTGAGAACATGTGTGATTGTTCATACCAAATTTCATCAAAATCCATGAGGGTCATGTGGGAACTTTTCTCGATATTAGACCACTTGGCACGGAATGGCCCAAGACCGAAATGCTATGATTACGTTTCAGAATCACTGCATTGAGAATTGTACTAGGCTATCTAAAAATTTTGTTTAATCATGTGAGCAATAATGATTCATTTTTGAAAATAAGTGCTCAGTTCATGTATTCGAGCCTGTGAGACACAGAGAACGTTCTACAATTTTAGGCAGGACTTAAAATTTTATGCTTTTTTTCTTTCAAAGCTCTGAATATTCCAACCCATTTACTACATATTTCCATTAAATCCTATGTAATTGCAGTAATTCAGTTTTACAGCTACAATAGTACTGATAATATAATATTCATCAAACAGGTCTTCCTATTAATTTCTTAGTTCAGCAACATGAATTATAATCTGAGAAATTGTTTCCTAAGAAATCACATAGGCCTACTCCAGTGCTACATAAAATGAATGAACATAGGAATAAAATCTGAAGTGAGCAGCATGTTAAGTATCATGTTGTTTCAGTTTAAATTGAACCTTATGACTATCGAAATGAATTTCTTTCCTGCCTTTTTGTGCTTTTGTCATGAGTAATTCATTACAAGATACTGTCTCTGGAAAGCAAGCATACTGCTTTTCAAATGCTTGTTTCAAAAAGACTTAGCCTATCTGACTATGATTAAACCACAAGCATAGACTAAGTAAGATTCGTCATTGTTGAAAACTAATTGATAGTTATAGAACAACCTGAATCAGGGGAAACATTTTATTTACAATAGGATACAAATTCAAAATTCTTTCTAGAGCAGAAATCAGAGCCAACCATCATGTACTGCTGTAACCTAGGACTTACCTAAGGGAACTTACAATGCAGCCTAATCACAAAATTACAGAGCTCTATGAGTCTTCCCACCATTACAGTAGAAAATGAAAATACAGGTACATTTTACAAACTATATTCTCTAGGCCTAGGCCTATATCAACTGGCAGCTTTCCAACTGCTGTTTCCACACTGTTGTGGACGATATGTGTCATGCAAACCACCAAGGCAATGTACTGTTAGGGTTGCCAGTTTGAACTCGAGGCTGGCCCGGAGACCAGACCTGCACCCCCCCCCCCCAAAAAAAAAAAAAAAAAAAAAAAAAAAACTAATCATCTCCTCCCTCCCAGCAAGTATCCCCCCTCCCCCCCTTCCCGGTGAATCATTGCTAGGGGTGGCCTTCGGTTTCTCACATCTTTACCGAGTATGTTCCAACTGTAATTCGTTGTTACCCGATCATTTGTAGGGCGACAAGAAAATCCAAAAAATTCCAGAAAAATAGAAATACCGCAATAACTACTTAAGGTGTCACACCACGGAGAGCGCATTGTAAGCTTTGTTTACCATATACTGTCTTCTTAACAGAAAATAAGCCCATGTACCATTATAACCGTTTGTAATTCCGCCTTGTAATTTTGTGTAAATTCTGTCACGCAGATAATCTGAAGATGCCCTGCTATAGGGCGAAACGCGTCATTAACTAATACAAAAATTTGCAATTAAGACGGTTTGAAGGAATACAAATAATAGACGTCGCCAGTTGACAAGTTGCCGCAACAGTGTTTGCTTAATAATGCGCTAGCCGATTACTAGCGACGCAACAATGAAACGTTTTCAGAGGAAGAATAGAAAAGTAGCGTTTTGTTGCAATAAGAAATTGACATTTATATAAAGTTATTCAAAATTACTAGAGAGGAGCCGGCCGGGAATGGCCGAGCGCACTGAGGCGTCTTGCCACGGTGCGCGAGGCTGCTCCCGCCAGAGGTTCGAATCCCCCCCTAGGGCATGGATGTTATGTTCGTCCTTAGTTTAAGTTACGTTAAGTTCGATGTAGATCGTCGCTACATGAGCATAGTACTTAAAAAGCGTCGTAAAAGGAAAAAAAAAAGTTAAGATGAAGGTTACATTCAAGCCCGGAGATGAGAGTCACTGGCCCGTAGACCTGGAGAATTCATTCCAAATCCAAACCCGGAGATCTGGCAACCCTATGTACTGTTCAAACATTCAGTAAATTAAAAATAATAATAATAATAATAATAATAATAATAATAATTCTAGGCAACGAGCATGAAGAACTGGCATCACTTTTTCAGCTACTAAATTAGAAGTTGGTTAAAGTGCAGTTTATGTGGCAGCGACTAGCCATCGCGCTTGCTAGGTTACAAATCTTACAGTGTCAAGATCCTGTTTCAGTTGTTTTATGCACCAATGATGTAATATATGTTACGTTTTCAGCTTTTGTTCATTTTTAATTAAATTGACACTTCTTTAATGACATTTATTGTGGAATATATGGAATTGCAGCTATCTTTATGAGACACATAATGGAATGGTCTGAAAAAGTTTCCTCCGCAACAATGGAGGCTCTTGATTTCCTGCAATTTTATGAATTAACTTTTTACTGGTTACGCCTTCTACACTTCTGGATAAAAAAAGGGGGCGGATTCCTTCCTTGAAATACTAGAGATAAGGTGTTCATAAAAAATGTTAAATGTTTGTAAATCTAAGGAACTTAACCGTTGAAGTTACCAGTCCCTAGTCTTACAAACTAATGACGATACACACACACTCATGCCCGAAGGACTCAAATTTCCGAAGGCGAGTATCTGAACACCCTACAACAAGGCACTTTGGAGTGCTCGGGCACTCCATTGGAGCTAAGGTGTTCATATTCACAGAATGTGTATATGTATGTTCAGCAGGAATTTTTAGTATTTGAAAACTTGTTGGCCCACAGGTGCAACATCGTTTACTAGTACGGCTCTCTATGTCAGTATAAACTGAAGGTAATAGATCGATGCAGTGGTGAATATAGCATATAGGCCTATATATATATATATATATTTGCGGTGGGGGGGGGGGGGCAAGACTAATGTATGGATAAGTTCAGTACGGTAATTTAACTAGACACTCCACGATATTTAGTATCAGTTTTACTGCTCATATTCAGAGGATAATTTGTGCTGAAGAGGTAGTTTGGAGGAATCTGTGTATCTCAAAGGCCAGGTGTATCCAGAACTTCTGATTGATATATATCAAACGGCGCTTTATTATTTGGAGGGAGGGGGCGTGAGAGGCTCCTTCACCTCCTCCCCCCCCCCCCCCCCCCCCTCTTATGTATGACCCTGGACTGGGGTGTAGAGTTGGCTACGGTTTCATGGTTTCGAAACCAGGTTTCGTTACACACAACAGTTCCACTGTTTCAAAACCGGCATCTTTCACGGTTTCGAAACCATGCGGTTTCATTCCGTTCTGTTTCGGATCACATTCGCGGTCGATTGTCGATACACTGAAACCGTTTCTTCCTGTCGGTTTCACGGTTTCGTGTCGGTTTCACGATTTCATGTCGGTTTCACAACACCGGTGTTTCAAACCACTAATGCAGAAAGGCGGAACAGACTAATGGTATCGAAATGTGGTGTTTAATTTTACTGAAGCGCCACACAGATACACATATAACTTACTAGTAAATAAACCATTTAGAGAGTGTCAAATAGTAGTTGACACTCGTGAATCTCCAGCTTATGATTACTGAAATCAAGATTCGTTTGCAAGTGACTGCTGTATTCCGAAATGACATAATGTCTGCTTTATAAATGTAAAAGAACAATAAAACAACGTTCACTATTTGCATTGAAATAACCATTTAAATTCTAGGTTTATCCACCATATTAAAAACACACGAGTGAAACTACATTTTTTAAAATAAGATACTACATGAAGCCAGAAATGACATTTTTTATACTAACAAGGGTAGATCGCATATTTAATCTCATGTTAAAGAGTTAGTTTCTTACGAGCGGAAACGAAGTTACCTACTGTCTTTATAATTTTTCGACAGTCATGTTAAAGGAATTGCGGCGGTGGTGTAACGGTCAAAACGTGTAAGTGGTGAACTTGTCTCTTGTTTTATTATTTTCGTAATGCTATAGCATGTATAGAAAGTAGCATTTATGATCCCTCACTGTAATATGTGTACCGTATTGCAATTTGCGAGTTACTAACGGGATAAACTTTTACCTACCACACCGGCGGCCTCGTGTGACTATGTTGGCAACATCGACAACACTGGAGAAAATCTTTATCAACTTTTTTCGTACAGACCAAGAAGTAAATATATAATCTATGGTTGACAGGTTCTTATATGTACCCTTGTCCACATAGTGAAAACTATTGCCCTCCTAGAACGAGGATTTCATGACAAAACATACATTACTTCACGGTTTCATGGTTTCGAAACAGTGTTTCGAAAGCACAGATGGTACGGTTTCA
Source organism: Locusta migratoria (assembly GCA_026315105.1). Taxonomy (NCBI): domain Eukaryota; kingdom Metazoa; phylum Arthropoda; class Insecta; order Orthoptera; family Acrididae; genus Locusta; species Locusta migratoria. The sequence continues at coordinate 129,646,106 of CM048751.1, forward strand.
TTTGTTTCGAAACCGTCAGATGTTTCAGTTTTCCCATCTCTACTGGGGTGACTTGAACACACATCCAGGATGTCTCACAAGTCACAAATATATGTGAACCATACCTTCAAATCAGTGACTTTGAAAGTAGGCACATTATTGGTAGGCCTATGATAGTACAGTAGGGCCTGTCATGTATTTGGGTATAGTACAGGCCTATATAGTCTGTGCTTAACAGATATCAAATCTATTGCATAACCTCTGAAACAATACTAGTACGCAAAATGAAGTACCGTAGAGCCTAACTAACAAGAAACGATGTGTTGTCAAAGAATTTGCGAATTTCGTAATTTTAGGAAGGGCTTATGCAAGACTGTAATTTTAGCGTAGTCATCCTTTTAATTTCGGACAAATCATAATAGGGCCTACTTTTCATGTCTGATTTGCAAAGGGCAAAGGGCCTGTGACAAACAAAAAATCTGTAGAATAATTGTACCTACTACGGTCTGCGTTTGGTTCTTAAGAATGCAAATACATAAATAAATAAAACATTAGAAAAGCGTCTTCCTAAAGAAAAGTAAGTAATAGAAGATATTCACAGGGTCAAATAAAGAAACCCGCTTATGACGGCACGAAGGTGGTGAAACATGTTTGGCTCACACGAAAAAGTGTTTTGCAAAACAATGGTCCCTATATCCAACAATTTTAATCGTAAACACGGTAAATAAAAGAGTTGAAAATCCAGGCGATGAATATAGCAATTAAAGTAAATATTAGGGCTAACCTCAACAACAATAGTTTTTCCATCGTTATTAAAAGCTCTCTGACCCTGAATATCAAGGATTTGGTTTCAAGATAACTCTTTAATGAAGTATATTTACGCTGGTAACGTATTACTTTTTACATGCACGTTTCGCAGACACAATATTAGCAAAATTTCTTAGGATAAATGAGAATAACTTACCGGTACCCATTAACTGGTGAATGATTTCATTAGTTGTTGCTCGCCAGCACAAGAAGCCTGCTTATGCTAATTTATCATGATGAAAAATATCCGAGTTCTCACCAAATGCAGTAGATAATCTGGCATTGGAAATTGGCTTAGTTCACTTAAATAACAAACCGCCACGTCAGAAACTAACACTAGACTAAGAAATCTTCATCTATCTTCATTTTTCGTCGAACGCACTAAACTGTGACAACAATGGTCAGATAAGCGCCAATCAACAGTTCTCATAGGGTATATTACACGGAGCGAATTTGGTCGCTAGTCGCTGGCGTATTTGGACGCAGCTTCTAAATTCGCTCTGTGTAAACAGGGACAGCGAACAAAGTCGCTGCTCAGAAACGCGAGCGTCTAAAGTTGAAGCGTGGGCTACTTTAGACGCTGGTCGCTAGCGTTTTTGGTCGCTGGCGTTTTTGGACGCCCCGTGTCATATACGAGAGCGTCTAAAGTAGCCACCAGTCGAGTCAAAATGTCGAAGGAAATTGTAAATGCTGGCGTTGTGTTTCTCGTAACAGTTTTAAAACAACAATTAATGAACCAAAAGCAAAACGGAAAAGTAGTAAAGAATAAAAGAAAACGGATTAGAAGGTGGATTGCGAGGAGGGATAAATATGGTGCTTCTGCAAATCTTTTGGGTGAATTAGCGTGTGAGGGTCCTTCTGCCTACAGAAATATGAGGATCACATGAAAAAATTTTGATAGATTACTGTAAATGGTAGAGGATAAAATAAGGAAACAGAATATCATCATGAGGATGGCGATCTCGCCAAGAATAAAATTTAAATAATCCTTATTTTCAATGCCCCATAATACTGGAAAACTTCGATAAATTTTCAGAAATTTGATTACAGTTCCACTTCATATTTTGTTTTGTGGGACACAGAACTTTTAATATATTTACGTCGATGATCACAAAATTTCTCGTCGTTTTGACGACCGGTTTCTGTCAATGATGACCATTTTCAAGTCTACAGCAAATCATAACAGATGGATACATCTAGTATTAGAGTACCTTAGAAAACATAGATAATGCATTAACTTACAGTCATCAATACATGTAATATTGCCATATGGCATCATCACAGCATAAGTGTATCTTCATTAAGGAATGTAACAACAGGTATGATGTATAATATTTTTAACACGTTTTATGTATTGATGACTGTAATGCCTTATTTATGTTTTATAAGGTAGTTTATTAATAAATGTGTCCTTGTGTTTCTGATTTGCTGTAGACTTGAAAATGGTCATCACTGACCGAAACCGGTCGTCATAACGACGAGAAATTTTGTAATGATCGACGTAAATAAAGATATTAAAAGTAATTACAAAATGGATCACTGATATAAATTCGCGACCATGTCGCACCTTGGGAAACATAACTGTTTGGTTTCACCTAACCTCCAAAACGTGTATCATATGCTACGTCGTGTTTCAATTGTTTTCACGAAGACGCTAGCGTCTGAAGTCGCTCCGTGTCATTGCGTCAGCGTATTCATTCGCTATTCGCCAATACGCCGAGCGACAACAGACGCCAGCGACTAGCGAGCAAATACGCTCCGTGTAATATACCCTTTTAATGACAAAATTGTTTCTGCTTTAATTTTTGAAGACAATGTCAAAGATACACGGAGCCTATTCGCATTCCAACAAGAATTTTTTGGATGCGGAACATACAAAGACACATGCAAAAAACGGGACTACTGTCCCGTGTAAAAGAATGGAACTATCTTATAGAGTTACCTGGCTGCATCAAAAATACTCAATAAAAAATATCTTCACATATTCGTGCATTGGCCCTACGTAAAGTAACGTGGCATTTCTCATGCAGTGCAATACGAAACTATATGCAACAGCACGCAGGAAATTATCGTTAGCTGGTGAGGATGACATTTACGGCCGTTGGATCGTATTCAGTCTGCCTGGTGCAAATCTTTTTAATTGACGCAACTTCGGCGACTGCGTATCAAAGAGTTAGCTTGTACGGACCCGCAACTATGTCAAATTTGTTTCATTTAAATGTTTTAAAACCGAAATAACTAGAAGCTTCATTCGAAGAGTTGCTTTCTGCTTACCGCGCATGCGCAGTATGACACTTCGCGTTTGAAGAGCGCCTGGCCCCGAATCTGGCCACTTGAAGAGGGGCGCCAGCTGTTCGAAGAGCTGCTAGCAAGCAGAGCCAAGTAGGGTCTGTCTCGCGGGTTGCCATACGTACGAGGTTCCTCGTACTACTTGGCCACGATAACTTGACGATTTGCGCGGTGGCTGCTGGGAGCTTGTCTTGCACGAACGGAAGGCAGCATCGGCTGCTTGCTGCAACCGTTACCCTAACAATGTGACATTAATTCTTTGCGTCCAGGACCATTGTACGGTTGGCAGCGCATGTAAATAAAATAATAACTTTCAACTGGTGTCGATTTTCTCCGCTTGTGGCAGCACCAACAAAATCGTCAAGTTATTGTGGCCAAATAGTACAAATACGAGATTTGTGATCTACTGTATGAGGTACGAGGACAACGTCAACCTTGTACAGTTATGTACGAGATTGCTACATAGGATTTTTTTTTTTTTTTTTTTTTTTTTTTTTTTTTTTTTTTTTTTTTTTTTTTTGGTCCGCATCCGTAGTCTAGGCCTACTCACACTGTCCGTCACGTCACGGAAGTCACGTCAAGTTGTATTCACACTGTCCGTCACGTCAATTCGCCCATCTCAATATGCGGTGTTGAGAGTGAGGTTATGAGTGGCGATCTGTTATGTAGAAAGTCATAGTTTAATACTAGAAAGGGGGATCAACAACGCTAAATGTTATTGACAGCCACACTCAATTAACAACAATATTAAAGTAGTCATGAAACATTCGAGATTTACCCCTAAAACGAGAAATAAAAGCAAAATAAAGATGAATAAGTCACATTTGCATATAAACACTGCAATAGTCGACTGCAACATGTAATTCGCGTAACGAAAATAGGTTAACTTCCGATGTTAGCAAACGGCCATTCCGTCAAAACATTCTCCTCGAGAAAGCTTGACGTGACGTGAAGTTGACGTCCGGTGACGGACAGTGTGAATGACGCCATTACAAATACATTGCGGAATGTTCTGACGGACGGTGACGTGACGTGACGTGACGGACAGTGTGAATTGGCCTAATGGTCAGCGTGCATTTTCATTTAACCTCAATTTATAATGCCCTATTGCAAATCCTTGATACTTCCAAAACGGATATAAAATTATATGACTAATTAGGACAAAATTTTTCTTATGGCAGAATTAGCGTAGCATGCTGACGTAGCCTCTAGCGTTCTGACCTCACGCTCGTTCAAGCAGCTGCCAATTTCCAGCAGGCCGCGTAAGCGTAGAGCTATTGTCCAGTTTCAGCAGCATCTCTGCGCATGCGCAGTTTGCTGGAATCTTGCAATTGGCAGATGCTTGAACCAGATGGCGTTGGCGAGATGAGGAATGTGTGCAAAACAAGGAGGTTATAAGATAAGATAAGATAAGATAAGATGCTTTATTCACCTTTGAGCATTTTTACATGCAATCGGCGTTGTCAAGGTTACATAAAATAGTAATAATGATAACACAAAATGGCAACAATAAATAACTTAGAAAATCCCATAAGATAGAAGAAAATAATATGAGATGAATGTCCAGAATAATAAACAATTACATTGTAGTTATCAGATATGTACTCTACCATAAATAGATATCAGACAATAAACATACAGATGTATTACAATGTGTTCAAGACAGTAACAAAGTTATACTACCATACTGTGTACATAGTTATATAATAAACAACACTTTTTATTTGTAATTTATTATTATAAGAAATTTAAGTCTTTTGTCCCACATTCATGAAACTCTTGTGCAGAATAAAATACCTTGCTTTTAAACCATTTCGCAATAGTATTCTTAAACTGATCTACTGGCACTGTGTATGCTTCTTTTGGTAATTTATTGAAGTAGAAGAGTCCTAAGTATTTGTAACAATTGTGCGTCTTTGCCAGTCTAGCATGTGGCACATCAATTGTGTGTCCACTTCTTGTGCTGTGGTCATGAATTGTCATTCTTAGATCATAGTTATTTAAATGTTCTTTGACATATACTAGGCAATTGTATATATACAGGCTGGGTACTGTCATGATGTTTAATTCTTTGTAGTAGCCTCTACATGAGTCACGTGGGCTAAGTCCTAGCACCTAATAGCTTTCTTCTGCCATTTGAAAACTGTTTTCGAGCCTACAGAATTACCCCATAAAATTATTCCGTAGTCCAAGTGAGAATGAAAGAATGCAGAGTATGCATATAATAGAAGTTCTTTGCTGACACTACTCCTCAGTTTGTATAGCAGATGGAGGACACGGGCTAGTCTACTGCAAAGTTTATCTAAGTGGGTATCCCAGTTAAGCTTTTGATCTATGTGAAATCCTAATAGTTTGACAGTTTTATTGTCTTCACTAGGAGCAGTGAGATTGAATACAATTTCTTCAGTTTTACTGTCATTTTTCTGCAGGACATTGGCTTCAAACCAAGTATTGCATTTCTCCATTGATACTGCCATGTTTTGCTGCACATTTTCAAGATTGGTGTCACATGTGATGAGAGTTGTGTCATCCACATAGTAACTGACAGCGATCTCCAAATGGCGCACGTTCTTCTCCTTGATACACATCCTCTACAGCGCATGTGCGGAATTGCAATCGCAGCGCTGCTGCGGAGATAAATTGAAACGGAACTTACTTTCTGGACGCGCCTTATACATTTGTAATAAAATTGTCAAGGTAAGAGTGTTTCCTTGTGGGACTATAATTTGCGCAGAAACGATTATGAGATCTTAGCACGTTAAGCAGTTTATCATTCCTGGGAGTCTTTTCTGTAACATCAAAATTTAAATTTCCAAAAGTTAATGTCTTGTGTCCAGCATATTTTTGTGTGTGGAAAATAAGTTTATATAAACACTCTAGAAACTGTTGTACACCACTATCGGGAGTGTGGTATATTGAAATAACGGTGAGTTTTAGTGATGATAATAGCATGACAGCAGCTTCAAGAACACTTTTTACACACTTTTTCCTAACTTCTAGCACAGTATACCTTAAACTTAGGTGACTACTTACATAAATTTAGAAACTTCTACAACCTTGACTAGGTTTGCAGTAGCTTGTAACTAAATTAAAACAGGGTGGTATATACATATTTATCACTACTTCTCTTAACCAGTGTTCATTAACATACAATATTATTCTGTTCTTCCCATTCAGTATAACACCAAATTCATCAGCCTTATATTTCAGAGACTGAATATTTATACGTACAAATAACACAGAATTTTCACTACAAGTATGAATAATACGTTGAGTTCTGTGACGTATTAGACACAGCTACAGTGTCTAAAACTCTAGCAGTGGTCCTTATGTTTGTTGCATTGGGCGGACTAAATTTCGATGGCGACTCGAATTTCTTTGGGGGTGGGGGGGGAGGGGGCACAATAAAAATCATCATTTCTCTGTGGCTTTTTTGACCCTGTTTCAGACTCTGGGGGTTGACATTTTTATTTCATTCCCTGAGTAATTTGTGTGGCATGGATTATGTGAAACTGGGTAGAGGTGACACGCTTCGAAAACGTCCAAAGAAAATAGTTTTTGGGCGTAAAATCCTAACGGTATATGTAACAATGTGTCATTAGCCATAGCTGAGCAACGTTAATGAAAACTTTAACTAAGCTAATTGTTAATTATTTACTAAAAAAGTTAAACTTCGTTAAACACTAAATTGTTACTTTTCAGTAAATTTATTGGAAGTGAATCTTCCTCGTAATAGGAAACTCTATATTGATCGTGTAGTGAATAGAGCAAGTGACCAAGACATATTACCGTTACTTAAATAAGATTGTTTTAGTTTGGAAAGTTAAGGTAGGACATCGAAGACAGTGGTGAATTGATTTTTCCCTCAGCGTTTTCTTGTGAGAATCTTCCAAACTATAAATTGGATAAAAGAACTATACAGTATGATCAAAAACTGGAAAGATTGTAAAGGGTGTAGTAAGGTCGAATGTTGTGAAAATAAAGCCAAGAAAAATATTTGTTAGGTTGTTGCGTTCAGGCCTGTCACAAGGGCATGCGATGCTTTTAGCGAAGCCAAGCGTGAGGCTGCATGGCAAGGCGGTTAGAGGTAGTGGGGCCGAGGGAAAGGGGATGAAACGAAAAAAACGAAAAACTGGCTATAAAACAATTCGTCTTTTTACTAACAAAATTAAACACAACTTCAAATAAAATATTGATTACCATATTTTAAACACTTAAAATCTCAAAATCTCAAAACATAGCAACATGTATGTAAAGTATTTGGGTAACAGCATGTTGAACAAAACAGACGGAAACTGTATCATTATTTTTGGCTACCTCAGCGTCGTAATACTGTTTAATTGTACGCACGTGGAACTCTTGCTCTTATCAATAACCTTAAATCACACTAAGATCTCGGCGAACGCAGGATCAGGTACAGCATGTAAGATATTTGGCAATCAGCATATTAAACCTTCACAGTCGGAAAATACGTAATTGTCCCTGTGTATGCTTACAAATACGGAACTTTGCGTGCTTTGCGCAAAGTAAACTCTCGAATCATGTCTTCTTTCTTCAGCTGAAAAAGTGCCTCGTCGCTTTCTATTGAAAGAACAGCGAGCCCCTTAAGGCGGATCTGCGCATGGTAGATCTTAGATAATTCTCAATGAATTTTAATTTTGAAAAACTTCTTTATCCAGACGCCGCAGTGCCAGTTATCGTCAGCAAAATACAGTACACTGTGGTGATATTGGCCTAAGTATTTAAGTGCGTCCAACGCTGTCTTCACTGTAGGAGGAATCGTAAACCGTAGAAGTTTTATTTCTGAGATGAGGTCAAATGTGCCTACATCAATCATTTCCCCATCTTGCAGATAAATCGCTGATATCTGACAACATATTTTAATCTCATAATTTTGCATCCCACCAAGTTTGAACGGGTGAAAGGAAAATCCAAAGTATTCGGAATAATTAGCCAGCTCTTTGAACTTCGAGCTCATGCCACTCAAAACTTCATCAAGAATCACCAAGAAGTATTCGATTTTAAAACTTTCTTTGGCTTTGTACTGCTTTTGGCTCTCATCGGCGACAATGTCTGAATCGTCTTCAGTCTCGTTGAAAAATATTTTTGCGCTTCTTTTGGCGACTAGTTGAAAATTATGCATTCAATCCTAAATCTACGATCAATTCTTTTGCTGTTGACATAGCGTATGTGAACCCTGTCAAAATGTAATTTAATACCTAAAATGATATTTTATTCATTTGTAGCTGCTAATCTTAACAAAAACTGAACGTCACAACCAAGAAACGTATTCGCACTGTTAAAGTAAAATCAACGATTGTGGGAAAACAAGACAGAAGCTGAGCTTTTGACATTACAGTTACAGGGGGAAGCTTATTGTTTCCATTTGAAAGGCGGGTTTTGTTAGACTGTTGAGTTCCCCAGCAGGCCGGCTAACAGTTTGGACCTAGTGAATGGAATACAGGTGGGTCGGCCGCGATGGCCGAGGGGACTGAGGCGTTCCAGTCACGGTCTGCACGGCCACTACGGTCGGGGGTTCGAATCCCCCCTCGGGCATGGATATTTGTGCCGTCCTTATTCTTAGCTAGTTCATAAGTAGTTTATAAGCGTAGGGACTGATGACCCCGTAGTTAAGTCCTATAAGTTCTACAAACATTTGAACATTTTGAATACAGGTGGTTAGGGTTTTCCTAATCTGTGCGGAAACAAGAAACGGCGGTCTTGGCTGAGCGAGGGTGGCTCTCCCAGATTGCAACTAAAATACAATATAGCCATACACATTATTCTAAAAATCTATATAAAATCAGGGAATGATCATACGGCAAATATAATTATATGAGTCGATTCAGGAGACTTGGGAGAATCAAAAGCCGTAATTACAATTTAAATATCCCTTACAGATAAAAAGACTATAAATTTCAGTACTATAATAATGATATTATAAGACTTATATTTACAATTATTGGTATATAGTGTTTATCAGTAACCGTTTTAGAAGCAAATGGTCAGCATTGCACCACGCTACCTATCTTAAAAGATGCACCACGTTATTTACATATTTTTTTCAATGAACTTTGTTTTAGTCTCTTGTTCTGCTTTTCGTCGAGGTAATAATATTCTTGTGTCAGAACATAGATTCCACCACAGAAACAAAACATGAACCCATCAAAGCGCATTACATTTATACATGTATTTCATTATACTAAATATTATTCTTAGTAACATTCCTGTTATGTTGTAGACTGCCCCTTAAATATTTCATGGCCGACTAAAAATAGTAGATATGCAGCAGATAATTTATACACAAACAATTATATGTATTAATTGTAGACAAGAAGTGAATATATTTGCATAAAAAGCCATGATAAATTAAATATTCATTGTGTAACAGTGAGACGCCACACTTAATGGCTACCTGAGCAAACCGATTTTAGTATTGTTAAATATGTATTTGTTTGCTAAATGTAAACAGCATTTGTAGGGAGGTGGTCAAAGCATTTAATTCTGTGATATTCAAATGGATAATATTTTGGAAGGGAAATTGTATTTTAAAGATGAGGCGTTATGATGCGCGGAAGGATACAATTTTGGGAGCAGGGAGAGCACGCTGTCGAACGCTTGGGAGGGGACTCGTAACTTGGACGTGGTGGTGAAAGGTTGTGACGCTGGGCGGTCTGAAGCCGCGTTACGAACTTGTGATTAGAAGAGATGGGCATGTGTGGACTTAGAAAATTTACGGGACTGTGACTTCAGAACTTAGTCTCTGGTTGAAAAGTGTGCACGGTAGTAGGGTTGTGGAACTGTGATAATTCAGCAATCGTGTTCTTGTGTGACGACACACTGTTTTGTAAAATTCTTTAATTAATCGCTGATTAATTCGGAACTGCAATGTTCGATGGATTTCATTAATTTACTTGTGATAATTTAGAACCTTTACTCGAGTGCGTGTGATACTTACTGTGGACAACGGTTGGACCACCTCCGCATTTTCATGTCCAAGAAGAGTAATAAGCTTCATTTATAAAGAATTACTTCGTGAGGGAATCACTTCTTTATCTTAGAATCCGTTTTGTTGGTTATTCAGAGGTTTAATTTATGTTTGTTTAAATATATTTTCGCGTCATCATATGCAGATTGATAGACTGGCTAAACTGCAGATTAATTATTGATCTAGTTTAAACAGATTGGGTAGTAGTTTAGGGAATAGAAGCTGACAAACATAACTCACCCCTATGAACAGAGACAACGAGCCATAAACCTTTTACTACCCAGAGTTATGTATTGCCCAATTCTTATTGGTGAGTACCGATAGTAAGGTCTCAAGCTTACCAGTACTGTACGAATGAGGGTAAAAACGTGAGGTGAGCATTGCTACTGTCGACTAGAAATACCACGAGTGAATGTGACAAGCTTATTTCTGAACAAGACACAGCGCGTAGCGTCGACACTTGCACAATACTGAAATAAAGGAAAATGTGGCAAGAAATCTAATTTATAACGAATTAACCAATGTTGTCTGGTCTTCTCTACTGACCTGGGCATAAAATATTCGTTAAGTCTATGTAGCTCATCCAGAAGAGTTCTAATGACATTCACATACTTTTTGAGTTAATAGCCCTAGCGTCTATTCGGGGGATTATGTTGGTGCTTATGTTCATAGCGTTTTTATTTTACATGTTATTATTGCGGTTTTTATGGGTTTATTTATCGATCTTATTTTCTGTTTGTAGTTCATAGTTTCTATTTGACTTTAGAACGTGGGTGTAGCCCTGGATACCGGAAAATGGAGTGTCAAGTGGGTAATTCCGACGTATTTCTCTGTTTTAGTTCAATACAGGGGTGACAACGCGTTGGACAACGGCGGAGGCAGCCAGAGACTTTTGCGCTGTGTGTGGGGATAATTTCATTGGACAGCATGACAAGAGCATTTTTTCTGGATTTAAGGAGAACCGTTTTGACCTTTCTAACTCTCCATGTTCAAGATGACCTTCGGTTTGATGATCGTTTAGACTAATTAATCTATACTGATCGACGTCAGTGTTCTAGAGAACTAGGATAAGTTATGAGTTGCGATTATTCTGTCGTTACGTGACAATTAGGTGCAACGGGAGACGTAGAAAAATCGGGAGAATAGGTATCGCATGCTCTAATTCAAAACCACAAATACCAGCCAGTGGCCGTCTATGGATCTCTGTGAGCTCGTTGTCAATTGTCTCGTAAACGACATAGATCATTACTGGTGACGAGAAATGAAGTTTTTGTGCCGGCCGCGGTGGCCGAGGGGACTGAGGCGCTTCAGTCACGGTCTGCACGGCCACTACGGTCGGGGGTTCGAATCCCCCCTCGGGCATGGATATTTGTACCGTCCTTAGTTGTAGGTAGTTCATAAGTAGTTTGTAAGTTTAGGGACTGATGACCCCGTAGTTAAGTCCCTTAAGCATAACAAACATTTGAACATTTTTTGAAGTTTTTGTACCAAAACAACGATAACAAAGGAATGACTTAGCCGCAAAAAAAGCAGCAACTCTTCGGACAAAGACCTGCGTGCATCCACGAAAGAATAATGTTGTGCATCTGGTGGAACAACGATGGGGTGGCGTATTACGAATTGTTTCCTCGAGATGTAACCATCAGTGTTGACTTTTTTTGACAACAACTGAAACGTCTTCACAAGCAATCCAAAAACAACGATAATCTACGATAACGTCGGCCGGCATTGGACAGACATAAGATAATAATAATAATAAATCCCGCTTGTATCAGTCAGGTTGGGAAGTCATTCCGCCTCCATCTTATTCATCCGATTTTTCATCCAAATATTTTCCCTTTTACCGTTACCTATCGAACAACATTCAAAGAACTTATTCTTCAGCTGAAAACAACGTGATTGTTACAGTCACGGAATCGAAAAGTTATCCGAGTCGCAAACTTGTAAACAGTTAAGGAGAATACACTTTTGATGACGAAATATTCTATTGTGTGTTCTAGCTGTGGTTTCTTTTATTTTATTTAAAAAAATTATTTTTGACTTAAGGAAAAACGCAACGAACTTATGAACCAAACTAGTATTTTCTAAAAATAACTCTTTTCGCCCTTGCCATGCTGATGAAGGTCGGATCATATTTTCGAAGCAGTCTTCTGAAATAACGTAGTTTGTTAAGCCAATACCCAGTAGAATAGTGCGGGAGATTAATAATAAGCCGGAATCTGACAGTCTCATTATCATTATTTACTGTAGACCGATAATTTCCTGTCAAATAAAGGTATTCGCGCCAAGTATTGAGGAAACCGAAATTGCATTCCGATACTCCAGAACAAACACCGACTTCATTAATTAAATGGACCTTTGTAGTTAAAGACTCTTGCTTTCTTTCGAAACCTGTAGTTCTTATTTAACGTTATAGTCAATGCTGATGCATTGATGCATGCCAGAAAATACTTCGCGTGTTGTTATGGCTTCAGACGATTGTTGAAGGAAAGTCAATCCATCTGTTGAGAAATAAATAGTCATAATGAGGTAATAATGGTATTAAAATTAAAAAATGTACACAGGACATGATTGTCAAAATTCTTCAGTAGCCTGATGATGTGTGGTAAGAACTAATTACGCGCCGGTGTTTTTAAATGGCCCAATAAGACTAGTTTGCCGGCTGCGGTGGCCGAGGGGACTGCACGGCCACTATGGTCGGGGGATCGAATCCCCCTCGGGCATGGATATTTGTGCCGTCCTTAGTATAAGGTAGTAATAAGTAGTTTGTAAGTTTAGGGACTGATGACCCCATAGTTAAGTCCCATAGGCTATACAAACATTTGAACATTTGAAGACTAGTTTAAAACAAAATCTGTCTTAAAAACCTTTTACTAACGGATTTAAACAATGGAACTAGCTGGGCTGGGCTGGGATTATGTAGTAAGAAACTACTTCAAGATGCTATATCCGAGTTTTAAGGCTGCAAGTCGGAATCAATGAATTGATTTAATATCGGGAGGAGAGGAAGAATCCTGGCATCTTCTGACAAACACACACCTCTTCTGCTTCGTGCAATGTGGTGGAAAAATAAATATTACTTTTGTGACGGGGAATGGCAGGCACGTTAAGAAGACATCTAAGTCTTATGTTTATCGTTGCCCGAGATGGCTGGGGGTACATTCCTAATATAAACTGAATAAAAGATTGATGGCTAGCAGCTCTGAGGGAGCTGCCACTACAGCATATAAATGATTAAAAACATCTGAATCACACTTTCTAAACATTAATTATGACGGGTCTTGTAAATTAAAGAAAGTATGTGATGAATGTAAGTTTATTACATTCATAAAAAGAGATAATCAAAAGAAATTATAAAAAAAGTACACAATGAGACAAGATTAACACAGGTGCCATGCCAGCACTCGATCTGCTGGTTACCAAAGGAGGAATGAACAACAGATTTGACAAGAAAAACTAAGATTCCATTAGTATTAAGTTACACTATCTTCGCAACTGGCAACGCTTGGGGTTTCAGTGGGTCAGCAAAGCAATACCGATGGGGTATGACACTGTGGCTTGGCATGGGCAGTGCATGGATATCAAATAATTATACTCGAGTTCCAAAAAGCTGCTAACAAACTAAATATTGTGCTGGCCTGCAAATACATCGCCAATAGCACAAGGGCGACGATATGGCGCCTGGTGGTGCGAAGCTGATTGCTGAAAAACCCGAAGGCTGGGTGCGTTTGTTCACAATGGAGCTCCTCACATTGCCACCTTGGTGTCGAGTTCCCCTTGCGTTTTGGGTGGGCCGGCGTGTTCTGTTCTGCTCGCACAAACATTTTATAGCCCATCAAAAATCCCTCCATCCACAACCCAATGAAAAATCACATCTCAGCAGCAACTCTCTGGAATTATGAGGATGGGGCAAATGTAAGGGAAGAATCGCGGTGCAAAAGTACATGAGAGGATATCCCACATCTTTCAAGGCTGTGATAGGTTTACCAGATGCCAGTCTTCAAAAAGAGTACATTTTTAGATTCATACAAAATTTGCAAAAGTGCTCTAATATGATATTATTAGAGTCCAAGGCGTAATGGTTTTAACAGGCCGCCTCGCGGCTTGTATTTGACGATAATTACCACAATAGTTATTTAAGTTGCTCTGAAATCGTAACTTGAGGTCGGCGTGGTGGCTACGCAGAAAAGAGAAAGGTGTAGAAAAAAATATCACATTGAAAGAAAGGTTAAATTCTTTAGAGTTTGTGATATTGAGACTTGTATATGATTACTAGCTATAGGGCTATTGGATCACTGTACTTTCAGAGGAACCTAACTGGTATACAATCGGGACTGGGAGACTTACTTTTGTATCACCAGGGGTATCAACTTCTAAATTAGGCATGTTGGCTGCTGTTCTTGATACGAATTATGGATTATTTGCTTCGTCTTCTTTCGTTAAGGAATTCGGAAAGCTGTGTTAATGAAAGATTATTCGTCTGCTGTTGAAATTGGGTGTCAGAGTGACATAGCCGAGAAGAAACAATGCTGGGGGAAGCATGTAGAGCGGTGCCACCTAGCGGAGCGCTGGGAACTGCTTTTGGCCAGGAGGTTTGCAGCAGGTCTGCAAGCCCCTGTGACGCCAATGGCGCCCATGTTACGCGGTCAGGCTGGACCAACACCACCTATACCTGGGCCGCTGAAACATTGCACTTAACGTTTCGCGTTACAGTGAGTTACGTTGGCTACACTACTATATCGACGTTGCAACACTAGCCTCTATATACACAGCAGACGAAATGGTTGTCAGTTGCATCTCGTAAATGTAATCTATTGAGCAATAAAAGTGCATATAATAATTCGTTCTTGAGCAGCTACCACAAAGCACTTAATTAACGGCATAGTAACCTAGACAAGAGCACAACACGCACACGCTTTCAATAACGGTGCAAAGAAATATAGAAAATAAGCCTTTGCTAATGACACATACGGAATAAATAACGATCAGGATAGTAACTTCTCTCTCTCTACATTTTATAATCATAATGCTTTTCACTCACCAATTTACGGCGACAATGGAGCAATTCCATCTAGCTCCCCATCTTCACTGTTGTCACCACTGCCAAAATCCTCTGCAGAGTGAAAGTTTCATTCTAGACTTGTTACTGTTCCTTATGTCATTCTTCACGTCACTCCATACTAATTCCAAACGGTTAAAATGGCAGTGATATTGGGGCACCCGTATAACAATGGAACCCTGCTCCTTTGCGATTTCGTCTATTACATATGTGGGCGCAATAGGCTTATTTTGTTTCATGAACGAATGTAAAAGAAGTTTTAACATTCACGTATCTGCAGCAATATTTCTTTCTTGTAGCTACTACACCGTAACTTCATCTGATCGTTTGAAGCTAGAATGAACTTCCTACTCAGAGGATATGCTTCGAAGTTTTTTCTTCATACGAAATTGAGAACTTACTCAGCGGACGTCACTAGAGATACGTCTTTTCGGTGTCGTTATCCAATTACTCGAACTTGGCAAGTAAAGTTAAACCATTCACAGTAAAACAAATAGCAGCAAAAAAAAAAAAAAAAAAAAAAAAAAAAAAAAAAAAAAAAAAAAAAAAAAAAAGCAAACACAAGGTAGACACGATACACAACGTTATTTACAAAGCCAGCAACGCAGGAACTTTGACGTCACGGCACGTGACCCAACACCACCTAGAAGACAAGGCCTTACAACAGGCTGTGCCTACGTCACACTTAGCCACCTCACTGGCTGTTGGCTGGGGCAAGCCCACCGCCGCGCAGCGGTCGGCCGGTGAGGTGGCGGCCGCGGCCTCTAAGTGTGACGTAGGCTCGGCCTGTTGTATGGCCTTGTCTTCTAGGTGGTGTTGCGTGACCAGCCAGTCAGCTGGCGGCTGCGGCCTGGTCAGTGTGACGTAGCATGGGCTGTTGAGAGGCTTTGTCTTCTAGGTGATGTTGGCTGGACTCGCCGCTGCCGCAGGTATAATGGGCCGAGCTGTCTGTCAGGGAGTTGCAACAGGAATGCAACCCCCCCTGAGCTAGTCAAGAGGCCGGCAGTGTTTTTTGGTTTGTTACGGGGCAACAGGACGTTGTACGATCAAAAAACGAATAAACGAAAAAATATAGAAGAAAGAGGGAAAATAGTTTGAAAAAAATTGGGATTTGTGCAGCACAGCAACAGTAACACGCACCGCTACTGACAATACGTAGAAGAGATAAATAAACTCGGGTGACACGGAAGTATGTCGGCTGGCATTAGTGGTTTGTCAGACGCCAGCGCCCTTGAGCGCGGCGGCCAACTTGTGAAAGCGGAGATTAATTAGACTCCCAGCAGCCGTCAGCCGCACACTTCCTAGGTTGCTTCTGCGTCGCTTTGCGTGCCATTAATCGCTACCTTCTGTCGGCGACAGATCATATTTGAACTGGCTGACTATCTCTGGAGGCGAATAACTGCCCATTATTTACCTGATAATCGAGTGGTCGTGCAGAGACATCATGGTTTCGTAAGTATTTCAACGGAAAAATCCGATATTTGAGCATTTCTTTTGGAAATAGTCCTCGTTAATCGTATGGACAAGAAAATGTTTTTAAAAAGCTTCTAGAGGGATTTCCGTATCGCCAAAGACAAACGAATATTGCAAGCTTAGAAAATTTTCGAAGTATTTATAAGAAGGTAAAATAACTGCCCTGGTCAGAACGATTAAGGGATCAGGTAAGATATCTAGGTTCTGAAGTATTGTCATCGGCAGAATGAACTAAAATCGTTATACATCTGTCTGTCGGTTCTACAGAGTGGAACAACAATGATATGACAACCAAGACAGTGGTAATAGCAGAAAGGTGCTGCAAATCAAATGTTCAAATGTTTGTAGATCTTATGGGATTTAACTATGGAGTCATCAGTTCCTAAACGTACAAACTACTTATGAATTAGCTTATACTAAAGACGGCACAAACATTCATGCCCGAGGGGGGCATTCGAACTCCCGACCGCTCGGCCACCGCGGCTGGCAAAGGTGCTGCAGATGGGGTTGATGTTGACTTGTGTTTACTATACCAAAGAATTACGCCAGCAGTTGGGCTCAGATAGTGTAGTGAGCAGGAAGCGCAACAAGGTGACTTATTGGAAGCTATGACGTGGAAGGTTGGAAGTAGGACAGACAGAGAGAGGTGGCTGCTGCAGCTATTGAAGTCCTCCAAATTTCTGAGGACTGCTTCCAAATTTCTGAGGACTGAACGCGATTTAATACAACAGGAACTGTAAAAAAAGGCAAGGTCATGATCGTCCACGAGCAACAGCAACAAGAGATGACCATTCCTGTGGTTAACAGCCCGTCGAGACAGGAGGATGAATGCAACTCAGCTGCTACGCACCGTCCATGCAGCAACAGGATGCATAATGTCAACACAAACAGTGTCCTTCGGGAATGTAGCCTAAAAGGGTGGAGGGCTATTGTGTGTTTCCCATTAAAACCACGACACAGCTTAGCCCTTAGAAACTTTGCGGAAGAACACCAGAATTGGAGTTGTAACCCATCTTCACAAATGGGTCAAGCTTTTGTGTTCAGCTGGGAAATAGTCTTTCTCTCATGGAGAGAACGTGGAACTCGGAACAATGTGGGCAGAAGTATGGGGGATGTACAGACCACGATGTCGTTTAGAATGGCGATTTGACTGCTCCGAGGTATAGAGACAAGATCCTTCGACTTTTGTTGTGGCCTACATTGGTGCCATGGTCTTCTTCTGTGGGACGTTGATGATCGTCCCTACAGATCTGTACTAATGGACAACATACTTGAAACTGAGGGAATTGAACGAATGGACTGACCAGCTTGTTCACCGAAGTTAAACCCGATTGAGCATATCTGGGATGCATTTGGAAGACGCATTGCAACCAGACCAGCTCCTCCTACAACGGTCATGGTAGATTGCCCGAACCATCCCACAAGAGCTGATTGATAACATCTTGCTATGTGGAACTGTAATGACGTCCAAGGTGACCATACACCATGTTAGAGGGCAATGAGAATACTTTTTCACTATTACGGTAGCCCCGTAGTGCGTAGCTCCATAAAGGCCATTTAAACCTCAAGTAAAGAGTTGACACAGTATCACACAAAAATTACAACTGTAACCAATATCTGAAAACACTTTATCATATCTATACTGTGAATCATATCTCACCTGATCCCCAAATTCAAAAATGTTCAAATGTTTGTATAGCTTATGGGACTCAACTACGGGGTTATCAGTCCCTAAACTTAGAAACTACTTAAGAACTAGCTAGCACTAAGGACGGCACAAATATCCATGCCCGAGGGGGCATTCGAACCCCCGACCGTAGTGGCCGTGCAGACCGTGACTGGAGCGCCTCAGTCCCCTCAGCCACCGCGGCCGGCGATCCCCCGGCAGTGTATACATACTCATGCTCATGAGAAACAGAAAATGACTGGAGATAGGAAGTTCATAAAAAAATGTTCAAATGTTTGTAGAGTCTATGGGACTTAACTACGGGGTCATCAGTCCCTAAACTTACAAACTACTTATGAACTACTTACAACTAAGGACGGCACAAATATCCATGCCCGAGGGGGGATTCGAATCCCCGACCGTAGTGGCCGTGCAGACCGTGACTGGAGCGCCTAAGACCCCTCGGCTACCGCGGCCGGCGATCCCCAAATTGTTTTGAGCAGTGTATACATACTCATGCTCATGAGAAACAGAACAATGACTGGAGATAGGAAGTTCATATTCACGGGACTTATTCATAAGTGTGTTGTGAAGAAATTATTAGCATTGCAGTCAGCTTAGTTCAGCTTGTTGTGTAAAAAGCACGGGGTTGGCCATGGGTAACTTGTTCCATGCGAGATGGCACAAAGGCACGTGTTTGTGCAGCAACATGTTCTCAAGCATTATCTTGCTAAGAGTGGCGTCTGGGATGTGTTGTATAGAAAGGGTATGCATCCGGGTCAATCGGGTCACAGTGCCCTGGACATGCACCAACTGAGATTTGTGGTTGTACCCAAAGGCACCCCACAGTATAAGGCCTGAAATGACGCTGTATGCCTTGTGCGAATGTAGTCACCGTGATGGAACTTTACCTGTCAGCAAAGAACCAAAATGCAACCATCATTTTAAAACGAACAGAACCTGGATTTGGCCGGAAACAGTGTCAGATGTAATTCCTGTCCCCATTGGCCTCGTTGTGTCCACCATTGCTGACTAAAATGTCTCTGCCACATTAGTAAAAAGCAGCCGGAGAAGTGGATGACCTGAACGTGGCTCATGCCGTAACAAACGCCGATGGACCGTCAACCCTATTAGCAGGCTGTTCCAGCTCGCGCGCTCATCCGTGAGCGAGAGAGCGCTCACTTGCTCGCCGGGCACCGCTTTTCGGCTGTGAGCTGCTGTCGCATAGGGCACACGACTGCGGCGAGCATATGAACAAGTAACGCAGCCGGCTCGCTGTGACGTCACGAGAAACTGCCAGCTACATTCCAATTCTAGCGTCAGGCACAATTGCTTCTGAAATAGCTGTGATTGAGGCTGCTATTGATCTCCTTGTGACACCACGTCAATCCTCAGTGATAATATGTCTTTCGTTATTATATTAATGGTAAACTCAGACCATAACTTATTGGTCATGAATTGTAGGCTGAAACTGAAAAACCTGCAGAAAGGTAGGAAAATAAGGAGATGGGACCTGGATAAACTGAAGAAACCTGTAGTTCTTGAGAATTTCCGAGGGAGCTTTAGACAACAATTGACAGAAACGGGGGAAAATAAAACAGTAGAGGAGGAATGGGTAGCATTGAGAGATGAAATAGTGAAGGCAGCAGAAGACAAAATAGGTAGGAAGGCAAGTCATACGAAACATCCTTGGATATCACAGGATATACTAAATTTAATCGATGAAAGGAGAAAATATAAAAATGCATAAAATGAAACAGGCAAAATGGAGTACAGACGTCTCAGAAATGAGACTGACAGGAAGTGCAAAATGGCTAAGCAGGAGTGGCTAGAAGGCAAATGCAAGGATGTAGAAGAATTTATAAATAGGGGAAAAATAGATACTGCCTACAGGAAAATAAAAGAGATATTTGGAGATAGAAAAACAGCTCTATGAATATCAAGAACGCAGATGGAAAGCCAGTTCTCAGCAAAGAAGGGAAAGATGAAAGGTGGAAAGAGTATACAGAGAGGCTCTACGAAGGAAATGAACTTAGAGGCAATATTGTAGGAAGAGGAGAAGAAGTAGATGAGGATGAAATAGGAGATATTATACTGAGAGATGAATTTGACAGAGCACTGAAGGACCTAACTCGAAACAAGGCCCCTGGAGTAGATGACATTCCCTCAGAGCTACTGAAGTCTCTGGGAGAACCAGCCATGACAAACCTGTTTCACCTTGTGTGTAAGATGTATGAGACTGGCGAAGTACCCTTAGACTTTAAGAAAATGTTATAATCCTCATTCCAAAGAAAGCAGGTGCAGACAGGTGTGAAAACTACAGGACCATCACTTTAATAAGTCAAGGATGGAAAAGGTGGTGGAAGCAGACATCGGGGAAGATCAGTTTGGGTTCAGGAGAAGTGTAGGAACACAGGAGGCAATACTCACTTTACGGCGTATCCTAGTAGATAGATTAAGAAAAGGCAAACCTACATTTCTAGCTTTTGTAGATTTGGAGAAGGCTTTTGACAAAGTTGATTGGAATAAACTCTTTCAAGTTCTGTAGCAAGCAGGAGTAAAATATAGGGAGCGTAAGGTTATTTAAAACTTGTACAAAAACCAGACAGCGGTTGTCAGAGTTGAAGGGCATGAAAGGGATGCAGTGGTTGGGAAGGGAGCAAGACAGGGTTGTAGCCTTTCTCCAATGTTATTCAATTTGTACATTAAACGAGGTATAAAGGAAAGCAAGGAGAAATTTGGAGAAGGAATTAAAGTTCAGGGTGAAGAATTAAAAACATTGCGTTTTGCCGACGAAATATTAATTCTGTCAGAGACAGCAAAGGACCTGGAAGAGCAGTTGAACGGAATGGACAGTGTGCCGAAAGGTGTATATAAGATGAACATTAACAATAGCAAAACTAGGGTAATGGAGTGCAGTCTAAGAAAATCAGGTGATGCTGAAGGAATTAGAGTAGGTAACGAAACAATACAGGAGGTATATGAGTTATGTTGCTTGGGCAGTAAAATAACAAATGATGGTCGCAGTACAGATGATATAAAATGCAGAATGGCAATGGGTAGAAAATCGTTATTGAAAAAGAGAAATTTGTTAACATCAAATATTGATTTAAGACTAAGGAAGTCCTTTCTGAAGGCAAGGATAGAGGCTCTTGAAATGTGGTGCTACAGAAGAATGCTAAAGATTAGGTGGGTGGATCGCGTAACTAATGATGAGGTACTGAACAGAATTGGTGAGAAAAGGAATTTTTGGCATACCTTGACTAAAAGAAGGGATCGATTGATAGTACACATTCTTAGACATCAAGGAATTGTGAATTTAGCGTTGGAGGGAAGTGTTGGGGGTAAAAGCCGCAGAGAAAGACCAAGAGATGGATACAGTAAGCAGATTCAAACAGATGTAGGTTACCGTTCGTATATGGATTTGAAGAGGCTTACTCAGGATAGGGTATTGTGGAGAGCTGCATCAAACCAGTCTCCGAACTGAAGACCACAACAACAACAATTAATGGAAAATCTCTGTGGTCCTGAATATCAATGATGTGGTTTCATGACTGGAATTTAATAAAACATGTTTACGGTGGCATTATTTTACATATTGAAATGCCTGTTTAATGGAACCAACGTAAGGAGTGTTTCTTAACAAGTGTATGAATTTTTCCGTTATTTTTTAATGAAGAAATAATTTCAGAAGTTGTTGCTAGGGTATTAAAAGCCGCCAGACTATGATTTATCACACTGGACCGAACTCTTTTTCACCATGTTAATCGTAAATATGACAATGTGAATTTTACAGTGAATTTCATAACTAAAATTTCGTTCACCGAGAAAAAGAAATGTGTATTTGCGTTTAGGCATAATAGCTTACTTCAGGTAAATGTGTAACACACCATCTTCATTGTCTTAACTGGAGTAACCAAAAGTCTACCAGTGTTAAAAGAGTTTCAGAACGGGCTAAACAGGAGCAACAATAGGTGGCATGTCGGAAGATCCAGTATTTATCACAAAAAACGGGACAAATAGTAAGGTTTTCAATTTAGAAAGACAGTGCAAGAAAATACGGACGCAATTTGCTTACTCATAGAAATTGTAGGGATGTAATACACACTATCAAAAATGGAGGCTGCCCTTTTCTGTCTGTTATCACGCTGTAGGTTGAATTAGACATTGTGGACGACCATCTCTGTAAGTGAAGAGATAAGTTTCTTTAAAGAAGCAGGCACTGGGCTTGGGCACTAAACATTTTTGTTATTGTCACAACTACCCTTTTGACGATAACTAAGAGAGCGCGTCTGTTTACTTATGAGTGTCGAGTACTAGCGTGTGTGACGTAAGACAGCCCCACCACTGCAGCTCCGAAGTGAGGTAGTGAGCGCTCGTGTGCGCTCCTGCTCGCGGAGCAGCCTGTTGGAACAATGTCGAATGTTCAAATGTTTGTAACTCTATCGGACCAAACTGCGCGGTCATCAGTCCGTAGCTTACAAACTACTTAAACTAAGGTACACTAACCTAAGGACAACACACACATCCATGCCCCAGGGAGGACTCTAACCTCCATGGCGAGCACCGCGCGCTCTGCAGCGAGACGCCTTAGACCGCTCGGCTACCCCACCGCGGCGAACAGCCTGGCTTAGTCACTATTGCGCTAGAGTCTAGGACGACGCAGATCTTTCCTTCTATGTCAATGAGATGGACTGTCGATCTTCTCGGGGTGGCGGAAAGGGGGGGGGGAGTGTCAGCTTGATGCGACCTGACTCATTCCAACACTTCAACAGGGTGGATGTGCGGATACGATCGTTTTTAGTCAAGATGGCCAACACTGCACAGCCAGCGGAGCCGCTGCTGTAAAGGATTACTGCTATTTATTGAGGAACGTGCTTTTTCTCCATTTCAACTCGAGGCATGAAAACCGTGAACAGCATACTGAATATGTGTCGAGCCAGTTACAAACCCATGTATTTCGCTTTTTATGCGAATTTCTTTTCGTCAGGGCACTCAAAAGCCAATTGTGTTTTTATGCGGGTTTTTGAACTCAGGATAGTTGAAAGCCGGTTTTTCTCGTCCGATGTGGTACGGCATTAAGTTGGTACACGAAATTATGTAACCAAGAGTGACGCAACTGTGACACTGCCCAACTCGTGCCGTTATGTACGTTGAACAGCACTGTTGGAGTGATACACAATTTAAATAATAGCCATCCCCTCCATATTTGCGTTAAAAGACATACAATACCCTATCTACTGCTAAAATTTTAGTCGTGGGAACGTAATACCGGAGGGGTAGGCGACAACGGTCTATCCCTTTGTCTGCACCCTTCCCTCACCCCGGAGACATATTCATGAAGTTTTTATTTATTTTTTTATTTTTAAGTCACTGTAGGTTAATTCTAGCTAATTCGTGAGATAAACAGAAAGAAAATAAATGCAAGGATCTTTCGAGAAGGTACAACTTCTTAACATACAAACATGCCGTTCCACCAGCTAAATATTCACAACACACAGTAGCAATTGATACAACTTTGTACAGTCTACGACGAGCAACCACACTTGGCAATTGCCACACCAAAAATCTAAAGTCTCCACCTGGAGATACACATGCCGACTGCTGCACAGTGACGCCGCCCGGCCAGCTACACCACTTGCTCCCGCCTCGTCACTTTCTGCCCACGCGCACGCGCGTGCCAAAAGCCGAACTGCCGGGTTTTTTCCCTACATCATCAACTTCCCCATGTGAGCTGTTCTAACCGACTTCCAACGTACAGCGCTCAGCCAATACATTTCTAAAACTTTACTTAAAATCAAAATAATTACACTACACATTAAACAAATTTCTTATGTTTTTATATTGGTATACACATCCTTTGCACTATTTATTACAATCGTGCAATTTCTTCTATCACAGATAAGTGATTTAACTGAATATTTCAAGATAAAATACACAAGATTAATTGAAAATAAAATGAGAAATAGTTAATATATTACTTTTATAAACAAACATTGCCATGCTAGTTGTGTAACTGTCTTGTATTCATTGGTAATTTATTACTTTTCATTGTCAGTTAAACATATTACGTCCGATGTGACTATGTCAGCTAATGTATTGTTTATTTGTCAACAGGCTATTTTGTAATGAGGGCCTTAAAGGTTCCTAACTGCATCATATTACTTCAAATGCAAGTAGTATTAGATTATTTTATTTCACGCTGTGCACTGCACTGCACCTGGCACTCGCCATTGTCCCTCTCTCCCCTCAAGGGAAACGAACCTGGAAAATCCTAAGCTGGAACAAGCCACCGACGGCGGCCTGCTCGCTGGCCTCCCGTCAGCTACAAGCACACAGCAAATCTCAACGTGCAGAATTTCTACCTATGGCCTAACTATAAATGTTGTCACCCAACTGCGTACATACATTGCTACCATAATTAATAAGATTAAAATTGTGTAACATTTAGTGTATTGGCATGGTCAATGTTTGCAGTGAACTTCATACTGTTTAATTATCAAATGCTATTAATTACCAGTATTTCTATTGGGCGGTAATCTCACATTTCTTAAATGTCAGAATTGTGGTGTCGTTATGTGATGCTGTAGCTGTTTGTAAATATAGGTTTTAACTTCGGGTTTTGAGGCTCAGTAGCTCGTATGTGTGGTAATCATACAAGGATGTACGAAAATATTTTACCGGGGTTGGAATTCGAAACCGGGACCTCCTGCCTACTAGGTAGTTGCGGTAAGCTACGCCTGTTCAAATGTTTGTATAGTTTATGGGACTTAACTACAGGGTCATCAGTCTCTAAACTTACAAACTACTTATAAACTAGCTATTACTAAGGACGACACAAATATCCATGCCCGAGGGGGGATTCGAAACCCTGACCGTAGAGGCCATGCAGAACGTGACTGGCGCGCCGCAGACCGCTTGGCCACCGCGGCCGGCCCCTTGGCCGTAATAACGGCCTTGATACACCTGGGCATTGAGCAAACAGAGCTTGGATGGCGTTTACAGGTACAGATGCCCATGCAGCTTCAACACGATACCACAGTTCATGTAGTGACTTAGTGACTGGCATATTGTGAGGAGCCAGTTGCTCGGCCACCATTGATCAGACGTTTTCAGTTGGTGAAAGATCTAAAGAATGTGCTGGCCAGGGCAGCAGTCGAACATTTTCCTTATCCAGAAAGCCCCGTACAGGACCTGCAACATGCGGTCGAGCATTATCCTGCTGAAATGTAGGGTTTCGCAGGGATCGAATGAAGAAGGGTAGAGCCACGGGTCGTAACACATCTGAAATGTAACGGCCACTGTTCAAAGTGCCGTCGATGCAAACAAGAGGTGACTGAGACGTGTAACCAATGGCACCCCATACCATCACGCCGAGTGATACGCCAGTATAGCGATGACGAATACACGCTTCCAATGTGTGTTCACCGCGATGTCACCCAGGTTCGTCGTTGCGTACACCATCGCAGGCGCTCCTGTCTGTGATGCAGCGTCATCGAACTGTTCGTGCAGATGGTTGTTGTCTTCCAAACGTCCCCATCTGTTGACTCAGGGATCGAGACGTGGCTGCACGATCCGTTACAGCCAAGCGGTTAAGATGCGTCATCTCGACTGCTAGGAGGCCGTTGGAATCCAGCACGGCTTTCCGTATTGACCTCCTGAACCCATAGATTCCACATTCTGCTAACATATTGGATCGCGACCAACTCGAGCAGCAATGTCGGTCAACGGCTGTTTGTGTATGAGAAATCGGCTGGAAACATTCCTCATGTCAGTACGTTGTTGGTGTCGCCACCGGCGCCAACCTTCTGTGAATGCTCTGAAAAGCTAATCATTTGCATATCACAGCATCTTCTTCCTGTTGGTTAAATTTCGCGTGTGTAGCACTTTCTCTTCGTGGTGTAGCAATTTTAATTGCCAGGAGTGTACAAGTAATGAGGTACAGTAGAAAACAGCTAGAATCTTGACATCAAAAATAGTGATCAAAAATGTTCAAATGTTTGTTAAGCTTAAGGGACATAACTACAGGGTCATCAGTCCCTAAACTTACAAATTACTTATGAACTACCTACAACTAAGGACGGCACAAATATCCATGCCCGAGGGGGGATTCGAACCCCCGACCGTAGTGGCCGTGCAGACCGTGACTGAAGCGCCTCTGTCCCCTCGGCCACCGCGGCCGGCAATAGTGATCACGAAGTAGTTGAAGTGACGGAATGTGCTGCCTTGGATCAAATTAGCATACTGTGGAGGAAGCAGCGACATAAAATGTGGACCAGCACAGGCAAAGAGAAGGCGGAGAGATGTCTACAGGTACCAAACATTGACGAAGTTTTGGTGGCGAAGAACTTTCTGAAAATGTTCACTGGGGAAACTGGAGAAGAATAATGATGAAAATTAGGTGGATTAATAAGGTAAGGAATTGGCGAAGAAAGCATGTGGGGAACAGTGACAAGCAGAAGGAACAGGATGCGGAGTATGTGTTATCAGTGATAATCTCCGTTGAACTAGAGCAGTGTTTTTAAACCTTTCTTAATATGCGACCCCCTTCCAAATAAAAATATTCTGGCACCCCCCCCTCCTCATTACGAACTGCAACAAAAACGTCTCCGGGCGCTTGAGACATCGATGTCCTGTGCCCTGATATAATACACATTACCACCACCAAGAAAGGTCCCACTATATAGACAATTGGGAAAGCCTTTTTTCGAGTTTTTTTAGAGTAGCTTATTGTATCATCTTCTTTTACCTATTGATTGGTTCCTGAAAACAGTTTTCAGACTTCGCGCTAATTCATCATTAACACGTTGTATTAAACAATCTGTGATGTATTCAAATTGTAATGAATGTTACACAAGGTACTCCGTATTTTTAATATTGAATAAATTTCACTTATGCAAACGTTTATGTATTACTGAATCCCCAGTTAATTTATGGTGCAACTGCACTCCTGTGACGATGACCCCTTAGCAAGACTTTGCGACCCTCCAGGGGGTCGCGACGCACAGGTCGAAAAACACTGGATTACAGCGATCTGTATAGGGGGAACACGAGTGACTGGAATGCATGCGAAGGGGAGAAACGTAGATTAGGGTACATTCTGTTAAACTGAGGTCCGGTGCAAGTGTAGTTCCGAGATTTCTGTAGTTAGCGCAGAGAGGGAAATTCTTGGCGGCTCCCTTAAAAGAATGTACGAGGTCATTGCGAATGTAACGCGTCGTGCTTTTATTCATGGAAACTAAAAGAGATACATAAATCACAAAAGAATAGTTGAAAAGAACAATATTTCAGCTACAGACTGTAATTTTTCCACATAGTCACCACCATTGCTTACGGTACTAGCTGAGGCGAACCAGTTCCTTACAGCTTTGACAGAACTATCCGAGTACTGAAAATGTTCGCCGCATAGTCTGTCTTTCAGAGACCCAAAGAAGGCGCTAAATTGAGAATGTACGGTGGATGTGATAAGAAAGTACATCCGCAGTGTCCTTCGTAGTCAAAAAACTTGTGTGGAGCCTAGCGTTATCATATTTTATGTGTGAGTTGTTCTCTGGTCTTCCCTGGAAAGTAGGTCTTCGGCTTAATCAGTGTAGCCGTGTAGCGTCCTGAAATAACAGTTTCTCCACGCTCCAGGACGCCCAAAGGAGTCACATCCAGGCTATTCCAGAAGGCAGTGCATATCTCTTTGCTTGCAGACGGCTGTCTTAAATTTCTTCTTTGATGTAGAATCACACGTCGCCATTTCACTGACTCGTAGTGCTGATGTTGCCACCACGTATCATCTTCGCTGACGATGCTGTTCAGAAAACGGACATCTTCAGCGTCATATTGGTCCAGCAGGCCCCGTCAGATTCGATATGTTTTTTGTTCTTCTGTAAGCATCCGCAGACTGCCATAAGCAAGTTTCCAACACTTTTCCGAGGCAATATCGCCCGCACTCAGGTTTGCACACAATTTTCTGGTCGTTATCCACCGATCAGCACGGATGAGTTGATCAAGACGCTCTTCATTGCCAAGAGTGACAGCTGTACAGGATCGACCGGGCCGTGGCTTGTTATTTTTTCACAAAAAATTCCATAGGCGTCACTTCATATTACTCACATCTATTGTATCGTCTCTATACACATTTAGCATGCATTTAAATTGGTGCAATTTTTTCAGAAGTGAGGAATTCATACATCGCTGTTTTATACGCGCGACCTACATTTGGAACACTCCTCTGCTGGTGCAAATTATCGTAGAGCAACTGTATGAAAATTTAAATATGAAGAGTGACCCGGTCATCTTCCCTTGGGCCAGTCAACACACTTTCTCGTGACGCAACCAACTGTCTCATGTCAGCAGGAGCCATCCAATTTATCAACAAGCTTCCGCACATATATCGTACAGATAATTGACACTAAAACAGAGAAGTACTTTAGCTTGAAATACAAACTTATAAAACTAAGGCCCTGAAAGCATTTCCTGTATTTCCCAACGAAACGTGAAACTAAAACAAAACACTCAGATACTTAGCAACTAAATGATCATTAAGATTTTTTAATCTATTTTTGTATGTTTATTTTTTTTTTTTTCTTGGAAGCAGCCAACCACTAATCGACAATCAATCGCATCAGATTGTCCTCGGTAAATGCAACAATATAAATCAGAGAGATTACGAAACACCAATATCGTCTCAATTACGAAATAGAACAAATAACATTCACTTGGAAAACTGAGCCACAATAACTGCCTGCTCCTGAAAGCGATGACAAACGGTTCCAACTGTCAGAACTGTAATGAACACGCCTTATCCCACTTAACCAAGAACGTAAACCTGCAGTTACACATTACTACGCACAGTCGAAAGTTTCAAAAGTTTCTCACCCAGAGCGATCGGAGAGCACTCGCACTTTGGAGAATCTCAGTGTAAGTTACTGACCAGCTTGGCAGCGATAAGACTCGGAAGGAAGCCTTGTCTCTGTAGTGACGACTCGTTTCGAATTGCCCTCGTCCCGTCTTCCCGTCAGGTCGTCCCGCCTCGTTCCTCGAACTTGTTGCCTCCTACCTACTGTCAGAACACGCAACGCGTGTCCGACAAACCAACACGGCAGCCACACAAGATCCTCCGGACGGCGCCGACGACCCAACTGAACGGCGAAGACTCAATACCCCGTCCGCGGCGGAAAAATACCACTTCCGTTTTGGACCAGAGACGATACACAGCACGGGTAGAATCTTTAGCTTGATGTGACAGGCGCCATTTTATTTTCAGCTTATTCAGAAACGGTGACTTTTAAACTTGCAGTATGCCCTTACGTTGCCTTTAAGAGTAATTATGAAAACTCTTGCCTTACAAATAAATCGTAGTTTGTAACAAATTAATAGCGTAACTATTGAAGTTTAGGTATACATACTTTTACAGTAAGTTTTCGTTGTATGTGATCGTAGCGTAATGGATAGCGTTCTAGACTTGTAGGTGGTTCATTGTATAGTTGTGGGTTTGGAGTGCCTTGTCTTATAATTTTTTCTATTTCAGCTTTAGATTTTAATTCAACTTATCTGAATGTAATAAAAGTTAGTTCTACGTTTCTGACGTTTATTTACATTTAGAATTGATTAGAAAACAAAGGACGGAACAGTTGTTTGGATAATAATTTCCGAATATGTAACGATTTCAGAATGCGTGTTTATGGGAATACTGTCCTAATAACAAAACATTGGAAATGTAATAATCTTTTCGGATAGGGAACGTCACTTAAGAAAGTACACTGAGAAGGATAAATATTTCTGTATTTAAGACTTGATAGTAGACATTATTGATTGGTAGGATCATTAATAAAGAAAACGTTGCTACTCTAACTCAGGTTCGCCTGAATAATGTGGTAATACAAATATTTTATAAGCAGCTTCTTCTCCATCTGCAAAAAGGGGCCCTAAACAAAGTAATGACACAGTATGCATTAAAATGTTTTATTGAGGGTACAAAGTAGGTAAAATCCAAACAATCTATTGGTATCGGCAATAATAAGTTTTTATAACTGTCGCAGCTACTGGACCTTTAAGATACTGGGAAATACAGATGTTGTAAAGATGCGTCCCAAATTCTTATCTACTGTACATTTAAAGCTTTTATGGCCATTTGTTGACATGTTGTCCGTTCTGTTTAAGTATGATGTTTGTCAGACGTTTCGCCCAGTATGAGCTGCTGACATTTTCACCCTCCAAGAGCAATGAAATATGAAACTTTAAGAGTGCTAGCCATTTTGAACCTGAATGAATCTGAATTGGTGGTAGCGAAACGTCAGGTGCAACATCAAACAAACGTGGGCTGAAAACTCCGAGACAGAAGCCAACACGCTCTGTGTACAACATAGATTGTACCTGGGTACACAATTTAAATAACTTCATTACTGAATATTTATTTTAAAAAAGTAAGTAGTTGAATGGTCACTGAAAGATCAGTGCCGTACTGTCTGTAAAACAGTTCTTTTTCGCTCTGACAGTAAAAAAAAAAAAAAAAAAAAAAAAAAAAAAAAAAAAAAAAAAAAAAAAAAAAAAAAAAAAAAAAAACACACGTAAAGAAACACAAGCTATTTCGCGATTAATCAACAGACTGAGGTATACACTAACCAAGTCTCAAGACAAAATAGCATGATCGTCTGCTTTTTTTACATTCTAAGCTGTCACTTTGTGTTGCGTAGACTATGCAAACATCTTGAAGACACAGATAGTACACTTCCGACTGCCAAATGACATGCACTTCCGATTGGTATTTTTGCGTCGCTAACGTCACGTCACTCCACTTCCGCCGGCCGCGGTGGCCGAGGGGACTAAGGCGCTTCAGTCACGGTCTTCACGGCGACTACGGTCGGGGGTTCGAATCCCCCCTCGGGCACGGATATTTGTGCCGTCCTTAGTCTTAGTTCATAAGTAGTTTGTAAGTTTAGGGACTAATGACCCTGTAGTTAAGTCCCATAGACAATACAAACATTTGAACATTTTTGAACTCCACTTCCGCCTCCGTACTCAGACCAGCCCGCGCACTCACTCTGTGCCATATGCGCCCTCTCTCCTTGTCAGCACCAAAACTCGTGTATCCACCGTCCGCCAGAGTTCGTGTCTCACCGGTCTAGCTCTCAGGTCAAAGATAGTATTTCAAGAGCCAGATGCGAGGTATCGATCGCGGAATGGCTGAGGAAACTCTTGGAAAAATTATGAGGAATCAACATCTAGGACGGTCATCCAAAGTCACCAAAGAAAAGGAGGCATTACTTTTGGAACGACCCTCGTATAGGAGTAGCTGTCCTCTAGCGCCTCTCTCCTTGTCAGCACCAAAACTCGTGCATCCCCCGTCCGCCAGAGTTGGTGCCTCACCAGTCAAGCTCTCAGCCGAAAGATAGCATGCTCAAGAGCCAGATGCGAGGTATCGATCGCAGAATGGCTGAGGAAACTCGTGGAAACAAATGAGGAATCAACGACATCTAGGATGGTCACCCAAAGTCACCATAAAAAAGGAGGCATTACTTTTGGAATCACCGTCGTATAGGAGTAAGGGTCCTCTATAAGTGAGGTAGCCGAGTGGTACCGTGGCGGCAGCGGCGCGTGTAGCAGAGTGCGTCGACCCCCCGCGGCGGGCCAGCCTGACAATAGGCACGTGGGGCCACGTACGCCATCGCCGCCGCACCGTCCGCATGGCAATGCACGGGCCGACCCGCTGTTCAGTGTAGACCGCGGGCTGGCATCCGGCCGCGACGCTACACGAACCGACAGGGCGACGCCGTCTGCAGGCTGCCGACTGCCGCCTGGGAGAGCGGACGTGTCCGGGAGGCCGCCAGCAGGACAGCGATGGCGAAACGCGCCCTTCAAGTGCGGCAGCTGGTTGCGCGTCCACTTAAGCTCCTTTTACACGATCGACTTTACTGTCGCAACTGACAACCCAAGCGGGTGGATTTACTGCAGCGCCCCTGGCATGTTATTACGACGCTTATTATCACACATCACGTGACGCCTCCCAACGGTGTTATGGCACACACCAACGCTACGATTCATTTTACGCCCCACTTCTTAGAGTTTATTTTATACTTTTGTGTGAGCACTGGTGGAAACGCCACAAGATGTTTACGAACTCGAGCATTTTTTTAAAATTTAAAACTAGCTGAAAACTTGGCGTCTTAGGTTAGTCCATCTCTCCTTTCCTTTTATCTCTCTGTCCACCTTCTCTTTACTTCTATCTCTCTCTCTCTCTCTCTCTCTCTCTCTCTTTCATCTTTATGTTCGTCTCCTCTTATCCCTCTCTCATTGTCCCCCTCTCCCCTCTCTCTGTCCGCCTCCTTCTCCTCCTCCTCCTCCTCCACCACACTCTCTGTCCGTCTTCTACGTCTTCTTTCTGTCCGTCACTTCCTCCACCGACTTCTCCCACTGCTACATATGAAAACATACATATATACGTCAAGTTTCATAGTGACTGGTCAAACGGTGTCAAAGTAGCAATCTGTCCTCCGCCATGCTAAATTCACTGGCTTCCAGATTATAAACATGTCCTTCATGAAAACATACTTTCTTTTCCAGACTTTCATGGTCACCACTCAAACAATTTTGATGTTTGTTGTAAAGTACCCTCCATCATGTGTCCATGGAGACTTGCGAAAGGTTTTAATTCGGGGTATAAGCTATCTTCATACCACATTTCATTCAATTCCGTCCAGCCGTTTCAGTATGAAGGAGTAGCAAACATGTTAACCCATTGTAAGGTACCCTCCGCCACGCACTGTAGAGTGGCTTACGAAAGGTAGCCAATGTATTAATCAGGGTATAAAATGAATGAAACTTTCACTCTGCAGCGGAGTGTGCGCTGATACGAAACTTCCTGGCAGATTAAAATTGTGTGCCAGAACTGGGACTCGAATCTGGGACTTTTGCCTTTCGCGGGCAAGCGCTCTACCAACTGAGCTATCCCGACACGACTCACGCTGCCTTCTATGTGAGTTATTGGTTAGAATGAGGAATAGCAGTCTCAGATAACGATTAATAATGACACAGTATGGTACACTTAATTATTGTACATAGGCCTACACATACATATTGGTACATGCTAGTATTGCTCCGTTTTACGTAAACCGACGTTACCTGACCAACTGGTTCTACTAAATAAGTCAAGTAGCGCGAGTAGACCGCATGGCTATTTAGAGGTGCGTTGTTTACAGTTGTGTTCACTTGTAGTTGTGTTTGCATAAAGATAAAACATGACACGATATTTATTGAAAATGGCCCCAAAGTGCCAGATTCCTTATGGATCACAGGTAACAATAATCACTTTGCACCAAGAAGGCAATAGTGTCCGACAAATAGCAAAGAAACTGCACATTTCCACTAGTGGAGTTATCAAAACCATACACCGACATCGAGAAGCAGGCTGCTATGAAGATCGCCCTCGCTAAGGAGCACGCAGGAAAATATCAGAATGCCAGAAAAAGTATTTGATAGCGACCAGTAAACGTAACAGATTAAAACTATCTGAATTGACTGCTAACTAATCGCAACGAGGGGTACACCAGTGAGTGAGTCAACAGTGAGACGACGCCTGGCAGACAGCAGTCCGAGATTATGTAGCAACAAGGAAACCACTGTTTCCCCCTCCCCCACCCTGTTAACAAGAATAAAAGGCGTCAGTGGACGCAAGGAGGGGGTACTGTGATGGTATGGGGACCCTTTGGAGGAAATAAAGTTGGAGATTTGGTGATAATAGATGGAAAAATGAGCCAAAAGGATTATCATGCCATTCTCCAGTGACATGCTAAGATATCTGGTTTGCGTCTGATTGGGAAAGGTTTTGTCTTGCAGCAAGACAACGACCCGAAATATACGCCTCGCTTGTGTCATAACTAAGTAAAGTCTCTGGAAGTCCGTAAAATACTGAAAAACATGGAATGGTCGCCCCAATTCTTTGATTTGTAACCCAATCGAGCTGTTACGGGATGAATTGGACAGAAGGATCCGAAAACGGGAAATCATGAGTGGAACACTATTGTGGGAGGTCTTGCAGCAAGAATGGATATTAATTCGAACTGAAACCTTGGCAAAACTGACGCACATTCCGAGAGTGTGCAACGCAGTGATGAAAGCAAAGGATGGCTATTTTGAGGACTCGAAAACTTAATTGTTATTAAGCTTAATTGGAGCTTAATAAACATTCGAAAAACAACAAAATGTATTTTACACAGTATTTCCTTTCCATTGTCTATGATTACTAGGTGTTTGCAAACTTATGGAGGATAGTGAAGGTGGGTCGCGGTGGAGTAGCCGAGCCGTCTAAGGCACCTCGCTGCGGAGCGCGCGGTTGCTCGCCGTGGAGGTTCGAGTCCTCCCTGGGGCATGGGTATGTGTGTTTGTCCATAGGTTAGTTTACCTAGGTTTAAGTAGTTTGTAAGCTTCGGACTGATGACCACGCAGTTTAGTCCGATAGTTAAAAAAAAGTGAAGGTGGAGAAGTGGACGAAGCATACGTAGCCCATCCGTAATGATCGGATACAGATTATCACTCCTGATAGTGTTAGATGTGTTCTACTGTTGCCTCAGATAGTGATCTGGACTGTTGAACCAGGAGAGACAACGTCATTGGGATGAGGGTCGGTCGATATTGTCCGGGGGAGATGTAGGCGGTGCGACCTGACCCATCTTGTTGTTTTCTATGATCGTCCGTGAACCAGTCTTCACATATCAGTTGCACTGGCGAAACAACATCTCACACGAGGAACAATTTCCCAAATAGATGTCTCACATTCTCTAACGCCAAAAATGTGGCCCCTCTGAAACTTACTAATTTTACGGTGTAGTTCGTGCACACGTCTGCAAAGCATCCTAAACTTTTGATCAAGTCCCACTGGTCGATTACTTTCGACAACGAGAGCCATAGACACATTTCACTGATAGGTGGTTATATAGATGATCCTGAACTCGATACCAATCCTGTCTGTAATTTTTCGTGGTGTTTCTTTCCCGTATGGTGAGTTTTTTCTGCTAAAGAAGTTAATTTTTCATAGCGTACTGGATGACGTTACTGTCAGGGGTTTCCACGGAACTTTGATCTTCTGTCCGTTTTACAACTTCTCGAAGTTTGCTGGTTTCATTAAAGGTCACCTTGTGTACAGTAATTCTGTCCTAGAATCAGATAATAAAATAATTATGTAAAGAATTATAATGAAAAAATTTGGTAGTAAATATATAACACAAATGGACTCACTGTAGTGATTCACCATAATATTAAATGAAAAATGAGTAGTAACATATAAGAAAGCAGGGTCTTTAATGATACTATAAAATGATGTCTGTTCATAAATACGTTAGATAGACGTTTTTACAGTTACAACCAAACCTAGTTTTAAAGAGGAATAAGGTTATCTACACTTCTCAAAACAATTAGGGGATCAGGTGAGGAACACAGTATACATATGGTGATATATTTTATACAGATACTGGTCACAACTGCAATTTGTGTGTGATGCTGAACGTTATCGTCTACCAGAAGGGACCCATCTCCTATGGCACCATCGTAGCGCCCAACAAAAGTTCGAAGATCTCGTCTCTATACCTCTGAGCAGCCAAACCGCCATTATGAACCACATAGAGGTCCGTACATCCGCCAGTACTGACTCCTGTACTCACCATTCGTCCACAATCCTGACATGGTGATGTTTCTTGCACATTATCAGGAATGTTCCGAGTTCCGTGTTCACTAGAGATGAGGAAACAACGATTGTCCGGCTGAACACAAAATTTTGACTCATCTGCGAAGAGAACCTGTCGTGATTCGTTGCTACTCTAATCCTGATGTTCCCCACCCAATTTATGAGGGATAAATAGTATCGTGAATTTAATGGGACACACACGATAGGGCTCCATGCGTAGAGGCCACATTTATATTTCGGACTGTTAATGTTGATACTGAGCAACCTGTTGCTACTAGAATGGTGCGTTGAAGCTGAGTTACATTCAGCCTCCTGTCTCGATGGGCTGTTAACCGGATATAACGGCCACCTCTTTCTGATGTTACCCGTGGACGAACTTGACCTGGCCTTCTACAAACGATACCTGTTGTCTGAAATCGCCTCCAAGTCCTGGAAATTACACTTTAGGAAGAATCCACTAGTTGCAGCCACCTCCCTGTGGGTCCCCGCCGGCCGCGGTGGCCGAGGGGACTGCGGCGCGTCAGTCACGGCCTGCACGGCCACTACGGTCGGGGGTTCGAATCCTCCCTCGGGCATGGATATTTGTGCCGTCCTTCGTATTAATGAGCTCATAAGTAGTTTTTAAGTTTAGGGACTGATGACTCCGTAGTTGAGTCCTATAAGCTCTACAAAAATTTGATTTTTTTTGTGTGTCCCGCTTCCGACCTTGCTATGGCTCTCCATGCCATAGCTTCAGGTGAGTCATTGTTGTTGCATTGCACTACTTGCTCACTATTCCGTCTGAACCCTTGTGTAATTGTATGGCAGAGTAAACGCAAGTCAACACCATCCCCTCTGTAGTAACTTTGACTTATTGCCAATATCTTGGTTACCGTAATGTTGTCTCCACTCCGTACAACCGACAGAAAGAAGTCGAACCATTTAGTTCACTCTACCGATGACAATACTTCAGAACGAAGATATCTCAGCTGATCTGCTAATTGTTTGGGCCAGTATATATATCAGTGAAATGTAGAAAGTTGTTTCAATTTGAAGTATAATGTGGTGCGAGCTACGACTAAAATTATAAATCTATTTATCGGGTACTTTCGGATTAAGTAATAGCCAGTGTGGAAATAGAGTGGCTTTTGGGAGGTAGAAATTGAAAAAGGAGTTAAAAGGCAAAGCTATAGTAAACATTTCAAAAGGGTGTATGCTAGAGTGGTTGAGTAGAGATGAAAAGAATTCATGTAAAAATGAATCTAGATCGCAAATTATTTTATTTCTTTCTTTGTTAACCTGTTTCGACCACTTAAATCATCAATTTCAGACCACAACTGTAATCATAACTAGGTATATAAAAAATGTTATGTTGGCTTGTGTGTGTGTGTTTGAAAATCTCACAAATTTCTTCACCGATTGAACTGCAAATTTGTCACGACATTGCACTGTAACACAGGAAAGATTTTAGATACCTATTTCTTTAATATATTACACATAATATATATATATATATATATATATATATATATATATATATATATATATAATGACATTTTGAGATTTTAGTAACAACTTTTCCACATTGTAAAATTTATATAAATTCATATATGACATATATTTAAAAATAGTTATGTGAAAAGATGCGTGTATTCCAATAGCATGTTGTATCAATATTTCAAAGCATTCGGCCGAGAACTGTCGGAGATATAAGATTTTGAACATAACAGTAAACATGGTTTTCAGTTCTAAGACGAGATACAGGAAGGGTAGACGGGAGGGGAGACACACATGTACTTTTTCAATTGTAACCAAGACTCCAAATACCAAATTTTGTAGTTCAGGCTACAAAACTGTCTTAAATTCAAATGTTTGTATAGTCTATGGGACTTAACTACGGGTCGTCAGTCCCTAAACTTACAAACTACTTATGAACTACTTACGAACTAGGACGGCACAAATATCCATGCCCGAGGGGGGATTCGAACCCCCGACCGTAGTGGCCGTGCAGACCGTGACTGGAGTGCCTCAGTCTCCTCGGCCACCGCGGCCGGCCAAAACTGACTTAATATCAGCATTTCTGAATAATCTTTTCATCCCCTATTTCACTCCATTAATAAATGATTTTCAGCAAAAGCTGAAAGACACCATTTTTTAATTCTAGCCAAGAATCCATATACCAATTTATGAAGTTCTAGCTTCAAAACTGACTTGATAATAGCCTATTTTCAAGAAACTTTTCATCTTCTATTTCTCCCCCTTCGGAACGGAATATCGAAAAATTGCTTCTTAAACTACGCCAACGGTATAAGATGAACACCCTCTGTAAATTTCAAGTTTTTAATCATCTGTGGTTTTGCCTGGGCGATATTGAGTCGTTCATTTCATCAACCAGTGAGTCACTCGGAACATTGCCTTTTATATATAGATATTACATGTTAGAAACTGTTGTGATCTCTCTCGAAGGTGGTATTACCAATCTGCGGAGCTCACGGGTGCGGCTCTCTTAGAAGGATGCTTGACCGCTCTTAGTCGAGCTGATCTCTACGAGTTTACGAAAGTAGCTCGTGCGCCCGATCCTTGATTGTCGTGAGTGCACTCGTGCTCTCTCGATAATCCATTTGTAGTCTGGGGCAACGTCCCAGAGATAAATTAAATTGGTCCAAATCCCCCGGTTCCGACCAAGGCTTTCGGGAGATTTTCCTTGGTTGTAAGGCATATGCCGGAACTGGCAAGCTCCTCCTACTTATTCCCAATTGGGATTCCCCCACTATCAGCTTATATGTTAGCTGAATAGAACCGCGACTCTTAATGGGCAGGATCTCAAACAGCCCGCTCCACTCCTCTGAGTGGAGAATGAAAAGAATAAGTTATTTTTTTAAGCCGCGCCGGAAAATAAACTAAGAAACTTCCATCGCTGCTCGGCAAAGTTGTCGCGTGTCGCTTTTACGACGTAAAAGCACACTGGAGCTTCGCGCATTCACAGCGAATGACCGCGAAACACTGGTGGATCTGATGAAAGAGTATCTGATCGATCCCCCGACCAGAACCACTCTACAAAAGAAGACACCATATCTAATGGCCCTCCTGAGAGGCTTGCCATGGATGCCGAAGCTGTGTGGCGAGCCCTACTGTGCCAAGGATATGACGCAGCAGTGAGGCTCCACAACCGCACAAATAAGAAAAGACCACCTATGTTCATTCTGGCGATAGACATGTCAGCGGACAGCGTGACATTTAAGGACCCGGAAGCAGCCAGCGACATCTCCAAGTAGACGCGGCTGGTGGGCTTCGACGTGAGGATCGAACCTCTCCCACCAGGCCTAGACACCAAACCGCAATGTTAACGCTGTCAAGAAGAGGGGCATGTTGCAAAACATTGTCAGAACCGGATGAAGTGTGTAAAATACGCCGGAAGTCAAGACAGCCGCGCCTGCACACTGAAGAAAGAAATCGCCCGACATGTGCCCGCTGCGGCGGGTCGCACGTCGCGAACTGGCGCGGGTGCAAGGCCTTCACATACCGCAGAAGCGCCGAGCAGGCACAACGAGCAGATACGGCCGAGCAGGCACAACGAGAAGATACGGCCGACTAGAAGGACCCGGCCAACAAGAAGAGGCGGTGGAAGAGGAGACGCGGCAAAACCGCGACCAACGCTCCAAAGAAGTGCATCCAAGAGGAGACGTCGACGTCAACATCGCCGGCCTACGCAGAGGAACGACCAGACGCCCAGAACAGCGACAGGAGAGGACTGGGGAAGCGGACGACTAGCGCGGAAAGCAGTACACTAACGCAGAACAGCAGTCATAGTGTCAGAAGGTGACGGCAGAACAGAAGAAACAAGGCCACCTGCTAAGGAGCTGGTCAGAGAAGTCGAGACACTGGTCGAAGCGACTGTGTCACGACTCTATGATCAGCTCGAAAGCAGGCTGCTCGAGAAGCTGGCAGCCCTGCTTGTAGAGGCCAAACAGAAGACCAGAAGAAGGCGCGACCAGCGCCACTGAAGAAGTCCAACAAAAGAGAAGAAGACGCTCCCAAGCGCCAACCGCGCAGCTGGCGAAGAGCAACATAATAACAGAAACAACCCGCACCCAGCGCGTAACAAACAACGGAAGAAAGAAAAAAACACAACAAAGAACGGTCACGTTCTTATTAAAGATACAAATAAGTTCCCAAAATCAGTGTAAAGCCAATATGACCCCAGCACTTAGCAACAGAAATAAAGATTGTAAATAAAAACAACCTGTAAAACCCTATGGCTGAAAAGGGCGACGAGCATACCCTAAAACAGCCCGCCTCTCCCCTCAAGGGAGGGGAATGAAAAAAAAAAAAAAAAAAAAAAAAAGCGAAGCGCGGCGGAGCCGTTTTAAAAACCGTCTACTACATAGGACGACTGGGAGGACGACCCCGCCAACGTGCAAAACCTCATTGGCAATACTGGACAACACAAACGCAAGCCGGCCGCGGTGGCCGAGGGGACTGAGGCGCTCCAGTCACAGTCTGCACGGCCACTACGGTCGGGGGTTCGAATCCCCCCTCGGGCATGGATATTTGTGCCGTCCTTAGTGTTAGCTAGTTCATAAGTAGTTTGTAAGTTTAGGGACTGATGACCCCGTAGTTAAGTCTCATAAGCTATACAAACATTTGAACATTTTTTTTTTTTTTTTTTTGGAACACAAACGCAAGGGATATCGCCCTTAGAGCTTTGAGGATATGCCACTCATTGTACGTGATTTTACTTAAGGGGGCGGCGCAGTTTGCTAATGTTGGCAACGAAATGTTTGCTTCATGAGGTTAATAATTTACTCTCAGGACAGAAGTACATACAAGAACCTGTCAACCAGAGAGCAAGCACAGACTTAATTATCTGTTAAATTGTAAACACAAAAGAATGTTACCCTCAGCCTATGTTACTGGTTGCTCAGTTAAATTTCACTTACGGTATTCGCAGCGTAAAGTAGTAATGTTAGCAACGAAATGTTCAGTTTACAACGATAACTGATTTATTGACTGGACTGTGGTTCGTACAACAACATATTAACGACAGATCAGGAGCTGCATCAAATGGTTATTTTTTGGTCAACAAAACGTTTCATTCTATGTGATTGGGTTTCCAAAGAGCTTCGACGGTTTTGCTAACCTTTGTGATTTACTTCATGGTCAACACTCAAGAATACGTACTCTTTGTACGTGACTGGGATTCATTTGGTGATCGCTGCCAATTTCAGTACACTAGGCCGCCGCTTCCATATGTGTAATTTCACCGTTTACTGGACAAGGAAATAATGTGCAAAATAGAATATAGATTTATAGTCAACTGTTTAGTTTATGTCTTGATGTCTTAGACCATATAAAAATTCTATTAGATCATCAAGTACAATCTTCAAAATAGTATGTAACTGAGTTTTCAAAGAACAGTCAAGAGATTTTGGCAATATCAGCCGCTGCCGCATGTGAAATTTTACCGAAATCATTATACAAATACATCAACATGAAAAATGACGTAGTATCGATTTTCGATTATTATTATACAAGGAGGGCAACGAAACTTACATAATTCAAAATGCGCTTTGCCATAGATGCGTGCAAAACGAAAATCGTATGTATACGTAGCCATTAAGAAAGGCAAAAGGAAGCAGACGTTTTCATATCCATAACTCTGATCACGCTTTAAATTCTCCAACTGCAAATAAGTGAGCTTCGAAAATTGAAGTGGTACCAACTTCTGCCTTGCGTATCAGTCAGGTGCTACGGTAAAAACGAGACACTAAAGTAACAACTTTTCGTGAAAACGCATTTTAGGTACGTTGATGTTCAATAGGCAATTTTCAATGGAAATCAAAACACCATAGAAATGAATTCTGAGCAAACCGTCGTCATAGGCGTCGTTATTTCATTTAATTTTATGTAACAGTACGATAACTTATTTTCCAGCAGATAACATAATTTGAATCAGTTCCCTAATTTCTTTCATTTTATACCAGTACGACGAGCGAAAGACGATACAGGCATAGAGAGAGATGGAGGAGGAGGTGGAAGATGGATGGAAGGAAAGGGAGTGATGAACAGAGGCCAGGGATTATATAGAGGGAGGATGAAGAGGTAGATAGTTGTGAAGCATGAGGTAGACATAGCGGATGGGAAATAGATGGAAAGAATGTAGAAAACAATAGCTTTTTACTTAGGTGAACTATACGTCACATGGTCCAGAGTCGGTAAAATGATCTGTATGTTTGTAAAGAAAACGAACGACAAAAATGTAATGGGTTTGAATTAATGAGTATCTGATAAACTATATTTTTATAACTTTAGTTTGACATAGTCACAGTAGACCAACGAACGATATTGAGTGAGTCTATGTTCACATGAATTACAGTACTTCCGTTTCTATTTACTTCACATGAGAGTGAACCACAGCGAAGTGTGTCCGGGTTTAGCAAGTATTTATAATATAATATTATAGGGATGAATTATTTCTAAAGTACGTATTAAGAAGAAAATATACACACAAGGTTGGCCACCGGTCTTCAGGCAAATTTATGGGTATATTTTATTCTTAATTTTGAATAATTACTGGAAGAAAGGATATGTTGGAGACATGGCTTAGCCACAGCCTAAGGGATGTTTCCAGAACGGAACTTTTCACTCAGCAGCGGAGTGTGCGCTGATATGAAACTTCCTGGCAGATTAAAATTGTCTGCCGGAACCGGAGGTTTGGAAAGTAGGAGGCGAGGTACTGGCGGAAGTAAAGTTGTGAGGCGGCATCGTGAGTCGTGTCGGGATTGCTCAGCCGGTAGAGCGCTAGCCCGCTAAAGGCAAAGGTCCCAGTTCTAGTCCCGGTTCTGGCACAATTTTAATCTACCAGAAGTTTCATATCAGCGCACACTCCGCTGCTGAGTGAAAAGTTTCATTCTATAATTAAAATGGTTATTAATTCACGATGTTCTCAAAAATGAAAACAACTGTTCAGGGAAGTAAAGCTTCGAAACTGCAGCAGACCAGTCTTCGAACTGAGTAGCACCACGATAAGAACAAACTAGATTTTCCAAGAGCTTGAGGAGAACTTTCGCTTTCGCCTTTTATAGCTGTAATGTTCTGTTACTACAGATGATATGCAAGTTAGCACAGTGTGCTTGTCCTTTTGTATGCACGTCCCACAATGTCGGACCAAGGACCGGAGAGCATCGAGATGTGTTATTCATAAGCAAAACTGAGTACTTCCACGCCCATCTTAGCGATGCATCTGATGCCTCAGTAACGGCCGGCAGACGAGCCATCAGGGATCCCGGATTCTAATTCCGACCGAGTGCCATCACGGGCCATCTAGCCCTCTCGGCAGGCGGCTCAGGTAGCGAAGAGCAGATTCTATGGTAATCTGGACCGAGACGCGCTGCCAACTGTTCCTTAACGGCGGCGGGCGTGCGTGGGCAGCCGGCTGGTCCACCCCGAGACGCCACTGGTCGACCCTCCCAGCGGCCGAGAACCACTTGTCGCCGGCCATCGGCAGTCTGCCCGCAGCTGCGCTCCGTCAGGCGGCGAGAGTCGATTTGTCAGAGTCCGTATCTGACTCGGATCTACAAGGCGCCGCCGACTGCACCGGAGACAAATATACGGCTATACAAGTGTTCGCGTGCCCGCCAGGCTATTCATCGCTCGGTCCCGCCTTTCGCTGCTTCCTTTCGCTGCTCGGCCGAAGCTAACTGGGTGCCGTTACTCCTCGTAACTGTTCTCCTCCAGCAAGACGGATCTGCCCTGCAGGTCTTTTATCTCTATGAATAGAGTGTATATTAACGTACAATGCGGTGTAAATGTCAGCGTCTATACGTTCGAAGCTATGACGATTTGCTTGATGGAAAAATTCAACTTCGTCGGCGTAACAGTGGAGACGTCGCAGTCTTTAAGCCCGTTTTACACCACCGTGGTGAAAACTGACTACAGAAAGTACGTGCGCCTTTAGTGCCTTTATATAAATCAGCACTCAACCACATCGCGAGTGCGTATATGATCTATAGATTGTGCCGTCTGGAGCTCTAAATTTCTGAGCGTGTTTCAGAATGCATATGCATAGAAGCAAGAAACTGTATTGGTGTATGGTAATATCGGAAGTTAACCTGTTCCGGTATTCTCGAAACTAGTCGAAAAATAACGGCTGAAGGTTTTTCATTTGCCAAATTAATACATCGATTTGTCAGAGCCCGTATCTGACTCGGATCTACAAGGCGCCGCCGACTGCACCGGAGACAAATATACGGCTATACAAGTGTTCGCGTGCCCACCAGGCTATTCATCGCTCGGTCCCGCTTTTCGCTGCTTCCTTTCGTTGCAGCGGTCGAAGCTAACTGGGTGCCGTTATTCCTCGTAACTGTTCTCCTCCAGCAAGACGGGTCTTGCATCTCTTACATAGATTAATGCGGACGGTGCCCAGCCTAAATTATAATTTGCGGCTGTTTGCTGATGATTCTGTGGTGTATGGGAGGGTGTCGTCTGTAACTGACTGTAATAGCATACAGGATGACTTACACAAAATTTCTAGTTGGTGCGAAGAATGGCAACTAGCTCTCAATGTAGAAAAATGTAAGGTGATGAGCATGAGTAGAAAAAACAATCCTATAATGTTCGAATACAGCATTAGTAGTGAGCTTCTTGATGCTGTCGCGTCGTTCAAATATCTAGGCGTAACATTGCAGAGAGATATGAAATGGAACGAACATGTAAGGACAGTTGTGATTAAGGCGGACAGCCGACTTCGGTTTATTGGAGAATTTTGGGAAGACGTACTTCACCTGTAAAGGAGACCGCGTATAAAACGCTTGTACGACCACGTCTTGAGTATTGCTCAAGTGTTTGGGACCCGCAGCAGATCAGTTTAAAGGAAGACATATAGGCGGTTCAGAGGCGAGCAGCTAGATTTGTTACCGGTAGGTTCGACCAATGCGTGAGTGTCACGGAA
Organism: Locusta migratoria; assembly: GCA_026315105.1. Lineage (NCBI taxonomy): Eukaryota > Metazoa > Arthropoda > Insecta > Orthoptera > Acrididae > Locusta > Locusta migratoria. The sequence goes on from CM048751.1 coordinate 129,690,961, forward strand.
ATGCTCCGGCAACTCAATTGGGGACCGCTGGAAGAAAGACGTTCTTTTCGTGAATTTCTGTTAATTAAATTTAGAGGGCCGGAATTTGAAGCTGAGTGTAGTGCGATCTTGCTGCCGCCTACTTACATTTCGCGTAAAGATCACAGAGACAAGATAAGAGAAATTAGTGCTCATACGGAGGCATATAGGCATTCTTTTTTTCCTCGTTCCATTTGGGAGTGGAATAGGAAAGGAAATGCCTAGTAGTGGTACAGTGTACCCTCCGCCACGCACATTATGGTGAATTGCGGAGTATGTATGTAGATGTAGGTGTACATGATTTAACGCTACTGGGGGGAAGGAGGACTTTCATATCTATGAATAGAGTGTATATTATCGTACAATGCGGTGTAAATGTCAGCGTCTATACGTTCGAAGCTATGACGATTCGCTTGATGAAAAAATTCAACTTCGTCGGTGTAACAGTGGAGACATGGCACTCATTAAGCCCGTTTTACACCACCGTGGTGAAAACTGACTACAGAAAGTACCTGCGCCTTTAGTGCTTGCATATAAATCAGCACCCAACAACATCGCGAGTGCGTCTATGATGTGTAGATTGTGCCGTTTGGAGTTCTACATTTTTGAGCGTGTTTCAGAATGCATATGCGCAGAAGCAAGAAACTGTATTGGTGTATGGTAATATCGGAAGTTAACCTGTTGTGGTATTCTCGAAACTAGTCCAAAAATAACGGCTGAACGTTTTTCATTTGCCAAATTAATACATCGATTTGTCAGAGCCCGTATCTGACTCGGATCTACAAGGCGCCGCCGATTGCACCGGGGACAAATATACGGCTATACAAGTGTTCGCGTGCCCACCAGGCTATTCATCGCTCGGTCCCGCCTTTCGCTGCTTCCTTTCGCTGCTCGGTCGAAGCTAACCGGGTGCCGTTACTCCTCGTAACTGTTCTCCTCCAGCAAGACGGATCTGCCTGCAAGTCTTTTATCTCTATGAATAGATTGTATATTAACGTACAATGCGGTGTAAATGCCAGCGTCTATACGTTCGAAGCTATGACGATTTGCTTGATGGAAAAATTCAACTTCGTCGGCGTAACAGTGGAGAGGTCGTAGTCATTAATCCTCTCATGCACGAATTATCAACCCCACAGTGAACACAATTTCTGATACATTATTTGATAACTTAGACCTATTTTATGCAGAATTCATCAGAATTGATCTAAAAAAAATAGTTTCTTAGACCAATAGGGAGATGTCATCATATGAGGACAGTGAATACGTAACCTACTACATTTTACCTAGAACATCTGTTACTAATACCAAAGAAAACATTTTGTATTTTGTATTTTTCATACAATGAAGTGGTTTCAAGCACTCAGGGCACACAGCTAGTTTACACTTTTCTCAAATGAAACTTTTTTCTGTCGTCTGGCCCCATCATGAGACCTGTTGGCATTGGTATCACCTGACCTGGCTGGCCAGTGTTATACACTATCGAAGGGTAATTCGTTGGGTACCGAATGACAGCCTTTATTTTTTCGATGTACAGTCAACAATAGGCTTTCTGCTGAATGCCTACTTCTACTCTTTCTTGTAATCTCTGTTTTCCCTTCCTATGTCAGCCCAACGATTAACACTGACGTCTTTAAGACATTCTAGCATCCATTATTAGTCCTCTTACAAGGAACCTGTGCTTTTTCGGTCACGTCAGATGTCAAAGATGACAGAAATGAGACTAAATTTTTAGCCGCGGTGGAGTAGCCGAGCGGTCTAAAGCGTTTCGCTGCGGAGCGCGCGGTTGCTCGCCGTGGAGGTTCGAGTCCTCCCTGGGGCATGGGTGTGTGTGTTTGTCCTTAGGTTAGTTTACCTAGGTTTAAGTAGTTTGTAAGCTATGGAATGATGACCACGTAGTTTGGTCCGAAAGAATTACAAACATACATACGAGACTAAATTTAAGTGTCCTCATATGAGGACGCGACGCATGAGAGGGTTAAGCCCGTTTTACAACACCATGGTGAAAATTGTCTACAGAAAGTACGTGCGCCTTTCGTGCCTGTATATAAATCAGCACACAACCACATCGCGAGTGCATCTATGATTTGTAGATTGTGCCGTTTGGAGTTCTAAATTTTTGAGCGTGTTTCAGAATACATATGCGCAGAAGCAAGAAACTGTATTGGTGTATGGTAATATCGGAAATTAACCTGTTCTGGTATTCTCGAAACTAGTCCAAAAACAACGGCTGAAGGTTTGTCATTTGTCAAATTTATACATCGCCGTCTCCCAGCATCCGTCTAATCATGATGTATACACGATGAAATATTTTGGTTGCAAGGGTCAGGGCTTCAGTAGAGAAAGCGTGGAAAAATTCTTTGATCTGTTCGAAGAAGCGTTAGAAGCTCATAAATATTATTCGCCAGGTAATTTCTACATTACCCGTTTGGTTAATGTAAAAATTGCTCACAATGGAGAGGTTGGCTACAGGGACTATTTTTGAACAGCGGAAGCACACTGTGCTGCCGTGCTCGGCGAACAGCCACGCACCGCCATTCGGTTGCAGAGCTTCAAGGTATTCCCCTCTCGGGGCAGTCTAGGACGGAAGTTCCGCCGCATTAGTAAAATGTGACTTTGAGGACCGTCCGCTTCTGTTACAATGATGGGCGAATGAAAGCATCCGGTACACTTACCATTCAATTTACAGTGAGGTAAGCTTGGCAGTTTGGCCACTGCCGCTGTCTATTTGCACCAAAGAAGAGCAACGTTCATTGGCACGTTTTTTGTGGGCGGAAGGTGTATCAGGGGCCGATATTCATAGAATACTTTCAGTACAGTACGGGCGTAGTGTTTTGCCACAACAAAGTGTGTACGAGTGGATTGAAAAATTTCGAAATGGTCGCACGAGTGTTAAGCACGATGAAGGAGCCGGACGACCGTTTACCGCCACAAATGAAGAAACCATTGAGCGATCCCGTGAAATGATTCTCTTAGACAGACGATGAACTATTGATGAAGTGGTTCATCGTCTTCAAATTTGTCATGGTTCTGCCTACGAAATTATTCACAACAAACTTGGATTTCGTTAAGTTTGTGGAAGATGGATCCCAAAACAACTCACACAGTTGCATAAGCAAACGGGCCTCGACATCTGCAAAAATCATATGGATCGCTATGGTAACGAAGGGGACAACTTCTTAGACAGAATCATTACTGGTGACGAAACATGAATCCATCATTACGAGCCGGAGAGTAAACGGCAGAGTATGGAATTTAAACATCCAAATTCGCCGTGCAAGAAAAAGTTCAAGACCCAACCATCCGCAGGAAAACTGATGCTTACGGTTTTTTGGGATGCACGAGGTCCTGTACTGGAACATTATGGTGAAAGGGGCACAACAATAAACAGTGTATTTTACAGTGAGATGCTTACTGACAGGCTAAAGCCTGCAATTCGAAGCAAACACAGAGGATTGGTGTCAGAAGGTCTTGTGTTGTTGCACGACAATGCCCGTCCGCATACTGCTGTCCACACTGCTTAAACGCTCCAGAAATTCAAATTCGAAGTACTGGATCATCCTCCATATAGTCCCGATCTTGCCCCTTGTGAGTATTACTTGTTTGGTCCACTCAAAAAGGCATTAAGGGGCCGTCGATTTGACTCTGACGAAGCAGTGAAGGAAGCGGTGCATTCCTGGCTCGCAGCTCAACCGAAAACTTTCTTTTATGAGGGCATAAGGAAGCTTGTAGAGCGATGGACGAAGTGCATTGAAAAGCAAGGAGACTATGTCGAAAAATGATGTTCTTGTAAGTTTCGTATTTTATTACAATAAAATTTTATAACTACTTTGCAGATAATAATTGACTTACCCTCGTAGTATTACGACTTCATGGCTAGCAACATTCTCTCTTATTCAACCATTCTCCGCTCTCTCTAGGGACTGCAACAGTATGTGTATAAAATGTGTTTATACAGATTGACTACTGTTAGCAATTCCTTGTCCTACAGCAAGGTGGTTTCGTGGCAAAATAGTCTTATTTGTGACACAATATTAAACATGCAACAGGGCTACCTCAATTTCGTTATATCTTTATAAATACAGATTTCACCATACTTCTGTCTGTTTGTTCTGTAACTTTCCTACTGCCCTCTTTTCAATTAATGAATCTTCAATAAGGCGACGAAACACCTGCCAAGAGAAGAAGTCCGATGCCTTTACGGCCTAAGGACAACAGATCAGCAGGTGAGTGTAACTTCCTGCCTGAGAGGAAAGGCGATAGGCAGCAACCCTTCTTGCTTCATCTTTAGGAAAACTTCAACACTTACAACATACTACTGTCATATTAATAAGAAAGTCCTACAAGTTGTTATGAATAAGGAACTCCTACATGTGTTATAAACGATAAGATAAAAGAAAATATTTTCATTAAAGGAGTTTCGAATAATGTAATTTCGAGTCCTATGACGCTAACCACCACATTACAGCAACTCGATTTTTGTGACGGCTGAGTATCGTACTTCTTACAGTGATTTGATTGTTGACATATTATTACTTATATGCATATACAAGAAATTGAACCAGGGATGATTTTTATGATTCAAATGAGTTTGCTATTGTCACTCACAGTGATAATTATGTTTTATTATAATGACATAGTGCACCTATGCACTGTAAATTATGTTATGTAGCAACTGATTGACATTACAAGACTATGGCCTTGTAAAATGATTTTATTGGACCAGATGATGCTGACATAGTTCAACGAAACCGGTCGTCATAAATAAAAAATGATGATCAGCGATCTTGGCTTTTTTATATCTTTCTACAATATCATAATTGGATCGCCTTCTAGAACATAAACAAACTCAAATCAGTGTTAACTGCTTCATTAAAATGTGTTGCAATTAAATTATTGATGTTCTATTTTATTTTAGTTTGCAACCGTTTCTCGCATTTACGCGCATTTAATAGAGGGCTATATATTAAACACTGTTAACAGAATTGGTATTCCACTTCATATAGTCTTTTCACAGAGGGAGTATCTATTCTCCTTTGAATGGTGTCGCTTATTGTCATTGAATATACTTGCAGTCTTAGTACATAACTTAGACATTCTGACTTGAAAAATGCAAAAAATGTAACAGTTGCTACGCATTATGAATACATTATGAACAGGTAGCTACTACGAACTACACTTTTTTGATAGAAATCTGTCTTCCAGCTAGATTCATCCTTCCACTCAAATAAAAATTTGCACAACTCTAAAAACATTAATATATATTCATTTCATCACACGATTTAACAGAATAACAATTCTGTCAACAGCCGATAATACGGATTTCCCAATTAATGCAGCGCAATTACGAAATATGGTTTCGAATTAAAATATAGCAAAATAAGAGTGATATACTTACAATGCATTTAAATAGAGCAGTTTACATTCAACAAATGGTCGCAGACTAATATGCGACGAAAGCAGCTTTTAATTCGTTTGAAATACAAACAAGTATGTAATCTTTTACCCCACCCAATATTACCACTGCGAGCGAAAATCAGAGTACGTGCAACATATTACAATGCAATTCAGAGTCCAACACACATAAAATCGTAATCAGAAGCACTGTATTATGACTCCATTTTATGTTTTGAACGAAACCAAAAGAAATATGGAAGGCTGTAAATCATTTTCTCTCTATCTGCTTGACATTCTATAAGATAATGGTACGATATAATAATATCTAATGGAAACCTTCGATATACTCATGTTTAAGCCCCAGCTGTAATTAGAAAGAGACGAAAAATTACTAATATTTGAATACTAAGACAGTTGAAAAAACGGCAACATAAACTTGCCGAAATCGGTATCACTGTAATTCAAAGAAACTTTTTTGTAAACTTCAGTAAAGAAGAGATTTTGGCTTACGCAGAATTCAATTACATAATTATCTATTTCATGGGTCCCAAGTATTCCGCTGTTTATATTACAAAAATTTCGCAGTATTAAAACTTTACAAAGTATCAGGTCTGCCGGTATGGGGTTAAAATTTGTATGGGCCTACTGTATACTTTTTAATTAGTTTAGAAAATGCGTTCTATTAAAATATTCCCGAGACCGGTCATGTCGTTTTCTGAATATATGAGATTTGTTCAAAAACTGCGGCTATTTGTCCATAAATTGTGCTGTTTTTACCTTCTACTTATTGTGCATTTTCTACTTCGAATTAGTCTCCTACGCAATTGATACACCATTTCCAATGCTGTTTCTACTTAGGCAGCAGTCATGGTACACGTAAAACCTTAGTTACCGCACCGGCGGCATAGTGTGTTGATGTTTGCATTGACCTTTGTCCGCTCTTTGAAAACTCAATAACCTGTAATGGGAGGGAATAATTTCTCGTCTTGGTTGTGAAATAAATAATTACTGCTGTTCCTGTTCTATGGTTAGCAGGTTCTTGTATGTACTCTTGTCCGGATAGTAAAATTATTATGCTCGTAAAGCGAACGTTTCATTGCCGATCTGCGCACAGTACGCCGCCGACGCGGTAAGTAAAATTTAACTCTTGCTACGACTCTTGCTAGACTGCGCGATGTGCAGTCAGCGACTTTTCTTTTATCTCGTTTGTCGTTACAAATCTTTGTCCTTTAACATTTACAGCTAGAAATACCGAAAAAAGCAGATACTGGAGAGTATCGAGGTTGAGGCAGCACAGTGATTCCGTTTTTGTGCAATAGTCCCGCACCAACAAGGATGAAAGTGGTGAATTATGCTGTTTCAAAAAGGTCTTCGGTCACTTACCAAGTAGCATCAGAAATTTGACAGATAGCCAACTGGTATTTAAAAAGAAATTAAAGGAATTTCTGATTGGAAGCTTCTTCCACACTTTAGATGAATCTTTAGATAAAACTTAAAAAAAGAAAAAAGAAAAAAACTGTTTAAAATATTGTCGTGTATAGACAGCATTTACTAAACTGACGTTCCACATCATTACGAAATGTCGTATATATGATCTATGGAACAACTATTAATCTAATCTAATCTAAGTAAAATGGGTCGCACAACAACAGGGTCTTAGCGCTTAAAAGTTTGGCCCTGTAGCACGAATTCATGATGAACTCATTCTTCAAATGTTCAAATGTATGTAGAGCTTATGGGACTTAACTACGGGGTTACCAGTCCCTAAACTTACAAACTATTTATGAACTAGCTAATACTAAGGACGGCAGAAATATCCATGCCCGAGGGGGGGATTCGAAACCCGACCGTAGTGGCCATGCAGACTGTGACTGGCACGCCACAGACCCCTCATTCTTGGCTTTGACATTTGACCTGACATGAGTTTTCCCGATACAATGTGAATACTGAAAGTTCAATTCATAACCGTGTACCCAGGTCTTATAATCAGTTATTATTCTCTTACGAAACATTTACTCTTCGTGATCCAAAAGCTCATCGCAGACTGCGAAGCGATGGTCTTTCTGGTCTTGACTTATGAGCAGAGGGCGAACTAGGTGACAACACGATACTTTCTTTAATATGCTGTGGTGAGGATTTCATGAATTGTGAAAAAGTAAAGCAGTCAACAATCCCTCAGTGGGCTTGAGCACTGCTTTAAGGAGGTATGGTCGTGTTTAGAGGTGGTACGCCATTACCTTCCTCCGACCTTTGAACTGACTCAGCGAGCCAGTTACTGGGGGATCTACAGTTTAACGTGGATTTCGAAGTATGATGCAAGTCGGCATTTTTCACTTCAAGACATTGCCTTTGTAAGACAACAGGTGTTTGGTGGCGACGTCATCGTTCACTGCTACTACAAAGGCAGATTATATAGGTTCAAGTGAGCATGAACGTGGTGCTATAATCGGCACACGAGAGATGGGACACAGCATCTCCCAGATGGGGATTTTCCCCTTACGACCGTTTCACGAGTGCATCGTGAATATCGGGAATCCGGTAAAAACATCAGTCTCGGACATCGCTGCGACCGGTAAAAGATCCTGCATGGACGGAACCAACGAAGGTGGTTGTTGTTTGGATGTTTTAGGGGGACAAAACTGCAGAGGTCATCAGCGGGACAGAAGTGTCGGCAGCAGTTACGGTCTGCACGGCCGCTGCGACCTGGACTGTAAGCCACAGTGCTAGAGATGTCAGGGTGAAGGCCATATGGCGAAGTATTGCCGCAACACCGCAAGGGAACACGATAGTCGCACCTGTGACGTACGGCGACAGGACGCGCCACTTTGTGGTCGTTGTGGCGGGCCCCATGTCGCTAACTGGAGAGGCTGCCCGGCTTTCGCAAGCCGCGGCCAACCTGGCGGCGCAGTGGCTGACGCAACTACAGAGAAGCGCAGGCGACGAAGGCATCTGGGACGGCACAAGAAGACAACGAACCCCCGGAACTGAGGCAGCAGGGCCCAAGCATCGGGAACGGCCGGGAAACCACACCGCCGGTGTAGAAGCCCAGCCTCCAGCAGAGAAGGGCAAGAAGGCAGCAGGTGCCGGAGTTCCCGCGCGCCTGGCCGACCCCGCCGCGGTACGCCCAGTGGTGGGGGGGGGGGGGGGGGGCGAGCGCGCGCCCCAGAGCATCGGCACACCGGCCGCCGCGAAACCAAGGAAGCTGCAGTGGCAGAAGGCAGCAACGGCGCCCTCCATGAAGGAGACGACAACGCAGTAGAGGCGGCCATCAAGGAAGCAGAATCAAGATTCCGCATGGCTCTCCACACAGAGATGGAGGCAGCATGTCTCTGCTGCTGCAACAGCAGCCGAAGACGACGCAAGACGCGGGAACCATGGTGGAGGGCGCAGCCGAGAGGACAGAGAAGAAAGGAGACAGGTGGTCGTAGACGCCCCGCCTGAAGACGCGAACACTGGCCGAACAAACGGCCACCATCGACTATGCAGAGGGACGCAGACAGAAAAGGCTGCCCCTCAGCAAAGAAGACGAAGAACCAAATCGTGATGCTGGGAGGAGGTACTAAATTGGAAACATCAGCTTGATTTCAACTGGGACAAAGAACACTTCTACGAAGAGAAGGCTGCTGGACAGTGGCCCCACAGGAAGGTCTTCCACAAGCCTTATTGGAAGGAGTATTTCCACACCACCTTCAAGAAGAGTATGGTGATCCTCCTCGAGACGACGCCGCGACAGAAGCCCTGAAGCGGCTTCAAGAAGAAGAAGACAGAAAGGAAAAGGAAAATAGGGGACACTATGGCCAACGCCGAAGGAGACCCTGAGAAGCCAACACCAAATACAATAGCACATCGACATTCAAGGTGGATATCACCAGCAGCTCTGGCACAGGTTTCCGTGGCTTCCTGTTGGCTGTAAGGTGAATACCGGAGCTGTTCCCATGCCCATGGAATATTCCCAATTGGGACTCCCCCCCATTCACAAAAAACACATGCAAAAATAACCAATGCACCACGCAAAAGAAATGACCTAATAAAGAAACAAGACATCCCACATGTGTGGGAACCCTCACAAAGCTGAAAAGAGAACAAGCACGCTCTCAAGCAGCCCGCCTCACCCCCTCAGGGTGAGGAATGAAAAGTGAAAAAAAAAAATCCGGTCGGGGTTTCGAATCCTCTCTCGGGCATGGATATTTATGAGGTTTTTAGTATTAGCTAGTTAATAAGTAGTTTTTAAGTTTAGGGACTGATGACCCCGTAGTTAAGTCCCATAAGATCTACAAACATTTGAACATTTTGGGACAGAAGTGCGCAAATTTCTGTGGATTTAAGTTCCGATTAATCAAAAAGCGTCAGAGTACGTACCATTCAACGAAATATTATCGATTATACATACATGTGGCGTCTGTTCCGAAAGAACAGACGTCACTTCTGATCCTGCAGTTGTTATTATTTAATATTCACAGAATATGACAGCAACTGCGATTGGGCAAAGCTGAAAATGTGTACCCAGCCGGAATTCGAACCCGGATTTCCTGCTTTCTAGGCAGTTGCGCTGAACCCTACGCTGGGTACACATTTTTAGCTTTGCCCAATCGCAGTTGATGTCATATATTCTGTGAATATTAAATAATAACAACTGCAGGATCAGAAGTGACGTCTGTTCTTTCGGAACAGACGCCACATTTATGTATATAATATGACGGTGACGGGCAATGATCCTATCGTTAGTGGGGAGGGGTGGGCAAGTTTGAAGCCCTTACTCTTACGGGAATTAGTTTCATAACTACGAGTTTGAGTACTGTGGGCAGGTCGAAGCTGGCAATTTGTATCTGACGGGAGGCGTGCTTAGGTAGTCCTTGTAGGTGCGGTGATCACTGTGTCCCCAGTGGAGCCGGGCGCCGTGGCTCAGCGCGCCCGGTCAGAGGACTGAACGTTCTCTGCAATAAAAAATCTGAGCCAAGAACTCATCGAACGACAACGAACACAAAGGAACAACGACCGCACTGAACTGATCTACCCATAGAACCAAAAAAAAAAAAAAAAAAAAAAAAAAAAAAAAAAAAAAAAAAAAAAAAAAAAGTGGTGCAGGGGTCAGCGCAACTGCCTAGAAAGTAGGAAACCTGGGTTCGAATCCCGACTGGGTACACATTTTCAGCTTTTCCCAATCGCAGTTGATGTCATATATTCTGTGAATATTATATATTATCGATTACCTCAAAAGGAAAAATGGTAAGATCGCACTATGATAAATCAATTTATTTACGACCGGTTGGCAACAGTCGACAGAAACCGGTCGTTAATCAATTAATTAAACGTACTGCGACCTTGGAGTTTTTTCTTACAGCGGCAATTAATAATGCGGATCGCCTCCATCCTGCGTTGTCAGGTAACGGAAACATTATCCACATGGGTTTTTGGAACCGAAGGCTCACTCGCGTACCCATGCTGAGAGCACGACACAAAGCTTTTCGCCTCTCTTGGGACCGTCAACAGTGATATTCGACCGATGATGACTTGAAACATGTTACCTGGTCTGATTAGTTTCCAACTGTATCGAGCGCATGGCCGTGTAAGGGTATGGATACGACGTCATGGTCCATGGACCCTGCATGTCAGCAGGGGACCAGCTGGTGAAGGGTCTGTAACGATGTGGAGGATGTGCGGTTGGAGTGATGTGGGACCCCTAATAAGTCAAGATACGACTCTGACAGGTGTCACGTACGTACGCACCTGGGCTGATTATCTGCATCCATTTATGTCCATTGTGCATTCCGACGGACTTGGAAAAATACAGCAGGACAGTGCCCCACCTTACATGTCCAGAACTACTACTGAGTGGCTCCAGTAACACTCTTATTAGTTTAAACATCTGTCCACCGAACTCCCCAGACACGAATGTTATTGAACGTATCTGCGATGTCTTGTAGATTTCCACCCTTCCGTATTCTTACGGATTTATAGCCCTGCAGGATGTACGGTGTCAATGGCCTTCAGCACTACTTCAGACATTATCAGCCCATGCCACATCGTGTTGCGGCACATCTGCTTTGTTTGCGGAGGCCCTACACGATATTTGACTGGTTTACCAGTTTCTTTGTCTCTTCAGTGTATGTTAATATTTGAGCTTTTGGCTTATTTTTTTTCATTAACTCTGCGCCGGAGCAACCCTTCAAGACATGTTGTTGTGGTCTTCAGTCCGTACACTGGTTTGATGCACCTCTCCACGCTACCCTGTTCTTTGCAAGTTTCTTCATCTGAGAATACTTTCGGCAACCTACATCCTTTTGAATCTGATTACTATATTCGTCCCTCGGTCTCCCTCTACGATTTTTACCCCACACACTTCCTTCTAATGCTAAGTTGACGATTCCTTGATGTTTCAGAATGTGTCCCACCAACTTATCCCTTCTCTTAGTCAGGAACTCCTTTTCTCCCCAATTCGATTAAGCACCTCCTCATTAGTTACGTGATCTACCCATCTAATTTTCATCATTCGTCTGTAGCACCACATTTAAAAGCTTCTATCATATTTTTATCTGAACTCCTTATCGCCCACGTTTCGCTGCCATACAATGCTACACTCCAGACAAATGCTTTCAGAAAGGACTTCCTAACATTTAAATTAATATTGGATGTTAACAAGTTTCGCTTCTTTAGAAACGCTTTTCTTCCCATAGCCATTTTGCATTTTATATATTCTTTACTTCGGCCATCAGAAGTTATCTTGCTACCCAAATAATAAAATTCATCTGCTACTTTTATTGTCTCATTACCTAATCTAACTCCTTCGGCATTACCCGATTTTCTGACATTGCATTCCATTACCTTCGTTTTACTCTGGTTAATGTTCATCTTATACCTTCCTTTCAAGACAGTGTCCATTCCATTCAATTGATGTTCCAGATATTTTGCAGTCTCTGACAGAATTACTATGTCATCGGCAAACCGCAATGTTTTTATTTCTTCTCCCTGCACTTTAATGCCCTCTCAAAATTTCGCCTTCCATTGCTTCACTGCCTGTTCAATGTACAGATTGAACAACAATGGGGAAAGGCTACAACCCTGTCTTACTCCCTTCCCAACCTCTACGTCCCTTTCTTGCCCTTCGACTCTAATAACCGCTGTCTGGTTTTTGTATAGGTTGAATATAACTCTTAGCTCCCTAAATTTTACCCCTGATACCTTCAGACTTTGGAAGAGTGTATTCCAGTCGACATTGTCAAAAGCTTTCTCCAAATCGACAAACGCTAAAAATGTAGGTCTCCCTTTCCTTAGCCCATCTTCTAAGATAAGTCGTAATGCGAGCATTGCCTCCCGTGTTCCTACATGTCTCCTAAATCCAAACTGATCTTCCCCGAGGTCGGATTCCACAAGTTTTTCCATTCGTCTGTAAATAATTCGTGTTAGTACTTTGCACCCATGACTTATTAAACTGATAGTTCCGTATTTTCACACTTGTCTGCACTTGCTTTCTTTAAGACATGACCCTATTGAAATAGTACTTTCTTCTGTATCCTCTCAGACAGTAAGTCTTTGATTGGCACGCACAATATCGTTGACGTGAGCTTCGTCGGTAGATATTGAATTGCGTTCTGAATACGGGTCATCTTTAACTTCCATTAGATCATTTTTAAATCGCTTGTACCATTCGTGACACCGAGTACTTCCGAAGCACTAATCAACGTAGGTCTCCGGTATCATTTAGTGTGTCCCTGAAAATTTTAATGCGTACGCGTTGCTCCTCTGCACATTGAAATGCACATACTGCGCTACACAACGTTCCACTCAGTGTAGCGCTACCAATAACTAACAGACATACAATAATGAAAATTCCAGCGGTTACACATTTCACACAGGCGTCAGCAGGGATGCCCGTCGCGTTTCTGTCCAACATTCCATTAGCGCGAATTTACGAATGTTCTGGAATTATTTTGACAGACCTAGAAAGGCACGGGCCATGAATAAGGAAAAGGGGTCATCTGCGCTGTATTTTTAGCAAAAGCACGACTTTGACGCATCTCATTATTTATGATGTCATACGTCCTAAATTAGTTACTGATATATAATTTTGCAGGTGTAGTTACTAATGTATGTTGATAGACTATATGCAAAAGATATTTCGAATAACATTAGTAATAAAGTCTAACGTCACGTCTGATGTAAAAGTTTGTTTTTTAACCATAAATGTGTCCATCACTGGATATCACCGGAAGTAATTCCTGTATTGTTATGTGGACTGCCAATATGGCTTTGTTGAAACTATTTTATTTCCAAGACATTAACGATAAATAAGAAGCAATGAATTAAAAGTTGTGATGCGGCCGGGAATCGAACCCGGACCTCCATGCTTACTACGCAGACGTCTTACGATTAAGGCGCATTTGAATAGTCTAAGTACGATTTCCCTCCACGTCACAAACTTTAATTCAGCTTCTGTGTTCCATAGATAATTGCAACTGCTGCCAAGGCTCAGGGTACTTGAATTTATATTTAATTTGATATTTATATCGCCTTAACAGGATTGTTCCAATATGTCTATTGCCGAGGTGCTATTCCGCTGCATGGAGAGCCTTGGCAGCAGTTGCAATTATCTATGGAACACAGAAGCTGAATTAAAGTTTGTGACGTGGAGAAAAGTCGTACTTACACTATTGCAAGGCGCCTTAACCGTCAGTGGTGCGGTGGTCTAACTGTAAGACGTCTGCATAATAAGCATGGAGGTCCGGGTTCGATTACTGGCCGCATCACAAATTTTAATTCATTGATTCTTATTTATCGTTAATATCTTGGGCATGTTGGAGACGAAAAACCGTTTCAGGGTATTTATATTTAATTTGATATTTTATTTCCATTCATGAGCAGTTTCAGCAGACCTTGCTACCATCCTCAGATGCTCTCACCTGAGGATGGCAGCAAAGTCTGCTGAAACTGCTCATGAATTGAAATAAAATAGTTTCAACAAAGCGGTTTTGGCATGTCACATAATAAATCAAACGAGAGGGCTCTAAAAATATTTATGTTAAAATTTCGGAAAATTTCGGTGTAGTGTCATAATTTATACACTCACAAGGAAAGTATATGGGCTTGATCAAACATATCTGTATGAACGTTTGCTTACAGGATCTCTACGTACACCTCAATGTGCTGGTGGGTGTCGTTTTTCTGCAAAGCTCTGCAACCATGCTCTAGATAGCACTGTAGATGTAATTGTAGACGCCATACGCAATACAGATATCTTAACTATAACTTATGTAATAATCATCGCCTATGTTCTCTAGCGTATTGTCATCAAAAGCCTTGCTGAGAGTTGCAACTTTAACCTTCTTCCCGAAAGACTGTTGGTATTCACTGCCACTGCTTCCATCGCCTCTCCCGCACTTACCGTAGCACTACTGCTTGCAATGAGTTGTTCGTCATTATCATCCCTATTATCATCATTATGTGTTCGTGTTACAACAGTATCTAACTTATGCTCATATTTCTGTACTATAACAGATACGAGAAAGCATGCAAATAATTCATCTTCTACACTAATACCATCTCAACCTATCACAATACATTAGCAGGATTGATTACCAATCGCCGCCCCATCTGACGCTTCGCCACACAAATAACGTCACAAAACGCAACATTGGAGGCACACTGCACCGTTCCTACTGGCAAACCGACAGTTCAAAGTGCAATGTGGCAAGGCACACGCAGAGGCCTCTAACGGACGACTGCAGAGTTTTGCAGATGCGGGAGTATCACTAGAGCACGTCCCGGGCACGACGTTAAACTGCCCCCCAACCCAAGGTGTCGTGCGAACCGTGCTGAGGTGTGCGTGGCACACTGGTGGATGCATCTCGAACGGAGCCTCAGGGATACCGGGCGACCTCCCTGAGTAAGTTGCCTTGCACCGCGCGGGGTTATCGTGGTGTGGACCATATAAATCCCCAAATCTCGTGGTACTAAGATGAACACGGAGAAAAAAATTATTTTAAAAGAATCCGAGGGGCAATCTGAGACTTCAGATACTCAGACATCGGGATCAGGACCGATGGAGTGCACTCCTACTTCTCAGTCAGGGTCTAGACCTGAGCAAGAAGTGGGAACTGTATCAGAGAATATTTAATATTCATAGAATATATGACATCAACTGCGATTGGACAAAGCTGAAAATGTGTACCCAGCCGGGATTCGAACCCGGGTCTCCAGCTTTCTAGGCAGTTGCGCTGACCCCTATACCACTGGGGACACATTGATCACCACACCTGCAAGGACTACCCATGCACACCTCCCGTCAGATACAAATTCCCAGCTTCGCCCTGCCCGTATCAGAGAAGTTGGACCAGATTAGGATTAAGGCCGTGTCTGGGGCTCAGAGGAGGAAACTTCTCAAGGAAAAAAGCAATAGGAAGGAAAAGAATGGCTTCCTAAGCATAAGTGGAGGGAATCAAAAGGGCTTGAGCCCAAGACCCCCAAAAAGAAACTGCCTCAGGTCGAAGGGAATACACACACACCCTCGACGTCAAATACAGGTGGCAAGGGGGTTATGGAGGAATCTAAGACTCCCACCTCTCTGGACAGGCATGATCCTGAAAGGCTGAGGCAGGAAATAGGGAAACAGACCTATAGTACTGCATTCTCGGTCTTTAGAGTGGCGCTTGTCCAAGAAGGATACCCAATGGTAAGCATCACCTCGCAGCAGGAGGAGCTCGTGCAGATGGCCCTCT
The DNA here is from genome assembly GCA_026315105.1 of Locusta migratoria. Lineage (NCBI taxonomy): Eukaryota > Metazoa > Arthropoda > Insecta > Orthoptera > Acrididae > Locusta > Locusta migratoria. Next base: position 129,707,085 of record CM048751.1, read on the forward strand.
TTGAAGAGATTGGGGGGGACGCTGGTCCAGGACCAAAATTCAGGAGGGTCTATCTAGATCGCGGTGCCCTCATTTTTGTCTGCGAGGGGGAGCACTCAGCAGAATGGCTTAAGTACAAGGTGCCCATGATATTCCCGTGGGAGGATGCAAAGCTGCTGGTCAAGACAGCAGCCGAACTCCTGAAGACCGCAAAGGTATCAATATGGGTACCAAAGATCCTTAAGGATGTCCCTCCAAAGACTCTGTTCGAGAAAATAAGGGTCCAGAACCCAAAAGTCTCGACAGAGGATTGGAGGGTAATTAACCAAAAGGTCGTTCCGGAAGGACGAACTCTGGTGGTGGAGGTCGGAGAGAAGTCCCTGAAGGCATTGCGAGAGCAAGGCCTGAAACTGTTTTTAGGGTTCTCGCAGGTCTGCGTCAGGGTAATCAAAGACCTTAAAGGCAATAATGGCAGCAAGATGGGGACTGGAAGTGCTGCAGATAAACCTGTAGCACAATAAAGGGGCCACTGCTGCCCTGAGCCGTCGCCTGGGGAGACAGGAGGTGGACGTGGCCCTGATAAAAGAACCCTATTTATACAAAGGTGGTGTATCGGGCCTCGGTGGTACTGGAGGTAAGCTGGTTTATGGCAGAAATCTAAAAAACTCCAGAACATGCATTTATGTTAGAAATGGAATACCTTTCATACCAATGACGGATTTTTGTTCCAGGGACCTGGTGACCATCAGGATGCAGCAATGTGAGGAAGGTATCAGGAGGGAAATTTTTTTGGCCTCAGCATACCTTCCTTACGAAGACAGGTCTCCTCCTTCTTTGGAAGTGAGGAGACTGACGGAAGCCTGCCATCGGCAAGGTGACGAACTGTTGGTGGGATGTGATGCCAATGCCCACAATCTATCGTGGGGCAGCAAGGACACCAACAGTAGAGGTGAGCACCTTCTTGAATTTCTCCTATCTAACAACTTGGAGATCCTGAATAGGGGTGATGAACCTACATTCAGGAATAGTAGAAGGGAAGAAGTAATTGAAATAACTTTTGGTTCCATGATGATGGGAAGTTACGTCAAACAGTGGCATGTGGTCCTGGAGCTATCCTCATCAGATCAGATGTATATTAAATTCAAGGTTGAAATGGGAACCAGACAGACCATGGCCTATAGGAACCCCAGGAAAACGGACTGGGAGACATATAGGAAAGACCTTGACTTCAGCCTATAGGAAATTAAAACTTCGATAAGGAATCCAGCAGACTGAGGAAGTAGCAGAGACCGTAACTTCTGCTATAGTGACCTCATACCAGGACAACTGCTCAATCACTAAGAAGTGCACAAATAGGAGTGTGCTTTGGTGGAATAATAACCTGGAAATGCAAAGGAAACAAGTACGAAGACTGTTTAACCTTGCGAGGTGGAAAGGACAATGGGCAAAGTATCGTGAGGCCCTTGTCAATTACAACCTTGCCATCAGATGGGCAAAGGAGGCATCCTGGAAGGTATTCTGTGAGGAAGTGGAGGGCACGGCTGCTCAAGCGAGACTTCATAAAATCCTCACTAGGGTACCAACTAATCCAAGAGGAACATTGAGGAAGGAGGATGGGGAGTATACAAAGACAGCACATGAAACGCTGGAACTGCTCCTCAAGACTCACTTTCCTCAATATACTCTGGGGGATAACTCAGACCAGGATGCGATTCCTGAGAGACAACGGTTCTCAGGTATTCGCAAAGAGGACTGGGATTTGGCCAAGGAGTGTGTCAATCTCAGTAAGGTCCGATGGGCGGTGGGAACATTTCAGCTGTTCAAGTCACCTGGCCCCGATGCAATCTTTCCAGCTCTCCTGCAACAAGCAGGATAAAATCTTATTAGATTCCTATGCAGGTTATTCAGGGTTAGCCTAGCAGCAGGAATCATTCCCAATGCCTGGAGGGCAGTGAAAGTTGTATTCATTCCTAAACCAGGGAGAATTGATCATACCAAGGCCAAGGATATGAGACCAATCAGCCTGTCCTCCTTCATTCTTAAGACATTGGAAAAGTTGGTTAATGTGAAGGTTGGAGAAAGGAGGTTAAGTAGGGCTCCTCTACATTCAAACCAACATGCATATCAGCCAGGTAAATCATGTGAGACAGCTCTCCACCAACTCGTTGGGAAGGTGGAGAAAGCACTACACTTTCAAGAAATAGCCCTCTGTATCTTCCTGGACATTGAGGGGGCTTTTAGCAACACGACCTTCGATTCCATGGTTAGGGCAGCAGAGGTGCATGACCTAGGTACCACTCTATGTAGGTGGACTAGGGCCATGCTCAGTGGAAGAAAGGTAGAGGCTACCATGATGAATGAAAAAATGGTAATCAACACCACTAGGGGTTGCCCGCAAGGAGGAGTTATTTCCCCTTTATTGTGGAATCTAGTGGTGAATGATCTCATTGGAGAATTAAACTCTAGGCAGTACTTTTGCCAAGGATACGCAGATGATCTTGTCATAGTAATACTTGGCAAATTTGCTGACACAGTAAAGATTATGGCACAAGGTGCTTTGGGCATTGTGCAAGACAGGTACAGAAAACAGGATCTGGGGGTTAGTCCTAAGAAGACTGTTGTTGTACCATTCACAAAGAAGCATATACATCATTCAAGTTGGAATCTAAAGCTTTTCAATGAAGCGCTACCTGTGAAGGGGACAGTGAAGTATCTAGGGGTTACCCTAAATGAAAAACTGACATGGACCCCTCACATCAGGAATATTTGCTCCAAGACAAAAGGTACTCTTGTGAGTACCAGGAGGGCGTGTGGCAAAAATTGGGGCCTGAGCCCCAAGGGTATGCACTGGATATACACCACGGTGATTAGACCCAGGATCACCTATGGGGCGGTCAGGTGGTGGAAGAAGGTAGAACAGCAGGGTGCTGCTAAGGAGCTTGGTAAGGTGCAGAGATTAGCCTGCTTAGCCTAACAGGCGGAATTAGCAGCACACCAACTGCTGGGATGGAAACCATGCTGGATATGCCCCCATTACACCTTTGGGTCAACATGGAGGCAGCGGCTGGTGCATACAGACTCAAATCTGGCAACAACTGGGACTCTTTGGGATATCCAGAATCACACACTAAAATAGTGAGGGAGGTAAATATAGGAAAGGTTCGGGAAATGCCAGCCGACTATATTACAACCCCATACTGCTTCGACAAGCCTTTCAATATAACAATTGGAAGTAGGGAGCAGTGGGAGAAAATAGTTCGACACCGTACGGGGGATATTGTCTGGTTCACTGACGGGTCAAAATCGGACCAAGGTGTTGGGGCCGGGGTATATGGGGTGCAGCCAAGACTGGAGGGCGTCATCTCTCTATGAAAACTGGCCTCAGTATTCCAGGCCGAAATCACTGCCATCAGGGCGTGTGTGGAGGAGAATTTGCGTAGGTGCTACAAAGATCGTAGCATCTATATCTATTCAGACAGCCAGGCAGCCCTGAGATCACTGGCAGCTCCTGCAACAAGGTCTAAAATTGTTGCAGAATGTGAGAGGGTTCTGGTGGAGCTAGGGGAAAGCAATAGAGTAAACCTATTGTGGGTCCCTGGCCACTCGGGGATCAGTGGCAACGAACATGCCGACAGATTAGCCAGGATGGGGACAGAGACTCCATTTATTGGACCGGAACCTGTCCTGACAATCACCAAGGCAATGATCAAATTGGAGCTACGTAACTGGCTCAGAAGACAGCACGTAGAATATTGGACCAAAGTCCATCAATAAAAACATGGCAAGGTAATAATGCCAAAGCCATGTTTTAAAAGAAGCTCTGCAATCCTGGGTCTGAACAGGAGAGAGATTAGACTTATGGTTGGATTGCTGACAGGCCATGGTAATTTCAAAAAACACCTACGTACAATGGGAATAACAGAAGAGGACCCTAAATGTAGGATCTGTGATGACGGTGATGAAACTGCATCACATCTAATCTTGAATGCATTGCATTGGAGAATAAAAGGCACAGAATATTTGGGACAACCAGACCCGAAGAAATTGTGTCTAATAAAGAACTGGTAAAGGGTCTCCTTGCACTGTTCAAGGGCATTGGTTGGCTTTACTATATATACAGGGAGCGATACCGCACAATAAACTTAGTTTCGGTGCGGGTAGTGGTGGGTTGGTCCAAGACTGTTTTGGCTTCCCTGGAAAAATCAATCAATCAATCACTAGAGCAATAAGGGATCTTTACATTATCTCTCATACGATTTTGATGTATATGTGTTTGTTCGAGCCCAAGTACTTTCCTTGTCAGTAACATAAGTGTGTAAATACTATCTCCAATGTATGTTGCGAATGGAGTTACTAGTTACAATAAATCTATATCAATTAATATACAAATCTTTGTACGAAAGTTTTAACCACGAAAGTTCATGACTGATTGCTTTGAAATTTTGAAACAATGTTGAATTTGATTTGGCACATGTGTAGTTATTACCACTAGAACACCATTTGGTATATATGGGGAACGTTAAAAGAAAATAAATGTGTTTGTTTAAGCAAAACTGCTAAACTGCAGACGTTTTCGACCGACTGCGTCGAAAATTTGACATAACGCTACATTCTAATAAATGTTTCCATATACTCATTCCTTAATATACGATGTATAATCTATGAGTATGTCGTGGGAACTTCTTTATTTTTTGTAACAGTGTTTCTCCATTGTAAGATTTATATAAATTCATATAAGAGATACATTAAAATTAGTTACATAGAAACACACGCATATAACAAAGCAACGTTATGTCAAAATTTCATCGCACTCGTAGGTGTAATATTTGAACACTAAACAAGGTTGTAGATGAGATAGAGTATTATGAAGTGATTTTTTTTCTTTTTTTTTTTTTTTTTTGGGGGGGGGGGGGGGGGGCATGAAATACAGAGGAGCGAGGAGGAGGTGAACAGGAACATGGGATGAGGAACTGGGAGAAGGTGGAGGTACTCTTAGGGGCTCACACGAAATTGGGAACTTTTACCTGCTGGTCGTAAACCAAACACTCCAACTAGGTAACTCTCCCAAATTTGTCCTCAAACGGCACTCTCGAATTCAGCAACTTTATACTTGCTGCTGAGGGGGCTATATTCCGGTTTCTCTCCCGCTAGCCGGTCGCTTGGTCTGGCGAAGCGTGACGTCAATGGGCAGCTAAACGTATTTTCTTCAGGGCGCGCGCTGTTGCTTCGAACGTTTTGCGCTCGCGTGTAATACATAATTCGTGACCTATGCTGTCTTCCATTACTTTATTTTGTAATATTTTAAGTCATTCACAGTACTTTGTGTACAGGTACTTTTGTAAACGATGTAGAAGACAATATGAGCAGCTGCTGGCGAACTATGCTGCCCTCTATTGGTTAGTGAAGCCATCAGAAGATAAAAAAAACTGCAATACTATTTAGACAAGACATCTGGCGCTAAAATTGGAAATTGAAATGTGAAATTATTCATATAAACACTAAAAGAAAAACGTTAAACTTTATTTACCGGACAAATCAGTCAAATTTCCTGACCAAATTCAACTAAATACCTAGGAATTTCACCCTCATGAACCACAGACATTGCCGAGGTGGGTTGGATTGCGTGCCTCAAGATGCAGATAGTCGTACAGTGGGTGCAGCCACAGCGGAGGGGTATCTATGTAGAGGGCAGAGGGGTAGCGTTACCATATGTTAGCCATCTCACCAGATTGTTATGAACTGTGTAGAATTTTATTTCCTACCTGAAGACGTCATTTTCACATAATAAGGAACATATTAGGAACTTACTTCAATTCTATGGTCGCAGCACCAGATGATTACAAAATTCGCCGCGGCGGACTGGCCGAGCTCATTGAGGCGACATGCTCTGATGAGTGAGGCCGTTCTCCGTCGGGGATTCTAATCCTCCCTCGGGGATGGATATTTGCGTTGTCTTTAGTATAAGTTAGTTCATAAGTAGTTTGTAAATTTAGGGACTGATGACCCCGCAGTTAAGCCCAATAAGCTGAACAACCATTGTAACTACAAAGTTCTTCTTCTACAGTAATATGCGAAATAGCGACGCCAAGAAATAGCGTTATTTCTTTATTGCCAAATTTTGATTTTCACTGCTGACAATATGTTCGACCCCCACCGCTGTCTCTTTTGTGCCGTATCGTCGTCTAATGTCCCCGTTAGCTATGAAAACATCCACTTTCCTTAACCACTCTTAACGGCTCCATACACACATGTTTATTAGACATTTGCACATCTGTAGCACAGCCCCTACCGAATTATATAAATATTATTAGCCTCTTTATATAAACAACACTGAAAAATAGAACTTCAATTTTTATGTTCATCTATTTATATTATTTCAAAAAATGTTCTCTGGAAAATATCTGGAGGTTTTAATAACCTTAAAAACATGCTTTGGACCATACTTTACTGAGGCCTATCTCTTAATATCAAACCAGACTGGCGCATATGACTTTAGAATGTAGTCAACTAAAATAGTAAGTTCATTTATGCGATTTACTTCAGAAAGATACCAGCGCAACACTCTATTCGCACATGTCAACTAACGGGAGTGACTAAGAGATCCAGGATCACGATTAGCCAGATCTGGAGTACATTTTCCACTTTGAATAGTTTCGACAGTATCCAGGAGGTATTGTCGATCTTTGCTTCAATCTATTAAGATTGAAGCTGTAGAAAGATGTGTAAAATTAGTAACAGAGGCTGCAGAAAAAGTATGTGGGCAAGATAGCAGAGATGGATTCATTAGGACGACTCTGCTGTCAAGATCAATAATGCCGAAATTTGGACACAAATCAGAATTCAAGCCAACTACATCTTTGAGTAGTATGTAAATAAAGGTATACAAATGTAAATAAATGTATCTATTGTAAATATGAATATATAATTAGTATGGCTTCCTTGGGCGGTTGGTTGGTTGGGTAGGGTGTGGGTGGAACTCGAATTGCAGCCTCATCCTCGTGGTGAGTTCTGGGTCTTTAACCAAATTTGCTGGTGAAATGAGCGAAGAGCTGCAAAGTTATGATGTTATCTCTTTAAATAATCAAATCACAATCAATAAAACCTAACATACTTAAAACATACATATAAATACGAGATATTAGTAAATTTCCATAACATTTTGAACATTTAGAAATGTCATATTTCGATAGTTGAGGCCTATAGCGCGAACTGATTACATAAGCTAGGACTATGGAAAATATTTTTATGTTAAACTATACATGGATAGTCAGCTTTTTGAGTCCTATTAGGACGTGGTACTGAAAGATATATTTTTATATGACCTTTCAGAAATTTATCATTTTTTTAATAAACTTTAAGCCCATTGCGCGAACTGAAGATATGAAGGTAGATTTTTTTAAATTATTTTTTCGTTAATCAGCACATAAATACGCAACTTTCGAGTCCTATTACAACTCGATATTCAAAAATTCAGTTTTTTCGGCCCACCCTACCGTACAGTCCATGACTGCAGCGCCTTAGACCCCTCGGCTAATCCCGTCCGGCATGAATTTACAGTTAACGTAAATAAATATTTTTCAATGGTTGTGAACAGATAATGTATTTAACGGAAAACAAAATATATTTACAATTTAACGATAATTTGGTTTGAACAATAATATTTACAATAACTATTTAATAGTGAACAAAATAAGAAGCAACACAGTTAATAACCAAGACGCTGAACATAATATAAAAATTTAAAAACATACTAGACAAATCGAAGATTCCTGGCTTTTGCTTTTGCAAACTCTTTTTCACAATCTGTGTTATTTAACTCCTCTGCAAGCTCGTGCTCAATAGAAATTGTTGCAAGATCATTCAAACGAGTTCGGCTCATCGTTGATCGGAGGTATGTCTTTATCAATTTCAGTTTTGAGAAACTCCTCCACTCGCAACTGTCACGGGGAGTGTTAGGAGAACTCTCAGAGCAACATTGACATTGGGGCAAAAATTATGTCTTCCTATTAACTTCAGAGTCTCTTTTGTACCAATTCCAGGTTCCAACAATGTTGAAAGCACTTTTAGTTCTTCCCTCAACTGTAGTGCATCAATGTCGTTTGACTCATGATCTTGCAAAATCGCTGCGAGGTTTCTACACTTTGTGTCCAGGCTGTCAGGAGGTGCACTCTTCAGCTCTACGATGTCGTAGAGAAAATCAAAATAATCACAATGAGATTTCAGTTGATTGAATCTCTCATCCAAAGATTTGGTTACTATATCTAAAACATAATAGTAGAATTCAATCTTGTAACGTTTTGTTGGGTCATCTATTGTCTCATCCCTTCCTTCATAAGTAAAGTGTGTTGGCTTCTTATTTCGTCGCCGGGAAACACTAATCCGTGGTAACGTTAGATCTTCTAACTCTAATTCTGTAGCCAATTCTTTGGATCCGTCAAGAAAGATACAGACTTTTCTTCTGTTCTGCAGGTCTCAAAATATGCTTTCGTTTTTTCAAGCATTTCCACGGCGTCAGAAACATTTATGTCAATGATCTGGAGAGTCTTACTGACTACACTGATGTGAAGCAGAACGTCGTACCAGATTACCAGAAAGTGAGAAAGGTGTAATTTCTTATTTGATTCGCAAGTGACGTTGATTCGTGAGCGGTCATGCCATCGAATTCTTCTGATATTTGAATCAGTTCATCATAAACGCCACAAATTTGAAACCTCAGGGGAGTAAGTGCATCGATGCGACTTTCCCACCTAGTATCGATCAATGACTTCAGCGTCAGGTTAGGTAGGTACTTCTTCAAGACATCCCAACATCGAACGGAGGACGAGAAGAAATCATACAAGCTCTTCACTGTCGAAAACATGAAACCAGCATATTTAGAAGACATAGCGGCATCGTTGACAACAAGATTCAATGAGTGACTGATACATGGTACATAAAATGCTCTCTTGTTAATATCTGAAATTATTTTCTGGAGAAAAGACATCTTTCCTTTCATGTTTGCTCCATTGTCGTATCCTTGGCCTGTCATATTACACAATAGGATGTTTTTTTCTTTCAAGAACTTGAGTATGACCTGCGTCAAAGTGGAGCTTGAAGAATCGGCCACTGGAAGAAATCCCAGGAAATGCTTGATATTCGGACATCGTATACCCCGTCGAGTCTTGCTTCCTGGACGAAACGTATCATAACTGTCATCTGCTCAACTTTTGAAATATCTGGTGTGCAGTCCAGAATTATACGGTAATACTTTGCAGATTTCATCATTAATAGAATGTTATTGGTTATAGATGATCCAATAAGATGAATTATTTCACTCTGTGTTTCCTTTCCAAGATAATGATGGCCCTTGTTCTCACCTTGCTTTGTTCTGTGCAGGTGCTCCATTCCCAAATAATTCAACGAGTTTCAAGACGTTTCCGTTGTCAGGCTGAAAGAGTGTATCTGTACTTCCTCTCAAAGGCAGACATTGCCTACCCAGGAAATGAATTATTGTTATTAAGCGCCCAAGAACATTTTTACGATGTTCGCTTTCAGTATTCAGAAGCCTTTGATGATGGACGTCGACAGTTCGTGACTTTTACATCCCCTCAGAAAACACGATCCACTTTTTATGTGAATTAAAATGATCGGTGGACTTCCCGTGACTTTCGAGATACGAAGCAAGGTGCCGCCAGTCGGTTATACCGTTCTTTGCAATTTTTTCTGTAGATGACGAAAAACGTTTGCAACAAAAGCAGAACACAGCATCCTTGCTCTTTGAGTACACCAACCAATGTCTATCTGCTTTTTCTAAATTCTTCAAAGAATAGCTGTAGTGCATAGGGCTGAAACGCCGGTTGTCCGCGTTTTTAGGACATTCTTCAGCTTCGTTAATGCGCTCGGGAGGATCTCGCATGACCAACGTCGTTCGAATGCAGTCGATTATTATTTCCGGCCATCTTCCGGGATCTGAGTCAACTGTCTCTTCCAGTTATGGTTCGCCTTCAGTCCCTTCTCCGGTGGTGAGTATCTCGGCTAATGTTCCTCCGGTATTTTCCGAATCAGGTCGCCTAATTTCAGTTCTTCCTGATGTTTCAATCTCGGAGCTACCGTCGCAAAGCAGGTCTTCAATCCAGGCGAGGTCTGTTGAACATGTTGTGGATGACCCACCGTCAGAATTGCTGCTGTATGCGGTGGTCGCATTACTGTGTTCGTCAACATTCTGGCCACGTCCTGATGATAAATATGTAGCTGCAGTAGCTCCACCAGTTTCTGTACTTTCAGGATCTATTTTTCCACCCTCGCCGCTGCTATGTCGTTCTCTCCACCAGTTTCTGTACTTTCAGGATCTATTTTTCCACCCTCGCCGCTGCTACGTCGTTCTCTCTTTGGCTTGAAATATCGTTGTAGTGCATCGTTTTGCTTCTTATCGTCATCTTCCTTCAGCGCCCGTCTTTTCCTATATTCACTGCCAGACAGTCTTTTTCTACCGTCGGACATGTTTCGATCCAGCCTGTAAAGAACGATTACGTGAAACTAACTGTTGATGCCAGTGTTCATTTGGCTATCATCGTCCCTGATTTTCCAATTTCTTAAAGAAAAAACTAAAGGAAAGTGGCAAGGAAGCTTTTCAATACCGTACAAAAACTTAAATTTAATATTCTACTCTAACTAGTTCCGTTTGATTTCAACCTGTTTTTTGTTGCAGAAAAAATACCCGCACAGACAAATGCTGAAAAAATATATTAACGTTCTAACAAGTTACAGTCTTATGATTTGCACTTTCGTAGCTGCACGAACGGCGGAAAAGTAGTAAGCTATAAACCTTTTCCCTTTCATAATTTTGTTGGGATTGTCAACGAGATAAGGTTTGGTTAAGTGTTTTCATTCGCAGTAGTGGATAAATAAATTCTTATCACACGCAGCATGATGGGCATTTTTGTGATACTTACAGTTTATTACTTCACCTCTCCTGACATATGTATTGTAATATTACGTGTAATATTACTATGTAATGGGGCATGTTAAATAAATAAATAAAATAAATATGTATTGTAGGTGGTTTTACCCTCATAGGAATTGTGTCTTGAAGGCAAAAATGTGTACAAAATTCTGTTAAAATCGGTCCATTAGTTTACGAGCAGTTATGGAACATTATCACATGATGTGGGTGGCAGTTTTTAGCGAATTTCGTTCCTTGTGTTGTCTTAACTCCTGAACTATGTTTTCTGATAGTGAGGAATATTACATTTTGTAATATGTATAGATTGTGTAGCAAAATTATGTTTTTCTGAATCAAATACTTTACGAAGAATGAGAGCTTGAAGTTGTCACCCCAATAAGCAGTATTCTTAATTGCCTCAACCTGAAAAAAAATAATTTCTGCAAACCAAATTATCTAATAATAAATTAAAATAAACTTACATCCTTCTCTCTAGTTGGGCTTTTGTACACCATGTGGAACTTAGTTTTCCTCTACCCGTCTAATTATATTTTCGTTTTCTTTCTTCTCTTATAACAGGGAAGGAAATATTTCAGGAAAATGCAGCCCGCTGGGAGGGTCTGACTTCATGCTTCACTAAGGATCAATTTCGTAAATTTTGTAATCATTCTTCTGAACGCGCTATTTCAGAAGCAGCGCGCAGCAGAGACGAGGCGATTTATAATAGCATCCACATTCTACAGAGATAACGAGAAGATTCTCATAACAGTTAGTAAGGGGGATGAAGCTCTATTCATTTTTCATAACTTTTTTCTTCACAATTACATAATCAAGAACGGAATAGAAAGTAAATCTGTATATACTGTAAAATGGATGTGTCTGTGCTACCTAACAGCTTCCAAGACGAAGAAAAGTTTGATTTTCAGTACTTCGCATAGTTATCGACCGATTTCGAAAAAAAAATATAAAAAAATGCTGTCATATTCTACTCATTAAGAGGTGTAATTTTATGTAAAGCTTAAAACGGTAAGATAAGACTACATAGAAACTATGAGTTTGTCTTGAGGCCGACGGCACTCAAATGGCCGCGCCGGAGTGGCCGAGCGCATTGATGCGCTATGCTCCGATGCGCGAGGCCGTTCCCCGGCTGAGGTCGAATCCTCCCTCGGGCATGGATGTTTGTACCGTCTTTAGTATAAGTTAGTTCATAAGTAGTTTGTAAGTATAGGGGCTGATAACCCCACAGTTAAGTCTCATAAGCTTAACAAACATTTGAATTTAACCGGTGCATCATGGATAATCGTGTAAGCTCTCACTTTCCATGTAGAGAGGGCTTAGGCAGACTGCGAGCGCTCAAATATTCAAATTTGTGCATCCATCACTATAAAATGATAAAAGCTACGTCCAAAAAACATCGCATGCAGTTTCAAACCTTTACACAACTTATTCTTGCCGACATCCCCCACGAAATGATTAAAGGAAAAATGTTTTCCTTTTACCACATTTCAGCTATTAATTCGATTAAACTTACGGAAGTGCTAAGACGTTTTAATTTATTACTTTTTAACTATTTATTCTGTTTGCAACACACTTTGCAGGTAGTATCAACATATAGGACCCAATGAACATACCAAAATTATACCATTGTACGGCTCTTAGTTCAAGAGATATGTAATGATAGACACTTACAGGCGTCGAAAATTACCATCTGCTTACATTAGCGTTCCGTGGAACTACAGCATCAGGCGTGACTTTTTAATTTATTACTTGTTTATAATTTGCTAACATTATCCACATATATCATTGAATTTAGCTCCAAAATTATATCATGGTAGTTAATGAGATTATATGAAGCCATAGGCAACTAGCTTCTTCGGAAACCACCCCTCCATGGAAGAGGTTTTAATTAAGACGTCTTCACTATAAAACCTATTCGTGTCACATTTTGCAGACTGTATGAACATATATAACACCGAATGTACCATCAAAATTATATCGTAGTTAAAATCATAGTTCAGGATATATGACGTCATAAACAATGCGTTGTATAAAAAACCTTACCATCACGCATCAGATTTTAATTTATTTCATCTTTGCTACTAACATCTTTTGCAACACACTTCGCAGAAAATTTTCTGATATTCCACTGCACGTAAACGGAAAATTACATTACTGCAGGATACACTGTTCAGGAGATGAAGTCATTAGAACTGAGCCGCGTGGAATTGAATTTCAGGTCAAATTTCACTACAGACGCGGGTGAAACGGTCAAAGAGTGGGGCGGAAGACAATGGAGAGATGAAGAAAATGTTCAAATGTTTGTATAGCTTATGGGACTTAACTACGGGGTCATCAGTCCCTAAACTTACAAACTACTTATGAACTAGCTACAACTAAGGACGGCACAAATATCCATGCCCGAGGGGGGATTCGAACCCCCGACCGTAGTGGCCGTGCAGACCGTGACTGGAGCGCCTCAATCCCCTCGGCCACCGCGGCCGGCAGAGATGAAGAATAAGGAGGTGGAGTAACATAATAATGCAATAAATACACACCCGGACAACTGACACTCCACATGTGTCGTAATTTCCATGTGTCAGTTCTGTCGTGTCTGATTATGGAATAATGGATAACAAATTAGTCATCGCCGTATCACTTCAATTTTCTTCGCTTTATTTTCATTCTAGCTATTGGGACGACGGGTGCTTATTTGCCGACTTGCCAATTTTTTAAGTAACAGATCATAAGAAAAATAGTTCTAACTTATGAGTAACGTGCATTCGCAATACTTATTGTACGTTATATGAAAAGCACTACATCGCAAGTTGCAAGATATACGTACGCACCAATTCTTCTGTTCTTACGAAATGCAATGAAAGTCCTTCTGGCCAATCTTGACTTCTTCGGCCACTACCGAACGAATTCTGCAGTTTTAGTTGTAGAGAACGCAACAATACCTATTGTCTGGAAAGCCGAAGTGATGACGCGGCAGTGCCAGGAACTAGATCACGTGACGAGGTACAGCGAGGCTACGGTAAAATTAGTGCCCAAGAATAAGACGCAAGGAGCTCACAATAAGTATGTGACCGATGGCATTACGGACAACAGAAAGGAATACGAAATTTGCGAAAACTGAGATTCAAAGCTAGCAAGGAAACCCTTAGAAGCGATGTTCTGTCTATGGATTTTCGTTTCAGAAGGTGTCAAAATTAACGTTTTGTTTTGTGCGGACCAGAGGACATTCCGCATTGTTGCTAAAAGACCATACTTTCTCAGGTGTTCATCAGAATCAAAGCGACCAGTAGTTTACTTAGATGAAATATGGATTCACCTGTATTATACAGTAAATAAATGTTGGCAAAGTGATAGTGGCGAGTAGTATTGTAAAAAAAAAAAAAGTGCCGATCAAAGTTTGATTGTTGTTCATGCAGACAGATGTTTCACGGTTCAAAAACCAAAACGTCAGACTATCACTCAGAAACGGATAGCAAAAATTTTCAAAATTACGTCGAAACGCAACTTATGTCAGGCTCACTAGCAATATGTTTAACCCTTGTAATTATTCGCAGCGTATTTAGCCATTCGGAATACTTCTAGCCATTGGAGGTGTTTGACATGTTTGACTGTAGTAATGTTAAACCATTTTTTCCATAATGAGGGAAGAATAAAACACTCGGAAACTGCCATTGCAAAATTGCTGAAGGCTTAAAATGTAACCGCAGTATCGAACATTGCATTTGAATTTCTCAATTAGATTTCGAGTTCTGCAGAATTAGTTGTGCGTAAACTCACGGCGCGTAACAGGCTGGCAGCGCTCCACTCGTAAGAATACTGGCGTGCAAGGTAGCTAGACAATTTGACTGGCGTGTATGCCAGACTGCTTCCCCACACCCACACTCTGTTCCTCTGGCGTAAACACGACGGTGCTGCCACAGTGGCGAGGAAGCAATCAGTCCTCCTCCCTGTCCTGGTACAACAGAGGCGGCCGGCAGGTAGTCGAGGCGCCATGGCACAGTTCCCGAAGCGTTTCCTCCGAGGTTTGGTATCGAATCCCCTCAGGGCATGAATGTTAAGTTTGTCCTTTAAAAAAATGAAAAAGAAATTGGGGGCCGGCAGATTTGCCGCACCTCGTAAAAGTGCCGCCCCGTGCGGCCGCACGTTTCGCACGTGCCTTGCGCCGGCCCTGGCTGTGCCCCAGCAGTCGCCCAATTACCTAGCGATGCCGCCGAGTCAGGCCTCACTTGATTACGTGACGTGACGTGCGCGCCGCGGCCTGTCTTTCTCGTTGGCCTCGGTCCTACTTTGCATGACGTGGCGTGAGGGCGCCGCGTCCTTCTCTTTTGGTGGTGCTGGCATGTTGCGGTCTTGCTTGTACCGCATAAACCCGAAATTGGAGCCGTCGCCGTTCATTATGTACTCCTGTATAATAACAGATGTTGCTTGCTGCCTCACATGTACTCACCTGTGTAGCACTTCCGCACCTCTGCACAGCGTACAGCATTTGGCCGACCCTGCTTTAAACAATCTCAACGGCTGTGTACAAACTTGAGTTTTGTTTTGTGTAGGTTTGTGATAAAGTCCCTTTCGAATTATATCATTCATTTTCCCCCTTTTATAATTATTATTACCATCAATATTTCAACTTTCTCGTTCGCGCATCGTACCACCTGTGGGTTATTGATTACAGAGTTTAGACATAAAGTGTTCTGGATATCCATGGGCCCAGTCATAATTTATACACACATTAGAAGAATTTCAATACTGTACCTGTCCAACTGTACAGCATCAAAATTTTAAATATTACACACTTCCTGGAGCCCATAGAAATTGAGAAAATCGGTTGGTTTTTTCACTTCACGCGTGATCTGTGGTGGTCTTCATGCGGCTTGCAAAAGCACCATTTATTCATGGACAGTAGCTAAGAAAATCAAAAATCACGAAAATAACATGAATTTTGGGTACTGATATCATGAATTGTGGGAATGAGCACTTCGATATTTTCTATTCGTTACATACTGTCGAAATTTTTGCTATAAATATACTTAAGATCATATTCTCAAACTACGTTTCAAATTTTTTCGATATCCTAATCTGATACCGAGATGCAGATTCTCAAACTGATCATACATTTGCACAAAATCACAAAACCCGATTATCAGTCATTTGTACATCGTCAGTTACAAATATCTAAATAACTAACCACAGCAAATTGTTGCAATATTTACAATACATCCTGTAGACATTTATCTAGAAACATCATTTTCCTGTTTTCGGAAATCTTTCTCCGTAATTAGATTCAATCTAAAATTCGCAATTTTACATTTTCAGAAGTGCGTTTTGTACTGATAGACGGCGTTCAGGCCGTCCAATAGAGGAAAAACTATTCGACGAAAAATTTTCATTTTTGTGCCACTTACAGACTGGTATCGTCCCTGGAAGAAGGGGTAATTTTAGTAAACTTAATCATCACATTTAAGAAGCAGCGTCTAGTTTAGGCGAGTATTGTAAAACACATTAAAGAGATTGCAGAGGTAAATACACATTGCGTAGATTTTTCGAATGGTTGATTTTAGATCGTACATAGCTGTCTACGAAATGTACATACATTGAAAACGTATTTAAAGTTGAAAGCAGAGTGATATTTGTTTCACGAAATATCGGTACGTGCACAATATCTCATGTCAGCAATATGTTCAAAAATGAGATTTTTAAACAGTCGTATCTTGTGGAATAGCAAATGCCTCAAATGCTATTTCTATGTCGAATACATTTCCCGTTTACCAAAATCCATACTTGTTATCATAATTTTTGCTATCAAAAGCACCAGTTGTGTGGATTGGCACATATACACTTTTTAATCATGGAAAATCGTCGCAGTTTTTACATCATCTTTAGACGATAATACCAAGAAGCTTTGCGAGTTTTTTCCTTAGTACTATCTCGTATGTAAGTTCCAAATTACCGCAAATTTTGACAAGAATTTTGCATTTTTCAAAGATGTTCCCGTAAATCGCTTCTGTTCAATATATTGTAAAATTACGACAGTAAATCCGTTGCATACTGGCATTCGTTGAGATTGTATTGAAAAACTTTGCAATTTCGGTGATGGGTACACCCATAACTTACCACTACAAATTATGTCTAACAGAAAACTATTAGCGATGAGCGACCCCTCGACAACTATCCCTATTACAAGTATGTATCCATGATAATTTGTTTCTTCTGAGAAAAGGTGAACGTTGGTACCTCCCCTGCATTCCAAGAGTATTCGAATTATCCGACCATGGCTGGAAAAATGAAAAACAATGCCTATGTCAATCACAGATAATTTGTAATGTTTCTATTAAAACAGCTGAAAATTGCTAGTCCCTTCCACCTTTTTCTTCGGAAAATATGTTTAATAAACTTACCATGGTTCTAGAAATGATTAAAAGCGTCACTAGCAATCGCAGAAAAGAAAGACACTGTCACAGCTCTGATAGTTTAGCCAAAAAGATATAATAGTACATTATAAAGTATCCTTACCATCTCCAAACGCAAGTTTCTCATGCATCCACTTTGTTTTTTAATTTCGTTTAGCTCAATGGCTTAAAGTGCATCCTCAGAAATCCCTGAGTCGTTTCCACGACAATGGGAACAACTAGATTCTCAACATCTTTCAGCCCTATTATTTTATTAGAAGAAATATAATTTGATCTAGAAACGCCATCTTCTCCTTTTCGAAAATCTTTATCAAGATATAACCGAAAACTAAGATGCTTCGGTACCCAAAGTGTCAATTGTTTAAGAGACGACGTTCTGACGTCTATGAAACTTTTTATATTCTTCACTGCCGGAGTTGCACATTTATTTGAAGTTTTTTGTGAGTAGTTTCGGGATATATCGTCCGTTTTCAAACTTTTTGTCTGCGCTTCGACTATAAGAAATCAACTGATTTTAAAGTTGTAGCTTAATGAAATTTTTTATATGCTTTTCCACATGCACACAACTAGCGTTAGTTACATGCATGTTCAAAAACAAAAAGAAAATTAATGTAACGAAAAATTAATTATTAAATAGCATTAATTGAAATTATACTTACAAGTAGACTTTACATTTTAGAGAGCGGAATTAGACGTGTTTCAGTAAAATGACTCATACCATTCGAAAGCTAAAGAGTTCACAATAAAGTATCAGGAATTATCTGAAATAACTTAAATTAAAGGAATTGAAGTTTCTTCTAAGTTACTGTTAGATTAAAGCTCTTAACTCCATACATTAGTAGCCGCTCTTTTTCTGTTGCTTTCAATATACTAATTAAGAAGTGGCATTGTTTTGTGTAATGAATTATTGAATATGTCGCATCGCGGTTAATTAGACCCAGATAGTTTCTCCATTTCCTAGTACGCAAAATTTTACATAAATCAAACTACAACAGCAGTTTTCAATTAATATTAAACGGCAAACAGTAACCTAGTCGATTTATAAACTGTTATGCCGAGACTAATATGAGTGAGGTGCTTAGTTTCTACCAAATTTGACGGCGAGGTATCTTTCGCTTGAACTGTCATCGGTGTCCTACGCAATAGGCATTGCTCGAGGTGGTAGCGTTAATAACATACAATCGTGTTATTCTTACTATCGGCCGCAGTAGCACAGATCACTGTTGTCGATGGCACAGTCACACCACAGTCTGACATATACAGTCACGACACTCCTACTGATTTTCGTTATCACTGCGACAGCAGCTCTCCAAGCGGCCGGTAAGCTACTTTTCTGAATACGGTTTTGGATGAGTGGGAATAGTATCGTTTTTATTGATATTAACGTTCTTTTCACAATAGGAAACGTATGTAGTGCCGTAAAAATCGATAATACCGGTAACTGAAACATAACTCGACATTTGTCTTTCTTAGTTTTCCTACGATGCCTGGCTTGGTAGCCTATGGAACGGTACATTACTGGACAGTTTATTTACAATTATCTTGTAACCTTACAGGTTATACTGATGAATTTTATTTTGCATTAAAACTAGGAAGCAGCAGAAGAACTGCACTTTGGCGGGAAGACGTCGCTATTAAAGATTCATCGATATAATTCCAGTAAAACCGTTGAGGCTGGAACCTAGGAAACGTATATGGAATATAACACCTCCATTAGTTAATGTACCAAATCAACCACCCCAACTGTAAGAAGAAAAACAACGTAACAAACGTGGCAATAAAACGGCAAAACCAATCAGATTCCCATCAAAATAGAAAATAGTTCCACGATTGTTGCTACAGCTGAACCACAAATAGCAAGAATCTTCAAGACATTGGCTTTTTAAGCAAAAGTAAGGTAAAAAACAAGGTAAAGCAGTCAACAATCCAAAGATCAGTTTGAACACCACAGTTCTTTAGCAGGCATGGTTCTATTTGGAGGTGTTATGCCGTTGCCTTCCTCCGACCTTCGAGCTGACTTACCTAGCCAATAGACTTGCACATAATAGTTCGCGATCGGGAGCGCTCTTTTTAGTTCGTCCGCTCGTTTTGGTTTTTGCTACCGCTACTAAAACTACAGCTGCGCTGCATCTCAGCTCGACATGACGATAACTAGCAGAAGGGAATCAAGCGATTTTGCGCGCTCTCGCGTTCTCTCACTGTTACCCGTCAGTCTTCGGAAAAGGAGCGGACGAACTAATAGGCGAGGGATCCGCGAACTAGTTCGCCTGTGGGAGCGAACTACACTTGACTACTAGCCAGTTATAGGGGGACCTACAGTTTAACGTCGGTTCGGAACCACCGTGTGCTACTCGATATTTTTTCACATCAGCAACACTGTCAGAGGTGAAAGAAGTGGAAAGTGACAGATATTAATCCTAGGACCTGGCGGGGATCGAACCCGCGACCGTTGGATTCGTAGTCTGGCAACAGAGTAGAATGAAAGTAATTATTGTCAAATTCATATGCGCGTATAAGAGTGAAATGTTAAAATGTGTGGATCATTAGACTCCATACCGAATTGATGTGCGTCAAAAAACTGCCTGTCATAGTGAGAAAAGACCATAATAGAAATTTGTTAGTCTTATATTTCTATTCTACTTACTTTCAACAGAGTAAGCTGCAAATACATACATATTCGTATTTCTACAGGAATCAGTTCTTTGCCGGCCGCGGCGGCCGAGGGGACTGCGGCGCTTCAGTCACGGTCTGCACGTCCACTACGGTCGGGGGGTTCGAATCCCCCCTCGCGCATGGATATTTGTGCGGTCCTTAGTAGTAGCTAGTTCATAAGTAGTTTGTAAGTTTAGGGACTGATGAGCCCGTAGTTAAGTCCCATAAGCTCTACAAACATATGAACATTTTAATCAGTTCTTTATACCAGTGAATCAGTGGAATTCGGCTGTTTTTGTAGTAATTTACCGCTTATGTATGTCTGTTGATATTATAGTAATGCCGGTAAGGCAAAAATTATACTATTTCGAAAATTACGTGGAAGAATAATTATAAACAAACATTACTCTTTCGGCTACTTGCCTTTCACTAGCAGCGGTAGTGTCGTTGCAACTGTAAGCAGTAAGCTGTATATCTTAGACTGTGGTCATACTGCGAAACAGACAATACCAGATTTCACAGTGGCACTGGAATGGCGGCACTGCTAACTTCTCCGGCTTAGTGTCTTTAGGTTTGCCAAACCCGCACCCAGCCAAGACTGGCGAAATTCTCTGAAGTGTCCGCCATTTGGCACCCCCAGACGGCACGCGCAGCTTATTGAATGGCTGGAACGTGATGAGCATCATCGCCAGGTCGCAGTCGACCAAATACACTCCTGAGCTAACAGTGGCTCAACATTAGAAAGAGAATATGACTTTCTGTGTGAATTATAAATGGTCTTTCTCTAATAGTTCATGTAGCGTATTCTAAGAGTTTTTAGTAAAAAATGGATTTCAGAGGTTATAGTTCTTTAAATTCATCATGTCTCTCTTATTGTGCTGTACAATAGTGAAAATTTCGTAATAATGTTCCCACGTGGCGTTGTGTTAAATCATTGGATTTGCATTCATATTCGGGAAAACTGCGTAACAGATCCCTATCCGACCATTCTGATGTATTTTGTGCGTACCCAAATCGCTAAGACCAGAGGCTAGATGATTCCTCTACCTTGCCCTCTCAACTTCAACTTCGTAGTCGACTGGACTTTATGCTGATATCTTTCCTCCTCCCGGTAATATGTGACTTCGAAGAGGTGTATGCTGATGAAGCCAGGAGCTTCATCAGAAGATCATCTGAAGATCAAAACCAACTGCAGAACGATCTAAATAAAATATCACTATGGTGTAAAAATTGGAAATTGACTCTAAATAATGAGAAGTGTGAAGTCGTCCACATGAGTACGAAAAGAAATCCTTTAAACTTTGTTTACAAGATAAATCAATCAAACGTGAAAGCCGTAAACTCCACAAAATATCTAGGAATTACTATTACTTCAGAGTTAAACTGGAAGGAACACGTTGATAATGCGTTTTATTGGCAGAACCCTTAAAATGTAACAGAACTACTAATGAAACTGCATACACTACGCTTGTCCGCCCTTTTTTGGAGTATTGCTGCCCAGTGTGGGATCCTTATCAGGTGGGTTTGACGGAGGACATCGAAAGAGTTCAAAGAAAAGGGCAACTCGTTTTGTATTGTCACGATACAGGGGAGACAGCGTTACGGAAATGATACAGGATCTGGGATGGGAATCATTACAACAACGGCGCTTATCGCTGCGGCGTGGCCTACTTACGAAACTCCAATCGTCAATATTCTCCTCCGAATGAGAAAATATATTGTTGATTCCCACTTACATAGGTAAAAAGATCATCAACATAAAATACGAGAAATCTGAGCTCGAACGGAGAGATTCAGGTGTCCTTTCTTCCTGCGCGCTAATTCCAGAATGGAATGCGAGATAACTTGTATAAGGTGGTTCGGAGAACCCTCTGCCAGGTACTTAAATGTGATTTGCAGATATCCCATGTAGATGTATATGTAGATCGAGACATTGTGCCGGTTGAAGAGAAGCACAGAAGCGTCATATACGAAAAGTGTCGCTTTAAAAATTTATATGGAAATAGAAAACGTCATTGTTATGGTCCACCGTCTTCAATGGCAGATAGAGCGACTGTTTTCGAGTTGTAGTCGCACTTTTTACAATTTTATTTTATTTGTGGTGACTAGCTTCGGCCATAATCTGTCGTTTACAAATCAGTCTGATCCGTAAGTTCTACAACTACAGGACGCACTCATATTTTGTCATTATCACTAAAACTGTTTTAGCTTCTTATTATAGCTACGTTAATGTTTGTCTCCTCTAGTAAAATAACATTGTAAAAAGTACGGCTGCGATAGAGAATATGAATATAGAAAATCAAATCATGTTTTTATGGTTCATTATTTAATCATTTGTATGCATTATTTATTGTTATGTGAAAATGTTATTAGACTGAGGCGCTTCAGTCACGGTCTGCACGGCCACTACGGTCGGGGGTTCGAATGCCCCTCGGGCATGGATATTTGTGCCGTCCTAGTTCGTAAGTAGTTCATAAGTAGTTTGTAAGTTTAGGGACTGATGACCCCGTAGTTAGGTCCCATAGACTTTTAAAAAAATGTTATTTTCCGGATATTTGATGAGGCACAATGAGTGCGCATTTGCTGTAAAAATTGCACAGTGGCTATCCTGGTGGAGAAAATGTATACAAAAAAATAAATAATAATAATAATAATAATATAGAGTTCTGATATTTCATAGAGAGCAAACGGATCCCGGAAACTCATAGTCAATAATAGTGTGCCCTATCATTATAAGTGAAATAACCCGCGTCGGACTTTCCTAAGAGAAAGGATATATAGTAGCTTATGGTAAATTGGCATTACACTATCTCACATAGTAAAATAAAAAGTTTATTTTTTGTGATCTCTCAAAGGCTTTTAAATATTTAAATCATGGAATTGTTCTTGATAAGCTTAAATATTGTGATATGAGTGGGGCAGTGCAGTGACGGGCCGGCCGCGGTGGCCGAGGAGACTGAGGCGCTTCAGTCACGGTCTGCAAGACCACTACGGTCGGGGGTTCGAATCCCCTCTCGCGCATGGATATTTGTGCCGTCTTTAGTATAAGGTAGTTGATAAGTAGTTTGTAAGTTTAGGGATTGATGACCCCGTAGTTAAGTCCCATAAGCTTAATAAACATTTGAACATTTTTTGCTAAGGACTAAGGCTGTCGGAGGCGCGGGGCGGCGGCAAAACAAAATGTGCCCTTCCGCCCAATTGCAAATACATGTGTTTGGAAGCCTCCCAGGTATAAAGACAGAGAACAGTCTAAATATAGCTTTAGAGATTTGTAGGACCCAAAACGTAAAGGGCGTTCAAAAGGAAAGAAAAAAAGTGCTTTGGAGGCATTTGGAGGCGAGGTCGCCCCCAAGATGAGAAGCCCGGGGCGGTCCGTTCCTTCCGCCCCCCCTCCCTCCCTCAGTCAGCCACTGGGACAGTGCACATATGATTTAAATCATACTTGACTGCAAAAGTGCAGAAAGCTGAAATAAGCAGTTCACATATTATGTAAGAAACAGTTTATTCCTCTAACTGGAGAATTTCCAAAATGGAGTCCCACAAGGTTTGGTCTCGGGTCCTCTGCTGTTCTTAATATATATTAATGACTTCCCAGTTTGTATTCACGAAGATGCTAAGCTAGTTCTGTTTGCTGACGATACACACCTGACAAACGGGAATTAACTGATGAAATTGTAAATTATGTCTTTCAGAAAATTATTAAGTGGTTCTCTACAAGTGGTCTCTCATTAAACTTTGATAAAACCCAATATATACAGTTTCATACAGTAAATGGCATTAATAAATATAGACTCTGAACAGAAATCTATAGCTAACGTGGAATATTCAAAAATTTTAGGTGTTTGCATTGATGAGGGATTGAATTAGAAGAACCACATTGGAAATCTGCTGAAACGTTTGCATTCAACATATGCTGTCAGATTCATTGCAAAATTTGGTGATATACCTCTCAGTAAATTAGCTTACTATGCCTATTTTCATTCACTGCTTTCATACGGGATCATATTCTGGGGCAATTCAACATTGAGTAAAAAAGTATTAATTACACAAAAGCGTGTAATCATAATAATTGCTGGAGCCCACCCAAGCTCGTCCTGCAGATATTTATTTACGGATCTAGGGATCTTCAGTGTAGCTTCTCAATGTATGCAATCACTTATGAAAGTTGCTATTAACAATCCCACCCAATTCATAGCAGTGTGCAAAGCTACAACACTAGACGAAAAGATGTGTTCACTATTAAAGGTTACATCTAACTTTGGCACAGAACAGGGGGAATTATGCTGCCACAAAAGTCTTTGGTGACTTACCAAGTAGCATGAAAAGCCTGAGAGATAGCCAACTTGTATTTGAAAAGAAATTAAAATAATTCATGAATGGCAAATCGTTTACACTTTACATGACTTTTTAGATGTAACTTAATAATTTCGCAAAAAATACATAAAAAACAAAACAAAACAAAATAAAATTTAAAAAGAATTAAAAATTCCTTAAAATATCGAGTTTCATGTACAGATACCATTCATTAAACTGACACGTTCCACATCATTACGAAATGTCGCATT
Organism: Locusta migratoria; assembly: GCA_026315105.1. Classification (NCBI taxonomy): domain Eukaryota; kingdom Metazoa; phylum Arthropoda; class Insecta; order Orthoptera; family Acrididae; genus Locusta; species Locusta migratoria. The sequence goes on from CM048751.1 coordinate 129,731,624, forward strand.
TATGATCTGTGGAACAAGTATTAATCTCATCTAATGTAATATTCCATCATGTGCAGTACAGTATCGTGACGGAAACATTTTTTTAATGAATAATAATTTTGATAACGTAGAGGCTCAGAATTTAAATGGTTCGTCAGTGGATGTATGTTATTGCACTGATTAAGACTTTTTTGACTGCTATTTTTCCTTAATTCGGAAAAGAAACAATCACTGAAATTAGAAAAAGTATTATTTGGGACCCTTTGCTCTAGCGAAGACCGACAGTCCGTAACCTCTTACCGCATACTGAGACAGATATCTACTGTACGGAAAATGAATAGGGAAAATTGGAAAGTATTGTCTTTGACTGCATTAGGGCATTGAAATAATTCAAGCACGACAAGTGCAAACTTGTATCGGAGCAGGATTAGAATCCGGGATTCCCGCTTTGGACCAGCGGTGACCTTAACCACTTAATTCGAACACGCGTCCCGGCCGCCTCACTTTCTCTTAAGTCGCGAGTAAAGAAAGTAAAGTACCTACTGTATATAATCCTGTTATGCTCGCCATACCGAATTCCGCACGAGGTAGAGTGAGGTTTCCGCATCTGCAGTGTAGAAACGTTTCTGGAAACATTGTGGACTCCGGTTGTCAATGATAATAAGAAAACGGTCTAGTGTTTATTCGTGACCGGTTTAGATATAAGTGTGGATCATCCTGAGATCTACTCTGGAATACTGAGTAATTACATTTAGAAAGGATATGCAAATAAAATACATGCTATAATTTAATTACACTGAATATGATCATCCAGGATGAGTTTGCACGTGTCAGTTGTCAGAATCGCTTCTAGACGTATCAGGAGTCCCATATCACTCCATCTGCGCTCGCCCTACTCCATTACAGAGCATCCACCAGCTTGATCAATTCCCTGCTAACACGCAGGGCCCATGGATTGACGATGCTGTCTCTCTACCAGTACACATGCATCCACTCGATACAATTGGAAACGAGACTCGTCAGACCACGCAACATTTTTCAGGCCATCAAAAGTTCAAATGTTTGCAAATCTATGGACCAACCTACTATGGTCATCAGTCCCAGGACTAAGAAACTACTTAAACCAACAATCTTCAAACGTGAAAAGCCAAGACCGCAAAACATTTATTTATTTTATGACGACTGGTCTCAGTGGACTACGCCACCATCATCTGGACATATCAAATTTTACAAGTTAACATCCTAGTCTGGTGCTGACCCCATGCGCCGATATCTATACAACAAACCTCGAAGCTGTCAGTCTCTTACAAGCTGTTGATGTTTTAACTTATTTTTATGTCAAGACTAAGTGCTATGTTTCATGTACTATTTAATCTCCATTTTTTAAATAAGGTAAGATGACCAAGGGTTGTAGCCTTTCTCCAATGTTATTCAATTTGTACATTGAGCAAGCTATAAAAGAAAGCAAGGAGGAATTAAAGTTCAGGGTGAAGAAATGAGAACATTGCGTTTTGCCGAATCATAGTATGGGAGTGAAACATGGACGATAAACAGTGCAGAACGGAAGATGATAGAGGCTTTTGAAATGTGGCGCTACAGAAGAAAGCTGAAGATTAGGTGGGTGGATCGCGTAACTAATAGGGAGGTACTGAACAGAATTGGTGAGAAAAGGAATTTCTGGCGTACCTTGACTAAAAGAAGGGATCGATTGGTAGGACACTTTCTTAGACATCAAATTTAGCATTGGAGGGAAGTGTTTGAGTAAAAACCGCACAGGAAGACCAAGAGATGGATATAGTATGTAGATTCAGACAGATGTAGGTTGCCGTTCTTAAGTGGAGTTGAAGAGGCTTGCTCAGGGTAGGGTATTGTGGAGAGCTACATCAAACCAGTCTCCGGACTGAAGACCACAACAACAACAATATGACCAACTTGTAAAATTTGTTATGACCAGATGATGGTGGCATTTCATTCTGAAAACAATCGTCATAAAATAAATACGTATTTTGTGATCTTGGCTTTTCATCTTTGAAGATTATTAATCTATCAGATCGCTTCCACAACCTGCATTGTCAGGTAATGCCTACTTAAACTAACGTATTCTAAGAACGATACACACACCCATGTCCGAGGGGAGGGAATGGCCACCCAGTCCGAAGGCTGACGCCTTAGACCACGCGGCTATTCTGCGTACCTTTCCAGTCATCAACAGTCTAATGTTGACGGGCCCAGGCGGGGTGCAAAGGCTTGCGTCGTGTAATCAGCGAAGGTACACGAGTGAGCCTTGGGCTCCGGAAGACCATACCAATGATCTTTCATGGAATGGTTCGCATGCTGACACTTGTTGATGGCCCAGAATTGCAGTCTACATCAATTTCTTGAATGGCTGCACTTCTGTCACGCTGAACGATTCTCTTCAGTCGTCGTTGGACCCGTCCAATTTTCTTTTAACCTATGACCATGCTTTTTGTTTTCTTTTTATTAATTTTCAATTCGTATGCGGCACAGGCTTCATTTAGGTCATTTAGTATTCGTCTCAGTGTCTCTTGATTGTCTGCAAAAATCACCGATCAATCTGCAAATCTTAAGGATTCAATTTTCCGTCGACCTATCCGGTCGCCTCTTGCCCATCCAAACACCTCTCCAGTATTACATATGATTATTTTTACAATACAATGTTAGGAATTATTAAAAAAAAAATATGGCTGCCATTGCGTTTCGCCCTTCGTTATGTACGTTCAGTTCAAATCTGCAGTCACTGTGCCCCGAGGTTCTTTTTGCACATTTTGAAAATGGGTCTTTAATTATGGAGATCCTGTATATCTCTGTGTTTGCAATCACATGACTGTACCAGTTTCTTTGGCTCTTTATATACACTACTATTGTAAATTGTATTCAGTTCAAACCCCGTATTTTCAGCAGTGATGTCTGAGGTATGAGGGCTGTTCAATATAAGATCACTTTTTTTTTTTTTTTTTTTTTTTTTTTTTTTTTTTTTTTTTAACATACCTTTACTCATTTTCATAATTGTTATGGTCTTTCTCAAAATAGTCTCCCATGAAAGTAAATTTACTTCATCTGTTTCTTCACAAGTTTCTAAGACATATGCAACCCACCAATGATATCATACATACAGGTAACAAATCCATGCATTTCATTCGCCATAGCAATCACTGATTCTTCCCTACTCAGTGAAGAAGTAGAATATGTCTTCGTCCTTACTAAACCTTTATTAACAGGTATTACAGAATGAAGCTTATGGGTACCTGGAATTGTCCTTGTAGTTTTAAATCGTTGTTTCAGCTTGGCCAAATCTTCATTATCACGGGAAACCGAGGTACAATGGAACATACAAGAAGGAATGTTTTCCTTGCACCACTCAAACAACTGTCTTGATATCAGAATATGGTTTTCTTTAGGTCGCTTGAGGCTTGCAAGTCTTGCTAATCTTTTTACAGTCCCTGCTACTCCATTACAGCCATTCTGCTGTAACATTAAAATCTTTCTGATGGTGGGACAGATTCATACAGTTCATTCTGGTTTTGTATTGGGCAGCACATCCATCTGAAAAGTAGTAAATGTGCTTTTGATTTGAAAACTGATATATTAAGAAGTTGATGAAATTTTTCTGAAACGAATACTAAAGGCAGTCACATATTTCCACGTATGATGCATGTCGTATTTAATTAGTGCTTGAGTCTCTGTAGTAAGCTACAAATGGTTCAATTGTAGCCTGTGAGTTATTCCAGTGGAATTCCTGTACCTCATTCTGAATGGTGGAGGAGTAATTTTCTGCAAAGTCACAAAGAACAAGATACTCATTTACTTTGAGAACTTCTTTAATGATTTTACAGAAATGTGACTGCTGCTGGCAGATAAATGAGTGTGCCAGGAGCTGTTGTAACATCGATGTAAACACCTCGATGAAATCATCTGTTGACTTTGTTATAGCCTATAGAATTACCCTGCCCGTAGTTAACCAAAACTTATATGAAATTTCGTCAATGCAGTTCTTACTAAACAGATCATACAGATCATGTTAGCCTTGTCACACTTGGACAATAGGAACATGAACCTAAGAAACATGCCGGTAGTGTTGGATTGCATGTAAGAAATGCTACACAGTGATTGTATGATGGTAATGTGTGTTCTTCACACTTTGTTAGCGCTTTCAGTTTACACCCTTCAATCATTAACTTGAAAGTTTGGTTTGAGACACACACACACACACACACACACACACACAAACAGTATGGGTCCCACTGGCATTGGCAAGAACACAGTGCTTTGGCCGCAACTCACGAAATTTTGAGAATCCAATATTTATATCTGGGTATTTACCTTTGAAATATGAATACAGTTCCTTAAGTTTGTGCAACACTAGTTGATTCTGCTTATGTACTGTAATTCCATTTTCTTTCACAGACACAAAGTCTTTTCTTCCTGGCATCATACAGTTCACGTCAAGACCACAGTAAAAATCACTCACACGCTGAATGATTTTCTCACATAATGTCTTACTTGGCTTTGGATTTGGTGTCACCAATATACCATGTTCTGCTACTAACTGTTTTGCTTTCAGTACCATGTAATCTGAAGCAGAAAATTCTTGCATAGTTTTCCTTATCCTCCAACTTTTGGAAGTCCAGTTTGAATTTGTATTTTGTCGCACATACGGTCTGAATACTGAAACTTATCCTCCAGCTGGGCGATGATTTCACTTTCTCTATTTTCACTCTCTTCTTTTTTCCAATTGTGGCACATAAGTATGCTCCAACACAGAACCTATTTTTTACAGTTTTTGCTTTGGTTACTTTTTCTCACTCTGGAGCCTCTCTTTCTTCAGAGGAGATTCATATAAATACTGAAGGCTGATATTTAAAGAATCGAGCGCCAGATCTTAAGCTACTTCATCTTCACTTAAATCTTCTCTGGTAGTACCTGGCTTAACTGCGGCAACATCTGCGTGCTTGTTGGGATTTATGATATTTCCTTTCTACATTTACATTTTTCCACCTAAAATACATTAGGACATTTGTTTATCATCCACTTCTGAACATACCTTAAATGATTCTGCACGCTTGCATGACTTACTTCCCTAAATGGACTGCAAGAATACAATTTTTACTTGAAGTCAAACTAAATGTTTCTTTACAGAATATGTCACAGCACTTTGATTAAACAACCCACAGTCATAAAACAGACTAATGGTGATTAAATAAGTCTAATTGGCTGTTCACTAAAACAGGCTAACGTTGATTGGTTGAAATAAAAGTCTATCTGATTAGCTGTTTACTAAAACAGGATAAAGTTGATTGGTTGAAATAAAAGTCTCACTGATTAACTGTTCACAGCTAGAAATACCACACAATTGGTCAGAATAAAAGTAACTGCTATTGGCTGGTTTTATAGAAAAAAAAATGGATCTAGGCTAATAGCTGCTTACAGCATGTTGTTGGTGTACTTGACAAAATAATTTTTTTATGACTCATGCCTTTGGTGTGCCATCTTCATATTTGCAGTATATGTAGTTACATAATGGAACAATAAAATTTGAAGACGGAGTCAAAAGTCAAGGTCAATGAAATTTAGAGTAAAAATATTCAGAAACCTGCCATGTGGCATATCAGTGTAAAGGTCTATTCATTAGCTTTCCAATGGTACCAGTTGCATTGCTGATACTTAATTAGAACCAGAATTGCAGTCTTTTATGTTGAGACGGACGCATGTAAATTTCGCACAAATTCCCAACTTTCCAGACCTCTTTCTTCGCAGTTGTAATACAGCTCTGCAAATTGGTATGTTTCCATCTCTTATCAAGGTGACTGAATGCACGAATGTTGAAAGAAATCTGAGAGGGTCAGGTTGAGAGGTGGGCATAACTGGAGACTGGGATACCACCCGTCTGCTTTGACCCATGACGTCATCAACATCTCGAAAAACCAGTGTACGGGATATCTTAATACTTCTGTATTGTAGATACAAACAATCTGTAGTTATTATAGATAACAAGATGTACTGTTGATCACAGGTCTTAGCCCAAAAATTCTCGCCTTCGGCGGTCACATACGAAAAAATCTCTCGGTTAACTTACACCTAACCATAAGAGAGAAGCTACAGATCACTTTTTAAACAAAAAATATTAATCTGTTTTGTCTGTAAACAAACTGTCGTCTTTAACCACCGCATAATCATGCCTTCTACAAACACGCACGCACCTCAAAACTACCGCGCTGCTATGACGTCATGGATCAAAGCTGACGGGCGGTATCCCCGTCTTCAGGTGAGCCGAGAGGTGCGTAGAGAGGTGCGGATGCAGTCTGAGCTGGTGACACTTCGCTCCCAGCTTCAAGCTGTGTTAACCTCGGTTGCACAGTTGGAAGCTGCGATCGATGGGCGTCGTTGTTGTTGGCCGGCGGTGGGGACCGAACGGACTCCCGTCGTCTCCACCGATCGGCCTGCGGCAGCGACATGCCCTGAAACTGCTAGCAGTGAGGCAGACATCCCACCCGTGGTTGCGTGGGAGGTTGCTCCAGTGCGTGGCAGGAGGCGCAAGACATTCCGGGGGACCGATCGTGAGGCCTCCCCGGTTCGTCTTGCGAACAGGTTTGAGGCTCTGTCTGCTCAGGACGACGTTCCTGAGTCGGATGGTGTCTCTCACCCTGTCACCACCCAGCCTGCAAGATCCGGGCTTTCACAGAGGGTGGGTTTACTTGTAGTTGGGAGCTCCAACGTTAGGCGGGTGATGGAGCCCCTTAGAGAGATGGCTGCCAAGGAGGGGAAGAAGGCCAACGTGCACTCCGTGTGCATACCGGGTGGAGTCATTCCAGATGTGGAACGGGTCCTCCCGGATGCCATGAAGGGTACGGGGTGCAGCCAACTGCAGGTGGTGGCTCACGTCGGTACCAATGATGTGTGTCGTTTCGGATCTGAAGAGATCCTCTCAGGTTTCGAGCGGCTAACTGAAGTGGTAAAGACTGTCAGTCTTGCTTGCAAGATGAAAGCAGAGCTCACCATCTGCAGCATAGTTGACAGGACCGACTGTGGACCTCTGATACAGAGCCGAGTGGAGGGTCTGAATCAGAGGCTCAGACGGTTCTGCGACGGTGTAGGCTGCAGATTCCTTGACTTGCGCCATCGGGTGATGGGTTTCCGGGTTCCGCTGAATAGGTCAGGAGTCCACTACACGCAGGAAGCGGCTACACGGGTAGCGGGGGCTGTGTGGCGTGGACTGGGCGGTTTTTTAGGATAAAGAGCTTCGGGGAAATAGAAAATGGGCAATCTCAAAGGGTTCAGGTGGATCACAGGAGAAATGTAGATCCGGAAACTATCGGTATAACAGTTGTAAATTGTCGTAGCTGTGTCGGGAAAGTTCCAGAACTGCAAGCGTTAATAGAAAGCACCGAAACACACATCATTATAGGCAGCGAAAGTTGGCTCAAGCCGGAAATAAGTTCAGAAGAAGTATTTTCAAAAGATCTAACGGTATTCAGAAAGGATAGATTAAACAAAATAGGTGGGGGCGTGTTTGTCGCCGTCAAAAGTAGTATTTCATGTAGCGAAGTTGAAGTTGATAGTTCGTGCGAGCTATTATGGGTATAGGTTGTACCCGAAAATCGTAAGAAGTTAATAATCGGTTCCTTTTACCGGCCTCCCGACTCTGACGATACAATAGCAGAAAGGTTCAAAGAAAACCTGAGTCTAATTACAAAAACGTACCCGACTCACACGATAATAGTAGGTGGTGATTTTAATTTACCCTCGATCTGTTGGCGAAATTATATTTTCAAATCAGGAGGTAGGCATAAAACATCGTCCGAAATTGTACTCAACGCATTCTCTAAGAATTACTTCGAACAATTAGTTCATGAGCCAACTAGAATTGTAAATGGATGTGAAAACACACTTGATCTCTTAGCAACAAATAATCCTGAGCTCATAATGAGCATCAAAACGGATACAGGTATTAAAAAAATGTTCAAATGTTTGTTAAGCTTATGGGACTTAACTACGGGGTCATCAGTCCCTAAACTTACAAACTACTTATGAACTACTTACGAACTAGGACGGCACAAATATCCATGCCCGAGGGGGGATTCGAACCCCCGACCGTAGTGGCCGTGCTGACCATGACTGGAGCGCCTCAGTCACCTCGGCCACCGCGGTCGGCTTACAGGTATTAGTGAACACAGAGCTGTAGTAGCGAAATTGAATATCGAATGTCCCAAAGTTACCAAAAATAAACGCAAAGTATATTTGTTCAGGAAAGCAGATAGAAACAAAATACATTGCTTCTTGAAAGACAGCTTCCACTCGTTTCTAACACTAAACGTAGGTGTAGACCAGATGTGGCTCAAATTCAAAGAAGTGGTATCGACAGCAATTGAAAGTTTTATACCTAATAAATTAATAAAAGAAGGAAGCGATCCCCCTTGGTACACAAAACAGGTTAGGACACTGTTGCAAAAGCAAAGGAAAAGGCATACTAAATTTAAACGAACACGAAATCCCCAGGATTTGCGATTGTACTCAGAAGCTCGAAATTTAGCGAGGATTTCAATGCGAGATGCCTACAACATTTATCACAACGAAACTCTTTCTCGTAATTTGACTGAAAACCCAAAGAGATTTTGGTCATATGTTAAATATACTCGGGGAAAGTCACAAACATTACCTTCACTACGTGATAGTAATGGCGATCCTGCCGATGACAGCGCTACTAAAGCAGAGTTACTAAACTTAGCTTTTGGAAACTCATTCACTAAAGAAGACGAAACCAATATTCCAGATTTCGAATTACGAACAGATGCCGTAATGAGTAACATAGAAGTAGATATCATCGGAGTAGTGCAGCAACTAAAATCACTTAATAAGAACAAGTCTTCTGGTCCGGATTGTATACCCATTAGATTTCTATCTGATTATGCTGAAGCGATAGCTCCTTACAAAACAGTCATATACAACCGCTCTCTCATAGAAGGATCTGTACCAAAAGATTGGAAAGTTGCACAGGTCACACCTATATTCAAGAAAGGCAGTAGGAGTAACCCACTAAACTACAGGCCTATTTCATTGACGTCAATTTGCAGCAGGGTTTTGGAACATATCCTGTATTCAAATATTATGAATTATCTCGAACAGAACGATCTATTGACCCAAGGTCAACACGGATTTAGAAAATATCGTTCATGCGAAACACAACTAGCTCTATATTCACACGAAGTGATGGGTGCTATCGACAAAGGTTCGTAAATCGATTCCGTATTTCTTGATTTCCAGAAAGCTTTTGACACCGTACCTCACAAACGGCTTTTAATCAAATTGCGTGGTTATGGTATATCGCCCCAAATTTGCAATTGGATAGGGGATTTCTTGTCAGAGAGCACACAGTTCGTAGTAATCGATGGTAAGGCATCGACTAAAACAGAGGTGATATCGGGCGTTCCACAAGGTAGTGTTATTGGTCCTCTGCTATTCCTTATTTACATAAACGATTTAGGGGAAAATCTAAGTAGCTCTCTTAGGTTGCTTGCAGATGACGCCGTCATTTACCGTCTAGTAAAATCATCTGAAGATCAAAACCAACTGCAGAACGATCTGAATAAGATATCAGTATGGTGTAAAAATTGGCAATTGACTCTAAATAATGAGAAGTGTGAAGTCGTCCACATGAGTACGAAAAGAAATCCGTTAAACTTTGTTTACAACATAAATCAATCAAATGTGAACGCCGTAAACTCCACAAAATACCTAGGAATCACTATTACTTCAGACTTAAACTGGAAAGAACACGTAGATAATATCGTGGGAAAGGCGAACCAGAGACTGCGTTTTATTGGCAGAATCCTTAAAAGATGCAACAGAACTACTAAAGAAACTGCATACACTGTGCTTGTCCGTCCATTTTTGGAGTATTGCAGCCCAGTGTGGGATCCTTATCAGGTGGGTTTGACGGAGGACATCGAAAGAGTCCAAAGAAGGGCAGCTCGTTTCGTATTGTCACGATACAGGGGAGGCAGCGTTACGGAAATGATACAGGATCTGGGATGGGAATCATTACAACAACGGCGCTTATCGCTGAGGCGTGGGTTACTTGCGAAACTCCAATCGCCAACATTCTCCTCCGAATGCGAAAATATATTGTTGACTCCCACTTACATAGATAGAAATGATCATCAGAATAAAATAAGAGAAATCAGAGCTCGAACAGAGAGATTCAGGTGTTCTTTCTTCCCGCGCGCTATTCGAGAATGGAATGGGAGATAAATAGTATAATTATGGTTCGATGAACCCTCTGCCAGGCACTTAAATGTGATTTACAGAGTATCCCATGTAGATGTAGATGTAGATGTAGACTTGACATGGAATGACGCCCTTATAATGCTCGCCCACTACAACGCGGCGCAATGGAAAAGATGTATGGAAAAAACGATGTGGGTTTGACCTGTGCACCGTCAACAGTTTTTACAGCGTGAAAGTCGGAAAAGTGATTTCCCCCTTTTTCTCAGCCCGGCGCGACCGGATTGGCCATCCCAGCGCGGCGCACTTCAAATCAAGAGTGGGTATTTTACCCAATTTTTTGAGTAGGTACACCTGTCGCGCTACCCACTTCAAACGTCGGGCCTGACCCAGACAGCAATTGAGAAACTGACAAGGAAAGTACATGGGCTCGAACAAACATATGTGTATGAACGTTTGGTTACAGGATCTCTACGTACACCTCAATGTGCTGGTGGGTGTCGTTTTTCTGCAAAGCTCTGGAACCATGCTCTAGATAGCACTGTAGATGTAATTGTAGACGCCATACGTAATGCAGATATCTTATCTATAACGTATGTAATAATCATCGTACATGTTTTCTAGCGAATTGTCATCAAAAGCCTTGATGATAGCTGCAACTTTAACCTTCTTCCCGAAAGACTGTTGGTATTCACTGCCAGTGCTTCCATCGCCTCTTCCCGCACTTACCGTAGCACTACCGCTTGCAATGAGTTGTTCGTCATTATCATCCCTATTATCATTATTATGAGTTTGTAACAACAGTATCTAACTTATGCTCATATTCCTATACCATAACATATACGAGAAAGCATTCAAATGATTCATCTTCTACACTAATACCATCTTTTCGAAGAAGGGTTCTTCGTAACTACTTTCAACTAATCGCAATACATTAGCAGGATTGATTAGCAATCGCCGCCCCATCTGACGCTTCACCACACAAATAACATCACAGGCGAGGCGAACCGACAGGTCAAACTGCAATGCGGCTTGGCACACGCAGAGGCCTCTAACGGACGACTGCAGAGTTTTGCAGATGCGGGAGTATCACTAGTGCAATAAGGGATCTTTACATTATCTCTCATACGATTTTGGTGTATATGTGTTTGTTCGAGCCCAAGTACTTTCCTTGTGAGTGAATTATCAGTTGTAAGAAGTCTCGGCAGGGCAGTATACAGCCAAGAGGCGAGACAGCATCTACGCGACTGCAGAGAGGGCCGCGTAGTAAAGGGACTCTCTGCGGTCACTGACCTCGCCGAATACAATGTGGAGCGCGGGGCTGCGCGGCGCGGCTCGTAAAAACGCCAGCCGCTTGAAAGAGAGTCCCCGCTCCTCCCACGGCCGCGGCCGTTAGGAGTGGCGAGTCGTAATGGCGGATCAAGCGACCACTGCCTGGACGAATAGAGGCGGCCCTGTAAGTATGGCGCTCAGCACCGGCCGGGAGCAGCAGGACGCGCGGCCGCCCCATAAAAGCCACCCCCACCTTAGGCCCCTCTTATCCGCCCTCCAGCCGCCCCGCGTCACCATCCGTCCGACTCAGACGGCTAGCACCGCCGCGGTGTCGACCTCGGTCGTTCGACTCACACTAACTCTCTCGCATCTGCACTTCTCGGAGAACTAATCCCGTCCCACGGAGTGTTTCTACGTTCACTCTCAAAGCGACAACAGTTGCACATAGGGTAGGAAGACCAGATTTACAAAATTATATACAGGACGCATTTGGGGACCGAAGATAGCCAAACCAAATGCCAAACGCCTGTGGCGTTATCAACGTTACTCATCCCTTAAAGCTTGTAGAATGTGACGGATTCGCGTCACTCATTAACACAGACTTAAGAACAGTACTTAATATACACACTGTATAGTAGGAAAGAAAGCCCCCGCCATCCCCTCCCCCCCTCCATCCCAAACCTAACGTGTAGTAATGTACATGAACCAAATAAGGCCCACCTAACGTTTAGGAATTTCGTATGCAGTATGTGTAAGTGGTAGTATTCCGAGATCGAACGTGCAACATCCTACAACTATATTCAGTTCAAAAATGCATTAAATGGAAAGTTTATGTAATTAATATGATCACTTTATAGAACATGTTTAAACCCTGCAAGTGGGCCTTGTTAGGTGACCCTGTTCCTTGTATGACCTGAAGCCACATACAGTTCATATTAACTTTCTGGGGTACGTAAATAGCAGGAAAACTTTTAGAATACACTGTCAGAGTTGTGATGTAATTTTATTTTAGACATAAGGGAATGAGATGATACATACACTTCTATATTTATATTTATTTTTACAGACGCTTCAGACAGTACTGTTTGTAACTTACTAACTGGTTATTAACTTTTTAGATTATTAAATTTCATTGGCAACCAACATTGTTCTGATAGCAGTAAGCTTCCTTATCGTAAGTTAATTAGAACAGCAAGTCTAATCATTACATTTTCTATGAACACATGAATAATGATTCGTGAAACTGGTTTGGCTCATTTAAATAATTTTTTACACGTGGGGCACAGGAAATTTCGTACTTTGTCTTTGGGTGTCAATCCTACACAATCTTCATGCACATATTTCATACATTTTTTTTTTTTTTTTCTTTTTTTTTTTTTTTGCGAAGTCTCATGTCGATATCCTGTCTTCACAGCACACGCGGCAAAACCAGCCAGCGTCTTCCAACACTTTTCTAGAGGCAGACAGTGATTTTTTTTCTGTTTTTTTTTTTTTTTTTTTTGTGCGTTGTTTATCTTCCTTAGACCCAGCGCTTTCGTTGGTATTACCATTTTTCTTTTGATTCTGTGTGAATAGTGCCTTACATACGACTTGTGCCTTGTAATTTAATGCCTTCCACCGTGGTGTTTTTATTTTATTTTATTCTATTATTTTATCCAACTGCTTTGGGGTTTGTACCAGTTCCTTGAAAGAACCCTCGAGATCTTCAGCTGCGTCACTATCTTGAAGACTGAAGTCACTAAGTCACTTGAACTATCCTTTACTGAATATGCCTCGCTCTCTGATGAACTGGAATGAATGGACTGGCGCCTCTTTCTTCGGGAAGTCTTTGGGATTGTTGAGTCTCTGGCAGCTTCCTTGTTTCAGGGGCAATTGTCATCTTCTGGGCATTGTCAATATGCACTGCTCTATACAACAGGGTGCCTAATAAGGTCCGCCCTGGCCTTGTTTGGAGCGCCACGGATGGGCCTTATTGGGAACAACCAGTTTAAAACGCCTGTGTTTTATTGTTTAAAAAGAAAAGTTTTATTAGGAGGATTATGCAACTATCTTAATACATCACAATTTTCTGTACACATACACATATTTACCAGGACAAATGCTTCATGACCGAAGCGATTGAATTAGATAAAACGTACCGTGAAAATAAGAAGCATACCTCCTTCGTTGAACGCCGTAGCACAACTGAAAGTAAAATGGCCGGCACGAGAGCGGATGCGGAAGTAGTTGTTGTCCACTAACCGTCACAAGCTATCATTACCAACGACATTTAGCACTGTTTTAAGACTTTCGATGCTAGAAAATGATATGGGCCTTATTAGGAACCGGGCCATATTTGGTACATGTACCTTATTTGGTTATTGACTTCTCACGAAATGACTTCTTCTTTAGTACTAAGAAATACCAAATCAGATGCTAATAAAAAATTAACCAAACTTAATGAAAGGCGAAATAAATGGCATTACTAATTAAAGAAATACTACATTGTTTTATAGTTGTCACATGCAAACAAGTAGGAAACACAGTTGTTATTAGTAACGCAGTTTGAAACTTTCTGGCAGATTAAAATAGTGTACTGGAACCGGTATTCGAACCTGGGACCTTTGCCTTTCCCAGGTTCGAATAACGGTCCCGGCACACAATTTTAATCTGTCAGGAAGTTTCATATCAGCACACACTCCGCTGCAGAGTGAAAACTTCATTCTAGTAACTCAATTTACTTCTTTCTCTCTGTTATATTCTGTAGGATAATGTCATTCACGAGTTCGCTATTTTCACACAGATTTCCATAATAATCAGCACATGAAGTATTCTGAAAATGAGTCATAATAATTATTTCCTTCACAGTTTGCAGACTTAACATGTTTTCGTGTTGCATAAACTATTTGTGACTGAGAGAGCTCTTTCTGCAGCAGCATTAGTGCCAGGTAGAGCTAGAACAAACCCAGCAATGAGGCGCAAATTTTTGCATCGGTTATCTTCAGATGCACGTAAGTTCAAAACGAGAGTTCTGTTATCAGAAACACGATTCACAGTTCTCAATTAATGGATTTTCACTTGGCATACATTTTGAACATGATTGACTTCTTCAAAAAGCTGTTCTTCACATTTTTGCTTCCAAATACTTTTATCAGATGCGGTAAAGTTTGAAGACTTTACTGAAGAGACTTACAAAGGAAAGGATATTTCAGCTGAAACCAATTAAATAGTTTCATGCCCATTTCGAGATATAATCAATCTGCGGCGAAAATAGATATATTTTCGAGGGGGGGGGGGATCAAGGTGAATGAAAAGATAAATTTAAGTAGACACCCCATGATATTTTGTATCAGCTGTACCGTCCATATTCAGAGGATAATCTGCGCTAAATTCTTTTACTTTAGTAAGTTCAATTTTTTATTCATAATATTAAATAATAATAAATATATAGCAATTAAACAAAGCAACCGGGTAGAAATTCGTACCACCAACACCCCACTGCCGTCACAAATACAGGGATGCCTTCACGCATCATTCATTAAAATAATTCATATACAGTACTATTTTTTTCTGTATATTCTTTACTTCGCTGGTGGGGGTGAGCAGGATCCCTCGTCCCGCCCCCCTTATATACGCCACTATAATCAATTAACGTATCGGGAAATCAACCTGATATGTCTGAAAAATCAGACACTTTCAGATCGCTATTTTCTAGCAAAGAAGTGGTTAATCACTAAATTCTTATAATTTGAAAAATTGTACATGCCATGTGAAATCATTATTAGTACCAAGAAAAAATTCAGAAATACTGTCTACTATGAGTTAATGCCTATTCTGTTTATTGCTTGATTATGACCACATTTTTTTCTCCATTTGCTCTGAGAATATCAATGTCATTATAAAGTTTTATCCCTGATGTCCTTTGATCCTGAAATTTTTGCCACTGTTTAGTCTTCAATTTATTTCCATAATTAATGCTGATGTGTATATTCAACAGTAGCATTGAAAGACTGCGTTCCTGTCTTGCACCTTTCTAATCAAAATGTTCAAATGTTTGTAAACCTGTTGGAGCAAACCGCTATGGTCATCAATCCCTGGATTTAACAAACAATTTAAACTAACTTACACTAAGGACTACACTCACTCACACACACACACACACACACACACACACACACACACACACATGCCCGAGGGAGGGCTCGACCCTCCCACGGCGAGCAACCGTACGCTCAGCAGCAAGGCGCCTTAATACGCTCGGCCACTCCACCGTGAATTTCTTAATCCGAGCTTTCTTGCTCTTGCAGTCTTACTACACCTTTATCGTTGTTGTAGCTTACATACTGTGTATTACTCTTCTTTCCATACCAGTACATTGACTGACAATCACTGACCCTGCAGCGACTATAGCTGTCAAAATGTTCAAATGGAACATACATGGTAAGAAATCAACATCCGCGCGGGAATGGCAGTGCGCTCTAAGGCACCTTGTTCCGGAGTGCGCGGCATCTCCTCCTTCGGGCATGGGTGTATATGTTGTTCTTAGTTACTCTGAGTAGTTTGTAAGTCTACGGACCGATGGCATTGCAGTTTGGTCCCATAGCTTTACAAACATTTGAACACTGAAATATACCCACAATACGTATCGTGAAGCAATCTTGTTGCAAAACAAGAAAAACATATAGAAAACCGTAGGAAATTAATGAGAACTCGTTCAGTCAATAAAGTATGCAGCGCAATTCCTGCTACTAGCGAAAGTCGTGTGCCGAAAGATTTTCAGGCACCCTTCTTTCCTTCGGCCATTCGCGTATACATGATTTAAAAAATATGAAAGGCTGATGTTAACTAGAAACAGTCAAACATTACAGCTTTGTTGAATAAAGCAAGAGCACCATTAAAACTTAACAGAGTTTTTAAAGTGAGAGCAGTTTTTTACTTTTTTAGTAACTGTTGCATTTTATGAAACTATCTCAGTGTGCGCTAAATCTAGCCAAAAGTAAATATCGTCAATGAATCCTGATCACTTTACGGAGCCACTGCCATTTTCCGCAAGCACTACGCAAATGTTGTTATCTTGCTAGTAATGAATACACCATTTGCTTTCAGTTTGAATTGTCCACTTGGAGATGACAGGTTATTACGACAATGAGTACAAACACGAACCGCAAAGATTCGTTTTCCGAATTAGCTGAATATACCGGCAGTGGACATACGGTGTGAAATTTATTAGTTTTACGAGATAATCCGCAATAAGCGTGTCGTTTGCTTGCCAAGAGTATTCTTACAATTTACGATAATGTTTTGCAGCTCTATTACTATGTGGCAGCTACATGGCGCACTGCGCTCTCGTTACAGAGAAGGTGAATTCATACCCTCGTCAGAATGTTCATATTAAAAGTTGTCATGTTTTTCCTTAATCAGGTCTCATCGAGAGGCATCTTTTGGTATATTGATGCAGTCTGTAACATTAATATTATGCATAATGATGCCAGTTTATTGAATTACCATTTACAATTGTTTATAATACATATAGAACAAGAGAGATACACGAACAGCAAGGCAGTGGGCAATTACAGTGACGTAACACATTTTTTACGTTATATCATACGATTTTTTTGTTTATTTAAATGTGTTATCTTTGTTTCATATCTATAATACTGATAATCACCCATCATGTGTTTAATTTGATGCCCATATTGAATATGACAGTGCAAAAGAACAGTGGAAAGAAGTTCTAAAACACGCTTCAATTGAAAGACTGCATTGATAATTAACATGCAACGGAAAGAAACACATTTATAGGATTTTCATGAAATGTGCATTTCTAAAAACTAATATTTTGCGGAAACTGTTATACCTAAAAATAAGAATGAGGTATAGATTTGTATGAGAATTTCAGCACGCATCTAACGATGTCATCAAATTAATGTTTCAACCATCATGTGAAAAGTTATGGAATGTACTGCCAGAACTAGTCGCTCATCAGGTGACGTTTTCTGGAATTTACGTGGCACGGCTACATAAGGCGGGCCGAGAGGAGGTCATTCTAGACGGCGGAGCTATGACGGTCGGTGCTGTAATTTTTCAGTAATATGAAACTCTTTGAACATAGCTGTCATTCACATTGTGTTGACGTAAGACTTTACAATGGAACTTTAGTAGAACAAAACCAAATGGTTGAATATTAAATACCTAAATTGTTTTCTGTTATATTGGAGACTCGAGGTAATATTATTTACGGAATTGGGGGGTCGAGCTAATTTTATTTACGGTATCTAGTGGCTTTAGTAGTTCTCGCCTGTCTACTTTTTAATATGGGAAATCAACTTTATTAGTAAAAAAAAAGAAGATAAACATTATGTTGTAGCCGTCATATTTGTAATCTGCAGCATCAAGCTATTACCTTTGTTTTGAGTAATGTGCACATGGACGGAGTCAAAGTAGCAACGCGCCACAGCAAAGAAGAGGAATCAAGTATCAGTTACACCCTATGACAAGTCGAGGTGTAGTCCGTAACGACACGTAGTGCCCCACTTTCCTATCACTGTTGTTTAAACATTATCTTATTTTTACATGATTTCCGACAGAAAAATACACTACTGGCCATTAAAATTGCTACACCAAGAAGAAATGCAGATGATAAACGGGTATTCGTTGGACAAATATGTTGTTGTTATGGTCTTCAGTCCGGAGACTGGTTTGATGCAGCTCTCCACCCTACTCTATCCTGAGCAAGCCTTTTCATCTCCTCATAAGAACGACAACCCACATCTATTTGAATCTGCTTACTATACGCGTCTCTTGGCCTCCCTCTGCGATTTTTACCCCACACACTTCCCTCCAATGCTAAATTTACGATTCCTCGATGTCTAAGAATGTGTCCTACCAAGCGATCCCTTCTTTTAGTCAGGGTATGCCAAAAACTCCTTTTCTCGCCAATTCTGTTCAGTACCTCTTCATTAGTTATGTGATCTACCCACCTAATCTTCAGCATTCTTCTGTAGCACCACATTTCAAAAGCCTCTATTCTCTTCCTGTCCGCACTGCTTATCGTCCATGTTTCACTCCCGTACAAGGCAACACTCCACACAAATACCTTCAGAAAAGACTTCCTTACACTTAAATTAATATTCGATGTTAGCAAATTTCTCTTTTTCAAAAATGTTTTTCTTCCCATTGCCATTCTGCATTTTATATCCTCTGTACTGCGACCATCGCATGTTATTTTACTACCCAAGTAACAAAACTCATCTAGCACCTTCATTGTTTCGTTACCTAATCTAATTCCTTCACCATCGCCTGATTTTCTAAGACCGCATTCCATTATTTTTGTTTTGCTCTTGTTAATGTTCATTTTGTACGCTCTCTTCAACACACTGTCCATTCCATTCAACTGCTCTTCCAGGTCGTTCGCTGTCTCTGACAGAATTACAATGTCATCAGCAAAACGCAATGTTTTTATTTCTTCCCCCTGAACTTTAATCCCTGTTCCAAATTTTTCCTTCCTTTCCTTCATCGCCTGCTCAATGTACAAATTGAATAACATCGGAGAAAGGTTACAACCCTGTCTTACTCCCTTCCCAACTGATGCTTCCCTTTCATGCCCTTCGAGTCTAATAACTGCGGTCTGGCTTTTGTACAAGTTGTAGATAACTCTCCTTTCCCTGTATTTTACCCCTGCTGACATCAGAATTTGAAAGAGTGTAGTCCAGTCAACATTGTCAAACGCTTTCTCCAAATCTACAAAGGCTAAAAATGTAGATTTGCCTTTCCTTAATCTATCTTCTAAGATAAGCCGTAAAGTGAGTATTGCCTCCCGTGTTCCTACGTTCCTCCTGAATCCAAACTGATCTTCCCCTAGGTCAGCTTCTACCAGCTTTTCCATTCTCCTGTAGATAATTCGTGTTAAAATTTTGCAACCATGACTTATCAAACTGATGGTTCTGTAATTTTCACACCTGTCTGCACCTGATTTCTTTGGAATGGGGATTATTACATTTTTCTTAAAGTCTGAGGGTATTTCGCCTGTCTCGTACATCCTACACACCAGTTCAAATAGTTTTGTCATGGCTGGCTCTCCCAGAGACTTTAGTAGCTCTGAGGGTATGTCATCTACTCCTGGGGCCTTGTTCCGACCTAGGTCTTTCAGGGCTCTGTCAAATTCATCTCTCAGTTTAATATCTCCTATTTCATCTTGATCTACTTCCTCTTCCCTTCCTACAACATCGTCTCTCAGTTCATTTCCTTTGTAGAGCTGCTCTATGTACTCTTTCCACCTTTCAGCCTTCCCTTCTTTGCTGAGAACTGGTTTCCCATCTGAGTTCTTGATATTTGTAGAATTGCTTTTCTTGTCCCCAAATGTCTCTCTGATTTTCCTGTAGGCGGTATCTACTTTTCCCCTTCTTATACATTCTTCTACAGATTTGCATTTGGCTTCTAGCCACTCCTGCTTAGCCATTTTGCACTTCCTATCAATCTCATTTTTTAGTCGTCTGTACTCCATTTTGCCTGTTTCATTTACAGCATTTTTATATTTTCTCCTTTCATCAATTAAATTTAGTATTTCCTGTGTTATCCAAGGATTTTTTGCAGGTCTTGCCTTTCTACCTATTTTGTCCTCTGCTGCCTTCACTATTTCATCTCTCAATGCTACCCATTCCTCTTCTACTGTTTTATTTCCCCCTGTTTCTGTCAATTGTTGCCTAAGTCTCCCTCTGAAATTCTCCAGAACTTCACTTTCCTTCAATTTATCTAGGTCCCATCTCCTTATTTTCCTACCTTTCTGCAGTTTTTTCAGTTTCAGCCTACAGTTCATGACTAACAAGTTATGGTCAGAGTCTATATCTGCCCCTGGGTATGTCTTGCAGTTAATAACCTGATTCCGGAATCTATGTTTTACCATTATAAAATCTATCTGATACCTCCCAGTGTCTCCTGGTCTCTTCCACGTATACAACCTTCTTTTGTGATTCTTAAACCACGTGTTTGTTATGATTAAATTATGTTCCGTGCAAAATTCTACCAGGCGACTTCCTCTTTCATTCCTTCTGCCCAGTCCATATTCACCTACTATTTTTCCTTCTCTTCCTTTTCCTACTACCGAATTCCAGTCTCCCATCACAATTAAGTTTTCCTCTCCCTTAACTGTCTGAATAATTTCCTTTAGCTCCTCATATATTTCTTCTATATCCTCATCATCGGCAGAGGTAGTTGGCATATAAACCTGTACTACTGTTGTCGGTGTTGGCTTCGTATCTATCTTGACAATGATAATGCGATCACTGCGCTGCTCATAGTAGTTTACCCGCATTCCTATTTTCTTATTCATTATCAGTCCTACTCCTGTGATACCCCCAACTGATTTTGTATTTATAATCCTGTACTCACCTGACCAGAAATCCTGTTCATCCTGCCACCGAACTTCACTAATCCCCACTATATCTAACTTCAACCTATCCATTTCCCTTTTTAAATTTTCTAATTTTCCTACCCGATTAAGGGATCTAACATTCCACGCTCCGATCCGTAGAATGCCAGTATTGTCTTTCCTACTAGAAATCATGGATTTTTAATCCTAACCAAGACGCCATATCCGAAGTTTCGTAGTTGTAGCTTAAAATTTGTGTTAACAGCAACATACTTTTGAAAATCAATTTTTTGCGTTACCTATTTTACCCGCTTATTTGTCGAATATAAAAAAATGCCGAAAGACGTGTCTTTTAAATTCGAGCCCTGAATTAAAATCCGAAATTTTGTAGTTCTAGCTTAAAAATTTCCCAAATAGCTACGTATTTTCAAAAAAACGTTTCATCCCCTATTTCACCCCCTTATGGACGGAATATCGAAAAATCGCTTCTTAAATGACGCCTAAAGACTAAGATCAACACCCTCCACAAATTTTAAGTTTCTATCTTCAGTGGTTTGGGCTGGGCGATGATGAGTCAGTCATACAGTCAATCGGGACACTTCCTTTTATATATAGAGACTAGAACTGACATTTTCACGCAGTTTACGGTGCATAGATCCTGATAAATCAGTACCCAGAACATCCAACCTCTGGCCGTAATAACGGCCTTAATACGCCTGGGCATTGAGTCAAATAGAGCTTGGATGGCGTGTACAGGTACAGACGCCCATGCAGCTTCAACACGATGGCACAGTTCATCAAGAGTAGTGACTGGCGTATTGTGACGAGTCAGTTGCTCGGCCACAATTGACCAGACGTTTTCAATTGTTGAGAGATTTGGAGAATGTGCTTGCCAGGGAACGAGTCGAACATTTTCCGTATCCAGAAAGGCCCATACAGGACCTGCAACATGCGGTCCTGCATTATCCTGCTGAAATGAAGGGTTTCGCAGGGATCGAATGAAGGGTAGAGCCACGGGTCGTAACACATTTGAAATGTAACGGCCACTGTACAAAGTGCCGTCGATGCGTAAAGAGGTGACCGAGACGTGTAACCAATGGCACCCCATATCATCAAGCCTTGGTGGTACGCCAGTATGGCGATGACGAATACACGCTTACAATGTCCGTTCACCGCGATGTTGTCAAACACGGATGCGACCATCATGATGCTGTAAACAGAACCTGGATTCATCCGAAAAAAATGACGTTTTGCCATTTGTGTACCCAAGTTCGTCGTTGCGTACACCATCGCAGGCGCTCCTGTCTGTGATGCAGCGTCAAGGGTAACCTCATCCATTGTCTTCGAGCCGATAGTCCTGCTACAAACGTCGTCGAATTGTTCGTGCAGATGATTGTTTTGCAAACGTCCTCATCTGTTGACTTAGGGATCGAGACGTGCCTGCACGATCCGTTACATACATGCGGTTAAGATGCCTGTCACCTCGACTGCTAGTGATACGAGGCCATTGGTATTCAGCACGGCTTTCCGTATTGCCCCCCCTGAACCCACCGATTCCACATTCTGCTAACAGTCATTGGATCGCGACCAACGCGAGCAGCAATGTCGCGATACGATAAATCGCAATCGCTATAGGCTTCAATCCGACCTTTATCAAAGTCGGAAACGTGATGATACGCATTCCTCCTCCTTACACGAGGCATCACAACAACGTTTCACCAGGAAACGCGTATGTGAAATCATTTGGAAACTTTCCTCATATCAGCACGTTGGAGGTGTCGCCACCGACTCCAATCCTGTGTGAATGATCTGAGAAGCTAATCATTTGCATATCATAGCATCTTCCTCGTGACGGTTGAATTTCGCGTCTGTAGCACGTAATCTTCGTGGTGTCCCAATTTTAATGGCCAGGAGTGTACTTGCCTTTTTTTATTCTTCGACAGGGGCATTTTTCAGCTGGTATGAAATGTTAATCATATTTTACTGTTGTCCCCGCTTATATAATATTGGATGTACGAAAAAGGGAATATGTTGTTGTTGGTATGGTCTTCAGTCCGGAGACTGGTTTGATGCAGCTCTCCACCCTACTCTATCCTGAGCAAGCCTTTTCATCTCCTCATAAGAACGGCAACCCACATCTACTTGAATCTGGTTACTACATGCGTCTCTTGGTCTCCCTCTGCGATTTTTATCCCACACACTTCCCTCCAATTCTAAATTTACGATTCCTCGATGTCTAAGAATGTGTCCTACCAAGCAATCCCTTCTTTTAGTCAAGGTATGCCAAAAATTCCTTTTCTCACCAATTCTATTCAGTACCTCTTCATTAGTTATGCGATCCACCCACCTAATCTTCAGCATTCTTCTGTAGCACCACATTTCAAAAGCCTCTATTCTCCTCCTGTCTGCACTGCTTATCGTCCATGTTTCACTCCCGTACAAGGCAACACTCCACACAAATGCCTTCAGGAAAGACTTCCTTACACTTAAATTAATATTCGATGTTAGCAAATTTCTCTTTTTCAAAAATGCTTTCCTTCCCATTGCCATTCTGCATTTTATATCCTCTGTACTTCGACCATCGCATGTTATTTTACTACCCAAGTAACAAAACTCATCTACCACCTTCACTGTTTCGTTACCTAACATGATTCCTTCAGCATCGCCTCATTTTCTAAGACCGCATTCCATTATTTTTGTTTTGCTCTTGTTAATGTTCATTTTGTACGCTGTCTTCAACACACAGTCCATTCCATTCAACTGCTATTCCAGGTCCTTTGCTGTCTCTGACAGAATTGCAATGTCTTCAGCAAAACGCAATGTTTTTATTTCTTCCCCCTGAACTTTAATCCCCATTCCAATTTTTTCCTTGCTAAAGGGAATATATAAAGTCTTTCAACAACAACAACCCCGGCTGTCAGAACACTTCACATAAAACATAAAACCAAGAGTTCCCCAATATGTGAAGTGTTCTGACAGCCGGGGTTGTTGTTTGTATTGGGGAACCCCTGGTTTTATGTTTCAACCGTATTTGACCCGAAGATGCGACTGTAAGAGCGTAATCGGTCGTCTTTTTAAAAAAAATAAAACAGATGAAGCAGACACTTTTATTAAAGGGAATATATAAAGTCTTTAATAAAAGTGTCTGCTTAATCTGTTTTACTTTTTTTAAAAAAAGACGACCGGTTACGCTCTTACATTCGCATCTTCGGGTCAAATACGGTTAAAACATAAAACCAGGGGCTCCCCAATACAAACAACAACCCCGACTGTCAGAACACTTCACATAAAACATATTGGGGAGCTCCTGGTTTTATGTTTTAACGGTATATGACCCGAAGATGTGACTTTATGTCGCGAAACTCGTCGTCTTTTTAAAAAAAGTAAAACAGCTGAAGCGGACCCTCTTATTAAAGATGTATCATCTCAGCTGTGGATATCCGTCAACAAAGGTTTTATGTTCAGTATATAAAGTATTTCCCTGAGATGTTTTACTTCATCGGCAGTACATGCAGATGAAGTAAAGGGGGCACGCCATATGCCGAGTAACGTACATTTAACTGGAAACGATACCCTCCAAGTTACTCATAACTTGGAGGGTATCGCTTTCCAGTTAAATGTGCCGCCATACTTGATGGAGAGGCAGTGGTTGACTAAGGGGGGCGGGGGAGGGTGGCGGAGGGGGCAGACCGCCGCGGGCCTTTCGTCTTAGGGGGCCTCCAAATACCTCGAAATCACTTTTATTTATTTAATTTATTATTTTTTTTTAGACTGTCCCGTAACTCTATAACTGGGGAGCCGCCAAATTTCAAAAGTTACTTTTTTATAGTAATATGTAAATTTCTAATTGGACAGGGGGGCCTCATTTTTTTCTTTTAGCCGCTGCCCCAGGCCTCCGACAGCCTTAGTTCGCCATTGTGGGGAATTATTCCACATTGGCTTGTATCTACCCTGTGGATTAACGACGAGGAGGCGGGAGGGGAGAGGCAGCCTTAACGTGATCTTCAGAAGCTTTTCCACATTCATTTGGTGTTCCGTGTAAGTTACACAAACACTCAGCTCAGAAAAACTTTCGCCACTTTCCAATGTGGAACATTACATATCTCCTCGTATCATGAAAAACATCCGACGACACCTTATTTAAGCACTCCAAATCCAAATTAACCCTGCGAATCGTTGCAAGCGGGTAAAGCGTTAGAAAAATATAATAAATATTATTTCTCTCTCTCTCTCTCTCTATCTCTTTTTTTTTTTTTTTTTTTTTTTTTTTTTTTTTTTTTTTTTTTTTTTGCGCCCCATCTCCCATATTACTCATCCAAAATTAGTTATTGAGGTATAATTTTGAAGGTTTCATTCTCAATTAATGACGAAAAATACACAGATATTTTAAAGTTACTGTTTTCACAACAAAACTTTTTTTTGAAAAAAAATAATTATTATCATTTTAATGTTCCGGCGTTGACTTATCGTCATTCGCCTTCTTGCTTCCCAATACTATGTTGTTAAGTCTAAAACTCTTTTAAATGATCACTGTTCATTACGGTAGCACTCGTGTGACACAGAACACATTCTGGAGACGGCAGGATGGAGATCTTGTGCAGGTGGACGGCCAAACAGTCGTGTCCAGTAGTCAGGCGGAATGTCGCTGCTGCCTCTCCTCTTGGTCCATCTGGTATCAGTTGGTTATCCAACAGGGTTTCCCAGGTCTTCCTCCTACATGATATTTTATTAATTCTTCTCAATTCTTCTTTGAATATGTAATTAATAATGCGTTTTACTGCAAAATACGACAAGGTAATTTTTCCGATTTGTTTAATTTTTGTGCCCTTTTTGGCTAGAAAATCAGCTTTCTCATTACCATCTGTGCCACAGTGAGATGGTATCCATTGCATTGCAGTTTCCTTGTTGTATTTTTGTAGGGACTTAATTATTTCTTGGATATCTTTGACTTAAACAGTTTTTGGGATATCTTAACAACTGCTGATATTGCTGCTTTGGAGTCGTAGAAAATGACTGCTTTGTCAAATTTTTGCAAATAGCTATTTAGCTGAATTACTGCGGTTCTGAAGCATTGAACTTCACCTTCAAAAATTAAAGTGGTGTTCGTAAAATCTAAGTTGATACCCGGCGAACGATCACAACATGTTTTTAGGGTTGCTCCCATCAGCCACTGCACCGAGTATCAACTTAGTTTGCGCGGCCGATATAAATGCAATACGGAAGGTGCCATCTATTGACAATTTATTTAACTAATATGAATGACAGCTCTTCTTCGTGCAAGCCAATGAATGACGTCTTTCATTTAATGATTTCCACCCCAATTCGTGCAACATTTCCGTGAAGCTCCCCCCCCCCTCCCGTAACGTGATAAAACAAAACGAGCTGCCCTTCTCTGAACCTTCTCAATGTCTTCCGTCAGTCCCACCTGGTGAGCGTCCCACACTGGACAACAGTACTCCAGGAGAGGACGCACAAGTGTAATGGAGGCAGTCTCTTTGATGGAACTGTTACATCTTCGATGCGTTCTGCCAATGAAACGTAACATTTGGTTCGCCTTCCCCACAATATTTTCTATTTGTTCTCACCAGTCTAAGTTGTTCGTAATTGTAAGTCGTAGGTATTTGGTAGTATTTACGAGCTTCAGGTTTGACTGATTTCAGCGGATTCCTTTTAGTAGCCATGTGTATTACTTCACACTTTTCATTATTTAATGTTAATTGCCAATTTTCGAACCACGTGAAAATTTTATCTGAATCGCTTTGCAATTGCTTTTGATCCTCTGTTGACTTCAGTAACCGATAAACGACAGCATCATCCGCGAATAATCTAAGGGAGCTATTCAGATTGTCTCCTAAATCGTTTATAAACGCGAGTAAGAGCAGGGAACCTATAACGCTTCCCTGTGGAACGCCAGATATCACTTCTGTTTTACGCGACGAATTACCGTCAATTACAAAGAACTGTGTCCTTTCTGATAGGAAATCGTGAATCCAATCGCACAATTGGGGAGATATAGACGAAACAATCTGTATATATATATCACTGCGTTTTGATGTAGAAATATTAGCTTACAGCGAAGTAATAATATCAAAGCGACAAGTCATGACTAGTTGTCATTTAGAGACCCGAATCAACCTGTTTACAATACAGGCAGAGTTCAACGATATTTCACAAGACAAAAAAAGGCTCAAACACTGTTGTTAAGTAACTAATGGTGAATTACGGACATTGCATCCACTTGTCGCCTGTGGTGTGAAGAATAACATCCCGTTAATTGCACAACAAGAATCTGGACGGAACTTCGGATGTTTCCCTCCCCCCCCTCCCCCCCCCCCGTCTCTCTCTCTCTGTCTCTCTCTCTCTTTCACACACACACACACATTTTATTTTCATACAGGTTCCTTACACTACCTCGCGTGAGGCGATCGCATGATAACGACGTCAAAAAAGTTATGCACGGTAAGCGGACATTCAGTTTTTCTGAATTCCTTTTTAGCAGTCGGCAGGAATTTCGTAGCCCGGAGAGCAGTAAAATTGCGGCGGTAATGGGGCAGTGGCTGGCTGGTTCGCCCCAGGTGGGCGTGACCGGACCCTGGGACCAGCAAAGTGGCGCAGCACGTCATGGCGGCTGCACCGCCGGCACGATTTTCCCTCCGCACAAGAGCCCAGGACTCGGGCATATCAGAGAGCTGTGTGCTCTTCGACAGTTACACACAATAGTAGACAAAATTTCACTTACAATGCGTTGTTGTTGTTGTTGTTGTGGTCTTCAGTCCGGAGACTGGTTTGATGCAGCTCTCCACAATACCCTATCCTGAGCAAGCCTCTTCATCTCCACATAAGAACGGCAACCTACATCTGTCTGAATCTGCTTACTGTATCCACCTCTTGGTCTTCCTCTGCGATTTTTACCCCACACACTTCCCTCCAATGCTAAATTCACAATTCCTTGATGTCTAAGAATGTGTCCTACCAATCTATCCCTTCTTTTAGTCAAGGTATGCCAGAAATTTCTTTTCTCCCCAATTCTGTTCAGTACCTCCTCATTAGTTACGCGATCCACCCACCTAATCTTCAGCATTCTTCTGTAGCACCATATTTCAAAAGCCTCAATCCTCTTCCTGTCCGCACTGTTTGTCGTCCATGTCTCACTCCCATACAAGGCAACACTCCATACAAATGCCTTCAGAAAGGACTTCCTTAGCCTTAAATCAATATTAGATGTTAACAAATTTCTCTTTTTCAAGAACGCTTTTCTACCCATTGCCATATCCTCTGTACTGCGACCATCATTTGTTATTTTACTGCCCAAGTAACAAAACTCATCTACCTCCTTTATTGCTTCGTTTCCCAATCGAATTCCTTCAGCATCACCTGATTTTCTTACACTGCACTCCATTACCCTAGTTTTTCTCTTGTTAATGTTCATCTTATATGCTCCTTTCAGCACACTGGCCATTCCGTTCAATTGCTCTTCCAGGTCCTTTGCTGTATCTGACAGAATTACTATGTCGTCGGCAAAACGCAATGTTTTTAATTCTTCCCCCTGAACTTTAATTCCTTCTCCAAATTTCTCCTTGCTTTCCTTTATAGCTTGCTCAATGTACAAATTGAATAACAATGGAGAAACTCTACAACCCTGTCTTACTCCCTTTCCAACCACTGCATCCCTTTCATGCCCTTCAACTCTGACAACCGCTGTCTGGTTTTTGTACAAGTTGTAAATAACCTTACGCTCCCTATATTTTACTCCTGCTTGCTTCAGAACTTGAAAGAGTTTATTCCAATCAACATTGTCAAAAGCCTTCTCCAAATCTACAAAAGCTAGAAATGTAGGTTTGCCTTTTCTTAATCTATCTTCTAGGAAAAGCCGTAAAGTGAGTATTGCCTCCCGTGTTCCTACATTTCTCCTGAACCCAAACTGATCTTCCCCGAGGTCGGCTTCTACCAGCTTTTCCATCCAACAACGCGTTATTTATTTAATATTAGTTGAAAACCCGGCGTTGTCCGGGTATTTATTTATTTATTCGAGCCTTGAGTTAGTACTTTTCCTATCCACTCTCTCTCTGTCCATCTCCTTTTTTCTAAAAAAACATATTACATTTATCAGAGAATATATAAGAAATAAGAAATCACACGAAAAAGTGCACTCGTTTCGAAGAATCCAATCCCGAAATTCAACATTAATGATTGTAATAATATCACCAAAAAAAAAATGTTTGTTAAGCTTATGGGACTTAACTACGGGGTCATCAGTCCCTAAACTTACAAACTACTTATGAACTACTTACGAACTAGGACGGCACAAATATCCATGCCCGAGGGGGGATTCGAACCCCCGACCGTAGTGGCCGTGCTGACCGTGACTGGAGCGCCTCAGTCACCTCGGCCACCGCGGCCGGCAATATTATCACAGATCGATCACTTGATGTAATGCGCGAAACGTCAAATCGATTTTTCTAAAGAGCTGTGTTAAAAGAAATTCCTTTTTTACAGCTTTATTTATTTATTCTTATATTTCCTTATTCGTATGCTTATCCTTACACAGAAAGAGCTGAAGACATTGTAGCACACACCGACCAAAAAATATTGTCTGTGGCATCACGTTTCGCTATATGTACCCTCCTAGCTATAGAGTCGCTAACGTCATCGCTGGCCTTTAGTAAGAATTTTTTTAATATGACGAATTTCAACCACCATACCTTCCACCCCCTTATAGCTATCGGCATGGAACTGCTATGGTGTACAACGGAAAACTTCGGACAACAATTACACACAGACCATTCGTTTGCGTTTCGTAGTTTTCGCTGCAGAGCGAAATATTAATACATATATACGTAGAGTTTTATATACACCGATCACTTTCCATCCCAATATACTCTACCCTTTTATCATTATCAACCCTCAAGCAACAATGCAACCAATGACCATTTTCAAAGAGTAATCATTGTTCCGCATATCGCGTTATATACTTCAAATTACTAAATATCTATCAGATCGATATAAAACCGTGCCTAAAACCTTCCTCAGGTATAGATTAGTAAGTGTACAAATATTTAGGTCGCTGCGTCTTGTTCGGACGTGATAAGCGTACACCGAACAGACATTCATATTAATATATATAGATAGACAGCTATCCGATCGCCATAAAACCGTGCCTAAAGCCTTCCCAGAGTAGACATTAGTAACTGTAGAAATTTTTTAGCTCTTTATGTCTTGTGGTTCAGACGTGATAAACGTACACCGAACAGACATTCACATTTATAGATATAGATTATTATCAGTGTTATTTTAGCTAAACTAGTTGACTCATGCGAATAATTCGCACTCTATCCTGATCAGATAGGTAAGATAGTAATACAGAAAATACAGATGCAAGAACATATGTATAAAAGATAATTCAGTTCATTCGCGCAATACGCTTGCTTGAACAAAGTAAACAATTACAACAGTTGTTGTGCATCGACGTGTGAAACAGAAATCTCATGACATACTACACTTGCGTGTCGTTACATCGACGTTTATAACAGAAATCGTGTGATAAACTAAGAGTGCATCAAAGGAGGTGATTCATTGCGTCGTGATCTGTTTGCGAAGTTTCAATCACCGACTTTTACTTCTGAATGTGAAAATATTTTGCTAGCACCCACCTACTCAGGAAGACATGATCATCCCAATAAAATAAGAGAAATCAGATCGAAAACGGAACGATTTAGGTTTTCTTTCTTCCCGCGCGCTATTAGAGAATGGAACGGCAGAGAAAAGTTATGAAAGTGGTTAATGAACCCTCTGCCAGGCACTTAAATGTGATTTGCAGAGTATCTATGTATATGTAGATGTAGATGTTCACATCACATGTTATGCCGTAGAACGCACAGGCTATGTGCTCATTGGATATGATAAAAAGATAAAATTATTAATTTGCTACGCTTCATTGCTTTGCATTCAAATATGCCACGAATAATGAGGATCAAAAGTCTTGGTAATTATACCGAGATATGAAATAAATGAAAAGGAAGCGAATCGCGTGAAAAAATAATGAGAAGAAAAGACAAAATGAAATGTTTCCATACAGATGACACAGCCCATAACATGGGCAAAAATCCGATCAAAAATGTTCAAATGTTTGAATAGCTTATGGGACTTAACTACGGGGTCATCGGTCCCTAAACTTACAAACTACTAATGAACCAGCGAACACTAAGGGCGGCACAAATATCTATGCCCGAGGGGGGATTCGAACCCCCGATCGTAGTGGCCGTGCAGACCTTGACTGACGCGCCGCAGTCCCCTCGGCCACCGCGGCCGACGCAAAAATCCGAGAAATGGGTTCAACGTTGGAAAACAACCATCCGAAAGTGGAAACAAAGAAAACAGCGACGACCTACCTTGAGAAACGATGGGTTTTAATAAGAAATCCACAAGACCCCGGCATGATAGCACGAAAAATTTTAACAATGTTGCGTACTTATGTAGTGATATAATTATGTATTTATTTAATATTTAGGCGAAATGAAGGAGAAGTCTGGGAATTTAAGATCTAAATGGCGATGATACGGTAGTACATATGGGGTCACGATATTGAAGAATGAGCAGTGAATCAATAAGCACACTGCGGTTATATAACACAAGAAATTTTTGTTTTGCTTTTACTACGTCTACCTGTGAGGTGCGTAAAGTGCATCTGAAATAGATAGGTTTCATTCCCGTTCATTGCCACGAGCCATATGTAATTTTATTGATCTTTTGTTTACTTAAAAGCAGGAATAGCACAAAAATCTTGTACAGTAATGATTTCTCTCTATTTCCTATTGCAAAATTTGATGTCGGTGGAGGGCCGTCTTCGGTAAGGATTCTACCATAACACAAATGTTAATATTGGAACGACGTTTTAAGAAACAGAATCGTTCGAAAGTAATTATTTTCACTGTCTGGAGGCAATAATTCTCACACGTGAGAAAGTAGTTGTTACAGTAGCCGGGAAAGCGCGGGGTTCGCCCTGCGCAGTCTGCATGGCCTCTGCCCTATATTCAGCCCTGGATCGGAAAATTAGCGGCGGAACTGCAATTTCATCACGCCCCCAAGCGGCGAAACCTCCCCCACGATGCAGGCATAAAACTGTTGCGCAGGCTTTAATTCCCATTATGAAGCTTTTCGATTTTCCTCCGCTCATTACACGCAGAGATTACGTGTAGCACAAAACTGATTTAACATATTTCATTCCGTTTGTTTCGAAAAATGATGAAAACAGAATATTTGCATATTGATGGGCCTTACAGTCGCATTGCATTTGTCCAATAGCATTTTGATCAAAGCAACTGAATGAAGTTTTGTAAACAATTTAATCCGCTATCAACTACAGCCTCAAACTATTTTCAGTATCTTCTACTGTCCCAAGATAAATGTATGCATGAATTAAAAAAAAAAAATAGCCGCGACGGAGCGGCCAAGCGCTTTGAGGCGCTATGCTGTGATGCGCGAGGCCGTTCCTCGTCGGTGGTTCGACTTCCCCCTTGGGCATGGATGTTTGAGCTATCTTTAGTATAAGTTAGTTCATAAGTAAAATAAAAAAAAAAAAAAAAAATTACAGCTCACCATTTCTGAGGGGCCAAGTTGAATTCTACCTCGTAGGGTTGGAACACTGTAGTTATATTAGTTTTCACTAATCTAAGATATTCCTTGGATGTCATCGTGCCATTGTAAGGTAAACGAAATATCGGGGAATCTTTATTCTGTGATAAAGACACCTATGAAACATTGCCTGCGAGCAAGCAGACAGAAGGCAGGCAACAGCTTGCAACTGACAGACACATCTGGTTTTCGCGCATACCTGGATCTGTGTAAACCTATCGCTTAGCGACAATAGGCCGGTCTCAGCATATGCAAATATGGCGGCCATTTTGCAGAATAGAAGTTCTTTGTAAGATGAATAAACTTGCAAATACAAAATTCAATAATAATAATGTACCCTATTGACCTGTAGTAAATACAAATAAACCAAACAACGAAGAGAAATTAAGCGCTCAATTACAAAAGTTAAAGTTCACAGTGTCTGAATAAAGAAGATTTAAACTTAAAATTGCTAACTTTTGAATGTGTAAAATGATTTCTAAAATGTATTAGATGAGAGTTCTTCAACCTTCTCGAATATGCGACCCCCGTCCGCCGCGGGTGAGTGGTCGAGCCTTCTAAGTCGCCTCGCTGTAACGTCGCTTGTCGTCGGAGGTTCGAGTCCTCCATCGACCATGAATGTTTGTATTGTCCTTAGAAGAAGTTACCCTAAATTATCTTAGGGACTGAAAACCAACGTAGTTCATCCCCTTAGATTTACAAACACTCAACTCCCGTCCAAGTAAAAATATTCGGGCACCAACATTCCAAATAAAAATGTTCTGGCCAGCCCCCCATCCCCATCTCAAAGGAAACTAATTTAATTTTCATTCTTTTGCTGACAGTTTTCTTTTAAATCGCTGGGAAAATTTTGTATGCTTTTTTGCAGTAGTGCACATAATCTTATTTTTACAAGATTTGCTACAGAAAAATATATTTTACTTAACGAATGTTTCGCATTTCAGGCAAGACTGAAAAGCGAATTTAGCTCATTGAAAAAGGTGCCACTGTATAGAAAATTTTGCGGGATTACTTATTGTACCACGTTCTTTTACCTATCGAATGGCTCCTGAAGTCAGTTTTCACGGTTTGCGC
Source organism: Locusta migratoria (assembly GCA_026315105.1). Classification (NCBI taxonomy): domain Eukaryota; kingdom Metazoa; phylum Arthropoda; class Insecta; order Orthoptera; family Acrididae; genus Locusta; species Locusta migratoria. The sequence goes on from CM048751.1 coordinate 129,765,165, forward strand.
TTATTCATCATAAACACACTGTATTATAAGTCAATATACAATCTATTCAATGCATGATTAATGTTACACAAGGAACTCCGTAATTTTAACATTTAATACGTTTCGCTTAGACATACGTTTCTGTATTACCGAAGCCCTGGTTATTTTATGGTGAAAGTACTTCCTCCTGCGATGGGACCCCCACAGCACTTGTCTTAGATGATAGCTAATTACCTCAAGCTATCATCTTGAAAGCCATACTTTTTTCATTTATTACACTTGTTATAACAACTTATTACAAAATATAGTCAAAACATCGTATCCTCCATAGTAACTCAGCAATTGGAAGCAACAAGATATACACCTTTTGTTCTAATGTTCGTGTAACTATTCAATGAATGTCTGTCTATTTTGCCAGTAACGTAAGTGAATATTGTGTAGCGTGAGCAATCACACTCATAAGGCAGGCTTATTTACTTATTTCGTACATTATTTGCACTGTTGATAGTCACAAGGCGACTGAAAGTTTATAACTTTCCTATTTAATATTGTCAAATAGTCAAGCTAGTGTGGAAGTGGTCAAAGTTAAGCCAAAACATCTTTTCTGTTAAGAACTCTGCTACTTTTGGAGAGAATGGCAATCTGCCAATGAGAGAGTGGCTGGGGAGAAAAGACTGCTGTGATCAAGTAAAATACGAGAGTCATTCAATAATTAAAGAGGCAAACTGGTCTAGAATATAACCGGTTATTTTTACAAAACAATATTTTTCTACTCTTCAACATAATCCTCTTGAACATTTATGCACTCGTTCTAATGGGCTACACGTTTTTTTTTTTATTCCGTCTGCTAAGAACTCTTTATCTTGATGTTTGAACCAATTTCCAACAAACATTTTCGGTCTTTGTCGTCCTGGAACCTCTTCCCACGTAATGCCTCTTTTAGTGCACTAAACAAATAGAATTCATTAGCTGCTAAATAAGGACTGTAAGGGGGGATGAGGCAGTACTTCCCAGCCCATTTTATCAATGGTTTTAGGGTTAAGGTGAGCAATATGTTGTGCATGGTCTTATTGGAAGAATCACAGCTCTCCTCTGAGATCCAGGATGTTTCTCTCATGGCTGGCTTCATCTTGTTTAAAATCAAATCCGAGTAGTGCTGGTTGTTCATTGGTTTGGTACTCTTCGAGACAATCATAAAAATAAAGCGTGCCGCAGTGGCCGAGCGGTCACTACGGTCGGGGGTTCGAATCCCCCCTCGGGTATGGATATTTGTGCCGCCTTTAGTATTAGCTAGTTCATAAGTAGTTTGTAAGTTTATGGACTGATGACCCCGTAGTTAAGTCGCATAAGCTCTACAAACATTTGAACAAAAATAAACTGAATCTTCAGCGTCTCAAAATACCATCAACATGATTTCTCGTGCTAATGCTTGGGTTTTGAATTATTCTTGACAGGTGAGTTGGTGAGCTTCCACTCCGTGCTTTGCCTTTTCTTTGTTTTGGCTAATAATAGTGAACCCAAGTTAACACCACAAGTTAAAATTTTGTTGGGTAGATGCTCACCTTCTCTTTCATAACGTCCCCTTAGCTCCGTGCACATTCTCAACCTTTTTTCCTCATGTACCTGCGGCAACTCCATTGGGATCCATCTTGCTATATTTGGTGACTTGGAAGATGATTTGGTCCGTAGTGATGGCCGACAAAAATGCTAAAGCCGGAATTGTCCGGTTATATATATACATATTTCCAGTCTTATATTAGAAACGAAAATAAAAATTCGGAAAAGATTTCATCTTCATGTATTCATGAAAACGGCTAAGAAATGATTAAACATTAAAACAAAGTAATACACATAATGTCTGCGATGAATAAATAGTGGATGAATGAAGTCTCGTAAATCAAGCTTCGTGTGATGGAAACGTTTTTGTGAGATATTGAAGCGATAGAACTAAAATTATTAACTGGACGATGATATATTATAATCTTGGAGCGTTTCTCTCTCTCTGAACCTTAAGCCACATTCCCTTTTCTTTTTTTTCCTTTTTTCTTTTTTTTTTTTTTTTTTCCTTTTCTGACGAGAGAAAGAACAACGTTACGATTCATCTGTCTGTACCCGGCCTTTCATTCATTTATAAACAATGTAAGTATAGAGTTTTAATTTGTTAAATACACCATTAAATATCTGAAAAATTTAATATGACGGGATTTCATTTATTTAACATCCCGTATTTGCGCTCAGACGTATTTAGTTCGACCCATTGAAGTTGTGTGGTGGGTTTGGACGTCATTTCGGCAGACTAGATGTAGGGCGTGATGTAAGTTTTATTAATTCTTAATCCTTATCATTCCCCTTCAAAATTAAACGGATTTTAAAACCTGTAAATGCGTTTCTTTTTGTAAATGTTAAATTTCGAGGTCCGATAATTTTCCGCGTAATGTTTTTCCAACAACTCCGTTCGGACACTGAAGTAAAATTTAAAGCACTGTCCGCTGCAGGAACAAACCACGTAACTAGTCCAACCCCACATCACGACGGTGTCTTAATGAATATGGATTTTTATTGTAGCAAACAACTGAATAAGGCAATGTATGTTTTAAAAGGTAGGAACCGTCCCTTTTTAAAATTGTAATGGCAGCCAATATGTTAAAGAATCAAAATTAATTCCACTGTTTATTTATAAATTCCCACACCTGCAAGTATTATTTACGAAACTTTGACCACCTAAATCCCATTTCTATGATACAAACTACTTACGAAATTAATTATGTACTAAAAGTTAAACTTTTCCTTAAAACGTTAAATCCTACGGCAGTTTCATTATAATATCTGAAGATGCGCTAACCGAGCGAAACGCGTCATATTCGATTAAAAACCAATTTTGCAACAAATATATTTTTTTTTTCAAGAAATCGAATTCTAAAGGTTGCTGTATCATACCACTATTTTGTAGTGGTTAGACTTTTACAAATAACATACTTTTGCTAGCATTGTTTGTTCTCAGTGTTTATTTAAAGTTTTTATTATTTAGCTAGCTATACCTGCCCACTCGTTGCTGTGGCTTGCGACAGATTAAATGGATGAGAGAACAGAGAAAGCACAGATTCATAAAGCGTGTAACATCCTGATGCTCTGTTTATGGGAATTGGATACACACCCTGTTCTCCTTTTGTCTGTCCCCTTTCTCTGCCTCTCTCCTTGTTCCCCTCTTGTCCAAATTGAAATATTTCTCCCAAATTGTTAATATTTTTAGAGATGACTATTATTTAATTAATATCTGTTTGCAAATATCCTTGCAATGGAATAGCTTCTGCAAATGAAACTGTTCCGCGATTTTAATAAAGAAAAATTAAATCAGTATCAATTTGAATGAAATCACTGTAAAAGCCAGATTATATTTTTGAAGAGCTATCACTGACGGCGCTATAAAGATTAAACGGGAGAAATATTTCAAAATGGTGTCGTTGCATTTACGTGAGCCATGAAAGGTGCGTCTTTTTTTTTTTAAGAAAGAAAAAATGCTGCACTGTAAAAGAATAGGAAAACTACGCACTAAAAACCTGTTGTTGATGGAAAACCGCCGTGAATCTAACTGTTGGAGACATCATTTATAACCACTATCGTTTACTAAGAAAGTCCACGACTAGTTCAAATTGTTAAAACTGAAATTTAATAAGTCGGCACAAATCTCAGGATCGTATTCAGAACAATTATTTAGTGAAACAATGGAATGAAAATTGTTACTATTCTGATCTCATCTCCAAAAATTAGTTTCGTAATTAGTTGTAATGGCGGAATCCGTTCTCCTGAAAAATAAATTGCATTACAGTTAATAAAATGTGAGAAGAAAAAAATAAAGGAATCAACTTTCTACGAAATGAGAACACATTCAAAGTTCGGTTACTGCAGAGATTACAATTGGATGTTAAAAAAGTAGCTTATCTACATAAAACTTACATCACTTACATAGCTCATAGAAATCCTGGAAAGATTAGTAATAATTACAGAGCTCAAATTATTTACGACTTTACTGTCTCAATGTTCGAACAAGAAGAAGGAAAATGGAGACGCGTCTCCTGTCTTCATAGATGGTAAGAATTGAACTTTTCATTGTCTTTGTATTCTTTGCACAGATGTTTACGTACAATCTTCAAAGAATATTAAGTCCTTATGACTATGAGTAATATATTAATATTTACGAAAAATTTCAACAAAATATGCAAATATGAAAAGAAATTAATTCTAAAATATCGGAAACAAGAACCTTATACTATGTTCCTCCCTCCTCTCCCTCTCCATCTCGCCCCCTACCCAACTCCACCCCTCTTACTCTCTTTGTACATCCTATCTTTCTTCTCCCAGTCCCCATCCCCTCTTTCTGCGCATCACCACCTTGGGCGGACACGAATTCCGCAACTCAGATGAAATGGAGATAGTCCTCACTAATCCGAATTCCGCAGCTTTCCCTTCAGGTAGAGTCACGCGTACCCGGGGGTTCTTGCGCCGAAAAAGTGCTAGATAAAAGTTTAAAATGTCCTTCACCTCCAGTATCCTCGGGACAAGTGAAAATCCGATTCAGATGTGTTGATAACTTACTGGCAGACACGGCCGGCAGTCAGTAAATCATCAGGAAAATTAAAAACGAGAAACGACTTTCGCCGGTAACAATGTAAGCAGAGGCTCATGAACGTAAATATTTTGAAACGAAAGCATATGTGTTTTAATTAACACAAACTTATGTGTTTTTAAATGGACACCTTATATTATCAGCAATCTATAGCACAACACATGACGTAAACAATGGCGTTGATTGCATCGCAATATGGCAATTACATTCCGAGATATTGCAAAGCGGAGTTGACGCTTGAAATACGCAATACGCACGGTTATTGCACGTCCTGAGACTCAGCCGTGAGTCTCGCTTGAGTCTCGAGACGCGCTAACTGATATCTTCATGTATTTGAAACGTTAACTTCCCTTCGCAATATCTCGGGATGTAACTGGCGTTTGCGATGCAATCAACGCCATTCCAAAAAATGTTCAAATGTTTGTAGAGCTTATGGGACTACGGGGTCAGCAGTCCCTAAACTTACAAACTACTTATGAACTAGCTAATACTAAAGACGGCACAAATATCCATGCCCGAGGGGGGGATTCGAACCCCCGACCGTAGTGGCCGTGCAGAACGTGACTGGCGCGCCGCAGACCGCTCTGCCACTGCGGTGGGCTCAACGACATTGTTTACGTGAAAGTCCTGCTATAGATTGGTGATGAAATAAAATAGTGTCCATTAAAAAAAAAAAAAAAAAAAAAAAAAAAAAAAAAAAAAAAAAAAAAAAAAAACCATGTGTTTTCAGTTTAGGTCGGCCGCTGTGGCCGAGGGGACTGAGGCGCGCCAGTCACGGCCTGCACGGCCACTACGGTGGGGGGGTTCGAATCCCCCCTCGGGCATGGATATTTGTGTCGTTCTTAGTGTTAGCTAGTTCATAAGTAGTTTGTAAGTTTAGGGACTGATGACCCCACAGTTAAGTTCCATAAGCTATGCAAACATTTGATTTTATTTATTTTTAAATTTTTGGAACTTTTCAAAATATTTTCATTCATGACCCCCCGCCTTACATTGATACCGGTGAAACTCGTCTTAAAATAGCTTTTGTTGTTCCGGAGATATTTTGGGTGAACAAGATAAATGGGACACCCTGTATATATAGGTGACTTGGACTCGTCTGCAATAAAAATAAGTGTGTGGATGGGAAGTGGCTTCATTTACGTTTCTGTTTAAATTATTTGAAACACGAAGAAGTAAAGAAAGAGTTTTGTGATCTAATAAGCATCATGCTAGAAAATAAATCAGTTACACAGATCGCCGACTACCTGTTGGAAAATTATATTGATGAGGAAAATGTAAATTTCTCACCCTTTATTTGCTCAGAGGAGTCTTCTGCTCTTTGGAGAACAACAAACGCATTTTGGAGCTTTCATTCTTGAATTAATTCTTTGAATCTACTCACCCCAACTTGTACATATTTGTGACTACCCTGAGAAGCGTACAAAAGAGACCCTTAAAATTCGACAAAATAGTGTCAGGAGTGGTTCCTTACCGAAATCAGGAAGTGAAACCATACAGAAACAAATATGTATCCAGAAAAAATATGCAGTTGCGGAGTGGCGAAATTGACTGTACGCATTTTTTGAAGTATATTTGCAACAAAATTTAAAAGTTTTCTTTAACTTCAAAATTTTTCGTGAATGCAAGTATTAGTAACTAAAGCTCCTTATTATATACGTTATTTCATCTCTTTCTTTCAGTTTAATTTGTTAAAGTTTTCCAGATTCATGTATAATTTAACGCTTTGTACATTTTGTAGCAAAATGAAATAAAATTGCTATACTTTTTGTATGTAGCTTATTGATGACAGGGCGAATACTGCGAGTCTGCAGGTTAGTTGCGAAGTTCGTGTACTGCCGGTCAGGACTGTTCGGATAATTTGCGGAATTCGTGTGTTGAGCAGGTAAAATTACAGAGTTCGTGTGAGAGGTCCACCTCATCCCATCGCTCTGCACCTCACCATCACTCTCTCACTATTCATCTTCTATTCCCACCTCTCAATGTCAATTTCTTCCCATTACTCTTCCTTCTATTACAAATTTGTCTAACACAGTCTTTTGTACTTTTCCTTCAAAAATATATCTACGAAGTTCAAGGGCAAACTGTATGTAATTTGGTCAAAACGCTGGATAATTATGCTTTCGTCTTTCTATGTACCTAATTTTTCAATAAATGTCATACATATAAATTTATATAAATTTTATAATGCAGAATTGTGTTAAAAACTGAAAGTTACATGAAAACATGATGTTAAATGAGGAATACTAAATATTTTAGGAGGTGGTAGTACAGACGAATTTATATAAAAATGTCGTTAACATGTGTCCATTTTTTATTGAGTGCAGAGATACAGCTGTCAGTATGTATGCAAACAAACTTAAGGCAAAGCAAAAGGCTATTTCCACTGATTGTTCCGTCTGTTCTTGGAAAAGTACAATAATATTGAATTAAAAGGACAATTTTCTGTATAAATATAAAATAATAATTTCCGAAGATATTTTGTCGCGACATATCAAAGATATTGAATGTACGGAGAGGCATTGAATTAAAATCTACGCTGCAGCTGCGAATCGAACCCAGGACTTGTTGCTTACTGGACAGACGCCTTACCCACTTTTTTTTTTTTTTTTTTTTTTTTTTGCAGACGTCTTAACCGTTTTTTTTTTTTTTTTTTTTTTTTCCCCCACGTCTATCTCTGCCACTTCAGGCGTTGGCTCCTAACACCCATCACGCCTTAATAATTATGTACAAACCAAAAAAAAAAAAAAAAGCTAGTGCCACCGCCACTTTTACCCTAACCTCAAGTATAGAACGTACGCAAACGCTCCAGTCGTGCTCGATGGAAAAAAAAAAATTAAATAAGTAAAAAATAAAAATAAATAAATAAAATGAAATAAAAATCCTCCTCCGCATCGGCCCATAAAGATATATGTAGATTTGTAATGGGGAAAAGGGAGAAATAAATAGTTGCTTCATGTATATTCTTTATTAGTATGTATAGTTCTGCATTTTTATGTAGAAAATACTGCCGTTCCACATCCGGCGTAAAAACAAAATAAAGAGGTCGTCGCATTACGACATGGTGCGTTCCAAGGAAGGTCTAGCTGCGGATTATCAATGAACGTCTTCTCGATTTCTTTCGTTGCCGGTTGTAGTTCAATCAGTGCTTCTGTCGTTCTGGGGTCAACTTCTCCTTTCATCGATATTCCAGCTGCGAGGCGGGTTATGGAACGCACTCCAAAGAAAATTGGAAAAATATTCGCGGTACTTGGGGTTCCTAACTATTGCACAATGTCGCTCGTTCATATAGTTCCAAAAATCAAGTACAGTCTTCTCTCCATCGCCGAACAAATAGTGTACAGCGTGGCCACATATCCATTTAACAGAGTTAGTTTTCGCTCTCGGGTAATACGAGTCTTCTGGAAAGAGAAGCGATTTGGTAGTTATCATTTCGGGGGTTGTGCGTGTGAAGAAAGCCAGTACCTGGCGCACCAAATACCAAACATCCTTCGCCGATCCACAGTCAAGGCGATGCTCATCTGTATCCACGACTCCGCATTTGGTACACAAAGGAGAGTCCGCAAGATGAATTCGGTGGAGGCGATACTGGCACACCTGCTTCCCATTGACTGTGATGTGCCACGCAGACTGTACGTCTGTGTTAAGAGTGGGCGCGCTCACCGCTCGCCACACAACACGCCAGTTAATATGGGGGTGTTTTGATTCTATCACGTTCGGGGCTCTGCTCAGTTCCATGGTGTTGTATATTGCCCTCGCCGATATCAATTGTGTGGGCGGAAGTGCGGTACGCATGTAGCTGAGGTCGAGGAAGAATTGCCCGAAATAAAAGAAAGGGGCTGGAAAGTCGGATAGTGGTATTGGAGGGGTGAGGGAGATCGGCCTTAAGGCCTCTAGCAGCAGGCTTGTAAGACTCGCCGGACACTGTCGCCATATCTTCATGTGAGAGCTTTCAAATAAGGCCCGTGCTCTGTCCGGAACGTGAAAAAGTCCTAAACCACCTCTGTTCCTCGGGAGTGTGAGGGAGTCGTAACGAATCTTGAAGAGCATACCGGTACTTACAAAAGACCCCATAGCCGCCAGCATGCTGCGGGCCAGATATGGCGGGATCGGCAGTGTCTGCGCAACATGGTGGATGCGCGACGCCAAATAGACGTTAGCATATCGCACCCGTTGCACAATGTCTAGTGTTCTAAGACGGTGGTCGCCTATCCCTGCCCTAATCTGTTGCAATAGGCGCCTACTGTTGAGGGCAATCGTCCGCCGCAGGTTAGTTGTAAAATCAATGCCCAAACAGCGCATTGTGTCTGTTATTCTCAATGGGGCCACGCACCTATCGGGCAGCCCGTCACCTATAGATAGAGCGTGCGATTTGTGTACATTCAGTTCACTGCCCGATGCTGCGCCGTAGGTCGCCACCCACGCCAAAGCTGCGCGGACGTCGTCTTCACCACGAAGAAAGAGAACCAGATCGTCGGCATAGGCAGTGCAGCAAAAAGTATGTCCACCGAGTGTGATCCCTGTCAAGCGTTGTCGAAAGCCACAGAGCAGCGGTTCCAAACCGAGGGCGTACAATATCGTTGATAGGGGGCACCCCTGTCGCACCGATCTCTGGATGAGGATCGGCGGTGTGAGGCGTCCGTTGTACAGTACTCTTGATGTCGCACCGTGAAGGAGACGTACCAATAAGTCTACGATGGTCTCGGGATAACCCATCTGTTGCATTACGGCCTTTAAAAATGTGTGGTCGACTCTGTCAAAAGCTTGGCTGAAATCGAGGCAAGCCAAAACTCCAGGCATTTTATTTGTCTTGGCAAGTGCGATCATATCGCGATAGCGGCAGAGGGCAGTGCGAATGTTATGACTGCCACCTAAAGATGCCTGATCCTGTGAAACAACGTATCGGACCGTGTGCTTGAGTCGTGCTGCCAACAGTCGAGTGAAGATCTTCATGTCGCTGTTCAGTAGGGTCAAGGGGCGGTAGTCGCTGATGTTGGTCCCACCTCGTGGTTTGTGTATAGGTATGATAAGCCCTTCGCAAAACGTCTCAGGGATCTGCACCGTGGGGGACATGAGATCGCGGCAGATTTCCGTCCAGACTGGTACTAACAGTTGTTGAAAGGCCCTGTAGAACTCCAGAGGGAGGCCGTCAGGGCCTGGCGACTTATTGGCGGGTCCCATCTGTATCGCTTCAGTGACTTCCTCCTCTGTTATATCGGCTGTCAGTTCAGTAGCCGCAGCTTGTGGAATTTTGCCGTATGTGAGCTGGGATACCGCTTCGATTACTTCTGGGGGGTGGCGGAGCTCTGAGTACAGCTGCGTATAGTGAGCGTGAAGGACATGTCCTATATCTCTTTGGGTGTCGTATCGTCCTCTATCTGTAGTCAGCACATGTATCAAGGCCCTTCGTCGACGCCGTCGTTCTCTGATGATATGGTACATGGAGGGACTCTCTTGAGCTACTCTGTCTTCAGTACGGGCTCTGACTATCGTTCCTTCAAGATGCTGGCGTGTAAGTCTGATGATTTGGGCTTTGGCGTGATTCACCGTAGTCTGCCTCGCAGGTGAATATGGCATTCTGATACATTCCCTTAAAATATTGAAGTAAAAGTCCTTTGTTTGTCGCCTCCATGCCGCTACGTCTCTCCCATACCCTATCAAAGTCTTCCGCAGGGCAGGCTTAGCACAGAATAACCACCAAGCAAGGGCAGACTGGTAGGCGCCGCGTCGGCGTTTGCAGTTGTTCCATGTGTTCTCTACGAGCTGCCGACATTCTGGAGAGGCGAGATGGGACACATTCAGCTTCCATGGACCACGGCTGTGCCATACTTTCTGACGTCTGAGGGTAAGGTCGCAAATATAGGCTTCGTGGTCAGAAAACGCTACAGGCCATACTTCGGCTGCTCTCGTCCCTCTGACAATGGAACACGAGATGTAAATCCTATCAATGCGGCTAGACGAATGGCTGGTAAAATGCGTAAAGCCAGGCCGGTCGCCATGAACATGTTCCCATGAGTCCACCAACCGAAGATTGTGGACGAGTGCTCCGAGTTCCATGCACGGAGAGTGACGAGGTAATTGATCCTTCGGAGCTTGAGTACAGTTGAAATCCCCTCCTACTATCAAGGCGTCTTGTTGTCCCACAAAGAGGGGTGTGATCGCTTCTGCGAAGAAGGTGGATCGTTCACGTCGGCGTCCCGATCCCGACGGCGCATAGACGTTAATTATTCGAACTCCTTGGACAGTGATAGCCATCCCTCTGGCGTCAGGAAGATACTCGACATCTTCAGCAAGAAGACCTTCACGGAGGATGATCGCCACTCCACTGCCAGTGGCAGACGCATGGGAGATGCAGGTCGTGTATCCGTAGGGTTCTGTGAAGTCTTCTACATGCACCTCTTGAAGGAGGGCAATGTCGATGTCCGCTGCATTGAGCATATCCTGTAGCATGGCCAATTTGTGGCGTGCACGTATGTTATTGATGTTAACGGTAGCGAGCCGGTATGTCTGTGCGCCTAGACCTTCTATTGAGTTGTTCAGTACATCGTCAGCAGGCGGATCCGGCGGCGCCATGGAAGCTGTTGGTGCAGCCTCAGTCATTGTGATAGGGGAGTGCTGGATGCAGCCGAGGGGGCACTTCTACCCTCGACTCCCTCAAGATCTTCCGCTTCATTCTCGATATCGTCTGCCCAAGCGTCAGACGTGAAACTTCGTAGTTGTGGAGGGGATGTTTCATCCTGAGTCTCATGTTGGTGTTCAGTAGCAGGTGAAGGTGAATCTGAGACAGGAGCAGGTGTTGTCGCTGCTGTATCGTGACGTGCCAGACGGGAAGTGATGACACCGGACACCTGAGAGGCAGAGTCAGTTGCTTCATCCGACGTCGGTTCCTCGTCCTTATCTTGCATCTGATCATCAGAAGGCGAATGGCGCCTCTTCTTGCGTTTCCGCGGGGTGCGCTGTTTGCGGACGTGGTGTTCTGTATCGGAGGTCGGTCGGCAGTCATCTGACGCCGTCTCCGTAGTGATGAAGGCAGACGTCGGTACTACTTCAGTTTCGACATCCATCTTCTCAATAGTGTCAGTCTGGTGGTGTGGTAGGTCGGTGCCTTCAGGATTTTCGGCCGGGTGTAAGAGCGACGACTGTACGTTGGCCGTCGTCTTGTCGTCTGTTGTCGATTGGTGCACTGCTGTTTGGTCTTTTGCAAGAACGTCATTAGGCACTACCGGTGATGTGGCGTCCATCTCCTCAACCTGAGACACCTCATTATTCGTTGGTGGTATACGATCGGTCATGGACGTAGTTTCCAGTTTGTCCTCGTTTCCTTCGTGCGCTACAGCGTTCAGTGAGGGTTCCTTAACGTACGTCGGCACAGGATGCTGGAGAGCCTGAACATACGTCACCGGAAGAGTCGTCGGTGGCAACTGTGTGATCCTGCGCTGCATGCACTGGGAACGTAGGTGTCCTTCTTGTCCGCAGCCTGAACACGTCTTCGGCTGGCCGTCATAAATTATTATTGCACGGCATCCACCGATGGTCAGATAAGATGGAACATGTTTTTTCAGTTCAATACGTATTTGCCGCACCCCATTGAGCACGGGGAATGTGGTAAACTGTGCCCATTTTTCAGCTTCGTGACTGATCACATGCCCATAAGGGCGAAGCACCTCAAATGGAAGTTCAAATATCCTTATCGTGCAGAGACCCGTGTGTTCAATTGTCACTTCACCAATATGTCCGTCCGAGTGACGGAACTTCAGTCCACTTCTGGTCGCGTTCAGAATTCTCTCACAGACCGCGTCGTTGATGAGCTTTAAGTACACGACACTGCTCACTATCGAAAAGTGAATACCTACAACTTCGCTGCAGGCAACTTTTACTTCGTCTCTAATAAACTGTTCGATGTCCAGTGCCTTCGGTCGTTGATATGCTTTCGAAAAACTGATCTTCAAGGTCGAATGTCTCCAGGATTGAGCCATGCTTGCTCTATCAAGTAAGTCGCGTGGAGGCGGCTGAGTTACGTAAACAACGTCAGGCGCGAGACACTGCGGCGGGACGTAAACACGCTAACCGCACCGCTGCGCTGCCTGACGCGGACTGCGCCCCACTGAGCCACAGCGACGTTATTGATAATGTGACTGCACAGACTTGTTTAATGCGTGGCTCTCTTCACAACCTAAAAGTCTACCTCTCCAATAGCTGAATAGCACCTCATCAATGATCGTTCCCATTAACGCTCTTTGCTGCGGTCCTTTTACGCTATTGAGGATCCTCTGCAACGTTCATACGTATTTATAAAGGGGAAAGTGAGGCAGAATTGATATTTGTGTTGTGGAGGGAGACAAACTTTAAGACAGTTCGTACAGCCGCAGTCTCCAGAAAGAGTCTGAATAGTAATGAGAAGTCCCGGGTCAGAATCCCGGACACATCACAAACTTTAATTAAATGCCTCTCCGTGTCTTCCCTACCTCTCCTTAGTAATATAACATGGCCATTTATCAACTGACTTTACACCTTGTAGATCATATACTGCATTAGAACCACTAATTCGAATAAACTTAGCCCTAACACAGTTAATGTATTCATCCTAAAAAAAAGTTCCAATGTTTGTAAATCTAACGGACTTAACTACTAAAGGTATTAAACATAAGGAGAGGCATTGAATTAAAATTTATGGTGTGGCCGGGATTCGAACCCGGGACATACTGCTTACTATGTACGTGCTTTAGACCACTCAGCTAACACAGCGTTGTAGCCAAAAACCCTCTCCCTCCACAACACATACTTTAATTCTGCCTCTCCTTGTGTTTAATACCTTTGGAATAACGAGACAATGTTGTCTGAAGGAATTGTATTATTTGGACTTAACTACGTTGGTTATTAGTCCCTAAGCTTACAAACTACTTACACTAACTTCAAGTAACTTAAGCTAAGGACAACACAACCACACATGCACGAGGGAGGACTCGAACCCCCGACAGCGCGCACTGCTGTATTCATCCTCTTTCAACTTAATAAAAACAAGAATGCGCTTACCCTCCTTCACATCAAAATCCTCCTCAACGACAGTAATTAACCAGTTTTCAGCTTACAAGGCTATTTTCAGGAGTTAAAACTGGTTAACTAAATAAAAATGAACTTGTAGGTCATATACAAAATTGTGCTTTTAATACAGTATGAAGGGCTGTCTCTCTCTCTTTACGCAATAGGAAATGGATACATGTCACATGGAATTTTTATTACACTTCGTCAATACTGCCACCTTCTAAAATATTCACTGTTCTTACTGAAACAACCTGTATAGGTTATATACAATATATTAAAGAAGAAGGTATACATAAACCCTCTTTTATTAGAAAGCAACGTCAAAAATTCAGTCGGTCAAGAACTTTCGTAGATTAACGGTTTTGCACAAACGAACAAATTTTGATTAGATAGAATACTGTAGGGAGAGTCTTGCATTTACATTTTAGTTTGTTTGAAGTTAGTAGAACTGCAATTGTTTGCCTTGTTTATTTATGAATGCTCTGTAGCACTGTAACTTGTTAATAACGCGAAGTAGCTGCTGAGAAGCGTATACTCAGAAAATCTCAAACCAAATATCTCACCGAATTCCTGCTCGCAAATTGAAGCCTGAGAGCGGTTATGAGTACGCTTGTCAGAGGGTCGCAAAGTTTTCAGGTTAGAGTCTCGTTCCAGAACACCGTTTTAATCTACCGGGAAGTTTCAAATTGCCTTACACTTCGCCAATAAGTGAAAATTCATTCATAAAACTTTATTGGAGGGCCGCCTTTCGAACTCGGCACTGTGTGGGTGAGGAGCACTGGAACACGTATTATGGGGCACAAGGCGGATGCAGCTTACACATCAGTCAAACCTTTTTTCTGAAGATCTCTTTCGGCCCCATTTTTTGTTTCTGATATTTGAAGGGCAGCTGGTTGATGGAGGATTTAATCTGCACACTTCTCCATGAAGGCAGTCTAAAGCCCGTTGTGTCTGGCAAAGTTTATGAATTGCAGAACATCGCACTATTGTATTGTGCAGCCAGTTTATTTCTCAGTCAAACGATGGTCATACTTGCTGCAAAATGGAGACATTAATAAATTTGCGTCACATTTTGAATACGCGGTACGCAAGTTGAAGGAGATTCAAGACAACCTCACAGTCTGACATACACAGTCACGACACACATTGCTGTGAAAGTTGATACCAACATACAAACTGAACGAGAGTAGCGCTTCTAGTTGTGGGATACCATAGTAAGGGGAACATTTTATTTATAATTATTTTTCTAAGTAAGTAATGAAATAGTTTCAGTAATTTTTACGATCCAACCATTAGTAAAATAAAGACAGACATAAATAATCGTGGAATAAATTTAAGAACATCTGAATTTCTGATTCCATGATATAAACAACAATTTATTTATGGCGGAATATTTACGAATATGTATATATCTGCAGATTATTCCGTTGAAAGTAATAGAATGAAAATATATGAGAAACATAAATTCCTCTTACGGTCTGTTCTTAGATGACAGACATTTTCTTTGACGTGTAACGATTCGTTATGGACTCTAATGATTCGAACATTTTTACACCTCACTCCTCTTTTGACTAAACGAATATACTATTGAGTGTATTTACTTTTGTTTAAAAAACGAATGTCTTGAAGCAGTGGCGTAACTATGGGGGGATGAGGGGGATAGAACCCCCCCCCCCCTCCCAGAACCCGAAAAGAAGGAAAACAAAAAAATAGAAAAAAAGAAAGAAATTGTATAACAGCAATCTGGTAAAGGTAAAGATTGGAAACTTGGGGTGTTTTACCACAAGCTTTCATTGGATGGGAGTGAATTAGTCTCTTCAACGGAAGTGGTAGATAGTAGTCTGCCTGGAAACTGACTAAAATTTTGCTCGTCAAGAAGATCTATCCCCCTCCCCCCCCCCCCCCAAAAAAAGAAAACAAGTCCTAGTTACGCCATTGTCTTGAATATTCTTGCCATTTATGGTTCAGATGTAAGAAAAATTGTGGATTGGTTTCTGTCTTGTTGCTTTCGATGTTTTACCGTCACGTTTGTGAGGGTTTTCCTTCAGCTACGGATGTTTTGGCTGTTTTGGAACATTAAATGACGTAGGTATTGCATTCCATATCTTACGATCAACACTTAATCATTTGACTGAAATTAAAGTGAAGAAACCTTGCCGGCCGCGGTGGCCGAGGGGACTGAGGCGCTCCAGTCACGGTCTGCACGGCCACTACGGTCGGGGGTTCGAATCCCCCCTCGGGCATGGATATTTGTGCCGTCCTTAGGATAAGCTAGTTGATAAGTAGTTTGTAAGTTTAGGGACTGATGACCCCGTAGTTAAGTCCCATAAGCTTTACAAACATTTGAACATTTTTGAAGAAACCTTGACGTTTCTGAGTAGAAAACCGACGTCTTACTGCAAAAGATCCGGTCTTCTGTTATTAGCAATTTTTTGGTCTTAATAGAAAATAAAATTAATAGAAAATAAAAAAGTCATAGCTTTGAAGAGAATCTTAAATAAACAGTCCTGAAATGTTCTGTTTGATACCTAATAAACCTAATAAAGACAAATGTGTTATTTTCTAATTCTTGCCTATTTTTATGGCAACCTTACCTGTGTTAAAAATTATGTTAAAATTAATTTAAACTAAATTATCACACACATCCGATATCGTATTCAGAAATGTACCCAGCCGGCCGCTTGGAGCATTGCTGTCGTGGCATATTGTCCTGTTGAAGCGGAAGCAGGCTTGACTTTAAAGGCCTTGCTGTAAAATGAACGCAGCACTTATACTGAAAGCAGGTTTATTGCGAACTCAATCACACAGCACTGACTGCCTCTCGGGCAGAGTGCTCTGCTATTTATACACAGACAGAATGTACCAGAAATTAGAAGATTAGTTAACATAAGAAACATGTAGAACATTCTGGAAATGATAATTACAAGAAATAAATGTTTGCCGGTGGACGGGATTGAATAAGCGTCCTGCAACACCGCAATCGGGTAACTTGCGGCAATATAACAAAAATCAGTAGCTGTGTCTTGACTGTATATGTTAGACTGCAGTGACATGTAGATGGTTTATAGAGAATTAGCCATTGTTGTGGACTGTGCAACAACAAATAAACTTGTAAACCAAAAGCGGTGGCAAAACGTTGAAAACTGTATCACAGGAATATTTACCATCACTCATAAACATATCGAATTAGCGAATGGTTAATGTCATCTCCAGATTTATAAATGAAAACATTATGTACTATTTATATGCGTAGAGGGCATAGAGTGGGTAAAAACTCAGAAAGATATGTCAGATAGAATTGTCACAGTAGCAATTGGAAGGAAAGAAAATCGAAACGAATTTAGCAATTGAAAAAAAGATGTTTTTGTCGCAAGAATATATACAGTGAAAGTCTTCTCATTCCATTACTGTTGATGGTTCGTGTACGGTGATACAAATTTATTTTTCAATAGTCCTTGCAGTTTACTTCAGTATCAGTTTGCTTAACCGTCAATGATAGCGTAGCTCCAGTGATTTCATTATTATTGTTTTCTGTATGATATCCTATAGCTACATTTTCGTTTTAATCAAGTTACCGTCTATCACAGAGCAGGTATAGCATTATTACCATATATTACAACAACCTTTAATACCGAATTTAGATTTTTTATTGTATCCAAAGAATAATGCTTTAAATTTTTAAAAATTCTCGAATGTATATAGTGTCTTTTTTGTTCTTTGTTTTTCGTTAGATATCTGAAGATTTCCTAATCGGGTGATACGTGTCATATCTGAATAAAAACATATTTTGCAACCACGAAAGTCTGTTACTCCAGACATACATTACATGTAAGAATTGTCATTCAGCAGAAGAGTAAAGCGAAGATTCGTTAACTGCCCGAAGTTGCCGCCGGCAGTAATCACTGACACCGATCGTGTATTGCAAGTATTCTTTGTTTCTTATTTTATGTGTGTTGTCTTAATGACAAGAAAATTCAGGCGATGACAATGATAGTTCAGTCTCTTTTACGGGTTCGTGTTAGTCTACCCCCCTCCGCCCCCCCTCCCCCCTGCACATCAATGACATGAACGACGTAATTTTGAAAGTAACTGCTGCCAACCTATGCAACGTATTATTTTGCGACGTTGTTGTACTCATTGGAGCATCATACAAAGAATTTCATTTTGTTGGTTGTGCCTTTGACGTTGATTAGTGCCACAATCTGATATAAATGTTAAGAGCTGAAAATACATATTCATTCCCTAGCACCTTTGTACAACAAATGATGGGTATTTCAGTCTATATTTCTTCAGACATTATGCCCATATAGCATTTAATCGGAAGTATGCTTTTTATTCTCATACTGTGGTAATTATGACAGTGCAAAGAATACTTCAAACGTGACTACAAAGTCGTATTATCGGCAATCTTCGTCATTCGCAGGTAAGAGAGGGAGGGAGCTGCCCCACACGGCGGCGAAAGTGCAGCTGACGCACCCACCCCTACTCTACTCTTCATCTACATATATACTCCGCAATCCAAGCGAAGGTGCATGGCGGAGGGTGCTCAGCACCACTACTACACTCATGGCCATTAAAATTGGTACCCCGCGAATATGACGTATACAGACGCAAAATTTAACCGACAGGAAGAAGATGCTGTGATATTCAAATGATTAGCTTTTCAGAGCATTCATACAAGGTTGGCGCCGGTGGCGACACCTACAACGTGCTGACGTGAGGAAAATTTCCACCCGTTCTCTCATACACAAAAGGCAGTTAACCGGCGTTGCCCGGTGAAACGTTATTGTGATGCCTCGTGTAAGGAGGAGAAATGCGTACCATAACGTTTCCGAATTTGATAAAGGTCGAATTGTAGCCTATCGCGATTGCGGTTTATCGTATCGCTACATTGATGCTGTCGTTGGTCGCGATCCAATGACTGTTAGCAGAATATGGAATCGGTGGGTTCAGGAGTGCAATACGGAACGCCATGGTGGATCCCAACGTCCACGTATTACTAGCAGTCGAGATGACAGGCATCTTATCTGCATGGCTTTAACAGACCATGCATCCACGTCTCGATCCCCGCGACAACAGATGGGAACGTTTGCAAGACCCTTGAAGCTGCATCACAGACATGAGCGCCTGCGACGGTGTATGCAACGCCGAACCTGGGTGCACGAATGGCAAAACGTCAGTTTTTTGAATGAATCCAGGTTCTGTTTACAGCATCGTGATGGTCGCATCCATGTTTGGCATCGCGGTGAACGCACATTGGAAGCGTGTATTCGTTATCGCCATACTGGCGTATCACCCGGCGTGAAAGTATGGGGCGCCATTAGTCACACGTCTCGGTAACCTCTTGTTCGCATCGACGGCACTTTGAACAGTGGCTGTTACATTTCAGATGTGTTACGACTCGTGGCTCTACCATTCATTCGATCCCTGCGAAACTCTACATTTCAGCAGGATAATGCACGACCGCATGTTGCAGGTCCTGTATGGGCCTTTCTGGATATGGCAAATGTTCGACTGCTGCCCTTGCCAGCACATTCTCCAGATCTCTCACCAATTGAAAACGTCTGCTCAATGGTGGCCGAGCAACTGGTTCGTCACAATACGCCAGTCACTACTCTTGATGAACTGTGGTATCGTGTTGAAGCTGCACTGGCATTTGTACCTTTACACGCCACCCAACCTCTATTTGAACACACCAGATGTAATTCGCAGCATTGGCCGTTAATGTTTTATTTAAAAAAACCACAGATCGATTTCAATCACATAATGATCATCTTCAGTGTCCTTCAAACGAGCATATGAATACCACAGAAGTCTGTGGAATGTGGGTATGGAACAGTTGTAACAACGTTGTACCTACGGTGAGACAAATATTAAGCAGCTGCCCTTACTTTAATAACGGTGAATATTGAAATTCGATTTTGACATTAACTGCCAAGTATAAATGAAGTACAAATAAATAAAAATATTGTGCAACATAAATAAAAGTATTCAAGGTTATAATAATCTATAGAAATGTTCGCTTTTACACGTAATTCGGAACACATTATCAATGTTCATACCAATGAAATATTTTATTCTGATTATGTATCTCTTCTTTACTTTTTCAAAATATTTCCTGATTGCAAATAAAATGCATTAATGTTGTAGTAAAAGAAATATTTTAGTTAGTTCCTTTATGTAACAAAGAATTTAGTTAGTTTTTGAGACTACCACGAATTACAAGTTTTAATATTATTCTTGAACGGGGCTGCGTACACTAATGGTGTTAGTTACAAGATTTTGCTGAAAAAGCGGCCACCAAGTTGCAAATACTGCAATTGGAGTTTCAATCCTATACTTAGGTTTCGACAAAAATTCCGTGATCTGTTCTTCTCCAGATGTTCTTCTACACGTATTACAATATTAAAAGGCCAGTAGTATACGAAATTTTAGTATTGTATACTTTTGTTTCATCGTCGACAATGATGTACGGCTGTGCCTATTGGCAAAAAGCTTAGGTTCTATGGTTTCAGAAAAATTTTCATGTGATGTCAAGAGTGAATATCGTCTTTTGCGTTGCCTGCAATATTAATGTTATATTTTGTTGCCTAACTCTTTCTCATATTAATGGCCTTGTAATATTTCAAAAGCGCTGATAAGTCTTTCCGAAGAAGACATAATTACCGTATTTTTTTCGAAACCTAGGTAAATGGTTATTAAGTCTGATTATTTGCAACTAACTGGCTGTTATTTCATATACCATCTGGTAATATGAGTTACCTTATAAAGTTACAAACATGCTGGGCAAACAGACTGTTACGACATTACGAAACAAAGTAGAAAACATGCTGTGCTACACTTGCGAAGTCGTGCTACATGTGACAAGCTGTGACCGATTTCTAGTCAACGCATAAATGAATTGATAATCAAGAGACAGAACTATTAACATTTACTCCAACGGTGTTTCGACGAGCAAAGTGTCTCAGGACCTGCTAAATTTAGCTCCAGTGAAAGAACTTAAGCGTTGCACACACAAATGGAAGACAGGGTTGCAAAATACTAATATGAATTATTTACAGCCGAATAGGAAAACTAGTGAAAAAGCTTGGGGAAGATCAGATTGGATTTAGGAGAAAAGTAGGAACACGCGAGGCAATACTCACATTACGAGGTTGGTCAAGGAAAGGCAACCATATGTTTTTTGCTTTTGTTGATTTGGAGAAAACTTTTGACAATGTTATCTGAAATACACCCTTTCAGTTTCTGAAGGTTGCAGGGGTAAAAGAACGAAAAGTTATACACAAATTATAGAAAAACCAGACAGCAGTTACAGGGCATGAAAGGACCACAGTGATCTGCAAGGGAGTAAGAGAGGGCTGTAGCTGTTCCTGAATGTTATTCAATCTGTTCATTGAGCAAGCTGTGAAGGAAAGCAAAGAGAAATATGGAGAAGGAATTATATATCAGGGAGAATAAAAGAAGAAATAAAAACTATAAGGCTCGGCGATGACATTGTATTTCTATCAGAGACAGCAGAGGACATGGAAGAGCAATTGAGTGGAATGGACAGTCTCTTGAAAGGAGGTTATAAGATGAACATTAACAAGAGCAAAAAATGACTAACGGAATGTAGTCCAAGAAAATCAAGCGATGCTGAAGGAATTAGATTAGGTAATGAAACAATTAAGGAGTAGTCGAGTTTTATTATTAGGGTAGCAAAATAACATACGATGGTCGCATTACAGGTGATATAAAATGTAAAATGGCAGTGGGAAGAAATTTATTGACATCAAAAATTAATTTAAATGTTACTGTGCTTTCTGAAAGCATTTGTGTGGAGTGTAGCATTGTACAGGAGTGAGACGTCGACGATAAGGAGTTCAGACATAAAGATGATAGAAGCATTTGAAATGTGGTGCTACAGACGAATGCTGAAGATTAGATGGGTACATTGCGTTACTAACGAGGAAATGCTGGACAGAATTGAGGAGAAAAGAAATTTCTAGCATGTCTTGAATAAAAGAAGGGATAAAATGGTGGGACACATTTTGAGACATCAAGGAAGCGTCGGTTTGACTTTGGAAAGAAGTGTGCGTGGCAAAAATCGCAGAGGGAGACCGAAAGACGAATACAGTAATCAGGTTCAAAAGGATGTGGGTTGTCGTTCTAATCCAGAGAGGTAGAGGCTTACAGGGGACATGTAGCGTGGAGAGCTACATCAAACCATTGTCAAGACTAAAGACCAGAACAACAACAATTTCAGGCCAAAGTAATTAATCAATTCACATTAATTGTCTTGAGTGCAACCGCGGTTTGTTGTCCCGATTGTTTATCTATTGTAACACACCTACAGTGAGTGTTCTGATAGCGCTGGTCCAAATTAATCCAAAAACTTTTGTTAAGCCAAAAACTTTGTGTACGCCATGACTCTAGTTCAGATATGATGCGTGCACCAAGACGTCCTCAAATCGCGGGTCTGCAGTCGCCTTTTTCAAACATTATCATTGCTACGTTACCACGCTGTTGAAAGGTAAACATAGTAAACCTACATCAATATTATTAAGAATCTAAATTTCTGTTTGCGCAAAACCATAATCTCCGAAAACTTTTATCAAATGCTCTAAAATTTTAACACAACATTGCATTCTAATACAGGAGGTTTTCAGATGATATGTTTTACGGACCTTGATGATCGTCTACATCTTCATACATACTCTGCAAGTCTAATTGAAGTGCATGGAAAAGGGTTCATACAACCGATTTTATGATGTTTTTATATAGTTCCATTCTCTACTAGTTTGAGGGAATCCGTTTTTTTAAGTGAAGAGCTATGGAAAGCAATTTTAAATTTGACACATCTAGGTTAAATGTACTTAACACAGTACTTTTAAAATAAGTATGCGAGTTTTATAACCAAAACATCAAGAACTATGTCACATGAGGTGCTAATTTGGAGAAATTTAGAGTTGCTGATCTGAAGATGACAACTAACAATGTCGAAACCGGTCATCTAAAATAAAATAAAATATTCAACAAGCAATCTTGGCATATATCTTCTTAACAAATACTTCAGATCGCACCCTCGCTTGAAAAATGTCAGAATAGTATTAAAACTTTACAAACTTACAGAAAGTAAGTGTTTATGGTATTTACAGCATATTTTGGTACCGTCATTGCTGAAATTAGATAAAAGCAGTAGTTAAATACGTTTACGTCAATCCGAGCTCATATTAATAACCTTGGGAAGATTCATCGTACCACCGAAGACAACGGTGACTTCAAATCAACAATTGAAGATAACTGCTGACAATACAAATTTGTCTTGGGACTCCATCTTCTAAACATTTGTATATGCAAAACTGTGGTTCATAGGGTGTTCAAAATGTTCAAATGTTTGTAAATATAAGGGACTCAACTGCTGCGGTTATCAGTTCGTAGGCTTACAGTCTACTTCAATTAACTTATGGTAAAGACAAAATACACACACATGCTTGAGGGAGGACTCGTACCCCCGACAGCGAGGACCGTGCGCTCTGCAACAAAACGCCTTGGAGCGCTCGGAAATTTCACCACGACCTTCATATATTTAATTAGATGCGGATATGTTTCAAGATACAAATTAAGAGGGGGAGAGGAGGAGCTGATGGAGAAAGAGAGGTGGAATGGTGATGTGAGGTGGAGATGGACAAAAACAAGTAGAAGAAGATAGGGACATGGAGAGGATGAGGAGGAGATGGTCAAAGAAAGGGCAACAACATGGGGTCAGTTAGGAGGACAGAGATATATTGTGAAATTACAATTCTTACAAATGTGGGATTTCTCTTTTCTTTCTTTATTCTGTAACAAAGCGTGAACGGTGCAGACAGAGTACGCGGCACAGTGAGTAACTTCTGAGACAGACCGCATGATGAATCTGTGGTACATTATAGCGCATAGGTGGCACTGTGGTATGGTACCATGTCAGTCACTCGCCTTTGCAAGGAATTGAGGAAGCAGACTACAGTCGTTCTGATGGTGAGCCAATTGCGCCAGTCGAACCACGAGATGTCGCAGTTTCAGAAGCGGGCAAAGTTCTGCCAGAAATTAGACAAAACCTCTGCTGAAACGCTTGAAACGATGCAGCAGTTGTACAGTGAGGACGCATTGAGTTGCAGTGTTGTGTTTAGGTGGCACCGACGTTTTGTGCAAGGACAGGACAGGACAGATTATGGGTATACTGGTCGGCCACGAACAGTTCGAACGAGACACAAGATCCTCTTTTTTTTTAGTTCCAACGTTGGTGAATGCCAACTGTTCCCAATCGGTAGACGCTCCCGCAGCAGGAGTTGGGGACAGCCACGCTACATTCCACAAAATTCTGACAGATTATGTATTTTTGACGACCTTACAGCGTTCATTTTAATGAAATAAATCGCAATTTGCGATCATTTAAGGCATCACTGTACTAGATTTATTTGGAATACCGAAGTGCGGCGAATGAAAATTTGTGCGCGGACGGGATTCGAACCCGGGATCTCCTGATTACTAGGCAGCCGCGTTGCCCACTCCACCACCGAGGACACAGTGACAAGCCCGACTGCAGAGGACTCTTCCCTGCACGTGTCCCACCACACCCAAATCTCAATTCGCCACGCTGTCTCTTTCCTGCGAGCATTACAGAACAAATAGGCTGTGGTAATAGGAAAGAGACAGCGTGGCGAATGGAGATTTGGTTGTGGCGGGAGACGTGCAGGGAAGAGTCCTCTGCAGTCGGGCTGGTCACTGTGTCCTCGGTGGCGGAGTGGTCACCGCGTCTGCCTAGTAAGCAGGAGATATACAGAGTTTCTGGACTGTGAGGGTAGCTGTGGTGCACCGCCAAGCTCTCCTGGCCGCGGCTGCACACGCTCCTCCTTTTATAGAAGTTCTCCTTATTTAACGTCCAAAAAAAGAAAAAAAAGTAAAGTCATGTAAAGCGCCTACCTGATGGGGAAATCGTTTGTGTGATGTATATAGTAACGTGAGTTGTGGGGGCGTCGAGTGACGCGCCACCGGCCAGCACTGGCCGCTCTGGCGCACGGCTCCTGCCTCCTCAGAACAACTGTTTAGTTTCTGTCCGCCTTGGACGCTTCCGGCGTTATTTTGTTTTGCTATTTTAATGGTTTTTGCCGCATATTTCAAGAAGAACTGCGTTAATTTGAAAAAAAAAATAGTGGCAGAGTGGTCAACGCGTCTGCCTAGTAAGCAGGAGATCCCGGGCTCGAATCCCGGCCGGGCACAAATTTTGATTCGCCGCACTTCGGTATTCCATCCAAACCTAGTACAGTGATGCCATAAATGATCGCAAATTGCGATTTTTTTCATTATTCTGACAGATGACTGATCTCGTTTTATTTAGCACAATCGCATAACGATCTGTGATGCTATCAGTTCGGTGGACAATGACCCGACATTTCTCAACCGGATCCGCAACTGAAACGACAGCCACCTGGAATGCGTCAGCGTGTGAAACATACGGTGTCCTGTGGGTGCCTATCCACCAGGTGTCAAGTCTCAGAAGTTATTGACTTTGCCAGGTAAAATAAGTTTATCTGGACTGTATAAGAAGAATACGGATAATTGTCCCACACAGTCACGCCTCGCATACTTACC
The DNA here is from genome assembly GCA_026315105.1 of Locusta migratoria. Taxonomy (NCBI): domain Eukaryota; kingdom Metazoa; phylum Arthropoda; class Insecta; order Orthoptera; family Acrididae; genus Locusta; species Locusta migratoria. Next base: position 129,790,420 of record CM048751.1, read on the forward strand.
CGTCACGGGCCCAATTAATTAAGCATAATATGGACAAAGCCAGGAGCTGTCCATCCAGAGAGCGGTTCCCATCCATCAGACGCTGTCCACTATTCGAGCCGTCTGGAGAGAGATTAAACAACACGGCGCGGCATTGGTTCGAGTGCGAAGGCCTGTCGTGTATCGATGTATCGACCTTCCAAACGAGAGCGCAGATGGAGAGGGACCGCCGACAAGCTGGTCGTCGCGCAGTTAATTGAATTCAGCGGCCTGGGCGCGCGTCAGTCTTCGACAGGGCGGCCGCGTCCCGTAATGCAGCAGCAGGGTGGAGGAGGAGGCGGAGGCGGCGGTCGGTCACGTAGAATATTGCCGGCCGGGATGCACTGACCCGACCTGTCAAAAAGTTTGGCCCGCGCGTCGTCGCAGCCGCCGAAAGAGCAGAGGAGACGAGAGGAGAGGAGAGGGGAGGGGAGGGGAGGGGAGGAGCGAAAATGACGAGGGCGCCGACGAGCTGATGGCGTAATTGGAACGGCCTTCCCTGTCGGCCGCCCGGCGTCGGGCGGATGGAAATTGATACAATAAGACCAGCGCGACAAGCCACTGGCAGCTGACTGCGCCTCACGTCCGACACGCCTCGCCGGGGATTATTTCTGCTGAAAACTCCCAGAGACTTCCTGGGCAAGGACAAGGACTAGTCAGGAGGCGGGAGGGTTCTACCGTAAGGCGGCCAACCGTCGCGGATTCTGCGGGACAGTTCCGGATTCTGACTTACCCGTCCCACATTGGAAAACTTATTAAAACGAATATATATTTGATGTATTACAGCGTTCAAATGAATTTTTGTAATGTCGGCGGCTTTGCTAAGTAAAACAAATCTGTTCACGGAACCCGGCGAAGCACGCAAACACGAATCAACAATGTCGAGTCTCCGCGCGGTCTAACTTCCAACCTAAACAACCGTCCTTTGTACTTCGGCATCTCCCGGAATGTTTCGTTTAGAACCTATTGTTATCGAGATCGTTATCATTCTTAGATAATTAAGAGGGTCGCCCCGCGCTAACAGCTACAGGGTTTTTTTTTTTTTTTTTTTTTTTTTTTTTTTTTTTTTTTTTTTTTTATAACTAGTCGTACTAAATACTTATTTCTTTTCTAGATAGCAAAACTACTGCACACAATCACTGTCATAAATCTTCATATCCTGATTCGTAATGCTTACGATACTTGGGAATAATCTGCAGTCGGTGTAATGTGAAAAATTATCGGGGTGCAGGATAAATTTGCCATTTTACGGGACACTTTTAAGAATGAAATAAATCGCAATTTGCGATGTTATGGCTTCACTGTATTAGGTTTAGATAAAATACCAAACTGTGGCGAATGAAAATTTGTGCCCGGCTGGGATTCGAACCCGCGATCTCCGGTTTACTAGGCAGACGTGTCGACCACTCCGCCACCTTTTTTTTTTTTTTTTTTTTTTTTTTTTTTCTTTTTTTTTCGGGTCTCCTTCCTCCCCTTCAACCCGTCCTTCCGCTCGCCAACATCGCCTTCATCGGCGTCGGCTTCATCTGCCTTTAATAAGGAAAGTGGCTGCTGTCGGATACTTAAAAATAAAAGACTTCCCATGTGTGCGTCTATGACAGCAGAGAAAAAGAAAATGCACAAGTCGACGTATTTCCGTCTTGAAAATAAGGGATTTTTTTTTTTTTTTTTTTTTTTTTGTTTGCCTCGGTCTCCTTTTTTTACTTTATGTTTTTATTTTCTTAAGTAAATAAATGTCTTCTTTCAAGAAAAAAAAACTAGTTCTGCCTCCATGTAAATGTTGACCTGAAAGGTCTTATGGCTCCATTGCCGTTTATAACTTAAAACCTTTTCTCTTGGTAATGTTGCCATTTAACTGTTCAAAATAAACCAACAGAAATTAAAATCATGTCCTATCTTTCGGTAAATCGTGGGGACCATCCTGTCCTCAATCTTAAAACATAATACTTTGACCCCTGAACTGAAGGAATGGTAAAACAAAGGCGATATATAAATTTGGCTTCGAAACAAACATATAAGGAATTTTGTGTAAATAAAAATTTCCTTCCTTCCTTGTTATGGTAATGTGTTTAGTAAGAAATTTGCGAAATGTTTCTTGTAATGTCTTGTTTTCAACAGCTTGTGATGCTCCGCAGTAAGGTATACCCAGAAATCTTCCAATTTCATGTCCGTGTTTGAAAAAATGTAGTGGACCGATGCCCCCTTTAGCCAGTTGATGGCGTTTCTTTTTGTTTTGGGGAACGGTACGTCTTCTGGGAAAAGAAAATCGGAAGCTGTTATGTAGTTTGGCGACGTTCTGCTGATGGATGCCAATTTCCGTCGTATATACATCCATATTTCTTTGATTTTGTCGCACCCGAATCGGTGTTCTTCCGTATCTAATACGTTGCACGTGACACAATCTGGTGAGTTTGCCAGGTGGATGTTGTAAAGTTTAGAGTTAGTTGCAATTTTGCGATTTACAACTAAGTACCACATAGTCTTCATCGCGGAAGGTAAGTTACGACAATGTATATTTTTCCAAATCATCTTCCAGTTGTGAGACCTGTATTTGTCTTCTATGATGTTTTTCTTTTTATCTTTCATTAATTCACGGTATATATCTTTAACTTTCTTCTTTCTGACATCGGGGATTCGTGCTTGTAAATAGCTATACTCTAAGAGAAAGTATTTCAAGTGATAAAGTCCGTTCGGGACATGTTGTACACTGATGGGTGGACTGAGGTCAGCCGGAGCTATTTCATCCAACAAGTGTGCAACAAGACTGTTGGTACAAGTCTTCCATAGTTCAGAAATTTTAGCGATGTATAACGCCTGTGCCTTCTTACCAATGTCTGTGAGATTGAGACCCCCACTTATTGGCGGAAGCGATGGGTGTCATAATGCACTTTGAAAATGTGACCGCGACTGACAAAATGGCCAAGTGCGGACATGAATTGTTTTGTCATAGTTGAAGGTATGGGCAGGACTTGAGCGACATAATTAAGTTTTGCAGTTAGGCAGATGTTGGCTACTGTTACTTTTTGGATTTCATTGAGTTTCCTGATGCTGTATGTCTGTGCACAGGCGCGTAGTTTATTTAACAGTCCCTTGTAGTTTGCTGCTATGGTACGTCGGATAGTATTGTGAAAGTCAATACCTAGGCACTTGAAAACCGTCAGCTCACGTAGATGTCCAGAAGTTTGTGGCCCTAAACCACGGCCGATATTAAAAATTCCAGATTTTGTCCTGTTGAGCAGCGCGCCAGATGCACGTTCATACTGTTGTACGATTTGCAAAGCAGTCTCTATTTCAGGTCTATTAATGACAAGGAAACCCACATCATCCGCATAGGCCTTGCAAACTATTTTGTTTCCGTGTATTTTTAATCCTTGTAGACGTTGCATCAGTGTGGCAAGCAGGGGCTCGATTGCGATGGAAAAGAGCGCCATAGAAACTGGACAACCCTGTCTCGCAGAGCTGGATACTTCTATTTTCCTGGTAGGGTATCCATTGATGATGATTTGGGATGTATTGTTCGTTATCATATGTTGCAAAATGGTTACGAACCGAGGCGGAAAACCCATCGCATGCATAGTACGGAGGAGATACTGGTGATTGACCCTGTCAAAGGCTTTGTCAAAGTCTAATGATATTATGGCACATTGAAGTTTACAGACCTCAGCCGTTGATATGAGGTCGCGGTAGTCGCACAGGGTGTGGAAGAGTCTCCTATCTTGGCCCACACTCGTCTGGTAGGGTCCAGTTACGCTGTTAATTGTCGATTTAAGCCTGTGTGCTAAAAGTCGAGCAAAGATTTTGTAATCACTGTTTAGAAGAGTAATAGGTCTCAAATTGTCAATTTTTTTACTAACAGGATTTTTTGGAATCAAAACTATGATGCCTTCGCGAAATTCTTGTGGGATCCCATTTGTGGGCTCCAACAGTTCGTTACAGAGAAGTGTAATTTTTGTTTTGATCTGATCCCAGAACACTTGGTAGAATTCCGCTGGGATTCCATCCGCTCCTGGAGATTTATTTTTGGCACTTGCCCGAACGGCGTATTCCACGTCTTCTTCGGTCGCCTGTGCTACGAGTTTCTCTACTTCCGTGTGGTTGACTCTGCCTTGCACATTTTGCAATAGAACATTTTGTGCTTCTTCGTCCACTTCTTTATGAGACATCAAGGCTGTGAAATGGCTTAGAATTTCTTCCTTTATTTGTCTATGTGTGGACAAAGTTGTACCATCTGCCGCTGTTAGTTCTGTCAGTATCTTGCTGTGTCCACGTTTCCTTTCTTGTATGACATGATAAATGGAGGTATTTTCTTGTTGTGCCATGGTTTGGACCCGTGATCGAACTATGTATCCTTCTAGTTGTTTGCGACGCAGGGCCAAAATTTTGGCCTGTATTCTTTTGATTCGTTTGTAGTAACCAGTAGCCGAAGTGCCTAGCATGTAGATTTCTCTTAAACAGTGAAAATAAAATTCTATTGTTTTTTTGTGCCAGGAATATTTATCTTTAGAGTAGTTAATAAAACATCTCCTTATTTTAGGTTTTGCACACTTTAGCCACCATTCTATTGCCGAAGTATAAGAGGCGAATCTGTGCTCGCACTCCCTCCAGGTGTTGAGGAAGGCCTCTTGACATGCCGGGTCTTGTAGGTGTGAAACATTTAATTTCCACAGGCCTCTGTATCTGCATGTGCCTTGTCGTTCCATATTTACGGTACATAAATATGCTGCGTGATCTGAAAAGGCCACTGGCCAAACTTCAGACTGCAGAATATGAGTGCTCAAGGCAGACGTGACATATATCCTGTCCAAACGGCTTGCTGAATGATTGGTGATGTAGGTAAAACCAGGTGCCACTCCATGTTTGTACTCCCACGAGTCAATGAATCGCAGGTCTCGGACTATGCGCTCCAGCTCAATAGATTTGTTCATGTTGGGAATTTGATCTTTAGCGCTGAGGACGCAATTAAAGTCACCTCCTAAGATGACGTGTTCGTTGTTAGTACCAAACAGGGGAACAATGTCTTCCTTAAAGAATTCTGCTCGTAATCGTCTATTACTGGACCCAGATGGAGCATAGATATTTATTAGCCTGATGTTATGGAAGGTGCCAGCAATACCTCTACTATTGGGTAATTTCGTAACATCCTTGATAATGATGCCTTCCTTCACAAGTAAGGCTGTACCCATTTCAGAACCCATACCAGGATTAATGAAGGCATTATAGCCTGGTATGCAGTCAAGCCTGATTTCTGTTACTTCTTGCAGGAATGCTATGTCAACGTCTGCAGCATGTAAGAAGTCTTTTAGATGTTGTAATTTCAGCTCACTACGTATCTTATTAAGATTTACCGTTGCGAGCCTATAGGCCTGTAGTGGAATGATGGGTGGCTATACGCAAATTAAGCTTAGAAAAAGGGATCGTGATACTAACCATGAAGTGGTACTAACCGTGAAGTTTCTAAACGCATATAGAAAGATGCTTGTGCAAAAATCTACCACCAGGTACATCAAGAGCTGTTTAATAGTATTCGTCATTAGGGAATGGATCAGTAGAACTTGCTTGTTGTGCGTTAATTTCTGTAGAGCCATCGTGGAGGGAATGACAGTCGCCGTCCGTTTGGAATGGACCTGCGGGGGTCTCGGTTACAGCGGTATCCATCTCCTCTTCCGTACTAGACCCCATTTCTTCGGCCCAGGTAGGTGGTACTAAATTTTCCGACGTGCTGAGTACCTTGTCAGGAGAACGTTCGGCGACAGTCTGGTCATCAAGTCCGGAATCGGTGTGTGAGGTGTATTCAGTATTGAATATCACAGAAGTCGTGGCCTTTTCCATTGTTCCTGACACATTGGTGGACGTGTGTTCTGAGTTCCTAAGTTGAGCACCTATCTGCTTTGCCTTTTCCCGTAAGGGTGGTGCAGTGACCTCCGCTCCCTGACGCGCAAGCCTCCGTTTCCGTCTTCTCTTGGGAGATGAACCTCTTGGCGGACTTTGGTCATTTCCAAGCGGAGCTTCTGTCGGTGTAGGAGTCTCTGCTGGTGGGTGCTCTACAGTGTTTGGGACAAAGAGCTGTTCCTTAATACTCTCAAGTGGTGTTAGTTGTTCCAAAACTGACGGCGCGGGTTGTACAAACGTTGGAGTAATTTCCATAGGGGCCACTGGTGGGACGTCGGAGGTTGTCGATTCCGTCGCTTGTATTGCAGGGGCCTGTTCTTGTACGACTACAGCAGGTAGCGGTGGCTGAGAAGTCGGAGGGAGGGTCTGCGCAGTTGGTTCAGTTGTCGCCGTCGTCATCTCTACCTCAGGCACGTCAAGACAAGCATTGACTTCGGGGCCCGCAGCAGCAGGGAGACCGCGCGCCGCGGCCGCAAACGTCACCGGCAGAGTCGACAACACGGGCGGCCTGGCCGCCTCGCCGGCCGGCAGCTGCGCCACGCGCCGCTGCATGCACTCGGCTCTCACGTGGCCCGTAGAGTTGCACGCGGCACACGTCTTAGGCTGGTCATCATACATCACAATTGCTCGGTACCCGCAGACCTGAATGTATGACGGAATATGCTTATGCAAGTCGACTTTCAGCTGTCGTACCCCATTTAGTACCGGAAAGCGATGAGCAGTAGACCACCTTTCAGCAACATTACTAATCACTCTACCGTATGGCGAGATCACTGCGTCTATATCGGCACTTGTTATCTCAAAAGGCAGTTCAAAAATGCGCACAGTTCTTATTCCAAGGCCTGCATGAGAAACGAAAACCTTTCCAACATTGCCATCACTGTATTTATACTTCATAACTCCACCACAGGATGCGACTATTTTGGCACACATATCGGATCTAGCGAGTTTCACAAAAACCACGCTGCTAACAATCGATAGATGGATGCCAATAATATCCTCGATTCCTATTTTAACGCATTGTTCTAGCCATTCCTCAATTTCAAAAGATTTCGGTCGGGCAAATTCTCTTTCAAAAGTAAACTTCAGAGTATCCTTTCTATTCCTATCAGTCATCACTGTTCCGTATTCATCTTCTACAACTGAACACGAATAATTGCAAGACGCAACAGCAAGCGCAGAGACTTACCACGCGGAAGCAGCAAGCAGCGCAGCGTACAGCACGGCGTGTGTTGCCTCCACGCTGTCCGCCACTAGACTGCCACCGAGGACACAGTGACCAGCCCGCCTGCAAAGGACTCTTGCCTGCACGTCTCCCGCCACACACAAATCTCCATTCGCCACGCTGTCTCCTTCCTATACCACAGTCTATTTATTCTATAATGCTCGCTGCCACAATACTGTATTCCCGCATCAGGGAGAACAGACCACGAGGTATCGAGACACAATTAATTGTCGTCAGGAGCCCAGCCCGGGCTTGTATACAATCGATCGGCACCAAATTTCGCACACATAATAGGTGGCCGCCAGAGACCAGAACCACCCTTTTCAAATTTTTCGGACAAAAAATACGCCAGTAACGCTAAAAATTCCGTTTGTTATGTAATTGAAAACAAACCGTTCATCTGACGCGAAACCTAAATAACCAAATCTGTAGAGGACAAAATTCTCTACAACTTCACTCTCTTATGTTTTTTTTCGTAGTTCGCACCGTTATGCAAAAACAACGACGAGTTAACACCGCCTCTTCATTTTAGGTATACCAGGCGTTAGGAAATGTCACGTGACATTCCTCGCCCAGAACTCTCTCTGGCATACGCCACCTTCATTCCTGTATTTCATGATTTTCTGATTATAACTTCGGCTTTGTCATTTCAAGGCAGTGGCGCAATGGAGAATTAACAAATGTTCAAATATATAAGGAACACATTATTGGGGCGATCTAGAATTGTTTAATAAGAGCTTTGTAGCCAAAATCGCTTTCTTCATTTAATTACGTAACCGGTTTCGGCGTGCTAGACGCCATCTAGAGACCTGTAGTAATTTTTTACATGACTTCACTGCTACTTTGCTATGTTAAAATTGTATTAATAGCAGTGAAGTCATGTAAAAAATTACTTCAGGTCTGAAGATGGCGTCTAGCATGCCGAAACCGGTTATGTAATTAAATGGAGAAAGCGATCTTGGCTTCAAACCTCTTATTAAAAATGTTCAAATGTTTGTAAAGCTTATGGGGTCATCAATCTCTAAACTTACAAACTACTTATGAACTAGCTTATACTAAAGGCGGCACAAACATACATGCCCGAGGGGGCATTCGAAGCCCCGACGGGGAACGGCCTCGAGCATCGTAGCATAGCGCCTCAACGCGCTCGGCCGCTCCGCCGCGGCGAATAATTAAGAAAAGCACGTCGTTCATACTACGACAAATTATGATCTAATGTCTAAAAATGTCATTTTAGCTGTTAGCAACTGCCAGCAATGTCATTTTAGCTGTTAGAAATTACCAGCAATAGAACTAATGGACCACGCCGTAGTTGTTCGCAGTGGTGTAGTGGGTAGTGTGCTACGTTTTGCTGCATGTGGTCGGTAGTTCTAAACCCGCAGTTTTTTTCGTCTTGGCTCCTAAAAGTGTTTCCAGCACTCTTATTAATCAAATAGAGGTATCTTCTGCAAAGTTTAGAGTTCCCTCTAAAAAGTGCGTTTGTTCTATTTCGTGGAAATGCCGTGAAATACGTACGAACAAATTGAACACTGGTCTTCTGAAGCATTTGCACAGCAGCGAGGACGATGCTGTGATATGAATATTCTAAGCAACGTGCAGATATTGGTAGTTTCATATATAAATGGAGTCCTAAATTTCTGTGGCTACTGTCGTTCCTTAAAGAAACGGAAGGAAAGTGCAGACATTGCAACAAATAACCTGTTTTTTCCTAAGCAATTATTCACTTTCAATGGAATATGTTGAAAGTCATTAATTAGAATCATTGCGTCTGCTAAAATGTTTGTCATAGTTGTAATGGACGCTTTACGGAAAGCAGGATGGTGTATGCAAAAGAGAGTTTCGTGTGAGGGATGTCAAGTGACTGATTTCCGAACGCCAAATGTACGCTGTGTTCCATTCACGCCATAGTCACTCATCCGAACGTCAAATGTACCAACAATCCTTGTAGGCTATAGTAATCCGTAACCAGTACAGGCAAAGAAAATAAACTTTGAACAAATTACCAAAGCTAGGCACGTGAAAATATTTTAACGGAAGAAAATAACGAAAATTTGGGAGAGATATTAAAATAATAGATTAAAGAGGTAAAAGTTCATAAAAGACCATGTTTGTCAATAAAATATCAAATAATTTTGGCTGTTTGTTGAACAATGGTCTGAAAGAATATTACGTGTTGGATGCATAGTCATATCACAAGAATAGAGTCGTAATCATATCGCCCATAATATTTCATTGTTCACATTTTTGTTATTATAGTCCGGAATGGTTGCAAAAAATCGTAAAACTACAGGAAATCTAAAGTGGGCCATAAAATACGACAGTGCGATTTTTTAATTATTATCCGACATTGTCAGTATGGAGCGCGGTCCTAAAATATTTTAAAAAATGTAATGACTTCGATAAAAAGACAAAGCCAAGATCGCATGTCTAAATAACTCATTTACTATATGTCATTACTAGTTTCGGCAAGCTGTGTTGCCATTATCAAATGATCAAACGTTAATTTGTCAAACTAATAAAATACTTATTACGAAATGCAAGACAAACAAATTAAAAAGTAATACAGCACTGTACATATCACATGTTGCTTGGTACACAATGGTCATGATATCTTTGACATTTGACTCTGTAAACATTAATTTCAAAATTTAAAATTTACTTTGTCTAGACATGTTCTAACAAACTATTTAAAGTGGTTCATTATACCCCACATGTGGGGCACTATTAACTATTTACCAATTTTTCTTCAAAGATATATAGCTTGAAACAAATTACTCATAGAGCAAGAATGTAACGCCATTTGATACTTGAATAAATACACTGTGAAAATCACAACTCTGTAATGAAATTATTTGATGAGTAACACAGAGAACTATTTTTTTAATTTTTTATTCAATGTGCCCCACTCTCCCCTTTGTTCAGTGCTATATCAATTCTAACTTTAAATGTGCATGCATCAGATGTCAAACATATCATGTCCATTGTGTACCTAACAACAGTTTTTAATTCATATGTCTTGCATTTTGTTTTATTATTTTATTAGTTTGACAAAGTAATGTTTGATCATTTGATAATGGCAACATAGCTTGCCGATACTAGTAAATACATATAGTAAATGAGTTATTTATACCTGCGATCTTGGTTTTGTCATTTAAAAATTGTTATTTATGTTACACTAGTGACCCGCCCCGGCTATGCACGGATAGCAATGCTGTAGCAGGTAACTTCTGGTGGATGGATGGAGAAGATCGAGTGAAGAAGATCTGGCACTAGGTACAGTGGCTTGCTATGCACAAAGAAATAAAAAACGATTAATGTGAAGTTATATTAAGGGAAACCGAGGCAAGAAGACGAGAGGATCAAGATGAATAATGATTTAAATTCCTATTTCTATATAGCTGCACAATATGCATAGTACCAGCACTCCACACGAATAGGAAGTAAAATATAGTGCACTGACGCTGCTCGTGCCGTATCGTTACTTGCTATACTCTCTTCGAGTATTCTCTGTGACGTGCTGTAATTTTATACATCTCTCAATTAAGACTTCGCAAACTAACAGGTAAGGTTTCTTATGTACTTTGTCATACATGAGTAACAGTGTGCTGTACATAAAGCCTGCGCATTTGTAACTCTTTTTAAACTGCAGCAATAATGGGAAGTTTCTAACATTGTCGTTCGGGGCAAGTTGCCTGGGGAAAGTTGACGACTTCGTCATCTTGCCCCAGATGATGTTTGCTATTCGACAACAATGGATAAAATGGTTTGTTGGAATGACGAAGCACCAATGTAGAATGGCTTGTCTTTGATTACGCAGAGCAATGTGGAATTTCTCATTGAATTCAACCCTGTTACCAGGATGGCAGGTGATGACTTATTAGCAAATTTCAAGAAAAAATTTAAATTCATTGTACGCAAACAGACGCATAATCGATTGCTAGAGTAATGGGTTTTTAACAAGTGTTGAGAAGTTCCTTTCAATTTTGAAATAAGTGCGTAAAAAATAAAATTACTGCGTCTGCCATTTACAATGCAGATTAATCTTGATTGTTCACTCTGCTTGATAAGCTACCAAAAGTCATTTCACCCACAGAAACTAAGAGAGTGTGGCAGCCGAGTGGAAAGAATGTTACCATAATTTGTTACGTTAGTGCTACCAAGAAAACGGATGCGACCTTAGCTTGTGAAAAGAGCACCACCAAGATCAGTTGGTCACTGCAGCGAAATGAATGGAGGAATGGAGATATATCTATGATGCTTTTGAATTTCATTTTAAACCCACTTCTGAAACACCTGTTTTGACTATCATAAATCTCACATAACGCTGGAGGTTATCAAATTTTACAGGAACATCATAGATTATGGTTGGATTTCTACGTCACACTACCCATCGCCTAAAATTACTGAACGTTTCAGTTTTTGGGCCTCTAAAGAGCAATTATAGCCACGCTTGTGATAACTTTATGGTCACCCATCCATGGCAGGCTATTACTGACAAACATTTTGGTGAGCTACTGAGCACTGCCTATTTCAATGCAGCCACCGTTAGCAATGCAGTTAAGAGATACAGAAATTGGAGGAAGCAGCAAACGTCACATACCATGCTCTTGCTACAGATAGTCCTACTGAACAAAAAAATCCTGCAGTTCGAAGTGAAGAACCTAATGTTCAGTCCTGAATAATGAAGCAAGAACTTACAGAAGCGCCCATCCGGATAAACCAATATTATGCAGAATTGGCGAAAAATTAAAAAAAAAATCAATATGAGCAAACTTAGAATTCACAAACAATGTGCAAATGTTTTCACAGGCACGCCTATTAAAAATAGTTTTGAGCAGAAAGAGGCGAAGAAGATGGAACGAGATATTCTTGGGATGCAACGTTTTCCTCCTCTGATTGAGGAAAAAAAAATAGTAATAAATAAATAAAGAAAAAGAAAAGAAAGCCTACAGGACTGGATGCAGTGTTGCTTGTGTTTTAGATGATGGCAAGAAGACTGCTCAAACTGTGAATGAGGGAAATTTGTATGTGACTTCTGTTAATGTATGTACAACATCGTATTGCGGTTTTGTTAAGTGTCATCTTGTCCTGTGGTCACACTCATGTTGACCTATTACTGGAGCAAGATGACAATTTTGCAATAGTTTGAAAAATTAACAAAAAGCTTAGAACATTAAATGATACATAATTTAAAAAATTGCAATATATGAAAAGTCTAATAATTTCTACAATGAAAAAACATTGTTTTGTTGTAAATGAGCCTCACTGGTGGCAGCCTCAGCACCACTCTACAGCCGGCTCGGTACAATAAATTTGACAATTAGAATGATAAACAATGATGGTGTTAAAATTGACGAATACGAGGCAACAACGGCGAATATTAAAATAATGTGGAGAATAAAGCGCACATAGGATAAAAGGCGGCCACGGTGACTAAAATACAGTAGAGGGTAAAACGTGAGACAAGACGGCAACGTGAACGGGGGCATTGTTTAAAATACGCACACAATACTTGTTCTGCCGAGGACGGCGGTTGCAAAAGTTTTAAAGTAACGAAGCATAACACAACACTGACACTGACGGCACACTGTTAATCGCCTGGCAGTAAAACCCCGCACGTGTGACGGAGGGAAGAGGAGGTGCGGTGGAGAGGGTGGGTGGGGGATGGGAGGAGGGGAACGTAAGGACTCCAGGGGAAGTTGTAGGGGAACGGGAAGGGGCAGGGAGGGACAAAAACCAAGCGAGGAAGAGAAGGAAGAAAGGGAGGACGGAAGAGAGAACGCTACACATACGGGATGAGGGAACGATTACAGTTCGTAGGACGGTAGGTTTCTGGACGGTGTCATCCATCAGTGGCAGGAGGCGAAAATTATCCTCGGATAGGATATGGAGAGTGTGGAGTTGGAGGAAGGGTCGCTTTCGCGGGAGAGGCTTGGGGTTCAAGAGGATAGGAGAGGCCACAGGGCGACGGGTATATATCTTGTGGGTGACGTAAAAATATGGATATGCTCCAGGAACTTGAGCACAGGTGTGGAAAAGGTATAAGATCATGTAGGATCTGCAAGGGGGAGGGTGTTGCATGCATGCAGTACGCGAGGCGAAGGGCGTAGTGCTCAACGAGTTTGAGATATTTATAATACACAGAGGAGGTGGAGACCCAGATGATGTGGAATACTTGAGTCCCAAAGTCCAGCTGGAGCTTGAGGAGCTTGATAGCTATCCAGCAGACAGTCTGACGGTGGGGGGTTTTAGGAGAGGGAGCGGTCGAGGGTGAGGCCAAGATACTTTAGGGTAGGGGTTTGGAGGATAGGTTGGAGAGTGAGGTAAAGATTGCGGTGACGGAAGGAGTGGGGAGTATGAACTGTGATGATTGTGTGGCATTTATCTTGGTGGACAGATTGGAGTCACTGGAGTCACTGGTTGCATCAAGTGGCGAATTTGGAGATGTGATACTTCAGAAAGTGCTGGAAGTGACCGAGGGAGGGGGCCAAGGGAAAAGAAGGCAGTGTCGCCAGCTTACTGAAGAACATGAGTTGTTGTTGAGGTATGTCAGCCAAGTAGATGAGGAGAGGCGAGAGGACAGAGCGCTGGGGCACCCCAGCAGAGGGGTAAAACAATTAGGAATCGGAATTGTTGACAGTGGCGGAGGATGGGGCATGTGGGTGAAACGAAGCGGTGCGGTGCACATAATGAATGGGAAGGGCATAGGTCTGGTGCTTGAAAAGGAGACCAGAATGCTATACACTGTCATAGGCTTTCTCGATATTCAGTGACACGAAGCTTGCTGCCCGGTGAGAGTTGACCTGGTGGGAAAAGAGGTGGGTAAGAGGCGAAGGGGTTACTCATCCGCAGAGGAGGGAGGGGGGACAGAAGCCACATTGGTTGACAGGAAGGACTTGGTGCTGGCAGAGGTGGCTATGGGAGAGGATGGTTTCCAGTTGAGGCTGATGAGGCGATAGGATGAGGCGCTATAGGGAGGTTTGCAGGCATGGGAAACATCAGGATTCAGGAGGTCTTCCACAGATCAGGGGGAAAGTCAGTATAGAGGATAACATTGTAAAAGGATGCGAGGGTGGCGTGTAAGAATGGGGGACAGGCAGTTGTGACTGAGGGAGTAAAGTGTGAGTTGGAGTTCAAGGGCGGTAATTGGTGCGTTCAATTCTGAGGGAAGGATGTGCTCCAAGTCTGGGAACGAGGTCCGGGCGGGGGAGCGCGGGTGTCTGTATATTCATGGACATCACGAAAGAGGGAGTAGTCAAACGGATTATCTAGAATGGAAAATATACCGGCAAGATAGGAGTTAAAGTGTGTCAGTGATGTAAAATATCTTTATTGTGTGATCTTTGATGTTGTTGCTTTGCTTGTTGTAGAGAGTTGTAAAATATGACGGGAATCTATCCCCGTGTGTATGTTATGCTAAAACAAAATGTGTATTTTCAACTGTGACAGTGTGATGTGCTGAGCTATTTGTGTGTGATCCTTGCTGTCCTCAGAAGAACATTGACATGTTATGGCCACAGGATTGCCGATCAACCCAGAAAAGGAATGAAGATATCATCTAAATGCAGACAAGCTGGAAAATCGTTCAAACACCGATAAACTGAGAGTACTGAAAATTTTCAATTTTGCAGATTGCAAGAGAATTTGTGAACGTTGTTACGAGATCAGTGCGACAGTGACAGAAGCGACCTAATTCCTCAAAAATCATCGGAAAAAATATAGGAATGGAAAGTGTTTTCTTATTGCAAGATATAGTTCAGTACAAACATGGGGGACGAGCAAATAACCGAACCGTTAAATGAAGATAATTACCATCACTGGTTACAAAGAATTAAGGAAATGCTTATAAGTAAATAATGTTGGTGCCCTATCGATCCTGGCGTGGGAAACACACCCACAGCAGACTAGCGAAAAGCAAATGAAAGAGCGATGGGAATTCTACTTACAACTGTAGTTGATAATTCATTTGGTGATACACAAGACTGCGAAACGGTGAAAGAGATATGGTTCGCGCTAAAAGATTCCCATACTCATTTTGATTTGTGGGATGGAGTGCTAGCTCTAAAGGAATATGCGAACATCAGAAAGAAAGCCGACGAATCGATGTTACATTACCTTGCGAGATGCAACACATTCCTGTTCAAAGTTCTCGGTTCTGGCGCTGAATAAACAAAAAAGCAGCTGTGCTTACATTAATGGGTTCAGAATACAAGAATGCTGTGTGATGAAGCGTATTTCTCACTTACGAAGTTCAAAAATCGTCTTTTAGACGGAGAAAGACTACTTACTAATATGAAATGCGAAAGTGAAGCGAGAGCACTAAAAGTTTGGACGCTCTGAAAAGGCCCACGACAATAAATAAAGCGTGGTGGACGCGGATGTGGGAACACCCAGTGTGATAATTAAAACGGAAATTGCAAGAAAACATATGAGCGTGATCCACGATGTTTTCGTTGTCAGGAGTACGGACATATTGGAAAATAATACCACAATTTTGCGATAAAATTTCAAACAGTGAACAAGACAGTCACAGAAAGGAAGCAAACAAAACATTCTAAAATTATGTAACATTAACTGCCAGCAAAAGCGTCTTACTGACAGCAAAACACAGTATTACGAATTGTCATTCTCTAAATGAATTAAGTTTGAACATATTGGACATTGCTGTGTACCCACATGCTATATACACTACTTTTCGCGAAAGCGAAATGATATGTGAATTCTGGACAATGGAGCAACAGACCACATGACTTACCAACGAGATAAATTTGTAACGTTCGCAGAAAATGAAGAGTCAGTAAAGGTCTAAATGTCGACTTGCATAACACTTTGTACATTCCAGACATTATGTGTAATTTGATATCAATGTCTCGGGCAACTGATAAAGGAATGTTGGTTTCATTAACGAAAACTGAAGCTAAAATAATGCGGAAGGTTCAAGGAAAGGACATCTCTAATACTTTAGTGAATCCAATTCCAGTACTTCAATGAATGAACGTGGCCATGTCGCCAATCTTAACATTAGTAGGGAACTGGTTTGTGGCATCGAATTCATATTGATAAAACAAAGAAACAGGCCAAATGTAACGGAATAATGCTAGAAGCGTCTAAATCAAATGTGCAGCGTGTGGATTGAAAGCAAAATGAAAGCTAAGCCATTCCCCAAAATAACAGAAAATACCGGGTGATCAAAAAGTCAGTACAAATTTGAAAACTTAACAAATCACTGAATAATGTAGATAGAGAGGCAAAAATTGACACACATGGAATGACATGGGGTTTTATTAGAACTAAAAAAAAAAGTTCAAAAATATCCGACAGAGGGCACTTCATCTGATCAGAAAAGCAATAATTAGCATAACAAATTAAGACAAAGCAAAGATGATCTTCTTTACAGGAAATTCTGAATATGTTCTTCATAATTCCTCAGCAATAGCTGTAGTCGAGAACTAATGTTGTGAACAGCACTGTAAAGCATGTCCGGAGTTATGGTGAGGCATTGGCGTCGGATGTTGTCTTTCAGCATCCCTAGAGATGTCGGTCGATCACGATACACTTGCGACTTCAGGTAACCGCATTACCAATAATCGCACGGACTGAGGTCTGGGGACCTGGGCGGCCAAGCATGACGAAAGTGGCGGCTGAGCACACTATCATCACCAAACGACGCGCGCAAGAGATCTTTCACGCGTCTAGCAATATGGGGTGGAGCGCCATCCTGCATAAAAATCGTACATTCGAGCAGGTGTTTATCAGGCAGGCTGGGAATGATGAGATTCTGTAACGTATCGGCGTACCTCTCACCCGTCACGGTAGCAGTTATAAAACCAGAATCACGCAGTTCCTCGAAGAAAAAAGGCCCGATAACAGTAGACAGTAGTGGTTCTAATAAAATCCCATGTCATTCCAAGCATGTGTGTCAATTTTTACCTCTGTCTCATTATTCCGTTATTTATTAATTTTTCAAATTTTTACTGACTTTTTGATCACCCGATAGATCAAATGAATCACTAAGTTGGATACATAGAGGTGTAACGTGTGTCCCTCCCTCACAATCACAGGGTAAAGCAAAATATGTTGTCACATTCATTGATGATTACAGGAGGTATGAAGTGATAAACTTAGTAAAATCCAAAAGTCAACAGTAAAGAGTAGGGACATTACGGTCAGACAATGGAGGCGAATATATCAGTACAGAATTTGAAACTTATCTACAAAAGGAAGGAATTTGGAGGCACTTGATCGTCGCTGGCATACCTCAACAAAACGGTGTAGCAGAGCGATTCAGCCAAACTATTTCAAATGTATGCGATGTATGCTATTAGAGAGTGCATTGCCACAACATTTTTGGGGTGCAGCAATAGCTACAGCAAATTAACTGCGAAATAGATGACCGACAACAGCAAATGATGGAGAAAGTCCCTACAAACGATGGCATGGACGAGAACCAACAATTGATCATCTGCGTTAATTTGGATGTTGTGCATGGGCAAAAGCGAAAAACCAGCTTGGCAAATTTGAACCTAAAGGACATCGTAGGTAATGGTTGAATATTCAGAAACCATGGAAGCCTGCAGACTATTGAATCCAGCAACAGAAAATATAACTATTGCCAGAGATGTTGTATTCGATGAAAGAAGAAAGGCGTTGCAAAAGTGACTGATCGGAAGACAACAACCATCACAAAAGACGAACAAGGTGTACAGAACTTGGATACCATAGAAACATGTGTGACTGCCGAAACCACTGGCGTAGAAAAGGAGACCGAAAGGGAGGATGAGAGTGCAGCAAGCGAAGAATATGAGAGTGGTAACAGGGCAGAAGATTAGAGTGCTGGAAATGTCTACTCCGCAACGGAGGATAATGACCCTCAAATACAAGAATACAAGAACCTGAAATAAATGAAAACTACAGAACACGTTCTAGGCGACAAGTCAATGCCAACCGAAATGGCTTATGGACTACAAGACATAAGAAAAGAAGAAGGCATGCGTAGCTGGAAATGATAATACAGTACATGAAGCTAAAGATAAAAACGAATGGCAAGATGCGATGTTAGAAGATTTGGCGAATCTATTACGAAACAAAACCTGGACATTTGTGCCACGTACAGTCAACACATAAATCATACGAATCAAGTGAGACTTCAGCCGAAAACATGATGAGAATGGAAGAATTGCTAGACACAGAGCACGAGTGGTTGCTTTAGGAAACGAACAAAGACCACAGTCCAGTTGTAAAAATGAAGAGTGGGCGGCTACTTATGGGAATAGCAGTTGAAAGAGACTGGGAAGTTCATCATTTAGACGTCGTTGCAGCTTTCTTGATGGCTGACATAAGAGATGAAAAATTGGTTTCACAAATGTAGCAGACAAACTAAGAAGAAAATTCAGTGGAATACTGGATAGCGAAGAAATGTACAATGGTGAGTGGATCTGCAAGTTTGAAGAATGCATTTACGGGTTGCATCAGTCTGGCAGAAGATGAAACGAAAACTTTGACGAGTTCGCATTGAGGCGCTATGCTGCGATGCGAGAGGCCGTTCTCCGTCGGAGCTTCGAATCCCCCCCCCTCGGGCATGGATGTTTGTGCTGTCTTTAGTGTAAAGTAGCTCATAAGAAGTTTGTAAGTTTAGAATTGATGACCACACAGTAGAGTTCCATAAGTTTCACAAACATTTGAACATTTTACTATGATCTACAGCGTGAACTCATAGTGACTGAATATATAGATGATATAATGTTGTATGGAAATAAAAATGAAATAAGTAAAATATAGAACATTATAAGTTAAGTATTTGAGATAAGAGATCTTAAAGTAACACGACATCTACAGTCAATTCGAATTGCGAGAACAAATGGAACACTGGTTTTAGACCAAACAGCATACGCAAAATAAATATTGGAAGAATTC
Organism: Locusta migratoria; assembly: GCA_026315105.1. Lineage (NCBI taxonomy): Eukaryota > Metazoa > Arthropoda > Insecta > Orthoptera > Acrididae > Locusta > Locusta migratoria. Next base: position 129,809,465 of record CM048751.1, read on the forward strand.
CAAATGAAAAACTGTAAACCTGTGCAAATCCCACTCATCATGAATGTAAAGTTACAAAATGCAAAAGATGATGACATGCACAGTGAACATGATGCATCAAGATACATAACTGCAATTGGAAGTCTTCTTTACTTGGCAACAGGTACAAGGCCAAGTTTTGCGTACCCAGCGACGTACGTAAGCCAGTTCAGCAGTACTCCGAGTGAGAGCACTGGTGTGCTGTCACAGACGATATGTTACGAGACACAATAAATGGTGCACTCACTTCCAGAAAAATGGGAAAACGAAATGAAATGTATACAGATGTAGACTGGGGGTCTGATCCAAATCACAGAAAATCCTTTAGTGGATACTTGACAGTCTTTGCGGGAGCAGTAGTAATTTGGAGCAGCAGGAAACAGCGCTAAGTACTGTCGACGCAGAGTTTGCTGCACTTAGTGAAACTGTAAAGAAGCGAAGTGCTTGAACAGTTTCCTCGGTAAAATAGTTCCAGGTATTTTCTGCACCATCCTATGCAGATTTTCATTGAAAATCAGGGTCCAAGAAACTAGCTGAAAATCGTGAGGCTTCGAAAAGGTCTAAACAATGGACCTTCAGATGTTCTTTGTACAAGTGGTGGAGGAGAGCAACAGCATAAGGTTGAACTACATCCCAAGTGAAAAGAACGTCGCAGCCAACCACCTGAAGTTGAACCGAGGGGAGGGGGTGTCAATGTAAAATATCTTTCTTGTGTCATCTTTTATCTTGTTGCTTTGCTTGTGTTAGAAAGTTGTAAAATATGGCGGGAATCTATCCTGTGTGTATGTTATGCTGAAATAAATATGTGTATTTTTAACCATGACTGTGTGAATGTTCTGTGTTACTTGTGTGTGCTGCCTGCTGTTCTCAGGAAAACATTGACAAAGTGTTGTGTCTTACTGGTGTTGTCGGGAAAAGGAAGGTTGTTGTGAAGGTCGCCGAAGGCTTGCCAGTACTTGGAGACGTTGACATGGAGTGAGGCATTAAGATGGGTGCAGGTCTGATACCACGCCTCACGTCTTTTTGCGGACAGGAGGTTTATAATATGTCTTTGGAGTTGCTGGTGGCATTGGAGTATGCAATGGTATAGGCGATAGGATTCACAGAGGAGGAGGACGTGTAAGGAGGGTTGTGCAAGGGGGGGGGGGAGGGGGTTTGGACTGCATTGGTGGGGATGTAGGCATGGACAGCATCAACCACTGTCTGGTGAAGGATGGTGGGGTGTGTAGGGAGAGAGGCTGGCGACTGAAGTGTTAATGGAGCGCTGGTAGACATCCCAGTTCGTGTAGGGGTAGACGTGGATAAGTTTGGGAGGGGGTCAGGACAGGGAGATTCGGTCAGGCGATGGTGAGAGTCTATGGTGAGTAGGATAGAGGTGTGGTGGATAGGGGTGTGGTCACTGCCAATAGGGTCAAGGATATTCGCCTGTGGGAGCCCAAGGATATAGAGTGAGGCAAGGATGACATCATGGGTGATATACACTCAGGGCGAGTAGATTGAGGGAGGGGAATGGTATCACCCCAGAGCAAGATGACAAATTTACACCACCAGAGGAGTTCATTGACAGAATGGAAGGCAAGTTTGAGGTCAGCAGCAACCACATAGGTTGTAAAGGTACGGTCATCGTGGGAGAGAAAGTAATAGGGTATGGGGACGTGATTACAGATGTAGATGGTGGCAAGGGTGACAGTAAGGGAGGAGAGAAAGAGGCTGAGGATCAGGTGTTAGGTGGAATCGTTCAGGAAAGGTTGTAGCTAGATAGGGTGGTGACATTCCCTGACATCACAAGTTGGAGGCGATCTACAATGATCAATTACATCTAAAAGGAAAAAAAAGCCAAAATTGCAGTTTGATTCATTAATTGATTACCAGTTTCAATGTCCTTTGCCATCATCTTTTGGTCGCATATATTTTTACAATGCAGTCAGCTATTTAAGAGATGGACGTTAAAGAGACAAAGTGCTACATTGAGTTTAGTCAAGATGTCATCATATGCACATGTTACAGGGTGGACTGCTGATAAGAGACATGATGAGGGCTGAAGTGGCCTATCGCCACTCTACCTTGAGCGAGGTGCAGGGACCTTAGAGGTGAGGAGTGGTAGTTGCGAGTATGAGTGAGAGAGGTGTTGAAGCCAAGTGGACATGGGGGAGGTTTTGGAAGAGATCTGTATGGAAGTTGGGGCTGCGGATTTCATGACGTGGAGTCCCAAGGGGGATTAGTTGAGATACAGGGGTAGCAGTGAGGTATTGCTGGGTTTCAACAGAGGTTTTGTTGTCCAGGAATTGAGGGTCGGGATGGGAGAGAAAGCAGTTATGAATTTTGGGGTTTGGGAGAAATAGGGGAAGGGGTGGAGGAGACTGGTGACTGCAGATGGGAGTGAAGTAGTAGTAGGGGAGAGGAGCTCTTTTTGGGGGGGGACAATGGGGGTGGGATCGCTGCTGGTGCATTTTAAGGAAGAAGATTATTTTGGGAGAGTGGGGAGGGATTGAGATTGATGGGTGGGGTGGAGGTAGATATGCATGGGAGGAGGGCGAGGCTTGTGATGGACTGGGCTCGACGACTAGGGCATTTCCGCCACCATGGCGTGGCAATGTATATTTCAGAGTAGGAAGCCATGAGGGGAGGAGAGAGAGAGAGAGAGAGAGAGAGAGAGACGAGTGTGCTGTGCGGCAGAGCAGCGTGGCGGCAGTGCTGCGACAGAAGTAGTCCTGACACACCAGGACTGAAGGATTTGGGTGGATGCAAGTGAACCAACATTCAATGTTAATATATGCGGTGCCATTTCAGGTGGTTCCAATGAGTTAAAAATTCATTTTATTACTACAGGCTTATATTTACAAAATATTCCATTTTCCTATTCATATTGGAAAATTCATCACTACATTTTGTGACGGAAATATGGAGGTTCCTATCAAGCCATGGTAATACTACTGCACTGCTGCCAGTTGGAGCGTTAGCGCCACTTCCATATGTATTAATAGTAACGCCACAGCTGGCCCTTCCTCCACAAGGGGGCTACTGTCGTTCCAATTGCCACACATAAACGTTTACATATACGTTAGACTGAGCTATTAGTATGTAAATATCGATTACATACACTGAGGATTGTCTAAGCATGCTTTTCACTGTGATCAATCATATTAAATGGAACATAACACCAATAAAAGCATTTCCTAAAATACGATAAAAATTCGAAGACTAAATACCTTCACCAAAGAATAATTATTGTTCGATATTTCGCAATACATTCTTAAAATCAATAAATATCTTGATTCGATCGCTACCAAACATCACAGGGTCACCCGCTGGGCTAATATGAAGATTTAAAAAATAAATACTCCAGCCATCTTGGCGTCTGTGGAGAATACATAAACACATCCATTTTTATGCAGTTAACACTGGTTTCGGGTCGCTTAAATCCGATCATGTGGTGTTTATACAGGTTGTCTCAGAACAGAAGGATTGGTATAAGACATGCCATATAAAAATTTCTTCAATTCTTATGGAATAGAGACGTACCGTTGAGTTCATTGTATCTTACTTTCGTGTTGCAATAACAGTTGTTATCGGTTGCTGTGGGCGTATTTACAGAATATCAGCTGTTGAAGTGGTGCATTACTTTACACTAAAGCTTTCATTGTAGTTTGTTGGCCAACTCTACTGTACTGTAACGTATAAATATGTCCCACGTATTTAAACATGCTGAGTATGCCAAAATGTTTAAACGCTTGTAAACTTATTGGACCATACTGCTCTGGTCATCAGTTCTAATACTTACAAACTGCTTAAACTAACTTGTACTAAGGCCAACACACACACCCATGCCAGAGGTAGGACTCGAACCCAATTGCAAGACGCCTTAGACCACGCGGCCATTCCGCGCGGGTGGGTATGCCGATATGGTGTTTGGTATGTTTTTGTAATGGAAACGCTGCTAGTAGAGAGTGCGATATACCACTTCCTCACCGCAGACTACCAGACTAAAGAGCACGATATGCAGCGTCCATGTTTATAGATAGAACTATGGAACATTGTAGCGATTATAGCTGTTAACCCAGCATTAATAACATCTGACTTGGACGTTCGCTACTGACACCCGTCTTTCAGGGATTTTTGAACTTTTGTCAGTAACACGAGTCAATTCGGCGAGTGTGATTCCAAACCAACACTCTACCCGTGTACACTTGTTCATCAGTTGTTACTAGAAACGTCACAGCTCACTGACAATTTGAACGCAGCCGTCCGGGTTCGAGTCCCGGTCCAGCAGAATATTTTCATACGTCACCATTAATTATGCAGCTGACTCTGATTCATATTCACAATTGCGAATACATTTCTCGTAGGTACAAGAGTATTTACCGGTGTGTTCAATGCCCTGCGTGACACTGGTAAGGTGCTCAGCAGTCAAATTTGTTCTGAAAGTGTAGAAGAACCGGTTGTGGATGAGGCAAAAGACACAAGCACATGTTCCACGTACAACAGTATCTCGTACATAACGTATACACTGGTTCCATCCGTATCTTTTACAGCTCATTCAACACCTAGATCAGGTTATGAACATAGACGATAGTAATTTTGTCGTTGGTTACTCGAAAGTCAGCAGGTAATACCAGTCTCCCTCTTCACTGATGAAGCTACTTTTATTCGCGACAGCATGTATGACACTCGTAATTCACACCAGTGATATGAAGAAAACCCACGTACTATTATGGAAACATATTTCCAACAACGCTTCTGTACAAATGTGTAATGTGTTCAAATGTTGAAATCTTTATGAATCTAAGGAACCAAACTGCTATGATCATCGTCTCTAGACTTACAATCTACTTAAACAAACGACAACACACTCACAGTGTTGCTGGAATAACGGTGCGGTTCTAGGAACGATGTCAGGAACTGCGCGGCTGCTCCCGCTGGAGGTTCGAATGCTCCTTCGGTCACTTAGTATAGGTTAGATTAAGTAGCTTATGAGTCTTGGACCCGATGACCACAGTAGTATGGTCCAATTCATATGTTTGTAAACCTGTGCGACCAAACTACTGTGGTCATCTGTTCCTAGTCATATAAACTACTTCGCCTAACCTAAGGTCAACACACAAACACACCCCTATTCCCGAGGGAGGACCGGAACCTCCGGCAGGAGCAGCCTTTCAGTCGTTGAGAAGGCACCTAGAACCGTTTGACTATTTCCGATAAGCCTAGTTTGGGCCTGTAGGCTTACAACACACACACACACACACACACACACACACACACACACACACACATATCTTCTTTGTTGAGACAACACACATACCCACGTCCGAGGGCGAAGTTGAACCTTCAGCGGGAGCGCTTGCGCAGTCTGTAGCACAGCACCATACCCCGCGATGCCATTCCCGTGCAGCAAATGTGTGGTGTGGGTTGATAAACGATCAGTTGATTGGACCTACTGTGTTATGACATTGTCTCACATGACACCGTTATCTACACTTTCTTGAAAACGAGCTTCCAGCATTATTGGAAGAGCTGCCTTTGGCTGCAAGAATGCGTATATTCTTCCAGAAGGGCGAAGTTACTGCACATTCGGAATCTAACATTCCCCGGAATATTTGTCTGTAGATATGGGCACATTTTAGCCACCAAGATTCCCTAACTTTTCCTCTTTTTGGCATAGTCTACAAAGTAAAAATAAGGGCCGTTTCGATAGTTCGGATTATAAACAGTGTAGTTAAAGAACGGTAAGAGAATATCAGAAGAGCTACACTTGCTTTCATCAACAAAAGTCAAAAGTACGCTGAAGTTGGTGCTAGAATACTTGAAAATCAACTTTGACTCTAGTCTATTAGCCGATAGAAAGTGGCTCTCGAATGGAAATCGCAAACGTTTAATGGGAAAGCGATAATTCAACCGAATCATCCACTGGAAATGTGTGTAATACAAGACAGTCTTGACATGTATCGTATGATCGGAATATCCAATAAACGCGTCTAACTTGTACGTTTGGCGAGTGAAAAGGACACGCTTATTTGCCCGATTTAGGTTACTGTACGAATTTAAATGTGATCACACCCAAAGACAACTGCAACAATTCCACAATCATAATTATCATTATGGTTGTCAACACACAATTTTTTACGATTGTAAGTTTTCTGCGTGTACACCATCTAACTCTGTACATGTACAATGAAATGTGAACGTTTAATCCAATTTTGGAAGCGAAGGTGATTATTTGAGATACCTTGATGATAGTCCCGATCACTTAAAAATACTGGTCAGTATGTGTAGCTTGCTTACACTTCGCTGTTGTCAATGAAATTTTAACCTGGACCATCTTAAAATTAAATATGAGGGAGATTCGCTGAGGAGTTGCTCTTGTAAGTATAGAGAAGGAAATCGGCCGTGCCCTTTGACAGGAACGATCCCGGAATTTCCCTCAAGTGATTCAGGGAAATCACGGTATACCTAAATCCAAATGGCCATAGGTGGCTTTCGAACCGCAGTCGCAGTCCTCGGTTTGGATATATATATATATATATATATATATATATATATATATATATATATATAGATGGTTCTAGCGCGTGGCGTGCAACGGCTTCGCAGTTCGGTGAACGAACCACCACACGTGCAATTTCTTGTTTACCCACCGACATGTATATATGGATGTACAGCGATTCTGCGCACAATGCAAAAAATAAATAAATAAATAAATAAAAATAAATAAATAAATAAATAAATAAAAAGTATTGCGTGTGTAAGAACTATGTAAATGTGTGCTATATATGATCTCTTCTGAACTATATCAATAGTGTTAACTGTATGAAGTGTTTACGTGTGACATTTTAATCCAATATGGTTTGCGAGATTTACAGTTTTGTCCGATACTTTATTACTTTTAATTAAAGCCGCTGGCACACATGAAATTTATAATTTTATTACACGTGTTTGGAGCCTTACCCTACTCATGACCTACCATGACCTTAACCGCAGCTCACATGAATTTAGCTGCACTCGACGACATATTTGCTGCATCATTATTAGCATCATCATCATCATCATCATCAATCATCAGCTTGCACGACAATTAATGCTTGTGTGTGTTCCAGGTACGGCCCATGAAAGCTCTGCATTCGCCGTACCAAGGTGGATAGGAGCGTGTAATATGTGACTCCACAAAGCTCGCAGTACGCAGACAGCGTGCTAGGACTGTAAATTGTAGAAGGATAATTGCTTCCTGAATTTTTTTGCTAGTCGCTAGTCTCATATCTCATTAATTTTCCATTTTTCTGGTTTACTTTCAGTCTATACTCTGCACTTATTTGACCATTCCATTCAGCAGATCTTACAGTTCAGTCTCTTTGCGGATAGCAATTTCTTTGATAAATCTTATATATAAATGAATTGCTAAAACTCAAGAACAGCGGACCCGATTTAGCTAATTTTAGTTTTGAAATATTCCTATATGTCCAGGGAAGGTTTAAACGGTGATAAAATATGGAAAAGTTGTCCGGAAAAGAGGAAAATCGGGAAAAACTGAAACAGCTTTTTCCAGTCAGCTAACAATACCGTTCGTCTAATTGCGATAAAATTTAGTACATTTCATTTTGAAATCAAAGTGGAAAGTTCGCATCAAATAAAAATTTGGATAGTCACCCGGAAAGTAGGAAAATTTAGGAAAAACCGATGCGATTTTTTTCTTTGAATGAAAATCAATTGCCACATGGTTGTAAGAGCACCACTCCGTACTTCGCACGACGGAGAGGAGTAATTCTTTTCAGTAAAAAAAAAAAAAAAAAAAAAAAAAAAAAAAAAAAAAAAAAAAAAAAAATTACCGACAGTTAAAAAGGAAAGTCGCAAAATTCGAACCAAGTTCCTTTTTCAACGTGTTTCTAAATGTACTAAACAGTATAAGTTCAGAACTGTTCATCCGATTGCGATAAGATTTTGATTATTTGACATTCAACGAAATATGTATGTTCTTACGAACTAAAAATTGGGGAAAGTTACCCGGAAAATTTGAAAATTCGCGAGAAACTGAAAGAGCTTTTTTTCAATCGGATATCAAAATCATTCATCTGATTGCGATAAAATTGCATATTTGACGTTCAAAGCAAGAGTAATATTCTTATGAATTAAAAATTTGAAAAAGTTTCCCGGAAAATTGAGAAAAAAGAGATTTTCTATGAAATATCAATACCATTCATCTAAATGCGATAAATTTTGCACATTTGACATTCAAAGCAAGAGTACCTATTTATTAGCAATTGCGAAGCATTGCCGGCCGACTAGATGACCCGGTGATGTTCGTACCACTTACCTCTTAATATGGTTTTTTAAGAGGTAAGTACGAAGTTCATCGAGTCATCTAGTGTGCATATAAAAAAATCAGTTGCTGTGCCGTTAGTCTCGCTAAAACCCAAAAACGGCTTGATTGATTACATTAGTTCTTCTTTTTCTTTTTCTTTTCTCGCTTTAATACAAGGGGTGTATAAAAAAATTAAAAAATCCAGATGAAAATTCGAAACAATTGGTAATTTTGTATGGGCTTCGCCACTTGTTAGGAATATATTCATATTTTCTGCGCTGCGATACCTTTAATCCAATCACGATAAAATTTTGAATGCTTGTCCTGTCTACATTATATTTCTCACGGTGCATGGCACAGTGTACTGTACAGCAGATTCGGACACCAATCTGAAGTTTTAATCAGATCTTGATGAAATTTTGCTCACTTGACCTTCAAAACAAGAGGAAGTTGGCTGTTCACTTAAGGTTCCACACAGTGCATGATGGATGGTGCCTAATTCAAAACTTCGATTTCGTTTGACAGATCACTAAGAAATCTGGCAGATATACGTAATTTTTCATATAGAGGGGAGGGAAGGGATGAATAGGGAGAGGTGACAGAAGGAGAGCAGAGAGCGGGGGAGGTAATGACGGAGGTGGGGGGTGGGGGGAGAAGGAGGAGGAGGAGGCGGTAGTGGGGATGGAGGAGGAATAGGTAGGCAGGCAGAGGAGGGAGGAGGAAATGGTTAGAGAATGGAGGGAGGGGTACATGGACCACCTGAATATTGGAATAAACAAATACCCGAGCGACGCCGGGATTTCATCTAGCTGACAGAAAGGGAAACGTAAGAGGACAATGGAAGGTCATAAACAGGCACAGAGACAGAGGAAATGATGTCAAAGCTATTAAAGGGAATGTGTGAAAGTTATACATCCAGTTCCCACCGTTCTTTAGCAATTGCGAAGCATTGACTGGATCGCTAGTCTTTGATATTTTTTATGCCATTCTTTAGTCCCTTACTCATTGTTTCTGCGATGTAGACACTGAACAGCAGGGCTGAATCTGCAACTCTGCCACATAACCTTTTGAATCGGAGAAATTCTAGCAGCCTTATTATTTCCAGTTGGTTCTTGTACAATGCGGGACGAAAAGATTACCCCGCCCGACTAACAGAGCACTGCACATGCCCAAGCTCATAAGCGCGAGTGTTGCCAACTCCAGCGTTCTGTGCTGTTTCATCTTCTTGTTTACATCATCAAATAGAAGCAGTACAATAGTTAAGATACAGTAAACGTCTACATTCATTGCACTTTAACTCACGTATCATTTATTTTGGAAAACATTATTTGAGCACATGGAAACGGTCGAGGTTTAAGAATTCCACTTGGATATAATTTCTACAACGACCCGGTTGTCACATATGTACACTCCTGGCCATTAAAATAGCTACACCACGAAAATGACGCAAAATTTAACCGACAGGAGGAAGATTCTGAGATATGCAAATGATTAGCTTTTCAGAGCATTCACACAAGGCTGGCGCCGGTGGTGACGCATACAACGTGCTGACATGAGGAAAGTTTCCAACCGATTTCCCATACACAAAGAGAAGCTGACCGGCGTTGCCTGGTGAAACTTTTTGCGATGCCTCGTGTAAGGAGGAGAAATGCGTACCATCATGTTGCCAACTTTGATAAAGGTCGGATTGTAGTCTATCGCGATTGGGATTTATCGTACCGCGACATTGCTACTCGCGTTGGTCGTGATCCAATGACTGTTAGCGGAATATGGAATCATTGGGTTCAGGAGGGGAATACGGAACGCCGAACTGGATCCCAACGGCCTCGTATCACTAACAGTCGAGATGACAGGCATCTTATCCGCATGGCTGTAATGGATCGTGCAGCCACGTCTCGATCCCTCAGTCAACAGATGGGGACGTTTGAAAGACAAGAACCATCTGCACGAACACTTCGACGACGTTTGCAGAAGCATGGAGTGTCACCTAGAAGACCATGGCTGCGGTTACCCTTGACGCTCCATCACAGACAGGAACGCCTTCTATGGTGTACACAACGACGAACCTGGGTGTACGAATGGCTAAACGTCATTTTTATGGATGAATCCAAGTTATGGTTATAACATCATGATGGCCGCATTCGTGTTTGGAGGCATCGAATTGAACGCACATTGGAAGCGTGTATTCGTCATCGCCATACTGGCTATCACCCGCCGTGATAGTATAGGGTGCCATTGGTTACACTCTCGGTCACTTCTTGTTCGCATCGACGGCACTTTGAACAGTGGCCGTTACATTTCAGATGCGTCACGACCCGCGGCTCTACCCTTCATTCGATCCCTGCGAAACCCTACATTTCAGCAGGATAATGTACGACCGCATGTTGCAGACCCTGTACGGGCCTTTCTGGATACGGAAAATGTTCGACTCTTGTCCTGGCCAGCACATTCTCCAGATCTCTCACCAACTGAAAACGTCTGGTCAATGGTGGCCGAGCAACTGGCTCGTCACAATACGCCAGTCACTACTCTTGATGAACTGTGGTATCGTGCTGAAGCTGCAAGGGCATCTGTACCTGTACACGCCATCCAAGCTCTGTTTGACTTCAATGCCCAGGCGCATCAAGGCCGTTATTACGGCCAGAGGTGGTTGCTCCGCGTACTGATTTCTCAGGATATATGTACCCAAATTGCGTGAAAATGTAATCACATGTCAGTTCTAGTATAATATATTTGTCCAATTTATTCTTGGTATAGCAAATTTAAGGCCAGTAGTGTATAATTGGGTGAGTGGATAGGCTGATGGAATTATAAACGCAACGGGCGTGAGTTCGAATGCGAATGGATTAATTTTTATTTTATTTTATGAGATGTCATATGAAAAATACACTCCAAGGATTTTTTTTTTATGTGTTGTAAAATAAATATTAACTTCCAAGGAAGATGTTTTAGATATAAAATTGATAAACTGTAATTAGTCATTTACTAAAGAGAATACTGAAATAGTAAAACCAATATAATGTCTTAACAAAATTATCTAAAGCAAGGAACATTTGCACCGCGATCAAAAAAGAAATAAAATAAAAAGTTACGTACCAAATGTTGCCAAAATCGCTATTTTATTGTCTGGATGACTAGTTTCGGTAATAGTTATGATCATCTGTTTCAGACACAACATTTTTGAAAAAATGTTGTGTCTGAGATGGAAGCTGTGTATTACCGAAACTATTCATCCATACAAAATAGCGATCTTGGCAGCATTTGGTACTAATTACTTAAGATCGCCCTCCTAAAACATGATAAAAAAGTTAAGGCTTTGGTTGCATCCGATCCGATGCACACGACTTAACTAGGAAGGCAGACAATATCAGCGAGATACTTGTCCTTTCTCGTTAGCGTAACGGTCGAATAGTCATACCGGAGTTGAAGAACGAATATTAAACTGAAAACAATAGATAATGGAAGTCACACCCACTCACTCGTATAATTCGCGCGTAAGGATTTAGAAAATTATACCTATCTACTGATAGATTTATCATAGCTTAACACTATACATTCATCATGTGGCAGTCGAAGTAATTACCTATACATGCATCCGTTTTGAACATATTTACTATGGCTATCGTTTGTCTTGTTGTTTAAAGATTGGGCTATTACAAAATGGAATATGTTTAAGAATGTGGACTCTACAAAAGTCTATAACTGCACAGTTCGTAGCGAATTACTGTTAAAAAATATAACCTGCACAAAAAAAAGAAGCCTATCCACTCAGCCAACGAAACATATGCAGGAAGCGATTTGTTGTGGTAAATCTACCCACGTGGAGTTCTTTTGCCTCAACAGCTTATGTGTGCTCTTATATCGTTTTTCAAAATAAATAATACGTGATTTAAGCTGCTATGAATCTCATAACTGTTGTATTGCTTATATTTGACGATGTTAACACCAAGCCGAAGCTCCGAAGACCGCCAGAGTTGTCAATACTCTAACTTAGGCATTAGGGCATGCGCAATGCTCTGTTCTTCGACTGTAAATTATTCAGGGTGGGTAACCTTTTTGTCCCCATTTATACATACTGTCTCCTTCGGTCTTTCTTTGTGGCTTTCTCGTAGTTTTCCGAGAGTTTCAAATATCTTGCAACATTTTACTTCTCTAACATTGTTTCTAACTCATCATATTCTATGAACATTTGATTTGTCTTCATACTTGTTCTCATTATCGAACGCAATGTTAGGATTGCCTTTGAAGCTGACAAAAATGATCAGCTACTGACATAGACAGTGATTTAAAATATAGCTATTTACTTAATAGCGCAGTTACCGGTTTCAAACTTCCCAGTTAATCGTCGGGCGGCTGTTCACGTCTACATACATGTTCTTTACATTTGCCTTAGAGCTCTGAAGAACTAATATAACTGAGTATGCAATGTGGTGTCGCACAAGTACAAAGTGCGCGCCACCTACTTTCGCCGCGCGCCGCCATGCACGCACGGCGCGGCGATCTCACGACGACAGCCACGAGCGCCCTCTGCTGGAACGCCGCTCGTGGCCACCACTGAAGAACACCGGCCACTTCGCACTTCGGACTGAGATAGCAACGAGTTAGGACCATCGTAATCAGATAGGCACCAGTGAAGCCTTTGCTATTGTACAGGCACTAGGCAGGCCTCTAACAACTATGGATCAACATTCTGCAGTACTATGTAAAAGTTAAGTATTGTTACATTCTGTGCAATATATCTCTTTCTAATTTACTCGAGTGTTTATAGTTTCTGGCTGCTCCCCTCCGTACCTGCACCAGCGTGTCGGTGTCATTCCACTCGGCCACCGACACCTACGACGAGGCTGGGACACCAAAAGCGGCGACGAAGTTGGGACACAAAAGTGGCGACGAGGATGGGATAGAACCTTGGACCAGCCCTCTTGCAGCAGCCAGACAGCAGCAGTCGGAGCACGCAGAAATTGCTCCCGCCCACCCACCCTTATTATAAGATTTTTGGGGGAACAAATTCTGTTACGTATTTTGTGGACTTTTTTGTTGCAGAGCGTCCTCATTTATCTTGCATTTGTGTTTTGTACTAATTTACTTGTATACGCGGCGCCTAATCGGTCAGCATGGCCACTACCCCGAACCCAAACTTAATGGAAATTATTCAGTTACAGACGGCGCAAATTACCCAGCTTCTCCAGGCCGTGTCGCAGTTGACGACACAGGCTGCTCACCAACAACAACAGTCGTCACATCAGCAGCCCACACCTGCCGCCGCACCGCTTCCGACGTTCCGCCAGTACAACGAACGTGAGGAAGAATGGAGCGACTATTTCGCACAGTTTCAAGAACTCGTCGCGGCTCATCAAATTACAGGTCAGAGAGTGAAGAACCTTTTCTTATCGATTGTGGGCCCCCAGACTTTCGTACTATTGCAAAAACTTTTCCCTCTCGCATCTCCTCGTGATGTAGACTTTGAACAAATTGTAGATGCACTGAATGCTCATTATGAGAGAAAAGTTCTTGTAGCCGCTGCACGATACCGATTTTTCAGACTTAAAAAATTACCGCAGCAGTCACACCAAGAGTGGATTACGGAATTGAAGGGCTTAACCCGCCAATGTAAATTTACTTGCTCTTGTGGACTTTCGTATAGTGACGTGATGTTGAGGGATGCGATTACGCAGAATATTCAGGACCCCAGAATTCGGGCAGCAATTCTGAAACAGTCTGACCCCTCATTAGACAGTGTACTGCAGCTTATAGAAGCGCATGATACTTTTGACTTAGCTGATGTAGAAATGCAAAGCCACAGTGTTAATTCAGTGCGCCGCAACGGACGCTTTCCTAGCCGTAGTTCTCAGTATAGCACTAGTGATTCTTATTTTTCTACCGGCCGTGCTGAACAGACAGTGAACAGTAGCCAGTGTAAAAGTGCGACGCAAAGGTCGCCCCGTCGTGTTAGAAACAGTAATTTGAATAACGGGCGCCTACGCTCATTTCAGAAGAATGTACGTAAATCTTGCCCCCAGTGTGTGTCTCGCCACAAGCGTGCTCATTGCCCTAGTCGCAACGCAACCTGTTATCAATGTGGCAAATTGGGACATGTGCAGTCTGTGTGTATGCAACTTGAAAGCTCAAAGAACGGTACCGTTAGAAACAGTGCTTCGCAGAGTGCGAGAACAGTTCATTCTGTAAATGTTATACGGGCTGTGGAGTTGAACAGTGCTTTCCTTGGATCTCAATTTCAAGAAAGTAGTTCTGCGCCTATGGCAAAACTATATAGTGCACCACGTAGCAAGCGCCAACGAGCGCGTAAAACAGTTCAACGGAAACGGGTTCGGGACAAGCAAAATGACTATGAACAGTGCATTCCTGTAGTGAAAATAGTGCCTTCTGCAACTTCTAATTGTAATAGTGCCCAGTACTGTGTAGCTAGTGACAGTAGAATTGGTGTAGCTACTCAAAGTAATTTTAGTGCAGTAGCCTCGCATTACGCGGACGCCGATCCGGCGGTAGTGTCATCTAGTGACAGTGTGGTTAATCCGCTGTGTGCCGAGTATGCGCCGCTTCCTACCGCACGCAACCCGCGCAAGCGCAGAAAACAATATGTATTAGACGTTGCCCACATTCGCGCACCGGTCGTGCGCCAGAAGCACAAGCTGTTTGTTACTCTCTCTATAGAAAATAAGACTGTGCAATTTCAGCTTGATACTGGTTCCGCTGTTACATTAATAAATAAAGATACCTATGAACTTCTGGGTTCGCCAAAATTGTCGCCGTCACAGCAAGTGTTAACAGCTTATACAGGTGAAAATATTCCCGTGCTCGGAACATGTAGCCTGCCCGCCTCTTTTCAAGGTGTAACAAAAACAGTTGCTTTTGTAGTTCTTCAGGCCAAATCGACACAGAACATTTTTGGACTAGATGCTTTTGACTTGTTTGGTTTATCAATTCAAAGAGATGTGCTTCAAATTTCGTCAATAGTGCCTCAGGATAAACTCAATGCATTGTGTGACAAATATAGTGACTTGTTTTCGCCGGAACTAGGTTGTGCAAAAGACTTCGTGGCACATGTAACTTTAAAAGAATCTGCAGTTCCAAAATTTTGTAAAGCTAGACCAGTGCCTATCGCATTGCGTGATACAGTTGCCGAAGAACTTAAACGTTGGCAAGATAGTGGGGTGATTTCTCCTGTTTCTGCGAGTCAGTGGGCCTCGCCTATTGTAATTATACCCAAGCCGTCAGGAAAACTCCGTCTCTGTGCGGACTTCAAATCAACAGTGAACAGTCAAACAATTGTCGACACTTATCCCCTGCCCAGACCTGAGGAACTGATGGACAAATTAGGACAGTCTCGCTTCTTTTCCAAGATTGATTTAGCAGAGGCATACTTACAGATTCCACTTGATGACGAGTCAAAAAAATTTTTCGTCATTAATACTCACATGGGCCTTTTTCAATTTCAACGCCTACCCTTTGGCAGTTCTTCCGCCCCCGCTATTTTTCAGCGCTTTTTGGAACAGCTGACAGTTTCTGTACCGTGTTGTTCGAACTATTTAGATGATATTGTGGTATCCGGACGTACAATTGAAGAACATTTAGCAAACCTGGAGTGCCTTTTCAAAGTTTTGACTGCAGCAGGTCTACGTTGCAATAAAGCAAAGTGTTCGTTTTTTCAAACTGAAATAGAGTACCTAGGCCATGTGATTAATGCCCAAGGAATTCATCCCTTACAGTCACATCTTCGAGCAATCAAAGACTTGCCTCCTCCTAAGAATGTGCACGAATTGCAAGCAGTAATGGGGAAGCTGAACTATTATTTCAGATTTATTCCCAATGCCTCTCAGATTGCAGCTCCACTGCATCACTTACGTAGGAAGAATGTTCCTTTTGTTTGGTCCAAAGATTGCCAGGTTGCCTTTGACAAATTAAAGTCTGCACTACTGAGTGATGCATGTTTGATTCCCTTTGACCCCCAGAAGCCGGTAGTGTTAGCAGTTGACGCCTCATCGTACGGCCTAGGCGCTGTAATCTCCCATCGTATTGGATGTCACGATCGTCCTATTGCCTTTGCATCCAAGCTACTGACGCCGACGCAACAGAATTACAGTCAGATAGAAAAGGAGGCCTTAGCAATCATTTACGGCGTCACAAAGTTTCATCATTATCTCTATGGCAGAAAATTCTATTTGTTGACAGACCACAAGCCTCTCACGTCGTTGTTCTCACCCACAAAGCCAATTCCGCCACGTACGGCACAAAAGCTTCAGAGATGGTCCTTGATATTGTCTAATTATCAGTATGAGATTTTGTACCGACCTACCACTAAACATGCCAACGCGGACACTCTTTCCCGACTTCCGGTTGGCCAGGATGTATCATTTGATTCTTCAGAAATGGCATGTTGTCAGATAGACTCCAGAGATGCTTCCGCTGTCGCAGACTTTCCTTTAAACTCTCGTCGGGTTGCACAGGAAACAGCTGCGGATGCAGACCTAAGTGTGGTAGCACGTTTTGTTCGCTCAGGGTGGCCTGCCAGAGCCAAAGACATTGATCGGCCTCTGGTTCGACGTTATTTTGCACAACGTCATGCATTATCGTTAAGTCAGGGTGTACTGTTGTTGCATACCGACAACGACCAAGCAAGAGTGATTGTTCCTCGTTCCCTGCAACGAGAAGTGTTACGCCTCCTGCATCAAGGACATTGGGGTATTGTTAGGACAAAGCAACTGGCCAGACGTCATTGTACCTGGGTTGGTATGGACGCTCAGATAGAGCGCATGACGTCACAGTGTACAGTTTGTGCGGAGCATCAGGCGGCTCCTCCACAGCGTTTCTCAGACTGGCCACGCCCCAAGGGACCATGGCAACGTTTACATATTGACTTTGCCGGACCTTTCTGGAACACGCGCTGGTTAATCGTTGTAGACGCTTTCAGCAAGTTTCCTTTTGTGATTGCCATGAACTCAACGACAGCTTCTAGTACAATCAGTGCCTTAACATCAGTGTTTTGCATCGAAGGCTTGCCTGAAACTATCGTCAGTGACAATGGACCTCAGTTTGTTAGTGCGGAATTTCAACAGTTTTGTCGTGTGAATGGCATTCAGCATATCACCACCGCACCTTTTCACCCTCAGTCCAATGGTGAAGCAGAACGTTTCGTTCGAACATTCAAGTCTCACATGGAGAAGATGAAAGGTCAGCACTCCAGGCAGCAAGCTCTTCAAATTTTTCTGTCTACGTATCGATGCATGCCACGTGACGGCCCGTCTCCTGCCGAGCTGCTACACGGCCGCCGTCACCGCACTCTCCTTCACCTGCTGCAGCCTCCCACGCACCGAGTCGGTTCGTATGGCGCTTCGCGTTTTCAGGTTTCTACGCCGGTGCTGTACAAGGTGTTTGCTGGCAACAAGACAAGATGGACGCCGGGCACCATTCAGCGCGTGCTCGGGCGCAATATGTTTGTTGTACGTTCTTCCACAGGGTCGGAGCTGCGGCGCCACGCAAACCAATTGCGCCTGCATAGGCCGCGCGATCCTGTCTCTGGTTTCTTGATTCCAGACCCAGTTCACCGCCAGGGAGCACACACACATCGTTCGTCAACGGGTCCAGCGTCCCCGGACTACGAGATCGTCCCGATGGAGATCGACGCGACCCCGCCGCTGTCGCCGCCGCAGATGACAGCGTCACCGAGAGGGACTCCGGGACCGTGCGTGCCGCCGCCGCCTGGGCCACGCACCTCAGAAGAAGATGACCTGCTCCCTCTGGGCGGGGGCGGGCGCCCTTCCCCAGGTTTCGGCGGGTTCCCTGGAGGATCGCAAGGCGGATGCCGGGGCGCGGACGGCGTCTCGATCCCGGCCTCAGCTATGACGCCCGTCCCACCAGTAACGCCCCCGCCCAGGCCCTCCTCCCAGTGCCGTCGCCGTGGCCCTCAGCCCTACGCCACGACGGCGCGGCGGTTTGGGGGGGAGGGGTGTGGTGTCGCACAAGTACAAAGTGCGCGCCACCTACTTTCGCCGCGCGCCGCCATGCACGCACGGCGCGGCGATCTCACGACGACAGCCACGAGCGCCCTCTGCTGGAACGCCGCTCGTGGCCACCACTGAAGAACACCGGCCACTTCGCACTTCGGACTGAGATAGCAACGAGTTAGGACCATCGTAATCAGATAGGCACCAGTGAAGCCTTTGCTATTGTACAGGCACTAGGCAGGCCTCTAACAACTATGGATCAACATTCTGCAGTACTATGTAAAAGTTAAGTATTGTTACATTCTGTGCAATATATCTCTTTCTAATTTACTCGAGTGTTTATAGTTTCTGGCTGCTCCCCTCCGTACCTGCACCAGCGTGTCGGTGTCATTCCACTCGGCCACCGACACCTACGACGAGGCTGGGACACCAAAAGCGGCGACGAAGTTGGGACACAAAATGCAATATGTTCGATGATATAAGTAACGCATTAATTATATGGTATATTTTTCCATACAGATTAAAATATGTCAGCATTAAGCATCTTATAATAAAGAGTACAAGAAAGAATTACGCAATTATTGTCCAATTTACTAACGGACATTATCATACAGTGTTTTTATGGTCTTCAGTCCGCAGACTGGTATGATACATCTCTCCACGCTACCCTGTCCTGTGCAAACCTCTTCATATGAGAATACGAACAGGAACGTACATCCTTTGGAATCTGCTTACAGTATTCGTCCCTCGGTCTCCGAGTTTTACCCCACATACTTCCTTCTAATGCTGAGTTATCAATTCCTTGGTATCTCAAAATATGTCCCACCTACCTACCCCTCCTCTTAGCCAGGATATGCCAAAAATTCCTTTTCTCCTCAATTCTGTTGAGCACCTCCTCATTAGTTACGAGATCACCCCATTTAATTTTCATATTCGTCTGTAGCACAACATTTCGAAAGCTTCTACTATATTTTTCTTTGAACTCCTTATCGGCCGTTTTTCACTTGCACACAATGCTCACTCCACACAAATGCTTTCAGAAAGAAAATTCACATAAATATTGGATGTCAACAAATTTCGATTCTTCAGAACCCTTTTTCTTCCCATAACTATTCTGCATTTTATATCATCTTTACTTCGGCCAACAGAAGTTATTTTGCCACCCAAAGAAGAAAAGTCATCTACTAGTTTTATTGTCTCGTTAACTAATCTAATTCCTTCCGCATCACCTAATTTTCTGACATTTCATTACACTTGGTTTGCTCTTGTTAATGTTCCCTTCGCGAAACTGTCTAGTCAATTCAGTTGCTCTTCCAGGTCCTTTGCTATCTGACAGAATTACTATGTCATCGATAAACAGTAAAGTTTGTGTTTCATGAATGAAACTTTCACTCTGCAGCGGAGTGTGCGCTGATATGAAACTTCCTGGTAGATTACAATTGTGTGCCGGAACCGGGACTCAAACCTGGGACCTTTGCCTTTCGCGGGCAAGCGCACTACGAATGTGCTATCCCGACACGACTCACGATGCCGCCTCACAACTTTACTTCCGCCAGTACCTCGCCTCCTACTTTCCAAACTTCACAGAAGCTCTCCTGCGAACCATGCAGGACTAGCACTCCTGGAAGAATGGATATGGTGGAGACATGGCTTAGCCACAGCGTAAGGGATGTTTCCAGAATGAAACTTTCACTCTGCAGCAGAGTGTGCGCTGATATGAAACTTCCTGTCAGATTAAAATTGTGTGCTGGAACCGGGACTCGAACCTGGGACCTTTGCCTTTCGCGGGCAAGCGCACTACCGACTGTGCTATCCCGACACGACTCACGATGCCGCCTCACAACTTTACTTCCGCCAGTACCTCGCCTCCAACTTTTTAGTCTTGCATGGTTCGCAGAAGAGCTTCTGTGAAGTTTGGAAAGTAGGAGGCGAGGTACTGGCGGAAGTAAAGTTGTGAGGCGGCATCGTGAGTCGTGTCGTGATAGCACAGTCGGTTGTGCGCTTGCCTGCGAAAGGCGAAGGTTCCAGGTTCGAGTCCCGGTTCCGGCACACAATTTTAATCTGCCAGGAAGTTTTGCAGTTCTTCTCCCTGAACTATAATTCCTTCTCGAAATCTCTCGTTGCATTCCTTCACAACTTGCCCAATGAACAGACTGAGCAACATTAGGGAAATGCTACGCCGCGGTGGAGTAGCCGAGCGGTCTCACAACTTTGTCTTACGACTTTCCTAACCATTGCGTTCGTTTCATGGCCTTCGACTCTTACCACTGCCGACTGGTTTTTGTACAAGTTGAATATAAATCTGCACTCCCTATATTTCACTCCTGCTACCTTTAGAATTTGAATGTATTCCAGTTAACATTAGTACATATCTAGAAAAGCTAAAAATTTAGGTTTGCCTTTACTTAACCGAAAATAAACTGTAATGTATTACCTCCCGTGTTCCTAAATTTCTCCTAAAACGAAACTGATCTATCTCAAGGTCGGATTCCACCACTTTTTCTATTCGTTTGTAAATAATTCGTGCTTGTATTTTGCATCAATGACTTATTAAACTGATATTTCTGTATTTTCACATTTGTCTGCACTTGCCTTCTTTGGAATTGGAATTACTATATTCTTCTTGAAGTTCGAGGTTATTTACCTTGTATCATACATCTTGCATACCAGGTGGAATCATTTACTCCAGGCACCTTGTTTCGATTCAGATCTTCCAGTGCTCTGTCAAATTATTCTCGCAGTTTTTTTATCTTCTATCTCAGCTTCCTCTACTTTGTATTCCGTTTCTAGAATACTGCCTTCAAGTTCATTTCCTTTGTATAGGACTTCTATACATTCGTTCCACTTTTCAACGTTTCCTTTTTTGCTCGGTACTTGGTAGACATCGAAGTTCCTGATATTCATACCGCTGCTATTCTTGTCTCCTTTATTTTCCTGTAGGCGGTATCTATTGAGCCGTTCCGGCTCTGCATCGCACCATTCCTCCGTTACCCTTCTCCTCTAATTACTCGTTACGTACCACCTTCTATCTTATCTTACTCTTTGATTCGATCGAGTGATATCGATTGTAATTTCGCGGCGATGCGTTTCTTCTGTTCCTCACTACGATCCTTGCCTGGTGCGGTCCTTAAATGGACATGCGCGCCGCGGTGAGGCCGGTGGTGGATTGCGGATCCACGAAGCTACCTCGAGGCGGCTGTCGCGGTCGGTGTTCGGAACTGCAGTCGGGTGGAGCCACTTGAGGTCATGAGCGCCGCGGGGCAGTGGTGTGGCACTCTCCGAAGCCGGCGCGCCTCTCCACCTTCTGCGTTGTTGCGGTGCACGAGGACTGCGGCCCAGCTTTCCTTCCTGGCGGACATGGCGGGCTTGTAAGGCCGGAGTGTTACTGCTTCGCAATTCCATCATAATCATCATCATCATCCTCCGTCACCGTTCTCTCGGATGTACTGGCTTCTTGTGGAAAGCTGTGTGAGTTAAACATCGGCTCGCCATTGTGCTCCGTTACCTAGTACTTGAGATGTGTCGCCCAGTAGTTCCTCGGCCCAAACGTGTAGTTGTGGATCTGCCTCTTCCACTTATCTAGTTACTGTTGGCGTACTCCCCGACGCCGCGGTGGAGTAGCCGAGCGGTCTAAAGCGTCTCGCTGCGGAGCGCGCGGTTGCTCGCCGTGGAGGCTCGAGTCCTCCCTGGGGCATGGGTGTGTGTGTGTGTGTGTGTTTGTCCCTAGGTTAGTTTACCTAGGTTTAAGTAGTTTGTAAGCTACGGACTGCTGACCACGCAGTTTGGTCCGATAGATTTACAAACATTTAAACATTTTGATTTGATCTTATGCCTAGTTGTGCTACCCTGTGATTTACAACACCTGTGTGTTTGTGTTGGTGTGTGTTTGTCTTTCGGAATTGTAACCGGCCCTCAGTGGTTGCCTTCCATGTCTTTCGTTTGTCCGTGTATGTTTGGTGTCACCTCACCGGTGCAGTTATTATTTACTTAATTCCTTACCCTCGTATTGTAGGGTGAATTACCAATCAATTTATTGAATGTGAATGATTTCACGAATTGCTAAGTGCTACTGGGGGAATCCTTACTGATTATTTTCTCTCACAGCCTTTCCATTCGTCATCGCGTGTCCCGTTGACGAATGTATTTTTGGGCAAGTTTAATTTTAATCATTGTAAAGTCCGTACCTCCCGGACTGAAGTTTCCTAGTGGGGAACTATCCTTGGTAGTTCCTATGTTAGTTGCAGTGATCTTAACCTGTTAACGATTTGTACTACTGTGAATACCATTTATTAGCCAGTTCTGTGCCTTTCTAATAGATAATTTGCACCTAGATTTAATTTTATCAGTTCGATTGGCACTTTGTTTTGGCTAGTTGTGATTAAGTGCCCGTATCTCACGAATCCGATTGGGGCTTGTTGTTTAGCATGTTTAACTGGGGACACTAGTTAATTGATTGGATGTTATTCGAAGGCATCAGTAATTTGGGCTTGATTCACGTTAGTCCGTCGGTTAAGTTGGCAGTATAGTTATATGATGGTCTAAGTTGTCAATTTGACCGTTCCATTACTTGTTGTTGATCAGATAAAGACATATGTGCACGGGTTGTTTGTATTTGTTAATAACGTGTTACCTTATGTAGTAAGGAGCTTTGCTTAAAGGTCCAGATTGTGACCTGGTAATCCTAAGTACCGACTCTGTTACTGATGCATTGAACCTTTAAATTCAAATCAATACACTTTTGTTAAGCGTCCGACAAAAAATCAAAGATATTTTAACATTACCTGGCACATTAAAGTGTTTTGATCATTTGATACTGAATTCCGTGAGTTACGAAAGTAAAGACTTTCATCTATGTGAAACTGTTACTTGAAATTTATTATTTGTGTCACCTGTTAAATGTCTTTAAGTGAGTTTAGTTACTTAAATGAGTTACATAATATTGATATATGTTCATTGGTTGTATTTTTGGATGTTTTAATGAGTGAATAAACGGCCTTTCATTGATTGTTATTTCTCTGTTACCACGATCCACATTCGGACCTCTTATCTATATTTCCACTAGTTATATATTCATCTTCAGTCTTGTATTTCTCCTCTAGCCACTCCTGCTTTGCCAGACTGCCCTTCTTGTCACCCTCTTTTTTCAGCTGTCAGTACTTCCTTTTGGCTGCTTCACTTTCTGCATTTTTTATATTTTCTCCTTTCACCAGTTCAGTGCATATCTTCTGTGCTATCCAGGTATTTCTATTAGGTCTTCACCTTCTGCTATACAAGATCCTCTGTGGTCATCACTACTCTCTCTTGAGTTACCCATGCTTCATTGTTACTTTCCCCCGTTTCAGCCAATCCTTGAATCCTCTGAGACCCTCAAGCACCTCTGGTTCCTCCAGTTTGTCCAGGTTCCAACTCATTAATTTTGTATCTTCATTTCGGTCCACAGTTCATAACTAGTAAGTTATAGTCAGTCTATATCTATCTCTGGATATGTCTTACAGTTCAAAATCTGGTTTCTAAACCATTATAAAGTTTATCTGGTACATTCCAATGTCCCATCGTCTCTTCCACGTATACAACCTTCCTTCATGGTGATTATGTTGTTCGTTAAGCTTATGGGACTTAACTACGGGGTCATCAGTCCCTAAATTTACAAACTACTTATGAACTAGCTAATCCTAAGGACGGCACAAATATCCATGCCCGAGGGAGGATTCGAATCCCCGACCGCAGTGGCCGTGCAGACCGTGACTGGAGCGCCTCAGTCCCCTCGGCCACCGCGGCCGGCTCATGGTGATTAAACCAAGTTTGTGGTGATTAAATTGTGCTCTGCACAAAATTCTACCAGACGATCTCTTTTGTGTCCCAGCCTCATCGCCGCTTTTGTGTCTCGTTTCCGTCGTAGGTGTCGGTGGCCGAGTAGGAAGACCGACACAGGAATAAAGGTAGCACGCTTGTGCAGGTACGGAGTTGAGCAGCCAGTGGGACAGCAGAAACTAGAAACACTAGACCAAATTAGAACGAGATATATATTGCACAGAATTTATACAATACTTAACTTTTACATAGCTCAGTACTGCAGAATGCTGATGCATAGTTGAGCTAGAGGCCTGCCTAGTGCCTGTCCGATAGCCAAGTCTTCACTGGTGCCTATCTGATTCCGAAGTTTTCACTGGTCCCTATCTCAGTCCCAAGTGAACGATGTCGTTCAGTGGTGGCCACGAGCGGAGTTGTAACAGAGGGCGCTCGTAGCTGACGTAAGAACGCCGCGCCGTGCGTGCATGGTGGCGCGCGGCGAAAGTAGGTGGCGCGCACTTTGGACTTGTGCGACACCACAATCTCCTCTTTTAATCCTTTTCCCTAGTACATATTCAGCTACTAAATTTGCTTCTTTCCTTTCGCACTATAGAGTTCCAGTCCCCCATCACCATCAAACTTTTACTATTGTGATCGGTGTTGGTTTCGTGTTTATCTTTGCTATGATAATGCGTTCAGTATGCTGTTCATAGTAACTTACCTGCATTCCAATTTTCTTATCAGACTTAATCCTGGATTACCACCAATTGATTTTGTATTTATAACCCTGTACTCACCTGACCAGAAATCCTGTTCATCCTGCCACCGAACTTCACTAATCCCCACCAGATCCAACTTTAACCTATCCATTTCTCTTTTCAAATTTTCTAACTTAACAACTCGAGTAAGAGATAGAACATTCCATGCTCCGATCCGCAGAAGGCCCGTTTTGTTTTTCTTGATGACGTGCTCCTGAGTAGTCCCCACTCGGAGATTCGAATGGGGTACTATTTTACCTCCGGAATATTTTACCCGAGAAGCCGCCATCAGACATTCGTACAGTAGAGATACATGTCCTCAGTGTCTCTAGTTCATGGGGGGTGGCATCATACAATATGATAGAAAAAGTAACATACTCTAAAGTAGCTTCATACATAAGTAGAAAATATGTAAGCATCCGAGTTAGGATTCCAAAAGAGTTGCTCGACTCAAAATTCCGTTTATATACCAAGTGTCACAAATCTTGACTAATAAAATGTAAGCTCTTTCTTCTTTCATTTTTGAAAGGAAACAGTCTCGGTTGTCCAATTTTCTTGCTTTTGTTGTTGTGAACCTCAGTGCCCGAGACTGGTTTGCTGGAGCACTCCACTTTACCTGCCCTGTGCAAGAGTCTTCATCTTTGAATAGAAAACGGCAACCAACATCCTTTTGAATCTGCTTACTTTACTGTATTCGTCTCTCTGTCTCCCTATACGATTTTTACCCCACACACTTCCCTCCAATGCTAATCTGACAATTCCTTGAAGTCGCACAATGTCTCCAATACATACCTTCTTTTCAAGCTATCCCACAAATTTCTTTTCTCTCTAATTCCTTTCATTACTCATTAGTTAGGCGATCTACATACCTACTCTTCAGCACTCGTCTATAGCACCACATTTCAAATGCTTGTATCACCTTTCTGTCTTAACTCCTCATAATGCACGTCTTTACCCGTACAATGTGAAACGTGTCCATAAAAAAATATTTTTGTAAGAAAATGTCTAATATTGTACCTCCTGTTTTGTGTCGAGTAACTTGCTTGCAAGAAAATGTATAATATCACTTCTACTGTGTGTATCGATATATGTTCTTAACTCTGTGAAGTTTCAACTTTGGCAAAGATCACGTATTGCATAGCATTGTAGCTCGCGCTGAGAGAGTAGCACTTGTAGTTCAGCTCGCTTAGAGAGCGGTTGAGTTGTGTGTATGGCTCCGATGTAGAGCAGAGGCTGCTGTGCCAGCAAGTCGATTTGATTGTTTTTGGAATATATATTGTATTGTATTGTAACACCGCTGGAATATATGAAGGTAATTGCATTTGATGTCATTAGGAAGAAGTTGTATTATGTAGGTAATGTAATGCTGATTATTAATAATAAGTAACAAAGTTGACCTTTCTTTCCTGTTTCATTTACGTAGTTAGAAGATTAACCTACTTCCTTCATTTGATAATTAGTTATTAGTGGATTTAAAGTGCAGTATTCATTTTGATAATATTGTTGAACAGATTTCGTTATTGGTGCCATAGTAAATGATAGTTAATTGACTATGATACTAAATTTCAATAATCAGAAACTGATCTGCATAAAATTCTCACAGTCAAACATTAAGAAAGTGGTTTGTGGTTTTTTAAATATCTTTCTCGCAGTCAAAATTTTGAGTATAGTCAGTGTCTGTTTCAAATGGTGACTTGCCACAGTTGTTTTGTGTTTAAAAT
This sequence comes from Locusta migratoria, assembly GCA_026315105.1. Classification (NCBI taxonomy): domain Eukaryota; kingdom Metazoa; phylum Arthropoda; class Insecta; order Orthoptera; family Acrididae; genus Locusta; species Locusta migratoria. The sequence continues at coordinate 129,836,004 of CM048751.1, forward strand.
ATCCGTTGCGCACATAATCAGTTTAATGCACTGTTTCTTATTTAATAGTATATACATCAATATCAGGGCCATAATTAAACCAAATTGCTGTTAATGAACAATTTGTTCTCTGATTTAACGATAGGTTCAACATCCACAACACACACACAGCTTTTAAATGCTACACTCAATGCTTTCAGAAAGGACTTCATATTATTTAAATTAATGTTGGATGTCAATGAACTCCGCTTCTCCAGAAATGCTTTTCTACTACATTTATTGTTTCATTACGTAATCTTCAACATCGATTAATTATTTTAGATTACATTCCATTACCTTTTGTTTTGCTCTCTTTGATGTCCATCTTGTAAGCTTCTTTCAAGACATTCTCCCCTCAGTTCTATTGCTCTTGTAGGTCCTCTGCTGTATCTGCGAGAATTAAATTGTCATCGGCAAACAGGAAAGTATTTATTTCTCATCCATGAACTTTAATTACTTCTCTCGCCACCGCTGCAAATCTAGGCGCTCCGTCGAACTACTTTGATTGTCACCCTATGTACAGCGGCTTACTCCTGTCGATAACTGATTCCTCGAAGTCTTTGCACAAGTGTTTGTGAACGTTGTGTACATCAGTTACAGATGCCGTATTTACTACCCTATCTGTCGAAAGAGCCAGAAATTTTGTGCATGCACTCAGGTAACTTCAAATAATTCATATGTTACGTTGCGATGTAATAGTTTGAGTAATCACTGGTGAATATCCTGTCTGTAAAGTGTTACGAAAACAGTTAATGAAATATATATATATATATATATATATATATATATATATATATATATATATATATATATATATATATATATATATATATATATTATTGGCAATGTCATATAAACGTATGAGCAGTCTTATGTGTAATTACAGAAAACAGCCGTAAAATAAGGATGAATTAACGTAACTACGCTGATTTTAGTTTTGACACAATGGTCAATTCTTGTTGTATATTATATTTCGTTTGAGTGTTTATACAAAAGCTAGGGTAAGCTTTGACACATACAGTAATGGATGGAATGGTAAAATTTTTCTTCCCGTCCCGGCAGCCTCGCTTGATTATGTTGGAAACATCAACACGGTATAGAATCTTTGCCAAGATGCTAATATTAGAAATCCGAACCACATAGAAAGACTTGCTTAGTGTTTCGTACATACCATGAAGCAAAGCAAACAATACTGTTCCTGCACTATGGTTGAAAATTCTTGTATGTAACGTTATTGGTATTGATTTGCTGTTTTTATTAATCTGGTATCAATTTCATTCGACTTATGCTTTTCTTTCTGTAGTATGGTCGTTATAAAATACTGTTTCTTGTGGATAACACGTATCTTTACATACAGTAAAAGCAACTGTAGAATACATTTTTTCTCATAGCACGGTTCTACAATGTCTGTGTTAACTTCAACTACTATGGTAGTGTTACCTCAAATACAAGACACGATTAAACCAACTAGAAGAGCCTCAATCGTAATTTTGTATCAGAATGTCATAGTGGTACAAAATGGAAACTTTTTGACTTGTGGTACAGCAAGATGGCAGTGTAAGGTTTCAATCACAAAGGCAGCTTCGTCAGTCTAGTAATATATGTCTGAGGATTAAACATGGAGGCTGTCCTACCAACCAGTGGATGCAGAATTATTAGTGAACATTAATTTCGATGAGGATATTTCTTCAGAGCATTACTTATGAAATTATTATGTTTATAAAGGGGACTTGCAGGTGTGAAAATTTCAAGAGGTAATATTAATCTGTGCTGTAATTTTAGATATATTGTAGACATTATTAGCCTTGTATGTAAGCGAAGAAGTAAATATTAATGATAAGTTCACAAATTGTATTCTTATAGTAGCTAGTAGCATTTTATTCCCTATTTCACAAAATGTTTGATAAAATACTTTATGTTGCATTGTTTGACATGTGTGTTATCGTGTTACACTGAACGTGGTAACTACAGTAAAGAAGACTAATTTACGAGCTGCGGGCTAATTTACCACTCGGCCATGGGGTCAGTGTTGACCTTAGAAAAAGTTAGTTTAAGTAGTTTGTAAGCCTAGTGACTGATAACAACAGTAGTTAAGTCCGATAATTTACAAACATTTGAACTAAATTACGATGTATTAATGAAGGTAATAATAGTTGTGGATTTTAAAAGGAATTAGTTGTATTGGAAAACGAGCGTTTCCATTTGCACAAGCAGCTAAATTTACTTGGTGCTGACTGAAGTAAAGACTCATTATACAGTGGACTACTATTCAGATATTTGTGAAGATATGGAACCAAACATCAGTGGTCATCAGTCTCTAGGCTTACAAACTACTTAAACGAACTTAGGCTAACGACAATACATACATCCATGCCCGAGGGAGGACTCGAACCTCCGACGGAGGGAGGGAGCAATCGCCCACTTCGCAGCAAGGCGACTTAGAACGCTCGGCCATTCCCGGGCGGTCGACTACTATTCACATGCTTTTGCTAAATTCAAGTTTTAATAACATTTCAGAGGTTTTGCGTAATTCAAAAATGTTCAAATGTTTGTTAAGCTTATGGGACTTTACTGCGGGGTCATCAGTCCTTAAACTTGTAAACGACTAACAAACTAACTTGTACTAAAGACAGCACAAACATCCATGCACGAGGGGGGTTCGACCCTGTAGTGGGACAGATTTGTGAGCCCCTACTCTCCCATATCAGCTTTGTTTTGTAATTAAAGATTGCGCATTGATGAAAATGATTTATTGAATGTTGTGAATGTTGAGAAATTATTTTATGATGTGAGACTTAAAAAAATGTTTTGTGTTTGTTTCTGTTTGTTTCATGGTCGATCGAGGTACTGCAATAAACAGGAGCAGCATCGCCGCAGCACCGACCGGCGACAAAGAGCTGGCCCTGTGTTGTATGAAGTTAGCCGACGGTCACTGGGCAGCGGACGTTTCTGCGCCTTTTTTATTGCGGGACATCGATCGTCCTCTAAGAAGATTATTTAACATTATTATTGCTATGGATGTTCGTCAGTTCAGATTCTGTCCTCGTGAATTTATGATTGGATCAGAAGCAAATAGTATATGTATATACATGTGGCGTCTGTTCCGAGAGAACAGACGTCACTTCTGATCATGCAGTTGTTGTTATTCAACATTCATAGAATATATGACATCAACTGCGATTGGGCAAAGCTTAGATAGTCCTTGCAGGTGCGGTGATCACTATGTCCACAGTGGTGTAGGGGTCAGCGCAACTGCCTAGAAAGCAGGAGACCCGGGTTCGAATCCCGGCTGGGTACACATTTTCAGGTTTGCCCAATCGCAGTTGTTGTCATATATTCTATGAATGTTGAATAACAACAACTGCAGGATCAGAAGTGACGTCTGTTCTGTCGGAACAGACGCCACATGTATATATATATAATATGCCGGTGACGGGCAATGATCCTATCGTTAGTGGGGAGGGGTGGGCAAAGTTTGAAGCCCTTACTCTTACGGGAATTAGTTCATAACTACGAGTTTGAGTACAGTGGGCAGGGCGAAGCTGGGAATTTGTATCTGGCGTGCATGGGTAGTCCTTGCAGGCGCGGTGATCACTGTGTCCACAGTGGTGTAGGGGTCAGCGCAACTGCCTAGAAAGCAGGAGACCCGGGTTCGAATCCCGGCTGGGTACACATTTTCAGCTTTGCCCAATCGCAGTTGATGTCATATATTCTATGAATGTTAAATAGTATATGCTTGTATTGCAAGTGGACCAATAAACATGTGACTTTTGATCGAAGAAGAGCTTAAATATTACATCATCTATATGGAATGATTTATTATTTAATGTAAAATTAATGGAAATTTTGAAGAGTTTATATGATCTTCTACATCTAGGAAGAAAACACCATCAGTTTGAAAAGTTTATAACAGGCTATTGAATTTCAAGACTCATTCAAATGAAACAGCGGTATTTTAAATATGAAACTAAAATATACTAGGCTGTGGATTTTCGCTAGAACGCCAGTTTCATGACTGAATTGGTGCTAAAGAGTTTAAACTTTGAATGTGAAGTTATGTACTGGCCTTTTATCTGTCTCCCGCAGGTATAAGGATCTGTTTGTGTTTTAAGAAAATATAGAAATATAAACTATTATATATTATATTTTATATTAGGCGGTGGACATAGACTTCGGAGGGAAGTTCTGTGCCACGGTTCACGAGAGGTGTTAAGTTGCTAGGTGACGTTAGAAAACTTATAAATATTTACTTAGCAACTGACCATAAGAGCTATAAACAGGTTTTCTTAATAGGACTGAACCATATTTAGGACGAGTTTGGTATGATACGAGTTTATTTTGACAATTTAAAGTTCTTCACCAATTTTTCCCTTTGTTCCACCGCAACCCCCGACGGGGAACGGCCTCGCGCCTCGATGCGCTGAGCTACTTCGCCGCGGCTTTGCGTGATTAAAAGTGTTTTGCGAAACTTATTAAAAGAGTCAGATGCAAAAATTTATATGTTCTGTCATACTGTTAGATTTACAATTCGCGATATACAGGCGATGTTGAAGGAATGAAATTAGGTAATGGGGCAATAAAAGTAGTAGACGAGTTTTGTTGCTTGGTTAGCAAGATAATTTCTGATGGCCGAAGTAAAGAAGATATAAAATGCAGAATGGCTATGGGAAGAAAAGCGTTTCTGAAGAAGTGAAACCTTTTATCATCCAATATTAGTTTAAATATTAGGAAGTCCTTTTCGAAGGCATTTGTCTGGAGTGCAGTATTGTATGGAAGTGAAGCGTGGACAATGAGTTCAGACGAAAAGATGATAGAAGCTTTTCATGTGTGGTGCTACAGACGAATGATGCAAATTAGATGGGTAGATCACGTAACTAATGAAAAGGTGCTCAACAGAATTTGGCAGAAAGGAATTTCTGGCGTATTCTAAGAGAAGGGTTAGGTTGCTGGGACATCCTGAGACATCAAGGAATCGTCAACCTAGCATTAGAAGGAAGTGTGTGGGGTAAAAATCGTAGAGGGAGACCGAGGGACGAATACAGTAAGCAGATTCAAAGGGATGGAGGTTGCTGAAAGTATTCTCAGATGAAGAGATTTGCACAAAACAGGGTGGCGTGGTGAGCTGCATCAAACCAGTCTGCGGACTGAAGACCACAGCAACAACAACAGTGAAAACCGGGAGACAGAGTAAAAAGTGGGGATAGTTTGTTATGCAATTAACGGAATAGGTAACACTTTTATCAAACAAAATATTTTAAAACGTAGTCAGTTAGCATGTTAAGATTCACATTCCAACCAGGAAATAACTTATGTATGATCGGAGCTTTAAATGTACAATTGTGCTGCTTTTTTTTTTTTTTCAATCTGAAGATTTTAGACGTATAGGATTAGCTTTGTACCAATTTACCAAACCCGTTTCACCACTACACCAAACCCGTTTCAGTATCACGTATGTTATTAATGGATTATTTCCGTCAGAGGGTACCTACGGCTTACCAACATCCCCCAGAACAGAAACGTATAGCACGTCTTGTGCTCCGGAGGCAGTATAGACTGGAGGTCTGGGAATTCACCGCAGAAGCCATTAGGCGCGGCTATAAATCATTGAGCGTGCCAGCGCAGGTAATGAATGCAGGGTGCTGAGGTGCCGAGTGGTCTGCGGTGGGCTGCGCGGAGCACCGCCGGGTGGCCGCTGGCTGGCGGGCCCCACGCTGCGTCATCGAGAAACTTGACACCCGCCGGCGCCCACTCTGCTCCGATAAAGTCAAACTTTTGTGCCGGCCCGCAACTGTTAGGAGGAGGAGGGAGGGGAGCCTCTTAGTCCGGAATTCTTCTGCTCCCTGCGCGCGCCTTGTGCTTTCCGCCACCACTCCACCAAAGTGGCCGCCGCCCCCGAGGTGTGCCGGAGCTTCTGTGACCTTGAAAGTCACAGGTTCTGTCGTCCCAGAATCTACTGGTACGCGTCTTCAGATGCTCACGCATGAGCCTTCGTTATAGAAAGCACTTGTCATTGTACAAGTCAATAAAAATGTTCAAATGTTTGTATAGCTTACGGGACTTAACTACGGGGCCATCAGTCCCTAATCTTACAAACTATTTATGAACAAGTTAATCCTAAGGACGGTACAAATTTCCATGCCCGAGGGCGGATTCGAACCCCCGACCGTAGTGGCCGTACAGACCGTGACTGGACCGCCTCAGTCCCCTCGGCCACCGCGGCCGGACAAGTCAATAAATTGCTGTTATCTGGACCTACAGTGTTAACGATGTAATACATTGTAAACGTACCATATCTCTGAAGAGCAGTCAGAACAGCTGTCTCATAAGATTGCATGACGATTAATATCTCGTGGTCTACATCTACATGGGAAATCACATTTAAGTGCCTGGCAGAGGGTTCATCGAACCACCATTATACTATTTATCTCCCATTCCATTCTCGAATAATGCGCGAGAAGAAAGAATACCTGAATATCTCCGTTCGAGCTCTGATTTCTCGTATTTTATTCTGATGATCATTTCTACCTATGTAAGTGGGAGTCAACAATATATTTTCGCATTCGGAGGAGAATGTTTGCGACTGGAGGTTCGTAAGTAGCCCACGTCGAAACGATAAGCGCCGTTGTTGCCAATGCTGCCCATCCCAGATCCTGTACCATTTCCGTAACGCTGTCTCCCCTGGATCGTGACAATACGAAACGAGCTGACCTTCTTTGGACTCTTTCGATGTCCTCTGTCAAATCCACCTCATTAGGTTCCTACACTGGGCAGCAATACTCCAAAAATAGACGAACAAGCATAGTGTATGCAGTTTCTTTTGTAGTTCTGTTGAATCTTGTAAGGGTTCTGCCAATAAAAGGCAGGCTCTGGTTCTCCTTTCCCACGACATTATCTACGTGTTCTTTCCAGTTTGTCTGAAGTAATAATAATATCTATGTATTTTGTGGACTTTACGGCCTTCACATTTGAATTGATACATCTTGTAAACAAAGTTTAACGGATTTCGTTTCGTACTGATGTGGACGACTTCAAACTTCTCATTATTTAGAGTTAATTGCCAATCTTTACACCATACTGATATCTTATTCAGATCGTTCTGCGGTTGGTTCTGATCTTCAGATGAGTTTACTAGACGGTAAATGACGGCGTCACCAGGAAACAACCTAAGAAAGCTACTTATATTTTCCCCTAAATCGTTTATGTAAATAAGGAACAACAGAGGACCAATAACACTACCCTGTGGAACGCCCGATATCACCTCTGTTTTAGTGGATGCCTTACCATCGATTACTACGAACTGTGTCCTCTCTGACAGGAAATTCCCTATCCAGTCGCAAATTTGGGGCGATATACCATAACCACGCAATTTGATTAAAAGCCGTTTGTAAGGTACGGTGTCAAAAGCCTTCTGGAAATCAAGAAATACGGAATCGATTTGCGAACCGTTGTCGATAGCACCCATCAACATCTAATAATAAATTTACGGAAGACAATATACCGCAAAATTAATTCGTCAAAGTAACTATTACAGCTTATATTTAGACTTACATGCGTATAATGTAACTTTTATGTTTCTGTAGCTTATAATGGTACTCTTCAGTGACGGCGTGTCCTGTGTGTTCACTGGTTCAGTGAACCCCCGGAAAATAAGCTCGTCGTGAAAAAAAGTAAATAAATTAATAAGATAAAGTGTTGCATGCATTTTGTCAGTCACTTAGCAGCGCAGTCAGTTGCTTACTGTATTTTAGTGTTCAGGTGCATATTTGTATGGTGCTGGTGTTTATCTAAGAAAAATTAACAACGTTCAGTATCTTTCAGTAACAAATTCTCAGCTTTAAGCTCGGAAGAAAAGTGCGTCATAAAGAAGCTTGATAGGCTGACGCCTCAGCTAGGTTTGAAAAAAGCGCTAACAAATCAAGGTAAAAGATTCTGCAGATCTTTAAACGAAAATATATCTAAGGGCGGGGGGGGGGGGGCAAACCGGGGAGCTTTTCCCCAGCGCTACTCACAGAGGTGAGCGGAATTGTCTCTCTGGACGCCGTGGGAAGGGGGAAGGGTGGCGCCGATACATCGACGCGCCAAGCGGGGGTGGGGCGGCGCCACTATCAACTAGACTTGCGCATAATAGTTTGCGATCGGGAGCGCTCACTTTAGCAGCCGCGAACTAGTTCTTCTAGTTCGTCCGCTCCCTGTGACGGCTGAGCGGCGTGGTCTGCGCATACAGGTGGAGGGAGAAGTTCCCCCACCTAGCTGCTTCATGCGCTTGCTGCTTGAGCCGCTAACGAAATCACGCAAATCAAAACAAACAGTTTGTGGATAATTTCTGGCGTTTAAGTTAGAGTTATCTCTACACCTTGGCATTATGGAATTTATTAGTCAGATATTGCAGAGTGCAGAACACTTCAAAACAGAAATTTTGTAGCACTGAACTATGTAATATAGCAGGCAGACGCTCACCTCGAAATGACTCATCAGCAGAAGGAAAACACGTGATTTTTAAATCTGCTACGCGCCCTCTCGCTATTGCCCGTCGGTCTTCGGAAAAGAATCCAACGAACTATGGAGCGAGATACGTTTCGCATAATCGCCCGCTGCTCCTAGTTCGCCCGCTGCTTCTAGTTCGCCCGCTCCTTTTGGCTTTTGCTACCGCTACTAAAAGATCTCTTTTTTATGACACCTTTTTTATATAATGAACCAGTCTGGCCAAAGCTTGTGCTATTACCCATATTTTTGGGCAATTTGTCATCAAATACTTAGGCAAATAATCCAGTTATTTACACGAATGGGTGATACAATGGTATTCAACTACTTTGCATACAGAATACTCCTAGTACTTTATTTTTAAAATGGATTTCTTGTGGCAGTGAACTATGAAACTACAGCTGAGCTGCATCTCAGCTCGAAATGAAGGTAACTGGCAGAATGGAATCACGCGATTCTACGCGCTCTCGCGTCCTCTCGCTGTTCTCCGTCAGTCTTCGGAAAAGGAGCAGACGAACTAAGAGGCGAGGGATCTGCGAACTAGTTCACCAATGGGAGCGCTCTTTCGACCACTACTATCAACATCCGGCACTGAAAGAAGTAAACCCTCAGTCATCTGAAGCACCAGCCGCCACTAGTACAGGTACATACAAAATATTCCGAAAACTTATGTTCAAAATGTTCAAATGTTTGTTAATCTATCGAACTGCTGGGTTATTAGTCCGTAGCTTACAAACTACTCAAACTAAGGTAAACTAACCTAAGGACAACACACCCAAGCCCTAGGAGGGACTCGAACCACCGACTGCAAACGGCCGCGCGCACCGCAACACGTCTCTCCAATGCGTACAGCTAATCCGCCGCGGTGGAAACCTGAAGATGTCGCTCTGTTCGTGGTGTAAAATACACGCATTATTATAGTTAACCGCGTTACGGAATACATGAGGAGTCTGGAAAGTTCGGCGAATGGTCCCATACTTTACAAAACTGCGCTGGCGAGGATGAGGTGCCCTCGCATACATGTTGAGGGACATGACAATAAGCTCCCCTACAGTGAAGCGGTGGTACTCGCTGCGACTCAGCTAACAGGGTCAGTGTGAGAAATCGTGTCATTCCAACATGGAGCACATAACGAAGTAATAGAGCAACGCGTTAACATTAAGTTTTGTTTCAAATTACGCAAAACGGAGATACAAGGTGTGATAGTACAAGTGTATGGTGTTGAAGCAGTGAGTAAAAAGTGTGTGTTTGAGTGGTTGCGGAAATCCAACAACTCGTGACCTCAGCTCTTCGAGCGATTCTACAAGAAGCGTTCGCTGACAGTTTTAAATTGTTGTACAACCGATGTCAGAAGTGTACTGTAACCAGTGTCGATTACTTTGAAGCCTAGTAAAGGTATTTTGTTTGTAACTCTTGTTTCCTATATTTCCTGAGACCATTCGCCGAACTTTTGAGATGCACACCTTGTATCACTTATTATTATTGCTATAATCATTTTCACGTATTACTGCAGTGATCAACATTCTCGGCACAAGTGTTCAGAGGAGCATATTTAGATATTTGATGAACTCTTTTCTGCTAAATGTATGAAATAGTGTTTGATAGATTTGTTGAAGGAGACAAAAACAGTAATGGCTACGTCCCGTAGCTGCTCCCACTGAAACGTGAGTTTATTGTGAGGTATCTCTCCCTTTTTTTAGCTAGCAGTCAACTAGAGCCCTTAAACAGCAGCAGATGTCCCCTTAGTAGATCTTCGTTAGACATAATTCGTGACCAGCGCTTCATACTGGAAGATTAAACGTAGTGCAGTTTCAGCTGCGCCACAAAGTGTACACATGGTGACAGCTTCCTCTATCCCCATCTTGTGTAAATATGTTTTTATGTCCCATGGCCAGTCATTAGACTTATTGTGATTTGCCTCCTGCTTAGGCCCAAGATTGTAGAAATTAATTTAGAGTACGGTTTAGGAATCACGAGCTTACCATTCTTTTGTTCTAGAATCTTGTTCCAGTGTACCATGTGCAGTCTTTTAATCCACCTTCTGCGTAATTATGTTTTTACCATTGACTTGGTAATCGTCAGAAGAGGTTCTGGTCCCGTGAAGGGTATAGGTGACCCTGTTCTGGCTAGCCTGTCAGTCCGTTCACTACCATCAGAATCTGAGTGTCCCAGTACCCACAACAGGTTTACCCTCTTGTTTTTCCCCAGTTCCTCAAGGCATTTATTGTATTCTGCAACAATCTTGGATCTCGCTACAGGGGCAGCTAGGGATTTCAAAGCTGCCTGGCTGTCTGAATTTATGTAGATGCTACAGTTTGTGTAGCCCCTAAGTAATCTATAAAATATACTATCTCACGGTACTTATGAGGATATTACCCGCCCCATTACATGTTGTCAAGCCAGGGATATCTATTTAATTCTATGGTTGAGACTGTATCCAGTAGTCGAATAATACCTGCATATATGAATAATATAATAGTTGCAGCAGCCTACAACTCAGAATAATAATTAATTTCTTCCTATTGTCAATATCTAATGTAATGTTGGAAATATTAAACAAACAGCACATGTATTAAACGATATAACCCACATTCACACTCATTGGTTGCAATGGGCGGCAGCCTATAGACGATGGGAGTGACGTAGCTATAAAAGTGCAAGCAACCAAGCTAAAAATAAATAAATCAATAAATAACAATTAAAAAATATAATAAATAAACAAATAAATATTTTTAAAAAGTTTAAGGATATGGGACTTAAATGCAGGTTCATCAGTCCCTAAACTTACAAACTACTTATAACCTACCTTCTACTAAAGACAACACAAACATCCATGCCCGAGGGAGGATTCGAAATCCCGACGGGGAACGGGCTCGTGCATCAGACCATAGCGTCTCAATGAGCTCGGCCACTCCCCGACGGTAAAACTATAGCCATCAAGGTCCTTTTCGTCATCTTCTGCCGCGAAGTATTTTACTGTACCTAGTCTTTAGCATGTGCCTTCTCTGCAAACATTGACTCCGCCCTTTGAACGTAAATAAATAAATGTAGCAACACAACTAGATGCCACTTAATAAAAAATTTCAATAATCAAGGTCCATAGAAGTTTTAAAACGGTGATAAACCGTCACCATGGTTACTAGTCAGCGTATATATAACCAAGGAGACATCAAATAAATATCTTTGACTGACAAATGGGGGCAAGTCTACTGTATGATACCAACCAAGGAGGTTGGAATACAGGGAGACGCCCTTACGCTGAAAAAGTGAAACCTGCATTCTCCATATTGCTAAGTTTTGGAGAAGTGTTCGTATTGTAGAGCTGATGTTTTATGTAACTTAAAACAGGAATAAAACGTCAGACGGTTTTGCCGTGATGTACAACGTTTAAAAGAGTGCAAATTAGCCGTTAAAAATTAAGTTTTCAAATTTATTACGATGAGTATTTGTTACTATTTGTTCAAGAAAGTGTATTGTTTGAAAGTACGTACTTTGCAGTGACTGTCAGTTCAGTGCATTAACATTAAGAGGGTCGAGTTAACGCATAGTTTTAACGGATAAATAGATTCCAAAACTGACCAAGATGGCGGACAGGCTTCAACTGACGTATGTGGTGTGCATAGATAATGCCATCTCCCTTTATTCTAACCACCTTGATACCACCCGTCGGCTTTGACCAAGGACGCCATATATTACGTCATTCTATCCATCAACGTTGATATTTATCTTTTTACAAGTCACCGATAATACTGTAACTATTGCACAGATAATATTGATATGAGTATCTACGTAAGTGTTCGCATGTCGTGAATTAAACAATAAATACATAAATTAAAATAAAATAAAATAAATATATATAATTTTCTTCATTCGTTGAGAGTAAAATGTTTTATCGCTTTGTAAAGTGTAATTTGTTTTGAATAGTGGAAATAAAGTGTTTGTTGAAGTAGTTATCATTTGGTGAAAAAAGACAGATTTAGAAAAGTATAATGCGAAAATGTACGAAATCCTCGGCAACAAAATGGTGCAATTAATTTTTTGCATTATTTGGGCCTAATCGGGGAAATGTGTTTGTACAATGCATGTGATGTTAACATGTCGGTGGTGAAAATGCCTAAATAACGCACTACCCATGAATGTATGAATGAGATCGCTCAGACACGGCGGTAAAATTTTACATACCATACCGTCGGCCTTGCGTGATTATGTTGACAACATTACCAACACGGTATAAAATTCTTGCCAAGATGTTAATATTCTCAGAAATCTACTTGGAATGACTTGATTATTTTTTTGAACCGACCATGAAGTAAATAAATAATGCTGTTCCTGTTCTATGGTTGATAGGTTCTTGTATGTACCCTTGTCTGCACAGTAAAAGTAATTGCCCTTATAAAACGAATATTTCAAGTCAAAACATTTGTGTTGTCACGCGAATGGCTAATTTCAACCTCACATAATTGCCAATATTATCACGCGAGGCAGTTAAGTAAAATTTAACCGATTTGGGCATCATTGTGAGCGGCATAAAATATGGATCTGTTTGCATCCCGGTTTTTTAATTACGCATTGAACAGGCATAGCATAAAACAAGCACCTTTTTGCATCCCATGATTTTCTTTTAGACACATTTACGTGAAACGAAACTAAAGATTTGGTATCGGTAACTAGACCTGACCTGTATAGACTTCAGCTATATAAGTCATGAGTAGAAAGCGATAACCAATAAATATATGTGATCTAAAAATACGAAGGTGACTAGATTTGACCTACATAGGTCAAATCTAGATAGCGTTACCTAACAAATACTAGTGAACCACAAAATATGAAGGGCTTATGTAGGTTAAGTCTAGATAGCGACACAAACTATATATGAAATGTGCTTCAGCGATTTATTTTGTTTCAATTTACTATGTCCCTGCCAAAAATAGTATGTCCCCTCCAAAAACACCCAATTCCCTTGCGGTAGCCCCGTTATGTTATTTAAATACTACTACTGAGATAGTTATTCACTTGCCATATTTCCATAATTTCGTTGCATTTGTTATCAAATATTCTCTGTTGTTCTTTTAAGTACATCATGTTACGTAATTTCATTTCGATATAAATTGAATCGTATAAAGATTAGTATATTCCAACGAAACAAAGTTATTAATACATTCAGTTGGTTATTATAATGCGTTCCTCGCATAGACCAAAGATAACATAGACTGCGTGTGACGTCATTCTACTGAAACCAACATGAAAGTCACGTGACTAAGGGCATGAAACCGTTTTCATCATTACCAGCAATGTGAAATGCAGCTCAGACTTGCAATTCACACTGATTTTAATGGAAATTAATAGTTGATTTTAACAATAAAATACCTTAACGCGTTCTTATCACACTTTTGGTAGCACAGTTGGGGTTAATTCTCCATAATTGAAAATATTAATATGATGGCTACAGTTTTTACATATGCCTGAATGAAACGTATTGACAATTCTTTTTGCAAGCAATATAACTGCAGATTTTAAGTGACAGGGTTTTCGTCGTACTGTGCGTTTTTCAGTTTGTATTTGACGCAAAAATAGAAGAACAACAGTTTGACAAGCAGTAAAAGTTTTCTTACGCTTCCTCAACAAGAGATGTAAAATGTTTTGTTGTGCTTTTATAATAAATGAAATCTGTTTGCATCCATAATATCCGATTGACACTCAATGCAACCGTTTATATTTTAAGACATTTGCCACAGACTGTGATGTCAAAAAGTAAAACAAACAAAATATTGACTTCTTATATTAAATAAGAAACATCAACGATAAGAAGTAGATATAATGAATAGTCGGTTTCTATACCGTTATTGAAGGCAAATTTGCACCAAACATTACTTGCTGACATACATAGTCGGTCAAGGGCAGCTTGAATAATCACAATCACCGAGAGTAGTAATTCTTTTGCTTGTAAACATAAGTGGCAGTATTTTTCACCTGATCACTTGTAAACACGTTAATCACCCATTAATATTACTAATACGGAGAAATTATGTTCCTTGACTACTATATGTGTCGGCCTAATAGCAATTCGAAAAGTCCTTTTACTGTCAAAATCAGTGCTTGATTTCACCTATAAATGATAAAAATTGTTTCTCACAATGACGACAACTCAGTCACATGAGTCGGGGCAATTTTAGATGTTTGTTTCAAACCCCAACACGGCAGAGATAGGGACCCGTGTAGTCTGTCATCTTTGGTCTATGGTTCCTCGTATCAAAAGTATCATGAACGTAACGTCTCTGGATAACGTATGACGTCATTGTTCTAAGCCGGCGGGTGGTATCGGACGCCCGACTTTATCGACAAATAGAATATACGTTATCTCTCTGGCTACCAAGGCTGGCGCCGTATCGACCATCTTTGCAACGGTTATACACCGCCGCCATGGACACTGAAGTGGCGTCCTGAGCAGATCTTTGCTACGTCGTCTCGAAAGCCCCACAGAGAGCAGTCCACAGTTCAAACGAGCCCCGTCATTGGTCATTCAGTTATGTACCAGTGGCGGATCCAGGGAGAGGGTTATGGGGGTCATAACCTCCCCCCCCCCAAAAAAAAACTTTTTTTAGAAATTATTGTAGTGTTTTTTTATTATTTTTTGTACTAAGTGTATACGGAATATTTCGGGAATATTTTTTTAAAAATAATTTTATAGGTAACATTAACCACTTGAGATATCCTCATTGTATATTTTTCACTTACATTCGACCCCCCTCCTCCCTGCACATAGGCGACAAGTAATCAGCATTTTTCTCCGTCACACACTTATAGCCACAGTCTGCATACCAAATTCCAGTCTTAGTGCGAAGTGAAACACTGAATGCACACTTCGATTTCACACTGTGCATATTGTGACGTTGTCAAGGATCGTATTATAATTCGTAAATTAACTAAGTGACAGATGTAGTTTGCAAAGATTTGGAAACATATTTTTCAAAAGCAGTATTTTACGGAACTGCAATTTCTTCATTATTATGCTGAAGAAATGTGGAATTTTTGTCAACGGTATGTGCTATTTACTCGTGTAAACAAATTATTAGTTATTATTACTGCCACTGTTCACACTAAAATGTTCCCCAAAGACATACTCATCGCATACACTCATCAATTTTAAAACCAAAATCGTATTCCAAATGGGCAAGCCAAGTAAAAAAATTTTACATGGCTGCTGAAATTTCATTTGAGAACATCTCTGCCGCCAAATGGTCAGAAGAGAGAACAGAAGCAGTCAGCCAAAATAAAAACCTCCTGGCGAACGAGGAAAATAGCATCAGGGAAGAGAAAAAATCCTTCGTGGTCGATAGGAGGCCGCAATGAGAGAAAAAACTACACTAAAAGTCATATATATTTTGAAAAACATAAATAATTACATTAAAATTACGAGTGTATATTTTACCGTTATTAAAATCGCACACATATATACGTTGCATATACGGATGATAGCAAGGTATAGTTTTCTGGAAGGGAAGGGAAGGGGGCGGGGCCGAAAACACACACAGTGACCCGTGAGCCCCTCTAAAATCGAACCCTCGATCCGCCGCTGTTATGTACGTTATTCATTTCTACAACATGTTTTCATCATAAGTGTAAGTTGTCGCTACTGTCAATATCTAATCTAATGTTCCAAGTATTAAGCAAAGAGCACATGTTTTAACCAGTATAACGCACATTCACACCCATTGGTTGCAATTGGCAGCAGTCTAACGACGATGCACGTCGCCTCCGCCTTAAAAGTCCAAGCAACCAAACTATGTCGAGCGGTGTTGCTCCCCAAGAGATGAGCCAGCTCCTCACCAAGGGTATACCAGTTTTCATTTTAAACTATTGTAGGTACTCCTATTATTATTCGATAGTACAGCACATATTGTCCCTCTTTTCAGACCTGATCTGAGTATGGTCTTTGTAGATCGAAATCGGTCTTCTTAATAAGATAAAATATATTATTATATTGCGATCTAGACTGCTGCAACTATTACATTACTAGCTGAAAACCCGGCGTTGCCCGGTTATTTATTTATTTATTTATTTATTCCTGCCATTTTTCAGGTATATATTCTGTATATAAGGGCTGCATGTCTGTAAAATCTCATGGGAATACAATTAGTAGTAAATAAGTAATAGATTGAAACTTAGTGCGTGATGGGGCAGTTTTCGATGAACGTTACTGTTTATGTGCTCTTATCTCATGAACCACGTGTCGTACTGTGATACAATGTAGATGGTACATTCAACTATATGTGTGTATACTGTCTGTAAAATTTACTGCGGCTACAAATTGTAGTATAGTAATTATAAACTGTAACGTCTTACCGAAAGCCGTAGTTTTAGTCCATGAACAGTGGAAAAGTAGTAAGCGAGAAACTTTTTTCCATTCACCATTTTGCTATGGTTGCCTGCGAGAAAAAAATTAATCAAAGTTTGAAATTATGTTTAAAGTTTGTTGCAAGTCGCTAAGTACTGTCATTCTCATATAGCGTATTTATAAAGTCTCGCCGTATTATGTGGCATGTTTTTGCGATTTCTATTGTTTATGACGACATATCTTCTAAACCGTGTGTCGTATGTGATTCTTGATCCTACAGCAATTGTTACCTCACGGGAAGAAGTGTGTGCATCACATTTGGTTGAAATCGGTCTAGTGGTTTAGGAAAAAAATAAGCAGCATTGTCGCAAAATGCAGCAGTTTTTCGCGCATCTCATTGTTTATGACGTCATATCTCGCGAACTATGTATCGTACACGATTCTTACACTTACGGCGACCGTCCTCATGGACTGAAGCTTACGTGTACAAAATTTCACAAAGATTGGAAGAAAACTGTAGATTTGTATGCAACACGTACAAACATACGGACACTCTGCTTTATATATTAGATTCAGAAAGTTTTTAGATCGCTGTTATTTTTCATGGGAACAATGTTCCATAAATTATTACCTGCGTAACGGGTTACAAAATGTGAAGGCTCCGTGCATGTTCACTCCTTCTTAGAGGTTTGCAAGATTTGTTGTTGAAACAGTGCATATGGAACAGAAATAATTGCATTTAAAGATGAATAGCTCGGGACAAGTTTGGAGATTTTGTTGGCAGGGAAGTTGCTGTTTCTCTTACAGACCATGTTAAATATCAAGCGCAGTGTGCGGGGGAGCATATCCTGTCGGAACAACAAATCGCCTTGTAACACAACATCACAGTGAATAAAAGGGTTTCTTTTTCTTTCCTTTCACATGAATGCAATGGTAAATGTATTGCGCAAATACTCGTGTGAATTTTATCCTGTGTATATATTTTCAATTTTTTTATGTGATTCTACTTTGTTTATAATGTCAACTTTGTTTGTCAATTTTAATATTAAAAATGAAATGATATGTCGATGTAGTGGACGCACTGGCCTCGTCACGTACTTTGACACTGTATGAGTAACACAATCTTTGGATGAGAGCTTGACCGCTGGAACGCAAAGGCGCAGCCAGTTATCTTCTATACTAGCTGTCTGTTTAACTTCGGTTGTCTGAGCGTGCCAGCCATAGGTGCTCATATTTCGTTTCTTGCCAAATTCAAATATGGCTGTTATGAAGTATTACAAAAGAACTAGAAGAAAATACGTTTAGATTACGATTCCATATTAGCCCGTTACATCGAGTATTGACATAAATTTCAAATCAAGAGGTAAGCAAGCAATTCTTTCAATAACAGCTGGAAATTCGCATGCCAAATTTAAACATGGCCAACAATGCAAAAAAAAGTGTGATAAACATCTTAATGTGCCGGCACGCGGCAATTACATGCTCAGATACCACAGTTATACATCCAGTTTGTATAGAGATCACTGGACGCAGCAGTAGTCGAATAGTCGTTGATAAGGTGTGTATACGTGCCAGTCGTGGCACTATAGTGCCGGTGTGAATTAGTTGGTCGGCACAGGGCAACTGGTATTTTATTAATCAAGCGTAATTAAATGGTTATGGGCACAGTACATGCATTCAACAAGAGGGACCCAAGAGAAGTACTGTGAGCCCAAAGTTTATCGCAAATATTCCGCCGCTAAGAAGAGCCTGTTATGCCAATTATTAAGTGCCAGTAATGACCGACTACGACGCACGCCACATCAGTTAAGTAAGATCCAGCCAATTAGTCTTCTATTAGCATATACGGATAGCCAACGTATTAGAACTGTTTTTTTTAAGTGTCTGAATCTGTGAAAATAGTTTTAACAATTTAGCTAAAACATGTACCACGCAGGTTCCTATCTCCCACATTGTTATTCCGAGGCCAAATCATAGAATATTAAAAGTTATAATGAGAAGTACTTATTAACTGGTCAGGAATGAAAATTATAATTAAAAAAACTGCCAGTAAATGTAACTTAGGGAAAATTAGTGAAGTTTTAGTGGAGCAGTATTGAACTGCTTACTATTGATCGTAAAGTGGCTTTGATTCAGACTGATTTAGTTTTGACTCTCTGATCAAGGGTAAATAATTAATTCAGTCTATAGAAGCCAATATAACTGACAGGTTAAAACATTACAACTCATAAATTTTTCAGTTTGTAATTGCATGCATGACATAGTTGAAAACAGTAAATTTCCTCAGATAATTGTGTTCATTAATCAATCGAGTCACTGGTTCATTTGATTTGCAAGAATTTTTATAATTACATAATTACTAATTTTAGGGCTACGAAGACAAGAAACGAGAGCGTAATTTTGATTAAATAATTACCACAGTATCATAATTAAATTTCTCCTTTATCGAGTACTATTTGCTTTCTGTGTTTTATAGTGTGTAAAGAGCAATAGGTATTACGACGAGACACATTTTAATAACAACGCAAAAGTAGCACGGAATCGATTTGTTGTAAAATTTATGCATTATTTTATAGATGAATTAATTTTGAGAGCCTGTTTAGTGGTGTTACTTGGTTTGGTGCTTGGACTAGCTTAGCGTAGTGTGATGTCTGTGCCAGCCCGCCTACTTAATTAACTCTTCATTAATGATCTTTAATAATTAAACCATTTCCCAAAATTTATTCGCTCGTTTATTGAACGTGGCGACCGTAAACCATGTTGTTATAATAAAACCAGTCAGTTCCCTCTTTGTTCAACATTTTGTCAACTTTAACAATTTATAAAATATTTTTCTAAAATTTTACCTATGAAAATTCCGATCTTTGTCAAGAACAAATACGCTGCGGTAACGATCGAGTGATAACACCCACTACATTTATCGCGATTAAAATTTGAACGATTGACTTTTCAATAATTAGTGATTTAGGCACATGGGAGACTTAATTGCTAATCGACCGGTAAGTGTTGGGATGGGAGGTTATAACCTTCCTGTTACAAGATTGGCAAAACAACGGTCTCAAAACATTCTGCATGTGTAGAGTGGTGGTCGGCGTTTCCTCCACAAACACGAAACAAAAGTTGTAGATTATCGCACCGTCAGGCCATAAGGCCTACCGTGGAGCTCGTTTATCTTGGACGAATGCATTCTGTAAGGCAGTGAAGACCATGTCTCCGTTGTAAGCGCTTGCAGAATCTGCTTTCATTGCTGAAGACCACGGCCCAACATTACACCATATAACAAGCAGACCACATGGGTGTCGGATTTTAGAATCTTACATCTTATAAAGAGCCTGTATGTATGTATGTATGTCCCACATCTCCTCCTAAACTACTGGACCAATTTCAACCAAACTTGGTACACATGTTCCTTAATATCAGGCAACAATCACTGTCGGAGCAAGAATCACCTACGACACATACGTAAGGCTATATGACGCCATAAACAATGAGATGTGCTAAAAAGGGTAGCTGGACATTTCCTCCTAAACCACTGCACCGATTCAACCAGATTTGGTACACATATTCCTTACGTGAGATAACAATTGCTGTAGCAGAATGAACCACATGTGACACATGGTTCAGGAGATATAACGTCATGAACAATAGGAATCGCAAAAACCTGCTACATAATGCGACGAGACTTTATAAATACACTATATGAGAATGACAGTACTTAGCGACTTGCAACAAACTTTAAACATAATTTCAAACCTCTATTAAACTTTTTCTCGCAGACAACCACATTAAAATAATGAAAGGAAAAAAGTTTCTCGCTTACTACTTTTTCGCTGTCCATGGAGCAAATCTATGGTATTCGGTATAATGTTACAATTTATAATTTCTATACTACCAGTTGTACTCGTAGGAAATTTTGCCGACAGAATACAACGTAAAGCTGAGTGTACGTTCGAAATTTTATCACAGTAAGACACGTAGTTGATGAGATATGAGGACGTAAAGAGTAACGTTCATGGAAAACGGTCCCATCAAGCATCACTGCTTGAACATAGTGTTACTGATTTCGCTTTCTGTATTAAATATTTAAAGACATTTCTTTGCTTATTTTGGCACGTTTCACTTTTTGTATCAAAAACTTTATGAAGATACATCGTTTCAGACAATGACTTTTACTTACATTTGACATCCTTATGAAGATACATAGTTTCAGACAATGACTTTTTACTTACATTTGTCATCTTGGCTAGGACAACTGAGCTTATTGATAGAGCGATCCAACAAGGATTCTGTTTTTACTGAATGAGGTCTAGAACCCTAAAAAAGTCATGATACACACAGGCCCTCCTTCAACAACCGTTGCGAAGCACGGGCATATAAGCTAGTATTTTTATATTTATGGCACGTGAAGTTCAGAACTCGAATAACAATCAGCCAAAGCCAAAGCCTCAACTCTCAAAACTTCCCGAGAAAATCTAAAGTTTTGCAAGTATATGTAAGCACCAATAATTAAAACACGAACGGCATACATCGGTATAGCTCAGGTAGCTGTGGTAGCTGTGGTAGCTAGCTTTCTAGTCTTCCAACCCTAGCGTTTGTGGTTCGAATCGTGCCATGACAATTTGTTTATTTTTTTTTCGTTGTGTTGGAATACTTACACAACTTCAATATCTAATAGTAATTTTTACGGAATATGCACGAATTTTTGTTTATTCGTAATTTTCTATATTTTATAAAAGCTTGTTAATAATGATGGTTTCAATCAGATAACATAAATTAAATTTTTGTAGTATTGTTTCACTATTAGTTTATGACGCTAGTCGTTGTTTATTTAGTTTGTGAAGAGCTACGATGCTGCTTCTGGAAAGTCATCTCCATAGCTACGAACGACTTTCCAAGCAGCTAACCTACTCGGCAATCGTTTTACATGAGGACAAAGTGTTCAGCTCGTCTATATACACGTAAACAAAAACTGACACAACACGTACAATTAGAGATCTCAAAATCTTGTATATAACTAAATTCGATAACAATGAAGAAAAATTGTCACAGTGGAATTTGAACCGCCGACGCTATTCCTTTGAGAGTAGAACGCTACCACCTTATCTACACTGAAAGACGCTGCAATTGCTCTAATTATTGGTACCTATGGGTACTTGCAAAACTTCAAAATCGATTGTCTCGAAATTTTTTTAGAGTAGCGTCGAATGGCTTTGGCTGATTGTTATTTTAGTTCTGAACTTCACGTACCATAATCAAAACTTTATAAAATCCGACACCCATGTGGTCTCCATGTAAATGGTACTATGACGTCACCAGTCGGGCCGTGAACGTCGGTTCTGACTGTACACAGGCCATAGGTTTGCGTGCCCGTAGTCGCACTTACAGTAACCGATAGTCAACAGCTCGTGTCGTCACTTCCGTGCTAACACACCTTCCTGTCTCTGCCGCTGTAGGTGTACGATATAAGACAGACGATGCACGGCGGCCATGTTTACGCGCAAAATTGTGGAACGAAGTCAGCCTAGCATCGAGCTGCAACACTTTAGTCCAGAACACGCACTCAGAGGAGTAACATGTGGCATAAGTAGGCGGTCACTTGACATAGATTAATTAGTTTAGAACAATGCGAAATGACTTTATATGAAATTTACAGTTAAGACAATGTGTGTCAAATAGATGTTATTATGCAGTTTGCTAGTTTTCTGGTTTCTTTAAATAAACTAGATGGCATCCCAAAAGAACTTAAGTATTATTTCGTAATTAGATCAGTCCCTGTGAATAGTTTAACAATTTCAGCCTCAATCAAGAAGTCTGTGATATCATCTGCGTGGGAACGACATCTATAGAAGACGCCAGGTTGGTGAACTTTAGAGTTTTTACTCTTCACACAGTGCAGTGGAGAGTAACTACAACCCTCGCGTACACTGTAATTGCGGTACAAATGCAAACAGTTGAGCGTCATGCATGGCAACATCGGGAAGGAAAGAAAATGATATAGAACCAGCTTAGCACAACTCCTGTAGACATTTTCCTGTTGTACATGGCGTCCTTGGCGGAAATGTACACTTGCAGTACGTATATTGAATAAATGAGGCTTGAAATTAGCGGAAACTGTAAATAGTGATTCGATAAAAAAAAAGTGACCGACCTACGCAAATATTTACGATGTTTCATGTGAAATATGTGCATAGTAAAGAATCTGAGAAAGTGATATCATAAACAGGCAAAGTGTTAAAAGTGAGTGCGTGGCGCATGGGATTACGTCACGCCGCGGTGGAGTAGCCGACCGGTCTAAAGGACCTCGCTGCGGAGCGCGCGGTTGCTCGCCGTGGAGGTTCGAGTCCTCCCTGGGGCATGGGTGTGTGTGTTTGTCCGTAGGTTACTTTACCTAGGTTTAAGTAGTTTGTAAGCTACGGACTGATGACCACGCAGTTTGTTCCGATAGATTTACAAACATTTGAAATATTTGATTACGTCACATCTGTTCGAGAACGGCACGGTGTAAGCTGTAACCAGACGGCGCAACTAACAGCAGCCACGCGCACCGCGTCACGGAGCAGCGTTCGGCGGAGCAGTTACGACGGGCTGACCAGAGGTAGCCTAATGCATCAGCTGGCTACCTAGCAACGAGATGGCGCAGAGCTCAAACCAACAGGCGAGACGGGCGGCAGATCGAGCAGCGTGGTCGGCGCCCGGGGGTGTTAACAGAGCAGCAGCTGTCAGTGGCGTGGCGTGGAAGGGCAGCCAAAACAAGACAACGGCAGAGTGGAGACCGGTACAGCTGCGTCCACACACACGTACCAGAAGAGAGGCTAGTGTGAGTCTGACACTGGCATTTTGTAATCTTAGCATAAGTAAAATAATTTCAGCCGTAGGGCACAAAGTAATTAGTATTATTAATAATAAATCAAGCCTAGCGAAAGTAACAAAAAATATTCTCTGAGAAAAAGGGAACGAAATTGTGCTCACAATCCATTGCATCAGCCACAAATTGAGCACACAGAAAATGTTAGCTTAAATTTTGTCAATCAGTCTTGCGAGGAAAATGGTTTATAAAACATTGTAGATGAAAATGCAGATTCTAGTTCTGCAAGTAGCTCTGGCAATGTAGATATTGTAACTAACAAAACGTAGAACTAATTACTACAAAAATGTGGATGATGCTGCTCTTAACCTCAATGCGAACGTCGAAGACCATGATTCCGACGCTGGTGTTTGAGATGAGCAGGTTACAGTCTTAAGTAAGGTGAGCCATAGAACTCCTACTGCAGATACTTTGCCGATAGAAAATAATAAGGAAAATGAGATTAGTCAAAATCAAAAAATAATGGACATGTTCCAAATACTATTAGATAATGTTAAAGAAACCAAATTACTCAAACATAACACAGCTGAACACATACACAAACAAGAAGAAAATATATAAAGATTGGAACACAAACAAGAAGAAAACATAAAGAGAGGAACACAAGCAAGAAGGAAACATAGGAAGATTAGAAAATCATATGAAAGAAAACACACACAAACTAGAAATAGGTTTAATACAGACCTCAGAAAGGTTAAATGAAATAAATACACAAATGGCTAACATGAATCGTAAGTTTGAGGTTTTGCAAAACAGGGCACTCGCCAATAATGCTAGATCAGCAGACCGCTGGCGGAAGATTGATCAGAAAATACTATAACGGGATGAAAAATTGAAAATAGATAAATCTGATGTCAATCTCGATGTTCATGATCAACTTAAGACAATGAAAACATGCAGGATCAAGAAAATGATGTTTTATGATTTACTACTAATGATGGTAAAGAATTATCTGCTTGTATACGTCATCATCATCATCATTTCGTCATCACTGACACGCAAGCCGCTGAAGTGGCGTCACCTAAAATGACTTGCACCAGGCAGGCCATTAATGTCACAGGATAATCATCAGCTTGTGTTACGAACAGTTATTTGCAATTTAGATCCATGGTGTTATTTCACAGGCGTTTGGTGCACTTTGTAACAAATGTAATTGACATTCTACGTTGAGTTGTAGCTTATATTTTGAGACTCAAAAGTGGTTTTAGGTCAGTAAAATTCATTAACTTTTAAAGATGAAACCAGTATCATAACTGCTTTTGTTTTGCTGTCAATAGTTGCATGTGTCAAGTTGGTTGATTAATTTTCATCAGCTATGATTCAAATCTTTGACGAAACAATCTGTAAACTTGTCGGCAAGGTTGTTAAGTGATCTCTTATTGCAACGATACCACTATTGTTGTTGCTAAGATGATAACTGTCGAACAAAATCTGCGCACATTGTTCCATACAGTTCATCAATAAGTGTCATTAAAATGTGCGTAGCTCAGCTCAATCGGTCACTCCCAAACTTTCTATCCTTCGCACACATGCCCTGCCACCGCAATCGACCATTGTCACTTGATAACAAAATTTGTTGCAAAAAACGAATAATTCGGTTAATGAATAAAACTACAAAGGTTTCGAATATTTTAATTTGTTAGCTCTCACAGGCTGCTTTTAACACTAAAGTAAGTAAGTAGTTGTGAGTTTTCAACAGGATTATATTGAGTACTTCTTTTGCGTTTTGGCTGTCAATATGATGACGTAATATTTTTCACCATTCTGAGCTGAGAAATAACAGGAATAATGTTAGTAGACTGCTCCCTGTCCTCTGTTTCCTCTTCCTAATAAAGGCCAAATTTCTGTGCAGGTCTATCTAAAACTGAAAGAGCGCTTAACCCTTTCATTCCCACTGTTGTTCCTAGACAATACCGTATTAAGAGCTGTTCTACACAGTATTGTATGCATCAAACCTTAAAGTTGCATTGTTATTCAGAGACAACAGGCTTCTAGAACGACACTTAAAGTGCAATTAATATCTCAGACATCGTTAGTTGTTCTCTATACGTGGTTGTGAGTGTGCTTCATGTTATTTTACTTTAGCAGCGAATTGTCTTTCTTTGATGCTGTAGTGAGGTTTGTGATAGCATTATTGATTCGACGATGTTAAAAATCAAGAAAATAAAGTCCGAACTGTTAATATAGATACAAGTTCGTGTGTTGCATGAAAAAGTGACATAAAAACGAAATAGTTCGATCAAAAATATTAAAGAATTTTTTTTACGTTTAGAGCATTGTATTATTAAAGAAAATTTTGAATTTTAATTTTTCCGGAGCTGAATTCATAATGTGGGAATAAAATGGTTAATCTTTCGCTTTTGCCATCACAATGTAATATGTACTCAAAGTATCACATACAATGGTTGCACGCACAGGTACCGCAACGGTAAACGAATTTATCGATCTCAAGCATTGAGATCAAAGAATCTTATGAATTCATGTTGGTGAACGTATACTTGTCACACACTGTCCAGTTGTCAGTAATATGTGCTTACAAAGAATTTAATAGTCTGTAATCTCTAATTGTTTGTTCTAGCTGCTTACGTAGAACTATTACTACAGCCTATTTTGTAATAGGAAAGAGACAGCGTGGCGAATGGAGATTTGGGTTTGGCGGGAGACGTGCAGGGAAGAGTCCTCTGCAGTCGGGCTGGACACTCTGCCCTCGGTGGCGGAGTGGTCAACGCGTCTACCTAGTAAGCAGGAGATCCCGGGTTCGAATCCCGGCCGGGCACAAATTTTCATTTGCCGCCCTTTGGTATTCCATATAAACCTAGTACAGTGATGCCACAAGTGATTGCAAATTGCGATTTATTTCATTAAATGAACAATGTAACGTCGTCAATAGTATATAATAGAAAATCGGATATGAAACTCCCTGGCAGATTAAAATTGTGTGCCGGAACCGGGACTCGAACCTGGGACTTTTGCCTTTCGCGGGCAAAGGAAGTTTCATATCCGTGCATACTCCGCTGCAGAGTGAAAGTTTCATTACAGAAAATCGGATAGTTAGCGTCCCAGTTAGACCGTTTGATTACGAACTGTAGGTTAAAACTTAAGAGACTAAAGAAAGATAGAAAATTAAGGAGCTGGAATCTGGACGAATTGAATGAACAGGAGGTGGTTGAGAATTTCAGAAAGAGCAATAGGCAAGGATTGGGTGAAACGGAGGAAAGTAATAAAGCAGAAGAAGGGGTAGTTCTGAGAGATAGGGTAGTTAAGGCCACAGAGTATCATATAGGCAGAAGGCCAAGCCCTTATAGAAATCCTTGGATAATACAGGAGGTACTGAACAAAATTGCATCAAGTGAAGCAGGCATAAGACAGTACAGACGTCTGAAAATGAGGTTGATTGGAAGTGTGCAGACTGGCTAAGGAGGAGTGGCTTGAGGAAAAATGCCAGACCGTAGAAGAATGTATATCTAGGGGAGAGATAGATACTGTCTACAGGGAAATAAAGACACATTTGGAGACAAGAAAAGCAGCGGTATGTATATCAAGAACTCAGACGGAAGACCAGTACTAAGCAAAGAAGGGAAATATGAAAGATGAAGGAATATATAGACGTCCTATACAGAAGGCGAGAAGAATTTGACAGACCATTAAAAGATTAGAAACAAGGCCGCTGGAGTAGATGATGTTCCGTCTGAACTGCTATTATTATCAGGAGAGTCAGTCATGTAGAAATTGTTTCACCTGGTATGCAAGATGTATGAGACAGGTGAAATACCCTCAGACTTCAAGAATAATATAGTGATTCTAATTCCAAAGAAAGCAAGAGCAGACAAATGTGAAAAATACAGAACTACTAGTTTAGTAAGTCATGGTTGCAAAATACTAACACGAATTATTTACAGAAGAATGGAAAAGCTGGTCGAATCCGACCTCGGACCTCGGGGAAGATCAATTTGGATTTAGGAGAAATGTAGGAACACGCGAGGCAATGCTCACATTAATAAATTTTTTTTGAAATATCTTGGTCGCACTGTTTCTATTTTATCATTACGCGTGTCGATACATCATCAACAGATCTCGCTGTAGATGTTCAAGCGATGAGCGTGCGGCGAGATCTGATGATGATGTATCGAAACGCGTAATGATAAAATAGAAACAGTGCGACCAATACATTTAAAAAATTATGCTTGCCAACGTATGGTCGCTGTCCACAAAAATGGTTCATAAAACCAAGTGCTAAATACATTACCTCTTAGATTAAGGAGAGGGAAACCTACGATTTTTAGCATACGTGGTCCTGGAGAAAGCTTTTGACAATGTTGACTAGAATACACTCTTTCAAATTCTGAAGGTAGCAGGGGTAAAATATAGGAAGTGAAGATTTATATTCAACTTGTACAAAAACCAAACCGTTATTATTAGTTTGGAAGAGAATGAAAGGATCGCAGGGAGTAAGACAGGGTAGTAGCCTTTCCTCAATGTTGTTCAATCTGTACATTGACCAAGCTGTGAAGGAATGTAAGGAGAAATTTGGAGAGGGAATTAAAGTTCAGGTAGAGGAAATAAAACCTTGTGGTTTGCTGACGACATAGTAATTCTGTCAGACAGCCAAGGACCTGGAAGAGCAATTAAACGGAATGGATAGTAACTTAAAAGGAAGATATAAGGCGAACATTAACAAGAGTGAAACGAGGGTAATGGAATGTAGTGTCAGAAAATAAGGCAATGCTGAAAGAATTAGATTAGATAATTAGACAATAAAAGTAGTTGTTATTTGGGTAGCAAGATAACTTCTGATGGCCGAAGTAAAGAAGATATAAAATGCAGAATGCTTATGGGAAGAAAAACATCTCTGAAGAAGCGAAATTTGTTGACATCTAATATAAGTTTAAATGTTAGGAAGTCCTTTCTGAAAGCATTTGTCTGGAGTGTAGCATTGTATGGCAGTGAAACGTGGACAATAAGTTCAGACGAAAACATGATAGAATCTTTCGAAATATGTGCTACAGATGAATGATGGCCGCGGTGGAGTAGCCGAGCGGTCTAAAGCGTCTCGCTGCGGAGCGCGCGGTTGCTCGCAGTGGAGGTTCGAATCCTCCCTGTGGCATGGATGTGTGTGTTTGTCCTTAGGTTAGTTTACCTAGTTTTAAGTAGTTTGTAAGCTACGGACCGATGACCACGCAGTTTGGTCCGATAGATTTACAAACATTGGAACATTGGATGAATGATGAAGATTAGATGGGTAGATCACGTAACTAATGAGAAAGTGCTTAACAGAATTGAGGAGAAAAGGAGTTTCTGGCGTATCATGACTAAGACAAGGGATAGGTTGGTGGGACACATTCTGAGACATCAAGGAATCGTCAACTTAGCATTTAAAGGAAGTGTGTGGGGTAAAAATCGTAGAGGGAGACCGAGGGACGAATACAGTAAGCAGATTCAAAGGGATGTAAGTTGCCAAACATATTCTCATGTGAAGAGATTTGCACAAAACAGGGTAGCGTGGAGAGCTGCATCAAACCAGTCTGCGGACTGAAGACCACAGCAACAACAACAGTGAAAACCGGGAGACAGAGTAAAGAGTGGGGACATTACCGATTTATTAATTCGAAATATTGAAACATTTCTACCGTTTCACGGCATTGAAATAAACTCAATGGCACAGTTGTAAATGTGTGCTGGGACGGCTTTCGAACCCGGAATTCCCGCTTCGGGTCAGCGATCGCATTAACCAATTAAGCTACCCCTCCTACGCAAGGCTGCCAGCAGGAGAAACTAATGGGCAGGGCACGGTCGCCATTATAGGCCGGAGTGCTGAAATATGGCAACGTTGCGATAAGACCAAGGCCCACTCGTGCCTATGGCTGTATGGTAGCGTTTGTTGATGTACTTTTGCCGTGTTTGTTTTGTACAATGTTATAGTGGAATTGAGGCATACTGGATTCCACGCACAGTCGTGGCTACAGTCGATTATCAAAAACACAATGTGAGTATAGCATTCTTTAAAGCTCCAGCATTTTTATACGTATATGTTAAACTATGCTCCCTGGATGACTTTCGCTAATAGAACCGGAATGTCCATCTATACAGAACTATTTTTACAAATGAATTGTAGCCTTATTCTTAGTAATAGCATTTTCAAACGTAGAAATATTTACAAAACATAAAGAACAAAAATTTTCTAAAAATTATAGAGGAAATTCATTATTGTCTAGTCACAAAGCATGCGGCAATTTTTTAGTCTTCATTTGATAATAAAACTGAAGGTTACATTTCTAAGAAGGGTGAAACAGAATTGGTCACAATTCACTGTAATTGATGTGATATATCGTTAGCTGTTAAGTGAGCAAATTGTATTCTAGGTACTGAATGGAATGTGAGGGTAGTAGAATATTTTTTTAGGTTTCATGTGTAAGATTATGCCTTCAATTTGGTTGCTGCAGCCCAGGATACCTTTCTGGACGAAACTGTATTGCTGCATTCATGCTAAATTCACGTGATTCTGTCATGTGAGTAACACAAGACTGTAGTGTGAACACATAGTAAATATTTTTTATGAACTTAAACAACTATTCACAATTAATCTGTCCATGACGACAGTGGAAGAAAAAGTGTAAGTGCAAAGCTTATTCAAGAGGATTGAGTCCGCTTAAGAGATTCCCTGTCTCTTTACTGTGACGTGGCCGTTCTGATTTTAATATTCTTCGCCATGTAGTCGGACCAAAATGGCAAAATACAAGCTAAAGAAAGAAAATTTTGTCTGTTATTATTTAAATTTACGGTTCGCAATTTATTTATTTATTGACAGTGAACGACCTTTATCGTTGCAATGAAGTGAGAAAAAATTAAAAAAGTGCAGAATTATTACTGCGAAAAATTAGCCTCCCTAAGTGTACAGCCTTAGAAAAATCAGGCGATGCTAAAGGCACTAGATTAGGTAACGAAATAACGAAACAATAAAGATGGTAGATCAGTTTTGGTATTTAGATAGTAATACAACGTATGATGATCGCAGAAGATATAAAATGCAGAATGGCAGTGGGAAGGAAAGTGGTTTTGAAATAGAGAAATTTGATTAACATCGAATATTAATTTAAGTGTAAGGAAGTACTATCTGAAGGTATTTGTGTGGAGTGTTGCCTTGTACGGTACTGGAACTTGGACGATAAATAGTTTAGATAGGATAGAGGCTTTTGAAATTAGGTGGGTAGATCGCGTAACTAATAAAGAGGTACTGAACAGAATTTGGGAGGAAACGAATTTTTGGCATACCTTGACTAAAAGAAAGGATCGCTTAGTAGGACACATTCTTACATATCAAGGAATCGTAAACTTAGCATTAGAGGGAAGTGTGTGGGAGAAAAAGTGCAGAGAGAGAGACCAAGAGACGAATATAGTAAGTAGATTAAGATGGATGTGGGTTGCTGTTCTTGTGAGGAAATGAAGAGGTTTGCGCAAGATAGAGATGGATGGAGAACCGCATCAAAGCAGTCTCCAAACTGAAGACCACAACAACACACAAGTATGTTATCTGTTGGAATCGAATCACCAAAATCGAAAGTGATAACAAATATAGAATAGGAGGCACGGCGTCTGCACTAGTCCTAATCTAAACTGTAATCTGAGGTGTCAACTCGGCCTAGCCGGCTCACTGACAGCACGGGAGTTGTCAATTTGACGACTCCGGCTTCTAATATAGACGGCAGAGTCAGGAGGCACTACGATCGTAGTGTGCTATAAGTTGAGAATTTGGGCAGGAGGTGAAGCATGCGTGGGTAGCAAACTTGGTTAAGACGATCGCTGACCCGAAGCGGAAAGTCCGGGTTCGAATCCCAGTGCAGCACAAATTTCCAACATTACCATTGAATTTGTTTCGATGCTTTGAAACGGTAGAAATGCTTCAATAGTTATAATTCATTTATTAATGTCAACCCTTGTTGTCTTTCCTTCTGGACATGTCCGAAAAAAGAGATATCATATAAATAAGTGTAAAAATTACCGATTTATTATGGTTTCAATGAAAAGAAAGAATGAATGAGTGGGCCACCCAACTGAACCAAATGTTCAAATATTTGTAAACCTATGGGACTTAATTTTGTCTCTAGTCTTACAAAATACACTCCTGGCCATTAAAATTGCTACACCACGAAGATGACATGCTAGAGACGCGAAATTTAACCGATAAGAAGAAGATGCTGTGATATGCAAATGATTAGCTTTACAGAACGTTCACACGAGGTTAGCACCGGTGGCGACACCTACAAAGTGCTGACATGAGGAAAGTTTCCAACCGATATACACAAACAGCAGTTGACCGGCGTTGCCTGCTGAAACGTTTTTGTGATGCTTCGTGTAAGGAGGAGAAATGCGTACCATCACGTTTCCGACTTTGAAAAAGGTCGGATAGTAGCGTGTCGCGATTGCGGTTTGTCGTATCGCTACATTGCTGCTCGTGTTGGTCGCGATCCAATGACTGTTAGATTGCAGAATGCAGAATATGGAATCGGTGGATTCAGGAGAGCAATACGGAACGGCCTCGAATCAGTAGCAGTCGAGATGACAGGCATCTTATCCGCATGGCTGTAACGGATCGTGCAGCCACGTCTCAATCCCTGAGTCAACAGAGGAGGTCGTTTGCAACGAACAGTTCGTTGACATTTGTAGCAACATGGATTATCAGCTCGGAGACCATGGCTGCGGTTACCCTTGACGCTGCATCACAAACAGAAGCGCCTGCGATGGTGTACGCAACGACGAACTTGACTGCACGAATGGCAAAACGTCATATTTTCGGATGAATCCAGGTTCTGTTTACAGCATCATGATGGTCGCATCATGATGTTTGGCAACATCGCGGTGAATGCACATTGCAAGCGTTTATTCGTCATCGCCACCGACGTGATGGTATGGGGTGCCATTGGTTTCACGTCTCGGTCACATCTTGTTCACATCGACGGCACTTTGAACAGTGGCCGTTACATTTCATACCAATGGGTCTACCATTCATTCGATCCCTGCAAAGCCCTATATTTCAGCAGGATAATGCACGACCGCATGTTGCAGGTCCTATACGGGCCTTTTTGGATACGGAAAATGGTCGACTGTTGCCCTGGCCAGCACATTCTCCAGATCTTTTACCAATTGAAAACGTCTGGTCCATGATGGCCGAGCAACTGGTTCTTCGGCGCCTTAGAACGCTTGGCCAGTGTACCGCGACCCAACTTGTGTGAATTGATTACCTCATACTGACTCGTTTCACTTTAAAGAATGAACGAATAATTCAAGTGATACGTAAAACTAAAACCGAATGAGTCGTCACCTCTTCGTGAAATCAGTCACGTTTACCACGGTATGGACTGTTTATCAGTGTTGCAGTATATGAAGTCCTTGGCCATTCGCTGTTCATCAACAGCTTGAGGGGGTTTGCAAAGTTTAACGAAGCATTGCAGACAGGTAGTAAACAGGCTGAGTAAAATCGCATTACAAGTTCCTAAATCGGCCCTGGAAAATAACTAAATTAACTGCACATGGGTGTGCGGCGGTCGTGTTTACCACTCGACACGCGGACGTAGGTGGGTGGACGGTGTGAGGGTAGCTCGATGGTCTGGCCTGTGCAGCGGCGCAGCCGTCACCTAGACCGGCTACCCCCACCCCCCACCCCTCTCCAGCGACTGTGCTAATCGAGATCCGGTCGCGGGTGAGGTGGCGGCGCGTATAATCGAACTGCGGTCCCGCGAGGCGAGAGACGGATAACCAGCGATAGGTCGTTCACCGCGGCTGCAGGTCCCTCTGTGGCAGACCCGCAATGGTCGCAGTCGTAGAACCAGAGTACACGAGAAATAAACATACCAGTCGAAAAATGCTCCCGTCTGACCACCTCTTTGAATGTGAGGCAGCCCTAGTCCTCAGTTTGGCATGCTAACATATTCGCGCTCTTACAACACAAATGGGACTGATACCTTTTACTAGGTCTCTCACACCAAGGTCTTCTAAATGTCGCCATCTACATTTGTCTCTCTCCTTTTACTCGCATTCGCACTTCATCCTTTCTCTCACTCTATTCATCCCTTTCTCTGGAACTTACTTGAAACTATGTACAAATTTCACTGTCTGTCTGCAGTTTTCTATGTCTTACTAATCGTCTCTCTGCCACTTTCTCTTTCTTATTCACAGTATGCTGTCTGTCTATATCTACTTACATTCTCCTGCAACCCAAAGGTGCGTGGCGGAGGGTACCTAGTACCACTATTAGTTACTTGCTTTCTTGTTCCACTCCCACATAGATCAAAGGGAAAAACCAATACTTGCATGCATTGAATGTAATGATAAAATTGTACTAATGTAAACAGATAAATAACTGTAGAAGTAGATTTTTGAGGCATCTGATATAAGCAAGATTTTACATACAGCGTACATATCCAGCCAGTGAGCTCAAAATGGAAATCAGTATCATCATTAAGTAAAGTACCGTCTACAAAAGTGAAATTTATTCATTAACTGAAATGTGATAGAAAAACTATTTCTGATAAAAATATAATTCTCCTATGGATCTGAACTCCTGTTAAAAAAAAAAAAAAAAAAAAAAAAAAAAAAAAAAAAAAAAAAATCTATCGGATCAAACTGCGTGCTCATCTGTCCGTAGCTTGCAAACTACTTAAACTAAGCTAAACTAACCTAAGGACGACACACACATCCATGCCCTAGGGAGGACTCAAACCTCCGACGGCGAGCAACCGCTCGCTCCGCAGCGAGGCGCCTTAGACCGCTCAGCTACTCCACCGCGGCCTGTTCCTTTTCCTTTTACTTCTCTACAAAGCGATACAATATTTCACTATTACGTATTTATTAATCAATCGTTCATAACTTGTATTCAAAGGTGAGAAAGCTCAAAAGAGCAGTTGCATATCTAACAATGATAGACCGTCAAGGTTTCCACATATTTATAGCGCTACATTTGTATATCCTATTTATATTGACAACACCAAACTTAAGTTAGTAAACAATCAGAACTAGTAAATCATTTCTGTTATACAGTGCTGCCAGCTATAATCAAATAAACCAAACATAACAAGTGAGTCAACCGCTGACGTTTAGTCTTATCTTACGCATTAATATCCTGTTCCAGTGGAATATAAATCTTAGATTGTCTCAAATGAAAATCGATTAGTTAGCGTCTCAATTAGGTCGTTTGGTTATGAAATGTAGGTTAAAACTTAAGAGACGGCAAAAAAGTAGAAAATCAGGGTGATGGAATCTGGACAAATTGTGGGAACCAGAGGTGGTTGAGAGTTTTAGAGAGAGCATTAGGCAAGGATTGCCTGAAACGGGAGAAAGTAATACAGTAGAAGAAGAATGGGTAGCTCTGAGAGATAGTGAAGGCCACAGAAGATCATATAGGCAGAAGGACAAGGCCTAATAGAAATCCTTGGATAAAACAGGAGGTACTGAACAAAAATGTATCAAGTGAAGCAGGCAAAAGGGAGTACAGACGTCTATAAAATGAGGTTCATGGGAAGTGCGGACTGGGTAAGGAGTAGTGGCTTGAGAAGAAATGCACTAAATCGTTCAGCAGTCCGCCTCAAATTCCGGCCCTCTAAATTTATTCAACATGGTTTCTCGGAAAGAACGTCGTCGTCTCTCCAACTGCCATTTGAGTTCCTTAAGCGTCTCAGTAACACTCGCACATTGATCCAACTTGCCAGGCACCAACGAGTAACCATTTTCTTCTCTCCACAGATCTTTGCGGATGGATGTGTTGCGTTTGTACACGGTAGACCAAGAAACTGTAACACGAGTGTAAAAGGTATGGGGGAAAGCGACAACTTTTTTCGTCTTAATTTTCGCCGGACTGGAACTGCAGACTCTCCAGAACTTACGTATGAACTCCAATGCTCTTCCTCATTTCAATTTGTTTCTTCCACTCTCCCACTCTGCCTCTAGGCTCTCCCTTTCTTTCCCACCAACAGTCTCCTCTTCCTTTCACCATCACTTTTCTTATTTTCTTTCACGTCAGTATTTTCGTTGAGGAAGGTGGAATTAGATGTAACTGCTTCTCCACTTTTTTGTACAGACTTTCAAAGAGGAACATATTTAGCTTTTTGTGCTCCGACATCAGCATGTTTCAGCTGATTCCCTTCAATCCCCTGCTTCAGCACGATGCATCGCTTATTAGATTAGAAAATTATTTTCCTTCAATAATGTAATTATAAATAGAGCACATTATTTAATTGTTTTGATAAAAATAAGGAAGTAAATCGACCGGTGCTTTGAAAGGAACTATCCTGTTTACAGTCAGATTAGATTAAATTAGTGCTTGTTCCACAGATCATAAACTCGACATTTCGTTAAAAATTGTTCTTTGTAATTTATGGATGAAAACTAAGTTGGTCATCAGTCCTTGGTCTTATAAACTAATCAAACTCAGTTAAACTAGCCTAAGGACACCACACACATCCCAATACCCGAGGAAGAATTCGAACCCCCGACGCGAGAGGCCGTGCGATCCGTAACGTGGCGCTCCAGACCGTTCGGCTACACCCACGCGGCCGACATTTCGTAATGCTGTGGAACGTGTCAGTTTAATGAAAGGCATCTTTACATGATATCTGAAGAGATGCATGCTTTTTTTCTTGTTTTGTAAAATTACTAATTTGTCTAAAAATTCATCTACTCACTACGAGTTTCCATTGAAAAAGTCTTTTAATTCCTTTTTAAATGGTGGTTGGTTATCAAACTTTTGATGTTATTTGGCAAGTGATCAAGGACTTTCGTGGTAATATAATTCACCCATTTCTGTGCCAAATTTGGATTTAAACTTGAAGATCATCCTTTCTCCTAGTGTTGTACTTACGCACGCTGCTATTATTTTTCGATAGGGGTGATTTATTAATGACAATTTTTATAAGTCGTTATATGTATATTGGGTGGCTATTGTGAAGATTCCTTGTTTCTTAAATAAATTCCTGCAGGGTGATCTTGAGTGGTCACCAGCAATTATTCTGGTAACACGCTTTTGTGCTACAAATAATTTTTTACTCAGTTATGAATTACCCCTAAATATGATGGCGTATGAAAGAAGTGAATGAAAATAGGCGTAGTATGCTAATATACTGAGCTGACAATTATCAGAATTGGCAATAATCCTAATAGCTTAATCAGCTGAACTCAAACGTTTCAGTAGTTCGTCAACGGATTTCTTCCAATTCAATCATCAACGCACACACCTAAAATGTTTGAACATTCAGACTTTTCTCCATAGTGTAAGTTTATTAAATGTTCAAATGTTTGTTAAGCTTATGGGACTTAACTACGGGGTCATCAGTCCCTAAACTTATAAACTACTTATGAACTACTTACGAACTAGGACGGCACAAAAATATCCATGCCCGAGGGGGGATTCGAACCCCCGACCGTAGTGGCCGAGCTTGACCGTGACTGGAGCGCCTCAGTCACCTCGGCCACCGCGGCCGGCCTGTAAGTTTATTAATGGTGTCAGTTTCATTAATTAATTCTAGTTTCAGGTGTGACTACAGTACTTTCTGTCCTACCTGTCTTCTATATCTGGACAGACTATTTATTCCACCTTGTATTACATGCAAGGATAGATTTGCAATATCTTCGTGCCCTAAAACGGTGGTTCTGCAGATGGAAGAAATCTACCATGACATGCAGCCCTAGACATCAGAAAGCAGTGCAGGTCTCAATCCAAGGCAGGTAAGAGATCCTTAACTGTGCTCAGAATGAACCAAGCGACTACTCCTGTAAGTAGAAAATATAGATAATAACTGCTACGCGATCTCATCGGGCACAGAAATAAGGTATTGAGCAGAGCCTCAGGAAATATAGTGATTTAATTTAATGTCTTTAAAATCAGAGAAACTAAAAACAAATAAAGTTAGGATGAATTTAATAATGAAATGCAATAATAATTAGCGCTTTACCCCGAAAATATCGAGGACACTCACAAAATGAAACACTTACCATCAACGAAATCAATAAATGTTATAAAAATGTATGTATCTGCGTGTGTGTGTGTGTGTGTGTGTGTGTGTGTGTGTGTGTTCCACATCTCCTTCTAAACTAACGAACCGATAACAACCAAGTTGCTACACACATTCCTTACAATAAGACAAAAATAGCTATGGGTTAAGAACTACCTAGGACATATAGGGCGAGCAAGGTGGAATAATTGTAACATACTGGACTCGCATTTGGGAGGATGGTGGTCCAAATCCACCTCCGACCATCCCGATTTAGGGTTTCTTTCCTTGATATTCATAAATCTTACCAGAATGGTTCCTTTGAAACGGAACAACCGATGTCATTCATTCTTAGCTAAACATTTCGAGCGTGAGCTGCGGCTTTAATGACGACACTGCCGACGGTGCGTTAAACCAACTTTTTTTGTAAGGGGGGGGGGAGGGAGCATATAGTTCAGGAGATATGACTTCAAAAACGAAGTTAGCGGATAACTGCCACATCCTGCGGCAATAATCCACATCTCTGAAACTAATAGACCGATATCAACGAAACTTGGTACTTAAATCGCTGTGGGGGTATAACGTTGCTCTTGCTTCGTATGATGCCATAATTGTTAAAGTAGATTCCGCGATTATATTTTTTGGACAAAGAATTGATGGTACCGAATGTTTGAACTTGAAATAAGTTAAAGTACAGCACAAAATGAACATTAAAGCAAATAAACCGCGGATTTCATATTAAAGTTGGGCACCATACAAGCAACAGCACGTTATAAAACTTAGGGAAAGCATCTAGCTGGATCCTGTACTTCGTATTGTAGAAGCGGGAAATGATAACTTTTATGTCTTATTTAATAAATGAATGTTCGAGATACTTTCCGTAGGAGATCAATGTTCATAGTGTTAACTTCGCTTTTCATTGTTGTGTGACCGTCGATGGAACATGAAGTTACTGGTAATGATAAAATAATTAAAAAAAAAAAATGATCGGACTTCGTGAAATTGCAAAAGAAATGACTGCAGGTTTCAAAATTAAAGCAAAGTATTGTATAAGGATGATTGATTGATTGAAATTTTGCAGACAATGCGAAGCGATTGTAATGGCGTCTGAACATTAAACTATTACGGAGGCGAAGGAGCTGAAAACATTAGAAAATAAGTATTTGACGCGGGGGGATTCATTTTCATAAAAGCCAAAGAGAGGGGATGATTTTAAATTTAAGTAATATATTTTTACAACTTGCATCACTTACATTGAATGGATACACGGATGGAAGACGTCAGTACAGAACGAACATAGACAAAAGAGAGAGTAAAAAAACTACTATCACGGTTCCGTCTTCTCGCTTGTTTGGGAGTAAAAAAATGACGAACGAAATTAAGTTAGTTGCATTGCGAATCAGAGGGAACCGGAGGCGATAAGTAACGCTGATCAAAGATAAACAAAAAATAAATAAAAATGTCAGTGTATCGTTACAGTGGTACAAACTATCTACCGCACATAGCACTCGAGGTATGATCTCAAAAACTGTCACATAATGAGATTTTATTCATTCATTGTTTGACAATGAAAGCACGTGGCATCTTGCAAGAAATTTAGACATAATTTTTAATCTGTACAAAGCTTGTCTCACTGATAACACCAAAAAATGATGGAAGAAAAAAGATTGTCGCTTATTACTACGTCACTTGGTATGACGCTACAATCACTACCAACCAGTAGTGATTATATTAGCGAGATACTTCACGGTCAGCGAGGATATATATTATTGAATTTGCTTTCGAAATTACACTGGAGAACCAAAGAAACTGCTACAGGCATAATTATACAAACACAAAGTAAATAGAGAACGGCGCTGCGG
Organism: Locusta migratoria; assembly: GCA_026315105.1. NCBI lineage: Eukaryota > Metazoa > Arthropoda > Insecta > Orthoptera > Acrididae > Locusta > Locusta migratoria. The sequence goes on from CM048751.1 coordinate 129,875,541, forward strand.
TAGACAACGCCTGTGTAAGACAGCAGGTGTCTGGTGCAAGAGTTTTGATCTGTTAATGTTACTAAAATGATAGTTTATCACGATTTAAATGAGTTTCAACGTGATGTTGTAGCCATGGCACAAAGAATCTCCGATGTAACGATGGAGATTTTCTTGTACAACAATTTTACTAGTGCACCGGGAATAGAGCGAATCCAGTAAAACATCAAATCGCCGACATCGCTGCGGAAAAAGATCCTGAAAGAACGGGACACTCACCCATGCCCGAGGGAGGGCTCGAACCTCAGACGGAGTACCACCAGTTTCTGATTTGACTACGCCATCAACGTCGTCGCAATGGCCACTTCCGTTTGTCGCCTTCAAGTAGAGGCCTAGCAAGACAGCACTACAGAACACCATCCAATGGACACTGCTGCTGCGTGGCACCACAAGGCCACAGCCAACCACGGCCACTGCTTACGTCAAGTGAGGAAGGGGGTAACGAACGACGCTAGCACGTCGACGTCAAGCAGCTCGCCTGAAAAGCTGGCTAGCCCGCATAGCAATCCACCTCGGCGTAGCCTCTGCGTCTTCCGGAACTGCATTACAAGAAGCGGCCGGCAAGTACACACGAATGTGCGAGGGCCAACGACTCGCCGTCCAGCCAACATTTACTAATAATTGAACCACCATTGGGGCCTAAAATAGGATATTTTACTGATTTTTGAAAATCGACTTACCCCTTTCAGTCCCATATAATGGAATCAGCTCTATAAAAATTAAAGTTTAGTGTATTCTGTATTAACACAGTGCAGTAAACATCAAATACGTCTTTTAAAATTTTTGGTCGAACTAATGTTTTTTTTTTTTTTTTTTTTTTTTTTTTTTTTTTTTTTTTTTTTTTTACTTGATGTATTTCATGCACAACACAGACGTTTGTATCGATGTATTTTATTTTTTGGACGACATTTTGTTGATAGTTAACACTGTCAGATCAATATTGCTAGCATAATCTTCGCCATAGCACCAAAGACAAGACAATTCACTACCGGAATAAAATAAAAGGAACCACACTCACGATCACACTCTCAGCTACGTGCAGACGGCAACCCAACACAACCTCCAAGATGGATAGATTAATGCCTCAGAAGTGGCTACACGCCGTACCAGACGGAAAAATGTCGTACTAGAAGCATGTTCTTCATGAACAAAAATGCAGCTTTAAGTACTGATGCACAAAATATAGTATGAATAAACTTTTAATACGTTGTTGTCCAGGAACAACACTGGGAATGAAAGGGTTAACTTGTTAATTATGTCATCTTATGCTCATAATATATATTTCCCTCGTGAATTGCAGTATTCTGTAAATAAAAAAAATGAAATTAAAATTATTTGAAAGGCCGCTAAAACATTCCATCTGCCTGTGACGTCAATTGATGTAATGACGACCCTGCTGTCGTAAAATTCAAAAATGTTCAAATGTTTGTTAAGCTTATGGGACTTAACTACGGGGTCATCAGTCCCTAAACTTACAAACTACTTATGAACTACTTACGAACTAGGACGGCACAAATATCCATGCCCGAGGGGGGATTCGAACCCCCGACCGTAGTGGCCGTGCTGACCGTGACTGGAGCGCCTCAGTCACCTCGGCCACCGCGGCCGGCGCACCTACCTTAATTTCAGACTTCTCTACCATTCCAATTTTCGATTTATCACGTTTCTTTGTAAGCAATCAGCACGAGAAAGATGCGTACTGATAAGTGGAAAGTTAACCTACGAGTGCTGTGAGATTACCGCCCAATAGAAATATTGGTACTTAATAGCATTTGATAATTAAACAGTATGAAGTTCACTGCAAACATTGACAATGCCAATGCGCTAAATGTTACACAATTTTAATCTTATTAATTATGGTATCAATGTATGTACGCAGTTGGGTGACAACATTTATAGTTAGGCCAAAGGTAGAAATTCTCCACGTTGAGATTTGCTGTGCACTTGTAGCTGACGGAAGGCCAGCGAGGAGGCCGACGTTGGTGGCTTGTTACAGCTTAGGATTTTCCAGTTTCGTTTCCGGTGAGGGGAGAAAGGGACAATGACGAGTGCCAGGTGCGGTGCAGTGCACAGCGTGAAATAAAATATTCTAATACTATTTGCATCTGAAGTAATACGATGCAGTTAGGAACCTTTATGGCCCTCATTACAAAATAGCCTGTTGATAAATAAACAATACATTAGCTGATATAGTGACATCTGGCGTAATATGTTTAATTGACAATGAAAAGAAATAAATTACCAATGAATACAAGACAGTTACACAACTAGCATGGCAATGTTTGCTTATAAAAATAATATATTAACTATTTATCATTTTATTTTCAATTAATCTTGTGTATTTTACCTTGAAATATTCAGTTAAATCACTTATCTGTGATATAAGAAATTGCACGATTATAATAAATAGTACAAAGGATGTTTATACTAATATAAAAACGTAAGAAGATATTTGTTTAATGTGTAGTGTAATTATTTTGATTTTAAGTAAAGTTTTAGAAATGTATTGGCTGAGCGCTGTACGTTGGAAGTCGGTTAGAACAGCTCACATGGGGAAGTTGATGACGTAGGGAAAAAACCCGGCAGTTGAGCTTTTGGCGCGCGCGCGCGTGAGGGCAGGAAGTGACGAGGCGGGAGCAAGTGGGGTAGCTGGCCGGGCGGCGTCGCTATGCATCAGGCGGCATGTGGATCTCGAGGTGGAGGTTATAGATTTGTGTGTGGAAATCGCCACGTGTGGTTGCTCGTCGTAGACTGCACCAAGTTGAATCGAGTGCTACTGTGTGTTGGTGAATATTTAGCCGGTGGAACAAGGTGTGCATCGCATTGAATTAAAGTGACTGATTTGTTAATGTAACACATGTCGTCGCATAGGCATGAACATAAACGGTTTCACATCGTGTGAAAACAATTTGCGACTAATATTCATTTTGTCTGGGGGCTCACGAGCTATATCTTTATTTGATAAATGTGTCGACGTAGAGACGTATCAGCCACAGGGTTCTAATATTGTGAAATAAACAACATAAAGTGAACTTTTACGTGTTTTCAAAAATAGTAGTTAGTACACCCTTTTCTCTCATGAACTTGACTTGATTATGAATTTTTTTGTTAATCATATGCATGGAAGGTAAGCTGCGAACGTGTGATATCATTCCCTAGAAAACGGGTCAAACAGTCGCAATCACAGATCCAGTGTTTTTGCACGTTTAGGAATTTGGTTCGCAATTGGTGGTTGTGAGTTTTAAAAATTAAACTTTCCCTATTTTAAACTCTCACCCCGACCTTCACTCTCGCAGTGCGCAAGATTAATTAACGTACAAATAAGAATTAATCTGAATCCGAACTGTACCATGCATATTATACAATAGCATCTAATTACAGTGTTAATTTAAAACTGAAATGATTTGGTAAGAAAACGAAGACTCAATCTAAGACGCAATGGATCTTATACAGGAAAAATCAAATGTTTGTAAACCTATACGACCAAACTACTATGGGCTCATACTAGACTTACAAACTACCTAAACTAACATAAAGTATGGACGTAAGAACCTCCCACCACACACACACACACACACACACACACACACACACAGATTCCCGAGGGAGTTCTCGAACCTCCGGTGGGAACGGCCCGCCACTCCGTACCATGACGCCTTAGACCACGCGGCCATTCCGCGCGGCATCATCTTACACACGTTTGTGGCGTATAATAGTTTGTATCTTTAGATTAGAGTTGGTCTGTTGATGCTAACAAGCAACAGATTAGTCTCGCTAAAACTCGAGACGGGCTTAACCGATTTGGTTAATTTTAGTCTTGAAATATTCGTATAAATCCAGGAAGGTTTAAACGGTGAAAAAAACATGGAAAAGTAGTCCAGAAAAGAGGAAAATCGGGAAAAACTGAAACAACGTTTTCCAATGAGCTATCAATACTGTTCGTCCGATTTTCTAAATTTCATGTTGAAAGCAAGCAGAAGGTCCGCATCAAATAAAAACTAGGAAAAGTCGCCCGGAATGTAGGGAAATTTATGAAAAACCGAAAGCGATTTTTTTTCTATGAATAAAAAACAATTGCCACATGGTTGTAAGAGCATCACTTGAGTACGGCTTGACAGGACAAGGTTTGTATGAAATAAATATTTTGGAATATATATATATATATATTGTGTGTGTGTGTGTGTGGACAGTTAAGAAGGAAAGTCACAATATTCTAACCAAGTTCCTTTTTCAATGTGTTTCTAAATGTATTGAACACTAAAGCTGACAACCGTTCATCTGATTGCGATAAAATTTTGATCATTTGACTAAAAATTAGGTAAAGTTACCCGGAAAATTTGAAAATTCGAGAGAAACTGAAAGACCTTTTTTCAATTTGATATCAACATCATTCGTCTGATTTTGATAAAATTTTGCATATTTGACAATCAAAGCAAGAGTAACGTTCTTATGTAATAAACATTTGGTAAAGTATCCCGGAAAATTAGAAAATAGAGAGATTTTTCTATGAAACATTAATACCATTCATCTGATTGCGATAAAATTTTGCACATTTGACGTTCAAAGAAAGAGTACATACATACTTCTGTTGTTCTGCTGTTCTATCCACTTTTTACAAAAGGGACAATGCATTTTTAAAAGTTAATTATAACTTCTGAATAATAGTTAAAAAGTCAGTTAGTAAATAGCTTCTGCAGAGAGTAATTATTGTTCGATAGTTCGCATTATATACTTGAAATCAAAAAATATGCTGAATTACGCATTTTCTGAAGTATTTTATCCGGTACATCAGCGCTAAAGCTATCGTCACACCAGATTTCATCACAAATCATTCAAAATGTTCAAATATTTGTTAAGCTTATGGGACTTAACTACGGAGTCATCAGTCCCTAAACTTACAAACTACTTATGAACTACTTACGGACTAGGACGGCACAAATATCCATGCCCGAGGGGGGATTCGAACCCCCGACCGTAGTGACCGTGCTGACCGTGACTGAAGCGCCTCAGTCACCTCGGCCACCGCGGCCGGCACAAATCATTCAATGGTTTATGTAATGATATGTAGCCAAATCGGTTGAGCCGTTCTCGAGTTTTAGCGAGACTAACGAACAGCAATTCATTTTTATCTTTGACAGTTCATATACGGACAAGAAGGTTGTATACGGATTCAGATCGTGTAAAGCGAATTTTTTCAAAGTATATTTCTGAACGTACGCAACAAAACAAACAAGTAATTATTTTACATGTTTTTAATCTAAATTTTCCTTGCAATTTTTCCATATTTTATCACCGTTTAAACCTTTTATGAACTTCCACGAATGAGACATGAACCTTATCCTGGTCATGTTCAAATGTTTGTTGTGAAACTTAAGGGACGTAACTGCGGGGTCATCAGTTTCTAAACTTTCGAATTGCTTATGAACTACCTTACACTAAAGACGAGGCAAACATCCATGCCCGAGGAGGGATTCTAACCCTCGACGGGGAACGGCCTCGCGCATCAGAGCATAGCGCCTCAATGCGCTCGGCCACTCCGCCGCAGCATCCTGGACATGTGTGTGTGATTTGCCCACTCTTTCCGCCCGCTATCGAGCCGATACTTAGACTATATGATGATGCCTTTATAAAGCTACTGGGTCTAAGAAACATAAAATTAAATTACTATGGTTTATATTAAGAGGTAAGTGATCCTAAGTTCACCGGGTCATCTAGTAACCTAATAACAATTAGTAAGAACACAATAATATCGCCATATTAATAAAAGTTGATCCGTTCCTTTCTCCGTGAGTACTGAAATCTCTTCGTTTACAAATAGTAAAATTCAAATAATGTTTGTGAAGCTTATGGAACTTATCTGCGGGGTCTTCAGTCCCTAAACTTACAAACTACTTATGAACTGACTTATACTAAATACAACACAAACATCCACGCCCGAGAGAGGATTCGAACCCACGAAGCGGGAGGCCGCACGTTCCCCAACGTGGCGCTCCAGACCGTTCGGCTACTCCCGCTTGACAAACAATTAGTAATATCAATCAGTACCGGAAATTGCCGGAGGGCAACGTCGACCTCAGTACACAATTACGGGATCAGATTACAGCTCACTTAATTAACGAATAACCCGTTAATACGATTTGTGTCACCCAAGCAGTGTACAGTGGGCGACTTTCAAAAATGTTCAAATGTTTGTATAGTTTATGGGACTTAACTACGGGGTCATCAGTCTCTAAACTTACAAACTACTTATGAACTACTTACGAACTAGGACGGCACAAATATCCATGCCCGAGGGGGGATTCGAACCCCCGACCGTAGTGGCCGTGTAGACCGTGACTGGAGTGCCTCAGTCTCCTCGGCCACCGCGGCCGGCTGGGCGACTTTACTTGCCGTTCCATTCAAGACGTTGTGTAACAGAAAAGAGATACCTTGCTATATCTCAAGACAAGTGGAGGTTATAAAAACTGAATTTAGCACAGTATTATATCTCTTACAATTATATACTGAAAACCAGAACAAAAAATCTTTGCTGTTATCGTCTGTGCATAGGTGACATGAAGATATATACATTACTGACCATTAAAATTGCTACACCAAGAAGAAATGCCGCTGATAAACAGGTATTCATTGGACAAATATATTATACTAGAACTGATATGTGATAACATTTTCACGCAATTTGGGTGCACATATTCTGAGAAATCATTACCTAGAACAATCACCTCTGGCCGTAACAACGGCTTTCATACGCCTGGGCATTGAGTCAAACAGAGCTTGGATGTGCGTGTATAGGTACAGATGCCAATGCAGCTTCAACACGATACCACAGTTCATCAAGAGTAGTGGCTGGCGTATTGTGACGAGCCAGTTGCTCGGCCACCATTGACCACAAGTTTTCAATTGGTCAGACATCAGGAGAATGAACTGGCCAGGGCAGCAGTGGAACCTTTTCCGTATCTAGAAAGGCCTGTACAGGACCTGCAACATGCGGTCCTGTATTATCCTGCTGAAATATAGGGTTTCGCAAGGATCGAACACATCTGAAACGTAACGGCCATTGTGCAAAGTACCGTTATTGCGAACAAGAGGTGACCGAGACGTTTAACCCATGACACCCCATACCATCACGCCGGGTGATACGCCAGTATGGCGATGACGAATACACGCTTCCAATATGCGTTCAAGTCGATGTCGCCAAACACGGAGCCATGGTCTCCGAGCTGATAGTCCATGCTGCTGCAGACTTCATCGAACAGTTCGTGCAGATGGTTCTTGTCTTGGAAACGTCCCATCTGTTGATTGAGGGATCGAGACGTGGCTGCACGATCCGTTACAGTTATGCGGATAAGATGCCTGTCATCTCGACTGCTAGTGATACGAGGCCGTTGGGATCCAGCACGGCGTTTCGTATTGCCCTCCTGAACCAACCGATTCCATATATTAAAGTCGGAAACGATATGCATTTCTCCTCCTTATACGAGGCATCACAACAACGTTTCACCAGGCAGTGCCAGTCAACTGCTGTTTGTGTATGAGAAATCGGTGGGAAACTTTCTTCATGTATGCCAGTGGTAGGTGTCACCACCGGCACCAACCTCGTGTTATTCATTTGCATACCACACCATCTTCTTTCTGGCGGTTAAATTTCGCGTCTGTAGGACGTCATCTTCGTGGTGTAGCAATTTTAATGGCCAGGAGTATATTAATATCACATCATTTTTCGCATTACGTTCGATCCACTGTAAGAGACGAATCAGAAATTTTTCTCCCTCCTGGGGACTGCCCCCCCTCCCTCCCTCGCCATAACACGGAATCAAACCTGTCATAATGAATGCACGTCTCTGGGCTGTTGGATCACAAAGGAGCAGCCAAATCTGAGACTTATTCTCGCTGAAGCAAGACGACAATTCACATTCTGCGTGACACTCTGCTGCAGCGTGATCGATTGGCCGTCGGTGCAGCGGGGCTCGTTAGCAAGTTAGGCAGCGCGGCGGCTGCAGACACCCCTGCAGAATACCGTATCGCAGGCGTCGCTCTCCAGACGCCTAGGCGCACCGCCTTCACTTGCCTATTCAGCTCCGACGCCCTCGGCGATGCATTCCATTAGCTGCTCCCACGGTCCTCCAATGGCACTGCCAGGCTCAAATGCAGTGTAGCTCGCGTCTCTTTCATACACTTGCACTCCAGTAAACTATACTAAGATTACCTGACATAGTCGAGTTCGGAGGCGATCTGATCGTTTTAGAGTTTTAAAAATAACAAGCAAAGATCGCACATTAATAATTTATTAAATAATAATGATTATGCAGCCAATATCGCATTTTTCATTTATTATGTGACCGGTTTCGGCGTACTCGACGCCATCTTCAGACCTGTCGTAATTTACATAATTTCACGACATTTTTATATACTAAAAGGGTACATCCAGGTTGAGGCATCGTTAAACATAAAATTAGTAGTCACAAGTAAAAAATAATTATTTTGAAGTGAGGTACTTCAAAGTCTAAGTACAATACTACTTGGAGTCCAGTATTGTGTTATACTGGACTCCAAGTAGTATTGTACTTAGACTTTGAAGTACCTCACTTCAAAACCGTTAGAAGATGGATATATATTTTTTACTTGTGACTACTAATTTTATGTTTAACGATGCCTCAACCTGGATGTACTCTTTTAGTATATAAAAATGTCGTGAAATTACATAAATTACGACAGGTCTGAGGATGGCGTCGAGTACGCCGAAACCGGTCACATAATAAATGAAAAATGCGATCTTGGCTGCATAATCATTATTAAACAATTATAGATCGCCCCAATTAACTATGAGTTCCTTATATAATTTATTAAATGACAACCGGTTTCGGTGCACTGTGTCACCATCATCTGGTCGCTTGTATGTTATAAGCTGGTCATCTGTCAAAAATATAAAAGATAAGCAAAAAATAACGTAAAAACATAAAAAACAACATACATTTGGGATTAAGAGGCACTTATCCTACCTTGTTACATCATCATCATCATCATCATCATTAGAGACTGATTATGCCTTTCAGCATTCAGTCTGTAGCAAAGTACCTCTAATAAAATTCTTCCATGATTCCCTATTCAATGCCAACATTGATGCCTCGTCTGATGTTATGCCTTTTACTTCAAAATCATTCTGTACCGAATCTAAGTACTTTCTTCTTGGTCTACCTCGACTCCTCTTACCCTCCGCTGACGAGCTCATGAGTCTCTTAGGTAACCTTGCTTCTACCATGCGTGTAACATGACCCCACCATCTCAGTGTGTTCGCTCTAGCTGCTTCATCTATGGTCTTCGCCGGCAGCGGTGGCCGAGTGGACCGCGGCGCTCCAGTCACGGTGTGCACGGCCACTACGTTTGGGGGTTCGAATCACCCCTCGGGCATGGATATTTGTGCCGTCCTTAGTATTAGCTAGTTCATAAGTAGTTTGTAAGTTTAGGGACTGATGACCCCGTAGTTGAGTCCCATAAGTTCTACAAACATTTGAACATTTATGGTCTTCATTCCTAGTTTTTCTTTGATTTCCTCATTATGGACACCCTCCTGCCATTGTTCCCATCTATTAGTACCTGCAATCATTCTTGCTACTTTCATATCTGTAACCGCTATCCTATGAATAAGGTAACCTGTCTTGTTAAAAATTGGGTATAAAATAACAAGTGCAACATTGCAGTTAGTCACTATATAAAAATACACAAGTTAAAAACATGACAGTATTTTGTAAGCTGTCATATTTTTAACTTGTGTATTTTTATATAGTGACTAAGTGCAATGTTGCACTTGTTGATTTATACCCAATTTTTAACAAGGTAGGATAAGTGCCTCTTAATCCCAAATGTATGTTATTTTTTATGTTTTTACGTTATTTCTTGCATGTCTTTTATATTTTTGGCAGATAACATATATGAGACCAGATTATGGTAACACAGTGCACCGAAACCGGTCGTCATTTAATAAATTATTAATGTGCAATCTTGGCTTTTCATTTTGAAAACACTTAACTATACGTTTTATAGATAATATTACAGTTGATGTGGTCTTCAGTCCTGGGTTTGATGCAGATTTTCAGGTTACCCTGTCCTCTGCAGTCCTCTTCATCAACGTCAAGCCTTTTGAATCTGCTTCTATATTCCTCTGTCTCCTTCTGCGATTTTTACCCCACATACTGTCTTCCAAAGCTAAACTGACGATTCCTTGATGTCTCAGAATGTGCTCCAACAGCTGATTCCTTCTCTTAGTCAAGATATGCCAGAAATTCCTTTTCTCCCCAGTTCTGTTCAGCAACTACTCATCACTTACGCAATCTACTCACCTAATTTTCAGCATTCGTCTGCAGCATGTAACATCTCTGGAAAGGTGGCAAACAGTAGTGGACGTGAGCGGTCGCGACACGAGCCGCCAGAGGGCGTCCGCGAGTGTGAGCAGAGCGCTCACGTGTAGAGGAGAGGGCTGCTGACTGCTGACTGCTGATATGAGGCGACAGCCTTTCTCTCAGGCGCTCTCCGTCGTTCTCAGTTGCTGTTGAGGTCTACTAGCAGGCGTTTTTACTTGCAATTAGATATGGGGTTGCTGCTAGTATCATTTTGTCTAAGTCGAACAGTTTATTTTTTTATAGTTATCAAATGATGAGCTGTAGTTTATGCCAGTTGTGTATGGACCGCGCGTGTTGCGCACTGGTGGTTACTTGCTATTAAAATATTATGTTCTCAGTTTCAGACAGTAACCAACTGTACTTAATACTCCCCTGTTCCAATACGTCTTAGTCTGTCCGGAATCCATGGCATCGAACCTGCAATTTTATTAATCACTGTGCTAAATATGGGCTCAGGGGCATGGAACTGTAAGGAAACGGCGTTATTGCCTTTCACACGTAACTAATAAGGTAATTATGTATTTTTACGGAAAAAGGGCTGTTGTAAGTACTACATTTCAAATGCTTCTATTATCTTTCTGTGTGAACTGTTTATCGTCCACGTTTCACTCTCGTACCATGCTACAGTTCAAACAAAGCTGTCAGAAGGACTTCCTAACATTTCAATTAATTTTGGATGTTAACAAATTGGGCTGCTTCAAAAGTCTTTTCTTCCCATAGTCACTCTGCATTTTATATCTTTTTTACTTCGGCCATTTCAAGTTATTTTGCTACTCAAATACCAAAACGTATTTACTACTTGGTCTCATTACCTAATCTAATTCCTTCAGCATAGACTGATTTCCTTACAGTGCATATCATTACCCCTATTTTGATCTGATGGTGTTCTTTTTATATTTTCCTCTCCAAACACTGTCCATTTCGTTCAGCTGCGTTTCAACGTCCTCTGGTGTCTCTAACAGAATTACAATGTCATCGAAAAACTGCAAATATTTTATGTTTGCTCCCTGAACTTCAATTCCTCCTCCAAACGTATCGTTGCAATCCTTCATACCTTTCTCAAAGTACAGATTGACTAACACGGGAGAAAGGTTACAAGCACTGCGTCCCTTTCCTGTCCTTAGACTGATGTCTGGTTTTATTATACAAGTTGTATATAACGTTTCGATCGCTGTATTTTACCCTTGCTACCTTCAGAATTTGAAAGTGTATCATAGTCCAGATTGCCAAAAGCTTTTTCTAAATCTATAACAGCTAGAAACGTAGGTTTGCCTTTCCTGAACCTATCTACTAAGATAAGTCGTAATGTGAATATTGCCTCGCGTGTTCCTACATTTCTCCTAAAGCCAAACTGATCTTCCCCGAGGTGGACTCTTATGTTTTTCCATTCATCTGTGAATAATTCGTTTTAGTATTTTACGGCCATGATTTATTAAATAGATGTTTCAAATATTTGTAAATCTATGGGACTTAACTACTCTGGCTATCAGTCCCTAAGCTTACAAACTACTTAAACCAACTTATGCTAAGAACAACAAATACACCCATCCACGAGGGTGGAGTCGAATTTCCGACAGCGAACAGTGGCACACTCCGCAGTTCGTCTCATTGGAACGCTCGGACACTCCACCGTGGCAAACAGATAGTTCCGTAATTATTCACACTTTTCTGACATACTAACTTTGCGATTCGAACTATTTTATTATTCTTGAAGCCTGAGGGTATTTCTTCTGTCTCTTATATTTTGCACAGAAGGTGGGACAGTTTCTTTATGTTACAGTAAGACATATCCAGGGACAGATACAGACTCTGACCATAACTTACTGGCTATGAACTGCAGATTAAAACTTTAAGAGACTGAAGAAAGGTAAAAGGTTAGGAGATGGAACCTGGACAAATTGAAGGAACCAGAGATGGTTGAGAGTTTCAGAGAGAGCATTAGGCAAGGATTGGCTGAAACGGGGGAAAATAATACAGTAGAAGAAGAATGGGTAGCTCTGAGAGATAGGGTAGTGAAGGCTGCAGAGGACCATATAGGCAGAAGGACAAGGCTAAATAGAAATCCCTGGATAACACAGGATATACTGAACTTAATTGATGAAAGGAGAAAATATAAATATTCAGCAAGTGAAACAGGAAAAAGGGAGTACAAACGTCTGAAAAATGAGACTGACAGGAAGTGCAGACTGGCTAAGCAAGAGTTACTAGAGGACAAATGCAGAACTGTAGAAGAATCCATAACTAGGGAAAAGATAGATACTGCCTACAGGAAAATAAAAGAGATATTTGGAGACAAGAAAAGCAGCTGTATTAATATCAAGAACTTAGACAGAAAACCAGTACTAAGCAAAGAGGGAAAGGCTGAACTGTGGAAGGGATATATAGAGGGCCTATACAAAGGAAATAAACTTGAAAGCAGTATTCTAGAAATGGAAGACGAAGTGGAGGAAGATGACATAGGAGATATACTGCGAAAAGAATTTGACAGAGCGTGAAGGACTTGAGTCGAAACAAGGCCCCTGGAGTAGATGATATTCCGTCTGATCAGCTGAAGTCGTTAGGAGAGCCAGTCATGAAAAAATTTTATCACCTGTTATGCAAGATGTGTGAGACAGGGGAAATACCCCCGACTTCAAGAAGAATATTGTAATTCCAATTCCAAAGAAAGCAAGTGGAGACAAGTGTGAAAATTACAGAACTATTAGTTTAATAAGTAATGGGTGTAAAATACTAACACGAATTATTTACAGACAAATGGAAAAACTTGTGGAATCCCTCGGGGAAAATCAGTTTGGATTTAGGAGAAATGTAGGAACGCGGGAAGCAATACTCACATTACGACTTATCTTAGAAGACAAGCTACGGAAAGGGAAACCTACGTTTTTAGCGTTTGTCGATTTGGAGAAAGCTTTTGACAATGTCAACTGGAATACACTCTTCCAAATTCTGAAGGTAGCAGGGGTAAAATAAAGGGAACGAAGAGTTATATTCAACATATACAAAAGCCAGAGAGCGGTTATTAGAGTTGAAGGGCAAGAAAGGGACGCAAAGGTTGCGCAGGGAGTAAGACAGGGTTGTAGCATTTCCCCAATATTGTTCAATCTGTACATTGAGCAGGCAGTGAAGGAATGGAAAGAGCAATTTGGAGAGGGCATTAAAGTGCAGGGAGAAGAAATAAAAACATTGCGGTTTGCCGATGACATAGTAATTCTGTCAGAGACCGCAAAAGATCTGGAAGAGCAATTGAATGTGATGGATAGTGTTTTGAAAGGAAGATATAAGATTAACATTAACAATAGTAAAACGAAGGTAATGGAATGTAATGTCAGAAAATCAGGCGATGCAGAAGGAATTAAATTAGGTAATGAGACAATAAAAGTAGTAGATGAAGTTTGTTATTTGGGTAGCAAGATAACTTCTGATGGCCGAAGTAAAAAAGATATAAAATGCGGAATGGCTATGGGAAGAAAAGCGTTTCTAAAGAAGCGAAACTTGTTAACATCCAATATTAATTTAAATGTTAGGAAGTCCTTCCTGAAAGCATTTGTCTGGAGTGTAGCATTGTATGGGAGTGAAACATGGACGATAAGGAGTTCAGATAAAAAGATGATAGAAGTTTTTGAAATGTGGTGCTACAAACGAATGATGAAAATTATATGGGCAGATCACGTAACTAATGAGCGGGTGCTTAACCGAATCGGGGAGAAAAGGAGTTTCTGGCATATTCTGAATAAGAAAAAGGATAGTTTGGTAGGACACATTCTGAGACATCAAGGAATTGTCAACTTAGCATTGCCGGCCGCGGTGGCCGAGGTGACTGAGGCGCTCCAGTCACGGTCAGCACGGCTGCTACGGTCGGGGGTTCGAATCCCCCCTCGGGCATGGATATTTGTGCCGTCTTTAGTCTTAGCTAGTTCATAAAATAGTTTGTAAGCTTAGGGACTATTGACCCCGTAGTTAAGTCCCATAAGTTGTACAAACATTTGAACATTTTTCAACTTAGCATTAGAAGGAAGCGTGTGGGCTAAAAATCGTAGAGGGCGACCGAGGGGCGAATATAGTAAGCAGATTTAAAAGGATGTAGTTTGTCGAACGTATTCTCAAAAATGTTCAAATGTTTGTTTAGTTTATGGGACTTAACTACGGGGTCATCAGTCCCTAAACTTATGAACTACTTACGAACTAGGACGGCACAAATATCCATGCCCGAGGGGGGATTCGAACCCCCGACCGTAGTGGCCGTGCAGACCGTTACTGGAGCGCCTCAGTCCTCTCGGCTACCGCAGCCGGCGAACGTATTCTCAGATGAAGAGACTTGCACAGGAGAGGGTAGCGTGGAGAGCTGCATCAAGCCAGTCTGCGGACTGAAGACCACAACAACAACAACAACAACAACATAGAAAGGATATGGAAGCTAGGTTGTAAGTAAGTTACGGATCCGCCATCCGTGTAAATGCAGATGCCAATAGTGGATGAATAGCGATATGTACAGATACATATGGTGATAGCGTCGAGTACACAAGCTATCAAATGAGGGAATATTGACGGAATTGTCATTTCTATTCCGTAGATTACAGTCAAATGGTTTCTCAAAGTAAACTTGTCGCACGACATGAGATATGCCATTTCGGATATCGTTTTGGAATTCGTATTTCGAAATTCACAGTGTCAAGAGTAATGAAAACAAATTTCAGGCATTACCTCTCACCATAGACAACGCAGTACATGTTTCTAGATTTCCGGGAGGCTATTGACACTGTACTTCACTAACAGCTTCTAATGAAATTGCGTGCTTACGGAATAGTGCCCCAGTTGTGCGATTCGATTCGCGATTTCCTATCAGGACACAGTTCGCAGTAACTGACGGTAAATCATCGAGTGAACAGAAATGATATCTGGCGATCCCCAGGGAAGCGTGATGGTTCCATACTCTTCCTTGTGTTTATAAACGATTTAGGAGTCAATCTGAATAGCTCAAAGGTTCAAAGGTTTGTTAAGCTTATGGGACTTAACTACGGGGTCATCAGTCCCTAAACTTACAAACTACTTATGAACTACTTACAAACTAGGACGGCACAAATATCCATGCCCGAGGGGGGATTCGAACCCCCGACCGTAGTGGCCGTGCTCACCGTGACTGGAGCGCCTCAGTCACCTCGGCCACCGCGGCCGGCCCTGAATAGCTCCCTTAGACTGTTCGTGGATGATGCTGTCGTTTATCGGTTAGTGAAGTCAACAGCGTATCAAAACCAACTGCAAAGCGATTCAGACAAAACTTTCACATAGTGCGAAAATTTGCAATTAACACTAAATAATGAAAAGTGAGAAGTAATACATTTGACCACTGAAAGAAATCCGCTGAACTTCAATTACACGATAAATCAGTCAAACCTTTAGGTAGTAAATTCTACCAAATACCTAGTAGTTACAATTACGAACAACTTAGACTGGAGTGAATAAACCAAAGGTTACGTTTCATTGGCAGAACGTATCGAAGATGTAACAGCTCAACCAAAGAGACTGCCTACATCACACTTGTGTGTCCTCTCCTGGAGTACTGTTGGCCAGTGTGAGATCCTCACCAGGTGGACTGACGGAAGGCATTTAGAAGGTTCAGAGAAGGGCAGCTCGTTTCGTTTATCACATTACAGGATGGAATGCGTCACGGAAACACTGCACGATTTGAGGTGGAAATCATTAAAAGAACGACGTTATTCGTTGCGGCGAGATCTATTTGCGAAATGTAAATCACCGACTTTTAGTTCTGAATGTGAAAATATTTTGCTAGCAGCCACCTACACAGGGAGACATGACCATCCCAATAAAATAAGAGAAATCAGATCGAAAACGGAACGATTTAGGTGTACTTTCTTCCCGCGCGCTATTAGAGAATGGAACGGTAGAGAAAGGTTATGAAAGTGGTTAATGAACCCTCTGCCAGGCACCTAAATGTGATTTGCGGAGTATCTATGTAGATGTAAATTTAGTGCATGGCAAGCGTAGCGGAAATGGTTAGACAAGTAATGTTGTGGTGCATAGTAAATCACAGCAGAAATACTCGAATATTAATTTTAGAGTTGAAATAATTTCCAGTAATAGTAGGCTTCACTAAACACATAAATAAAATGTAAAAATTTAAAATAGTTTAAAACTAGGAAATGCTTATAGTATTAGCGACTGTAATAGTCATTTAGTTTGTTTCGTTATAATCGTTTTGGTGGTGTTAACGCGGTAATAGCAGTAGACACAATGAAACTAAACAGGTAAAAAGAAAATTTCGTTAACAAAAACCTTTCGGTCTCAGTAACGGAGAACTCGACTGAGGGTGGGCGGAAATGCACTAGGATTATGACAAAAACGTCACAGACATATAGTCATTGATAAAGTAAAAGTTATTCATTATTGAGAAGAATAAAAAAAATAGGAAATAAGATTATTGTTATGAAAGTTGATTACATGTAATTCCGTACGTATGTAACGGCCCTTGTTGCAAAAAAAAAAAAATGGCTCCAAGTTATCAACAAGTCATTGACAGGCTGGTGGAGCCCAGCGATAGCCTGGGCTGTTTGACTGGGTCCTCTGGTCCAACTGAAACCATGACTGGAAATAGTTATTTCGGATAGTAGGTGACTTTTTGCACCCATTTATCGACTTCATGTTCGCCTTCATGTTTCACGTCTTATGATACTGCAATCATGACAATTTTTCGCATACCGGGCACGTTTTTTATAAAGTTCCTTCTGTAGATTGTATACACAGGTTTGTACATTTTTTTCCATACATAGATTAGAAACAAACATTTCGTGCACTTTATGTGTTTTAAAAACTGGTGTATAATTTACTTGAGGTGTTAACGTCTACATCCGAGTGCAGCCAACAAGACGGAAAAAACAGCAGTTGGATGTACAGAAGAGACATTAACGACTTGAGTAAATTATACAGCAATTTTTACAACGTGGACGAAAAGTAAAAACTGATTTATATATATATATATATATATATATATATATATATATATATATATATATATATATATATATAATATGCAAATGTATATCTTTACTGAAGATGCTTTATAAATAAAAAGCAAAACGCATCTAGTGTGAAGAAATTGACCTAAATGCAAATAGCGTACGACGGGAAACCTACAATAATTTACGACGATACAATATTTATGCATGAAAAGTTAGTTTGTATTCGTCTTTGGAAATGAAAACTCCGTGTTGTGGTTTATTTTAGTGACTTTTAAAATTAATAAGTTATTACCTATGATACATCGTACACTATCAACATATTTTTAAACAAACCCTAAGCAATGACTTACTAATTTAGGTAAACATCCTGTGTTTATAATTCATTAATAAAACATCTAAAAACAAAATGTTTGTTTACAGACCCACTGATGATGTTCCTGAAAAAATGCGAAAGGCATGTTGGGTGGAATTAGTAAATTGCTTCGAAGAGACGGCGTTTTCATTTCTAAAATCGAATAACTTATAGACGAGAATATTCTTTGTCACTGGGGAACAATTGCTCGCGATAGGTTTAATGAAATTCTGGGCACTTTCAGCGAATCATTCGACCACCCAAATCGCGTGACATGAAGCCCATCGTAATTTTATGGATCATATTGAGGGATCAGTTCATCTACAAAGTCCTGGCAGCGTCAACAGTGTCGTATTTTGCACAATAGAGGCTGTATATTCATGGATTGCACTTCCAACGTGGTCTCGATTGCCACATAAGAATTGCAGAACTTATCTGCGAAAAAGAGGGTCCCACACGATGTTGGGAGTTATCCCACCTCATTGTACATCCATCTACATCTACACATATACTTGGGGAGCCATTGTACAATGCATGTAAAAGAGTACATACAAACGTAAAAAAGTGTTGCGTCACGACGATTCTAGATGTTCGTGTTCCGTTTCATGAAAATGGAATAGAGATATGCAAAAACATTTCAGTTTTCTTTTATACTCTTTATACAAAACAGATTTTGATAAGTTGTACGACAATAACCTAGATATTCTGAATTTGTGTTCCAGATTGCCGCTCACACCAGTACCCCTAATACCAGGTAACACGTCCCCTTGCACTGATGGAATGCATATGTTCGTCCTGGTATACTGTCCATTAGTTTTTCAGTGGACTGTTGGTCCAGACTGTCTCACTTTTCAACAGCGATTCGGAGTACGTCACTCACTTTGGTTGGTGGATCGTCTCTTCCATAAACAGCCCTTTTCAATGTATCCTACGTATTTTCGATACGGCTCATGTCTGGAGAACATCTTGCCCATTCTAATCTTGCGATGTCGTTATCATGAAGGAACGTAATTTCAAGATGAACGAAAGAATCGTCGTCCATTAAGACGACACCCTCATCGAAATGCTGCCGATATGGTTGTACCGTATATGCGTTTGATTGCCTTCTACGACCATCAGTGCCGTACAATGGCAAAACATCAGAGACCCACGACCTTGCTGGTCAGTGTGTCTAAGATGTTCAGGCTGACCAGACTGCCTCCAAAAACGTCACCGAAGGTTGGTTGTCTGGTTGAAGGCTGACGCGAGTCTCGTCAGTTGAGGCCAATTCTGGCGAGTCCAGTCAGTATGTTGTTGGGCTCGTCTGTACCGTGCTACATGGTGTCTAGGTGTTAAACCTGGAGCTCGCCATGTACGTCGGCCGTGAAGTTGCATGTCGTGCATCCTATTACGTGGAGTGTGACTCGAATCACGACAGCCTGTATCTGCACGAAAGTGAGTATTCAGTATGGTGGCGTTCCAGTCAGGGTTACCTGAGATGAAATCCGTGCGTACCAGCAATCAGCTGTTGTGGTAGCTTTTGGGCGGCCAGAACGAAACAGATCATCGACAATTCCTGTATCTGTGTATTTCCTCCGCGTCCGAACAATATCGCTTTGCTTCACTCCGAGACGTCAGGAAACTTCCCTTGACGAAAGTCCCTCCTGACACAAGTTAATTTCGAAGTTGACCTGCTAACAGTAAGCATGGCAGAACTAGTCATCACCAGCAGTGTACTTGCTTCCCGTTCTGACTGGAACTGATCGACCGCGTTACTCAATCCGTCGCATTGGTTCTGCTTATGCACGGTGCGACATCTATGGACAATCTAAGGAACTCGGTTTTTGATCTATGTAATGTCAACAGCAATTAATATTAAGGATAAAATATCACTGTGAATGCGCGATAACTTTTCTCGTTAATTACCGGTACGTGTGAGGGTACTCCACAGCCCTGTCTGAATATGGCGTTAGTGAACTTAATAGTGTATCACGACCACTGCGTCACATCTCTTCCACGATTTGCATTGCACTGATTTGGGAATTCTTCAGTCCTTCTGTTCGTCTGACATGATGTGGCCTTCGTCTCCTTGTGAAATGTCACCGACTGTACATCGTTGTGTTTGATTCTCTCCATAGTGGATGGTTTGGGACGCAGCTGATTCGATTATACAGATGGATGAAAATACCAACAGCCGTATTTATTAAATTCTGCGCGACCGGTTTCGGTGCTACATTACGCCATCTTCAGGCTCCCGTTGTGCGATTATTGTTAAAAGCACATTTGTATTGGTTAGCCATTAAAACCAGTAGCCGTAAATTTCTTGCTTTGTTCATGCCACACTTTCAACAACGACTGAACATCGTTGTGTTTGTCTTGGTAATTTTCTTTTCCAAACACAAAAGAGTTGCATCTCAGTCCTTGCCAATCTTTTCTTAATGGAATAATTGTTAATGTTTGATAATTTATATAATAAAAAAATTTAAAAAAATCAATGCAGAGTTGTTTACAGACTATTTTTAATGGCTGCATAAAACTGTCAAAGGCATTTAACATGTACACATTAATGACAATGTATTTGACCAAGTGAAACCTTTCGCTTTGAATCGGAGAATAATTTCGGAATAATAACAGATAGAAACCTTAATTTGTTTACCCAAACCGCTACTTCTCAAGGTTTTATGAAACTAGAGGTATCTTTCACATTCAGTCCTGGAAAACAAAATACAAACTCTTGAATTTATAATTGTTGTTTATAGTAACGCTGTGCTGCAATGTCTTTATCACGAAACATCGCTGCTCTGAGCACGTGGATAATATTCTAGGCCCTACACGTGTCGGATGTTTGACATTTTGAACGTGTTTCAACATCTTCAGTACATCTTTTCTAACTACGTGCAGAGAAGAGAACAGATATCTACATTCAGTGTCTCTTTTACCTTCTTATTAACGTATACAGCGTACACAATCGACTTGTTGCTGACCGAAAGAGCAGAAACCAAACTAGACAAAGATTTCTCTTATTTTTGAGAATACTGTGGATAACGGCGATCTTACAAATAATTATTAATTCAAGTAATAAGGCAGTCTAGAACGCAATTTCTTTTATTTCACTGTTAACCGGTTTCGGTCTTTACATGACCATCATCAGACCACAACTGTAATTATACATAATATAGAGGGATAAATTATTTCTCAACTGACTATTTAAAATAAGAATAAAATATACCCGTAATGTTGGCCGCCGGTTGTTTACAGCTGGAGCGGCCTAAAGGTTTAATGTTGACTGTTGTAGATGTAGGTTCAGTCATCCGTTTTTTCTCTATACCAGAGCTTTTCCCAAAGCTTTATTTCACCTCAAAACTCAAACTGTTACAAAATACCACTTTTTGAAACCTGTAAATACATTATTGTCTATTATTATTATTATTATTATTGTTGTTTGACAGTGCAGCAGATACCAATTCATTGTTGGTACTGTTACTCATTTTCTACATCTACATCCACATTGACACTTCGCAAGCCACCCGATGGTGTATGGCGGAGGGTAATTTGAGTACCACGATCGGTTCTCTTCGCAGAAAGAAAGATTGTCGGTATGCCTCTGTGTGGGCTGTAATACCTCTGATTTTATCTTGATGATCTCGTCGCGAGATATACGTATGGGGGAGCAATATACTGCTAGACTCCTCGGTAAAGGTATGTTCTCGAAACTTCGACAAAAGCCCATACCGAGCGACAGAGCGACTCGCCTGCAGAGTCTTCCACTGGAATTTATCGATCATCTCCGTAACGCTTTCACTATTACCAAATGATCCTGTAACGAAGCGCACTGCTCTCTGTTGGATCTTCTCTACTTCCTCTACCAACCACACCTGGTACGGATCCGACACCGGCGAGCAGTATTCAATCAGTGGGCGAACAAGGGTACTGTAACCTACTTCCTTTGTTTTCGGACTGCATTTCCTTAGTATTCTTCCAATGAATCTAAGTCTGGCATCTGCTTTACCGACAACTGATTTTATATGGTTGTTCCATTTTAAAACACTCCTAATGCGTACTCCCAGATAATTTATGGAGTTAACTGTTGCTGGAATTAACAGTTGGTGACCTGCTGTAGTGTAGCTAAATGATACAGGATCTTTCTTGCTATGTATTCGCAGCACATTACACTTGTTTACATTGAGATTGAATTGCCATTCCCTGCACCATGCGTCAATTCGATACAGATATTCCTGCATTTCAATACAATTTTCCATTGTTGCAAGCTCTCTATATACTACAGCATGATCCGCAAAAAGCTTCAGTGAACTTTCGATGTTATCCGCAAGGTCATTTACATATATATCGTGAACAGCAACGGATCTACGATACTTCCCTGTGGCACACATGACATCATTCTTCAAATGTTCAAATGTTTGTAAATCTATCGAACCAAACTGCGTGGTCATCAGTCCGTAGCTTACAAACTACTTAAACCTAAGTAAACTAACATAAGGACAACACACACACCCATGCCCCAGGGAGGACTCGAACCTCCACGGCGAGCAACCGCGCGCTCCGTAGCGAGACGCTTTAGACCGCTCGGCTACTCCACCGCGGCACATCATTCTTACTTCGGAAGACTTCTCTCCATTGAGAATAACATGCTGCATTCTGTTATCTAGGAACTCCTCAATCCAATTACACAATTTGTCTAATAGACAATATGCTCCTACTTTATAAAAATTGACACTGCTCAGTCCAGAAATAAATCACAATAGTTCGCTCGCTCAGTCCAGAAATAAATCACAATAGTTCGCTCCTGCTTAGCTGCAACTCTGCTGGTGTTGTTGTGTGTATCAGACGCGCCCAACACTACCTATCAAATACGCGAGAATGAACTATTGAAACAGTAGCACAAAGTAAATCTGCCAAGTACGCGGGAATAAACCTCTTAAAATAGAAGTACTAACGAAAGTGAAGAACTAGACTGGCAATTTAAATTTGACACAAATTAAATTATGATACTTAACACTGTTTACGATGTGGCACTGGAAACATTCGTTAAATACTTTTTAATCTTTTAAATATTTTTTATTAATCTTACAAAAATCGGTAAATTTCTTGTAGATAATTGTGGTCTCACGTAAGACACGGCGTGAGTGCCCTAATCTATTTGCGTTAAATAAATAAATACGTTAATGATACATGTAAACATGTGCATAACTTGCAGACGTTGTCGCTGATCACTTTGTAAACGTATGTCGGTGGCCGCTGAGGCACGCCTGCCCGTGACAACGACAGCAGGATAATTAGCGAGACACTGTGACGCTCCGACGCGTACACGCATGCTTGCGTGCGTGCTCGCCCGGCCCTCGCATACTAAGCAGCTGCGCCCGAGGACTGCCGCGGAATATTCGATAGGGGGGGGGGGGGGGGGGAGCCACCGGTGGCAGCCGACGAGGACTCTCGCTCTCTGCTGCGAACTCACAGCTGGAGGTCCGGTTTGCATAGAACCCACAATGTCATTTGTTCACTGCTGATTTATAGCTCTCGTGCGGTCCGACGGCTTGGCTTCTCAACTGAATTTGTGGATTCATTCATTCATTTCTACGTTTTCTAGTTTCATGATCCGCCCAACATTCGATGAAGTGACAAAACGCACGCGATACCTCATATATCGTTTCGGACATACTCCTACCTCTGAGGAACTGATATACCAACAGCAGTATGTATAATAAAATATTTATTCTATCACAACCAGTTTCGGCATTCCACTATGCCATCTTCAGGTCCCTACATCGGAGCATGATACCCAGTAGGGATACAAAAATTAGATTCGTGGACTTCTGTCTCTTAGGGGGAAACAACAACAATGCTCCGATGTAGGGACCTGAAGATGGCATAGTGGAATGCCGAAACTGGTTGTGATAGAATAAATATTTTATTATACATGGCTTTGGTATCTCAGTTCCTCAGACTCTTGACCAGCCACTGTCCCGTTTTCAACACCGATGATGGATTAAATATGACTTAATTCTCCTACCTGGTGAAGTACACCAAACTGTCCATGAGACATGGACTGAACAAGTCTTTCGAAGTTACCTGCAGGAATATTGTCAATACTGCCTCTCTAACTAATTGTGAAAGCGTTCTCGGTGCACGATTTTCAAGTTGTTCAAATGTTTGGTAAACTATGTTGACGTACTTGCAGTGGTCATCGGTGACTAAACTTACAAACTACTTAAACAAACGGCCGTGCATGCGGAAGGATATTCCTGTGAGGATGCAAGATTTTGTACTCGATCACTCACATCCTGATGACGTCTTGTAAGTGTTCGATATGTCGGGCTATATGCGTGTCGATTTATTCGCTGTAATTGTTCATCTACATCTACATAATACTCCGAAGACCACCAAAAGATGCGTTGTGGAGGGTATTCAGCACCGCTACTAGTTACTTGCTTTCCTGTTCCACTACTATACAGAACGACGGAAAAACGAATACTTGAATGCATCTGTACGAATCCTAATCTCTCTCATCTTTGTCGGTTGGCGGCAGTAGAATCGTTCTCAGTCTGCCTCAAATTCCAGCCCTTAATATTTCTTCAACGGTGCTTCTCGAAATGAACGACGCCTTCCCTCCCAACTGAGTTCCCGAAGCATTTCCCTAACATTCGCGCATTGATGGAATCTACCATTTACAAATCTGGCCGCCCTCGTCTGAACTGTCACTGTGTCCTTCTTTAAACCGATCTGGTGTTGATCCCAAACACTTGAGCCACACTAAAGACGGCGTCGTACAAACATTTTATATGCGGTCTCCTTTACAGACGAATCGCACCTTCCCAAAACTCTCCCAATAAACCGAAGTCGCCGATTAGCCTTCCCCCTGACACCTTATATGCTTCTTCTATTTCGTATCGTTGTGCAGTGTTACCCCTATGTAATTGACACTCTCTACTAACGTTGTATTCGAACATTACGGGTTTGTTTCTCCCACTCACTGTATCACTTTCAGTTTTCTACACTCATTGCTAGATACCATTCCTTACATCACCTAAATATTTGGTCCAAGTGATCCTGAATCCTACTACAGTCGTTTAATGTCGACACCCTCTTGTGCGCGACAGCATCGTCAGCAAACAGCCGCAGATTGCAACTTACTCTGTCTGTCAGATCATTTATGAAGATAGAAAATAATAGCAATAATATCACACTTCTCTGGGGCACAGCTGACGATACCCTATTCTCTGATGAACACTCGCCATCGAGGATAAAGTACTGGGTTTTATTGCTTAAGTAGTCTTTTAGCCACGCACATATTTGGGTACGTATTCCATAAACTCGTAGCTTCATTATCGATCTGTAGTGCGAAGTCGTGTCATCTGCGTATCATGCGCTTTTCGAAAGTTGAGAAATATGCAGTCTGCCTGTTGCCCTTCATTGCATGCAAGATGTCATGAGAGAAAAGGGTAAGCTGGGTTTCGCACGATCGATGCTTCCTAAAGTCGTGCTGATGCATGGGCAGAAGCTTTTCCATCTAGAGGAAATTTAATGTATTAGAACTGAGAATATGTTCAAGAATTCTACAGCAAACTGATGTTAATGATATAGGTCTGTAGTTTCGTATGCCCATTCTTTTGCCTTTCTTGTACACAGGAGTTGCCTGTGCATTATTCTAGTCACTTTATACTTTGGACTGGATCAAGCTCAGTAAGGGACCAATGCCGCTGAGTACTAATTGTAAAACCAGATTGGTAGATTGGTACTTCATCTGGACTGGCGACTTGTTTGTTTTCAGCTATGTCATCTGCTTCTGTACACAAGCTATGCCTATTACTATGTCCTCCATTTGAGTTATTTTTGCATGGTACTAATGCGTGAATGATTTCTTAAATGTTAAATTTAAAAGTTTGGCCTTCATTTTGCCGTCTTCTATCACCACCCCAGGATGATCAACGAGCGACTAGATAGAGACCTTTGATCCGCTTACCGATTTTACATAGGAACAGAATTTTGTGGGTTCTCGACAAGATCTTTTGCTATGGTATGACGGTGGTAGTTACTGCACTTTTTACATACGCGCGAATCTCAACTAACTTTTGTCTGATTAGATTTGCTTGACATCAAGACACCTGACGAAGGCACAGTTTTTCAGTTTGCAAGTGTCTAACCAATACAGTGACCAGCCCAGGTAATGTCGTGCTATTAGTAAGGCACCCGAGCAACACCACCTACAGACAAGGCCTCACAACAGCTCGTGCCACGTCACAATGACCACGCCGCAACCGCCAGCTTAGGCTGGGTTTATAGTCCGCTGTTCCTTCGTGGCGGAGCAACCGTTGTTATTTTGCGGAGGCTCCGCTTGTCACTCACGTATCAGGTGGTTCTGCCACAGTGACCTTGATGACGTTGCTGCTATATACTATTTTCGTACATCACGTAGTCATTCGGATGAAAACACCATACAATTATTTTTTTTTTCAAAAAGTTGTATTTGCAGAAATTTTTATATTGCTTTTTAATTTTCCTTGTGGTTTACAGTTTGCAGCATAGTCTATTTTGTGTTTAAATGTGTTCACTTGTCTAGCTTACTATTTGTAATTGTTACCTTTTTTAACCAAGACATGGCAAACGATATGTGTGTCCTGAGAACCAAAATCAAATGTTTGTATAGCTTATGGGACTTAACTGCGGGGTCATCAGTCCCTAAACTTACAAACTACTTATGAACTAGCTTATCCTAAGGACGGCACAAATATCCATGCCAGAGGGGGGATTCGAACCCCCGACCGTAGTGGCCGTGCAGACCGTGACTGGAGCGCCTCAGTCCCCTCGGCCACCGCGGCCGGCTCCTGTGTACCATGTGACGATACTGCCGGCCCTCTCATCTCAATGTTATCGCACGATACCGTCTGTCTGGTCCTCTCATCTCAGACGGAATCGTGTGGTTCAATAGTGATACATTTTGCGTGTGAAGTTACAAACGAAATAGCCAGCCTAGGAATCAGTTTAGGACAGTGTCTCGGTGATACTGTGATTAAAACAAGTGATAGATTTCATTAAGATATTTGTATAAGACGTTTCCAGATAATTCTATAAACAATACTTTTGTCATTGTACATTATTTCAATAAACAGACAGACGAAGGGTAAAAACTTTTGTAAAACATAAAGAAATGAATATAAATAGCATTGTATATATGTTAGGCCCATAAACAAGTTGTGTTGACCAGCTAATTGTGTTATTTCGACTATTACATTAATTATCAATATTGAATTCTTTGTATATATTGACTGACGTGAGATTTTGAGTATATTTTGTGAATGGCCATGAGATTTGATAGTTCAAGATATGTTAGGAACATGTATTTTTGTGTCCCAACTTCGTCGCCGCTTTTGTGTCCCAGCCTCGTCGTAGGTGTCGGTGGCCGAGTGGAATGAGACCGACACGCTGGTGCAGGTACGGAGGGGAGCAGCCAGAAACTATAAACACTCGAGTAAATTAGGAAGAGATATATATTGCACAGAATGAAACAATACTTAACTTTTACATAGTACTGCAGAATGTTGATACATAGTTGTTAGAGGCCTGCCTAGTGCCTGTACAATAGCAAAGTCTTCACTGGTGCCTATCTGATTACGAAGGTCCTAACTCGTTGCTATCTCAGTCCGAAGTGCCGATGTCCTTCAGTGGTGGCCACGAGCGGCGTTGTCGCAGAGGGCGCTCGTGGCTGTCGTCGTGAGAACGCCGCGCCGTGCGTGCATGGCGGCGCGCGGCGAAAGTAAGTGGCGCGCACTTTGTACTTGTGCGACACCACATGTATGATGTACTCAGTAACAAATTAATTGACATTTATCATTATTCTTTGTTGTGAAAAAAATAGTACCGCGATTTCGTCTTAAAAAGATGTGCCACCTAAAATTATTTTCATTTTATATTGTGATTATTCTTGTGTGCATGAAATGTTTTCTTTGTGTGTTTGTTCATTGTAAATTAGTGTATTCAATTGTTATGAACAATGCATAATGTAAGGTCATTATTGCCGATGTTATATATTTGCCTCACCGCCATGCGTGGAGGGTTCGAGTTTTGGCGGAGTTCGAGTTTCAGTCGTTTGTCAAGTGCTCTGGAAGCTATGTCACTCTGTTTTGAAATGGAAGTACTACCGCTCTGATGCTTTGTAATTTGTATATGTTTTGAAGTTGTTATGTTTTGGTGGAGAAGAAGTTTGATTCAAATTAAAGAACAGTGAAGAATTGTACGTACATATCGAGTATTTATTTCTACCACGACGCCCCAGGAGAATAATGTTGCAGCGAGCAGTTTTGTGTCCCAGCCTCGTCGCCGCTTTTGTGTCTCGTTTCCGTCGTAGGTGTCGTTGGCCGAGTAGAAAGACCGACACAGGAATAAAGGATGCACGCTTGTGCAGGTAGGAGGTGACCAGCCAGTGGGACAGCAGAAACTAGAAACAATAGAGTAAATTAGAACGAGATATCTATCTCTTAGAGACTCAGTAATACTTAACTTTTACGTAGCTCAGTACTGCAGATACATAGTTGAGCTAGAGGCCTGCCTAGTGCCTATCCGATAGCCAAGTCTTCACTGGTGCCTATCTGATTCCGAAGTGTTCGCTGGGTCCCATCTCAGTCTCAAGTGAACGATGTTATTCAGTGGTGGCCACGAGCGGAGTTGTAGCAGAGGGCGCTCGTAGCTGACGTCGTAAGAAAGCCGCGCCGTGCGTGCATGGCGGCGCGCGGCGAAAGTAGGTGGCGCGCACTTTAGACTTGTGCGATACCACAAGCAGAACCCCCATACATCCGAATGTTAAAAAGCTGAGTATCGGCAGAATATACAGTAATTACTCAAAAATATATTAAAACATTTCAACCTTATGTGTCACAATTTTTAGGTGTACGAGTTGCGGGTTGTCTCGTGCTCGTCTTATTAATGTAATCGAGAGCACTGCAGCTGACCGAACCTTCAGTTGCAGGAAACACTGCAGTAAACGACTGCCTCCTGTCGTCACACGAAGCGAAAGCTTCGCTCTTCGTTCCGACACGTCACAGAGCCCGCAGTTGTCCTCCTGGGCGGTCGCGTCGGTGGAGACGGTAGAAGCGCGCTGGCAGCCGCGGCTGATGCGCCGTCGCCGATAGCGGGCGGCGGTGGCCCGCGCCGCATGCACAGCACACCACAGCACACTGCCAGAGATGGCGCTGCAACGCGCCGCCTGGCTGCGGCCACAGACATACATTACTACACTGGCAAACTTGCCTCTGTGACTGAAGTTTGATGCCGCCATCTTGCCTCACCTAACGTCAAAAAGTTTCCGTACGCTACTACTATGATCTTCTGAAACAATATGACGTTGTAAGCTTTACTAGTTGGTTTGAACATGATTTGCATTTGACCTAACACTTCCGCATTTTCGAATCGTGTTATGAGAGTACATGTTATGTACGGTTAAACCATAGACTTACTAAATAAAAACTAGACAGCTCGCTGGCGCTAGTGTCGCGCCCCGCATTGAACGTGTCAGAAGCCGCCATTTGCAGGGAAACAGTGCCTAAACATGGTGCGTTCGCGTACTGTTTTTAATTGTAACAGTGAGAATGGAAGCAAAGACGAAGACGAAAGCAATGTTACATTTCACATTTCAGTCATTAATTCTATACCGTATGGTATTTTCATGGAGAAATAATAAATCGTGAGCGTTCGTTTCTGTTTAGGTTTCCTCTTACAGATGATTCTCTAAAACAGAGAAATGTACTTTGTTGCATGTCAAGTGCTTATATTCTACTTACATATAAGAATTACTAAAACTTAATGTACTAAGTTGAGCTGAATGAAGAACGAGGCATATGAGAGGTATTTAGATATTTAATCATATATATAAGTATGATGCAGAGGTAGGTAGAATAATTGCTCTTAGAAAGTTAAGAGGTGGTGACTGTACTTCGTAAATGATAAATATTTGATCGAATGTTGCAAGCTGAATCACTTCAAGAGGTACTATCTTTGTTAAAAGTAATGTGCGAATGAGATACCTATTTAAAGTTATGTGGGTTATTACAACACTCCCCAAATCAATCAATTAATCATTCAGATTTGGATACAGAAACAGTTGTTGGGTATTTAAGCAATTAAACGGACTACGTCCTTAGCATTCTAGAGAAGAATATTAGCCTGGGTTCAATATTTAATTTGGAAAAGGCAGACCTGTTCATCCATTTAAAAGATACAATAGCACGCTTCGAGCCGATTCGAGCATGTTGAAAGAAAAATAGTATGTAATATGGAAAGGTAGGTAGACAAAATTGTGCTACCCAAAAATAAGCGTGTAAAACGTCCAGAGTAGTCGGTAATAAGTGAACAGAAGCTGACAGAAAAATTAGATGAATTAAATAATAGTGCCACTCTCTGGTACTTTATAACTGTCCTGGAATCATCTTAAGCAAATACCGCGATGCAAAATCGCTCCACCTAGTAACAAGAGAGCCTTACACTGTTAAATTTCGTGTCTCTAGTCAGACGTATTTCGGAAATTAGGAGACATCATTCATTTAAGAAAACTTTTTCAACAGACTCTAATACTCACTAATTTATTTTTAAACAAACATTCTTTTATTTTGTGCTTCATTTTGCTCTCGTTGCGTCTCATATACTTCAAATCACCACCCCAGTACTAGGTTTCTTCCCTGCAAATAGCGGCGATCAGCTGCTTCAATTGGGGGACAGTTGCCTCTCTTCTCCGCTACGGCGTCGTAGGGGCTTGGGTTAAACAGTAACATTAACATCTAAGCAAAGATTTTCTGCCATTTTGTTGTGATGCCAACATCATCATGAGAGGTCGGCGGGAAGATAGGTAAAATTTTACCCTTACGTACAGTTAAAGCATAAGTAGTTATCTGAAGTCGACCGCGGTGGCCGAGGGGACTAAGGCGCTCCAGTCACGGTCTGCACGGCCCCTACGGTGGGGAGGGGGGGGGGGGTTCGAATCCCCCCTCGGGCATGGATATTTGTGCCGTCCTAGTTCGTAAGTAGTTCATAAGTAGTTTGTAATTTTAGGGACTGATGACCCGATAGTTAAGTCCCATAAGCTATACAAACATTTGAATTTTGATTTGAGTTATCTGAAAATCACTAACAAGAACTGTTTGTTATCCACGACAAATAACATATTTATAACGGTCATACTATTTAAAGAAAAACCGAAGTTGATCGAAACTGGAAACAGATCAATATAAACAGGAAACGCGACTCAGTAGTGTGTGTGAAAGCAGACTATAGATTTCGTAAGAACTCTCAAAAGAATAAGGGTACACTTTTATAATGACCATACTACTGAAAGAAAATCCGAAGATGAATGAAATTGATGAAAAATTAATAACAACTGCAAATCAAAGCAACTCATTACTGTATGTGTTGAAGCTTACTCAAGCTTAAAAAATTTCAACCTCATACAAAACACGAATTTCCTACATGTCAAAACTCCAAGGACAGCATAGTTGCCGCCCGCGGTAGCCGAGGGGACTGAGGCGCTCCAGTCACGGTCTGCACGGCCACTACGGTCGGGGGTTCGAATACCCCCTCGGGCATGGATATTTGTGCCGTCCTAGTTCGTAAGTAGTTCATAAGTAGTTTGTAAGTTTAGGGACTGTTGACCCCGTAGTTAAGTCCCATAAGCTTAACAAACATTTGAACATTTTTTTGACATCATAGTTACGTCAGTTCATCGGTATTTTTACGAATGTTTTCTGAAATAACTCACACGACGGCTCGCACGTTATAGTATAGAAATATGGCGGCGAGACTTTAGTGACTTCAGTGATACTGTATACGGCACTGCCAGTCTAGTAATGTATGTCTGTGGCTGCGGTGCGCCGCGCCGCCCTCTGACAGGAATGGCGCATCCGGCGAGCTGCAGTCTCGCGCAGTGGCTAACACAAGAGGTTTGTTCGAGTGACCCAAACGCTGTTAGTTTCTGATAGTTACTGACGATTTGGAAGGCCTCCAATGCGCATGCGCCCTTTTTTGACAGTTTCTAACTCCGAAGCCAACTCGAACGCTTATTTCACCTGTTTCGCAGTTGGACCACCCATAGCGTTAGTTGGCAACTTTGCTCTCTTCGGCCAACGTGTTTGTCTTATTCACCGTACCCATTAACCAACTGTAAACCATTCAGATAATTTGTTAAATTCTTCATACTGCACCTTACACTATATATCATTTGAATGTGAAACAGTAAGCCACGGTATTTGTCTAAGGCGCCTCGCTGCGGAGCGCGCGTTTGCTCGCCGTCGGAGGTTCGAGTCCTCCCTGCGGCATGGGTGTGTGTGTTTGTCCTTAGGTTTAAGTAGTTTTTAAGGTACGGACTGATGACCACTCAGTTTAGTCCGATAGATTTACAAACATTTGAATAATTCTGACTCTTTCAATGTTAAAATAATTTTCGTTAAAACATGGTTGTAATGAAGGAGCTCGAACAGAGAAGGTTAACTCCAGATGTAATCAGACAACACTAAAGTTGTTGATAAAACTCTTCTGGGTATTGGACCGCATCGTCAATATATGAAATATTTCACCGACGTTTCGGCCACTATTGCAAGCGGCCATCTTCTGGGTGTGCGTTTACTGCTGGATGAGGGAAAGCTGGTGTCTTAAATATTGAATGTTGCCAGTTATAACTGGTGGTTTCTGCTCTCTTTCATTGGTGTTTCTTTATTTCTTCCTGTTGGTGGAAAGGGAAGTCCTTGATTCGTGTTTGCATTAATGTTTGCCATTGGTTGAAACTGGCGAATGATGAGCGGGTGGTACCAATGACGTAGCACTGATGCCTACGGCCGGCTAGAGCGTGCTGTTTGCTCTGTGTACGCGCGGCCTCTGTTGTCTCCGGGCTATGTGGGCCCCTATGGACTGCACTGCGCGCGGTGTCGTCGCGAAGCGCTGCTACTGCTGGCAGCCAAGACGCCGGAAGTCTAGCCCCGTCTTCTCTGTTCATATTTTCGGATCGTTTAGCTATTTCTATTGCTACCTTGATTTCATACTGCACCTTACATTATATATCATTTGAATGTGAAACAGTAAGCCACAGTATTTCTCACTATTATTTCCCCCATTTATAAATAATGTAGCAAATTCTACCTGACAAAACCGCAAACAAAAATGAGGTAAATTAGGATGGTGGTGTGTGAAAGGAATTTTCGGTAACATACAACTTCATATGCATTTTGTCCAATTATTACGAGTTACAATAAAATTTAAAAAATGAAACATACAAATTAATATACAAAAAATTGCAGGTGTTGTGCAAGAATTATCATCGTATATGATTTTTCCCAGAAGTTACACATTTAGTGTAGGAACGTCCACATTGGAACTGATAGATTTCTATAATAAATAACCACAAGGAGAAACAGTCAGAACAGTAATTGTGAGTCGCTATAGTGGCACATATAAAGCTACATGTCGGTTATAAAAATCTATCAGTGCTGATGCCTGTTGTGAAGGAAATACTGCCCGACACATTATTCTTATGTGTCAATCACTTCATTTACAGATAGCACAGAAAATCTCATTAGGACTATTTTGACTTCATTTTCAGGCGAATATATCATAATCCAAACAGTAAAAACATATGCATTCATCTTTAAATTCCTACGTTATGAAAATTTCAACACCTTTCATTTATAGTATGTATGGATGTAATAAAAAGGGGATGTACTGTATTAGAAGGCCACATAAGTTGAAAGAATGCCTGTCTAATATACAAAACTCAGCCTCAGTCAAGAGTAAACGGGACGACTTGGAACACAAACCTCTTCGTAAATGTGCAGGCTTGTCTTTCGCAGGAGGCTTGTTAAACGCTTTGGAGTCAGTCAGAAAACGGTTTGACGAAAATCTGCTTACTTAAATAAACGGTCTCAAACTATCAGCTCAGCCATTCGAACACCTGATTGGTCAGTCAGATATCGTCAGAAAGAGTCAAAAGTGCCACTCGAACGCTTCAAACCGTTTCAGATTGTCAGCAGCGTCGCTGGAACGAACCCAAGGTCTATAGAGGACAGGTCTGGACACCAATGTTCCTTATGGAGCCGCCATTTTGGTTCTAGAGAAACGACGCCATGCACTATCGCTAGGAGAGAAAAGAGTCGCTTTCGCAAATTATTGTTACAGTTTGCGTACCGTTTGAGTCAGAAATTATTTTCTTAAGCTTAGAGTAATAATAAAATACTGATAATTCGAAAGGCCTATATTGCTCAGTCTTACCAGGAGAGGTCACAAGATGATTCTGATACATTTGACTCAGACAGTGTGACAAGAACCGGCTAGAAAAACCATTTAAATTACTGAAATATTTGGTTTGCGTGGGCCATAGGAAAAGAGAAAACTCTCATGAAAGATTTCCTATTTCAGTGTACGAGAACGTTAAGCGCGTTTCGATGAACAATGAAGTATGCTTTGCAATAAAGAACTTTTCGGAAAAAAATCTCTTGCCGGAAAATGTTTTCAAAACATGTGAATTGTGTAAATATTATATGTATTAATGATGATCGCCCAAAAGGAATGTAATGTAATTTTCGCAGATAACCGCTAGGTTTTTTGTAAATACTATGTTCAGTGAACACTTCACCAACTAATAAAATAATTTAACTACATTCATTACCGCAATCAAAGTAATTATAACTGAAACTAATACATTGATTTTAAGTAAAGAAATTTCAGTTTCAGAATTTCTCACTTAACTCAATGATTTTCTTAAACTTCTTCCAGTATCTCTGTCTCCTACCTTCACCAGCTTAATTTTGTTAAATAACTAGGATCTGCCTAAGTTTGTAGGACACAGATCCAGTATCTCGAAATTTGTTCCATTTACATAATGTCTATTCAGGAAAATTTTATATGAATTTAAGCCTACACCCATATAAGATTCTGTTCTCGGATAGTTCAACAAAAGAAATTTTCGTTGATCCTTCCTGTATACCATACAGAATCGAAATTTGCCAACAAAATAAAATAAAGAAATACATCAGGAGAAAAAACGTACACCCTTATGTTACACATTCACGATTGTGGAAAGGATAATGTTGACAATGAAAGGCTACGTTTTTCTCACAATCGTGGCTGTATCGTTAATCACATCAGTATACATTGCAACGAGAATGGATATAGCTACATTCTGCGTAACCTACATACTCCGTCGCAATTCTAAATTCACTGCTTTAAGCAAGTAACACTTTCTAGTAACAAATATTATCCGAATACAGTCTGCTACAGCCGCGGTTTGGAACCTCAATGGCCACCACCGCAAAAGATCACGGTACCGTCACCAGACCTCTCCTATAGACCTTGGGCTAACATACCAATTGCAGCGCTCCTAGCAGCAATCAGAGTAAGCTAGGACGCCATTTTAATATTGGTCAAATGATTACGAGTAACGAGTCAATGGAATGTCAGGGTGAAAATTATTTGCTGAAACTTACATATCACAACATTTTATTTGCCAAAATATATTTGAAACGTACCTAAATGTTCATATTCGCTGAATGTATAACCGCGAACCGGTTAAGTTTAAAATGTATAGCCGTCCGGGATTCGAACTCAGCACTACAGCCTGTGAGACAGTTGCGGTGTCCCCTACACCAATGGGGTCACGTCGACCACCACAACTGCCTCCGGTCAGGTGCAAATCCTCAGCTTTTCCCTGTTAGCCGGCCGCGGTGGCCGAGGGGACTGAGGCGCTTCAGTCACGGTCTGCACGGCCACTACGGGCGGGGGTTCGAATCCCCCCTCGGGCATGGATATTTGTACCGTCCTTAGTTGTAGGTAGTTCATAAGTAGTTTGTAAATTTAGGGACTGATGACCCCGTAGTTAAGTCCCTTAAGCTTAACAAATATTTTATTTCCCTGTCAACTTCTACGCCGCGGCGGAGTGGCTGAGCGATGCTACGATGCGCGAGGCCGTTCCCCGTCGGGAGTTCAAATCCCCACTCGGACATGGATGCTTGTGCCGTCTTTAGTATAAGCTAGTTCATAAGTAGTTCGTAAGCTCAGGGACTGATGACTTCGCAGTTAAGTCAAATAAGCTTTACAAACATGTGAACATTTTTTTTTCAACTTCTATATTATGGAAACTCGCGGCTTTTTCAAATTGAGTACCGTAACAGACTGCCTCCGAACTGAAGACAGGATCATTGTCAGTCATCAGCTCGGAGAATCAAAAAGGATGGCACAAAATTACAAGGTTGAAAGTATACGATATTAGAAGCAAATAAATAAGTAAATAAATAAATAAATAAAATAAAACAAAATACTAATGTGTGGTTCCAAGACGAGCGATCTAAGGCGCCTCGCTACGGAGCGCGCGGTTGCTCGCCGTCGGGGGTTCGAGTTCTCCCTTGGGCATGAATGTGTGTATTGTCCTTAGTTTACCTTAGTTTTTAGTAGTTTGTAAGCTACGGACTGATGACCATGCAGTTTGATCCGACAGATTTACAAATAAAAAAAAAAACCGCCACTGACACTGTAAACATCCTCCTCGTTAGCACACATTAATTTGAAATTTAGACTTTACTACTAAGATTTACATCGAATTTAGTTCACATTTCACTGACGTTATTGGACGCTGTGCATTCCGGCGGGTTGAACCGCTATAGTAGCGGAGAGGAGGTAGATCAACACCACCTAGAAGACGAGGCCTTACAACAGGCCGTGTCTACGTCACACTTAGAGGCCGCGGCCGCCACCTCACTGGCTGTTGGCTGGGGCACGCCTACCGCCGCGCAGCGGCCGGCCAGTGAGGTGGCGGCCGCGGCCTCTAAGTGTGACGTAGACACGGCCTGTTGTAAGGCCGTGTCTGCTAGGTGGTGTTGGGTAGATACGAAAAACACGGTTCACTTACAAAGTTCTTAGTTACACGTGCAGGAGATCACACGAACTATCTCAAAGTAACTTATGTTAAGGACATCACACACGCCCATGCGCGAAGGAGGACTCGAAATTTCGGCGAGATCGACTGCGCGATGCGAGACATGACGCCTCAGACCGCGCGGACGTTTCTTTCTTTAAAAAGATAATAATAAAACACTTCAGAGGAAAGACTTCTATTATCAGTCGACAGTACACAATTTCAGCTGTTTCTCTACATAAATTCCACTCACATTCGAACAGTTTTCATACTGCTTCCAAAACTTCGAAATTCCTTCTGTGTAAAACTCTGCCACCTCAGCAACTGGCACTCTCATAATTTTCATTGTTCAGAAAAGTAAAAAACCTCGAACGCAGGATATGATGTGAAAATACATATCCTACATAGCTATAAATCACATCCCATGTTAATGTTTCGTAATTGTAGTGGAATTATATTCATGGTATCTACTTCGGAGTACATTTACAGTATTTTACTCAGATTGAGTTGTATCATAGCGAGTATGTGAAAGAAACCATTAATATCATAATTATTCATCATTATGCCTGAAATATAAATTTTTAGCGAAATCTCTCAGACCCTACAAAAAATACTTCATCAAAGAATGTAAAAGATACGTCTAGTGTTTCACGCGCATCTTAATAGCAATAACCATGATTTTAAGGTCAACTGATCTTGACAGCACAGTGAGCCATACTAATTAGACTATTTCGAAGAAACCGCAGCAAAATACGACTTATTTGTGCTGGTGAGTTGTGTAAAAGAAGATCAGCTGACGTTGATCTCATTTTCTTCTTGTTTTGTTCATACATTTTTTCAACACTATTCACATTATTTCACACATTTTTTATTCGAAAGTTAATATCTTAACACAACAAACTATATATACAATTATCGACAAGCAAACGAAAAAAACCCATGAAGTTACCGGAAAATGTATGCCTGTCATAAGTTGTGAAATCCCTCAGATTTGCAGTCTCATGAGTTTGGCTATTTTCTTGTCGATAACAACAAAAATAATATTTACTGTAATAATAAAAATTACAAAACAGGAAAATAACTCTGAAAAGTTGCTAAAAGTTAATTTAACGTCTACACGTGTTTTTCAGTACGTTGCATCTCAAATGTAATAGGAGTATGAAATAACATGCCCAGATAGAATTAAATGTTAATTAAAAGAAAGAGGAAACAAACTGAGCGGGGCTCGTTCGCGCGGCCCACCGATTCAGTTAGGGAGCAAACCAAATAACCATCGACATTTCGTGCTCACTGTCAAACGCCCAGATACATAATCGAAGTGGTTATCTTCTCATTATTCTCGTAGCTGACGCTCTAGAACGACATAATACTTGCTAATGCATCACTAAAAGCGTACAATGCCTGAAGTTAATTCGTGACGTCGTTTTTAATAGAATCTTGTTACCCGCTGTTACCAGCACTTTTTCGGAATGTTAATTACTTCCACCACTCCAGATCTTCTATACACGTTATTAGTGCAGTCATATATGTTTATCGTCAATTGGAGAACTGTTTATTTCATTTCCGTTGAACTTCATTTCGATGAGATGCCAGTCAAAACGACGTTTTTTACTGATTGAAACCATCTGTACTCTCTTTTCGTAATGTGAAAAATCCTGAATTTAGTAGTTCCTCGCTCTTATGCCTTATGACTTTATTGACTGATTTCCTTACCGGTTTATTTTATGGCATCATGTCATCCAGTTGTTAGCTGGCCGCGGTGGCCGAGGGGATTGAGGCGCTTCAGTCACGGTCTGCTCGGCCACTACGGTCGGGGGTTCGAATCCCCCCTCGGGCATGGATATTTGTGACGTCCTAGTTCGTAAGTAGATCATAAGTTGTTTGTAAGTTTA
Source organism: Locusta migratoria (assembly GCA_026315105.1). Taxonomy (NCBI): domain Eukaryota; kingdom Metazoa; phylum Arthropoda; class Insecta; order Orthoptera; family Acrididae; genus Locusta; species Locusta migratoria. The sequence goes on from CM048751.1 coordinate 129,914,066, forward strand.
GGGGCTGATGACCCCGTAGTTAAGTTCCATAAGCTTTACAAAAACAGTTGAACAGTCATCCAGTTGTTAATTAAGTCGTTGTTTCTCGAGAAAAGTAGTAGTGACATAGCCGTCCGTGTCTGCCTACTGATATTTAAGTGCCACTCATTTCGTGGTGCATATATTCTTGTCAGCATGCCCTGTCAGAAAATGTATGATATTCTTCGGCTACAGAAAAGCTGTACAGAAAACTAGTCCCACTACACACTTTTATAGGTCGAATATCTCCACATGGCAGGTTTTGGCGCGAGTTAAGGAAGGGCGTAAGAATGTTTCGAGGGAAAATGTTTTGTTATAGCCACGAAAATTGTAACACAAACTACTGCCAAGTCCGTTCTACTACAGCATTGTTCGTTACACACACACACACACACACACACACACACACACACACACACACACTCACTCACTCACTCACACACAGTTATTCTTGGGGACAGTTTATGGTAAATATAACCGATTGCCGAAATCTGAACAGGGATTTTGTTTTTCCCTCGTATATGATGTAAATGGGTCTCTTCAAACTGTTCAGTTCTCGGTAACGAATTACACAAAATGCCAACTGGATTTAAGATGGTTCTTAATCACATTTAGTTTTTAACCTAAGCCTACCGTAACCACACACTGCGATCTTTAAACTTGTACTTTACCGCGACATTACTGAAACTATTGTAAGTTCGAGTTTTTCGTGACCGCTCGTGATGGCAACTGAGTCCCGAATCTCCTTCCAGAACAGACACGGTCTTTTTCCTTCGACTTTTTGGTTGGCTGATACCTACTACAACCAATCAGCATGTAGCTATAAACGGCGTTATATTGCGCTTTGATCAGTGACTAATGGTAATAAGTCGACATTCCTAGAACAATTACAGTACCATACCTCATTCTCACTAATAACTAAACATACAAAAGTTATAATAATCAATACCTTATAAAGTATAAAAGTAATATGTATACTGAAATGTCTCTGTTTTGATTTAGAGCATTTCCAATGTCTGTTAGCGACTGACATCTGGCGGGCACTACCTCAGTTGCTTTCGTGTGAGAAGTTCCGAATCCCGGTACAGAGAATTGTCGTACATGAGTCACAGATTGTCCTAGCTATACTGCATATACAGGAGCGATGTAAGGTCCTTTTACACGAACAACTTTCTTGTCATAGTTGACTACTTGCAGCGAGTGGGTCTACTACAGCGCCCCTGGCTTGTATTTCATGTACTGAGACTCGTCTGTCTCGTTTGCTCATTTACATTTAGAAGCTAGCACAAAATATGTCGAGGTATCTGTTGTGTAGTTGAAGTAAGATTATGAAGGCACTTTTTACGCAGGAGCAGGAATTGAACATTAATGACGAAAGAGGTATGTGGTAAATCCTGGATATTATTGACAACTTGAAAAGTAGGAAAAAGGTCTTGAAAACATTTTAGGATTTATAAGTTTATTTGCAGGAGAAAATTTATACTTGCAAGCAAATCAAATCATACGGAAATTATAGCAAAAAGCCCCTTTTTACTTGTTTCATGTCTTTTTTTTTTTCAAATAATGCCGAATATAATCTTCACATCTAATAATTCTGCGCCGCGGTGAAGTAGCCGAGCGGTCTAAGGCGTCTCGCTGCGGAGCGCGCGTTTGCTCGCTGTCGGAGTTTCGAGTCCTCCCTGGGGCATGGGTGTGTGTGTGTTTGTCCTTAGGTTAGTTTAACTTAGTTTAAGTAGTTTGTAAGGTACGGACTGATGACCACTCAGTTTGGTCCGATACATTTACAAACATTTGAACATTTGAATAATTCTGACTCTTTTAATGTTAAAATAATGTTCGTTAAAACATGGTTGTAATGAAGGAGCTCGAACAGAGAAGGTTAATTCCAGATGTAATCAGACAACACTAAAGTTGTTAATAAAACTCTTCTGTGTATTGGACCGCATCGTCAATATATGAAATATTTCACCGACGTTTCGGCCACTATTGCAAGCGGCCATGGCTGTGCGTTTACTGCTAGCCGAAGGAAAGCTGGTGTCTTAAATAATAAATGTTGCCAGTTATAATTGGTGCTTTCTGCTCTCTTTCATTGGTGTTTCTTTATTTCTTCCTATTGGTGGAAAGGGAAGTCCTTGATTGGTGTTTGCATTAATGTTTGCCAGTGGTTGAAACTGGCGAGCCGGCCGCGGTGGCCGAGGTGACTGAGGCGCTCCAGTCACGGTCAGCACGGCCACTACGGTCGGGGGTTCGAATCCCCCCTCGGGCATGGATATTTGTGCCGTCCTAGTTCGTAAGTAGTTCATAAGTAGTTTGTAAGTTTAGGGGCTGATGACCCCGTAGTTAAGTCCCATAAGCTTAACAAACATTTGAACATTTGAACATTTGAAACTGGCGAATGAGGAGCGAGTGGTACCAATGTCGTAGCACTGATGCCTAGCGCCTGCTAGAGCGTGCTGTTTGCTCTGTGTACGCGCGGCCGCTCTTGTCTCCGAGCTATGCGGGCCCCTGTGGACTGCACTGCGCGCGGTGTCGTCGCGAAGCGCTGCTACTGCTGGCAGCCAAGATGCCTGAAGTCTATATCCGTCTTCTCTGTTCATATTTCCTGATCGTTTAGCTATTTCTATTGCTTCCCTGATTTTCCTCTTCCAAGTGTTGGGTTGTTTTGCCAGTACAGAAACTTCCTGGAAACCTATCTGTTTTCCGCACTCTTCCTGGTGTTCTTCTACTGCCGACTTCGTTTGCTGTCCCAGCCGAATATACCTCTCGTGCTCGGCTATCCTTGTGTTAATCGGCCGCCCAGTTTCTCCAATGTATACTTGGCCGCATTAACAGCCGATTTCATAGACTCCAGCTGTGTGCAACTTATCAGTTTTGTCCTTCATTGAGCCTAGGACATCTCTTATTTTACTGTTGCTGCGAAATATAGGTTTGATGTCCTCTCGACGAAGAATTTTGCCCACTTGTTTGGTGCGTTCTTTTACATATGGCAATAGGACGATGGTTTGTTCTTCCTTTTGCTCTTCCCTTTTACTTCCATCATTAGATGTCATAGTTTGCTCAATCATCCTCTTCCGATAACCGTTTGCTTCGAATGTGGGCCTGATGTTTTGTAATTCTGCCTTCAGGTGTTGTTCATCGCTAATCCGATGGGGCCTCTTTGTTAGAGTGTGGATCACGGACTTCTTTTGCGTAGGACGATGGTGGGAAGTTGCGTGAAGGAACTTGTTCAAATGTTTGTAAAGCTTATGGGACTTAACTACGGGGTCATCAGTCCCTAAACTTACAAACTACTTATGAACTACTTACGAACTACGACGGCGCAAATATCCATTCGAACCCCCGACCGTAGTGGCCGTGCAGACCGTGACTGGAGCGCCTCAGTCCCCTCGGCCACCGCGGCCGGCTGAAGGTACTTGTCTGTGCTGGTAGCTTTTCTATATACCCGATGGCCTAGTTTGCCCTCTGGCCTCATCTGACCTCATCATCGAGGAATGGGGAGCACCCCATTCTTCTCAGTCTCCATGGTAAACTGGATCTTGCTTTGTTGTTGATTGAGGTTTTGAAGGAAATTCTGTGGCTCCTTTTCTCCATGAGGCCAGATGACAAACGTGTCGTCTACATATCGCAGCCAGCAGTCTGGGCGTAGTGGTGCGGACTGGGGAGCTGTTTCCTCAAATGCCTCCATGAAAATATCGGCTTCAACGGGCGATAGAGGTGAACCCATTGCAACTCCATCCGTCTGTTCATAAAATTCCCCTTTCCACCTGAAATAGGTGATCTTTAAACAATGTTGCGCCAGATCGCAAACGTCGGGTGGAACACGTTCCTCCACGATGTTCATGGTATCCGACACCGGTACATTTGTAAATAAGGACTTCACGTCGAAGCTGACCATCAAATCCGTGGCGGAGATTCATTTTTCTTCTAAAAGTGCCACAAAATGTGTTGAGTTCTTGACATAACAGTCCGTGTGGCCCACGAGATGTCTGCAAACACCAATATAGGACTTCCCTTTCCACCAATAGGAAGAAATAAAGGAAACACCAATGAAAGAGAGCAGAAACCGCCAATCACAACTGGCAACAGTCAATATTTAAGACACCAGCTTTCCCTCATCCAGCAGTAAACGTAACACCCAGAAGATGGCCGTTTGCAATACGAAACGTCGGTGAAATATTTGATGTATTGACGATGCTGTCCAATACCCAGAAGAATTTTATAAACAATTACAACGGCCGCGGAAGCCTTCGTTCACATTTAACACTAAAGTTCCTCGCTTATGCGCATGGGCACTGTGCAGCGTACTTAGAACTCCACACTCGGCACAATTCTTAGATTACTTATTTTTGACATGGGATAACAGCGAGCTTAATTATTGATTCATCTAAAAGTGTAGCTCGCAATTTTTTATTTCTTTGGTAACCAGTTTCGACCACCTATTAAATGGCCATCTTCAGACCACAACCAGAATGTTGGCCACCGGTTGTTCTAAGCTGGAGCTGCCTAGAAGTGAATGTGGACTGGCCAATTTTATTCTTGTGGTTACAAAAAAAAAAATTGCGAGCTAGACTGACTTTTACAAGAAACTCTAGACAACTGACGTCATAGACGCACTCGCGATGATTTGGCTGCTGATTCACACGCAGGCACGAAAGGCGTGTGAAACGGGCGCTACGCCGCAGCTGTTCTAGCAGCACGCAGATTAAATGAAGCGAGATCCGACCTGCGTTCAAAAGAAGACACTGTATGATCGAGCTAAACCTTTTGGTGCTCAGGAAGCGATCGTGATTTGAGGAATAGATGATCGAATTCGAGTATGAACCAGCTCCATTCAACCGAATGTGACAAGTAGATGTTGTTTTGTGGTCATCGTTCCAAAGACTGGTTTTATGCATCTCCACGCTACCCTGTCCTGTGAAATCCTCTATATCTCTGAATAAGAACGGCAAACTATATCCATTTGAACCTGCTTACTGTAGTCGTCTTTTGATTTTCCTGTGCGATTTTTACGTCACGCACGTTTCTTCAGTGCTAAAGTAACCATTCCTTGATATATCAGAATGTATCCCACAGCTGCACTCCTCGTCTTAGTCAAGATATCCTCGAAATTTCTTGTCTGTCCGTATTCAAGCACCTCCTCATTAGTTACGTCATCCATACACAGAATATTCAGCGTTCATCTGTAGCACCACATTTCAAAATCTTTTATCATTTTTTGTCTGAATTCCTTATCGTCCTATCTTCACTCCCGTACAATGTACACAGCAGATTTATGTTTTCAGAAAAGACCTAACATTTAAATTAATTTTCGGTGCCAACAAATTTCACTTCCTCCCATAGCCATGCCACATTTTATATCTTCTTTACTTAGGCCATCATAAACTATTTTGTTACCCAAAGAACAAAACAGATGTATTAATTTTATTGTCTCATTACATAATGTATTTCATCCGCTTCTCCTGATTTTCTTAGACCACATTACATTGCTCCGGCCGCAGTGACCGAGCAGTCTGCGGCACGCCAGTCACAGTCTGCACGGCCGCTACGATCGGGGGTTCGAATCCTTCCTCGGGCATGGATGTTTTTGTCGTCTTTAGTATAAGGTAGTTCATAAGTAGTTTGAAAGTTTAGGGAGTGATGACCCCGCAGTTAAGTCCCTTAAGCTTAACAAACATTTGAACATTAAATTGCACTTATTTTTCTCTTATTATTGTTCATATTTTAACCTCCTTTCAAGAAACTGTCCCATTCCGTTCAATTGCAATTCCAGGTCCCTTGCTGTCTCTGACGAATTACATCGGAGAAAGGCTATATCCCTGTTTTACTCCCTTCCCAATCACTGCATCCCTTTCATGTCCTTCGACTCTTATAAGTGCTGTCTGGCTTTTGCACAAGCTGCCTATAACTTTTACTTCTATTTTACCCCCTGCTACCTTCATAATTCGAAAGAGCGTAATCCAGTTAACATTGTCAAAAGCTTTCTCCAAATCTACAAACGCTAAGAACGTAGGTTTTCCTTTCCTTAACCTACCTTTTAAGATAAGACGTAATGTGGGTATTGCTTCTCGCTTTCCTACATTTAGCCTAAATATAAATCTAAAACCACTTTTTCCATTCCTCAGTAAAAAGTTCGTTTTAGTATTTTGCAATCATGACTTACTTAACTGATAGTTCTGTGATTTTCACACTTGTCTGATGGTATTTGGGTGGAAAGTCTAATGTGTAATAAAATGTCATAGCCAAGTGTTATAAAGAAACTTCTGAATGCCGGCCGCGGTGGCCGAGGGGACTGAGGCGCTTCAGTCACGGTCTGCACGGCCACTACGGTCGGGGGTTCGAATCCCCCCTCGGGCATAGATATTTGTGCCGTCCTCAGTATAAGGTAGTTGATAAGTAGTTTGTAAGTTTAGAGACTGATGATCCCGTAGTTAAGTCCCATAAGCTTAACAAACATTTGAAACTTCTGATTGCAGAAGATTGCAGATTCATGGAGATGCGGGAAACTTAATCTGCGGACACATAATGACACTTTCACGGTTTATTTGTGGCCGCACGGGAGTGGACAAGTGGTTTGGAGCGCCACGTTACGGATCGCGTGAACTCCTCGTGGGGGTTCGGCTCCTCCCTCGGGCATGGATTTGTGTATTGTCTTTGAGTTAGTTTAACTTAGTTTAAGTAGTTTGTAAGCTAGGGACTAATAACCAAGCAGTTGAGTGCCATAGATTTAAAAACATCTGAATTTTGTTTATTTGTGTCCTCAATCAGTGTGAGTCAGGGGAAAGGTACGTGCTTTGAGGGGATGATACTACTGGTGATTCTGAACAAAACACTTTTAATAAACACGGGCCTTTTTCTTAACCGTTTGAGTGAAAACAATTAGGGACAGGAATAGTGCTGATGACAGTGAATTATCTTACTGTTACGTTATTGTCTGTTTAATTATAAACGTTTCCTCATCGGTATTCTCAGTCGACACGTGGTACGGTATTATTGATGAACAACTCATTGGTCCAGTTGTTTTAGATTAAGGGACACGGTATAGAGGACATCTCTTTGGCAACAGAAGCTCGTATGTAGTTTCAGTATGACCGAGATCTTATACATTCCTACGGCCAGAGGCACAGTATCTCAACACAACTATTGTGGTGGTTAGATCGGTCGGCGTGGAGTCATCGCTTGGCCACCGAGGTCACCCGATCTTACCAAAATGTTCAAATGTTTGTAAATCTATAGGACCAAACTGCGTGGTCATCAGTCTGTAGCGTACAAACTACTTAAACTAGGGTAAACTAACCTACGGAGAACACACACACACACCTATGCCCCAGGGAGGACTGGAACCTCCGACGACGCGCAACTGCGCGCTCCGACCTTACCTCACTGGATTATTATTTGTGAGAGGGGCGAAGAGCGAAGTGCACAAGCGCATAGTGGACACAAGAATTGAACTTCTCCCTCATGTTTTATACGTTTGAGCCAGGGCAAAGGAATGCAGGACTAAGGTCCGATCGGCAACACAAAACCTGTGTACAAGAGTATAAAAAAGCACTGATGTTGACGGTGGAGTGTTTGAACGTCTTCTGTGACGAAAGGAAAACTTGAATTTTATCCAATTAAATGGTTTTGATATTATGATTTTGAAGAACTTCGTGACTGTTCCTTATAGGTTGTAGAAATAAAATCCGCTACCAGTCACAATTATTGGTGGTTTATTAAAACATTACCGGTTTCGGGCTTGTGCCCATCTTCAGGTGTTTACATTCAGTGTTGTTGCCTGTTTAAAGAGAACGTAAATTACATTGTGCTTATCATACAAATATACATACACAATTATCATATAGATATACATAAAACAAGTATGGTATGTGGTGGAGTGATTTATAGCCTTAACACAAATCATTCCACTACATACCACACTTGTTTTATGTATTCGTATATCTATATGATACTTGTGTATGTATATCTGTATGATAAGCACAATGTAATTTACGTTTTCTTTAAACAATTGCCGGGGTGGAGTAGCCGAGCGGTCTAAGGCGCCTCGCTGCGGAGCGTGCGGTTGCTCGCCGTCGGGGTTCGAATCCTCCCTGGGGCATGGGTGTGTGTGTTGTCCTTAGGTTAATTTGCCTTAGTTTTTGTAATCTTCGGACTGATGACCACGCAGTTTGGTCCGATAGATTTACAAACATTTGAACATTTAAACAGTCAACAACACTGAGTGTAAACACCTGAAGATGGGCACAAGTCCGAAACCGGTAGTGTTTTAATAAACCACCAATAATTGTGACTGGTATCGGAATTTATTTCCACAACCTGAAAGGAAAAAGAATTAAACGAACGATGACATAACAGTATCTTAATTTACTGTCACCTGCACTTGTTCCGATGCTAGTTGTTTTCATTCGTATGCCAGTAGTCCTCGCGAGAATAGTGGGCCACCTGCGAGCGATAGAGTACGATGCCGAAGTAGGAGGACACATGAGAGTTTGGTCAGACGGGGTACGTGCTTCCGTAGTCCCTGCAGGGGCGTTAAGTGTTGAGCAGCTTGAGTGGCGCAGGGGCTCGATGAATTTTACGTCAGCATGAGGTCCCAGGTTCCAAATAGGAGAAATTTTCTTATGTACATGTTGTATGATTTCAACCCCTGTAAGCAGCTGAGACTAAAAAACCCAGTTAAAATCTATTTTCAACACTGCTGTATCGTCACGTATTACGTCTGTCCTTTTGGACATGCCAGAAAGAACATATTCTGCTTTTCTTCATCGTTATGTTGGTGAAATCGCTTGGATTGTGTACGAAATGCTCCTTGATGCTCAAAAAGCATAAATAACAATAATACAATGACGTCAACGGTGGTGTACTGCACGTTGTAAGAGTAGCGGACAGAACTGCGTGAGGCAACATGAAGGTTTCACCTTTATCCTTTTAGTGGCATTCAAAACGTTACGGCAGACGGTTATTTCTCGGCGGTGCTGGTGCGACGGTGCGACTCGTGCTGTCGCCGGGGTCAAGTACCGCCCATATGCACAGTGCGGCTAGCTGGGCCTCCGTATCTCCTTTTCGTCTCCGCCGGTCCTCCGAGTATGGTCACTTCCTTATTGCTGACGCCTAATCAGTATTCTCAGCGTCGCACGCAGAAAGATACGCTGTCCGACGCAAACCGTCTTGCTTCATGGAACGAGGTCCTGCAAAGCCATAAGCAACGACCTTTTGAAATATAACAAATTGCAGAACCGACATACGTTTGTTCTATAGGCCACGCATCTCAGTAACTCTCGCACATTGATCTAACCTACTTGTAAAAAATCTAGCCGCACGCCTCTGAATTGTTTCTACCGTCTTCCTTGAAACCTACCTGATGGGTATCCCAAATACTTGAACAATACTCAAGACGGTGTCACACGTGCGTTTATATGCAATCTCAGTTACAGACAAATCACCTCTTTCCAAAATTCTATTGATAAACCAAAGTCGACCATCTGTCTTCCCCACGACTGTTTTTATATGCTAGTTCCATTTCACATCGATGTGCAGCGTTGAGCCTAGGAATTTAATTGACGCGACTCTGTGAAACTGTAGACTACTAACGCTGTATCCGAATATTACGGGATTACTTCTCCTGCTCATTTGCATCACCTTGCCTTGAAAGACGACCGACTGTCGTCTTTCATATATTTTTTATATATTTCTGTAAAGTTATAATTTATTTAATGTCGCTAGATTATCATTTTGTTAAAACTTAAACCCCACTCTTTTCAAGGATTGAGGAATAGCATTTTTATTTCATGTGTTAAAATATTAGTTAATATTGCTAGGTTTTTCTTATTTTGTTGTGTTAATATTTTATTACTATATTATTTAATGTGGCTTAAATGTGGCTTCTCCGCTACGCCGCTGTCCCTGTGAGAATGTGCACTTGTCTTACTTTTAAGTGAATGCGCGAGAATTTATGGCTGTCTGAATGTGGGGAGTGATAGCTCGCTTTGCATCGTTCTCTCTGGCTCAGAGTCGATAGCTGCTGAGGCTACCAAAGAGGTTTCTACAACCTTTGGTTACAGTCCAGTTGTCGATCCTTCTCTAGGGCGAGTCTCTCCGTCCCCACCACAGCTGATCTTGGATTTTCCGACTTCCGGTCGCTTCCTGCGTCTGGTGGCCCTTTGGTCTGGTCATTCTGTGCTGGTCTTCTGGTGAGGTAAGGTTGGTTCTGCTCTTGTTTTTGGAGATGGTAGCGTTTCTTTGTCTAGCACATTTAACTTAAATCCGTGAACTTAGAATCATTTTTTTTTTTTCAATATTTTCTCCTATCGTGTGCGGAAATGTGTTCTCGTTTTTAAATTCAGTGATTTCCAATAGATAAACGCGGTGAGCATGATTCTAGTTGGAGTTTGATAACGGCCTGGTATATTAAAACCTTTTGTGATCATGTGGCTGTGTATGAACTCTGTGTACTTTCTAGCTTTCTGGGGCCCGATTTCTGTTCATTTTTGTACAGTGCAGAGCTCCTTCCCTCTTTTATTTAATATTGTTCTTCACAAGTGCTCAGAACTGGCTCAGATGCAATTTTTCTTATGTCTAAATTCCGTTGCGCCATAAATGTTTTCTTAGCCACCTTTCTGAGATAACTCTAATTGTGGTGGCTTGCTAATTAATGTTTGTGTGTAATAACGTGTGAGCTGTTATGTATATTGACCACTGTGGTATTAACTTCCGGTTATTGAAGTAATTTGAAACCAGTCAGTTCTCCGTTTGGGCCACGGAACAAGGCTTTATAGCAGAGAGTAAACAGTAGTTCACACGGACCTCATTTGCTAGTTTTAGTAATAAAACAAAGCTCTTGTTACGTACAGTTATCGACTTTTAAACTTTTTCTACAATTAGAGCTATCTGCAGTTCCTGACACCATATAGAAATTTGGCCGAAGTCATCCTCAATCCTACTGCGGTCGTTCATTGTCAGCATCAGCAGCATACAGCCGCAGATTGAAACTCATTGTCCGTCAGATCATTTTATAAGAGGGTTAAAACTTAAATAGTGGGAACTATTTATTCACAGCCGATACAAAAGCGTTACATGTTTCCAACTGTTACCTTCTTCAAAGTAATCACCAGCGTTATGTAGAACCTGTTGCCAGCGATGTAGGAGGCGTAGTATACCGTTAGTAGAGCGATTTGATGGTGCGAATGGAGAAGTCTACTGCCTGTCGTCGAATCTCTGGATCAGTTGTGAAGCGCATGCCACGAAGTGGTTCCTTCATCTTCGGAATCAAATCACAGTCGCAATTACGTAAGTTTGGGGAGTATAGTGGTTGGTACAGCATTTCCCAGTGCCAGAGCAGTCACGGCTTGAGCTATATGCGCCTGAGCATTGTCGTGAAATATGATGGGTGGGTTGGGCAGAAAGTATTGCCCTCTCTTGAACACCTTTGTCGTGCTGTACGACCTCTGGCACATTCTATCTTGATCCAACTCCGTTGTTTCTCATTCGTAAACATAGTGACACCGTTTGTTACACCGTTCGCTCACAAGTGACTGTCCTTCTTTCGTTGTGCGCACGCCGATGACGTGGGATGAGCGAGTAAGGTACGTATGTCAACAACTTATGCTAGTAGCGACAATAACAAGTTGCATTGCATAGTGTCTTCACAGCAGTGTTGCCACTATTCAATTTACAACCCTCGTAGATCCGAAATATTAACAGTTCTTTCACACTTCCCCGGGGGCGCCCCTCATGATACCCTAGTCTCTGCAGAACACTCGCCATCAAGGACAACGTACTGGGTTCTGTTAAGTAGTTTTCCTTATGCTTCGTTAGAAGGCTGCAGTGGGACCCAGTGTCAAACGCTTTTCGAAATCGAGTGCTGGGGCCGAGCGGTGTGTTCCCAGCTTTAGGTCAGGCTGAGGGGTGCAACCTGGTGCAGCGCCAAGGGACGCTAGTGAAACAGAATTATAGTTAACACATTTTATTCCGTAACGTACATAAGTTTGATGAAGGCGCTAGCTCGACGGGAGCTAGAGCAGTAGGTGGCGTCGCCTTCGAGCTGCAACCTAGGTGTTTCGTATGATGGTAGTGCCCGCGCCGCGCCGGGATGCCGTGAGGCGATGCAAAGACTGTTATTGTGAAGTGCTCTATCCCTTCACCAGGCTATTCAGCGGCCAGTGGATCCACGAAAGGACCCCTCTGAAGTTGGATGTCATGCTGGTTCCCGACTCGGGACACTGGCTGGCCGGATTAGCACCAGAGTGCTAACTCGACGACAGGAACATTGGCCTTTAGTAACCAACCACTGAAGACTGAGCTAGCCTCAGGCAGCCACCATAGAGGTGTGAAGTCATCAGCACAGCGAATCACCATCTTCCCAGATGATGTTTAGTGTGAAGTATGGCTCCGACCAGACTCCATCTCTTAGCTGCCTCTAGCAGCACTGCTATCTGTGACAAAGACTGAGCACAACGATTAGGCCAGTGAATTGAAGACTACCTCCTGGGCGTCGTCGATTCAGAAGACCAAGTGACTGCTACTTCTAAATGTAGGAATATTTATACATAAAATTGGCTGAAGCTGTGACGTATGAAACGGTTTGAATGTGTTCCCTTTGAAAATGGAGTGTTCGCCCGATGTGTCTTTACCGCTGACTCATCCGCGGTCTTATTCACTCTTATGGCAGAGTTACGTGTAGTAGTTACGATATGTTTACTAGCTGCGTCTCTGTCTGACAGCCATTTCACTCACACTTCGCTGACAATAGGCTTTCCAACTTGCCGACGCAGCGGCTGCCGTCATCACACAAGGCGGGTGAGCATTTTCTGCTACCGGCTGCTGACCTTATTCCGTCTTGCTAAAGTGAGCAAACCAAGATCTTAACTCATTTACCCGTCACAATGTTTGCCGCGTAACACGAGGAATATGCAGTCTGCCTGTTGACCTGCATCCGTAGCTCACAATATGTCAGGAGAGAAAAGGGCCAGCTGAGTTTCGCACGATTATAGATTGTGAGCAGCGGCCTCGTATGCCGGGCACATACCTCCTGCGTAGCTACCTCGCCGACCACCTGCTCGTGAACATCCGTTGAGCAGCGATCGCGCTTGCGCCACTACTCACACACGCGGACAATACGACAGCCCTCTGCAGGTGCTGGATGGCCGCTGTCTGTACAGCGAGTGACGAGGCAGGACGCCAGATTGAAACTCAGCGCCGACAGGTTTAAGGCGGGCATCGCTTCCACAATGGATGCGTACATCAAGCGACCTTAACAAGACGACCTGAAACACCAACTGCACGGCTACCACTAAATTTATTTACAGCGAATGCCTCAGACTTCACTTCTTTACAAAATTTTAGTTGGTGTCTGAATAGCTAGTCTCGGGCAGTTCCTGCAGCTAAGATCTACTATTTTCTGCAAGAAGGAAGTAAGTACCAAGACTAAGTTAGCAGTGCACCGCTCTATCTGTCGACCAACTTTGTTGTATGGGAGTGAAAGTTGGGTGGATACAGGTTACTTTTTTCGAGGTTTGATTCCTTTTCCTGGATGGTGCTCAACGACCACACAATGATAAACACACCGTATGTACTGAGCAGCATTGGCCGTTAATGTTTTATTTAAAAACAACAGATCGATTTCAATCACATAGTACCATCTTCAGTGTCCTTCACACAAGCATTATGAATGCCCTGAATGTAACTGCAACGGCAAACATAAAACTGCAGTGTCAAAGTTTGAAAATCATTTTCAAACTTTGACACTGGAATTTTATGTTCAGGGCATTCATAATGCTTGTTTGAAGGACACTGAAGATGGTCACTATGTGATTGAAATCGATCTGTTGTTTTTAAATAAAACATTAACGGCCAATGCTGCTCAGTACATCCGGTGTGTATAGGTTACTTTATTCACAAGGTACAGGTTACAGATATGAAAGTAGCAAGAATGACTGAAGGTAGTAATATATGGGAACAATGGCAGGAAGGTGTCCATAATGAGGAAATCAAAGAAAAACTAGGAATAAACACCGTAGATGAAGCAGTTAGAGCGAACAGACTGAGATGGTGGGGTCATGTTACACGCATGGGAGAAGCAAGGTTACCTAAGAGACTCATGAGCTCGGCAGCGGAGAGTAAGAGGAATCGAGGTAGACCAAGAAGAAAGTATTTAGATTCGGTGCAGAATCTAGTTTGAAGTAAAGGGCATAACATCAGACGAGGCATAGGGGATCATGGAGGAATTTTATTAGATGTACTATGCTCCAGACTGAACGCTGAAATGCATAATCAATCTCTAACGATGATGTGTTTTTTAAGTTTCACTGAGGCATTAAGCTAGCGTTGGCTAGTTCTATATTGTATTAATGTTTAAGATGAAAGGACAGTTGGAGAACTCGATAATGGTATGGCTCATCAGTGTACAAATAACAAAGAGTGTGTATGTGTGAAGTAGCAGTACTAGAGAGAGAGAGAGAGAGAGAGAAAGGTGGAGAGTATTAGGTAGTAACGCAGAGTAGAAAATAGAAAAGACGCAGATGGGCACAGCATCGAATTTAGGACAATAAACATGATTTACAGCCCAGAAGAGGTATTCATTGTGACCAAACAATGGAGAGACTTTGTAGCCTTATGAAACCAGTGATTTATGAACCCTTCAGTACGAAGGCGTAAACGTACGGAGTAGGAAGTCGAAAATTAACAATTTACTTGGCTCCGAACGACTAACAAGTAATTGTGGGGCGCGGCGATCTGTCGAATGATATGAAGAGTAGCGCTGTAATGTACGCAGATGGTGAGGAAGCACCGGAATTAATCACGTCGGCCTGTGCTGCGTGCACGAAGGCGAGGCCCCTGCCGGAGCGCGCGGTCGCCGGGGTCACCCCCCCCCCTATCCTTCCCCCCTGTTTATGGGCGAAATTAATTTGGACGGCCTGTGGTCTGGAACGCGCGGCCGCGACCAGCTGTTGGCGCTTTGATTTACGACGGGGGAGCTCTGCCTGGGAGCTCCCATTTAGGTGGGACTCCCCACTGGGCGTCCGCCGCACAGCACGTGTTGCTCGCCGCTTACCGCCAGTCCGCACCTCCCGAGATGTTGCGTCCGTCCAACATGTGGCTCTTCCCGCAGTCGGTATCGCTGATATATGGTGACCGTGCAGAGAGCAGCATTCGTGACTGCGAGCCCCGCCAGCGGCGCGAGTCCAAAGCTTTGTGAAAAATACACCTGCCGCTTCGAATGGCTTTGAACATGACTAACTGTTTCCAGCAATTTACGCCACAGTTCGGGAAATGTACGTATAGTGACCGAAGGTCGGACTGGCTCGGGAGCGACTAGCGACGACCGACCGATCAAGCGTCGCCGTTAACGAGAAACACTACACGAAACCACAGAGACAACAAACAATGACAACAACTAATCGAAAACAAAGACCAAATCGCAAGCCAATCGGAACCGTGATGGAGCAAGTACGAAGCCTAATAACCACTGAATACCGAAAGGAAACTGAGCGCAGTCAACACAAGACTGAGGAGCGAGCTGTGGCTCCGGACCCTAAATAGTGCGGCTCTCTGCGCAGATGACCGGCGCGGTAGGCGCGCCACGGCGTGCAGCGCTCTAGTGGCGATGGCAGCGCTAGTAGGTTGTGCGCGCCGCCTAACGGCTGCTGTCATAGTCCATGTGGTCTGGCGGGCTCTCAAACATATCGTGCCGGGATACCACAGTCCGGTTCTGTTCAAACTTTTGATCGGCCTGTAATCTCGTAGAACTAGCATCGTATAGCAACGTACACAATCCTGCCAATCACTGCTGAGAAACTTGTTATGGTGTGGTTGTTGTTCTTGTCTTCATTCCGCAGACTGGTTTTATGCAACTCTCCACGCTACTCTGTCCTGTGCAAGCCTCTTCATCTGAGAATAAGTTCGGCAACCTACATCCTTTTGAATCTGCTTACTGTATTCGTCCCTCGGTCTCCCTCTATGATTTTTTACCCCACACTCTTCCTTCTAATGCTAAGTTGACAATTCCTTGATGTCTCAGAATGTGTCCAACCAATATATCCCTTCTCCTAGTCAGGATATGCCAGAAACGTCTTTTCTCCCCAATTCGGTTAAGCACCTCCTCATTAGTTACGTGATCTAGCCATATAATCTTCATCATTCATCTGTAGCACCACATTTCGAAAGCTTCTATCATCTTTTTATCTGAACTCCTTATCGTCAACGTTTCACTTCCATACAATACTACACTCCAGACAAATGCTTTCGGAAAGGACTTCCTAACATTTAAATTAATATTGGATGTTAACAAGTTTCGCTTCTTAAGAAACGCTTTTCTTCCCATAGCCCTTCTGCATTTTATGTCTTCTGGCATCACCTGATTTTCTGACATTACATTCCATTATCCTCGTTTTACTCTTGTTAATGTTCATCTTATATCTTCCTTTCAAGACACTGTCCAATCCATTCAGTTGCTCTTCCAGATCTTTTGCAGTCTCTGACAAAATTACTACGTCATCGGCAAACCGCAAAGTTTTTATTTCTTCTCCCTGAACTTTAATTCCCTCTCCAAATTTCTCCTTGAATTCCTTCACTGCTTGTTCAGTATACAGATTAAACAACATTGGGGAATGGCTACAACCCAGTCTTACTCCCTTCCCAACTTGTTTCCTTTTTATAGGCTGCACATATTCCTTCCACAGTTCATCTTTCCCCTCTTTGCTTAGTACTAGTTTTCCGGCTGAGTTCTTGATATTCATACAGCTGATTTTCTTGTCTCCAAATATCTCTCTTATTTTCCTGTAGGCGGTATCTATCTTCCCCTAGTTATACAAATTCTTCTTCGGATCTGCATTTGTCCTCTAGCCACTCCTGCTTAGCCAGTATGCACTTCCTGTCACTCATTTTTTATATACATGTGGCGTCTGTTCCGAAAGAACAGACGTCACTTGTGATCCTGCAGCTGTTATTATTTAATATTTTTTAGACGTTTGTACTCACTTTTGCCTGCTTCTTTCGATGCATTTTTGTATTTTCTCCTCTCATCAATTACGTTCAGTATATCCTATGTTATCCAGGGATTTCTATTAGGCCTTGGCCTTCTGCCTATATGATCCTCTGCGGCCTTTGCTACCCTCTCTCTCAGAACTATCAATTCTTCTACTGTATTACTTTCCCCCGTTTCAGGTAAACCTTGCCTAATGCTCCCTCTGAAACTCTCAACCACCTCTGGTTCCTTCAATTTTTCCAGGCTCCATCTCCTAACTTTTCTACCTTTCTGCAGTCTCTTAAGCTTTAATCTGCAGTTCATAACCAAAAAGTTATGGTCAGAGTCTATATGGTGTGGTAGTTACAATTATTTTTCTATGCAATTGACGAAACGGTTATTGTAATTTTTCATATGACAATTCCGCATGTACTTCAACTTTCCCAATCTTTTACCAATCTCTTGAAATCCTAGAGCGCCAAGTACTCCTTCTTGATTTTCGCATCCGCCCCCACCTTACCCAACCGCCTCCTTTACCACTACCAGTACCACCATCCTCATCATCATAATTAGGCTGATCATCACTTTCAACTTTCAGTCTGGAGTATAGCCCCCTAATGAAATTCCTCCAGCATCCTATACTCAATACCAACATTGATTCTTCCTCCGATGTTAAGCCTATTACTTCAAAATCATTCTCGACAGAATGAAAGTACTTTCTCCTTGGTCTGTCTCATCTCCTCACAACCCTCCACCTTGCTTCTCTCCAGCATCTCAGCCAGTTCTCTTTGCTTTATCTATGGTGTTAATTACGTTTTTCTTTGATTTCCTCATTATGGATACCCTACTGCATTGTTCCCATATATTAGTACCTGAAATCATCCTTTTCACTTTCATATCTGTTGCCTCAACCTGCTCAACAAGGAAATCTGTATCCACCAAGCTTTCACTTTCATACAACAAAGATGGTAGAAAGATGGTGCTCTGCTCAGTCTTGGTACTGACTTCCTTCTTGCAGAAGGTGAGCACTCACTGCATTAGCTTTGCTACGCCTTGAATCAAGTTCTTTCTCTGTTTCCATTCTGTGAGCAACTACAGCTTAAGTATTTCAAATGTTTCACCTGTCTTATCTATTGGCACTCAATCTGTTAAAATCTCTTCCATACAGGCATTACATTCGTTTTGGAGATGCTAATCTTCATAACATAGCTCTTACAAGTCTGATCTAGCTCTGAAATATTTGATTGTAACTTTTTCATTTAAGTCTGTTATCAGAACTAAGTCGTCTGCATTAGCGAAACTGTTTGTTTCGCCTATTTTAATCTCACATTGCCGGTCTATTAGTTTCAAATTCGATGAATACATAGTAATAACGACAGTGCAGCCTTGCCTTACCCCTGAAACTACCCTGAACCATCCACTCAATTTATTGTCAACTCTAAACCTTACCAATAAATGAAATTCATCTCCTCAAGCTCATTGAACACCTACGCCTCTCCAATGACTCCCATAAACTTGATTTTCGTAAACTTGATTCCCATGCCTCTATAAAAGTGTTTACACCATCTCTTTGCCCGCTATATCCTTTTCTCAACGGAACACCTTCCCAGACAGGATGGTTAAATCCCACGCCTACCCAGAATTCCTACTCCATTCCTTGGCCTACCCACCCTTCCTCCAGCTGGTGCTTCGCCTTCTCTTCAATACACTCACCTGCGTGTCTCCCGTCACCAACACTTCTTCTTCTACATCTGTTGCCCCTACCACCGACCTGCTCCCCGACTCCTCCTTACGTTTACCACACCCTCATCGCAAAACACCATGCACGTTTTTTCGTACACTCCCAGTCACTTTGAAAGAAGACCGTCTGTCGTCTTCCATATATTTTTTGTATATTTCTGTAAAGTTATAATTTATTTAATGTTGCTAGATTATCATTTTGTTAAAACTTGAACCCCACTCTTTTCAAGGCTTGAGAGGCTTGAGGAATAGCATTTTTATTCATGTGTTAAAATATTAGTTAATATTGCTAGGTTTTCCTTATTTTGTTATGTTAATAATTTATTATTATATTAATTAATGTGGCATAAGTACGGCTTCTCCGCTACGCCACTGTCCCAGTGAGAATGTGCAATTGTTTTACTTTTAGGTCTCTGTGAGAATCTATGACTCTTTGAATGTGGTGAGTGATAGCTCGCTTTGCATCGTTCTCTCTGGCTCAGAGTCGATAGCTGCTGAGGTTACCAAAGAGGTTTATACACCCTTT
Source organism: Locusta migratoria (assembly GCA_026315105.1). Lineage (NCBI taxonomy): Eukaryota > Metazoa > Arthropoda > Insecta > Orthoptera > Acrididae > Locusta > Locusta migratoria. The sequence continues at coordinate 129,933,307 of CM048751.1, forward strand.
GATTACAGTCTACTTAGCGAGCCTATCGTTCAGCGCGAGCCTCCTTGTATGTCCCCATCACCCCTGTTTCTTGGATTTTCCCGCTTGCGGTCGCTTCCCGCGTCCGGTGGCCACTCGGTATGATCATTCACGGCTGGTCGTCTGTTGAGGTAAGGTTGGTTCTGCTCTTGTTTTTGCAGATGGTAGCGTTTCATTGACTAGCACGTTTAACTTAGATTCGTGAGCTTAGAATCATTTTTTTGGAATATTTTCTCCAAATGTGTGCGGAAATGTGTTCTCGTTTTTCAATTCAGTGATTTTCCATAGATAAACGTGGCATGTGTGATTCTTGTTGCAGTTTGATAACGGCCTGGTATGTTAAAACCTTTTGTGATTATGTGGGGCCCGATTTCTAATAGGTGATATGTTCATTTTTGTACAGTGCATGTAAAAATACTCTCATCGTTTCCTTCCGAGAGTGATATGTGTTCCACGTGATGGTTCATGCTGGCCGCGGTGGCCGCAGGGACTGAGGCGCTTCAGTCACGGTCTGCACGGCCACTACGGTCGGGGGTTCGAATCCCCCCTCGGGCATAGATATTTGTGCCGTCCTAGTTCGTAAGTAGTTCATAAGTAGTTTGTAAGTTTAGGGACTGATGACCCCATAGTTAAGCCCCGTAGACTATACAAACATTTGAACATTTGATGGTTCATAGAAAAAGCCTTCAGCTTCCACTTTTGTTTGTTCCATGCCCATCAGGCAAGTAACTATGCGGGTATCCTTCTGATTTCCACAAATATTTCACGATCTTCTCTCCCCGACTATTTTAATGTTGCTGTTTCTTCTCCGACTTGTAGTACGATCTCTGTCTTTGTCAGTAATTCTCTCTGAGCTTTGTGCAACCTCCTTCAATAGCTTCCTTGTGTAATTATAAACATTTGCATGCCGTAATTCTTATTTTTATTTTTCCTACTTTGTAATTATTTCATTTTTGTGGTTTTTCTGAGACAGGACGTCATCCATCTCTGTAATCGCTCCCTATCGCTTCCCTATTCGCTTCCTTATATAATTCTAAGCATTTCTATGGGCTGCATGCTGTAGTTAATTTTCTTTATTTTTCGGAATCTGAATTTATTCAATTTTATCGGTTTTCGTAACCACTTCCGGGGTTTGCAGGTAGTTGCCTGAAGTCACGCCACTTCTCATATAAAACCAGTATCTAGATCGATTTCTAACAGTCTTAAACTTAAGAATCAACCGTGATTTTGTATAATGAATCCGATTTTCAACCACTTCACCTTCAGTGGAGTGCGTTCATGTAACGTAGCCGTGTGTCGCTGTTAGCGTGTTTGCTCGCGGTCCAATTCAGATGTAATTCAACTTGGCTATACACACGTACTATCTCAAACCAGGCACGACAGACCAGAGCCAGCTTCAATGTGTTTTTGTATATTGTTTTGTGCTACCTCCGACTTGCTGAATTTCGCCTATGATAACGGCGCCTGCTTCCGCCTCGTCTCAGCACGCTGTTTTTGGTGAGTTTCGCTGTGGCATTGCGTGTGTATGAGAGAATGAGTGTTGTTTGTGAATCCTTCCCCCCAGTAGCGTTAAATCATGTATAATTTAGGCTGGACACCGTCCGCATTAATCCATGTAAGATATGCATTTTTATTGTATTAACGAAATGGGTTTCACATTTTGTATTTGAATAAACAAGTTTAAGTTCAGCATAATCTATAAGTTGCGTATAAATTGTAGTTTTATAGCACCTTACCTGTTTTATTTAACATTGGTCTTCACAAGTGCTGAGACCATGCTCAGATGCAATGTTTCTTACGACAAAATTCCGTTGCGCCATAACTGTTTTCTTAGCCACCTTTCTAAGATAACTTTAATTGTGGTGGCTTGCTTATTAATGTCTGTGTGTAATAACGTGTGAGCTGCTATGTCTATTGACCACTGTGGTATTAACTTCCTGTTATTGAAGTAATGTGAAACGAGTCAGTTTGGGCCAGGGAACAAGGTTTTGTAGCAGGGATTAACCGGTAGTTCACGCGGACCTCATTTGCTAATTTTGGTGATAAAACAAATCTCTTGTTTCGTACAGTGGTCGACTTTTAACTTTAACCTATCCTATGAGCACAACCACCCGCGAGCGTCGTCATTTAATATTTGTGCACTGTTTTTAAAACTGTTTGCCTCCTCCAAAAGGAAAATGAGATAGAATGCTTTTCTATTTAAAAAGTAATTTAAGTTTTCGCTCCAGCCGCTAGTAAATTGTTAAGTCATTAATAATTGTGAAGTGAATCAAAAATAGCCGTTTCTCACTGATGCAGTGGCATATGGTACAACCTATTCCGCTGAAAATAAGAGAACAAAAATTCCGCTAACAAATACTTCTTTTATGGTATTGTGACATTCACTTTCTTTAATGCCCAAGAAATGCGGTATGGAGTTTAATGATGGACACATTCTGAACCATCAATGTTCAGAGTTTCCACATGAGGACAGGCGAACGCAGTGCCGGATCTAGTGTGGGGCGACCCGGGCGTTCGCCGGAGACGCCGAGGCCCAGTGGCACCGCGTACGTCAACGTACAACGTATGACCCCCCCCCCCCCCCAAAAAAAAAAAAAAAAAAAAAAAAAAAAAAAAAAAAAAAAAAAAACGGTACCCTACTATCCATCGTGCATAAATAAAATGTTATTCGATGTCATTCAACATACATCGTTAAGCGAGCTGAATTCAGGATATGAGAAGACAAAACGTGCTGAATGTAATCTTCCTATTCGCTGCATCCATCCATGTTTCATGCGAGCTTTGTCTGGGAGATGGTTCTACCCCAAGAACTGCAAAAAGGTAGTGCCCATGTAGGCGCACAATCCCTCGTGTAGCACCGAAACTACTAATAGCCGCTGGTCAAAATAAAGGAAAAGACGGACTGTGAAATAGTCATTGCATATGAAATTAATTTATTTGAATGGATTTATATCGAATATTTGTGACTGAATGACTCATCTGCAGCAATTAATAGATCATGTACTGTAGTCATGGAGAATACTCTCCTAAAGAATTGAAATAATACAGCGCCGCCAGTGTGTGTTGGACTGCATTTGGTGGCATCGCTACGATTTACATCCATATCTCAGAAACTGTTATTACGAGGCGGAGGAAGGATTCGTGTTTCCAAATAATAGTGACTGAAAAAGATTGTGTGAGGGGGACAACATTTCAATTTTCTGGTACGTTTAAAATCATTTTTATCGTTTATTTCATGTTTTCTTTTCTAGTTATATCTAGTAATATGTGATTTTATTGCTTACAGATCGCCGGCTGCGGTGGCTGAGAGGACTGCGGCGAGCCAGTCACGGTCTGCACGGCCACTACGGTCGGGGGTTCGAATGCCCCCTTGCCGTCCTTAGTGTTAGCTAGTTCATAAGTACTTTATAATTTTAGGGACTGATGGCCCCGTAGTTAAGTCCCATAAGCTATACAAACATTTATTTTATTTGGTTACAGATCTAATATTGTGGTCGCGAAGCCATAATTTGCCAGATTATTAAATCATGCACGAATGAACAATGAGACGTCTTCAATCCTTGAAGTAGTGCTACAGTAAAAACTAAAAAATAATAATAAAAATTTAAAAAAAAAACGTGCATAATATAAACGCTGTAGCCGAGCTGACTGGCCTAGGCTTCATGCAGCGTGTGAGAGGCGCTTGGGTGGCCAGCAATGTTGCTTTTGCGAGTGTTAGATCGAATTCCGACAAAAACGTGCGTGAGGAAACAAATGAGGTCGTTTATCCTTAGAAAAACAATCGAGGGACTACTGTGTTACGTATGTGATGTTTGCATAGCCGCGATATTATTGTGTAGGATTTGGCTATATTATAGACGTGAAACATGTGTTTACTTAATTTAACCCAGTTTTGCACTGTTTCCTGCGGAGAAAAATTTGAGATTTACCGAGACCCCCTCTCGACCACGTGAAATTTGGTGAATTCAGTTCGACCCCTCCCCCCCCCCTGCCAAACGCCTCACGTCAGTAATGGAAGTCCCCTAAGGGCGCCAAGGGGGTGACTCGACCGGGGCGCCTGGATGGGTAAGGTCGTCCCCGGGCCTACGTTACGTAACAATGCCCTTTTCTGGCAACACTGACACATCGTGGTTCAGCTCAGCACTCTTTACATAATTTGAGCATGCTTCACAGGGAGCAAGCGCGTCATTTTAATAAAGAATTTGCTAGCGAAACCGCCTTATTTCAATATACTAGGCGCGTCCAGAAAGTAAGTTCCCTTTGGTAATAAAATGAAATTGTACACAGATACAGAGGAAATTTTTATTACACAAAATTCTACAATTCTTAAACTACTTTTCCACATAATTGCCGAAATTTTGTAGGCACTTGTCATAGCGTGCCACAAGTTTTTGCATGCATCCTTCACAGAAGGTTGCCGCCTGTGTATTCAACCTTGTGGTAACAGCTCTTTATCATCGTTGAAGTGTTGATCACCAAGGACAGATTTTAGGTGTAAGAAGAGATGAAAGTCGCTAGGAGAGAGGTCCGAGCTGTATGGAGGATGATCAAACAGGTCCCATTGAAATTTCCATAAGAATTCTTTGGTCACATTCGATGTGTGAGGTCAGACATTATCGTGAAAAAGAAAATCTTTTGACAGTAATCCTCTTCTTACACCTAAAATCTATCTTTGGTTGACAACATGTCAACGTTGATGACGAGCTGAAAGAACATGTTATCACATGGTTGAATACACAGGCGGCAACATTCTATGAAAAAGGCACACAAAACCTTGTGCCATGCTATGACAATTGCCTACAAAATTTCGGAAGCTATGTAGAAAAGTAGTTTAACAGTTGTAGATTTTTGTACAATCAATATCTTTTCTGTATCTGTACCCGTTCGTTTTATATAACCAAACGGAACTTACTTTATGGGCGTGCCTCGTATTTACAACCAGTCGGTCTACCGGTCTTCAACACGGAAAAAAGCAGTTTTACTCACTGATTTTCTTCTAAAGCCAATAGATTGTAACTAACATTTAGCTGCTGGGAATTTTTTTCCGGGTCCAGTACAGTAAATATTTTCTGAATGCTCCGTTATGCATGTCATCATTTTGTCGGCACCTAGGAATGTTTGTCGAAATATGAATATTATTCCGTAGGTGCACCAATGACGTGAAATACCTTTTAACTCGTATTCTGTTGAAGAACAAGCGTATAAGGCCATCCGTAGAGATACATCAAACACTAGAGTAATGTAAAATTCTATTTAGATCGGAAATGAAAAACTGCCAGGGTTCCTTCAGTAACTGTCGGCGTTTCTAGATACACAGTCAGCGCCCTGTTGTAGTCTTGTGAAGTTCGCGAACGAACTAGTTCCGAAGAGCGCTCCCACAGGCGAACTATGCGAACTAGTTCGCAGCTTCCTCGTCTCTCAGTTCGTCCGCTCCTTTCCCGAAGACTGACGGGGAACAGTGAGAGGACGCGATAGCGCGCAGAATCGCGTGATTCCCTTCTGCCAGTCACCGTCATTTCGAGCTGAGATGCACCTCAGCTGTAGTTTCATAGACATTGCCCAAAAATACGGGTAACAACACACGCTTGGGCAACACTGATCATTATATAAAAAAGCTGTCATAACAAAAGAAAGAGCTCTTTTAGTAGCGGTAGCAAAAGCCAAAGAGAGCGGAGGAAGTAAAAAAAGTGACCTACTTCGCGGCCGAGCTGTGAACTAAAAGGAGAGCTACCGGTCGCGAACTAAAATATGCGCGATTGGTCGCGAACTAAAATATGTGCGATCGGAACTAAAACCTGCGTTACCGGTCAGGAACTATTATGCCAAACGTATCTCGCTTCTTAGTTCGTTGGATTCTTTTCCGAAGACCGACGGGCAATAGCGAGAGGGCGCGCAGCAGAATTAAAAATCACGTGTTTGCCTTCTGCTGATGAGAGCCATTTCGAGGTGAGCGTCTGCCTGCTAAATTACATACTTCCGTGCTACAAAATTTCTGTTTTGAAGTATTCTGAACTCTGCAATATCTGACTAATAAATTCCATAATGCCTAGATATAGAGATAACGCGAGAAATTATCCACAAACTGTTTTTTTTTTTTTTTTTTTTTTTTTTTTTTGGTCTGTGTGATATTGTTAGCAACTGACGCAGCAAGCGCATTAACCCATTAACCTTAACTGCCCTGGCGGGGTCATATTTGACCTCAAGAGTTTTTCTTTTAATGTTTCTCCGCTAGGTGACGTGGTAGACAGCGGTAGTGCACGGTTTGGCTGCCCATTTCCGTGTGTCGTTTACTGTCCACTTGCCTCCGGGGTCTTATTTGACCCCGCCAGGGTAGCAGTGTAGGCCATTAACTGTGTTGCAGTACGTTAGATTTTGAGTGATTTATGTTCTTCATTATACTATTTTTGCAAGGAAATCGTACATATGTTTTATAGAACGAGGTAACAAGGCTGGAAGATCATATGCTTTATCGCCTGAAGAAATCGCGAATATTTCGAAAGAAAGTTTTCACGGTATCGATGACTTTTCATTTGATGATGATATGGAAGAAACAGACCAGGATAGTGGATCAGAAATATTTGTTGAAAATTCCAATGACTATCCTGATTTTGTCCCAAACGAACAAGAAGATGAATCTGACGCACATTATAGTTCTGGAGATGGTGCGCAATCGAATAAGGGAGATAATGATCAACCTGTAGACAATGTAGTTGGTCATGTGGTTATAGCAGCTTTCCTAAGTTGTAGGGATAAGTGTATGATAAAGAAAAAAATTCTGCCTGAACCACTCACAAACCCGCGACATGCCCTACCGAAGAAGAGTTGCCAAGTGTGTCCAAGATATCGTGAACGAAAGCATTGGACTTCATGTTCCAAGTACTACAATGGAGACTGTAAGGTCCACTGCAAGCAAGAAATCGTAAACGAATGCTGCCAAGTCTAGAAAACGTAATCAAAAATATTTTTTGTAAAAATTTATAAAAATTGAAAAAAAAAATTATAGATCAATATTCAGCATAAGAATTTCAACAAATGTGGTTCGAAAATCATCTTTCTTGTTTTCAGGTGGCGAGAATCATACCTTCAGAAGTGGAAAACATGGAAAGTAATATCTTTCTAATGAAAAGAAATGTTTGTGTGAATTAAAAACAAAAATTGACAGAAAAATTAAAATCTTTTAAAATAATTTCTTTCTGCTTACTTCAATGTGGAAATGAATTTCTTTAGCTTACAATCTGATCATGATACGTGTATTGACTAGAAAATAAATTATGTATATTGAAAAACAATCATTTACAATTATTTACCCGCAAAAAATTGGGGTAAAATGACCCCACCAGGGTATGAGAGTTACCTACATTCGCCAGGGCAGTTACGGGTTAAGCAGGTAGGTGGGGGAACTTCTCCCTCCACCTACATGCGCAGACCACGCCGCTCAGCCGTCACTGGGAGCGGACGAACTGAAAGAACGAACTAGTTCGCGGCTCTGCCGCGAACTAAAGTGAGCGCTCCCGATCGCGAAATATTAAGCGCAAGTCTACCCTGTTGGCCTACAGCAGGGAAGAACGCGTTCTTTGTTGGGATAGGGCAGGGTGCAGCTGGGTGCCGGCGGATCGATGGAACAGGCAACAGGTGGCCTGCCTATGCTTGAAGACCGCGGTGGGCCGCCGACCCTGCTACTGTAGCTGCTGCCGGGCTGTCCGGGTAACGGTAATGCTACCTGTTGTTACGCGAAAACTCAGCAAGTTATTCACCCAGGTCAAAACAACCGGTAATCTCCGCTGCAAGTACTATATCTCTCTATATATAAGAATCCCGGGTCACGATGTTTGGCCGTGATGAGCTCCATAACTACTAAACTGATCTTACAAGAGGACATTAGGGGTTCGGAAATGTTTGGGATGAGACTTCGCGTGTTGGAAGTGTACGTCAAGGGAGTCCACTCATATAAGTATTAATCCTTTCCAGCCCGGTGATACCATATGGCATCGTCGTCTTTATATGTTACTCTCGGCCCAAGCAGTTGACCAAAGATTATGAAGAACACTACAGGACTTTCAATAATTCATAGCGTGTAGGTTGTCTACCATTACTTCAAGGAAACAGAGGGACATTAAGCTACAATGCATTGGCAAAATATGTTGTTGTTGTTGTGGTCTTCAGTCCGCAGACTGGTTTGACGTAGCTCTCCGCGCTGCACTGTCTTGTTCAAATCTCTTCATATGAGAATACGTTTGGCAACCTACATCCTTTTGAATTTGCTTAATGTATTCGTCCCTCGGTCCTCCTCTACCGTTTTTACCCTACACACTTCCTTCTACATTTCCTTCTAATGCTAAGTTGACAATTCCTTGATGTCTCAGAATGTGCCCCACCAATCTATCCCTTCTCTAGTCAGGATGTGCCAGAGGCTCTTTTTCATCCCAATTCGGTGAAGCACCTCCTCATTAGTTACGTGATCTACCCATCTAATTTCCATAATTCGTCTGTAGCAACACATTTCAAAAGCTTCTATCATCTTTTTGTCTGAACTCCTTATCGTCCACGTTTCACTTTCATGCAATGCTACACTCGAGACAAATATTTTCAGAAAATACTTTCTAACATTTAAATTAATATCGGATGTTAACAAGTTTCGCTTCTTTAGAAACGCTTTTCTTCCCATAGCCATTCTGCATTTTATAACTTCTATACTTCGGCCATCAGAACTTATCTTGCTACCCAAATAACAAAACTCATCTACTACTTTTATTGTCTCCTTACGTAATCTAATTCCTTCAGCATCGCCTGATTTTCTGACATTAAATTCCATTACCCTCGTTTTACTCTTGTTAGTTTTCATCTTATATCTTCATTTCAAGACACTGTCCATTCCATTCAATTGCTCTTCCAGATCCTTTGCATTCTCTGACAAAATTATTATGTCATCGCCAAACCGCAAAGTTTTTATTTCTTCTCCCTGAACTTTAATTTCCCCTCCAAATTTCTCCTTACATTCGTTCAGTGCTTGCTCAATGTACAGATTGCACAACATTGGGGAGAGGCTAAAACCCTGTATTACTCCCTTCCCAACCTCTGCATCCCTTTCTTGACCTTCGACTCTAATAACTGCTGTCTGGTGTTGATTATAACCCTTTGCTTCCTATATTTTACCCCTGCTACCAACATAAATTGAAAGAGTGTATTGCAGTCGACATTGTCAAAAGCCTTCTCCAAATCTACAAACGCTAAAAACATGGATTTGGCTTTCCTTAACTTATTTTCTAAGATAAGTCGTAATGTGAGTATTGACTCCCGTGTTCCTACATTTCTCCTAAATCCAAGCTGACCTTCCCCGAGTATATTGCAAACATGACTTATTAAACTGATAGTTCTGTAATTGTCACATTTGTCTGCCCTTTCTATCTTTGGAATTAGCATTACTATGTTCTTCTTGAAGTCGGAGGGTATTTCTCATGTCTCATACATCTTGCATACTAGGTGGAACAATTTTTTCAAGACTGGCTCCCCTAACGATGTCAGCAGTTCAGACGGAATATCATCTACATCAGGGGCCTTGTTTCGACTCAAATCCTTCAGCGCTCTGTCAAAATCTTGTCGTAATATCTATCTCATCTTCTTCCACTTCGTCTTCGATTTCTAAAATACTGCCTTCAGGTTTATTTCCTTTGTATTGGCCTTCTATATATTCCTTCCACAATTCAGCTTTCCCCTCTTTGCTTATTACTGGTTTTCCGTCTGATTGCTTGTTATTCACACAGCTGCTTTTGTCTCCAATTATCTCTTTTACTTTCTCTAGGTGCGGTTCGGTAGCACAGTGGTAGAGTGTCAGACTACTAATCCAAATGTCGCGGGTTAGATCCTGCCAGGTCCGATGAGTTTTACCTGTCACTTTCCATTTCTTTCACATCTGGCAGTGTTGTTAATGTGAAAAAATATTGAGTAGCACCGTGGTTCGGAACCCACATTAAACCTTAGATCCCCCTATAACTAACTGGATAAGTCAGTTGGAAGGTCGGAGGAAGGCAAAGACATACCACCTCCAAATAGGACCATGCCTAGTAAAGCACTGTGGTGTTCAAACCAATCTTCGGATTGTTGACTGCTTTACCTTAGGTGGTATCTATCTTTGTAGTGTTGCTTAATGTCTAAGTTACAACACAAACAGAAATATTGTATCAAGGTGAAGGATACAAAATTTGAAAATTTCATTAAAAATTATTGTAAAATGTCTAAATTAGTAGTAAACAGTTCGAGAAAGGTGTCGGGTATGGTAAACGAAACATATTCTGCCCATTGTTACCATATGAAGTCATCCCAAATTTCCTTTTAGAAACTAAAAAATCTAATCATCATCATCACAAAAATCTAATCAAATAAAATAAAATGAAAAAAGAAGAAATAAAAATAAACCACATTATAATCATTATGAATAGAAATTACTTTTGTTCAGAAATTAATAAAACTTAGGATGTAAGGGGTAAAACGCACTATGCAGAAAATTTCAGGAAAAAGGGCTCTAAAGTTTAAACCGCAGCACATATAATGTGTCGCGAAGTTGCTCAGGTAATAGCGCGCCTGCGTGTCACGTAGATGACCAGCGTTCGATCGCACCTACCTTCGGGAAACATTTTATTTTTATAATTTGTTTTAAAAATTAATCCAAATTTGACATGAAGTCACCAATGAGGTATTCGCCCATTTTCAATTTCGTAATTAAACAATGCTATAGTGGATGCTTTAAAAAACATGAAAGCCACAGGTGGTGATGCGGCTCAGTGGCGTAACTATGGGGGGGATGAGGGGGATAGAACCCCCCCAGAACCCTAAAAAAAAAGAGAGAGAGGGGGGAGAGAGAAAAAGAACTCGTATAACAGCAATCTTTCATTGGATGGTAGTGAATTCGTTTCTTCAACGGGAGTGGTAGATGGTAGTCTGTCTGGAAACTGACTAAAATTTTGCTCGTCAAGCAGATCCATCCCCCCCCCCCAAGCCAAGCCAAGCCAAGTCCTAGTTACGCCACTGATGCGGCTGTTATTTGTTGACGCGTTTCGACCTTGTCATCGTCAGAACCTAACCATGGGGTAAAGTTTCGTGCAACTGTACCACGTCATGGGTCTGCTGAACTATAGTGTAGTATAGTTCAGCAGACCCATGACGTGTTCAATTGTACGAAACTTTACCCCATCTTTTAGGTTCTGACTATACTATACTATATAACAGCCGCAACACCACCTGTGGCCTTCGTGTTTTTAAAGCGTAATTGTTTAATTACGAAATTAAAAATTCATGACTGACTGTCTCTTTCTATAGATACAACACGGCAAGAGATATACTCTGCCTTTCCCTGAAGAATCTGGTTCTTCGAATTTACAACAAATATTTATAATCTTTTGACCTCTTACAATATCGCTTAATTTTGTAATAAAATGCCAATAACAACAGTATATATTCCTATACATTCCATAAATAAACCTAAAATAATTGAAAAATGCATATGGAGTTATTAAATCCTTTAAAAGGGAAATATTGTAATACAGTCAAACCTCGAAATATCGAACCTCCATATACTGAAGACCTATCTATTTACAATGTTTTCTCCATTCCCTTCCCTTGTAGGCTCAAAACCTCATTATATCGAAGTTTTTGAAGTAGGACAGATTTTACCTTTGTTTATCTCTTTACATGCAAGTCACCTATATTTATTGAAGTCTTTCCTTGTGGTACCTTTGTAAATAGGGGAGTCCCAGTACGTTCTCGCTCCGCCTCTATGCATCGCTGAGATCTGGGTGGTTTGTTTTGATTCAGTGTGAGCTGCGAGTGCCAGTCATGAGCTTTAAGCGGAAATGTCTGTTAATTACTGAAATGTGATAGTTAATTGCCGAAGTGAGAGCAGGAGTAAAGAAAAAGAAAGACATAGCATCTGAGTTCGGGATACCGGCGAGCACACTGTCAAGAATAATGAAGACCCAGTGATAACAGAAACTGAAGGGACAGATCGGAAATGACAACGAAAGGCAGTTTCTAGATTTAGAAGAGTGTTCGGTGCAGTGGTTCCGGCAACAGAGGACCAATAATGTGAACATTGGTGGACTTACTTCGAAATGAAAGGCAGATTATTTTGCAGCAGTGTTGGGATACTATATTTTATGTGAGAGTAATGGATGGCTTCAAAATTTCAGGAAAGTACACGGCATTATTTTCCGAAAAAAGAGTGGGAAAAGTGCCAGTGTAAAAAACAAAATTTGTGTTGACTGGAAGTTAAAACTGACGAGGATCCTATACACCTTGGTAGAGTAACAAAAATCGTGACTTTTTTCTGGAACACCTCGTTATATCGAACCCTCGATATATCGAATTAATTTTGTCTTCCCTATATATTCCATATATCGAAGTTTAACTATATTATTTTGAATTAGTTGAAACCGTCATTTCATTAATAAAATTACGTACGTGTGATGCCACTGATAGTATTTGATATCATTAATTTTTATTTAAGAATTGTTATAATTCTGACAACAAATAATAAGTATCCCATAAGTAGCATCGGACCCTTATGATCTGTGTGGCAACTACGTATGAGACTTGCCAGATCCATTTCTTCATACTGCTGAAGGTACCAAATTGACTAGTATATAAGGTGTGTATATGCTGCGGTTAAAACTTTAGTGCCCTTTTTCTCGTAATTTTCAGGATAGTGTGCTTTAAAACTTCTATGAGTGGACATGCTTCAGGTATACTACTAACAACAGAATTTTGGAATAATGACATTTTGGCAGTTTCTGTGAAATGGCCCAATACAAAAGATAGGATAGTTTTGATCTAAGTATTATTTTATTGCAACTTAAATGATTTTCTCTACGTTGAAGAACAGTGGCGATTCCAGGATTCTCGTCTGGGCGGAAGGGGCCGGGGCTGTGCTCATAAAAGTTTCGTGGCAATGTACATAAAACTGATGCCTAAAAAAAGAAACTTTATTGGCTGTGCGGATCCACGCTTAATTTTTCCGTTTCCAGGAGAGGCATAAATGCATCGTCCTGATTCGTAGAAAAAAGAAGAAATAATAGTAAAAAAGAGCTCATAGTATGAGACTTTCCTCATCTTCCATTTTCTGGGGGGGAAGGGGAGCTGCACAAAGTAATGATACAGGTAGTTTCGTGTATAAAGGAAGTCCCAGATTTCTGTGGAAAGTGTAGTTCCTTAAACAAACAGAAGCGAACTGTGTACATTGCAACAAATTACCTTGTTTATTTTCTTTCTGAGCGTTTATTTACTATTTGTGGAATATATTGAAAGTCATTAATTAGAATCAATGCAGCTACTAAAATGTTTGTCATGGTTGCTATGGACGATTTAACGTAGATGGTATTACCTTTCCTGTAGTTCAGATATGACTTCGTTCAAGTTACACTGAAATGTAATAAAGAGCAAATATTATATTTCAAACCGTGATTACGTTTTCTTTTGTAGCTAAAATCACAAATGGAATAAGTATGGTAATACTGAATTCCACATAACTCTAGTGCTCAATATATATACAAAGTTAGTACTATCAATACGTCATTTATAACAGTCATTGTAAAAGTATCTCCCCAGTTTATGTACATGTGTTAAAGAAGTCTATGTTTACAATTCGTTGCTATGTATTTCATGGCATCTTCTCGAAACAGAACAAATGCGCTTTTCAGAGAAAGTGCTGTTACCTTTAACAACTCAGAATCATGCAGTTGCGTTCAGTTAACAAGAGTGTGCGAAAACCTTTTAGGAAGCAAGAGGAAAAATAAAGTGGGCCAAAAAAGGTGACAGTGGTGGATATATGTTGTTTTCTTTCTTTCCTTCAGTGAAATCGATGCTTTGCCGTCGTTTCTTTATATTTGTGCTGGGTTGTTCGTTGAGAATTTTACTCAGTTTTTTATTGGTGTTGAACCGTCTGAAGAGTAGGCCTTTGCACTGCCGTGCCACGTCACGTCACGCAGAGTAGCTCGCGATCTCGTAGCTTACTGGCTGGCTGATGGGGCACAGCCCACCGCTTCACAGCAGCCCGCCAGTGAGCTACGCAATCGTGACCTACTCTGCGTGACGTGACGTGACGCACGAAAGTGCACAGGCTTTCTCTTCAGATGGTGTTAGTTGAACCTTCTTTCGTTTTCTCTCTCTCTCTCTCTTTTTTTTTTTTTTTTTTTTTTTTTTTTTTTTTTTTTTTTTTGCTCGTTTCGGATAACCATGCCAGCAACCCTCTGACCCAGCGCGCTGAGCAACCGCGTAATACGTTCGTATATCACAAACTACTTCCTCGCCTATTACGCTATGGCGAACAGCTGCGAGGGTAATCCGTGATTCCCAAACTGTCGATGTCAGGTGTTAACTAACTAACCAACATTAGATTATAATTCATTGTCCTAAGAACGACGTGTTTTTGATAATTTTCAGTGCGCCATTGCTTTGAAATGACAACGCTTGATTTTTAATAACTAAATCATCTAGTAGAGAAAGCAAAATGGCGTACGCAAAAGAGATTTTGGGGCGAGGGATGTCACTGATTTACGACGCCAAATGTGTTCCGTCCAGGCTATAGTCACTCGTCCGAACGCCAAAAGTACGCTACGTTCGTTCCAGGCAACCACTACAGGCAAAGAAAATAAACCATTTCTACTCACAGGAAGATGGACTTCCCATGGGGTCACCAGTCAGAGGACTCCTAGCAAACATTTTCCTCAACCACATTGAAAATATTTGACACCATAGTAAAACGCAAACATTACAAAATAATTTACTGGCAACGTTATGTAGATGACATCATATGCCTCCTGGATGAAACATCCAGTCGCATACAAGAACTTCATAGTGACATCAACAATGTTCAAAAATAAAATTCACCATAGAAAGACAGAAGGCTAAACTTCCTCGACCTCTCAATACACAGAGACAAAAATCAACACAAATTCTCCATATACAGAAAGGCCACCACCACAAGCACAGCCCTACACAAACACTCAAACAATCCAATTACACAGAAACAAGCCGGATTGCAATACATGCTGCACAGACTGAACAAAACACCACTTAGTCATAAACAATAAAAAATGAACTACAATCAATCAAACACATAGCTACAGAGAATGGGTATGACACAAACATCATAGACAAATTAAACTACAAAATTAAAACTAAGTTAAAAGGAACAATTAACACACAAAAACAAACAGACCAGAAACACACCACACAAAACATAAACCCACTCAACTCCCATACGCCAAATACCCACACACAGGAACAGAAATCAAACAAAACAACAAATAAATGGCGCACTCTCACACATGACAACAAAGCAACCCACAGAATAGGAAATACACACACACACACACACACACACACACACACACACACACACACACGTACTACGACGAAAGTAACATATTCAAAAACTGCCGCCCCCACCAAAGTCAGCTGTTCTTAACACTACTCCCAGAATTCAACTGCCCACCATCTGGTTTTCATAACATAGACATTGAGTGAAGTGAAAGTGTCACCAAAGAGACACAAACTTGCTATAAACGCATAGACATTTTGTTGTAGAAGCAGTCACTTCAGTAAAATTAAAGCAAAACACATCAATGACGTCTTACATTTTCGTAAAAATCCCGATATTTACAAGCTAACAATTCACCCCATTAACTACACACGTTTTGATTTGCAGATTACAAACTGTCAAAAATTCTCAGTGACGTTTTGTGAGTTGAAGAACCACAAACAAAACTACATGTGGTATTAAGGTAGGCCTTGTATACCTATAAGAAACGATTTATATTAGTCTCACAATTATCTGTAGTTTTTACACTTAATGTACAAAAAGTAGCAATCATTTCATTGTTAATTTGACAAACAATATGAATTAAACATCCCACTGATGATGCTGCAACGCCAGCGAAACATGTATGGGAGAAACCAAAAAAACATTTGTGTTTGTTCAAGACAGACCTTTCCTGTAAAGCAAAAAGAAAATAAACTTTGAACTACCAAGGCAAGACAGGTGATAATATTTTAACGGAAAAATATTAAAATGATAGTTTAAAGAGGTAAAAGTTCAAAACAGAGTATGTTCGTCAAAGCTAAAGTCAAACATCATATAATTTTGGTTGTTTGTTGAAATACGGTCAGAAAGAATATTACCTGTTGGGTGCATAGATATTACCACAATAGTAGAATCGTAAACTTATCACCATAGTGTTTTATTATTTAGATTACTATTTTGGTCCAAAATGTTTGCAAAAACTTATAAAACTACAGATCTAAAGTGGGCCGTAAGACACGTCAGTGCGATTTTTTCTCCTTGGTAGAGTGACGTGTAATGAACTCGACCCTCGTCTCTTGAAGTCGTTGAAAAAATGCATCTCCAATCATAGACAAGTCTACATTTGCTTTGGATTTGTCTTGATTTGGCAAACGGCGTATGATCAGATTTTTATCTAGAGCCACTTATCCAGCTTTCTTTTAATGATTGGACCAATTTCTCCTAAACAGTTCGCAAGAGCATTGGGAACTGATCCTTTGTGAACACACCAATTCTTTTACCTGCATCTGATTGCTTCCAACGGTCAATGGTCCATGGGCTTCAGTAACCCGTATTTGCAGTTGTACCTAACCACAGGACATGAACATTCCTCAACAGGCTTTGATGATAAATATGAAATATATGCACTTACCTCCAGTTTTAGGCTATTCGTGATATCTATACAGACGAAAGTTTGAAGATTGAAATAAACAACAAACACGTGTGTAGGTAGCAGAACCATTGCTGCTACCAGTGGCGACTTCCCAAACCTCCTAGACTCACGCTATGGTCTGCTTAATGCTGGCTCCTATCAGCGAAGCGGTAAAGTACGTCGTTATACTGATGTTGAGTGTGCGCAGAGAACCAAACATCGTTTTTCTGTTTCTGGCTCAAGTTAGCCTCCAGGGCTCTAGTAGCCCGCGTTTACGGTATACAGGGTGTTACAAAAAGGTAATAAACATTTTATTACTTCTCTTCATATCATATTAATCATGGAATGGAAACACACAGCAACAGAACGTACCATCGTGACTCAAACACTTTGTTACAGGAAATGTTCAAAATGTCCTCCGTTAGCGAGGACACATGCATCCACCCTCCGTCGCATGGAATCCCTGATAACCTGATGCAGCCTTGGAGAATGGCGTATTGTATCACAGCCGTCCACAATACGAGCACGAAGAGTCTCTACATTTGGGAACGGGGTTGCGTAGACAAGAGCTTTAAAATGCCCCCATAAATGAAAGTCAAGAGGGTTGAGGTCAGGAGAGCGTGGAGGGCATGGAATTGGTCCGCCTCTACCAATCCATCGGTCACCGAATCTGTTGTTGAGAAGCATACAAACACGTCGACTGAAATGTGCAGGAACTCCATCGTGCATGAACCACATGTTGTGTCGTACTTGTAAAAGCACATGTTCTAACAGCACAGGTAGAATATTCCGTATGAAATCATGCTACGTACTGATGTGCTTGATGCTAGTACTGTAGAGAAATGAGTCGCATGTCAATACAAGCACTGAAGTCAACATTACCTTCCTTCAATTGGGCCAACTGGCGGAGAATCGAGGAAGTACAGTACATATTAACGAAACAGTTGGGTATTTTGACCATTGTCTGCACGAATTATTTCAATTTACATTTAAAGAGAAATACTATAATGAGCTCTAACATGGAAGTTAAGTGTTTCCGGACACTTGTTCCGCCGCGGTGTAGCCGAGCGGTCTAAAGCGTCTCGCTGCGGAGCCCGCGGTTTCTCGCCGTGGAGGTTCGAGTCCTCCCTGGGGCATGGGTGTGTGTGTGTGTTTGTCCTTAGGTTAGTTTACTTAGGTTTAAGTAGATTGTAGACTAAGGACTGATGACCACGCAGTTTGGTCCGATAGATCTGCAAACATTTGAACATTTGACACATGTCCACATAACATATTTTCATTCTTTGTGTGTGAGTAATGTTTCCTGAAAGTTTGGCCATACCTTTTTGTAACACCCTGTATATGATTAGCATGCAACAAATGTTGAAAATTTCAATGCACTCAGTTAAAGTAGTTTAATAATAAAAAAGCTTTTGCCTCTCCTGAAGAGGAAGAAAAAGTGACATAGTTCCTTGCTCCGCCGACCGATTCAATTGAACTATGTCATTTTTTTATACTTTTCAGGAGAGACAAAAAACTGATTTATTGTTAAACTATTTAACAGATTGCATTGAAATTTTCGACATTTGCTGTACTCTAACCACACATACTGTGAATGAAAATAATTTTTATATATTCTACAGAGTATCTTATGATTAAAAAAATTTGAAATTTGTAACATAGCTCCTTTCTCCAGTCAACGAAGGAATTAGTACTTCTTGAGAGTATAAGACATTCAGAGATACACATTTCTGGAATAAATCTCAAATTTATTGATAAATTATCTTCAGCTGAACATGAAAACATCTGTTTAATAGAATTCAAACATCGGAATAGTTCATATCAATGAGTTATCACTTGAAGTTAGCCATTTCGAAATCTCTTCATAAAAAATCTCAGTGTCTCCTCCACGAATGTGTTTCATTAGTTTCCGAAAATATCTTCAATTATATATTGATTCGCACTTTGTAATTTTCATGAAAATGTTTCCTATAGAACTCGTATTTCACATTTATGTCTGAATATTTCTTAAGGAACATATCGTGTAAAGTTTCACAGATCCAAGCTTACATCTAGGTATTTCATTTCCTTCCCAGCATAGTGAGTTTCTTTGAGTGGGAAAGATGTGATACTGGGTACTATCAAATTTATTTCATTTTCCGAAATTTTTGTTATGCATGGATTTCTTCCACATAAGTCCTTTTGACATTTAGAAAGACGGTATTCAATCACTTACAACACTCAACAATAGTCGTGACACTTGACGAAGTTGGCGCCCAATTACTGTTAAGTTGCGGTTTCTACACATGTATGCCGCAGGCCAACGCCATCTAGCATGTAGCTGGTATAGTACAAGCTCTCTGTAAGTAAAATCTACTGATGGGATGCGATATGCGGCGGAGAAAGGAACTGAGTCACTGGCTTGATTCCTTTCTCCTCAGCACGTATAAAATCGACCTCATGTTATTCCCACAGGAAGAAGCCAAACATAGTTCCTTTCATCGCAGTAAGGTGTATCTTGGTCTGTTTACTACATTTATGTAAAAAAAGTGAAAATAATCAAAAAGTGACTTAGTTCCTTTCTCCACCGACCGATTCAATTACGGTCTGCGGTAGTTGTGACTCCTATTTTACTGCCGTAAATCTCGTGACTTTAGTGCCCTGAACGTGTGGCATGAGATAGTGGAGGCGGTTGAGTATCAGACGGCAGAGTGCGATGTCTGAGGAGGTTTCGGTCGGACGATCGGTTTAGTGTGGGCGGTGACTTTGGTAATGGAGTGGGTGTTCCCGCGGCCGGTGGCAGCCGTGAATCACCCACGCGCCGATTAAGACGTCAGGCGCCACCGCTCGCCGCTGATTCGCGTGCAGATACGGAGCGCCAACACCGCTTCTGTAATCACGCGGGCCACTCTCGTCGTTTGCGTGGCTTCCGCTGAGAGAGAAGAGGGTGGTCAACGGAGGCGCCGACTTTTGAAAATCAATGTGGGTGCTCTATATCACGGTTCACAAATGTTCCAAACCAACCCTCCTGAAAATCATGTTCAGGCATTTTTGAATGAGCAATACTTGATAAAAGTAAATAGGCAGTTGTCTGGCCTTTTAACCCTTTCACTCCGGCGCCGTGATTGTTGCGCCGTGCGCTGTGGACGAGCGCCAGTCGCGCCCGGCCGTGCCCGCTGTACGGCGCATTTTCCGCACTCCCCACGGCGCTACTCTGTCCTGCTTTCACACTCTCAGTGTTATCGTAATTATTGGACTTTATACTATATACTTATTAGGGAAAATTCATTTGGAATAGAAATTGTTTTCTTCCTTCTTTCAGATAATTCGCGAAATTTTTTCGTAAATTCTAAAAGATCCAAGTTTTGGATTCAGCACTGGTGGGGTGTGGACTTTATTATTATAAACGCATATTTCGCTTGTTAAATAATATTTATTTACAATTGCTTTATGTTACATTTCAATAGCATTACATTACGAGAATATCATTTCACAGTGTTACATTTCAAAAATTCTTTTGTGTGGTAAATCTTGAAGCAGGGAAAGGCGCAAAGTGTCGTATTGCATTCCTCACAAGACGCTTTACTCTGCTTCCGCTTCTTCTGCGCTCTACAGACAACGCAAGTGGAAGTCAAACTTCCACGCAAGTCGAGCGTAGTGAAGCGAGAAATATGACGCGAGGCAGAACTGCTGCAGCAGTCCACCGGCTGTGGAGCTCATTCGCTCCCGACTTCTGCAGAAGTTCACCGTAGCGAAAGGGTTAAAGCTAGAATCTAGCAGGAACAAGGAGGAAGAAAAGGAAAGCATGGCTGCATTAGTACACTACAATAAAGCGCTCTAAGTGGCCGAAGTGGATATTTCGATATAACACCCCAAAACTTCTACACGACCAATGAAATAATTTTTCACTGTACACCAATCTAAAACTTTTTGCGCGAAGCTATTCTTTCTGACAAAAGCTTTTGGTAGACTCCGTCACCAAGGTTTAAAGAAATCTTTGAAATATTTTGAGATTTTGAAGTCCGACATCAAATTTTTTTTGGTCAGTTCCAAGCAAGAGCTGTTTACTTCATCGAAACTCTCATCACTTCGAGATAACTTCGTGACATATCTGACAGTATTAATACAGTAAGCCTGAGAGAAAAGCATTAAAAATTTCAACTGAATCTATAATCTTAATAACAAGGGAAGTGACCAAGAAAAATGAAAAACGATTAACTTTAGCATCAGCTTCAGATTCTTCAAGCTAAATTCCTGAAAGAACACAATTGAATGTTCACAAATACGTACACCTGAAAGGTCAAAAGGACCGACGTGCTTCAGGATGAATAAAGCTAGCATAGTGGGTAAAACACGGACACTCATTACTACTCGCTCGGGGACCCGCGTACAAAACTGATCATTTCTTTCACGTATGTAAGGCAAAGGCATCAAAGGGTCGCAGTGCTTGGGAAGGGAGTGAGACCGGGTTGTAGTCTTTTCCCTAAGTTGTACACTGAGCAAGCTGTGAAGGAATGCAAGGAAAAATTTGGAGAGGGCATTAAAGTAGTCCAAGGGGAGGAAGTAGAAACTTTACGGTTTGCTGATGACATAGTAATTCTGTCACAGACAGCAAACGACCTGGAAGAGAAATTAAACGGAATGGACGGTGTCCTGAAAGAAATATATAAGATGAACATTAACAAGAGTAAAACGAGAGTAATAGAATGTAGTGTCAGAATATTGGGCGATGCTGTAGGAATTAGATTAGGTAATGAGACAATAAAAGTAGAATATGAGTTTATTTGGGTAGAAAGATAAATTCTGACGGCCGAAGTAAAGAATATATAAAATGCAGAATGATTATGGGAAGAAAATCATCTCTGAAGGAGCGAAAGTTGTTGATATACAATATTAGTTTAAATGTTAAGATGTCCATTCTCAAAACATTTGTCTGGAGTGTAGCATTCAAAAAAATGTTCTAATGTTTGTAATTCTATCGGACCAAACTGCGTGGTCATCAGTCCGTAGCTTACAAACTACTTAAACTAAACTAACCTAAGGACAACACACACACTCATGCCCCAGGGAGAACTCGAACCTCCTCGGCGAGCAACCGCGCGCTCCGCAGCGAGACGCTTTGGACCGCTCGGCTACTCCACCGCGGCTGTGTAGCATTATGTGGGAGTGAAACGAGGACGATAACGAGTTCAGACAAAAAGATGGTAGCTTTCAAAATGAGGTGCTACATACGAATGATGAAGATTAGATGGGTAGGTCACTTAACTAATGAGGAGGGCTCGAGAGAATTGGGGAGAAAAGGAGTTTCTGGCATATACTAAGAGAAGGGATGGTTTGGTGGGACACATTCTGAGACATCAAGGAATCATCGACTAGCATTAGAAGGAAGTGTGTGGGGTGTAAACCGTAGAGGGAGACCGATGGACGAATACAGTAAGCAAATTCAAAACTATGTAGGTTAATCATCTTGTGATGGTGCAGCTCCCTTATTATGTAGGTTGCCGTTCGTATTCTCAGATGAAGAGGCTTGCACAGGACAGGATAGCGTTGTGAGAGCTGCATCATACCAGTCTGCGGACTGAAGACCACAACAACAAGGACCAAAAAACTGAAGAAGTAACCTTGCAAGAATCACCGATTGACATTTTTTCCTAGCATATCACTTACCTGCAGATCTTCTGTCCTAGTCGATCGGACTGCGTTTCTTATAGTAGGTGTTTAGTCTCCTAGTAAAGAATTAATTTACCAACGGGACTTTAAGGAAGCTACAGGCAGGGTGTAAACCATGCATTTAGAACTGTGGGTGTTGAAAGATGTCTACAGATTGGTTCCATTCGTATTATCACTGTTAATAATATATTTCTGTGTCCAAACGAGTGATACTGTTCTCCTAATACAAAACTACGTAACAGTAATCTCCAGCATCAATAAAACTCTCTAGCTATTTTTACCACAACGAAAACAATTTCATTTACGAATCGGAATAAATTCACTCATTTATTTGCTTATAAATTTTAAACGACCAGATTCACTCAGTCTGTATGTCTTACAGTCTAGAACCACGACCAAAGTTACAGCGGCAGTTGGAGTGACCAGGTTTTTGGATGTGGTCATTTCAGCGCTGGCTCTCTGCAATTCTTAGCAAGTATTAAATAAAAGATTGTTGAAACACTGAATAGTTGGGGACCTGTGTAGTGCGTTCGCATTCACGTGTTTCTCGTCTTTTAAATGTTTTTGCACATCAGTTTATTGATCTAAAAGTGCGTCGTAACACAGTGGCGCAGCCGCGGAGAGTGGGGGGGAGGGGGGGGGGGCTGGCTAATGGGGCTGAAGCCACCTCCCCAGCACCTCCCAAAGATTTTTTAATTTTATTACTTTTTACTGTTTTCATATTTTGGCCCACTTTAGGTTACGGTAATAACACTAAAAGTGGGCCTTTGCGATCGGCTTTTGACAGCTCGAAATTTAAATGAAAATAACGGCTTAACCATGCATCTAACACGTAAATTGAATAACCGAATTTGTAGAGAAGAAAATTGTCTACAACTTTGTTCTGTTATGTTTTTTCGTATCTTGTATCGTTTCAGAGATATTTGCAAAAATAACGGCGATTTTGGGATGTCTGTCTGTCCGTAACGTGTTCCCTGTTTTTAAGACGAACCGTTCAACCGCTCAGCACCAAATTTTACACACATAATAGTAGACCGCCAGAGATCAGAACCTCCCTTTTTAAAAAATTTCGGACAAAAAATGCGGTAGTAATACCAAAAAAAGCCGTTTGTAATGTAATTGTAATTGCAAAAGAACAGTTCATCTACCACGAAAATTGAATAATCTAACTGGTATAGGAGAAAATTCTCTACAACTTCTCTCTATTATGTTTCTTCATATCTTGCATCGTTGCAGATATATTTGCAAAAATAATGGCTATTTGATGATGTCTATCTGGCTGTCACGTGTTTCCACTGTTTAGGTCGAACGGTTCAACCAATTGGCACCAAATTTTACATACATAATTGTTGGCTAGTAGAGAGCGGAACCTCGTTTTTTTAAATATTTCGGACAAGAAATACTTCAGTAATACCAAAAAAAGCCGTTTGTAATGTAATTTTAATTGCAAATCAAACGTTCATCTGACGCGAAAACGAATTTGTAGAGGAGAAAATTCTCTACAACTTTGTTCCCTTATGTTTTTTTCATATCTCGATCGTTTGAGAGATATTTGCAAAAATAACAGAGTTTTGACACCCTCCATTAAATTAACGAAAACCAGCCGTTCGCAGATCTCACGTGACATTCCTCGCCCAGAACTCTCTCTGGCATACGCCATCTTGCGTTGCGTATTTGACGATTTTCTTATTGTAACTTACACGTTGTCATTTCAAAGCAATGGCGCACTGAAGAATTAACAAAAAGACGTCGATCTTCGTACGATAAATGATAATCTAGTGTCTACAAATGCCATATTAGCATCAGTTAACAACGGCCATAAATAGTATGACGTTAAGGAACGCAATTTCCAACAACGGGTATCAGTTGTAGCGTATTGGGTAATGTGTTGGACTTTGACGCTGAAGTTCAGTGGTTCGGTACCCGCCATTACCCAATTTTTTTTCCTACAAGGGTTTCAGACACTCTTATTAATTTTTTAATATTTACATTATTATTTTGGTCCAAAATGTTTGCAAAAACTTATAAAACTACAAATCTAAATTGGGCCGTAAAACACGTCGGTGCGATTTTTATTTTTTTTAAACACGTCGGCACCATGAATTTGAAATAGTACACATGTAATAAATCACAACATAATTATAATTTGCCAAGCTCAAGTGAACGTGACAATGGGTCTCCAACTTGACGCCGCCAGTGGGAACGTGTGATGCTGTCACTGTGAGCGGTTTTAATGCCGCCGCGGCCAGCTTTGATTCTGCCGCTATTGTTACAGCTATGCTGATGATACGAACCGATTGTTCATATGCGGTGACCGACTCGCTGCTTAGCAGGTCAGCGCCGCTAACAATAGTGTTATTTTAGTTCAGTTTTTATACATAGAGTCTCATGTTAAACTGTAAACTGTTGGGTAGTAGCACAGAAGCTGCTTAATCATTTTACGAGCTGATTATAGACACTTCATTTCCACCACGTTGTCCTCTTCCACTTTCAAGTTAATGCAAGCCTTCTCATTTTACTTCTTGAGCAAGTGTTTTCGTAGTATAATTGGTTGAATTATAAAAAAATCTAAAAATATATTCAATAGGCTTCTTTACCGAAAGGAGGGAATTGCCCCGATTACAATAAGACGTCCACTATTTCCGATCGAGCCAATAATCAGGCCTTTCAGAAATGGCTACGAGATAAGACGGATTTGCACATTTCCAACAACGATCAGGCAAACTGCCATGCCGCTGTGCGTAAACCGGTTCGCTCCAGTATACCCAATTAGGCACTATCGGTCTTGGCAGTCACCTGGATGGGTGATCGTCAATTGAGGAGATATTTGATTGCCGGCCGCGGTGGCCGAGGGGACTGAGGCGCTCCAGTCACGGTCTGCACGGCCACTAGGGTCGGGGTTCGAATCCCCCCTCGGGCATGGATATTTGTGCCGTCCTTAGTATAAGGTAGTTGATAAGTAGTTTGTAAGTTTAGGGACTGATGACCCCGTAGTTAAGTCCCATAAGCTTAACAAACATTTGAACATTTTGATATTTGATTCGAAAGTAGCATCTGCGGTCAAGAAAACCGTCACAATGGCAGGGAGACGGGCCTTTGTAGGCCTGTGGCACAGTTTGGAGTTTAAGTTGTACGTCGACCTCGCATAAACAGTTGCTCCGTCACATTCACAGACTAAAACACGTTTGGCAACGCATGGAGAGAGTTTTAGATAGAATATTTCGAAATGTAGTGCTAGACACAAATGGTGAACATCAGACGGGTTGATCTCATAGCAAATACGCTACAGAATCTTGGTGAAAGGGGGATTTGTGGTAGTTCTTGACTAAAAGAAGGGACTGGTTGGTAGGGTACAGAATAGGATTAGGGTAGCGTGGAGAGCTGCATAAAACCGGTCTTCATAGTGATTACCACAACAACAGTTGCAGTAAGCAGTTTCTTTAGAAGGAGATCTCCTTTTTTGGGGGCATTTGCTTTTTTAATTTCGGCTCGTTACAAAAATGCAAAATCTCCTTTTTTAATATCCGTGAAAATCTACTAAATTTTATCTTTATTTTATTTATTTATTTATTTGTTATTCGGAGTCGATAAGGAATGCAGTCTGTCATCTACATTATTACGGTGAAGTACTTCTCATTTGGTGTCTCATGAGAAACACACTGTGTAGCACTTCTATGCGTTGAGGAATGAAAGGGAATTCCCGTAAGAGTCATAGGCAAGTCGCTCTTGCTATACGGACATTGTGACGTAGAGATTTTAGGTGGGGCTATTTTCATAAATGGTTCTGTAAAACACCGATAGAGGTCAGGCCGGAACTACCTTGTTTTATGACAATGCCTACATCCGCAAACAACTGCACTGCAGCCGGTGCCGAATGCTTTCTGTATTCCGCTTCGTTTCTTTGTTTGTTTAGTGCGCTGCTCATTGTTTCGTTCTCTGTTTCTGAAAAGAGTGGATAGAATAATATTGGTTAGTCACTTTTTTATTTATTTTTTATTTTTATTTATTTATTTATTTTATTTTTTATTTTATTTATTTTTATTTTACAGTCTTCAAGGATTGGTGAACTGCGTCATTAATGTTTCACAAGACAAGGTGAATTGCCACAACGGCAGTAATTTTGCATATTTTACTTTACAAGCTGTTTCGGCACACATTAGCACCACCATTAGGCTCGTTAAAGAATCGAGGTGGTCCATGTAGTCGTTATTTATACGAGGAAGGCCTGAATATAATATGAAATACCAAATGGATCCACCACCTCGTTTGTTTTAGGGCCTTCCGATGGTGGTAATGAGGCACCGAAACAGGTTGTTAAATAAATGAAGCAAAATTATAGCTATAGGCAAATCATTTCCTGTAATTCAACAACCATTCTTTTTCCACTATTCCACGTTGACATTGTATAATTACACCAAATAAAAAATTTCTACAACATGAAAGATAAGCTGTAAATAAGTAATATTCAAGTAAATGTCAGGGAATTTAAAATGTGTCAGGGGTATTTGTAAAGTACTGGATTTTTATTGTCGTCGCCGTTGCTATTCGGAATTCTACTTTTCCTCCTTCTTTTTACGATTAGCATCTACTTTCCGTGGAACCAGGTTGGCAACACTGGCAGGAAGCCGCGGTAGTGTAGTTGAGCGCTCTAATGCGCCTTGCTGCGCAGCGCGCCGTTGCTCCCCGTCACAGGCGTTATTCAAATGTTTGTAAATCTAAGGGACTTAACTACGGTGGTCATTAGTCCCTAATCGTACAAACTACTTACACTAACTTACAGTAATTTATGCTAAGAGCATCAGAAACACATCACAAACACCCATGCCCGAGAGAGGTTTCGAACCCCCGACGGCGAATGGAGACGCGCACCGCAGCTGGGCGTCTTAGTGAGCACGGCCATTCTGCCACGGCCACACAGGAATTGTCTTGATAGTTTTTTTAATGTTCCTACCGTATTATATCATGCGAAGAATATTTACAGACAGGAAGGAAAAGGCAAATGTCGTTATAAACTTCTCCCAAACCAAAAGATTTCATTAGCCATTTCCACAATACATGAAGACATTAATTCAGAAAACTCCACACGAGCGACAAATAAGGAACTGCTTCGACGGAGCTGTTTGAATACCAAAGGCACCTGCCTAATCTAAGCCTTCTCTTATATAATCATTCTGGAAAAATATGCAACAAATCCTAAATGCTGCTTTAAATATAATTATTTTATTTCACTATAGGCCTATTTCGGCTTTAGCGCCATCGTCAGGTGATATTTGTTGGTCCCGATATCCATATACATCGATGGTTTTATTGCTGTCAGTCATTTATTTATTGCTTTGAATTGTAATTATTGCAATATTTCTGATGACTTATGTTGTTTTAATTTTATTGCAATATTTCTGATGACTTATTTTCGTTGTGTGAAACATCTTTATATTGTGAAACATCATTATAAAAATTGATAATGAAAATTAGCAAAGAAGAACTGCAGTCAGTATTAATAAACTTCAGAGAAACTTTAGAATAAACTCATGTAAAAAAAAAAAAAAGAGAGAGAGAGAGAGAGAGAGAGAGAGAGAGAGAAAAGAAAACTGAGACAGCTCATCACTTCTAACTGCTCGAGAAGCCAAGACAAGACTGACTGCTAATTAACAAGCCAAGATACTGCTCTTCCACTTTTTTTTCTTTTAGTTCCTCAGATGAATTTTTTTTCTTCACAACATTATTTAATAATTGTCTATTATTATTATTACTATTAATTTTTTCTCCTTTTTTTTTGATAATAGAAAATGAAATTAAAATAGAAATTCGCTTCTTACTGTTCTGATAGCCCAACACTCCATTCCTGGTAACAGCACAGTTGTGACAGCTTTTGACAACCAGAGATGTATGTATCTTTTTCGATGTGTAATCCTATGCAATCGAAATGCATACTTCACATCATGAAAGCTGATAAAATCAGTAGTCTCGCGGTCTTTCAAACTAAAAACACCACATGCACTTGAAGGTGCACGAACATTACTCCTACTGTTGCCTACTGTTTCTTCCCTCCCCGGAGCATTGGGCATTTTCAACACAAAACTCAATCTGCAAGCGGGACAACGCAGAACAAATACCCTCCAATCAGATTGCAATCAAGTTTATTACGCCGATAGAGTTTGGCGTCCAGGCACTGTTTAGGATTGATAAAACCAGAGGAATGAGTTTCCAGCCACTCTGGCAGTGCCGGCGATTGTATTCGACCAGCCGTGTTGGGAATCACGCCTGAGCGACTTGATATGTATCCAGGAGAGAATGGCCGGCTACGTTGGCGTCACAGTTTTACTCATTTACATGGTAATTGTCGTTCAGATAATTACTGTTATTGTTGCTCTGACTGTTAAGTCGATGTTTGTTCGAAATAGAAAACGGAATTGAAAGCACTGGTGCATGATTAATACTTTACAATAAAACACATAGAGAGAAAAAACTGTATATAAGTTTTCTTTACCAAACTCCTATATTAGCCATCAATACGTCGTATTAACTTGAAGTATAGCCAAGTACACATTGATTACATTTATTAAATTAAAAATCGACATGTCTTGATCTTCCCTCAAACACTTTATTTCTTTAATATTATTTTAAAAAAGAAAAAGAGAAAAGAAAAAGCAACAAGTAGCTAAAGAAGAAACGGATGTTAGTGGTTTCCAAATTACTGAATATTATGATGAGTTTAAGAGTTAAATGAAAAATATTGTAAATAAATTGCTATGCTAATGATATTTATTGGCGAGGAAGGTAAATACACTACTGTTCATTAAAATTGCTACACCAAGAAGAATGCATATGATAAACGGGTATTCATTGGACAAATATATTATACTAGAACTGACATTTGTTTACATTTTCACTCAATTTGGGAGCATAGATCCTGAGAAATCAGTACCCGGAACAACCACCTCTAGCTGTAATCACGGCCTTGATGCGCCTGGGCATTGAGTCGAACAGAGCTTGGATGGCGTGTACAGATACAGGTGCCCATGCAGCTTCAACACGATACCACAGTTCATCAAGAGTAGTGACTGGCGTATTGTGACGAGCCAGTTGCTCGGCCACCAATGACCAGGCGTATTCAATTGGTGAGACATCTGGAGAATGTTTTGGCCAGGGCAGCAGTCAAACATTATCCAGAAAGGCCCGTACAGGACCTGCAACATGCGGTCGTGCATTATCTTGCTGAATGAAGGATTGAATGAAGGATTGAGCCACGGGTCGTATCACATCTGAAATATAACGGCCAGTGCCGTCGATGCGAACAAGAGATTACCGACACGTGCTGCTGCAAACGTCGTCGAATTGTTCGTGCAGATGGTTGTTGTCCTGCAAACGTCCCCATCTGTTGACTCATGGATCGAGATGTGGCTGCACGATCCGTTACAGCCATGCGGATAAGACGCCTGTCATCTCGACTCTAGTGATATGAGGCTTTTGGGATCCAGCACGGCGTTCCGTATTGCCCTCCTGAAACCACCGATTCCATATTCTGCCAACAGTCATTGGATCGTGACCAACGCGAGCAGCAATGTCGCGATACGACAAACCGCAATCGCGATAGGCTACAATCCGACTTTTATCAAAGTCGGAAACGTGATGGTACGCATTTCTCCTCCTTACACGAGGCATGACAACAACGTTTCAGCAGGCAACGCCGGTCAGCTACTGTCACTGTATGAGAAATCGGTTGGAAACTTTCCTCATGTCAGCACAATGCAGGTGTCGCCACCGACGCCAACTTTGTGTGAATGCTCAGAAAAGCTAATCATTTGCATATCACAGCATCTTCTTCCTGTCGATTAAATTCCGCGCCTGTAGCACGCCATCTTCGAGGTGTAGCAATTTTAATGGCAAGGAATGTAGGTTCATTTTGCTTCTTCTTTAACAGATTGAACACAAGCGGACAAGAATTGATCTTTTATTTTCATTTGCCCTAAATGATTCATAAGCACCTTAATAGTTCTAAATAAATTTACAGTGTTGTTACTGAAGTATAACTCTCGCATAGGGCGCAGCAGAAAAGTAAATACAACAAAAAGTTTAAAGGAACTGGTGATAACTATGTGATGAAAAATATTGACTATAAGGCGAGGTATCTAGGCCTTACTCAGGAGGTAGTCGCTTAAGCAGAAAAATTCAATTATTTGTAAACCCCTGAGTAAGGCCTTACTCAGGAGGTAGTCGCTTAAGCAAAAAAATTCAATTATTTGTAAACCCATGGGACCTAACTACTGTAATCCATCAGTCCGTAGACTTACAAACAACTTATATTAAACCTTTCGTAAAGACAACACACACATCCATGACCAAGAGAGGATTCGAACCTACGACGGGAGCTGCAGCGCAGTGCCTAGAACCGCACGGCCATACCCGCGTGGCGCGTTATCCATTAAGTCACCATAGTACTACCAATACCTATCATACTTTGAAACTAGATCTGTCTCTGGATTGATCAAATACCGATCTCTATGATTTAGAATTTCCAGCTAGCTCTATTTCGAAACAGCGTGCTCTATGGGGATCTCGTATCCATGATAAATGTTTTATACTCTTAATCGACTGTTTAATGCTGGCTTTGAAAAGGAACTATCTTTATATTTCGTTACATAAATTATTCTTTGAAATGTTCACAGTGTTAATGAAATTTCGTTTCGATTTTGAAGAACTGAAATAAAGAATTAAGTAAGTAATTCGCATTATTGACCACAATTCCTGTGATTGTAGGTGCTATGGTTACCCTGTTTGTATTATTTCAGAGCGTGAGATGGCATTCTCATTTCTTGAAACCAGTGTTCGGCCACTGTTACAAGCGACCATCCTCTGTCAGGCTGCTGATTGAGAGGACTTGATTCCTATGTAATAGTGTGAAACAGTGGTATCAGGAAAAGGAGGAGGGACGTTGAGCATTCTTTAATGGAAATGGGCGTCCTTGCTTTCTATTTACATAGTTTATTTTACTTAAAAAAAAGTTTGTAAATCTGTGGGTCCAATCTACTGTGATCATCAGTCCCTAGGCTTACAAACTACTTAAACTAAGTTAAGCTAACCGAAGCACAAAACACACACACATATACACGAAGGACGACTCGAACCTCCGGCGTAAACGGCTGCCCATTTGCTGACAAGATGCCTAGAACTGAGCGGCCTTCGGGCGCTGCTATTTTACTTGCACTTGGAAATAATTTGACTGTCGATCTCACTTGGAACTTTATTAAAACCTTACACGTTTCGACATTCCGTCATTTTCAAAGGCTATGTAAAGATATAGGTATTCATAATTCATCCCTAATTCCTAAACATAAGAAACAAGCAACAAAGACCTTTTACTCACCAACGTCGTGTTAATAAATACCCCTTAAAACAATTTGTGTCACTGGCACACGTCACATATAAAACAGGTGTTTAAAATTCTTCCCCAGGTCATCTCTCTGTGGAAAGGTCAAGTTCATAATGACGTGTGCACGACCATCCAGTAACCGTGTGGAGAATCCGCCGCCAGATGGCGTTACTGCCTTACTCCTCTTCTCTCTCATTCACTCTTTCACCCCTTTAGCCCCTAGTTATTCTACTTCAAATAGCCGTTACATACTTTGTACGTTTACCTCTTTGCAGGGGCACAATGACAAAACAGAAATTAAGCTACTTCCACTACAGCTTTAAATAATTCTGTGGCTCCATCTCCGTCCAAGTAAGTTCTGACTTTTCAAAATTTACTCACCTTATGCATATCAAATCGATGCCCGTCAGGTACACGGACAGTAATAAAACATTTGTCTGTTAACAGTCTGATTATACGCTAACAGCGCGAAGCGCGTTATTGGAGTAATAAAGAATATTGCAACAAAGACTGCGAATAATTTAATCATTCCATACACTATGGGCTATCAGAGCCAAATTTGAGAGATAAAGCACTACTGAACGCTCGCCATCACTGAAAATAAAACTCCATGTGAAACTAGGGAGATGATGATGTCAGTATTGAGGTTCTCGCCATTGCTGGTTGCCTCGGCTCAGCTCGCGATGTGTTGTCAATGCTGCTCCCGCATGTTAACCAAAGTTGATCTGATGTAGCAGTGGGTCGTAAATCGTTCGGGAATCATGGACCAATCGTTTACGTTAAGTAAGGGGTGGGGAGCAGATCAAGGCAGCAATGCATTCCGATGAGCGACCCTTGGGTTCCACGCATTATCCTGGCGAGGTGTTGGCCGTCGTCCAGTTCCTATGGCATACCGGAACAAGTGACTTCAACAAGTAAGGAATGTAATGGTTAATGTATCGGCAATGTGTACAAGGTGGGTGCGCAGTTCAATATCACTCTGTAACTTTGTGTGATAGTCATGCAGTGTCCAAACATGCACTTATTGGGCTATGTACGATTCTGTCAGAGAAATATGGCTAGATATAGCCTGATTCAAACTGTACAAGTCTGCTTTCATGCCCACCAATTACAATAACTACATATAGAATATGGTACGTGTGACCCTGCAGTCAGATATTCTATGCAATGGCTAACATTTTGGATACAATAATGAAGTATAAATTAAAGATAACTAATTAATAAAGGATGTTTTTCTTCTAATGTTTGCAAATGATGTAGGCAACGCCATATAACTCAGTTGAATAATATTATTCGAACGCATGTATTGAGCTATTGGAAGTCCTACACAAACAAAACTAATAAATTAGAAATAAACAAACGCGTTAACTGCGTCAAGGAAATGGTAGCAAATTCTCCAACAAAGTAATTATTGATAACGCTTAGACATTAAATCCATTTCGCGATCACACAACACGTTATAATCGTCCAATATAGTTACTACAACGGAAAATACATCAATACTTGTAAATTCTCGTGTAGAATGACGTAAGGGAGACCGGGGCGGGTTTTCGCACTTTCTTTTAATTATTATTTGTTCTAATTTTTAATGGTCACATACTCTTGTAAAAACCGTAGCATACGTCTCAATGGAACTTGTTCTACAACATGTAGTCAGGCAAGTAAACTAATTACGCACAGTTTTTTTAAACATTTTTCATTGCCGATACGTCATGTGCGAAAATGTACCCCACGATCGGGGCAAGATTTCTCATACCTTCTTATTGAACAGGGGTAAGATTTCGCAAGCACTTAAATAACTTAATGTAGGCAAGGTAATGTATTTGTTGATTGTACATAGAAAAAATGTAATTTGAAGAAATTACAAACGTAAATTACATTACCATCTTGAGAAGTCATAATCTTCACCGAAGTTTGGATATTGTTGTTGTGGTCTTCAGCGTGGAGACTGGTTTGATGAAGCTCTCCACGCCATTCTGAGCAAGCCTCTTCATATTCTGATAAGAACTGCACCCTACATCCATTTGAATCTGCTTACTATATTCGTCTCTTGGTCTCCCTCTGCGATTTTTACCCCACACACTTACCTCCAATGCTAAATTCACGATTCCTTGATGTCTATGTTCTACCAACCGATCCCTTATTTTAGTCAAGGTATGCCAGAAATTCCATTTCTCCCCAAATCTGTTCCTCCACATTAGTTACGCGATCTACCCACCTTATCTTCAGCAATCTTCTGTAACACCACATTTCAAAAGCTTCTATACTTTTCCTGTCCGCGCTTTTTATCGTCCATGTTTCACTCCCATACAAGGCAACACTCCACACAAACGCCTTCAGAAATATCAACAAATTTCTGTTTTTCAAAAACGCTTTTCTCCCCATTGCCATTCTGCATTTTATATCCTCTGTAGTGCGACCATCATATGTTATTTTACTGCGCAAATCAGTGATGATTTTCTTCCCATAATCATTCTGCATTTTATATCTTCTTTACTTCGGCTATCAGAAGTAATCTTGCTACCCAAATAAAAAAACTCATCTACCACCTTTATTGTTTCCTTACCTAATGTAATTCCTTCAGCATCGCCTGATTTTCTTAGACTGCACTCCGTTACCCTTGTTTTGCTCTTGTTACTGTTCATCTTATATGCATCTTTCAACACACTGTCCAATCCGTTCAACTGCTCTTCCAGGTCCTTTGCTGTCTCTGACAGAATTACAATGTCATCCGCAAAACTTTAATTCCTTCTCAAAATTTCTCCTTGCTTTCCTTTATTGCTTGCTCAATATACAAATTGAATAACATTGAAGAAAGGTTACAAGCCTGTCTTACTCCCTTCCCAACCTCTGCGTCCCTTTCATGCCATTCAACTTTGATAATTGCGGTCTGGTTTATGTACAGGTAGTAAATAACCCTCCGTTCCCTATTTTTTGCTCCCATTGATTTCAGAATGTAAAAGAGTGTATTCCAATCAACATTGTCAAAAGTTTTTTCCACATCTACGAAAGCTAGAAATGTAGGTTCACCTTTCCTAAATCTATCTTCTAAGATAAGCAGTAAAGTGTCCCTACATCTCTCGAATCCAAACTGATCTTCCCCGAGATCCTTCTGTAAACCGTGACTTATTTAACTAATGGCCGGCCGCGGTGGCCGAGGGGACTGAGGCGCTCCAGTCACGGTCTGCACGGCCACTACGGTCGGGGGTTCGAATCCCCCCTTGGGCATGGATATTTGTGCCGTCCTTAGTATTAGCTAGTTCATAAGTAGTTTTTAAGTTTAGGGACTGATGACCCCGTAGTTTAGCCCCATAAGCTATATAAACATTTGAACTTTTTTTTTTAACTAATGCTTCTGAAATTTTCACATCTATCCACGCCTGCACTCTTTGGAATGGGGATTATTACATTAAAAAAAAGTCTGAGGGTATGTCCCCAGAGTCATACGTCTTAAGCACCAGATGAAATAGTTTTGTTGTGGTTGGCTCTCCCAGAGACTTAAGTAGCTCTGAGGGAATGTCATCTACTCCAGAGGCCTTGTTTAGACTTAGGTCTTTCAGTGCTCTGTCAAATTCAGCTCTCAATATAGTATCTCCTATTTCATCTTCATCTACTTCCTCTTCCCTTCCTACAATACTGTTTCTAAGTTCATTTCCTTTGTAGAGCCCCTCTAAATCCTCTTTCCACCTTTCAACTTTCCCTTCTTTGCTGAGAACTGGTTTTCCATCTGAGTTCTTTACATTCATACAGCTGATTTTCTTGTCTCCAAATGTCTCTTT
Source organism: Locusta migratoria (assembly GCA_026315105.1). NCBI lineage: Eukaryota > Metazoa > Arthropoda > Insecta > Orthoptera > Acrididae > Locusta > Locusta migratoria. The sequence goes on from CM048751.1 coordinate 129,968,826, forward strand.
TATTTTCCTGTAGGCTATATCTATTTTCCCCCCTATTTTAAAATTCTTCTACTGACTTGCATTTGCCTTCTAGCCATTTTGCTTAGCTATTTTGCACTTCCTGTCAATCTCATTTCTTAATCGTCTGTACTCCATTTTACCTGCTTCATTTACTGCATTCTTATATTTTCTTCTGTGATCAATTAAATTTAGTATTTTCTATGATATCCAAGGATTTTTTTGTAGGTCTTGCCTTTCTATCTTTTTGGTCCTTTTCTGCTTTCACTATTTCATCTCTCAGTGCTACCCATTCCTCCTCTACTGTTTTGTTCACCCCCCCCCCCCCCCACACACACCGTTGCTGTCAATTGTTGACTAAAGCTACCTCTGAAATTCTCAATAACTTGACGTTCCTTCAATTTATCTAGGTCCCACCTTCTCATTTTCCTACCTTTCTGCAGTTTTTTTTTTCAGTTTCAGCCTACAGTTCATGGCTAATAATACACGGTCAGAGTCTATATCTGCCCCTGGATATGTCAGCTTAAAACCTGGTTTTGAAATCTGTCTTACCATTATAAAATCTATCTGGTACCTTCCGGTGTATCCTGGTGTCTTCCACGTATACAACCTTCTTTCACGATTCTTAAACCAGGTATTTGTTATGTGCAAAATTCTACCAAGCGGCTTCCTCTTTCACCCAGTCCATATTCGCCTACTATTTTTCCTTCCGTTCCTTTTCCTACTACCGAATTCCACTTTCCATCAAAATAAAGTTTTCCTTTTCCTTAATTGTCTGAATAATTTCCTTTACCTCCTCATTCATTTCTTCGATCTCCTCATCGTGGGCAGAGCTTGTTGGCATATAAACCTTTCTATTGTGGTCAGTGTCGGCTTCGTGTCTATCTTGACTATGATATGCGATCACTGCGCTGCTCATAGTAGTTTACCCGTGTTCCTATTTTCTTTTTAATTATCAGTCCTACTACCGTAATACCCCCAACTGATTTTGTATTTATAATCCTGTACTCACCTGACCAGAAAACCTGTTCCTCTTTGCACTAAACTTATCTAATACCCGCTATATCTAACTTCCAACTACCAATTTCTCTTTTAAATTTTCTAACTTCCTTACCCGATTAAGAGACCTAACATTCCACGCTGCGATCCGTAGAATGCCATTGTTGTCTTTCCTGATGACCTCATCCTCCTGAGTAGTTTCCGCCCGGAGATTCGAGTGGGAAACTATTACCTCCGGAATATTTTGCGCGAGAGGATGCCTACATCATATATTCATACAGTAGAGCTGCATGTTCTCAGGAAAAGTAACGGCTGTAGTTTCCTTTTGCATTCAGCCATTCGCGGTTACTGTGGAAAAGTCACATTAGCTGATATTACAATCATCCAGACTGTTGCCACAGCATCTACTAAAAAGGCTGCTGCCCCTTTTCAGGGACCACTTCCACGTTTGCGTGGCCTCTCCACAGATATCCCTCCGCTGTGGTTGACCTACGATACGCCTATCTGTACCGTTGAGGCAAGCCACTCCACCTCGGCAATATCCGTGGAATTTAGACATGTAAAGTAAAATCGATTTCCCTTGAAGTTCAACTCGTGCACCGATCTCTTATAGCGGGTATACTTTACCCATTCGTCCCCAGGATTACATTTACTAAATAGTTCTAGATAATATATACAAATACAATCCATCCCCTTCGTCAATTATTTCTGTACTTGATTTGCTTTCTTTCCAAATTCACTGTTATTATAACTTTTCTTGAGGTGTTTCCCCTTTTCATTTATTGTTTGTTTTCTCTGCTTCGAAGTCTCTTGTTCTAATTCAAGTTGTTCGGTCAAAATAGCACAGTTCCTCGTATTCCTTCCCCTTGCCGCCACTTCTCTCGGATCTGCTGTTGGTTGCAGTCTTACAACTTCTGGAGAAGGGGCAGTGGGCTCAGCTTTAGTCTGAACACAAGGCTTTATTTTCTGTGGCCTTGCGTCTGTTCAGGCGCTGTTCGCATTGGAGCAGGTATGTCTGTGAAAAATGCAGGAATAAAGTAGGCACCCGTAAAAATGTTAGGTTGGTGAGAGCAGGCTAACGTAGGAGATATATTTAACTTTGTTCTGAGAGTGCCTCTTTTGTGTGAAACAAATGTACTTATGTACAGTACAAGACCAAAATTATGTTAGGAATACTTAGGTTTTGCAATATTAAATGAACATCAGAACATTATACGTAGAATGTGGCATATTTTCGATGCACTGGGGCACGACAGTGGGTCCACCTCAAAACTCGGAAACGTGCTCCGTTCCCATGTTTTTACTTTAACCTATCATTAGTCGGTGAAACGAATGACAGAACAAACTACCACATCACCGTATGCAGATGTATTTGCTTGTTCGATACATCATATCAAACGAATGTTCATCACAAAGCATCTATATTTTAAGGTTGATTGAGGACGTAAAAATTTACTTTTCTGGACAGAAAGCTCTTCAACTGGTGTGAAGCGTTCATGTCACTAACAAACAAACTGAAACTGCCTGGATGGACGAATAGAGGCGCAGCCTTAAATATAACCCGGTTGCTGCTTCGATCAAGCGGCTCCCTATCGAGCTAAGTTGAAATGGAAAACGCGCCCCTACACTGTTCAGTTACAATTCTGTAACGGACTCGGGAAAACTTAAAATGTTTTTAAACTGGCACTCAATAGCACTTGCCAAAGTTAGAGCCCGACAAAGTGGCAATTTGTTGCTCAGATTCCAACACCGTCACAAACGAATCACTTCAGCCATCCAGACTGGTCCTCCTCCTTCACAGACGAGACATAAAGCGTTCTTTCATAAATTTTAAACATGTCTGTAGTTCAGCAGCTGTGGAACACGAGTCAAAAGTGAAAAAAAAATTGAGCCAACCAGTGGCATAAAATGGTTTATATAACTGAATCTTGCCCAGCTTTCGGCAAAAGTAATTTTGACTTCTACAGAAGAATTATATTTAACTCACATTAAAATAGTTGTTAAATAAAATGAAGTGGCCAAATGTGGCTGACTCCACGTCATGGAATAAAAAGTAAAATGTAAACTAATCTCTGCAACATAAAATTGTGGAGCACGGCTATACACAGGTCCGCAGTAAGGTGCCTTAGACCACTCGGCCACTCCACCGCGGCCAAGTCTACCTCCTAATCACTCTTGATGGCTGTGTACACATATGATTTTTGTTTTGTGCACATAATTGGCAAAGCCCTTTTATAATTATACAAGTTTAATTGTCAATCTTGTATAATTAATATTAAAAACCAGTAATTAAATTTAACTGTTGGCATATTGATAAGAAGGGAAAAGATAGCTGCCGCTCCTTCCACTCTTCTCCACTCTTTCTCCTCCCTCTCTTGTAAAGGCCTCTTCCGTCATGACCATACACAGAGACTTATTCCGCAGATTTCACAGACTTCACTGGGTAAACAGTGCATATATCTCATAGCACTTTCTCCATTTTCTGAAAATCCCGGTGATACATTCTCCTGAAATGTAGTGCCTTCGAATATTTTGCGATATAACAGTTAATTATTTTTAAATAAGATGAGATTTATTGACATTGTTAAAAGAGGTTTTACACCAAGGACATTGCCTCTTTGAATAAATTATTTAATATAACAGAACTATTTCAAAGTCGTTGTTATCATCAAATTAACCGTAAAATACTTGGAACGGTATAATATTTAAATTTTAACGGTAATTTTAACTCATAAATTGTATACCTACCCACGTATGTACAATGGAAATCACGCCGATAAATGCCTCTTGTGTTAAATAATTTATTAAAAACCAGCGTTCTTTGTGTAAAAAAAAAAAAAAAAATAAAATAAAAAAAAAATAAAAAATCTTTTAACAATGTCTCTAAATGACATACATAACGCAGTGGGAGCAGACAAATACGAAAATTATAAAATATATCGCGGTTGCTAATTTTTAACACTACATTACAGCACAGTTCTTTGCAATTGCTAAATATGGGAATTGCAGTGTATTAAGCGAAGGTCCCATTGCTCCCTAAAGTCCCTTTATTTCCAAAAATATCTAAAAGGTACCTATTTTTTCAATTTGGTCCCTGAAGTAGCTTCTTTTAATATTGGGACATAATTTTGTCGTATTCTAATAACTCCAATAAAGCTAAAATGAGGCACTTTTCATGTTACAGCTGGCTTTAACCTTTGTTTCAGTGTTTTTGTCCCTTCTCCGCTCCTGCACGTACAAAAGTGTCCTGTCAAAGGGAGTGCATGGAGTGATGGTAGGACATCGTCGACCGCGGGACGAGAAACATACGTGGAGAAAGTGCTACGCAGTGCCAGAAACTTTTGCACAACTTCATCTTTTACGGTAGAAATGGCGTATGGAAGTAGTCCCCATATGTTGGCAGTATCTCCAACGAGGACGACTTGTAACTCTTACCGACAAAATAACATTGATCGGAGGCAGGACGTGATGAGAAATGTGCTACCGATTTCAGCGGTGATTGGAAACGTTCAACTACTGAGATCGGCGGCGGTATTACGTTATTCTTTGTCACTGTACGTATGTGTCAGTCGCGCTACACTGGATTTTGTAGCTGCGCCAAAACAATTGTGAGCAAAAGAAGTACAGCACTTTGGTAAGCTGTCGGAACAGTAGGTTGTTAGCTGTGGCTGTGGAAGTCTCGATAATACAATTGAGAGAATTAATTGGTATGTTAACTATTTTCGGATTGGCATTGTCCTAAGATATTTTATGAATAATTAGGTGTAAAGATGAGATTCGCATATGTGAGTACTTTGAAGTTTAGTGCATCAGGCAAATAATTGTAATTAAAGTTAATAAACAATTTTTAGATCACAATGTGGGTTACAGTACTGTAGATTTCAAAACTTTTTTCCCCCCAAGAGTAAACTATTCTTTTCGTCAGGCCGTAGCCACACCGAAAATGGAATCGATAATATACATCACGATATATCGCAAGACTCGCATTTAAGTGACAACACTTGCACCCAACAATGTTATACTTGTTACGGTTGTGCTGTAACGGCAATCCGCAGTTGTTACTAAAATATTTTACCCATTCAAACATCTGTATGTGTGTCACTGAACTCCAGAACCACTGAACAGACTAGATCACTGTCTACATAACATTTCATGTGTGTGGTGAAGAGTATTTGACTTATATATACTTTAAAAAGTGTGTATGTTACTTCAAATCGCCCCTTAAAAATACTGAACCGATTTAGACCTAACTGGGTAAACATATTCCGTATGATTAGACAACAATCACTTTTGGGGTAAGCAAAACATCCAAATGATCTTTCTACTCTCCAAGAATATTACAGAACCTGGAATTTAATGCCAAACTAAAACAAAACAGAGGTATCCTGCTTCCATTTGAATAATAAACTAGCCAAGCCGAAACATAACATCTGTCATGATGGCGTGAAGCTCAAACATAACCACCCAAAATATCTGGGAGTAATATTGAGAAGTTAGTGAGTCTTGACTTTTCCAAACGGCATCTTTATATCTATTACGGATGGGGAGATACAAGGAGTGTTATGACTTAGCTGCCTCACCCTGTATATATATTTATTCATTATTCTACTATGCAATATCTGTAGACCATTTTCAGAAAATTGAGGTGCAAACAATATAGCAATTTTACGGCGGCAGTTGATGCCACAGGCATCACATGAGTGTTTTAACGGGTTTTTAGATTATTTGAATTTTATTTCTCCCCCAACCCCATAAAAAAGATATACTCCAACGCAAGAGGGAAAAGCGTGTTATGAACTTAAAATGATATAATTATGTAAGACGATTTCAAGAAATCAGTCAAATGCCCTAGTGGCGTGATCTGCACCTTCGCTAAAATGCAAATGATTTGCAAATGTGCGCCGGAAACGCTTACATCAATTCCACCTGACTTGGATGCTTCATTGTTTTGCATTTTATTTGGTCGATAGTGTAGGATCGCTCTCAGTAGTCGTCAAGTTTGTTATACCTTTTGGAAATGAGAGTCACTGTCGAAAACAAACTAAATTACTGACGCAGACAAAGGGATCACCTTCCATTTTGTTAGTTAACTAAAAAATAAACATCCACTTAACCCTTTTGTCCACATTGGGTTACCGGGTAACCTTTCTAACTGTAAAAGGCAATTTTTCAGGTGTATTGAAACTAATGGACACAAGCTTCAGGTTATTCCTTATTTGCATCTTTATAAACGTTACAACAACAAGAAAAATTTAAATACTTTCATAGAAGAGCATTTAAGTGGGGAGCAACAGAACACACCCTCTAATCTATATTTGGGTTACACAGGTAACGATGTATCTACATTAAACAGGTGTGAAGTTCATAATTGTAATACTTTATTTTATATAATATTTCGATTGTTTTATTATTTATTAGACAACCATTTATTAAGATTTGAATTTAGCATTTCAAAAATGTCAGATACAGCAGGAGCTTTGTCACTTTTCAATCGCTCACTCTTAGTGTTCACATTGTCAAATCTTATAAATCTGCTTATATGCCGAAACCTGTTGAACGATAGACTTGCACAATAGAATGGGAATGCGTTTTCCAGGTTTCCTTCATGTGTTCAGTGTCCGAGAATCTTACTCCAGCTGTAATCAGCATACCAAGATATGGTGTCAAATGCTTCAGTTGCCAATGGCTCCCACACTTTCGCTAGAACTTCTGAATTGTTATCATAGTCTGTGAATATCTGATTTGCCTTCCTGTTGGTTAACATCAGTGGCGTAACTATGGGGGGGATGAGGGGGATAGAACCCCCCCCCCCCAGACACCCAACACAAAAAAAAAAAAAAAAGTATAACAGCAATCTGGTAAAGGTAAAGATTGGAAACTTGGAGTGTTTTACCATAAGCTTTCATTGGATGGGAGTGAATTAGTTTCTTCAACGGGAGTGGTAGATGGTAGTCTGTCTGGAAACTGACTAAAATTTTGTCGTCAAGCAGATCTAACCCCCCGCCCCCCCCCCCCCCCCCCCCCAAAGCCAAGTCCTAGTTACGCCACTGGTTCATATGTTATTATATTACACATTTCTTCTGTAAATATAGTCTTGAAAGTGTCTTTTATAGACAGATGTACGTGTTGGACCAGCGACAAAATATTATGCTTCAACAACTTTTTTATACCGAAGTGTTCCTTATGCCATTTGGTTTCATCTTTGTCACGTAGAATGCCTGCAGAAAACACAGTTGTTTCACTGTTTTCATCAGCTCAGTCATGTCCATTACTACTAGTGTCACTTGTCTCTATTTCAACTTCAATATCACTTCAAGCACTAACAGCATATTCAATGTCTGAATCAGCAGCATCTTCCTTTCTAAGAATCCATTAATCTGTAGAATCTTCGTCACTGAAATCTGAAGTAACATCCTCTTCTGTATCAATAGCCAATAACTTTCTAATATACTTCATAACGTAATCTGCTGTATTCAGATTTGGAGAGTTCGAGCTTATCAACCATGAGAATCTACAAATAATGTTCACAGTAACAAAGCTTACACAATAATTCACAGTTCACAAGGCTGTGAAACAGTAGCAACTATAGCTAGGAACAATTAGAATACCTTGCTGCAACAGTTGTGTATATACCCAGGGCTAAGTGCTGCCAACCGTGACTGTACGGCAATAAATTCAATGGGTTACCCAGGTAACCTGGTTATAGAACAGGGTGTAATTTGATTGTGGACACAAGGGTTAACTGAGCGCTAAATTTGTTACACTGAAAAGTCAATATTGTTTCAAAAACAGGCAAGGGGATCGAAAAGAGCTGAAGACGTCGCCTTCTGGATGACGGACTGTTTCCCTCACTTGGAAACAAATCTCCGCACACGAATCTCTTCCCGCGCTTCCATTTCCTGGACCACTCGGCTGGGACGCCGGCGGAAATGGCGCGGAAAACTCTTTCGCATTGACAAATAGCGAGGCAGCTGGGAGAAAGCGTTCAACACATGAAATACGGACGTCCTTGCGTCTTTGGGGCTTGCTTCCACATGGTTTAGCCAACTTTTCAGGGCACAGCTGCTGCAAACAAGGGCTTAAAAAATCTGAGATTCTAGATGTTTTTCACTTAATTCTTTTCCCAAGTCATGTTCATAAGGCTTGTAACGAAGCATTTTGGGATATATTTCCATGTGCTTGCATTACTTAACCTTCCGATACCAGTGTAGCATAATAATGAGTCTATTATCGTTTTCTTTTCCAGAACTTTTGTTGATGTTTCTTCTATCGTGAATAGCTGATTTTATACTAGCTTATATGCCCGTGCTTCGCAACGGTTGTTAAAAAGGGACCTGTGTATATCATGTTTTTTTAGGGTTCCAGACCTAGGTCAGCAAAAACAGAATCCTTGTTTAATCGCTCTGTCAGTAAACACAGTTCTCCTAGCCAAGATGTCAAATTTAAGTAGAAGTCATTGTCGAAAACGATGAATGTTCATTAAGTTTTTCATACAAAAAGTGAAATTAATGTATGTCCGTACTCTGGAAGTATGTAAATTCGATGTTATGTTGGGTTCATAAAGTTAAGACTGCGGTGTGTAACTACTTGGCGTAAACTTCTCACAACACTTCTATCGTTGAGATGAGAAATAATAATAACAATAACAGCGCCATGTTTGGTTCTAGTACTAAACTGTTTACCTCTGACAGAAAGTATATTCTGAAGTATTAGTATGTTGCAGTATTCCACTGAGGACAATGTAGTTATTATGTATGCAGTGATCCCTATTATCGAAAACTCGACGAATGCTGAAAGCCTGGTAATTCAATCAACAGAGGAGTTCATGTCTGTCTAAATAAGACGTCATGGTGGTGTCAAAGTGCGATAAAGTACGCCTGGGTAATCTTTGAAGAAATGGCGTCAGTTGATCGTCTGTATAGAACTTTTCAATAAATATAGTATTTCCAGTGAATTGTATTGACTGTGTTAGCAGCATCGGCCACTCTTTCAACTAATACATGTTCCCACGTCCTGCAGTGATTACTTCGTAAAGCACGGAGTTGAAATCGACCTTCTGTAATAGAACTACGCATTCATAACTCAAAGTACAATTGTCTCTGCAAATGAAGACTTTTTCTCTATCTTAATGTAGTCCGCACCAATAGTAAGTAATTACAAATTTTAGTCACCATATTGCACTGAATAATTATGAAATCAGAGACGTTTCTTACGAGCTAGTCGCTCGAGTGTGTATATTATCTCTAGTAGCAGGCACAGAGCAGAAATATCTTTGGAGTGAGCATTCAGATGCACAGAACAGATTTTGTGTCCTCAACGTAAGGTGGAAATGCCACGCGATGTGTGGGAAGAGTGGATTTGTCTCAATATCACGTGGTAATTAGAGCTTAATGTTGAGAAGATGCACAGATGCAGAGATATTTCTACTCTAAGCACAATTCAGTGGTTATACTATTGTAACCTCCTAGGGTTGTACCCAACGAAAGATGCACTTCTTTTCTTTCCATGACATTGCAAAGCATAAGGGATACAGCTGGGGGAACAAAATATTGTGTCCTACGTAGGTTAAATTTTACTTGCAGTGGCAGCAGTTTAGTTTGCTATAGGTGGCAACGAACTATTCGCTTTAGGATGATGATTAATTTAATGGAAAGAATAGCATAAATTATTTATTTCATCTTGAACATAAAGAATTATTCCCCTTATTCTACGTGACTGATGTTTGGAAAAGCATTCAACGGCCGTTGCTAACATCAGCACACAACGCCGCCGCCGTAAGTAAAATTTACCCCTTCTTGTAGTGTATTACACCATAGTTATGAGAATGAAAAAAACTCAGCAACGCCCTATATATTTGGTGTACTATGTAACTAATGTCGCCTCACTTTGTAGTTTCCTGTTCTATGGCGTTCTCGAGGCATTCGTAAACAGAAGAGACTCAAGATGTAATAAGTACGCACCGAAATCAAAAATGAAACAACATGAATTCGGTTTTCCTTGTAAAGAATCCTTAGTAAATAAAAAAAAAAAATAGACGCGAAGGAACGTGGTTATTTTTTAAATTCAAATGATACCCATGGAAAGAATCCCTTTTTTCCATTCCATGCCATTGCAAGGAATTGTCGTACGTGGGTTAAATTTTACTTGCAGTGGCAGCGATTTAGTATTTTAATATTGGCAACGAAATATTCGCTTTATGGGGATAATTAATTTATTGATAGGAATAACATTCATTATTTCATTAGCAACACAAAGAATTATTCCCCTCATTGTACATGACTGATTTTTCAAAAAGGATTCAACGGTCGTTGCCAACACCATTACACTACACAGCTGCCGTAAGGAAAATCGTAGCCCTTGTTTCATTGTATTACATTATTTATGCGAATAAAAAACGCAGCATTGCCATGCATTAGTTATTTGCAAGGAGGTTAGAATACGTCCTTGGTTACGTGGTATACTATGTAAGTAACAGCGCCTCTGTCGGATCTTTGCAATACTACACTGCAATTCAAGCATAGCATACACTAGAAACTACAAATTTACTATATCTTTCCTTCTCCTGATCCGATTTTTATGAAACGAAGTGTATATGTTGTCCAGCGTTACGCTCAAGTTACCTGTGAAACCGCACGCAAAATTTCTGAAGTAGTTTCAGGTATAAGAGGTTCTTAATCCTTGAACAAACAGACACGACGGTTACTGAAAACAAAATTACGATATCTTTTTGTTTCGTGATCCTATTTTTATAAAATTATGCCTATATGTTGAACTAAACTTTTCTCGTGTTTCCTGTGAAAACCGCATGAAGATTCGTCCAGTAGTTTTGAAGATTTAAGAGACCAGCGACAGGCCTACATTTACAGAATTATTATTAGTATACATTTCTTGACGTCGTAGAAGTTTTTTTTTTAATTAGCAAATACAGTGAACCTTCCCTTAACGAACACTTTCCAATAGCGGACTCCTGTCAGTAGCGGACATTTTAAAATTCCCCTGCAAAACAACATTGGCCCTTATGCTAAAATTATTACGAGTAGCGGATATTCTCAATAACGGACAATGTTGCATACAGGACTGCTTCTGTGTTCGAGCAAGTGAGTTTATGTACGTACTGTAGTGCTAAAACATAGCAGAAACGGATGTGGTTAAGGTTGAAATAAAAGGTCAAGATCATCAATGTCTACGAAAACGAAAAGCTCATTGTTGGAAATATGGCCACGAGGTTTGCTGTCGGTAAAACGCAGGTCAGTGACATTTTAAGAAACAAAAAGGACATTCTAAAGCCGTGGTCTGGAAATTATAGCCCTTCAACTAAACGCGGTTTTCCTAACACACCAGGACAGTTTGACTTTTGAATGGTTCTGCAGTTTTCGCAAAAACAACTTGCCAATTATTGGACCTCCCGATCATTTCCGATAAACGACAGTTTACTGTTTTCTTTTTATCCTTTTCTTAACAGCGGACACTTCTTAAAAACGGACAATATTTTCCAAATTGGTGTCCGTTATTCAGATGTTTTACTATATTAATTAGTTCATGCAGTAGACGTTTTGTTATAGGTCATATACTAGGCTAATTAGTATATTTGATGAAACTAATTAAATTCTCTTCTCATAATATTAAAGTAGGTATTATTATGTTTCACAAGTAATATTAGGAAAGTTGTGCTCTCATTAGTTTCGATATAATTACCGCTTATTGCGAAAGTATTGTTGACAACCCTATTAAATTATATTTGGATTGAAATACTATTAACATGAGACTTGTATATCAATTTCCTCAGTATTATTTACGCTACCTATTACTATAGGCACTTGCAGGTAATTTTTTACTTTTCCACTGTAATGAGTTTAATTTACCTAATTAAAAGTACGTAATTTTCAGTGTAATTGTTTGGATGATATAAACAGTATGCTTTCGCACCATGTAAATGATTGTTCTAACAAGCCGTGGTATTCTGAATTCCGATTGTGAACAATTATGTAAAAGTTCTTCAGTGTTAGTCGTGTGGAAAGTGCATCTACAGTTATTCGAATTAACTGTTAATAATCGTTCCACACTAAAATGTACACCTCGAGCTTTTGTATTCCACGAACTTTGTAAATTTGTATTATTGATGCGTGAAATATCGTACTGGGTCGTGGTATCTGTTATTAATGAGACTCGTACGCTAGCCGTAAATGAGGACAACTGGCCGCTAATAATTCATTGAAGTGCCAATGAACTGCAGTTGTACGTGTTGCCTACATTATTTGTAGTAGACTAGTTTTGCCCCATGGAATTTCAGCCAGTCGTGCCCGAGAGCGCTGATCTACGAGAATTCAAGAGGTAACGAGCTACGACCCGGTCTTAGTAGATCTTAGTAGAATCCATCATTTCTATAAAATCTGTTGGATTTTATCGAGATGTATAGATATGATACCAGATGATGGCAACGTAGTTTTTCCGAAACCAGTCGTCACTTAATAATGAATACTGATCTTGAAACTTCCTGGCAGATTAAAATTGTGTGCCGAACCGGGACTCGAACCTGGACCTTTACATTTCACGGGCAAGCGCTCTACCGACTGAGCTATCCCGACACGACTCACGATGCCGCCTCACAATCATATCAGCGCAAACTCAGCTGCATAGTGAAAGTTTTGTTCTAGAATACTGATCTTGGTATTATGAGGTATACTTCTGAATTCGGAATACGCTAGATTGCCCCCAACACTGGGAAATATGAAGTATTTTTTTTCTGGTCTTCACTCCGGAGACAGCTTTGATGCAGCTCTTTACTCTGTCCTAAGCAAAGCTCTTCATCTCCTCACAAGAACGGCAACCCACATCCATTTGAATCTGCTTACTGTATTCGTCTCCTGGTCTCCCTCTGCGAATTTTACCCCACGCACTTCCCTCCAATTCACGATTTCCGGGTGTCTAAGAATGGCCTATCAATCGAAACCTTCTTTTAGTTAAGGTGTACCAGAAATTCATTTTCTCCTCAATTCTGTTGAGTACCTTCTCATTAGTTACGCGATCTACCCACCTAGCCTTCAGCATTCTTCTGTAGCACCACATTTCAAAATCCTCGGTCCTGTCTGAACTATTTATCGTCCCTGTTTCACCTCCGTACAAGGCAACACTCCACACAAACGCCTTCAGAAAGGACTTCCTTACACTTAAATCAATATTGCATGTTGAAAAATTCTCTTTTTCAAAAACTCTTTTCTTCCCATTGCCAGTTTGCATTTTGTATCCCTTGAATTGTGACCATCATAATACGTTATTTTACTCTTATTGTGGCTTCGGGATGCTCACTCAATTTCCTGAAATTTTAGACAAAGCAATTTCAGTACAATCATATCTTTAATGATACGAAATAAATCTGAATTCAAGTTGGAGATTGCTTAGTATACTCACATTGACATTAATTATTTATCATGGAATGAAATAAAAATTCATTGTATTAACAGAAGTTTGTTGGTGTTTTTAATGCAATCATGGCAACGTTTTGGCTTCCCATTCGGGTATTTGTTTTAGTCTTCTGTTACTCCATCTAAACTTGAGTCCACTCATCATTCTCCTCCTCCTTCCCTCCTACTTATATAAACGATGGTACATGTGATGTACAAGCAGTGCACATTAATAATTCGTAAATTATATATTTATTACATATTTCCTTCGGTCTAGTTTCTCCTTCCTCCTCTGTTTACCTACGCTTGCCCTCTATCGGTTTCCTCCTACCTCTGCCTATATCCCTCTCTTTCCATCTCTTCCCCTTACCAGACCATACCCTCCTCTGCCCTCTCTCTTGCAATATCATTCCCTCTTTTTTTGTCACCACCCACCACATCTACGTCAATTTTCCATTCTTCTTCCTCACCATGCACATGTCTTTTTCCTTATCTATGAGAAAATAAAATATCTGCCACTTTTCATGCTGATAGATCAAACAATATCTAAGGTTATTGCAAGATATCATCCGTAATGTATCATACGGTGTCTTAAACATCTCCACGAAAACAATGTATATGGCGATCACCATGGTGATCTGCCAAGATATGTCAGTTCCATCATTAGTTATGATTGTAATCCAAGATTATTAGATTATTTTTTCAATTTGAACAAGTTTTCCGCATTTTTTTCGTAAGTCTCCGAATTTGTTCCTGGAAACTGCACCAAGAGAAAAACAGAATTAAGCATTTTCAGTGTTTGAATGGTGAACTATGGTCTTCATACAAGAATTCCTTTCTGCCTTGCCTGTTGTTGTTGCTCACCGAGCCTAGTGTTAGGTTTAGCACCCGAGCTTGGTTAACAAATCACTTGAGCTTGGTATAACATTATTAAGTCTCATAACTTTTAAGTGTTGCCAATCGAGTTCTGCACATCTTGTAACGTCTCCTTTATATTTTAAGATGATCTACTATTAAGTGGCTTTTTGTATACCTCGTAACGTCTCTTTTAGATCTCGAGCAGTCCGACTGTTGAATTACATATATACTACTGTTACGTTAAAATTTTGCCGCAGCTTTTATAATATAAATTATAACGCCGCCCTCTTGATTTTCAAGCAGGCCTACTGTTATATCATCGGTTACTCTAGTGTCTGTCAGCTTGTGTTCGCTACTTGTGCAACTGTCTTCAGTCTGCCCTCTTGATTGCGTCATACTTCAAACAACGATTTCAGTTAATGTAAATGTAGATGTTAAGAACAGCTTTATAAACTGTGCTAGTGTACAGTGAACCCATGCTAATATTCTTCTCTAACATGTAAACGTCTTAGTCCGTTTAATTGCTCAAAAACCCAACAACTGTTTCTTGTCTCCAAATCTGAATGATTGATTGCTTTGGAGAGTGTTCATCTTGTATACCTTGTTCGGTGTTACTGTTAATGTTATATATATGTATTATTTACTTATTCCATTACTGAGTAAAATAAAGTGTAATTCTGGAGCAGTGACTGTGTGGTTTACCTTCCCAGCCCTTCCTTGCTTCCGTCCTTGAGACCAGTTTGTTAATTATCTAAATATAAATAATTGTTTTTGTTGATTAGTACTACTAGTTACCACTGTCTCACATTTACACGAAGGGAACGATTTAATTTCCTTATTCATTTTTCATCCATAGTTACTGATATTAATAAATGAAGTTAAAATCTTTGATACGTCCTAGCTATTTATTATTTTTGACTAAGCGCACGGGCAGTATCCTCTGCTAAACCATTACCGAAAGTTTTGCACATGTTAGTGCTTCTTGTAATAATATAAAAAATATATGAATTGTAGGACTTCGAAAGAATGTTTAACGGAGTACAGATTCCTTCACAAGGCAAAAATGAAACGAAATGAGCTGTGAAATTAGACAATGGGGATTAATAATTACTTGAAATGCAAAATAAAGCGTAATGGCACCCAAACCTCGTGCTATAGTAAGAATTCCAATACTGAAAAACAGCAGTTAAACAATTATTCCGAATAAGGGAAGGAATGATGAATAAAACTCAGTACTCAAGTTTCAAGATTAGCTTTCAGGGTTCATTTAAAGAAATAAGAGCCTTATCTACTCACATTTACATGTTTAATGCGGGACACGAAAAAAAGCGGCGTCCTAACTGAAAACAATAAAGAAAAATAAATAAATATATAAAAAAACGACTACTGCTCGCGTTCTCCTTCCAAGTAGTTTGTAAGCCTCAGTTAATTCCCATAGATTTACAAAAGTTTGAACAATTTTTTTAATGTTATTTCAATAAGAAGACAAAGCCAAGATTACATTTATAAATTACTCATTTACTAGATGTCATAACTAGTTTCGACAAGCTACGTTACCATTATCAAATGATCAAACGTTACTTTGACAAACTAATAAAATACTTATTACAAAATGCAAGACTTATGAATTAAAATCTTATACAGCACTGTACATATCTCATGTTGTTTGGTACACAATGGACATAATATCTTTGACATCTGATGCTTGCACATTTAAAGTTAGAATTGATATAGCACTGTACATATCACATGTTGTTTGGTACACCATTGTCATAATATCTTGGTCATCTGATGCTTGCATACTTGAAATTAGACAAGTTCCTGCGTCCATCATGAAGCATTTGTACTCCTTATTTCAGCTTCTTGTTCCATACAAATTGACCATTAAAAGCCTTACATTTACATTTACATTTACATTTACATTTATAGCTAATAAGCTTCGTCTACAAAGGAAAGAACATCACCTATCTAGAACTATGTCTCACTGACATTATTTCGTGACCACTTCAATTACCTGTGGAGGCCATGTGTGTGATCGGTGAAGTATTTAATTAACATAGTGACCTGTGGAGAACACTGTACATTACTATACTGTTCCACATGTATATTTAATCCTTAACAATCACACACATCACCTCAACGGGTAACTGAAGTGGTCACCAAATAGTTCCAGACAAGTGATGTTTCCTTTGCAGACGAAAATTGATAGCTGTAAATGTCGTTCAGTTAGTAATGCTTGTAATGGTCAGTTGGTATGGAACAAGACGCCGAAGTAAATGCTTCATCATGGACGCAAGAACTTGTCTAATTTCGTCTTCAAGTATGCAAGCATCAGATGACCAAGGTATTACGATAATGGTGTACCAAACAACATGTGATATGTACACTGCTTTATCAATTCTAATTTTAAATGTGCAAGCATCAGATGTCACAGATATCAAACAACATGTGATATGTACAGTGCTGTATCAGTTTTTCATTCATATGTCTTGCACTTTATAATAAGAATTTTAATAGTTTGACAAAGTAAAGTTTGATCATTTCATAACGGCAACATAGCTTGCCGAAACTTGTAATCACATCTAGCAAATGAGTAATTTATAAATTTGATATTGGCTTTGTCTTCGTGTTGACGTCATTACATTAAAAAACATATTTTAGAATCGTACTCAATACCGACAATTGACCGTTGGAAATATGAAAACAAAACCAGGACAGATGATTATTTTGAAATGAGAACGTAGTCGAAAGCGCCAAGAACCGCGTTTACGTTTGAAAAATTGCTATTGGATGTGATTGAATGTGACGTCCGAGCTCATCGCCCTCCTCCCCGGAGTTTACGGGAATTTTGTGAGTGCAATGATGTGCTGCCGACTCCCTGCAGATAGATACTAACACCTCATTGCTCCCATGCCAAGAGCTGTTGCCTATGTTATCTAATATATAAAGCAGAGTGTCCGTATGTGTGTAGGAGTTGCATACAAATCTACAGTTTTGATCCAATCTTTCTCAAATTTTATACAAGTAAGCTTCAATCCATGAAAACGGTCGCCGTAAGTGTAAGAATTACGTACGATACATAGTTGACGAGATATGACGTCATAAACAATGAGATGCGCGAAAAACTGCTGCATTAAGCGACAATGCTGCTCATTTGCTTCTAAACCATCGGACCGATTTCAGTCAAATTAGGTACACACATTCCTTACTGTGAGGTAACAATTGCTGCTTGGTTAAGAATCACATACGGCACATGGTTCAAAAGATATTACGTTATAACCAATAGAAATCGCAAAAAATGCCATATAATGTGGCGAGACTTTATAAATACACTGTATGAGAATGACAGTGCTTAGCGACTCGCAACAAACTTTAAACATAATTTCAAATCTTTATTAAACTTTTCCTCGCTAGCAACCATAGTAAAAGGATGAAAGGAAAACAGTTTCTCGCTTACTATTTATCAGCTGTTTATGGAGTAAAGCTAAAGCATTAGGTATGACGTTTCAATTTATAATTTCTACACTACAAATGTAGCCGTAGGAAATTTTACAGACAGTATTACGACACGTAGTTAATGAGATATGAGCACATAAACAGTAACGATCCGCTGTTCATATAGTAAAACTACGGCTTTCGGTATGACGTTACAAATTATAATTTCTACACTACAAATTGTAGGCACAGGAAATTTTATACACAGGATACACGCATATAGTTTAGTGTACCTTCTAAATTGGATCACAGTACGACACATAGTTCATGAGATATGAGTACATAAGCAGTAACGTTCATGAAAAACCGCCTATCATGCATCAAGTTTTAATCTATTACTTCTTTACTACTAATTGATTTCCCAAGAGATTTTACAGACGTACAACCCTTATACAAATGAATATATAACTGAAAAATGGTAGGAATAAATAAATAAATACCCTGTAGCGCTGGGTTTTCAGCTAGTCTGTCCTAATGGTTGGAACACCACCTTTTAGATAGGTGACCATATGTTTTCACCGATCAGTGTATACCGGAACTTGGTACACGGATGTGCAAAGAAACCGAATTTAAGTGTGTAATAATACATTCATCGTTATGAACGAAATCCAACGACTCTCTCTCTATCTCTCTCGTATCTGGGTAAGTGAACTCATCCACTGCATCTGTAATGACCTCCGCATAAAATTGCTGGATTGTGAACAGTTAGTCTGAACTACATATCGCACGTTTGTTCTCAGTATCGCGTAGGAAGCAAGCAGAACAATGAAACATACATCACACGAGCCTCGGAATGGAAAACTCTGCTCTGAATGGGCAAACAAAACATGGTGACCCTTTTCATTATCTCATTAGTTTATGGTTATTGTTTATGTACAAGGTT
The DNA here is from genome assembly GCA_026315105.1 of Locusta migratoria. Classification (NCBI taxonomy): domain Eukaryota; kingdom Metazoa; phylum Arthropoda; class Insecta; order Orthoptera; family Acrididae; genus Locusta; species Locusta migratoria. The sequence goes on from CM048751.1 coordinate 129,987,459, forward strand.
TATAAAATAAGAGAAATGATATGTTTATAACTTTTAATTGTCACTCAAAACATTGCAGAAAAGAAACAAGAACAGAAAACGAATTAAAAACATTTGAAGTAATAAAAATTGAATGAAGTTCAGAGATATAATTTACATAGCTTAACACTCGGGTCCGCCACACACTCCCTCCGCAGTGACAGCGTCCATGTATTTTCGAGGGAAGCTGACATGTCGACCTGATCTGGTGACCCGTGGTGAAGGTGCACTGGGTTGATTGCTGCCTGTTGTCTTCTGAAGGTTGATAGTCTTTGGGATGGAAGGTGACGGAATATCCGGAGTGGTTTCTCTTGATGTGTCGTCCATGTTATTCGATGAATAGTCTGTCAGAAGAAAGGCAGGTTTCAATCTGTCAATGCTAATAGTTTGTTTTCCTGTTGGCATCTCCACCTCAAAGTGCTTGTCACTGCGAGACAAGACTGGATATGGCCCGTCATATGTTGGCTGAAGCGGTGTTCGGATAGCATCATGTCGCACAAAAACAAACTTGCTTGTCATCAGTTGAGGGTGAATAAAGATCTTTTTGTGGGAGTGATGTTTTGCTGGAACTGGTCTTAGGCTTCTCATCTGTTCCTTCAATTTGAAGACAAAACTTGGGATGTCAGTTACTAATTTCTGTTCATTGAGAAATGCTCCTGGTAACCTAATTGCTGAACCATAAGTCATTTCCACTGGTGAGGTATTGACTTGCGGAATTATGTAGGAGCGAAGTCCTAATAAGACCAGAGGAAGCTTCGAAACCCAATCATCAGACATTTGTGCTTTTAAAGCAGATTTTAACTGACGGTGCCAGCGTTCAATTTTTCCATTTGCTGCAGGATGATATGCTGTAGTTTTAATGTGGGCAATGCCCAGTGTGCTTGTGAGACATTTGAAAAGTTAACTCTCAAACTGCCTTCCGCGATCAGTAGTTATGATTTGAGGCACACCAAAACGAGATATCCATGTTGAGATGATGGCAAATGAAACTGTTTCTGCTGTGATGTCAGCTAATGGAACTGCTTCTGGCCATCGAGAGAAACGATCAATGATTGTTAGTAAATAGCGATATCCCTGTGATGGAGGTAGGGGTCCAACAATATCTATGTTTATGTGACTGAATCTTGCTGTCGTTGGTGGATAATGTCCCACTGCACTATTGGTGTGTCGCCAGACTTTACTTCTTTGGCAAGGCATACATGTTGAAGTCCAGGTCTTCACGTCCTTGGTTTATAAAATAAGAGAAATGATATGTTTATAACTTTTAATTGTCACTCAAAACATTGCAGAAAAGAAACAAGAACAGAAAACGAATTAAAAACATTTGAAGTAATAAAAATTGAATGAATTGAACGATCAATGATTGTTAGTAAATAGCGATATCCCTGTGATGGAGGTAGGGGTCCAACAATATCTATGTTTATGTGACTGAATCTTGCTGTCGTTGGTGGATAATGTCCCACTGCACTATTGGTGTGTCGCCAGACTTTACTTCTTTGGCAAGGAATACATGTTGAAGTCCAGGTCTTCACGTCCTTTTTTAGTGATGGCCAAATGAAGTGTTTTCTCACTAAATTAATGCTTACTTGGACACCAGGATGAGCTAGACTGTGTAGTGAGTTGAAAATTGCCTGTCGTAGTTGTTGGGGTACGTATGGGCGAATCATATCTTCAGACATGTCACAAACAAGTTCTCTACCATTTGGCAACATTATTGTTTGAAGTTCAAGGGATGTCGTATTCTTAATGTGTGGAAGCTCTTCGTCACATTGTTGGCTTTCTGCAATTTGTTCCAAGGTAACAGTTGGAGGTATAGTGATTGAAGCAATTCGTGAACATGCGTCAGCTGCGATGTTCTCCTTCCCCGTAGTGTAACGTATGTCTGTGGTGAACTGTCCAATGAAACTAATGTGTCGGATCTGACGTGGAGAAGCTTTGTCTGGACGTTGCTTGAACATGAAGGTGAGTGGCTTGTGGTCGGTGTAAATCGGAAAATCTCGTCCTTCAAGCATGTACTGAAAGTGCTTCACGGCTGAGTAGGCAGCGAGGAGTTCTCTGTCATAGGTTGAGTAATTCCTTTCTGCTTTTGATAGTTTCTTGGAGAAGAATGCTAATGGTTGCAGATTTTTGTCACTAATTTGTTGTAAAGATGCACCAATAGCATAATCTGACGCGTCAACCATTAAAATTAAAGGTAAACTTGAAGATGGATGAGCCAGAAGTGCTGAATCAACCAAGCTATTTTTCAGGTCATTAAAGGCTTGTCGAAGATTTTCTGTCCAATTAATTTTCCTCTGATCATTTTTCTTCGTCCCATGGAGTAGGTTCAAAGGATCTGCTTGTTTACCGGCTGAATTTGGTAGTGCTCTTCGGTAAAAATTAATGAGGCCAAGAAATCGGCGTAGTTCTTTTATTGTTGTAGGTAGCGGATAGTCAATAATTGTTTGTACTCGCTCTGGTAGTGGTCTGATTCCTTCTGCAGCTACCATATATCCCAAAAAAGGTACTTCTGTTGAACTGAAAATGCATTTATTCAGATTGATTCTGATGTTGAACTTACTGAGGCGTTCGAAAAGCAATTGCAGGTGCTTCTTGTGCTCTTCTTCATCTTGTGATGCTACTAGAATGTCATCTATATAACAGTACACAAAATCGAGGTCTCTCAGTATATTGTCGATATATCTTTGAAAAGTTTGAGCCGCGTTTCGGAGTCCAAATGGAAGTCGTAAAAATTCAAACAAACCAAATGGAGTTATCACTGCTGTCTTAGGTACATCGTCTGGATGTACAGGGATGTGCTGGTAAGCTCTGACCAGATCTATCTTTGAAAATATTTGTTTTCCATGCAGTTGACTGTTAAAATCTTGAAGGTTAGGAATAGGATATCTGTCAGGTTTGGTGATGTTGTTGAGAGTACGGTAATCTCCGCAAGGCCTCCAGGATCCGTCTTTCTTGGGAACTAAATGGAGGGGACTTGACCAGGCGCTCTTTGACGGCTGGCAGATTTTCATATTAATCATTTGTTGGAACTCTGCTTTAGCTGCCTTGACTTTATGTGGTGGTAGTCGTCGTGCCTTTGCTGCTACAGGATTTCCTTCTGTGACAATAGTATGAAAAACAGTGGCATCTGGAATGTCAAAATGTATGTTTTCATGAAGCAAGCTGGGAAATTTCTTGAGAATGTCAGCATGTTTTTGATCTGGAGGCATTACATGAACTGTTTCTATGCCCGAGACTTTAATCAGTGTGCCAGTTGTTGCTGCTGACGTTAATGGGTCGATGAGACGTCTGTTCTTGAGATCTACTAAAAGATTGTAATGATGAATGAAGTCGGCTCCGATAATCGGCGATTGCACATCTCCAATTACGAAATTCCACGTGAAATTGCGCCGTAAACCCAAATTGAGTACTAATAGACGCTCTCCGTAAATATTAATACAAGTGCCGTTTGCCGCATAAAGTTTACGATTTGTTTTTCTTCGGCGGTCACTATCCGAAGGCGGAATCACAGAAATGTCAGCTCCGGTGTCGACTAGGTAACGTCTTCCGCTACATCTGTCTGTGAGAAATAGGCGTCGTGAAAAATTGCTCCGATCACTTGCCGCCGCTAATGTGGAGCGTTTGAGTTTGACTGCTTGTTGGAATTTTGAGCGGAAGGTGGTTGATACGAGCATGGGCTCTGACATTTCTTTGCCCTGTGGCGATATTTAAAGTGATACCAACATAGCGCGCCATTAGGATTAAAACGTTGGAATGAGCGTGACCTGTCTTGTGATCTACTTTGTGAGGAACGAGATGAACGTGAGCTGCTTCTTGAACGTGACTGTGTTTTCAATTCATTGACAGTCAGCGTTAATTCGGCGATTTGTTTCTCTAGTCTTGAGATACTGTCGGTATTTGCATCATTTATTTTACTGGCTGAAATACTGGATGATGCCTGCAATGTTTGAGCACAAATATTTGATCCTGGGTGTGAAAATTCAACAATCTTGTCAGCCATTGTGGCTATGGTATCAAGATCGTCTCTACTTGTAGCTAGTATAGAACGTGCGGTAACAGGAAGCCGCTGCATAAATATAGTTTTCAAAAAATCGTCCTTGACCTGTATACCAGCTAAAGTTCGCATCTCACGTAACAGCTGAGTTGGCTTCTTATCACCTAATTCCAGTTCTGTTAATAATTTTGTTACTTTTCTATTTTCTGACTCTTCAAATTCCTGAATTAATCTTGTTTTAAGCTCTGTGAATGGAGTGGTAGATAACGGTCGAGTTAAAAAGTCGGAAATTAATTCCACAACATCCGCGTCTAATGATGCCACAACATGATTAAATTTCGTGGTTTCGTTAGTGATACCCAACGTGGTAAACTGAGCTTCAATTTGAAGAAACCATACCTTTATGTTTTTCTTCCAGATGGGCGGAATCTTCACTGAAACACGAGCAATACCCGCTTCGTCCCATGCTGATGTAGGCCGTGAATTTGCGTCGTTGCCGTTGTCGGTCATTTTTGCACTTCACAAATTAAAAATGCGTTCCGATCCGTATTAATCACGTCGGCGTCACCAATATGGTTATTGTTTATGTACAAGGTTTATAAAATAAGAGAAATGATATGTTTATAACTTTTAATTGTCACTCAAAACATTGCAGAAAAGAAACAAGAACAGAAAACGAATTAAAAACATTTGAAGTAATAAAAATTGAATGAAGTTCAGAGATATAATTTACATAGCTTAACACTCGGGTCCGCCACAAGTTCAACACGTAGTCTCTGCCGTCTACAGCGTTCTGTGCGAACCGTAACAGTAACGAAGTCCCCGACAGATAACATACTGAAGCGTGGGAGGCACAGTCTCTGCAAGTGACGTCAGTCCAGAGACATTGGCGAACGCAGCTGGGCGGCTTAGGTGAGTGTATATAGCAACCTCTTCATAAGAATCCATGAAATAGCCTTTCTTCATTGTATGGAGTATTATCAGGTTGTTTTTGATACTCCAAAACGCGTTACAAGGAATACACAGAGCTCGGCAGAAAAAACGCTGAAAGCAGATCCCCCTTTGCTGCTCACCTTATACGCAACAGTCACAAGGTAGACAGTATTTTTTTTATTACAGAATTTGGCAAATTATAGACCGCTTAGAACTTAAGACTATGGTACAATATTTTTCTTCTTATCTTCCCAGAACTTCTTCATGCGTTGGCTGATGGCCTGCCTCTGTTCAATGGACATCACCCTCCTAGGTTGTTGTTTTTGTTGTTCGATGGGAAATTTTGCAGAATCGATCTGTAGCCTGAAATTTCCCCTGTCTTGTATTAAGTCTTCTGTGATGTTAAGTTTTCTCAAATCCCTTTTTGTCTCTTCCAGCCATCCTGTAGTGTTCTTCAATTTGGAAATGAAATTAAAATTTTCTTTGTCAGCCTACTTTCTTTCATTCTGTAAATGTGTCCATAAAACTTTAATCTCCTCTTCCTTATTGAGTCTGTGATGGTTTCTATGTTTCTGTATAAATCTTCATTTCTTCTCTTCGTCCAATTGTTATCCTTGTTTTATTGTGGTCCTAAAATTTTTCTGAGTATTTTCCTTTCTTTCTTTTCTAGTTCTTCTTGTTCCCCTTTTTTATTCAGAGTTAGGCATTCAGATCCATATAGTGCTTCCGGTTTAATTACTGTTGCGTAGTGTTTAATTTTTGCCTTAAACGATACCGATCTTTTGTTATATAGGTTTTGGGTGAGTTTGTATGCTAATTCCATTTTCCTTGATCTTTCCTTACTTGTGATGTTATCCAATCCATTTGATTGTATCCATTCTCCCAAATACTTAAACTTCTCAACTCTTTTAATTTTCCCTTGTTGTGTTTGTAGATATTTCTCTCTGTTGTGTTTATGTTCAATGTAGTCCGTTTTCTCATATGATATTTGTAAACCGGTTTTGGCTGCAGTTCTGTGAAGTGTTTCTATCATTATTTTTGCATCTGTTTTGTCTTTAGAAATAATTGCAATATCGTCAGCAAAAGCGAGACATTTCACTTCGAATCTTCCTCTCCCTTGTCCTAGATAAATTCCTTCAATGTTTTTCCCTTTTAGTTCTTTTTCCCATTCTCTCACTACTTTGTCTAAGACCAGATTGAAGAGAATTGGTGAGAGTCCATCCCCCTTTGCTGCTCACCTCATACTCAACAGTCACAAGGTAGACAGTATTTTACTATTGACCTTTACATTTTATCAACTAATGTTTAGAATTTTAAGCTTGCAATGATGTAATGTTTATATCAGAACACATCAGAACATGCCGATTATAATGTTTTGGAATGTTAAATATGACACGCTCATTTTTCTCATGTCGCCATTGGGCGATAAATGTTTTAAATTCTCTGAGTTGTATTGTTTTAATTACTTGACGTTGCTTTCTCTACAGCATAACGTTAAGTTTCCTTCTGATTATGTACAGTACCTTATTACATATGTAACAATCTATCTTGTGCCATGTAATTTTTGTAAACTTATTCTTACACATTATATGCAGGACTGTCACACTTGAAAATGGCCTAACATAGAGGCCGAAACCGGTAGTGTGGGCTTAAATAAAGCACCAATAAATGCAACTGGAGCTGGACTTACATTAAAAATGAATATATACCTGAAAAATGGCAGGAATAAATAACTGAATACCCGGGCAGCGCCAGGTTTTCAGCGAGTCTGTCCTAATGGTTGGAACACCACCTTTTAGATAGGTGACCATATGTTTTCACCGATCAATGTATACCGGAACTTGGTTCAAATGTTCAAATGTTTGTAAAGTCTATGGGACTTAACTACGGGGCTATCAGTCCCTAAACTTACAAACTACTTATGAACTACTTACGAACTAGGACGGCACAAATATCCATGCCCGAGGGGGGATTCGAACCCCCGACCGTAGTGGCCGTGCGGACCGTGACTGGAGCGCCTTAGTCCCCTCGGCCACCGCGGCCGGCCGGAACTTGGTACACGGACGCAAAGAAACCGAATTTAAGTGTGTAATAATACATTCATCGTTATGCACGAAATCCAACGACTCTCTCTCTATCTCTCTCGTATCTGGGTAAGTGAACTCATCCACTGTATCTGTAATGACCTCCGCATTAAATTGCTGGATTGTGAACAGTCAGTCTGAACTACATATCGCACGTTTGTTCTCAGTATCGCGTAGGAAGCAAGCAGAACAATGAAACATACATCACACGAGCCTCGGAATGGAAAACTCTGCTCTGAATGTGCAAACAAAACATGGTGACCCTTTTCATTATCTCGTTAGTTCAACACGTAGTCTATGCCCTCTACAGCGTTCTGTGCGAACCGTAACAGTAACGACGTTCCCGACAGCTAAGATACTGAGGCGTGGGAGGCACAGTCTCTGCAAGTGACGTCAGTCCAGAGACATTAGCTGTGCGGCTGACCGCGGCTGGCGCCCCTGGTTGGGCCTTCGGTCGAGGGCCGCTCGCCCACGCAGCAGGTGGCCCGCGGCCGACTCCTCTGCCCGCCACCGAGAGTCTGCAAAATGACGCCCTCCGCCGTACTTAGCGAAGCCGCGCCCTCCATTGTGGGGGCCTCCCAGGTCCAGGACAATGGAACGTTCCTGGGTGGTCGCGGTAGTCGATTACTTATCCTGACACCTGCAACCACTAACTCAGACCGCCGGCGACAGCCCGTTACCGCTGTTAGGCCCGAGATGTACTGCGGAGGGCGTATATCTTGTGCGAGATCTGCTTCCACACGAAACGGTACCGTACTGTTCCAGCGCGAGATTAGTAGGCCGTTGCACTGCTCATAACAATTAGCGGATCAGGTGGGACGTTATACACAATATGTATATGGTAACGTATTTTATTATTGGTTAAAGATGTAATTTGTGTGTCATACAGTACGATATTTTGTTTCTGTACTTGAGGTTTATAGGGCGTTTATTTAGAACGTCGTACCATGGAGCTACAATAATACTGCAAATATCATTCTCGTTGCCTTCTAATGTGGTGTGGGATCACATCGGACGGACAGTACAGTGGCACACCTACGTAGCATGGACAAAATCAAATGTTTGTAGAACTTACGGGACTTAACTACGGGCTTACAAACTACTTATGGACTAGCTAAGACTAAGGACGGCACAAATATCCATGCCCGAGGGGGGATTCGAACCTCCGACCGTACTGTCAGTACAGACCGTGAGTGGAGCGCCTCAGTACCCTCGCCCACCGCGGCCGGCTGGCATGGACATTATGAGGTGTAGGGAATAGGGAGAATATATTAATTAATGGCGCCGCTCTTGCTCAAAATTTTTTATGTATTCTCTTAGAAGTCAAATGTCTACAAGGAATCGTGTGAGTGTATGTCGTGACATATTTCGTCCTATTTACTAAATTCGTGCGTGGTGTAACAATGGTTTGTGAATCTATTGGTATCGACAGTCTCTGCGGGTTTTCTGGCATATTGGTATCGATACTTGGTATGTGGCAGATGGGCTGCGTCAACTCTCGTATATCTCTACCTACAAACCCGTTCCTCATTACCCCATTCCCTCAATCAGAAAAACCTTAAAACCCTAGGTTCCTCACAAAGTCTCACCACTGCCTCCATAGAACTTCTCTCCCTAGAACCTCGCACCCCGACTTCTACCTACTCCCTAAAATCCATAAACATAATCATCCTGGTCGTCCTATCGTAGCAGGCTTCAAATCCCCAACAAAACGTGTCCCAGGTCTAGTAGACCTACAACTCCAGCCTATAACCTGCAGCCTCCCATCCTACATCAAAGACACTAACCACCTCCTGGAACGCCTCAAATCCATCCCTATGGCCCTCCCACCTGAAAGCTTCCTTGTTACCATATATGTCACATCTCTCTACACTACCATCCCCCAGACCCATGGTCTGTCACATCTATCTTTCCTAACGCCCACCTGAAAGACTCCCAAAATCATTCCTTATCACCCTTGCTAATTTCATTCTCACCCATTATTACTTTGAGGGGTCAACCTACAAAGAAATCAGGACAGCTATGGGAACCAGGATTGCCCCTTTCTATGCCAACGTCCTCAATGGCTGCATGGAAGAGACATTCCTTAAGACACAGAACTTGAACCCTCTGGTTTGGTATAGATTCATAGATGATATGTTTGTGATTCTGGACTCATGGTGAAAAATCCCTTGTGGACTTCCTTCAAGACCTTAACTCCTTCTCCAACCTAAAATTCACCTGGTCTTTCTCCAAAATTCAAGCCACCTTCCTTGATGTTGACCTTCACCATGATGGGTCCCACATCCACACCTCAGTCCATATTAAACCCATAAACAAGCAACAGTACCTCCACATTGACAGCTGCCATTCGCTCCATATTAAACGATCCCTTCCCTACATCTGTGGGAAATGTATCTGCTCCACCGTCTCTAATGACCAAGCTGTCGATGGGACGTTAAACCCCAAGCTTCCTTTGTATCTGCTCCGGTAACGACTTCCTTATTACCTAGAAAAACAATCTATCCAATGCTTTCCTCTCCTGCAACTACTCTACAGACCTCTGCTGCAATCAGAAATCCCGAGGAGTCCATTCCTCCCCTTCCAACAACAATGTTCCTAACCCCAGACCAAATGGTAGCATCCACTTACTCACCCAGTACCATGCCGGCCAGGAATATCTCAAAAAATTGCTCCATCAGGGCTATAACTTTCTCAAGTCATGCCATGAAATGAGATTATCACTCCAAAGTGTTCTTCCCACACTACCCAGAGTAGCCTTTCGCCCTCCTCCCAACCTCCGCAACATCCTCGCCCAACCTTACAACATCCAAAAACCACCCTCCCTACCTTATTTTTTCTATCCCTGTAATCGATCCCACTGCAAAACCTGTCCAATGCATCCTCCTACAACCACAAATGCCAGCTCCACCACAGGAAAAACCTATTCAAGGCAGGGCCACATGCAGGGCAACACGTCATATATCAACTGACATGTGTCCACTTTGCGGCCTTTTACGTTGGTATGACCACCAACAAATTGGCTGAGCTGATGAACTTCGCCTGGGGGTCGCCCAATATCCTGTAGCAGAGCATGTCATCCAGCATGTTTGTAAAGCTTATGGGACTTAACTACGGGGTTATCAGTCCCTCATCCAGCATGATTCCAGGGACCTTGGCACGTGTTACACCACATGTGCCATTTGGATACTACTACCAAACACCAATCCCTCAGAGCTACGAAAATGGGAACGTGCCCTCTAATAGATCCTCTCCTCCCGCCACCCTACTGGCCTAATCTCTCCATCCTAAACTCACTTATCCATTACTCTTGTCTCACCACTCTTCCTCTCTAGAGTGAGTGTGAGGGTGTGTATGTGTGTGTGTGTGTGTGTGTGTGTGTGTGTATACATATATTTGACTGTGTGTGTGTTTTTCTCTATATGGCTGTTAATCAAAAAAGTTTTAGATAACCCCCCTCCTCCACCCCTCCCTTATCCATGGTTCACTCATTGTTACTTCTCTTTTCTTTTTTGAACTATCGTCTCTGGTTATATATATCTTCTTTGGCATGGCGCAGTACTAATATACTGTATCTCTGATTTACACAATCCTTAACCATCATCCTCATGACCTAGGTCGTGAATTACCTTCCCTTTCTGTTCCCATTCCTTTTTTTCTTCCCTTCTCTCGCACCTGATGAAGGAACCCTGTTCCGAAAGCTTGTTCTTCCCTTTTTTCGTAATTTTTTCTTTCTCTGTGTGACTATCGGCGGTACAGCACAAATGTAAGTACTGGCCAGCCATTCTATTTCTTTTGAAGTACAATTTGTCGGCATACATGGTATGATAGCAGAAGTGATTGTGGACTATTTTGGTAAAACTGATAGAAAATAAATCTGCAGAAGACGATCCAATATAAGTGACTGCAATAGTGAACACAGTATTCACAATACAGGAACATCATTATCTGATAAGCATGTCTCAGAAGACGAAAACTGTGAAAATGATTTTAGTAGTTACGACAACGGGAAAAACAGGTTCAAATGGTCGCAAAAGCCGCCCCGTGGTTCTAGAACGTGAAATTGAAATTAATGGCTGTTAATGGCTAAAAAATTACTTTTCTCCTTTCAGAGATTAAAATGGTCCAAAATTAACACCAGCTGAAGCAAAAAAGAAGAAATACTACTGAAATAATAATAAAAATATTACTTTAAACTTACCTTTGGAATTGGAATGTTCTGTATATGTCTGTAGGTTGCAGCCCCCCCCCCCCTTCCGGGATACGTCCCTGAGCATGATTTTCAAAGGTCGGCTCCTTAGTAGAAGGTTTAAGTGACATGCACACTGACAACAATGAATGCTGCGGCAGCATTTGGTGAGAAAAGCAACGTCTGATTCAAAAGTAGTTAATACGCCGCATTTTCCAACGCTTAAATATTCCACAAACGACACTTTTCATTAGTTGCAGCAAAGCTTATTTGCTATTATACTGACTAGTTTCGGGCTTTGCCCATTTTCATAAACCACCTGTCACCAGTGGTGGACTAAAAGGGGCGGGGGAAGAGTTGACCGCCCCGGGCCTCTCGTCTTGGGGGTCTCCGAATATCACGAAAGCAAGGTTATTATTATTATTATTATTATTGATCGCTCCCTTGGCCTCTCGTTCTGGGTACTCCAGATCTGGAAGGCTATTTTTAGGGCTGGTTTGTCAATGTCTCGTTAAGTTCCAGTCAAGATTTTAACTTGTCGTTAGCGGAGAATTGCGTTTGTCAATGATTCGTTATGAGTTAACTTGACGCTAGAAAACCTCAAACTGGCCGTTAAGTTAACGAGTAAAATTCTGCTCGTTACACGGCTAACGACCAGTTAAGTGAGAATCTGTTTGAAAATAGCAGGATTCCAAAGCGCTAAAATACCGAAATATATTCACGTGATAAAGGCCGATTTATCGTACAAAATAACAGAAGCAGTGCATGTATGAAAAACTGTGTGTAGAAAGCAGCTTTATTGGAAAATTATATCGTCATATTTCTTGCCCCATCCACGTCAGTTGCGATTAGAGGAGATTGATGTATTGCAGATACGCAACATAACCTTAAAATTATAGTTGCGATATCAAAATACAAACGTACTGGGAACGACAAGTTAAGTGGGAATCGGTATGAAGAAAATGGCTGGAAAAAGAGATTTGGTTGACAGTGACAACGATGTCAATATTTTGGACGATCTGGAGATCATTGCCCCTATAAGGAGTCCTAGACGTATTTACGTTCGTCCAAATCATTTTTGAATGCTGGGATGCTGCAGTATTTGTTACGCGATTTCGTCTTCGAAAAGCCACTTGGGAAACGCAGCATGAAAAGCTCCACGACCATCTGAAGAGTCCAATAGATAGTTAGGTAATAGAAACCAGAATACATTATTTATGTCTGCAAGCTTATTAATTCAGTATATACTAATGCTTGTTGCGCATAGTGTAAGGCTTAAAATGTGATTTCTTGCTCCGATCTACAGGACAAGAGCACTTTCGCCCATGTGCAAGTTATTGCCTGCACTAAGGTACTACGTACTTGGCAGTTTGTTACCGGTACCAGGCCCTAAGCACTTTTGCTGTCCTACATGTTCCATGGACAGCACTGAATTCATTTGCCACAATGTCGCTTCCTTTTCCTTCAATGTCGTAGCGTCGGTTTTCTTACAGTCCAATGTGTTCTTATATTATTAAGGACACAAGACACTCGCACTAACTTCCTGTAAAATTCGAGCTTCTGTCACGTTCGTTTGCCATAGCGTCAAATAACAACTGTCAACCTCTTCCCTGATAGCAAATATGGCGAAAAGCTGTTTATTCTGACGGCACTTTCATTTGTTTCTATTGCCAACATAGTCGAAATATATCGTACTTTCTCGTATTCTCCAGGTTAGCAAACGGAAGGTGTATCTGGCAATAACATACGCAATGCACTTAACGAACACATTTAACTGGACGTTAAAGGCATCTTCTCGTATACTAACGAGAAGATTAACGAGCGATGGACGAACCGGCCCTTAGATTGGCCCGTGCCTTTCGCCCTGGGGGCCGCCAAATGTCAAAAGTTATTTCTTTTCATAGTAAAACATGTTTTTCCAAGTGGACGGGGGGCCTCGATTCGCCGCCTCTCCGGGCCTCCAACAGTCTTAGTCCGCCACTGCCTGTTACAGACAACAATGCTCTTTTCAGTAGAGGATAAATGGAATGTGCGTATTTCCTACATGAAATTCGATTATATTTGCTCACGGTGTATGTCACACTGTCTACGTTTGAATACTTTGGTGTAATTTTGAAAACTGTTGAGCCAGAGAAGTTTGTTGTAAGGTTTTAAATAGTGTTTGCTTTATTTAGTTCACTTTGCGTTATATGCAGTATGAGATAAACAGTTCCATTACACTTCTATTACTTCGCAATATACAAGGCGCGTCCAGGAATTAAGTTCCGTTTGGTAATAAAATGCACGGCCACTACGGTCGGGGATTCGAATCCCCCCTCGGGCATGGATATTTGTGCCGTCCTTGGGATTAGCTAGTTCATAAGTAGTTTGTAAGTTTAGGGACTGATGACCCCGTAGTTACGCCCCATAAGCTATACAAACATTTCAACATTTGAATTGGTAATAAAATGAAATTGTACACAGATACAGAAGAATTTTTTATTGCACAAAATTCTACAACTCTTAAACTACTTTTCCACATAACTGCCGAAATTTTGCAGGCATTTGTCATAGCGTGGCTCCAGTTTTTGTATACCTTCTTCATAGACATCTGCCGCCTGTGTCATCAACCAGTTGGAAACAGTTTCTTTCAGCTCGTCGTCATTGGTGAAGTGATGTCCGCCAAGGAAAGACTTGAGATGTCCTGGATCTTGTTATCAATCGCATGACCAGTTCTTCTGTAACCAAAAGTGGACGCCCACTTCGTTCTTCATCGTGCAAGTCACTACGTCCGCCATTGAACTGTCGGACCCATCTTCTCACCATCGAATCACTCATCGCATTTGGTCCGTAAACATCGCAAATTTGCCGATAAATTTCACTTAATTTCGCTTTCCTTGCATTCAGAATCCGAATCACCGACCTGATTTCACAGGCGGCGGGATTTTCAATCAACGCCGACATTTAAATCAAGCACAAGTCGTACGAAACTGACAGCGATCTCTAAATGGCGCACGTTCTTCTCCTTGATACATATCGTCTACAGACCATGTGCGGAACTGAAATCGCAGCGCTGCAGCGGAAATAAATTGAAACGGAACTTACTTTCTGGACGCGCCTCGTAAAATGTAATAAAATAAGATAAAATAAATTGTACAGCTGCAGTGTAATGGAACTGTGTATCTCATGCCGCTTATGTCAGTGAAATAACCACAAACGCGAAGTACACGAAATAAAGCAAAGAGTATTTAAGACCTTACAATAATCCGATACGGAAATATCAGTGTTTATACTTTATCCTATAACAAGGTAAGCTGTTTCGATCTACGATAAGATCATCTTCATACCACTGTTTCTCACGTTGATGCCGAGACAAACCGGTCTGAACTTGACTGAGATTTTCATATTAAATCATATAACACTTTGCCGCCTTCCTAATAGGAAACAACGTTTTCCAAACTCATTAAGCTTACACTAAACGTCTCTGGATCAACAGCTTTTAAAATTATACGGAAGCATTCAAATATAAACAATGTGACATACACAGTAAATAAATATAAACGAACTTCATGTACCATATAAACAGCATTATTGATACCCACATTCGATGTATCCTCAACGAAAAAAAATTGTTGTAATCTGTAATAGATGACTTAAGGAAGTGGGCAAAGCGCAAAACTAGTCAGCATATATGAAAATAAATAAACAGCTGTGAGGCAACTAATCAAAAATATCCTTTCTACAATCTGATTCCATGAAGAATTGCACGACAGCTTTAAAACGAGGACACCGTTAACATTTACGTTATATGCTAGCCTGTCTCTTCACAACGTCCGTGGGTGGACTTAACAGACGGCAGAGAAGCGGCCATGCGCCTCTTTCGTGGCTCTTTACTGCCGTTAACCTGGAACGTCGTTCCTTTTGCTACGGTTTTTACCTTGTGAGGTACCACAGATGTTGTGAACTGTGGCAATTTTCAAATATGCCTCGCTATTCACGTCGTTACACCCGTGAACCCGTTATATCTTCGAGGTTAGGAACTTCAGAAAGTTCACTGATGCATCATCTCTTTTCTGAAGTGTCTGGTTCAACCGAGAAGACATCAGAAAGACGTCCGTAAGGCTTCTGACTTCTACAGTCAATTTCTCGTGCATCGACATTTTAATAATAACAATTATATAATTTCAACACTGTATATTTTAATTCGTATTAGTTACACGATAAGCTTATTTCGACTTAATAGTCATCTTCAGGTGTTATGCCTGCAATACATAAGTTTTCATAATATTTTGTACTACGCTGCCTACTTGTTTTATACAGATGTAAAATAAATTATACATACCACATTCTGTTATGTTGTACATTTCAATATTATTGTGACTTGATATATATATATATATATATATATATATATATATATATATATATATATATATATATATATACAATCACGTAACTTACAATATTGTGCTGTCATGCAAGATCTTTATCAAGTTCCGGATTTTGACATTTATTTGACTGCTCTACAGAGATGTAATATGCTTACATTATCTGCACAGAGAATATATATCTATGAGGCAAAGTTTTTATTTAAAACTGAACGAAATATGTTGGGCTTTCTTATCTTTGATAATTTTGTTGCGCTATTACGTATGATTGGCAGTGGTATTATTTATCCGTTCTCCTGCACTAGAATATGAATAAAATTATAATAATAATAATCCCACTGCCAATCATAGATAATAGCGCAACAAAGTTATCAAAGATAAAAAAGCCCAACATATTTCGTTCAATTTTAAATAAAAGCTTTGCCACATAGATATATATTCTCTGTGAAAATAATGTAAGCATTGTATATCTCTGTACAGCTGTCAAATAAATGTCAAAATAAGTTACGTGACATATATAAGAAGAATAAGAAATAATAATAAAATATATCAATATATAATATTGAAATGTACAACATAACAGAATGTGGTATGTAGCATTTCTTTTACATCTGTATAAAACAAGTAGGCAGCATAGTACTAAATATTATAAAAACTTATGTATTGCAGGCATAACGCCTGAAGATGACTATTAAGTCGAAATAAGCTTATCGTGTAACTAATGCAAATTAAAATACACAGTGTTGAAATTATATAATTCTTATTATTAAAATGTCGATGTACGACATCACTAACACTGTGGGCCCTGCAGATAACAATTTCTCGTGGTTTGAGACTGTCGATTCCTTTACTTTATCAGTATCACAGTAGTTTCTTGGTGCTGCCTAACTCCACATGCTTTATGCAAATCAATCCCACTTGCTTCAGATGAAAACTGATTTGTATAATATACCTAGAATTCTAGATACTAAAGTTGGCTTATATGATACACAACAGTCACTTGCAACCAATGCATCGAAACCCCTTTACCTACTAAAATTTATTAACACTGAATTTATCAGATTAATTGATGAAACATAAGATTTTCTATTTACATTCTTATAAACTATCTTCAACTTCTCAATGTATTAATGTATTTTATAGGGATACCTACCATGAATTAATGTGTTAAGACATTATATGGCAGTACTCTGCGGTGACACGTGCAAATTAGGATTTCTTTTAATATAGAATTGATAATCTTGTGAATGTTTAAGTTCTTTTTCAGTGGTTTCTATGATAAAATGGAGAGGAATTCCATTTTATGCAAGACACCTTTTGTGTTTTTATCACCAAAACATGTTTCGGTATTTATTGTGCCATCTTCCGTGCGGATTTGCTTTTAATTTCTGCATTAAGGTATTTGTAGGGTTTGCATGTTGCTTTAATTAAGCAATACCATATTTTGCATTTCTTTTCTGCTGTGGTTTTGTTCTGTCTTGTTTGTGTCGTTTTATCGCATTTTCTGATATTGTTATTTTTTTAGGTTTTGTACTTTTTATTAGCAACGCGCAGTATTCATGATGCCATGACCTCATGGACATTGCTAGTTAAAAAAAAAAAAAAAAAAAAAAAAAAAAAAAAAAAAAAAAAAAAAAAAAAAAAAAAAAAAAAAATTGACATCAGAAAAAGCGATACAACGATACAAACAAGACAGCACACCATTACAGCAGAAAAATGACAAGATGTAAAAAAAAAGTTATTGTTTCAGTAAAGCAACGTGTATACCCTGTCCATAACTACACGTACAACAACCTAATGGAAGATGGCACAATAAGTGTCGCAACATGTTTGGACGATATAAGAACAAAAGGTGTATTGCATAATGCGCAGTTACTCTTCATTATGTACACTGAAACTCATAGGATAATGTTTTACATATTCTCTATCACTTTGTTGATTTACTGTTAATGCGCTTCGTAGTACCATTAGGTGCAAAATATTTATTATAGTATCTATTTCTCTCTTCTATATTATTATAATTTTAAGTAACTCTTCTGAGATAGATTCACTTTCAGATCGTTTTCCGCATCTCGACCATAAACTAACGTCGTAACTTACTAAAAATGTTCAACTCATTTTTTGGCTAAAAAATTATTACTCTCATTATGTCGTTACGCTACAAGTCAATAAGTGAACATTGAACATTTGAGAGATGTAACTGTCTCTAATTAATCGAAGGTATTTATAAAAAACGTCTGTTTTCAACAAATTTCAGCGTCTGTATGATGTCAGTTACAAATATAACTGATGTTTCTGTCTCTCAGCTAATGAGACACTTTGTGTGCAGATCAACATTTCAAATTTATGCATCGAAAGATAATGTAGTTACTTAGCCGTCGTAATACTTTCGAATAAGAACTCACATCGCAATAATTTCAGTTACTGCTACAGACCGATCACAACAGGATAGTAAAAAAAAAAAAAAAAAAATATCTGTGCCGTCGCTGAGGCTACAAAAAAGCTACAGGGTTTCTGTCAGTAATGTCACACATCCAATCGTCAACATTTGCATCTTGTCCCTTAATATCTCTGCAAGTGGCATATTATTTTATCTGTCTATGCGAGATTCATTTGTCAGTTACCTGACGAGGGCCAAGGAAACCGAAAGCCGGCTAGTGACCGAGTAAATAAATATTTGCAGAACATATGTGCAGACACTGTGTGACGAAACTGGTATTACTAAATGTCTTTTTCCAAATCTGTTTCACAGAGGAAGATTACACACACACCGGCGTGTGGCTTGCAGTGTATGGATGTAGATATGCATCATAGAGCCACTAAAAATTCATCGATGGGTAGGACCTGTGTATCACCAACTATGGTTATTAATGTGAACCCTTCGTGTTGAAGCAGGTACACTTCAAGATGAAATGTATGGCACTTTTCGACAGTTTGGATGGTCTCTTTGCACATGTGTGGTTAGACGCTACAGTCTGTATATGGATGCCTCAAGATTGTCATCAAGCCAATTCTCCACATGCTGTTATGGAAGAACTGAAGCACAGATTTCCTGAAACATGGTTGGTTTGCTGTGCTCCTTAAGAATAGCCCACAGAGTCGTTTTATTTGACTGCAGTAGATTTCTTTTTATGGGGGTATCTACATAATGATGTTTGTGTCATTGAGCCCAAAACTCTAGATGGTCTAAAACGAATCTTGTCCCGCCGTAACATCTTCGACGTTCCAACTCGTGCGCAAAACCTTCAGCAGACATTTAGGAACTTATACGCACTTTTGAACAGCTTCATTAAATCAACATTCCGTGGCCACAACATATGTCACCACACAGTCACGTATCATATAGGCCTACGAGTAGCATCCACCCCTGAAACTTTAGAGGGTTGTAGATCCCAAACTAATCGTAATAGAAATGTGATTTAAATTGACTCGTACACAGCTGCTTTAGACAATTGACGTTCACGACAGAAAAAAAAACTATTTTACATTTAAATAAAGTATCTCTTTGTGACATTCTGAAAACATCCGAATAAACCACCTTAAAAGCTCCGCAGAAAGTGTAAGGTTTCTTATATAAAACTACCTCTAAACTTTTCCATTCACTTATCATTTTGGCCGGCCGCAGTGGCCGATCGGTCTGCGGCGCGCCAGTCACGATCTGCACAGCCGCTGCGGTCGGAGGTTCGAATCCTCCCTCGGGCATGGATGTTTGTGCCGTCTTTAGTATAAAGTAGTTCATAAGTAGTTTGTAAGTTTAGGGACTAATGACCCCGTAGTTAAGTCCCATAAGCTAGACAAACATTTGAACATTTGAACCTATCATTTTGTACGTTAGAGGAGTACATTTTAACTGAACACCCTATGTATAGTCTGCAGAATGCTGACCTGTTAGCAAGTTTAAATGTCTTTAACTGGATGTAATATGACTTTATTAACCCGAATTACTCGGTTCGGTACTGATAATGAACACTGGACATAAAAGTAACAAAAAAAACTGTAATTATAAAATGATTTCCAATTCATGGTGTGGTACAGTAGCCAGTGAAATCATATTTTGCAATAAAAGCCGTATTGGTTGCAAAACGAATTATTATGTCCCCTGTTTACTGTCAGTTACAGAATATTCTGATGATGGCTTTCAACGTCACTTGGGTCAGTGAAGTCATATTGCACCCATTTCAGGACAAACTGAACATTCTGCAGACTAGATTCTCCCGAAATTTTTGGAAAAGAGAAAAATATATGCAAAGATTACGTCACACAAGTTGACTTGGACATTGAACCTGCCATGTGCTATGAAGTGCAAAATCGATGTCTGTGGTTCCCAAAGAATGCGAATGTGCCACGCGCGAGGTATGTAACATCCCATTTGAGAATGTTGTTACAGATGCGAAGTTCCGAGCTCGTAACGGATATGCTTTGCGAGTAAGAGATCAAAAACAGAAATACTGAGTTAAAAATTTGGCAGTCTTCGCTGTACATTTTTTTCGCGCACTCATCTATATTTACACACAGTTGGGTGCTTGGTCGAGGGTAACTCGTCCCACAAATAGTCATCGTCTTTGTATGAGCCCAAATTTCTCTTATTTTAGGTTTGTGGTCTTTACTCGAAATATAAGCTAGCGGCAGCAAAATCGTTCTGCTGTCAGCTTGAAATTCAGCCCTCTCAATTTCCTGTACAGTGTGAAACCTCATCTTTTCCCGGCGTACTGAATATTCAAACAACTTACGGGCTTTCTGTTGGGTGACGTCTCGACAGGAGCACATCCTGTCATTCTCAAGGCATAACTGCACTCAAGGAAGCAATGTGCAAGCGAAATTAATACCTCGGTTAGCAAAAGGTAAACTACGAAGATAACACACACAGTACAAGTAACCGCAGAGTAAACACAACCAAAGATGACAAACATCAGAAATATCGATAGTTGTGAGATTACCGCCCATTAGAAATATTGGTAATTAATAGCATTTGTAATTAAACAGTATGAAGTTCACTGCAGAAATTGACCATGCCAATGCACCAAATGTTACACAATTTTAATCTTAATAATTATGGTAGCAATGTATGTACGGAGTTGGGTGACAACATTTATAGTTAGGCCAAAGGTAGAAATTCTCCACGTTGAGATTTGCTGTGTGCTTGTAGCTGACGGGTGGCCAGCGAGCAGGCCGACGTTGGTGGCTTGTTCCAACTTAGGATTTTCCAGTTCGTTTCCGGTGAGGGGAGAGAGGGACAATGGCGAGTGCCAGGCACAGTGCAATGCACAAATATTGTAATACTACTGGCATTTGAAGTAATACGATGCAGTTAGGAACCTTTAAGGCCCTCATTACAAAATAGCCTGTTGATAAATAAACAATACATTAGTTGATATAGTCACATCTGGCGTAATATGTTTAATTGACAATGAAAAGTAATAAATTACCAATGAATACAAGACAGTTACACAACCAACATGGCAATGTTTGTTTATAAAAATTAATATATTAACTATTTCTCATTTTATTTTCAATTAATCTTGTGTATTTTATCTTGAAGTATTCAGTTAAATCACTTATCTGTGATATAAAAAATTGCACGATTATAATAAATAGTGCAAAGGATGTTTATAGATGTTTATACCAATATAAAAAACTAAAAAGAGATTTGTTTAATGTGTAGTGTAATTATTTTGATTTTAAGTAAAGTTTTAGAAATGTATTGGCTGAGCGCTGTACGTTGGCAAATCGGTTAGAACAGCTCACATGGGGAAGTTGATGACGTAGGGAAAAAACCCGGCAGTTGGGCTTTTGGCGAGCGCGCGCACTTGGGCAGGAAGTGACGAGTCGGGAGCGACTGGTGTAGCTGGCCGGGCGGCGTCGCTTTAGGCAGTCGGCATGTGGATCTCCAGGTGGAGACTTTAGATTTTTGTGTGGCAATTGCCAAGTGCGGTTGCTCGTCATAGACTGCACCAAGTTGTATCGAGTGCTACTGTGTGTTGTGAATATTTAGCCGGTGGAACAAGGTGTGCATCGCACTGAATTAAAGTGACTGTGTTTTGTTAATGTAACACGTGTCGTTGCATAGGCATTAACATAAACGGTGTTTGAGACAGGCACATGGTGTGAAAACAATTTGCGACAAATATTCATTTTGTCTGGGGGCTCACGAGCTATAACTTTATTTGATAAATGTGTCGACGTACAGACGTATCAGCCACAGGGTTTTAATATGGTGTAATAAACAACATAAAGTGAACTTTCACGTGTTTTCAAAAATAGTAGTTAGTACATCCTTTTCTCACATGAACTTCATTATGAATTTTGTTGTTAATCATATGTAGGGAGGAAAGCTGCGAACGTGTGATATCATCCCCTAAAAAAACGAACAAACAGTAGCAATCACAGTTCCAGTGTTTTTGCATGTTTAAGAATTTGGTTTGTAGTTGGTGGTTGTGAGTTTTAAAAATTAATCTTTCCCTAAAAAATAAACTCTGACCCCGATCTTCACCCTCGCATAGTGACTATTAATCAACAGGTGAGACAGCAATAATTCTATCTCACCGTTTTTTGACGGGAGATGAGGCCGTATTTCAAGAAGAATTGAAACAAAAACAACCATCTCTATGTATACTGTCATTTCCTAGTTTAATTACTAGAGCTTCCTTAATGCACTCACCCTTTCGACAATACGCTAAAAGCTCAACGCTCGTTTTATCTGCCTTTCACTATAACCATTCTTACGAAAGATGACATCGAGATGGGACAACTTGGCTGACAAACTTCCAGGGTCTGACATTTCATGGGCCCTGTGAACCGAAGTACGATGTACTCCTTCACGATGAGCTGGATGGTGACAACTATCAGCTCGCAGATACAAATCAGTGGGAATAGGTTTCCTATAAACAGCATGTCCCAGAGCACTTTCAACCTTCTTTCTGACGAACACATCAAGGAAGGAAAGGCAGCCATTCTTTACCGCTTCCATAGTGAACTGAATATTCGGGTGAATTGAATGTAGGTGTTTTAAAAGAGCCGTTTAAATTCTACCACGATGCCAAACGACAAAAGTATCTTCTATAAATCTGAAAAAACACGCAGGTTTCAAGGTCGCTGACTCTAAGAAATCGTCCATAAACAAATATGTGACAACGTGTTTCCCATTGCAACTCGATCAGTCTGTTCGTAGTAATGATCATGGAATAAAAAGTGGAAGTCAGTACACGTCGAATTAGATTTGTTAAATCGACAACCTAACCTCAATTAGCGGCAACGAATCAGACGGAGGAACGCGACTATATAGAGAAGACACGTCAAAGCTCACTAAAATATCAGAGTCATTCAAACGCAATTCCTGCAATCGACTTAACAATCCCGCCGAGTTCTTAATGTGTGGTTTTTTTTCTTTTTTTTGTGGTTTTAGGGCGCACAACTTCTATGGTCATTAGCGCCCAGACAAGAACTTAGATTCACTAGATCTCAAAAGATTTGGTGACTATCAGAAAATCAAGAAAAGGCTAAAAACGAAAGATAAAAGACAATTAAAAGGTTAAATATCCTTCGATAAGTTAGCCAATTTGATAAAACGCAAAACTCGAGCCGCTGCTCGTGTGTCATCAGCTAAAATTTCCTCCAGAGTAGACGGAAAGTGAAGGGCGACACGGAGATGATTAAAATTAACGCAAGTCAGTAAAACATGTCGCACTGTCAGCAGTGCACCGCAGGAGCACAGCGGTTCAGGGTCAGCCGATAGCAAGTGACGGTGGCTGAAACGGCAGTGACCGATCCGCAACCGGGCCAGGATGACCTCCTCCCGCCGAGAGGGGCGTGAGGAGGTCCTCCAAGCGGTCGGGATCGGTTTTACAGTTCGCAATTTATTGTTGTACAGTGAAAGCCACACACTGTGCCATGACGACACGATTCTCCGGCGAAGAGCCCGTTGAACATCGTCCGATGGGAAGCAAAAGGTAGCCATGCGAGGCAAAAGAGCTGCGGCCTTGGCTGCTATGTCGGCGGTCTCATTCCCGGGCACTCCCACGTGGCCAGGGACCCACAGGAAAGAAACGTGACAGCTGTCATCAGCTAGCAACTGGAGGGAGCGTAGGATCCAATACACGAGAGGATGGTTCGAGAAAGGGTCCTTAAGACTCTGCAGGGCACTAAGGGAGTCCGAACATATGGCATAGAAAGGTTCGCGGTGGCGGCAGATATACAAAACGGTCTGGTGGAGGGCAAAAAGCTCAGCCGTGAAACTCGAACACAGGTCAGGGAGCTTGTATTGGAACCGGTTGTCCCCGACGACGAAGGCAGATCCGACACCGGCAGTGCTCTTGGAACCATCAGTGTAAATAAATATGGCAGTATCGAACCGCGAACGGAGTTCGACAAGCCTCGAGCGGTATACCAAATCCGGAGTGCTCTCCTTGGGGAGCGAACTAAGTTCGAGGTGAGTGTGAACCTGGGCCTGATGCCACGGTGGCAATGGGCTTTCGCTCAATCGAAAGGTGGAAGGAAGGGTAAAATCGAGCCGCTGTAGTAGGCGGCGAAACCGAACTCCAGGTGGAAGCAAGGCAATTGCAGACAACTGATATTGGCGACCGAGTGAGTCGTCAAAAAATAATCGGTAAGATGGATGGTTGGGCATCGACCGCAGGCGGCATGCGTACCGAGACAAAAGTATGTCACGCCGAGTGGTCAAGGGTAATACAGCAGCCTCGGCATACAGTCTTTCAACAGGGCTAGTATAAAATTCACCGGTCGCAAGACGTAAACCCCGATGGTGGATAGAGTTGAGACGGCGGAGAATCGACGGCCGTGCAGAAGAGTATACAAGGCTTCCATAGTCGAGCTTCGACTGAACAATGGCCTGGTAAAGGTGAAGCAGGACGGTACGATCCGCTCCCCATGACGTGCCACTGAGGACATGAAGAACGTTAAGGGATCGGGCACAACGGGCAGCCAGGTAGGACACGTGTGTGGACCAGCAAAGTTTACGATCCAACATGAGTCCCAAGAATTTCGTAGTCTCCACGAAAGGGAGAGCAACAGGGCCGAGATGTAGAGAAGGTGCAAGAAATTCCTTGTATCTCCAGAAGTTGATAAACACAGTTTTCTCAGTGGAGAATCGGAAGCCGTTTGCGATGCTCCAGGAATATAGACGGTCAAGACAGTGTTGAAGAGAACGCTCCAAGAGACACGTCCGCTGGGCGCTACAATAAATTGCGAAATCACATCAAGATCCGAAGACGTCGGCTGAAAGGCAATCCGCGATCGGATTGATTGCAATGGCAAAGAGCGCCACACTCAAGACGGAGCCCTGTGGTACCCCATTCTCCTGGCAAAAGGTATCTGACAAAACAGAGCCCACCCGTACCCGGAACTTGCGATCCGCCAAAAACGCTTGAATGAAAAGAGGAAGGCGGCCCCGAAGGCCCCACGTGTGCAATGTGCGGAGAATGCCCGCTCTCCAACAGGTATCGTACGCCTTCTCCAAGTCGAAGAACACTGCTACTGTTTGACGCTTCTTTAGAAAGTTGTTCATTATGAAGGTCGACAACGTAACGAGGTGATCAGCAGCAGAGCGGTGTCGACGAAAACCGCATTGGATATTAGTAAGGAGGCGGCGAGATTCGAGGAGCCAGACCAACCGAGCGTTAACCATGCGTTCCATCACCTTACAGACGCAGCTCGTCAGAGAAATGGGGCGATAACTGGAAGGAAGGTGTTTGTCCTTCCCTGGCTTGGGGATGGGGACAACAATGGCTTCACGCCAACTTGTGGGAACATGACCTTCAGTCCATATGCGATTGTAGGTACTAAGAAGAAAGCACTTGCCCGCAGGAGAGAGGTTCTTCAGCATCTCAATATGAATGGAATCGGGCCCGGGAGCAGAAGATCTGGACAGGGCGAGAGCATGGTGAAGGCGACGTTATAATTTTCACGATTAAAAGAGTGGAAAGAAGGCGGCCGTGCCTCCTCTACCTGTTTGCGAGGGAGAAAGGCAGGGTGGTAATGGGCAGAGCTCGAAACCTCCGCAAAGAAACTGCCCAATGCGTTGGAAACAGCAGCGGGGTCCACGAGGACTGCGTTCTCCACGGTCAGGCCAGGAATCGGGGAGTGGACCTTGATGCCGGATAAACGGCGTAGGCCACCCCAAACAACCGTGGAGGGAGTAAAACGGTTAAAAGAACTAGTAAAAGCAGTCCAGCAAGCTTTCTTGCTGTCGTTTATGATACGACGACATTGCGCTCTCATACGTTACTAATTGATGTAATTCTCCAAAGTTGGGTGGCGGCGGGAGGTGCGTAAAGCACGGCGCCGGGCTCTAAGCGCGTCGCAGCAGGCTGCAGTCCACCAAGGGACCTGGACACGACGTGGAGAAGAGGATGTATGAGGTATGGAACGTTCAGCAGCGGTGAGAATAACCTCTGTGAGGTAGTCGACCTGACTGTCACAGTTGGGAAAATTTTGATCGTGAAAAACAGCCACGGAAGAATAAAGCCCCCAGTTGGCATTGGAAATGTTCCAACTGGTGGGACGAGGAGATAGGGAATGATGCAGGAAGTGGATGATACAAGGGAAATGGTCACTTGAGTACGTGTCAGAAAGTGCATACCACTCAAACCGACCGGCAAGCTGAGGAGTGCATATTGCGAGGTCTATATGGGAGTAAGTGTGTGTTGTGTCAGAAAGGAAGGTCGGTGCACCGGTGTTGAGGCAGACAAGATCGAGGTGTTGGAGAAGGTCCACCAAAAGGGAGCCTCTCGGACAAGGTGTGGGAGAGCCCCATAGGGGATGGTGGGCATTAAAGTCGCCTACCAACACGAAAGGTGAAGGGAGCTGGTCAACAAGGTGTAACACATCTGCCCTAGTAAGGGCAGATGACGATGGAGAATAGATATTACAGAGGGAGAAGGTAAATGTGGATAAAGTGATGCGGACGGCAACTGCCTGTAGGTGAGTTTGCAAGGAAATGGGATGGAAATAGACATCGTCTCGAAGGAGCATCAGAACCCCTCCATGGGCTGGGACACCTTCCATGGGTGGCAGGTCGAACCGCACAGAGGTGTAGTGTGGAAACTCTGCACGATCACGTGGACGCAACTTAG
This sequence comes from Locusta migratoria, assembly GCA_026315105.1. Classification (NCBI taxonomy): domain Eukaryota; kingdom Metazoa; phylum Arthropoda; class Insecta; order Orthoptera; family Acrididae; genus Locusta; species Locusta migratoria. Next base: position 130,014,131 of record CM048751.1, read on the forward strand.
TTTCCTGGAGGCAGACTATAAGCTGGCAGTGCAATCGAAGGAGTAGTTTTAACTCCTCCCGATTAGAACGAATGCCGCGAATATTCCATTGAAGGAGCGCCATGACAAAAATGAGAGCAGAAATAAGGATAAAAACGAACTAGCAAGCGGGGTCACCTCGACGGCCGCTGAGGACCGGATTTCGAGGGAGCACTGCTATCGCTGTCCAGGGGCAAAGGGTCGTGGTCCATAGGTTCAACCGACGCGCCTGCCACCTCCCTGAGTTGATCAGGAGGGGCAGTTTCCACCGCCGGTAGAGGGCCGGGTGCCCGGCAGACGGAGCGACCCGGTGAAACAGAAGACGGCCGAGGCCGGCAACTGTTGGACGGCGTGACGGATGGGTCACGCCTCGGCGGGGAAGGAGAGGAACTCTTTTTCTTGTCAGCTCTTCTGGAAGAGTGACGGCGGGAAGAGGCAGTTGACGGTTGGGAAGCCTGAGAACGCAGAAAATCCTCACGGACGGGTTCCTTTTTCAAGGTCCGGGCATCTTGTTTAGGTGCCCGCGGTTTACTAGAGGTTGACGAAGACTGTACCTTAGAAGCAGCAGGAGGAAGCGGGGACGTGGAACGGGCAATCTTCGGGCTGGCGGATCGCACAACTGTGTCAGCGAAAGTGAAGTCACAAGTCTGGGTACTGGAATCCTTGGTAGGTCGAGTTGAGGTGAGTACCTTACTGTATGTACCCGCTGGGAGGACAGTGGGCTTTCGACTCGCCAACAACTTTCGAGCGGCAGATGTCGATACCTTCTCCGTAACCCGAATTTGCTGGATTACCTTCTCATCCTTGTATACAGGGCAGTCGCGAGAGGAAGCCGCATGGTCACCGTTGCAGTTTAGGCAGTGAGGGGACGGAGGTGGGCAATCCCCCTCATGGGCGTCCCTACCACAAGTGACACACTTTGCTGCATTTGGGCAATGTTCACGGGTATGGTTGTACCTGTGGCACTGAAAACAGCGCGTTGGGTTAGGTACGTAAGGGCGGACGGAGATGACTTCATACCCTGCTTTGACCTTCGACGGGAGGTCACCTCTGTCGAACGTCAAAAACACAGTACGAGTCGGTGTTAGTTGGTTATCGACCTTTTTCATTACCCTATGGACGGCTGTCACACCATGGTCGGACATATAGTATTGGATGTCTTCATCAGACAACCCGTCAAGGGATCTCGTGAAGACTACCCCCCGTGACGAGTTGAGTGTGCGATGTGCTTCCACCTTGACAGGATACGTGTGGTAACAGGGTAGTCCGGAGTAGTTTCTGAGCTTGGAAGGCACTTTCCACTTCCAGCAACAATGTGCCATTGCGCTGACGTGAACAGGTTTTAACAGGGCCAGCAATTGCATCTACACCTTTCTGTATAACGAAAGGATTGACAGAATTGAAATCCTTTCCGTCGGTGCGAGAGACAACAAGAAATTTAGGTACATTAGGCAGAGTCTTTTTTTGCTGAGGCGAATCTAACTTACGTTTCTGGGTCAACGTCACTAAAGAAGAGAAGGAAGTCATCGCGGAAGTGTCCCCCGTGATTACCGGCGTCTCCGATGGCGCGCTCCTTCCTAGTGGGGGCCCTCTCCGAGGGCTTACCCGCCTTAGGTGATTGTTCACACCTCAGGTCACACCTCCCGAGAACTGACGGAGGGACCAATCGGCACGTTCGGAAGGTACCAGCTCGGGTAATCACCCCTCCCTGGGCCTGGCCTTTACCAGGGGGTACGTACGTGCCCTACTTGTCTACCCGGGGCGGGGAATTACGCGTTACCCCGTCACCTGCTACGCATGATAATGCGTGGGTCGGCCTTCAGACACGCACAGGGAGGAAAGAAGAAGACTAGAGGAAGTGAAGAGAAAGAAGGAAAGAAGTGTCTCGAACGCCGAGGCGGAGACTAATGAGGAGGAGAAGAAGGCTAGGAGAGTACAAGGAGAGAAAGACAGAAACAAAGGGTAAGAAAGGAAGGAACGAAGGAAGAAAAACGACAACAAGAACCACCGTAGCTCACGAAATATGCCCGTCTCCGGGCGAAGGCATGAACCGGGATGGAAAGTGAAGCAGCCTGGGGCAGAAGAAAGGCTGCTCTGGCTCGTGGCCCCGTGCGCGCCACACACGTACCCACAGAAGAACTGTGGGCCCCCTGGGGGCTCTTAATGTGGTGTTCACACCTACCTACTACAGGACAAATTAGCAAGATGTTTAGCTAAAAGATATGTCGGAGCTTATAGGCTTCAAAGGAACATTTTCCTTGTGGATCTTAGGAAGACCACATAATCTTGGTGGTACAGCACAGTAAGAATTAAGACTCTTGATAGTCTCCTGTGATACGGGATTTTACTTCAGGAGGTTATTAGTTCAAATTTGCAAATGTTTATAAATCTATGGGAATTACCTAATCTGGACATCAGTCCCTAGGCTAGGCTCCTTGGAACGCTCGGAGTGGCGTTTTGTTAGTCTTTGTCTCAACACTCTTTGTAGGGTCAGCACCGATTCTACGTTATGTCGAAACAGAATGCAGACATTGCATTTTTTGAATGTAATTGTTCTTTTTTCCTCGTCCGCAGGATAAATAACAACATCAGGATCCATTCTGAGTGAACGTAAAGCAAAAACCTCAGCTGCTATTATATTACACCGATTTACAGGCATCAGTCAACACAAGTTTCCCTCCTAGCATATTCCTCAGCATCGATAAAACTTACGAAATAAACGACCGGTAAATGCTTAGGCGTCGGTGCGAAATTCAAACCTTTCTTCAACATAGATAAAGCTGCGTCGTCAAAAGTTCACGAGATTGATTACAAAACGTGAAATAAAATTAGAATCAGACTCCGAGCCAAGGTAACGTACAAATTTCGTCTAATGCCGAGCAGTTACTGATTGAAATCCCCAGTCACACTGTGACCGATAGGCACCCTCCAGCCAATCTCAAGAAATTCATAAACATTAGAAGTGATTATTAAATAAAGCCGAAATAACTCCTTGGAAACAAAATCTAATTGACGGTGAGGGTAGTGGATCCTTTCACGAACAAGAGCTAAGCCAGCACGTTGCTTGATACGACTGGCGACAGGAGAATTAACATGATGCATAACATTAGCAAACGTTCGAACAAAATTAAGATTTCGACACTTCAACAACAACAGCAACAACAAATCACATTTCAACCTTACACTACGGCAGCGGAGTTTATCCAACTTCAGTAAACACCATTTCCTCCCAGCAGAGGTAAACAATGTGAAACCTTATTTTTTCCCACAGAGATTCCGGCATGCAGTTCCACCTATTGTGATAGTGCTATTAAGGTAGCTACTGAAATTAAAATATTTAAACCATTCCATGATCACAGGTTCAATTAATTAGAGACGCACCGCTGATTGTGCTGTTTTCTGATGAGGTATCAGTTTCACTGAATGAAAGTTTACTGAGGAGCCTGTTACATTTTCTATAGAGCGTTCTGCTATAGTGAATTAATAATACTGTCATGAGCAGTGCAAAGTTTCGTTAACCAGCGCGTTTTTTTAAATATTTTTTATTTCCTTGTCCAAGTCACAAGAGGAGAATATAATAGAGTATATCAAGAAGGTGGGGTTAACACGTACCCTTAGCCATGCACCAGTGGCTTGCGAAGTGTAAAAGTCTTCTCTATGAAAACATACACACATGCATACATTCATTGTAATGGTGAAACACTGTCGAAGTCTGTTGTGAATACCTACATAATGTCATGTAGATAGTGGTCTCCCTCTTGTTTGAAGATCAAGTGTGCAAAATTTCATCACGATTAGTATAAAACTGTAGATTTGTATGCATAAACACAAACACACACACACGCACACACAAACACAAATACGCGCGCGCGCTCGCCTGACGTTGTACATCAAATGTTTCCAATGTCGTCATAAATGATTTGGCATATCTTCTTACGACGTTTAGATTTTATATAAGGCGAGCAATGAACTACAGTACTGTACTGAATGAAACTTTCACTCTGCAGCGGAGTGTGCGCTGATATGAAACTTCCTGGCAGATTAAAATTGTGTGCCGGAACCGGGACTCGAACCTGGGACCTTTGCCTTTCGCGGGCAAGCACTCTGGAGACATCCCTTAGGCTGTGGTTAGGCCATGTCTTCACAATATCCTTTCTTCCAGGAGTACTAGTCTTGCTCGTTTCGCAGGACAGCTTCTGTGAAGTTTGGAAAGTAGGAGGCGAGGTACTGCCTGAAGTAAAGTTGTGAGCCGGCATCGTGAGTCGTGTCGGGATAGCTCAGTTGGTAGAGCGCTTGCCCGCGAAAGCCAAATGTCCCAGGTTCGAGTCCCGGTTCCGACGCCCAATTTTAATCTGCCAGGAAGTTTGATAGTACTTTGAGTACTGTTGGCCAGTGTGGGACCCTCACCACTGACGGAGGACATTGAGAAGGTTCACAGAAGGGCTGCTCGTTTTGTTTTATCACGTTATAGGAGGGAAAGCGTCACGGAAATGTTGCACTATTTAAGGCGGAAATCATTACAATAACAAAGTTATTCGTTGCGGCGAGATCTATTTGCGAAATATAAATCACCGACCTTTACTTCTGAATGTGAAAATATTTTTCTAGCACCCACCTACATAGGTACATATGACCATCCCAATAAAATAAATCAGATCGCAAACAGAACGGTTTAAGTGTTCTTTATTCCCATGCCCTATTAGAGAATGAAACGGTAGAGAAAGGTGATGTACGTGGTTAATGAACCCTCTGCCAGTCACTTACATGTGATTTGCAGAGTATATATGTAGATGTAAATGAATATCAACGCCGAAAGCATAATATTGAGACTGGGCATTAGAGCGACTTTGTGTTCCGTGCCTTCCACTGCAGTTTAGGGGAATCCGCTCTTTCAGGTCACACGTCGACCCCAGCGGCCGTGTGTCACTGCTGTAGCGGCTGCCTGTCATCGCAGCAGTAGCCGTCAGCCGCCGTCAGCCGTGCATCACAGCGGCCGTCAGCTGTCAGCGCAGCTCTGCTACTGCCAGTCGCGGTTGACAGCCAGCAAGCACATTCCTTTGTTTGCTTAGGAAGTGATTGCAATATCCCTACAGGTACCCTGGTATGTTTTCTTTTGCTACAATTGTAGGATAGAACTGGTTGAACGTCGTCTATATGACATGGGGCTAGGAATATCATGTATACAGGATGTATGACAGTCAGTTTTGAATAATGGAGCGGGCTTGAATTTCCTTGTTGTTTGCTTTCCTAGATTATGACTTTAGGGCAGTGTCTTACATCGGAATAGTAACAACACACATAAAAACTATTACATACCATTCTCATATTCTCTTTGTATTTCATTTCAGAGATAATTACGAGAACTATTACAAACAATACCATACATAATAATTGATACTAATAATACACTCCTGGCCATGAAAATTGCTACACCACGAAGATGACGTGCTACAGATGCGAAATTTAACCTACAGGAAGAAGATGCTGTGATATCAAATGATTGTCTTTTGAGAGCATTCCGACAAGGTTGGCGCCGGTGGCGACACCTCCAACCTGCTGACATGAGCAAAGTTTCCAACCGATTTCTCATACACGAACAGCAGTTGATCGGCGTTGCCTGGTGAAACGTTGTTGTGATGCCTAGTGTAAGGAGGAGAAATGCATACCATTACGTTTCCGACTATCATAAAAGTCGGATTGTAGCCTATCGCGATTACGGTTTATCGTATCGCGACATTGCTGCTCGCGTTGGTCGCGATACAATGACTGTTAGCAGAGTATGGAATCGGTGGTTTCTGGAGGGCAATATGGATATCCTGTTGGATCTCGACGGCCTGGTATCACTAGCAGTCGAGATGGCAGGCATCTTATCCTTATGGCTGTAGCGGATCATGCAGCCACGTCTCGATCCTTTGAGTCAACAGATGGGGACGTCTGCAAGCTAACAATCATCTGCAAGAAAAGTTCGACGACGTTTGCAGCAGCATGGACTATATGACGAACACACAACACCGTGATTCCAATACTTAACAACCACTGTTTATTTCAGAGAATAATACATAACATAAATCATGGAACATCAATATATATAAAAAGATTTACAAATATATCAAAAGTTAACCCGCAACATCCTCCCCACCCTGGTCAATTTCAAGAGCAATGACCAGCTGAATGGGCCGTGAGATTATGGTTCCATCTGAAGTTCGTAACGAGACAGTTCGTATCTTCCCATCTCTTCCCTCATGAATATCTTCTATCTGCGCCTTCTTCCACATGTGACGTGGACGAACATCTTCCTTTAGAAGTACAACATCACCCAAATGTAGTCTCGCAGAACCTGTCCTAGGTTGATGAGTTTCATGGAAGTTTTTGAGCACGATTAGGTATTCTTTCTTCCACCTGTTCCAGAAATGCTCTACCATGTGTTGCTGCCGTTGGAACTCCTTGGACAAATCCTTCCTGACTGTCGGTTCTGGACCTGTGGGCAACGTTGTCAGTCACTCACCTACAAGAAAATGTGCAGGTGTCAGTGGCTCAGTTTCTTCTCCTCCTTGTGTAATTGGTTTTGAATTTAGTGCTGCTTCTATGTTAACCAGGATTGTGCTGAGACCTTCTTCATCTATCTGTGACTGTCCTAAAACCTTCCTCAGGCAACGTTTGACTGAACCCACAATTCGTTTCCAAAATCCTCCCCACCAAGGCGCGTGTGGGGTAATGAATCTCCATGTTATAGATTGCTGAGCAAGGTACTTGTATGTTTTGATGGCCATGAGAGCCTGCCAGAGCTCCTTTAGTTCTGTGTGGGTGGAATGGAAGGTAGTAGCATTATCAGTGTAAATTGTACTAGGCACGCCTCTTCTTCCCACAAATCTTTGTAGAGCTTGAAGAAATTTATCAGTTGACATATCTGAGCATAATTCCCAATGTAAGGCACGTGTTGTTGCACAAGTGAATAGAGCAATATATGCTTTCTTTGTTATATGTCCTTGTTTGACGTAGAATCGATGCCTGTGCCTTCAAATGGTTTCCATGCTGAGACCCGTTCAGCGGGTAATGGAGCCTCTATTTCTTGAACAGAACGAGCTTTCACCATCTTGCAAGGTAGGCAACAGTGTAGAACACGTTTTATTGTCTGACGAGCTCTAAGAATCCAGAATTCTGTCCTCAGCTCAGATAACACTATGTTTACCCCAAGGTGGTGCAGACGAATGTGAGTCTGCCGGATTAGTAAATGAGTGAAATGATGCTGTCTCTGTTTATTTCAGAGAATAATATATCACAGAATACATAACATAAATCATGGAACATCAATATACATAAAAAGATTTACAAATATATCAAAAGTTAACCCGCAACAGGCTATCAACTCGGAGACCATGGCTGCAGTTACCCTTGATGGTGCATCAGAGACAGGAGCGCTTGCGACGTGTACGCAACGACGAACCTGAGTGCACGAATGACAAAAAGTTATTCTTTCGGATGAATGTAGGTTCTGATCACAGCATGATTGTGGGATCCGTGTTTGGCGACATCGCGGTAAACGCACATTGGAAGCGTGTATTCATCATCGCCATACCGGCGTATCACCCGGCGTGATAGTATGGGGTGCCATTGGCTACACGTCTCCGTCACCTCTTGTTCGCATCGACGGCACTTTGAATAGTGGCCGTTACATTCCATTACGGCCGTTACGACCGTGGCTTTACATATCAGCAGGATAATGCACGACCGTGTGTTGCAGGTCCTATACGGGCCTTTCTGGATACGGAAAATATTCAACTGCTGCCCTGGCCAGCACATTCTCCTGATCGTTCAACAATTGGAAACGTCTGGTCAATGGTGGCCGAGCAACTGGATCATCACAATACGGCAGTCACTACTCTTTATGAACTGTGGTATTGTGTTGAAGCTGCATGGGCATCTGTACCTGTACACGCCATCCAAGCTCTGTTTGACTCAATGCCCAGGCATATCAAGGCCGTTATTACGGCCAGAGGTGATTGTTCTGGGTACTGATTTCTCAGGATCTATGCACCTAAATTGCGTGGAAATGTAATCAGATGTCAGTTCTAGTATAATATATTTGTCCAATGAATACCCGTTTATCATCTGCATTTCTTCTGGGTGTAGCAATTTTAATGGCCAATGGTGTACTACTACTACTAATAATAATCGACATAAATAGAAATCAGTTGCCGCAGGCATGTGAGAGAATCACTTCACACCGGTTTGACCTATTTACCTAGCCTTTTTTGTTGTTGTTGTATTTCTTTCACTGTTTCTTTGAATGAACTCACAAATACAACTGACGATTCGGGCGATGAAGAGGGTATAACGAACTGTCGACTTGAATTAGGGTTTTAACGGTTTTTAATTACTTTTAGAATCCTACATCATGACGAGCTAATCATGGTGTAAATAAAAGCACGCCACCTGTACCTGCAACGTATAGGATCTAAATGTTTGCCACGATTCGCTTTATTGTTGACACACACCAAATAAATATCGATGTCACTAATTCTTTCCAGCTCATCTTGGCGTGTGCCCTCTCACACTCACTCATTCTTCAACGCAGTTCAGGATTGATTACCTGATCTCTATATATTATGTCCCATTGGATACTCTTCTCCTTAGGCCGCGGACTCTAAAGATGTGAAGCCCACAGTTCGTGTTGATAAAATATGCACAATGACGAAATAGTTCTACCCACTCGGAGTAGAAGCAGTTTTTACTAACACTCTTATTTTATTTCATCAGCGTGGCAGTTAAAGCCAGATGCACATAGTATATCTTTATATCACGAAATTAAATAATAACTCTTGCTGAGCACTTTTCCTTGCGTATCAAATTAAATTATCAGAATCAACCCTTAAGAAAAGAGACGAAAAGAGAAAAGAAGTTTCTGAAATGAATTTCCTTGGATATGTGGCTGGATATACTTCGATGGATATGAAGTGATGACATTACATCTCAACTAATCATGCAGAACATAGTCACCACAAAAAGACAGTATGAACTGAAATGAAAAGTAGACATAAAACGTATGCCAGATGGTAGAATTACAAAATCTGTAAAGCAGTTTCAACCAAGTGACACAAGATCATTAGGAAGACCGACTAACAGATGGATTGAGCAGCTTTGAAGTAGATGGAACGGAACAGTAGGCGTAGTCCTTTAATTATGTGATGATGATGATGATAATTAAGTTTAAAAGTGGGCGACTGTACGAAATAAATGCTTAATTCTGGTAGGAGGTACCCATATAGGAGTTTACTGTTACAAAAAAACTTAATTTTAGCAGTAAAATTAGCAAGAGGTCCGTGTGAACTACTGCTACAAAACCGTGTCCCCTGACCCAAATTGAGAACTGACTTGGTTCAAATTACACTAATAACAGGAAGTTAACGATACAGTGGCCAATATACGTAGCCGCTCACATGAAATTACACACAGGCATTAATAAACAAGCCACCACAATTAAAGTTATTTCATAAAGGTGGCTAAACAAAAACATTTATGGCGCAACGGAAATGGTGAAAAAAAATATTAAATAAAAGGGGGAAGGTGCTCGAAAACTACAATTTATAGGCAAGTCAAAATTATACTGAACTTAACTTGTTTCTTCAGGTCGAACGCAGGCAAAATGGGGAACCAATTTTGTTAATACAATAAAAATATATCCCATTTAGATAATCTAATACTAACGATGCGCCGGCCGCGGTGGCCGAGGGGACTGAGGCGCTCCAGTCACGATCTGCTCGGCCACTACGTTCGGGGGTTCGAATCCCCCCTCGGGCATGGATATTTGTGCCGTCCTTAGGATTAGTTAGTTCATAAGTAGTTTCTAAGTTTAGGGACTGATGACCCCGTAGTTAAGTCCCATAAGCTATAGAAACATTTGAAACATTTGAACTAACGATGCCCATCATTGAATTCAACAGAAATTACACAGAACGCTACTGGGGGGAGGATTTACAAACAACACTCACTCGCTCACACACACGCAATGCAACAGCGAAACTCACAAAAATCAGCGTGCTGAAACGAGGCATAAGCAGGCGCCGCTATCGTAGGCGAAATTCAGCAAACCCGGGGGTACCACACAACACAATATACAATAAAACTGCGAAGATGGTTCTGGTGGGTTGTGCCTGATTTGAGATGGTGCGTGAGTACAACGAAGTTAAGTTGCATTTAGATTAGACCGCGAGCAAACACGCTAACGGCGACACACGGCTACGTTACATGATCGCACTCCACTGAAGGTGCAGTGGTTAAACATCGGATTCATTACACAAAATCACGGCGGACTCATAAGTTGCAATCTGAGAGTAAACTATCTAGGCACTGGTTTTAGTAGAAGTGGCGTGAATTCAGGTGACTAGCTACAAACCCCTGAAGTCGGAGATCGCACCCACGTTATCCCGAAAACCGATAAAAATGTATAAATCCAATTTCCAAAAAATAAAGAACATTAACTACGGCATGCAATCCCTAGAACTACGTAGAATTTCTTCAGGAAGCTACTGAAATGCAGCAACATGTGATTGGGAGCGTTCACGGAGACGGAAGAAGTCCAGTCTCAAAACCCGGAAAAGAGAAATAATTACAAAGTCGGAAAAATAAAAATAAAAACTACGGCATGCAATCCATAGAAATGTTTAGAATTACATAAGGAAGTGAATGTAATGCAGCTACACGCGATAGGAAGCGATTACAGAGACGGATGAAGTGCAGTCTCAAAAAACCGGAAAAGAAATAATTACAAAGACGGAAAAGTGAGAATAAAACCCACGGCATGTAACCCTTAGAAATACATAGAATTTAATAAGCAAGCTATTGAAGGAGCTTGTACAAGGCTCAGAGTGAATTACTGACAAAGACTGAGTGCATACTACAAGTTAGGAGAAGAAGCAAAAAAATTAAAAAAGGCGGGGAGAGAAGATCGCGAAATGTTAGTGGAAATCAGAAGGATACACGCATAGTTACTTGCCTGATGGGCAGGGGACAAACAATAGTGGAAGCTGAAGGCTTTGTTATAAGAACCAACCATGTGGAACACATATCACTCACGGAAAGAAACAATAAGAAAGATTTTACATGCACTGTACAAAAATGAACATATCGTCTGTTAGAAATCGGGTCCCACAAAGCTAGAAAGAATTTACAGAGTTCGTACACCGCCACATAATCACAAAAGGTTTGAATATACCAGGACGTTATCAAACTGCAACTAGTAATACATACACTGCTTTTATCTGTTGGAAATCACTGGATTGAAAAACTAGAACTCATTTCCGCACACGATCGGAAAAATATTCAGAAAAATGAATCTAAGTTGAAGAGTGTAAGTTAAACATGCTGGACAACGAAAGCTACCATCTCTGCGGACACAAGAGCAGAACCAACCTTACCTCACCACGATCCGAGCACAAAGTGGAGAGCGAGCGACCAGGAGGCGCGAAGCTACCGGAATCTGGCAAAACCTGCAAAAACAGGGGTGGTGTGGATGAGAGACTCGCCCTTGCGAAGGCTCGCCGACTGGCTTGTAACCAAAGCGTGTAGAAACCTCTTTGGTAGCATCAGCAGCTGATGATGGTAACGACTATCTATCGACTCTTAGCCAGAGGTAATCATGCAAAGCGAGCTATTAGTACCCACATTCAGACAGCCATTAGATTCTCTCACGTCCACTTAAAAGTAAAACAAGTACACATTCTCACAGGGACAGTGGCGTAGCGGAGAAGCCGTACTTATTGCCACATTCATAAACACAATAATAAATTATTAAAATAAAAAAATCCTAGCAATATTAACTAACATTTCATAAAATAATATTTTAAAACATGAAATAAAAATGCTATTGCTCATGCCTCGAAAAGAGTGGGGTTCTAGTTTTAACAAAATACCAATCTAGTGACATCAAATAAATTACAATTTTATAAAAAATATTTGGCAGACGACAGACGGTCGTCTTTCAAGTTGTTAGTACGGACGGAGTCGCCATCAAAAATATTGAACAGCGTATACCTCTAGGACTGACTCTTCTTCCGCTCGCCCCTTTTCTAGTGAATGTGTTATGAACGCTTTTCTATATATACATCTACATCAACATGGAGTACTCTGCAAATAAAATCATAGTTCCTAGCAAAGAAATCACCGAACCACCTTCATACTCTACCTAACATTCCGAATACGCGCGGGGAGAAGGAACACCTAAATCTCCGGGCTTTCATGTACCATGCAGATGGCTAGAAAAATCGCCGTTTGGAGAAATACTTCCCTGGGGTGAGAGCCTTTGACTTCTGCTTCCATCTTACGTAGGTTTACTTTGTACGCCGATTACTAAGTTTAATGATAGGACGCTGTTGCTCTGTATAACAATGAACTCCCGGCCGATAGCTGTTTCATCCTCTAAGACATTATTGCACGAAGTATCTGAGGGCCGCAAGTTAAGCAACTACGCTCTCTTAGCGTTAATATTGACCGCTTCCGCTCCAACGACCCGCTTAATTGTCCTCTCAAGTCTGAGATTCCCAACAGTCTCTCCTCCCGAAGTTTTCGTAGCAGCACGGCTGAGCGATTTCGAGGGTCGCGCGTTCCAGGCGAATTCGTTGATGCCCAACAGACGTGGAGAGCGACAGTATACGACCACGTCAGGCATGAGCCTGGAACCCACCAAAAAGCGTTCTTTTTGCACGCTATATCTGTACAAATACATGATTTTGAGGTAGTGCTTTGTCATTGTTGCAAGCACCAAAGTCGCATAAAATATGACCATGGAAGTAGAAAAAGAAAGAAATAAAGACTAAAGAATTAGTCGGGAGATGTAGAATAAATCCGGGAGAGATGGCGCACATTTTCAAAATTATTCATAAAAAATCCCACAATGCACTTCAGTCAAAATAATTTCTTTTACAAGAAAACAAACCAGTTTTCGTTAAAATATGTTTTTTTGTGAATTTGACATGCACTCATTCGTCATGATATTTGAGCATTCAGAAAACTTTACAATGCGGCATCTATCCCTTAGGCTAAGGATGAGATGCCACGCCCTTATGGGTGACATGCCACATGATGCTGTTCGTTGAAATTTACAATTTTTAAACAAAATATGTAAAAGTTTTTGTTAATTATTGTAACAATTAAATACACCTCAAAGTACAAACACAAAAAATAAACACCGAAGAATTGGAAAACAAATCCTTTATTTTTGTTATATCAAAACGAATTAATTTTTTTTAAAGATTAAATTTAGGCCTATCAGAGTTTTTAAAAGGAAATCCTCTCCAACATTAGCTTTAATTCCTAATTTCCCTGCCACAGTTAACACAATAAGTATCAAGGACTGTGGCCTGTATCCTGATATATCAGCGATAGACGCCACACCCCATGACTCTGTGACCGTAACAACCTAGTTGGCCGAACGTGACTCAAAAGGCACCCAACACAAGTTGCTGTTTGTGCAGCTACTCAGTAGTTTAAAGATATGTCACTATTTAGCACCATCTAATAACTAACCGTAACACTAAAAATATGTCCATGCAAGATATAGAGACTTACCTTTTTTATTAACACTAACTCGCTTAAAACTACCACTATTAAAACAAAAGCAGTTGCTTCGCCGCCCAGAGTCTACTGTGCAACTGCAAAGCGCCCACACACACACTGTGGCGGCTATTACCAACTTACTATAAGTTCTTACGCTACTCGCGTTTTGTATATTGTAGGAGATATTTTCAGATCACGGAATGAATGTAACCCTTGGTTTTATGACTCAAGCAAAAGTTTACTGTTTTCCATTTCGTTCGTAGACTTTATACTATTATGACCTGGAAAGTCTGTATGAAATTTTCTGAAATATTGTTATTTTTGTGGTTTGCATTGGTGTACTCAGAAGTAACATCAGGTGTTACACGAAATGCAACATGCTCAGAAAAATTCTTCACATTCTCTAACTTGTCTTTTATTCGACATAACACTGGAACTCCTTATGTTAACAACATATAATTTAATGAAATTGGATGGCATAGCTTTCATGTTAGATCTGACTGTTCCACAGAAAACCAAATTTTCTAATTTTAATATCTCTAAAAAGTATTGTTGTTAAAATTTCGTTGAAGTACAGTTCCCTGAACTGACACCGATGTGATTTAGACAACTCTCTCTTCCTAACAGCACCTTTCAGAGTCATTCTGCAATGTCTCACTTATACCATTAGAGGCATCAAAAGTTAGTGTGTATCGTTTCACGTCAAAGTTGGATATGTCTTGTGACCTCCTTTGATTCATTTTTGTGGATTGTACTGCTTTATGCTACTTCTTCCCTTGATGACAATGACAATCTGATTCATGAAGATCATCTCAACTCATATGAAATCACAAGAGTCCTTGCAATTGCAAAAAAAACTGCTGCACCATGTCGTTAATGTACACAAGTCAGCAGCACTTTTTTATCTGTGTAAAATACTGAAGTATTTGTTGCACCGTATGCTGAAAAACTTCTGGTAAGGAAATCGTAAGAAAGTCCGTTTAATTTACCTGTACTTAATTTCTGCAACAGTCAACGAGTGAAAATAGATGATCTATTATGAATTTGGTCTTTCTGTGTTGGAAGAAGTAGACGAAATAACACAGTGGAGGTTACGACATGTTGCTATGGCCAAGTGTTCTCACAGCCTGGAGGTACTTTCAACTCCACTTCGTTTTGCTCTTTGTATTGTGATACTCCAAACTATTGTTAAAAACAAAGTAAGTGATTATTTGCAATGGCAAAACGTCATAAGATCTTACAAGTTAACCTAGGCAACACTGTTGATACAAATGCGAGAAGGCGTCTGTTTTGAGAGAAGCTAGCGACAAATGTTTCAAGCTCCGGCCAACAGAGAGGTTTGCCTGTTGCGAGGTTAAAATCTTTGAAACTGTATAATGGCGGCTCTGAAACGTACCAACAGGTTCTCAGTAGACAAAACTGACATGTGAGAAAAACTTAGCGGTACGTTTCCCGTCATATATATATATATATATATATGTGTGTGTGTGTGTGTGTGTGTGTGTGTGTGCGCTAGTTCCATCAAAACTAAGAAATGACTTGCCGATTTGAATTTTTTTTCTCACTTTAATATACGGGTAGTTTGGAAAAAAAAATGAATAGGTAAAACCCAAAGCAACAGGTGAAAATCGATAAGAAGTCTACAATGATGCCTGTTATCCCTTCAAAACGGAGCCCAACGTACACAGCTGTTAGGGAGCTACAGCTGCAGGAAGGAAAACCTTACAATACTAATGCGTCATCACGAAAACTAAAGTACCGATTTTTAATCTTATCTTTCTCATGTATAAAGAAGGGTGTCGTATTGTGTATCTGTTTGCAGTCCATTCAGATCCACAGTTTCATTCAGATCTTGATCAAATTTTGTACACTTGCCCTTGACCAAAGGAGGGATCAAGAGATGAATATAGTAAGCAGACTGAAATGGATGTAGGTTGTCGTTCTTATGAGGAGATGAAGAGGATTGCTAAGGATAGAGTAGGGTGGAGAGCTGCATCAAACAGGACTGAAGACAACAACATATATATATATATATATATATATATATATATATATATATATATATATATATATATATATATATATGTGTGTGTGTGTGTGTGTGTGTGTGTGTGTGTGTGTGTGTGTGTGTGTGTGTGTGTGTTTTCATAGATTGGGTGCGATGTTACTTGGTTTTAATTGTTGACCAAACTATATAGTATTTGCCAAACAAGACATATACGTATTGAGCTTTATATGGCTCTGTTGAAAGAACATGGCTCAATGTGGTCTCAGGGTGGAACTGTGCAAATCTGCTATCTTGCTCAGTAACTACAATAACTGCAAATAGTGCCTTCTACATGTGATCCAACAGTCAAATACTCTGTGCGAAACAGTAATGAAATATAAAGTAAATTGATTAATATATGGAAGTGAAGTGTCGACCACGATGTATAGTCACCTTAAAAATCCACAAACAACAATTATTGAAAGAGATTTTATTCTAACGTTTGTCAATGATGTAGGCGACATCAGAAAACTGAATTGAAAATTCTTAAATATATCAGCAGTTGAAAATGTTTATTGAAACACATGAATTGATCTATAGGAACTATCCTACACAAACAAAAATAGTAAATTACAAATAAATCTTTTAAAATTTTCAGAACGTATGCGTTAACTGCGTCATGCGAATGATAGAAAAATCCACACCTAAGTAATATTTGCCGATGCTCAGACACTGTTTCGAGATCACATGCCATGAAATAACGTCACCTCATAAAACTGTCGTTCAAATCTTAGAACAACAAATAACATATCAAAACTTGTGAATTATCGTGTAGAATCACATGCAATATGCAGTTACAATTCCGAAATGGAATCGAAGAAAGTTACAGTTCTTAGACTGGCACTCATTAAGCCTTGCCAACATTAAAGTACCGATAAAATGGCCGTATTCCGCGCAGATTCTAACGCTGTCCCAAACGAATGAGTTCAGCTATCGAGGCAGTTCCTCCTTCTTCGTAGAGGACACATATTGTCGTTACTGTCCCCAAGGAGCTCCCTTCACGAACAGTGCAAGTATTTTTCTTGACCACAGCAGTTTCCAGCCATTGCCTCTCTCTCATTGGTAGATCCTCGTCTCTTCGAAAAGAAGCAGAGTTCTTAATATAAAAGATTTGTTGTGATTGAAGTTGATCACTTCCTCTTGAACTTCCAATATGGACAGTATCAAATATACTACTGGCCATTAAAATTGCTACACCAAAAGAAATGCAAATTCATTGGACAAATATATTATACTAGAACTGGCATGTCATTACATTTTCAAGCAATTTGGGTGCATAGATCGTGAGAAATCAGTACCCACAACAACTATTTCTGGCTGTATAACGTCCTTGATACGCCTGGGCATTAAGTCAAACAGAGCTTGGATGGCGTGTACACGTACAGATGCCCATGCAGCTTCAACCAACACCACGTAGAGATAAGGCCTTACAACAGCCCGTGCTACGTCATACTGACCAGGCCGCGGCCCCCAGCTTACTGGCTGACGTAGCACGGGCAGTGGTAAGGCCTTGTCTCTAGATGGTGTTGCTTCAACGCGATACCACAGTTCATACTGGCGTATCGTGACGAGCCAGATGCTCCGCCATCATTGACCAGACGTTTTCAATTGGTGAGAGATCTGGAGAATGTGCTGGCCAAGGTAGCGGTCGAACTTTTTCCGTATCCTGAAAGGTCCGTACAGGACCTGTAACATGCGGTCGTGCATTATCCTGATGAAATACTACATTGCAATATTCACATATTGAGATCATTTACTTTCGTAGTTCTCAAGATTTAAAAAATATTTTCTCATGAGATGCGCCTAATATTTCCGACATCATCCGTAGCCTTTTCCGAATTAAAGTCCACAGATATTATTTACGCACTCGCGTATAAGTTCGATTTAATAAATTCAATCATAGTAAACCAAAAGTTCGGAATATTTTTGCACCTATCTATTTCAGATACGACCACTACAATCTAAGTCCGAAAGTTGAGTAAGAAATGTTAATACATCGAGAATCAGAGACTGAGAGAGATCTTACCGTTACGAGAAACAAATACTGAGAGCTGTTAACGTTGGGAGAAACGAAGTCTGAGAGAGATCTTATCGTTACGAGAAACAAATACTGAGAGCTGTTAATGTTGGGAGAAACAAAGACTGAGAGAGCGAGTAGCTATACTACGAAGCTATTTATACTACTATTGCGACAAAAGATTACTCTGATTTACGGTGTTTAGACGCGGTTACTCTGAGACTGTACTGTTTGGATACTTCAAAGATATATTGACTGTTACTGAAATTTTGACAAATAGGTAAAAATTCTGCCTCTTACAAATTATTAGAATTGTATCTGGATGAAAATGGCTAGTTCGTGCTTTGATTGCAATGAAGTGTTACAGAGATGGACTACGGCAGTGTGGAATAAATAAGTACCCAGGTAATGCCAAGTTTTCAGGTAGTCTCTTAGTGAAGATAAGTCTTCTGTTTCGGACTGTGTACGCATTAGGTTCATATCCCAGTGTTCTATTGTGTTTCCTTTCCTCCTGTTGTTCATTTCTCTCACTCTGAATGCGGTTGTTTCATCACTAGGGAGTTACTGCATTGCTTATGCCTTCTTACTGTTTTTCATCTCTCCCATACGAAATGTCGTTATTTCAGCACTAGGAGTTTTCGTTTATTCTGATAAACAAGACATTGTTAGTGCTGGAATAACGAAATTTGAAACTGGAGAAATAAACAATAGCAAGTAAGGAAGAAATACAGTACCAGTAACACAATATGTACAAAACTTTTCACTGCAGATGTCTTGCTTACAATGTGTGTGGTAATTCAATAATATTAGTTTATTTCATTTGCGATAGATGGACGGGAGCATTAATTATCATTATAATACCACGAAACAGAGAAGAGGGCGAAAACATTAGACATTATTAGAGTATGGGTGACTATACGTTTCCTTTTAAGCTCGATAGGTTCTACTGCAGTGAATGTTGTAGTTTCAGTGGAAGGAAAGCTTTGTTCTCTGCTGCTGCAAATAAATAATAATAAAAAAACTCCAGGGTCTTTATCATTGTCGTGACGCCCAACTCCGCGGTGGAGTGGCCGAGAGTTCTAAGGCGCCTTGCTGCGGAGCGCATGGTTGCTCGCCGTCGGAGTTTCGAGTCCTCCCTCGGGCTTGGGTGTAGTCGTGTTGTTCTTAGTGTAGCTTAGGTTAAGTAGTTTGTAAATCTAGGGACTGATGATCATAGCAGTTTGGTCCAATAGTTTTACAAACATTTTTTGACCGCCTAGTGCTTAACAGAGGGTCATTTCGTACAAACATGTACATTCTATAACATATATGTTCCAACACAGAACTGAATGTTTCCTCCAGTGAGACGGAATTTTTTTTATTTATTTATTTGGCCTTCTGAGTGTTAACTCAATGTGGCCATCTACAACAGACAGTGGAAATGTACATATATTTAAATAAACAGACAAAACGGAAGTACATTTTATCAAAATGGAAAGTGGAAACAAAGCGAAAACTGCATTACATTACAATTTAAATACTGTTGGAACATATTCACATATTCACAATCAAAACCTTTTATTACCAACACACTTGATGCTTATAGATTGTGTACAGTGATCTTAATAAACTTAATTATCATTTTATATACACGAATGTCTTTCGTAAACAAAAGGGAACAAGCTGACTGGGGAAGGGGATATCCCATCTTCACCAATGTCTGCAGGAAGTTCAAACGTTCTCGGTCAAATTTGGGGCACCTGAACAGGATGTGGTTGACATCAGCTTCCGTTTCAGGATCACACTCACATGCCGCCGAATCGTAGACGCTGATCCGATGTAGATGTTTTGGATAATAGGCGTGATTGAAGCGAAGATGCATAATGGTAGCAATCGCGGATCGGTCCAGATGAGTCCTCATAAACGACGGCTGCGTGGAAATCCGAGGTTGCAGCACAGCGTAGGAAGCGCCTTTCGCTTCTTGGGAAACGTTCCACATCTGTTGCCACTGTTGTTTGGCGTATTCCTTGAACGCAGATAAGAAGTCCGTGTATGGTAGTTGTAGGTCCAAGACAGTGCCTGAGGATGCCGCTTGTTTAGCCAATGCTTCAACTTCGTCATTATAGCAGATACCAGCGTGAGAAGGCACCCACAGTAAATAAACTGTCCGTCCCGTATATATGCCTAAATCACATCCCGAATATAGCTGTTGGTTTTTTTGTTCCATCTCCGGTGTTGTAGGACACTTTGCATATATCCATGTGAAAAAAACCTTGACCTTCAATGCTACGTTTGCGAAAGTGTCATCATAGCCAATAAAAAAACTCTAAATGTTCATTATTGTTCTAATTGTGTCTTTTACTCATCATAGTTTCATGTTTTATATCGCTGTTTTATCTTTATCATAAAATTGCTCTGTTTTGTCTTTTCCAGTTTCTCATTTCACAAACTTTTATATTGCTAACAGAAAGTAATATGTAACACATTATAATAAAATATCTTGACACCAATGATAATGTTTAAATAAATAAATGCTTAAAACCTGACTTTTTAACACCATTAACATAAAATGAAAACATTTCTTGTCATAGTACAAGTACAGAAGATGGACAATGTAATATATACATGTATAAAAAAAAAAAAAAAAAAAAAAAAAAAAAAAAAAAAAAAAAAAAAGGAAGAATGGAGTTCTTAAATTGTAGTGGGCGACCCCATGCAGCAAGAAAGATTCTTTAAATTATGTTGTATAAGGACACTTTGAGAGTCAGACACAATTAATATTTTCGGGAAGGAAATTGTAGAAACAAACCTAAGTGCTTCCAGAATTGCCACTGTCTCCGCCGTAAATATAGAGGTATTCGTTGGCAGTTTGAAGGTTCTCCGAATCTGAATGTGAGGGCAGAAAAAGGCACATCCAGTATTCTGCGGCTTTATTGAGCTCATTAACTCTTAGACGATTTCCCTAAATTGCCTCGTGTTTGTACGGAGACAACTTTAATAAAAGCAGTCGTCGGTTACGCATCATTTCCGCATTATAACAGTAAGTGTTACATGTTACACCTCTAATGACACCGTTATTCACGGTCCATTTAAGTCTTGTGTGATAAAAAAAAAAGTCTTCATCAGAAAGAGAAGCTTTCCTTCGGTTAATGATCGTAATTTACGGAAACGTTAAGGACCGTGGTTAAGTAGTACTCTTTTTTATATATGACACTGTTTCTATCCGCCTGGATAAACTAAACAGTGTCGTGGCGCGTTGACGGTTCGCGGCTACAGGAAGCGGAACACGCTCTACTCACGCCCGCGACCATTCCGACGGTCCGTGAGCATTTTCCGCATTCGCTGATGACGGACTATTATGACCCACCGTAACAGCGGCTCGTTACGCGGCGATCGTGCGTCGCTAATAAGCCGTTCCGGCTCGCCGCACACTTGCCATATCGGCGCGCTCAAGTTTCACATGGCCGGCTCGGCACCGTGGTCAAGGAGACCGTGAAATATTACGCCGCTTCGGCATCCCTCTGGCCCGCATCCCTCTCAAGCATATACCGTGCAGCCAGTGAGTCACCGATTTTGCACGTTTGTAGTACATATTTAGATGAGAGAAACGCAGTTCTTATATGATGTGCTATTCAAGTGCTGTCCAAGAATAGCGATCCGAAGTTCTACGAAATTATTGAATGCCGTACGGAAACGTTTTGCTCGCGAGCAATGGGGTCACCGCAACAAGCGAAAGGTTGTGTCCTGGTGTCTCCTCTAACAAGAGGGTAAATAAACGTTCTTCATAACGGTTGCTAGGTTTTGTAGCGATGAATTCACAACGTATGTTTTTCCTTTTTGTGCTATTCGATTTTGGCCCGCAACATTAAAAGTGGACTCTTTCGATGGCCTTTGACAGATCTAAATTTAGTAGCAAATGACCGTCCATCTTAAAAAAAAAAAAAAATAAAAATAAAAAAAAATAAAAAAAAAAAAAAAAAATAATTAAATAACATATTCAAAAATAATGGTGACTTGACACTGATTGTGTGTGTCTGTCTGTAACGAGTTCCCACCTTTCAGGTGGCACCGTTCAACTGATCGGCAACAGTGACGAGAACCGAGAACCTCCCACTCGCCGCATAACGGGAGGCCGGTAGAGGGCGGTGTGACAGTGCCCTTTCTTGGCTATTACACTTTGGGTTGAAAAAATCAAGTAAAACCTGTTAAGAATTTAATATTGAGTAACTTTTCTTTGATTTATATATACTAGTATTGCCTGTGGTCGAAAATCGACGAATTGTGTTTACAATGGTCACTGGGGGTAAAATTTTACGTATCATGTCGGCGGCCTCACTTGATTATGTTGGCAACATCATTTGTTCGAACCACATAGAATGACTCGATTAGTGTATCGTACAGACCATGAAGTAAACAAATAATGCTGTTCCTGCTTTATGGTTGATAGGTTCTTGTATGTACCCTCGTCCACTGAGTAAAAATAATTGCCCTCGTAAAGCGAAGATTCCATGAGAGAACATCAGCGTTGTCAAGCGATTGGCTAAAATGAAGACTCACAGGATTCTCACTATTCAGCATCTGTTGCCAACATCATCATAGGAGGCCGCTGGGATATTTGGTAAAATTTAACCAGCACTGGGAGGTATGAAACGGTATATTTTACGTGTTAAGGAAAATGTTTGACACAATAACAACAAATAAAAACGGAAGTATATACTTCTCATGCCATTTTCGAATTATATAACTTTCATTAGCCTAATATTTGAAATGGAACTACAATTTCGGTGTTCGTATATTTATACAACGCCAAGAAATAATGTTATTTCGATATTCAGAATTCTAGAGCTGACAACAGTCGACTTCGTAGTTCCACCCGGCGCATCATCATTTATATCGGCATTCTCGACTTCATAGTTCCACCCGAGCACCGCTAGATGCCTCTCCCGGCGCATCATCCTTTATATCGGCACTCATATGAGCAATCCATTTCCTTTAACCACTCTTAATCACTGCGAAAATGAAGCATTTGAACGGCACAAGAAAATGAGTTGGGAGCACTCCATGTTTCGATATTCACTTATTTTAATACTGCAGATGCGCTGCATTACAGCGTATTTTAAATGTGTTTATTTCCGTCAACAGTTGCAATAAAATTGTTTAATAACATGTTTCGATCACTTGGATCATCTTCAGATCTTATAGTTGCGGACGCAACTATAAGATCTGAAGATGATCCAAGTGATCGAAACATGTTATTAAACAATTTTATTGCAACTGTTGACGGAAATAAACACATTTAAAATAACATAGTGCAGTTGCGGACACTTTCCAATCGACCATGTTGACTATAATGGCATTACAGCGTTTTTGGTCGAGGCGAATAGCCAATCAGTGAGCTGATTGCTGGAGAATGTAGAACTTGATCCAACCTGTAGAAAGGAAAATTTCTACTTCCTTTTACCACTTTTAATGGCTAAATGCACACAAAATATTTATATTCGTGAAATCTACTACAAACAATCTGTCGAATAATGTAACTTTCATTGGCCTTCTTGTACGAATAAATTAGTAATCTGTACCACAATTTTAGTGTTAGCGTATTTATATAATGATGTGGACTCTGAAAGTTATAACTCTTCATATGGCTCTACCTTGATATTCGTTTGCTGTAAGTCATTTAATGAAGGTCTGTAGATTAGTTTGATATTGATATTTCATCTAGTGACGAATATATCGCAGAAAAATACCTTTTTGTAAAGAAATTATAAAGAATCATGAATCGTAATTAATAATCATGATTCACGACTATTGGGATTGGTTTCGTTATTTCCAACCCCCCCTCCCCCAAATACCTAAATTTTGGCGATAATTTAGACACTTTCACACATTTAAAATTAGATGTTAAAATTGTAATTGTCTGAATGAAAGTCCTCGGTCCACTTGAGCTGTTTTTTTATTGGAGTCGTGGAGACCCACACTACCGGTTTCACAACTTAAAGTTGCATCTTCAGGTGCTTTTTGAAAGTTTTCCGTATAATATATTTTTTTTCCTTATACATGTATATATTACATTGTCCATCTTCTGTAGTTGTACTATGACAAGAAATGTTTTCATTTTATGTTCATGGTGTTAAAAAGTCATGTTTTAAGCATTTATTTATTTAAACATTATCATTGGTGTCAAGATATTTTATTATAATAAGGTGTTACATATTACTTTCTGTTAGCAATATAAATGTTTGTGAAATGAGAAACTGGAAAAGACAAACCAGAGCAATTTTATTATAAAGATAAAATAGCTATTTAAAACATGAAGCTATGATGAGTAAAAGAAATAATTAGAACAAGAATGAACATTTAGAGGTTTTTTTATTGGTAATGCTGACACTTTCGCAAACGTAGTATTGAAGGTCAAGGTTTTTTTCACATGGATATATGCAGCGAGAAAATTATTCTATGGAAGTGAAGTATTATCAGGTTATTATAAAATGTGATAATAACCGGTTTGAAGAATACTAATAGCAGTCTAACTTTTATACGAATCACATTTATTATATTTCATGATTTCGAAGATATTCTGTCTGGACAAAATTACCTGTCGGAGTGTGCATTACCCCTTATCCTTCTTGTTTTCCTCTGATTTCTCACCAAACATGTAAGTAGCTATAATGTATCGTGCGTCTTTGGAAATACCAATGATATTAATCAATGCGTTACATTTGAGTCAGTCCGCTGTGGCAAGTGTAGGTTGCAGTAGATTTACCTTCGTCTCTGTTTTGTTGATTTAATTCTTAAATTAGTTTGGAGTTTTCATATATATAATTCTTAAAATAGTTGCGTTTAATATGTTTACGTACAGTGATTTTAGAGCAGTTTGTTTTGACAGCAGAACCAGGTGTAGTATATGTTGTTGGCACATCGTTATTCGTTTGTTTTTAGAGGTGTAGTCTGCGAGCGTTGAACAGAGCCCAGTTTGTCGGTGCAGTAGCGAGCCGCCGGCAGTAAGGACCCTTTTGTAGCTGCCCCAGACATCCAGCTGTCATATTTTAATTATAAAACTTTTGTACTATGTTTTGCTTTGTTGTACTATTAAAGGTGCATACAAAAGCTGTATATAAAACATTGAATTGTACTTTAACGCGGGACAAAGTTTAATACAGCTTACCACTGATCATAGATGGTACTATAATGCTGTAGTCAAACACAGACTAAATAAATCCTGTCAAACATGAATTTATCATCCGTATATATCCTCCTAATATTTCTAATAAAAATCTGTAACCGCACTCTATACATAATGACATACACAGAAATCTATATCTATAAATGTGAATGTCTGTTCGGTGTACGTTTATCACGTCTGAACCACAAGACATAAAGAGCTACAAATTTGTGCAGTTACTAATATCTACCCGGGGAAGGCTTTAGGCACTATTTTATGCCGATCGGATAGCTATTTATCTATATATACTAATGTGCATGTCTGTTCGGTGTACGCTTACCACGTCCGAACGACAAGATGCAGATACCTAAATATTTGTATAGTAACTAATTTATACCTGAGGAAGGTTTTAGGCACGGTTTTATAGATATTTAGTAATTTGAAGGATATAATGCGAAATGCGGAACAATAATTACTCTTTGAAAATTATATTTACTCTTTGAAAATGGTTTTATTGGTTTCATTGTTGCTTGAGGGTTGATAATGATAAAAGGGTGGAGTTTATTGGGATGGAAAGTTATCGGTGTATATAAAATTCTACGCGTGTGTGCGTTAATATTTCGCTCTGCAGCGAAAACTACAGAACGCAAACGAATTGTCTGTGTTTAATTGTTGTCCGAAGTCTGCCTTCGTACACGATAACAGTTCCATAGCGATAGCTATAAGGGGGTGGAAGATATGGTGGTTGAAAGTCGTCAAAATATAAAAAAATTCGGACTGAAGGCCAGCGATGACGTTTGCGTCTCTATAGCAAGGAGGTTACACACAGCGAAACGTGATGCCACAGGTCATATCTTTGGTCTATGCGTGCTACAATGGTCTTCAGCTCTTTCTCTGTAAGGATAAGCATTCGAATAAGGAAATATAAGAATGAATACATAAAGCAATAAAAAAGAAATTTCCTTTAATACATCTCTTTAAGAAAATCGATTTGACGTTTCGCGCATTACATCAAGTGATCAATCTGTGATATTATTACAATCATTATTGTTGATTTTCGTGATTGGATTCTTCGAAACGAGTGCATTTTTACGTGTGATTTGATCTGCACTACTTACTTTCCTGATAATGTTGATTAAAAACGTTTGTTTCAAAAGAAGGTATTGTATTTCATTTCATCCTTCAAAACCAGTCTCATAGCACACTACTGAAAGATAGATTATCTATCATAATCAACCAAAACGCGAGCGGAGCCGCGGGTTTAAGCTAGTAATAAATAAAAGGAACTAACAATGTTATGCCATCTCTATTTGCTTTTATATATTCTTTTTTAGAAAAAAAATTATAAACATACAGTATTCTGAGGCACTGATAGGTAAATGACTAAAATTCGTAAGTGAATGTAAAGAACACAAGAACACCTGATAAATATCGAGTAGTCAGTTGAAGTAGATAAAGCCTCTGGATACCGTATGTAAATAATTGAATTTTTTTAAATTTTATTTATTTAGTACTTAGCTACATATTGAACACAGAAAATACGTTTTTTTGCAGAAAGATACCTGACGACGGCATTTGTGCCGAAAGATATATCTGGTGAGTAAATGCATAAAAAATATATTACAGTGTTCTGGACTAATCAATTATAATTATGTCAATCTGCAACATCTGTTACACTCTGCGCCCAAAATATAAGAAGTTGAAGTGTACTTGGTGTCTATATATGCCCACAAGCGTAGATATTATGAGTTATTAAATCATGCCACTCAATAATATATAGCTGTAAGTTTATATGATCAATAAGGCTATCAAAGGAACAAACTGCAACACTAACAGAATTTCAAAGAACAAGTGCATTTTCCTACCGAATGTTAACTTATAAAGGTTCTGTATTGTCACTTGGCAATAGAAGAATTAAAGAGTATTTCAATTGGGTTGTAGTGTATATGACTAAGGCATTTCCGTGAAAAATGTAAGAGATAACAAGCAACACTGTGGCATTTAAAGCGAATGTAACGGCATTTCATATTATGGTTGAGAGTTTTCTCTACCTGATCAACAATTATGATTTTTAAATAAGGTGGGTGTTCTGTCGGAATGTCCGAAAGAACAGACACCATAACTGTAATCACATATGTGCCTGTAACAGGCAAATATCAATTTCTGTACGGATCAACAAATACGTACGATTCCATGCGGGAACACAGTTAAAGCTGCGAACGAGAGGACGAAATGGACGGGGGGCACCACCATCGCAGTGTGAATAAGTTGATAATTTACTCAGGACGGAAAGCTTATCTGGATAGTAACTATCACCGGCGCGTTAGCTCAGCTTGTGATTAAAAATAATAATAAAATAAAGAAAAAAATAAAACTGAGTGGAAAATATATAGAATGTTCTTGTGGTCTTCAGCTAGGAGACTGGTTTGATGCAGCTCTCCACCCTACTCTATCCTGAGCAAGCCAACGGTAACCCACATCCATCTGTATCTGCTTACTATAATCGTTTCTTGGTCTCCCTCTGCGATTTTTCCTTCACACACTTACCTGCAATGCTAAATTTACGGTTCCACGACGCGTAAGAATATGTCCTACCAATCGATCTATTCTTTTAGTCAAGGTATGCCAAAAATTCCTTGTCTCCCCAATTCTGTTCAGTACCTCTTCATTAGTTAAGTGATCTATCCACCTAATCTTCATAACTCTACTGTAGCACCACATTTTAAAAACCTCTATCCTCGTTCTGTATCAACTTTTTATCGTCGAAGTTTCACTCCCTTACAAGGCGACACTTCACAAATATTTTCTCAGAATGAACTTCCTTACATTTAAATTAATATCCAACGTTAACAAATCTCTCTTTTTCAAAAACGCTTTCCTTCCCATTGCCGTTCTGCATTTTATATCCTTTGTATTGCAACCGTCATATATTTTACTACCCAAGTATCAAAACTCATCTACAACCTTTACCTAATATAATTCATTCAGCATAGCCTGATTTTCTAAGACGGCATTCCATTACCCTCGATTAAGAACGAAAAAACACGATTCCACTTCCACAAGTAACTGATCTTACGAAGAACAAAGAGGTAAGCTTAGGCGATAGCTAGCCCGAGACGGGATATAAGAGGTCTAATTCCTGTGCAGCAAAATTTTTCAACTTCGCTGTTCAATTCATTTCACTGTCCTGTAAAAGTCGAGATGTTGTAATATTTACAAGTCGTATGTAATGATTTAAATTTTCCATAATTAACAACAGTAAAAGTCAAAATGCTTTCTTATTTAACGCCAGATTTATTCAATCCCAGGCTAGACTGTAAAGGACACGGTGTCGAAGAGAACTTTAAACTCCACTCCACATACTCTACTTAAGAACACAATATTGTTAGCGGCTGGAGATTTTCCAGTACTAGTGATTTCGGAATGAAAAACACGAAGAGGCACTAATCATTGTACTGTTACGAGTAATTTCCGATTTACAGCGGGTATAATCGAAGTAACGGTACAAGACGTTTGCAAATACGGATTACATGTCAGTTCTACGTCTTCATCTTCTCCCTGAGGCAGTGGGGTAAACATACAATTAATTCTGGAACTGGAAATCTTATCCCCTTAATGGCACATCACTTCTTCCACTACGAGCATAAATTACCTGTAAATTGTCACTGCTGCCCGCGGCTGTATTTCAAATCTCGGCCTTCACTGTCGCCCATACTGTTTGTACGACGACAATCGTCTCTACTGAGGACATCGCCACGATTACCCGTCACGATGAACGCTTTTTACCTCATTCAGCGTGACAATTATCGGTCGTAGAGCAATCGCTACACACGAATTACGTACCGCACGTTTTTCAGGCTAATGTTGACGTCAGAGGTTTTCGCATTTTATGTCTGTGTGAGCACGGCGTATCTATTTATCCACTGTTTAATCTGTCTCTTTTGCATACTAATACGCGAATTTCTCCTCGTGAATTCCCGTAGTCCTTGCAAAATACGAATGTGAAATGCAATATTCATGTTTCGCGTAAAAGAACGCTGTGTGATCGTGCATGAGCTACAATTAAAGTAGCGACGAAATATTTTTCATTTTCAGTAACAGCATAAATTAGGTTATAAAACTGTGTAGTTTGATAGCTGAAAGTTCGTTAAGGCTAAATGAAAAGATAACGCTTCGATTAAAGCTGATTTTCCAAATAATAACTAAATTTGCAAGTGATATTATCATTAGGCAGAGACAGTGTTAAACGTTTGGTTGTATCGAAAATCAATGACAGTATCTGCTCCATAATCACAGGAAATTTTGATATTAAGCGATGATTTATAATATTAAAAAAAAATAATAAAAAAAAATAAAAAAAAAATCCACAGAAACAGACAATACTCAGGCGACAACTGAAATGTTGATCCCAGTTTTCATAAGTTACTTGCGAAAGGAAATTCAAAGTATGGCACAACTGTTGTTTTATACGTCATTCACGAGTGATATACAGTAAGAGCAGTAGACCAACTGAAGAGAAACCGCTTTCTGAGGGAACCGCTGAACTTTAGCAAGATTTAAATCGAGATGCAGACCATACCACGTACCATGCAAAGTAGGGAAGTGAGTTACCTAACTAAATCTAGTCATAAAACATAATTTACCATAATGTATCTTTAAAGAAAACTCCCAGAGCGCCTGACACATCAGATTGTAGAAAAAGAAAAAAAGTCACAGATTAATCTTTTAAATTCACTTAATTTTTTTAAATTTTATTCTGTCTTATTCTGTCTTTTTTTTTTTTTTTTTTTTTTTTTTTTTTTTTTTTTTTTTTTTTTTTTTACTAACCTGATGTATCACGAGCGTCAATTTCATGGATTGATTTCAGTGGAAGTGATTAAGGCTGCCAGTTTAACAAGAAACAGAGGAGGTGAAACAGTGAAATTTCCAACGAATACTGCGTACTTAATTAAACTGACTCCCCTTTCACCTTTCACAGGCTGTACTTCTCCGAGTGACTAGGATTTTTATTACGATAAGTAAGGCGTAGGGGCAGTCTACTACATACTGCAGAGTGGACTTCTCCGTGATTCTTCCTCGATATCTACAAATCGTTTGTTCTAATGTGGGCTCATGGCTGAATTTATACATCTAAACCTCTGGAGAAGTTTCTGGAGAAAGTCAATGTTTGCAGTCCGGTACAGTGTCATATAATTATTACAGTCAGCTGAAAATGTTATTTGATACTTTCCTTGGAGTGTATGATATTCCTACAAATGGGCTGTTCCAATTGCAAAATTCTGCCAGTAGTCTGTAAGATCTACGCAACGGTCTCGATTACATGTGAATGAAATTTTCTTAGTATGGAATCGTTAGTAGTTTCCAATTGGGTTAAATAGACGCTCCACATCTACTGCACAGATGCGAAGTGGGATAAACAAGAAGACAAAGAGAGGAGAAGAACGAGGTGTCTGAAATGTATGTCTCGAACTCTTGTGTGGACGAAGCCATTAGGAAAATAATGATAGTTATATAAAATTGTATGTATGTATACATGTCAGGGTCACCCCTAAGCTAATTTTTCTCTTTCAACCAAATTCGAATAACGTATTATATAAGCTATCTAGGAAACAATATTGTGGGGTTACAACCTCCAAGCTTCCATAAGAAGAGACAGATGGAAAGGGATTTCAGCCCATGACATTTAGCCCATCTTAACCCAGATAGCGCTGACGTCCTTCCAGAAGGACGAGAACAGCATCTTACTTTTTTTTATTCTTGTCTGTAAATAATCATGCACAGTGTCATATTTTATTTCTTTGAATCGTCTGCTACCATTACAGATCAATTTTAGCTTTTATTGACGATTGCAAAGTGGTTGGATGCAGCTGCAAAGTTGAAGTTCATACAAAAGTTACTGAAGACTTCCTAGTAGTTGGGTTTATATTTCTTGAACTTTCTTCAATTTTTGTGACATTTATAAGCATATATTTCATCTTGAACGTTGTTTTAATAATAATGATTCATCAGATTGAAATTATAATTTTTTTTTTGACGTCATTCCAGAAAGAAGGGCAGTATTGCAAAACTAATGGCGTGATTTTGAAAAAAAAATCACTTTTAACGATCTTGTGCAGTCATATGTAGGTACTTAATAGCTTCTGAGAAAAAAAAATTAAACCAAAAATAATTTTGCACTACTGGGTTAAATGAGAGGCATGTTTTACGTCTAGTATCAACAGCTATTTCAGAGGCACCTCAGGAAACGGCTAAGCTGATGGAGAGGAAAAAAGAAGATGGCTAGTTAATGGGAGTAAACTGGACAGCAGAGAAAGTGGGAAGGATGTGTAGAGACAGAGGAGGAGATAAAAATACAGATGTAGAGGGGTATGGGAACTGGATGGAAGGAGTGGGGAGTGGAAAATGGGCAGATGGAGGTGGCAGGATGAGTTGGACAGCCACAGAGGGGCAGGAAGAGGTGGAGAAATTGAAATGGAGGCTAGATGGACAGATAGGGAATGACTAAGAAAGTTGAATATAGATATATGATAGGAAGATGTGACTGGCAGTAGAGCAAGGGGGAGTTGGCTGAAGATTCTGGAAGGAGAGCTTTGCCAGATGTATGTGCAGACAAATGTGTGGTTTCTGAGAGGCAGCAGCCGGGTTGCAGGACAGTAGTAGGGATGATTGACTGAGCTGGCCTTATAACATCAATTAACGTGGCTTTGGCATACAGTTACTGCAAATGGCTGAAAGCAAGAGGGAACTATAGTCGATATTTTTCCCGAGGACATGCAACTCTACTGTATGAATATAAGACAATCGCCGGGCTGGGACTACTCAATAGGATGTCGTCATCAAGAAAAACAAAACAGGCATTCTAGCGATCGAAGCGGGGACTGTTGTGTCCGTTAATTGGATATGGAAGTTAGAAAATATGAAAAGAGAAATGAATATGTTAAAAGATATGGTGGTGATTAGTGACGTTCGGTGACAGGATGAACATAATTTCCGGTCAGGTGAGTACAGGGGTATAAATCCAAAATCAGTTGGTGGTAACGAAGAGTAGGTCTGATAGTTAACAGGAAAGTATAAATGTGGCTAAATTACTATGAACAGCAAAGTGAACGCATTATCGCAACAAAGATAGATACGAAGCCAACACCATCCTCAGTGGCACAATTTTATATGCAAGTAACTCTGCCGATGATGGGGGGATGGAAGAAATGTATAACAAGATAAAACAAACTGCTCATATAGTTAAGCGAGACAAAAACTTGAATGTGATGGGGGAGTGAGACTCGGTAGTAGGATAAGGAAGAGAAGGAAAAGTATTAGGTGAATATGGACTGGGGAAAATTAATAAAAGAGAAATTCACATGGTAGAATTTAATTATCACTACGTTTACATGCAACACATCTTCCGGAATACGAAAACAGATTTTCGTAAACCGTTTTTCGCTGTCATGTTTACATGATACAGCCTGAATCGCATTTTCTAGCCCACTCAATATGGCAGCTAAAAACAGCTGATTCAGTTCCTGATTTAGTCACACAATTGCTATTTCTCCTTACGTGAATACACAGATTCATGCTCAATCTAATATTTATACTTTTATTTCACGGTAGAAAATCCATTCTGTCCATTAGTGCAGAAAATTTTTGAGAAAAAAACACAATCTGACAAGCCAAGAATGCTTTAAAACCGGTTGCGTTTACATGGGCACGAGATTCGGAAAACCGCTTCATTTTCATGTTTAATCTGATTCTGTAGTCAGGGTAATTAACAAACAATACGTTGGTTATAGACTATGAGTGTTCTAGTGAGTATGTATTACTGTTGCAAGTAACTTCGGCGTATAGTGAGAGGAGCGGAGATGCCGCATAGTCTTCTTATAGAAATGAAAACAACAAATAAACTGTCTGTTACGACAGAGCAATTCAAGGTTCAGAACTTCCAAAACGGAACGCAGGAGCCGTAACTGACTGTAATAGCATACAGGTTGACTTAGACAAAATTTCTAGTTGGTGCGAAGAATGGCAGCTAGCTCTCAATGTAGAAAAATGTAAGGTGATGCGCATGAGTAGAAAAAACAATCCTATAATGTTCGAATACAGCATTAGTAGTGAGCTTCTTGATGCTGTCGCGTCGTTCAAATATCTAGGCGTAACATTGCAGAGCGATATGAAATGGAACGAGCATGTAAGGACAGTTGTGAGTAAGACAGACAGCCGACTTCGGTTTATTGGGAGAATTTTGGGAAGATGTACTTCACCTGTAAAGGAGACGGCGTATAAAACGCTTGTACGACCACGTCTTGAGTATTGCTCAAGTATTTGGGACCCGCAGCAGATCGGTTTGAAGGAAGACATAGAGGCGGTTCAGAGGCGAGCAGCTAGATTTGTTACCGGTAGGTTCGACCAATGCGCGAGTGTCACGGGAATGCTCCGGCAACTCAATTGGGGATCGCTGGAAGAAAGACGACGTTCTTTTCGTGAATCTCTGTTAAGTAAATTTAGAGGGCCGGGATTTGAAGATGAATGTAGTACGATCTTGCTGCCGCCTACTTACATTTCGCGTAAAGATCACAAAGACAAGATAAGAGAAATTAGGGCTCGTACGGAGGCATATAGGCATTCTTTTTTTCCTCGTTCAATTTGGGAGTGGAATAGGAAAGGTAATGCCTAGTAGTGGTACAGTGTACCCTCCGCCACGCACCTTACGGTGAATTGCGGAGTATGTATGTAGATGCAGATGTAGATGAATATGTGGTACTTGTGTAGAACAAATTATAGATTCCTTACACTCCTCACTGCTGGAAACGGACTTTACACCATGACACAGAAACAAAATCTATTAGTCAAGGACACGTGTTTGACAGGAGGAATAATTGATAATTTTGTGAAAAAAGTTGATTAAGAATGAGTTTTGAAGACGGATCTCCAGCTTTGCAGCCTAACAACAGGACCACGTTACCCCTACATCTTGTCTGTTTCCAGTCGGTGGATGTTGCACATCTGCAGCTTGGAATGTTCACTGTTCCTATTCTGCTTCTTTTTTTACAGTGACGAACAAATTCTTTTTGTTTTCATGCGTCACCTACGATCAGATCCTGAAGGGATATCCGTCGTGCCATTTTATCATTAAATTTGAGAGGATGCGAAAGGCAGTTTCCTTCGTTGTTACTTATCGAACGGATATGGTTGCATGTACTGTGGCGACAAGAGTCCTAAACCAAAAAGGTGGATAAAGCGTAAAGTATGTCCTAACAGCTGGATAGGTTTCGGGCAGTTTTCAGCTGTGAAATAGCAAAAATCAGTTACATACGTCGGCAATAGCTCCAGCAATAACGAGGCGTTACTATAGCAACGTGAACAGAGCGCCGTCGTTTCCATAGGTACGTTCACAAATTCGCCCCTCCTGGTGTCGTGAGTCAGGCGCGTACGCCCGCTGCGTCTTACCACGTTCTTTGCGCGGCCGCGAAAACAGAAGCACGTCTACGGTATCAACACATGAAATCTTGTCGTTTGTTTGTTTCAACTCAGTATTCCCGCAATAATACAGATGTCTTTATTCCTCACAGCTGTGGACGATGTACCCAGCGCATTGCACTACCAGCCGCAGAAGAAGACTCACGCAAACCACTGCCCATCGACATAGCTCCAGCAATGAGGCGGGCGCACGGAGAAGCGATGCCACAACGATTCCAGCCCTCTGACTTCGTATCACGACAACGCGGCCACAAAAGCAGGTACAAGATTCTTAGTATGGTAATTTTCATCTAGATCTATATACATACTCAGCAAATCACATTTAAGTGCCTGGTAGACGGTTCATTGACCACTTTAGATTAGATTAGATTAATACTTGTTCCATAGATCATACATACGACATTTCGTAATGATGTGGAACGTGTCAGGTTAGTAAATGTTGTCTACACTTGACAATCAATATTTTAAGGATTTTTATTATATTTTGTTGTTATTTGTTTATTTATTTATTTATTCTTTAAGTTTTATCTAAAAATTCATCTACATTGTAGTAGGAGTTGCCATTCAGAAATTCCTTTAATTTTTTATTAAATACCAGTTGGCTCTCTGTCAGACTTTTGAGGCTACTTCGTAAGTGAACAAAGACTTTTGTGGCAGCATAATTCATTCCTTCCTGAGCACAAGTTAGATTTAACCTTGAATAGTGAATATCATCCTTTCTCCTAGTATTGTAGCTATGCACATTGCTATTACTTTAGAATTGGGCCGGATTGATAATAACAAATTTCATGAGTGAATATATATATATATATATTGTAAGCTACAGTGAAGATCCCTAGATCTCTAAATAAACGTCTGCAGGCTACTCTTGGGTGGGCTCCAGCAATTATTCTGATTACACTGTTTTCTGCAATTAATATTTTTTTACTCAATGTTGAATTGCCCCAGAATATTATCCCATATGAATGAAAATAGGCGTAGTAAGCTAATTTATTGAGCTGTATATCACCAAATTTTGCAATGACTCTGGTAGCATAAGTCGCTGAACTCAAACGTTTTAGGGGATCTTCCACATGTTTCTTCGTATTCAGTCCTTGTCAGTGCAAACACCTAAAAATTTCGAATATTCTACCTTAGCTACAGATTTGTATTCAAAGTCTAAATTTATTAATGGTGTCTTTCATATCTTTTCTTTACCGTTCCATTCTCTAATAGCGCACGGGAAGAAAGAACACCTAAATCGTTCCATTTTCGATGTGATTTCTCTTATTTTATTGGGATGGTCATGTCTCCCTATGTAGGTCGGTGCTACAAAGATAGTATCACACTCAGAAGTAATAGTCGGTGATTTAAATTGCGCAAATAGATCTCGCCGCAAGGAATAACGTCGTTCTTTTAATGATTTCCACCTGAAATCGTGCAACATTTCGGTGACGCTTTCCTCGCTGTATCGTGATAAAACAAAACGAGCTGCCCTTCTCTGAACCTTCTCAACGTCTTCCGTCAGTCCCACCTGGTGAGGGTCCCACAAGGGGCAACAGTACTCCAGGAGAGGACGCACAAGTGCGATCGATGTAAGCAGTCTCTTTGGTGGAGCTGGTGCATCTTCGAAGCGTTCTGCTAATGAAACGTAACCTTTAATTTGTTCTCTCCAGTCTAAGTAGTTCTTAATTCTAACTACTAGGTATTTGGTAGAATTTACTACCTTAAGGTTTGACTGATTTATCGTGTGATTGAAATTCAGCGGATTTATTTTAGTGGTCATGTGTAATACTTCACACTTTTCATTATTTAGTGTTAATTGCCAATTTTCGCACCATGTAAAAATTTGTCTAAATCGCTTTGCAGTTGCTTTTGATTCTATGTTGACCGATAAACGACAGCATCACCGCGAACAGTCTAAGGGAGCTATTCAGATTGTCTCCTAAATCGTTTATAAACACAAGGAAGACTAGGGGACCCATAACGCTTCCCTGGGGAACGCCAGATATCACTTCTGTTTTACTCGATGACTTACCGTCCATTACTACGAACTGTGTCCTTTCTGATAGGAAATCATGAACCCAGTCGCACAATTCGGCGATATTCCATAAGCACGCAATTTCATTTGAAGCCGCTTGTGACGTACAATGTCAAAAGCCTTTCGGAAATTCAGTAATATGGAATCGATTTGAGATTCTTTGTCGATAGCACTCATCACTTCATGTGAATATAGAGCTAGCTGTGTTCCACAAGAAAAATACTTTCTGAATCCTTGTTGATTACAGGTCAGTAGATCGTCCCCTTCGACGTAAAGGAAAGTATATATTCTAAAATCCTATTATAAACCTACGTCAATGTTATAGGCCGGTAATTTTGCGGATAACTAATGTTGCCCTTCTTGAATATTAGAGTGACTTGTGCAGGTTTTTTGACTTTGGGTACGGATCTTTCGCTGAGCGAGCAATTGTATATGGTAGCTAGGTACGGAGTTATCGCATCAGCATAATATTAAACAAACGTAATTGGTATACAATCTGTACCGAGAAACTAACATTTGTTATGTGATTTAAGTTGCTTTAATACATCAGGGATATCTACTTCTAAATTACACATGTTGGCAGCTGTTCCTGATTCGAATTCTAGAGTAATTACTTCGTCCTGTTCGGTGAAACAATTTCTGAGAGCAGTGTTCAGTAATTATACAACCGATGTATCTCCAAGCTGCAGACGTGACGAATTGGTATATCGAACTATCGACTATTGCATGTCTTGAGCGAGAATAGACGTCTTTGACCTATAAATGTGACAGCTGAAGAATTTTGCGACAGTTATAATTTTGATCTGCTGAAGTAAATGTGAGTGACGGCAGTTGTAGTTCGAGTGCTGTTCGTTTAACTTGGCGAAATTTAATTCCAAAATTGCATTCAATAGAAGGTTGTTGATGACAGTACGATTTAATACCAAATAAAAAAATATAAATTATGTAGTTTCTAATGAGCGTTTGTCAGTTCAGCTGGGTTCGAAGTATAGTGATTCAGTATTCCTTATCAATTATATTGCGCAAAGTGCCGGAAAAGAACTGGGATCTGAAAACTCAAAACTAACAAATCATCAAAGTGTTATATTAATTTCTTGCTGGATTAGGAATTACACACATGAGAATGCTGCTTCTGAAGCAGGATTAGTTTTGAAGAATTATTAATTCTGTAAGGTGTGCTACGTTATTATGTCTAGTCCGATAGGTGGTGAAAACGAGCCAGTTGAAGTAGGCAAGTCTTATATAAGAACTAGGAAGGTGGAAAAGGACGAATTTTGAAATGGATGTTCAGAGGCATGTAAAACATCTTTTATGCTGAAAGTACTATCGAGAACAAAAGACGCATTAGTGGCACTCATTAAAAACTTCATACTTCTTGGAACGAGAATTATGACTGATGGATTTCAGTCATATAGCACTTTAAAAAGCGAAGGATTCGAACACGAGTTCGTCAAACATTCTTTGGAGTTCGTATTTTAAGGAGAACCATCAATCCACATGCAGAACATCGAGCATTTTCGAGAATCCTTAAAGTCGTCTATGAAAAAAGACGACCGACCAGGATATCGGAACGATCTCTCTCTCTTCTAATTGATCTACATCTACATATATACTTCGCAATCCACCGTAAAGTGCGTGGCGGAGGTACACTGACTCACTACTAGGCATTTTCTCTCCTATTTCATTCCCAAATAGAACGAGGGAAAAAAAGAATGTCTATACGCCCTAACTGCTCTTATCTTGTCTTTGTGATCATTACGTAAATTGTAAGTAGGTGGCAGTAAGATCGTTCTACAGTCAGCTTGAAATTACGGCCCTATAAATTTCCTCAACAGAAGTTTTGAAAAAGTACGTTGTCTGTCCTCCAGCGATTTCTATTTCAGTTCCCGGAGCATTTCTGTGACACGCCTTAGTCGAAACTACCAGTAACGAACCTAGCTGCTCGTCTCTGAAATGCTTCCTTGTCTTCCTTTAGACTGCTCTGCTGAAAACCCGCCCTCTTACAGACGAAGTACATCTTCCCAAAATTCTCCCAGTAAACCGAAGTCGACTGTCGGCGTTACTCACAAACGTCATTACACGTTCGTTCCACTTCATATCGCTCTGCAATGTTACGCCTATATATTTGAACGACACGATTGCATCAAGACGCTCGCTACCAATGCTGTATATCGAACATTATGGGATTGTGTCACATTACATTTTTCTTCATTTAGAGCTATCTGGCATTCTTCACACCAACTAGAAATTTTGTCTAGAACATCCTTTATGCTATTACTGTAAATTAAAGACGACACTCTCCCATAAACCACAGCATCATCAGCAAACAGCCGCAAATTAGAAGTTACTCTGTCCATCGGGTCATTTATATAGATAGAAAATATTAGCGGTCCTATCACAGTCCCCTGGGGCACGCCTGACGAGACATTGTCTCTGATGAACACTCGCCGTCGAGAACAACGTACTGCGTTCTATTACTTAGGAAGTCTTCCTCTCAGTCACAAATCTGTTAACCTATTTTAGTCAGTAGTCTGCAGTGTGGCACCGCGTCAAATGCCTTTTTGAATTCGAGACAAACACAATCTGCCTGTTGCCCTTTATCCATGGCTCGCTGGATGTCGTGTGAGAAATGGGCAAGCTGAGTTTCACATGAACGATTTCGTGCTGATTTCATAATCTAAAATTACTTCTTTGCGATGCATTAGCAGTATTTTTTAAAAGATATTGCAAAGGTTTATTCTGGTTATGGTAAAAATGGGCTTGTTACTGTTGTATATACGACATGGGGAATCGTCTGGGGCGATAATGACGAATAAGGTAAGCGAAATTACATTACACATAATAATAGTTTTATTTCCATATAATAACCTGCCAAGTTGTTCAATATCGGTTGATGTCGACGTTTCAATGTTCGACATATAGATTCGTCGTGTCTGGAACCTCGATATATATCGCTTGCAATGAGTCTACGTAATTACCGGAATGAGAAGTACACGACATGACACTGCGAAATCAGTTCATATGATTTCACTAAAATGTACTTGAGTGTAGATGTTTCCTGCTCGCAGAGCGCTGTCGTGTCACGTCACAGAGAATAGGCCGGGATCGTGTGGCTAACTGGCTGACCGCTATGAGACAGTGGCCTGTGCCCTAGCAGCCTACTCTGTGTGACGTGGGACGACAGCACTCGGGCCTTCTCTTAAGGCGGTGTTGTAACAGTGCCATCAGTAAGGGGAAGTGATGAGAGAAAATCAGAATTAAAATGTAGCTAGCTGATGTAGCTATTGAAGTCTCATCGTTTGTAAGCACATACGTGTTTTCGTCGTACTTTCCATGTGCTACTGCGTTCCTGCCAAAAGTCGCAGCATAGTGCCTCAATGCGCTCGGCCGCTCCGCCCCGACATGTGTGTTGTTCCCCGCATGACTGTATGTTCCGTTGGTCACTCGGCTACGAGAGCTTATTCGATTTAATATAGGCTGAATTAATAATTACACTGATCTTTGATGCAAATTGTTTGACTTTTTAAATCGTTTCTGAATACTACTCTTTCATCGTAATTAGTGAACCCTGTATAATCCATGACCAAAAACCATTAGCAACTT
The DNA here is from genome assembly GCA_026315105.1 of Locusta migratoria. Lineage (NCBI taxonomy): Eukaryota > Metazoa > Arthropoda > Insecta > Orthoptera > Acrididae > Locusta > Locusta migratoria. The sequence continues at coordinate 130,053,999 of CM048751.1, forward strand.
AGAAATGAAATGTAAGTTAAAAATCTGCTAGTACTGTACAAGTAGTTTTGTAGACCGCTGATTTTATAAATAAGAAGTAACACGCTTGTTTAAAATTTTTATTTCTACAGACATGACTCAGAAATCCTGACATTCTGAAATTTTTGTCAAATATTTTAGTAGTACAATCTGGTAACCGTAGCTACTCCTCTTTAAGAGATATCACTTCACACGTATCCTGTGAAACAGATCATTATTACCTTGCCTAGGTAACCTGTTTCTGTTGCTCGCTGTTTGCTGATTCAGTTCAATTGTTTGTAAATCTATGGGACTTCAGTACGTTGGTCGTCAGTCCCTAGGCTTATAAACTACTTAAACAAACTTGAGGTAACTTCTGTTAAGGACAACACAAACACCCATGCTCGAGGGAGGACTCTTAATCCCCGAGCAACCGCGCGCTCCGTGGCAAGGCGCCTTAGAACGCTCGGCCACTTCAACGCGGCTTGCTGATTCAGTGTGACTACTTTAGTGTGGTTATTCTGGAATCTGCTTTGTAAGGGACTGGGGGGAAGGGGACATTATCAAATCTTAGAAACGATTGTTGAGTTTGGAAATACGTAACTGCGACTTAACGACGTGACGTGAGAAACGGTAAACTGTTATTTGGTAAAGAGCTACAGTGAGAAATTCAGCGAGCGAGTAACAGACTGTGGAGTAACCTCCGAATAATATTATTCAGTTTGCATTACTCGGGTTATTGCTCCGCAGTGACGAAGAAACATCAAGGCTAAATCGAAAGTCAAAATGAGACAAAAACGACGAGAGGGAATTTGGGGGAGCGATGGTACTTAGCGCGGCTCTGCAGACTTCAAAGCACTTGCACACGGCGGTACGCCTTGTGTGACCGCCAGAAGAACCCGCCGTGGACCGATATTGGTTTATGCGCAAGAAACATTATCCGCTCTTTGTAGCGCTTTTGCTTCTCCTGGAGAGGACGTAATAAAACGCAGAGGGCATCACTTCACGTCACCGAGGGCTTAGAGACGCTCAAGCGCTGTTGGATATACGTCTCGCTCTTTCCTCAAAAAGCGTTTCTCGTTCTGCAACCGATAAGAAAATAATTTTATCGTATTCACAGTCTATCGTGTAAGAAAATCGAAATAACTTCATTAATTAATGTGTGTTTGTTAATGTAAGGGACTTAACTTCTGTGGTTGTTAGTCCTAGGCTTACAAACTACACTCCTGGAAAATCAAACAAAAACACAATGAGTTCGTCGACTTAGCAGAGGGAAATTTTATTGACGCATTCTTGAGGATGTACACAACACACCATCACATAGACAGAGCCACAAGCACGTGAGTACAGCCACCAGAGCGTGAGCAATGTCGACGCTAATACCGTGTATACCCTCATTTTGCAATAATACAAGCTGTAATTTTCCCATGGAAATGATCGTAGAGGTGCCGAATGTAGTCTTGCGGAATGGCTGCCATGCAGTTTCCACCTGGTGCCACAGTTGTACCAAATGTCATGGCGCTTATGCAGGCCGCCCAACATGACATTTCATCCGGTCCGAAACATGATCGGTAGCGGACAGATCTGGGGATTATGATGAACAGGGTAGTTGACGTACACCTAGAAAAGCACGTTAGTTCGTACGGGATACGTGTGGACGTGGATTGTCTTGTTGGAAAAGCATATCGCCTTGTTGGCGCAGGAACGATGGGAAGACGGATTGAATGATGGTTTCAATGTACAGTGCACTGCTCAAGTTTTACTCGACGATCACCAGAGGAGAACGGCTGGTGTAGGGTATGGCTCCCCACACCATGATGCCAGTTGTCAGCCCCTTTTGCCTCGTCGTGTACACTCCAGTTTTTCGCGCTCCCCTGTACGACACCACACTTTATTATTCGCATCGAGGCAGCAGCGACTGTCATCAATGAAGACAACACGTGTCCATTCGTCCCTTCATAAGCGGCTACCGTCACACCACAGGAGGCGGGCTGAACAATGTTGGGGCGTGAGCCGAGGACACCCTAACGTCACGCATAATCGTACATCATTGTTTCGGAAGCCATATCCTACACCGTTCTCTTACAGTGATCGCCTAGAGAACATTGAACAGTGCATGGTATACTGAAACCACTATTCAACCTGTCTTGCTATTACCCATGATTCTCCAAGAGGACAATGCACATCCAGAAGTATCCCGTACCACTCAACATGCCCTTCAAGGTGTACTCCGACTGCCCTGGCCAGCACGATCCCCAGATCTGTCCACCACTGATCATGTTTGGGACCTCGTGAAGCGTCATGTTGGGCAGTCTCCATGAGCAGCACGAAATGTGGCCCAACTGAGGCACCAGGTGGAAATTGCATGGAAGGCCATTCCACAAGACCACATCGGCACCTCTACGATCGTCTACATAGGAAAATTACAGCTTGTATTACTGCAAAAGGAGCTTATACACGGTATTAGCCTAGACGTTGCTCACGCTCTGGTGGCTCTACTCACGTGCGTATAGCTTTGCCTGTGTGATCGTGTGTCGTATACATTCTGAAGAATGTGTCAATAAAATTTCACTCTGCTGGGACGACGAATTCATGGTATTCTTTAATTTTCCCGATGTGTACATACACTAACTTAAACTAACCTACAGACAAGACACACACACACACCCATGCCCGAGGAAGGACTCGGCCCTTCGACGGCGAGAAACCGCGCGCTCCGCAGCAGTGAAGCTCTCTACGGTCGCACGGAAGTCCTCACTGCGGTCGTCTCGTAGGGAATCTGTTGTTCTCTGTCGCCTACAAATCGGGCACACATGGCTGACGCATGGCCACCTCCTTCGGCGGGAGGACGCACCACAGTGTGACTGTGGCGCCCCCTTGACAGTGGTCCACATCCTGGTGGACTGTCCACTTTTAGTTCCCTTGCGACATTCTTTTAATCTGCCAGTTGCGCTTTCTTCTATGCTAGGAGACGATGCTGCTATGGTTGAACGTGTTTTAGATTTTATTCGCGATGCTGGTTTTTATCATATGATTTAATGGTGGTGTGTTTTCTTCTTCGTTTTTACTTCTATCCTTTTCTTATATTTACCAGTGATTTTTACTCTTTGACTCGTTAACGCATTTCCTTAGGAACTTTAACACAACGTTTTAGCTCTCAAACCGGAACAAGGGACTGATAACCGTTGCTGTTTAGTCCCTTCAAAAATCCAACAACAACAACAACAACAGCGGCCTTAGCATGTGTTTCACGTGCTTCTGATCACATTACATTTGTGCCACACCCAAACGTACAACTCGGATTTTTGTATTCCACACACGAACTGTGTAAATTTGTATTATTGATGTGTGGTACGTGCATACTGGGTTGTAGAGATTGTAATTAATGAGACTTGTACGCTGGCCATAAATGGGGACGCCTGGACACTAATAATTCTTTGCAGTGTCAAAGGACTGCAATTATATGTGACGCCTACATTATAGGTGGTGGATTAGTTGTGCCCCAAGAAAATTCAGCCAGCCGATACCGAGAGCGCCGATCAACGAGAGCTTCAAGAGGCAACGAGCTATGACTTGGTACGTCACAGCCGGTGACGTGAACGGGCGAGTCCATTTCGACGGAGCTAAGGTAGGTATGTCAAGTGTGGAAGTGTGCCATCAGCGACAATAGTAGATTTCATACACTACAGCGGGTAGGCAACGGGAAGAAGTTAATTCCATAGAGTATCTGGGAGTAGGTATGAGGAGTGATTTAAAATTGAACGACCATATGAAATCAATCGTCGGTAAAGCAGATGCCAGACTTAAATTCATTGGAAGAATCCTAAGGAAAAGCAGTCCGAAAACAAAGGAAGTAGGTTACAGTACACTAGTTCACCCACAGCTTGAATACTGCTCACCGGAATGGGATCCGTACCAGGTGGGATTGATAGAGGAAGTAGAAAAGATCCAACGGAGATCAGCGCGCTTCGTTACAGGATCTTTTTGTAATCGTGAAAGCGTTACGGAGATGATCGATAAACTCCAGTGGAAGACTTTACAGGAGAGACGCTCTGTCGCTCGGTACGGGCTTTTGTCGAAGTTTCGAGAACATACCTTTACCGAGGAGTCTAGCAGCATATTGCTCCCTCCTACATATATCTCGCGAAGAGATCATGAAGATAAAATCAGAGAAATTAGAGCCCACACAGAGGCATACCGACAATTTTTTTTTTCCGCGAACAACACGTGACTGGAATAGAAGGGAGAACCGATAGTGGTACTGAAGGTACCCTCTGCCACACAACTATCGGGTGGCTTGCTGAGTGTACATGTAGATGTAGATGTAGACTGTGTCTCCACAGAAGCGTTGCCACTGTTTAAGTTTCAACCCTCGTATTTATTTATACTATCGTAGGACACACAGTTCGGAAGATATGACGTCAAAGCGTTTGAGGTGCTTGAAGGATGGAAGGAAGGATGGTGGGAAGATTAGGGTTTAGCATTCCGACGACATCGTGGGCATTAGAGATCGAGAATACACTCGGATAGGTATTTAGGGATGAGGAAGAAAATCGGCATAGTCCTTGGAAAGCCAACCATCCCAACATCGCCTGGAGTTATTTAGGGAAATCATATAGAGGTGGTGGATTTGAACAGCCGTGCTGCCGAGTCTAGTGTGTTACCAGTGCGGAACTGTATGAAAACGGAACTGAAATATTGCGAGTAAGGTACAAGGCGGAGAGAGAGGGGAGAAACGAATAAATACACGCAAATAAAACGGCTGGAAGTGACGCTGGTATCCACTAAATTACGTCCCGCTGCACTCACTTCTCGTAATTGGGCACAAGAGTGGGATGCTGGCCAGAGTATTTCATAACCCGGTTCGAGCGGCGTTCGGTACGTTTCCTCTGAGAAGCGGCGAAACTGCAGTTAAGGTGTGGGTGGTACAAAAAGAGCGTTCCCGCCCCAAACGTTCCGTTAGCTGTGATGGACTGGCCCGAGCGTGCGGGACTAACGACCCTTCTGCCGTTCCCGTGGGCGGGACGCGAGGAGGGAAGATTAGGGTTTAACGTCCCGACGACAGTGACGTCATTAAGAAAGCGAGCGGAGCGACAGCGCGAATTAGACGAGCTCCGAGAAGGAAATCGGACGCGCTCTTTTCAAAGCAACCACCCTGCGATTTTACTGGGTCGATTAATCGAAATCACCGAAAATTTTAAACTGTGTGGATGCAGGGGAATTTTAAGCGTATTCAGAGGGAATGCCAGTGCATTGTGCTAATCATCGTGCCACGTCACTCGATGATGCCGTTTTCCGATTCGATGAAACGTCTCGGAATAGCGTGTAATGGTACGGACTCTTAATATACCTAACTTTGCCTTACGGAATGACTTATTGTTCCTGCTACTTTTGGTTCGTTGCTGTCTGTACACGTATACATTTATTCTTAAAACTACTAATTTCAAAGTCAAGGAATTTTTAACTAAGGCGGCATCTAACAAACACGAGGGTTGCAATTTTACTCTAATTGTTTATTACCCATTGCATGATTATGTTTGGCGAGAACCTATTAATTCGTTAGACTCCGTCTGATATGATTAGCACGAGCCAACAATTTTTCTAATAATATAGCTATATGAATATGAAACGTGTCCATAGAAAATGTATATTACTGAATTTGTAAGAAAATGTCTAATATTGTACCTCCTGCTTTGTGTCGAGTAACATGCTTGCAAGAAAATGTGTAATATTACTTCTACTGTGTGTGTCGATATGCGTGAAATGCCATTGGCATCACCCACCCTACAAAATTTTTAATGGGTAGGAGGGGGGCGATGAAACGTGTCCATAGAAAATGTATATTGCTGAATTTGTAAGAAAATGTCTAATATTGTACCTCCTGTTTTGTGTCGAGTAATATGCTTGCAAGAAAATGTATACTATTGCTTCTACTGAGTGTATTGATATGTGTACATAAATGTGTGAAGTTTCATAATTGGCAAAGATTGTGTATCGCATAGCATTGTAGCTCGTGCAGAGAGGCAGAGAGTCAGACTTGTGGTTCAGCTCGCTTAGAGAGCAGCTGAGTTGTGTGTATGGCTCCGACGTAGAGCAGAAGCTGCTGCGCCAGCAAATTGATTTGATTGTATTTGGAATATATTGTACTTCTTATTGTTGTGAAAACGTTGTACCACCGCTGGAATGAAGGTAATTAGGTAATGTAATAGTGATTATTAATAATAAGTAACAAAGTTGACCTTTCTTTCCTGTTTCATTTACGTAGTTAGAAGATTAACCTATTTCCTTTATTTGATAATTACTCATTTGTGGATTTAAAGTGCAGTATTGATTTCGGTAATCTTGTTGAACAGATTTCGTTATTGGTACCGTAGTAAATGATTGTTATGCAACACTGCAGTTAATTGAGTACGATTTTGATAATCAGGTATTGATCTGCATAAAATTCTCGTAGTCAAACGTTATGAAAGTGCTTAGTGTTTTTAATATCTTTCTCGCAGTCATATTTTTTAAGTGTAGTCAGTGTGTTTTTCATGCAACGTTACATGTCACAGTTGTTTTGTTACAAGATCCGTTGCGCACATAATCAGTTTAATGCACTGTGTCTTATTTAACAGTATATACATCAATATCAGGGCCATAATCAAACAAAATTACTGTGTTAATGAACAATGTACACGTTCAGTTAAATTTTGATGAAGTTATCTGATGACTTAGTGATCTTGACTTGTAAACATCAATATATGACAACTATTTGGACTGAAACTAACATCAGATTAGGTTTTGAATGTGTAACTTTAAAATAAACTACTTTGTTGTCTGATTAAACGATAGGTACAACATAAACAACACACATACAACTTTTAAATATTTAATCATTCGGAGAATGTTCCTCAAATGATAAATTGAATGCAATGAAAAATTTCTAATTCCTGACTATTGTTCAAAATTTGAGGTCCACGTATGTCCGAAGACATTTCAGAGTCCAATGCGGCGGATTCTGCGGCTATGTTGAACACCTATCGTCTCAATGGATTCCACTGCACTCCCGATACACGCCTGCTGTCAAGGACGATCCAAAAATCAACCGCCATTGAAATCCTGCTGCCATCGACTGCTCCTCGGCTGCTCCAGGCTGCCGTTTATATACAATCTGTGACGTAATTCTTGTAATACGTCACCTAACGAGCTTTAGTGATTCTCACAGTACTGTATAAAGCTTTTTTAAATATTGATTGAAATGTTGATACGACGGCATCGTCAGATGCGCGCTAAAAATCTAATTCGAATACACACTTTAATTTCTAACATTAGCAATACCCCCCCCCCCCCAAATCTTAAGTTTAGACAAATGAATATTTTCAGCATGACTGATAAATAAGTCGTTCGGCCGTCGCACAATGAATATTTAAGCAGTTATTTAGGTGAAGTGTTATTTAGGTAGATTTTCCAGAGCTCTTTCCAAAGCACTGTTCAGATTACTGTGCTCGTAAAGTTAAACAAATTACGATCGACAAACAAAATAATTTACTTTACACAAAGGCAGCATATTAAAATACACAAAAAAGATATTTTAAACAGGTCATCGTGTATGTTTACGACACCTGCAACTTATTACTGCCTCGCTGTTTGTGTATCTGCCTTGAATTAATTGTTATTAACAAATCATTATTGTTTTTCCTTAAAAGTGCATTATTACACTTAATATAAATGTTGCAGGTAATATGGCTATACGAAACTTTGAGCATTGATGAGACCTCTGATTTGAGCCCTCACTCATTACTGTACTCCAATTAGTTTAGCCTCTGGATTTTTCCAAGTGAATTAATATTAGTTTCCTTAATAACTTTCGGCATAAAATTAATGTAAATGATATCAACACATCATCTGAATCGCGTTGTTGCCCTCTTTCATTTGTTTTCTCCGTGCTAGTCTGTAACTGTAATAGTGTCAGCGTAGTGTCTAAAAATAAAGACAATGGCGCATTTCGGCGGGAGAAATGGCAGTGAAAAATAACATCACGTCCGCCAGCGTGTTCTCCATGCAATCCTCCACCTGCCAATGAGAAGTGGAACGGGTCTTAGCTCCTCGCACCGGCCGATTTCCTGTTTAGTCGTCGCAACTTTCGACGCTCTCCGCTGTCAAACTAGTGCGCTTTGTGCTCGCTCCAAATAGGTGTTGTTGTATGTTCTAACAAGTGCCACCTCTGGAAGGACGTGTACTGGCTGCGCTGCTGCGTTCTTAGATCTGTCAAGTCAACACACAGCCTCCCGCTCAATTGTTCGCAATGTAGTTGTATAAAGTACTTATTTCGGCTATTAATTTTTCGAATCTGAACGTTTGTGGAATGAGTTTGCAAGCCATGTGTCACATTGTTCATCTAAGGGTTTGCATGACGTGTGTCATATTGTTCTTCTAAGGTGATATATAGGGGGAAGTACTCAAAACTGTTTCTCGGAATATTTGCAATTTTTTATTTTTTTATTATCTTTTTATTTTTATTTATTTATTTTTTGTTGACTTGGATTCTCTGTGAAAATATATGTACCTTTTGTATGAAACATTTTTTTCGTTTCATGGTAAATGGCGCTGTAATTGGCAAATATAAAAATGAGTTTCAAATTGTTGAAAACAATAATTTCTCAGGCAAATACACATCAGGTTAGAAAAATGTAACTACAGTTTTTGATATCTTTGGAAAAAGCTATAGCGTGAGAGTTCCTACAATCGAATGAAGCACAGACTCAACATGCCCCCAGTCTATGGTCGACCACAGCCCACTAGCATGCTCTAATAGCCTCGGCATTCCTTCCCTACACTAGTTACTTCATGTAGTTCAGCTGGTCCCCACAGAGCGTGTCTACCAACTACTGCTGGCTGCTACTGGGTGGAACGCTTATCTGTTTATACCATTATGACCTATACAAAATGTATATTTGATCTTCTTAATAATTTCTTTCGTTTACAATATGCACACATAGATTACAATGTGTATTCATAAAAGTAATGTTTGAATGTAAGTATTTCTACTTAATATCAAAGACTGTAAAGCGGGAGAACGAATGACGCCACAGACTCCAAGTCGCCGTTGGAAATCTTACCGCCTGGACCACTCACATTCAACGGTGCAAAGTCGCAGTTCATCCTTGTTACTCGACAATTCACATTACAAAAGCCGTACCGTAGGTGCAACCACAGCGGAGGGGTATCTGTGGAGAGGCCAGACAAACGTGTGGTTCCTGAAGAGGGACAGCAGCCTTTTCAGTAGTTATAGGGGCCACAGTCTGGATGATTGACTGAGCTGGCCTTGTAACATCAGCTACTGCGAACGGCTGAAAGCAAGGGGAAACTACAGCCGTTAGGTTGAAGTTAGATATAGTGGGGATTAGTGAAGTTCGGTGGCAGGATGAACAGGATTTCTGGTCAGGTGAGTACAGGATTATAAATACAAAATCAGTTGGGGGTATCACAGGAGTAGGGCTGATAATGAATAAGAAAATAGGAATGCGGGTAAACTACTGTGAGCAGCACAGTGATCGCATTATCATTGTCAAGATAGATACGAAGCCAACACCGACAACAGTAGTACAGGTTTATATGCCAACTAGCTCTGCCGATGATGAGGAGATCGAAGAAATATATGAGGAGCTAAAGGAAATTATTCAGACAGTTAAGGGAGAGGAAAACTTAATTGTGATGGGAGACTGGAATTCGGTAGTAGGAAAAGGAAGAGAAGGAAAAATAATAGGTGAATATGGACTGGGCAGGAGGAATGAAAGAGGAAGTCGCCTGGTAGAATTTTGCATGGAACATGATTTAATCGTAACAAACACGTGGTTTAAGAATCACAAAAGAAGGTTGTATACATGGAAGAGACCAGGAGACACCGGAAGGTATCAGATAGATTTTATAATGGTAAGACATAGGTACCGGAACCAGGTTATAAACTGCAGGACATACCCAGTGGCAGATACAGACTCTGACCATAACTTGTTAGTCATGAACTGTAGGCTGAAACTGAAAAAACTGCAGAAAGGTAGGAAAATAAGGAGATGGGACTTAGATAAATTGAAGGAAAGTGAAGTTCTGGAGAATTTCAGGGGGAAATAAAACAGTAGAAGAGGAATGGGTAGCATTGAGAGATGAAATAGTGAAGGCAGCGGAGGACAAAATAGGTAGAAAGGCAAGACCTACAAAAAATCCATGGATATCACAGGAAATACTACAGTTAATTGATGAAAGGATAAAATATAAAAATGCAGTAAATGAAACAGGCAAAAAGGAGTACAGACGACTAAAAAATGAGATTGACAGGAAGTGCAAAATGGCTAAGCAGGAGTGGCTAGAAGCCAAATGCAAATCTGTAGAAGAATGTACAGCAAGGGGAAAAGTAGATACCGCCAACAGGAAAATAAGAGACATTTAAGGACAAGAAAAGCAACTCTACTATTATCAAGAACTCAGATGGGACCAGTTCTCAGCAAAGAAGGGAAAGCTGAAATGTGGTAAGAGTACATAGAGCAGCTCTACAAAGGAAATGAACTTAGAGACGATGTTGTAGGAAGGGAAGAGGAAGTAGATCAAGATGAAATAGGAGATACTATACTGAGAGATGAATTTGACAGAGCCCTGAAAGACCTAGGTCGGAACAAGGCCCCAGGAGTAGATGACACCCTCAGAGCTACTAAAGTCTCTGGGAGAGCCAGCCAGGACAAGACTATTTGAACTGGTGTGTAGGATTTATGAGACAGGCGAAATACACTCAGACTTTAAGAAAAATGTAATAATCCCCATTCCAAAGAAATCAGGCGCAGACAGGTGTGAACATTACAGAACCATCAGTTTGATAAGTCATGGTTGCAAGATTTTAACACGAATTATCTACAGGAGAATGGAAATGCTGGTAGAAGCTGACCTCGGGGAAGATCAGTTTGGATTCAGGAGGAACGTAGGAACCCGGGAGGCAATACTCACTTTACGTCTTATCTTAGAAGATAGATTAAGGAAAGTCAAACCTACATTTTTAGCTTTAGGAAAGGCAAACCTACATTTTTAGCTTTTGTAGATTTCGAGAAAGCGTTTGACAATGTTGACTGGAATACACTCTTTCAAATTCTGAAGTCGGCAGGGGTAAAATACAGGGAAAGGAGAGTTATTTACAACTTGTACAAAAGCCAGACCGCAGTTATTAGACTTTAAGGGCATGAAAGGGAAGCATCATTTGGGAAGGGAGTAAGACAGGGTTGTAGCCTTTCTCCGATGTTATTCAATTTGTACATCGAGCAGGCGGTGAAAGAAAGCAAGGAAAAATTTGGAATAGGCATTAAAGTTCAGGGGGAAGAAATAAAAACATTGCGTTTTGCTGATGACATTGTAATTCTGTCAGAGACAGCAAAGGGCCTGGAAGAGCAGTTGGATGGAATGGACAGCGTGTTGAAAAGAGCATATAAAATGAACATTAACAATAGCAAAACAAAAATAATGGAATGCGGTCTTAGAAAATCAGGCGATGCTGAAGGAATTAGATTAGGTAACGAAACAATGAAGGTGGTAGATGAGTTTTGTTACTTGGGTAGTAAAATAACATGCGATGGTCGCAGTACAGAGGATATAAAATGCAGAATGGCAATGGGAAGAAAAGCATTTTTGAAAAAGAGAAATTTGCTAACATCGAATATTAATTTAAGGGTAAGGAAGTCTTTTCTGAAGGCATTTGTGTGGAGTGTTGCCTTGTACGGGAGTGAAACATGGATGATAAGCAGTGCGGACAGGAAGAGAATAGAGGCTTTTGAAATGTGGTGCTACAGAAGAATGCTGAAGATTAGGTGGGTAGATCGCATAACTAATGAAGAGGTACTGAACAGAATTGGTGAGAAAAGGAATTTTTGGCATACCCTGACTAAAAGAAGGGATCGCTTGGTAGGACACATTCTTAGACATCGGGGAATCGTAAATTTAGCATTGGAGGGAAGTGTGTGGGGTAAAAATCGCAGAGGGAGACCAAGAGGCGCGTATAGTAAGCAGATTGAAGTGGATGTGGGTTGGCGTTCTTATGAGGAGATGAAAAGGCTTGCTCAGGATAGAGTAGGGTGGAGAGCTGCATCAAACCAGTCTCCGGACTGAAGACCATAACAACAACAACATCCTGCCTCTTCTCGTCGGTGGCAGTCCAGTCCAGGCAACCAACGACGCGATACCTAGTAAACTGACGTTATAACTGCGCGTCCTCGACTTGCGGAAAATAGTCAAATGCAGACCCCTGAAGCTGTAACCTACCTGTCCTAATTTATGTCTGCCATCACGACTGGGCATTACCCTGTACAATGTGCTGCAGGGTGCAGTCCCTGCATATGTTGCACTAGTCTGGAGTTCAGCAGCAGAGACACACGCGAAGACGCTCCAGTCGGTGCAGAACCGTGTCCTTGCGGAGGCGTTGCCCCTCCCTTGGGATCTTCCCATTCGACTTCGCCAATAATTTGCGTAAATCCCCCGACCATAGGTCTGTATGAAGTAGACCGCCATCACGTTCTACACGTAAACCGGTGGGTCTCACAACAAACAGTTCAGGGTGGTGAAACACAAGACACTGCGCAGCACCACAAGTCGACCGTCTCATCTCCTCATGACGTAGGAAGTTACTTCTGGCGACATTAACCCATGAACAACATGAAGTCAACCTACAGACAAGTTCAAAAATGTTCAAATGTTTGTAATTCTATGGCACCAAACTACGTTGCTCATCAGTCCCTAGGCTTACAAACAACTTTAACTAAGGTAAACTAACATAAGGACAACACACATATCTGTGCCCGAGAGAGGATTCGGACCTCCCGACGCGGGAGACCGCGCGATCCTGCGTGACGCTCCAGACCGCTCGGCTACCTCCGCGCGGAGATAGACTAGTGTAGAGTCAACTTAGAACAGTGTTTTTCAACCTTTTCGAATATGCTACCCCCTTTGAAGTAAAAATTTTCAGGTGACTCCCTTCCTAATAAAAATGTTCTAGCGACCTTCCTCCCCTCCTTCATAAGCTTCTTAGAATCTACACCTAAAACAAGTAGCTGCAGGGAATGATCTAATAGGCTATTGAATATTGGTTTTTGTTCCTTCGATTTATCTATAAAAGTGTTGTAAATGACTGTTATAGAGGATTTAGTTATCCTACTTCGAAAGTTCACAGTATGATTAGATTAAAAGACAATGCCACTGACTGCAGCAACTGTTTACTGGAATACTCAATAAGAAAATCTGTATTAAACTCACCAGCAACCAACAATTCTTTGTTTCTACCTGTTAAAAAACCCAACAGCCTTTCTAGAAGATTTAGGAATAGATTATAATTTCCTGCATGTGCACGGTAAATAGTTACTTTTATAAAGTTTCTGTTATGAAACTCTACTTCTGTTGCACATGCTAGTAAATGCTGCTGTTGACATAAATTATTTATATCAGTATTCTTGAATTTAAAGCAGTTTTTAAGAAATGTGGCACCTCTCCCTCCCTCCTTATCCACTCTACCGAAATAAGAGCTAAATTAAGTCCTGAAATATTTAACATACATTTACCAGTGGTCACATGATGTTTAGATACGCAGATTATGACATCTGGGTTAGAGGAAACTACTTTATAAGTAAAAATGAGTAGTTCATCAAGTTTTAGTTGTGACATGTTCTGATGTAATAAAGATAATTGATATTGCATACTAGTGGTTCGACAGAGATTTACTGACAGTTTCTGAGTACTTTCTGACAAACATTGTTTGCTAAAATTTATCTCTTGTTTCTTTTCTCAAAATCTTAAAACTGGCTTTCTCCCCCCCCCTTCCTATTTCTAACAAGACATCTGTCTGTAACCTATAATAACTAGTATTTTAAAATTTGCGGCAGTGTCTCATCCCCCTAAGTTATTTGCAATCAACCCAGATAGTTTTCACTTCCCTTTACTGTTGTCCTGTTAAGTTGTAGACCATATGTAAATTCGTATTTACAGTACATTTTCCGTCATCATTCCAAATTCATTTCTGTTGTCATAATTACAGGCGTAGCCAGTTTCCTGGATTGAATAATTTGCGGCTCTCCGGTATCAGACCATAAGTAATCATCAGTCACATGTGTTACTCTCTCGCAGCGATATTTGTCAGCAAACAGTTAACGTCACGTATATGCACTTTCAAGTACCTTTGTATGAGTGATCGTTCGCTGCTACAGCCTTTCCCACAAATATCGTCGCGTTGACAGTGCTCTGCTTTTCATTATAGTTCGTTGCAAATGTGGAACGCTGATTGTTGAGTCGCGTCTCCCCAAATATCGGATTTTATATGTTGCTATAGTGCTTAAATTTTTCCACATCGTATGTACGTAGGAGTAATAGACAATTTGTTTTACTTTATTGTATTCTGTATTTATATTAACACTGTATCACGCTATTAACAATACATTGGTAAACCTTCAACATCACACCATAATGTTACAAACTGCTGTAATCACAGTCTATGTCAGCACATCTAAGTCAGTTTCTTTTCTTGAGACACTAACACACCTTCAAGAAAGTTGATATTGGCACACTTCATTTTTTCCAAAGTTTTAGCGTTCTCGAGCGCTTTACAATAAAGCAATACACATAATTTGCTACCAAATCAAGTTCTTGTTTTACATAAATGTCTTATAGCAGTACAGCATGCCACTTGTTTGGTCCAAGACTGCCAGTGTTTGGCTTACAGGCCCTGGCATGCTATGGTTATTTAACTTTCTTTCAATTCAAATGACGTTTTGGCGTTAGATTTGAATCATTAACTGTTTTGAGTTATATGACTGGATATTTTCTTTGCTAAAGTACAAAACACGCTAGTACCGAAATTAACTGTGCTTCTTAAGGAATGCTTCCATTCTGAAAGACAGCACACAGTCAGTCTGCTGATAATCCTAACGTATACACGTTTCTAAACTCATTACACGAAAGTGCCAATGAAACGTATAGACTCCCATTACTTCTTCCTATTTTATACACTTACTATTAAATCACTGAATGTCAAAGTTTATTTATAGTTCCTTTATATAAAAGACATGAAACTGTGAAAGCCTGACCATGTACAGAACCAAATCATAAAATGGAAAAAAAGTATCCAATAACAATACTCAGTATAATAATTCCTTCTCATGAAAATTTGAACATTTGTAACTGTAATTCATCAATCTTACAATTATAACCATATAAAGAATGGGATATTGCACTTTTTAATGCTATAAATTTCCCTTGAATGAACACTAAAATATGAAATGTGTTTCTTTCACACTGCAAGTCACATGGAAAAATCACAATTTCAAGCACTTATTACTAATATTTACACATAAGTGCAAGATTACTCACAGGAATTATCGGTATCTCGTGGACATGACACATCTTCCTTAAGATAAGTAGACTCATCACTTTAACAGAAGCTTTTGTGTCTATTATGAGGTCTGCAGCTGTTTTCTAACTCTGCGCTTGTAATACGGTCTGTACTACTTCCTTATCTTTCTGTTAACGTTACTGTAGTAACATTAATGCAGTAAATGCTGTTCTATACTGAATTCATTAAGATAGATTGATGCTCTGTCTCACGGCCAATAAGGGCCGATCGTCATTTCTATGATGAGATGGGCCTGAGGATGGTTCATCTGTAACTTCTATGATTCCTACACAGTAACTTGGATTATATCACGGTTGTGCGTGGGGTTTGGTGTCCGTTGTAATGCCTCTCGCACCAGTTGACTGTTGGCGTTCTAATTATTGATGTATGGTGATCGTAGGTTCTGATTTCATTGCCCGGAATATCCACCTTCCCTGTTTTTCTACGTACTTCTTCAATTTGTATAACTGTTGTTGTTGTGGTCTTCAGTCCGGAGACTGGTTTGATGCAGCTCTCCACAATACCCTATCCTGAGCAAGCCTCTTCATCTCCACATAAGAACGGCAACCTACACCTGTCTGAATCTGCTTACTGTATCCATCTCTTGGCCTTCCTCTGCGATTTTTACCCCACACACTTCCCTGCAACGCTAAATTCACAATTCCTTGATGTCTAAGAATGTGTCCTACCAATCTATCCCTTCTTTTGGTCAAGATATGCCAGAAATTTCTTTTCTCCCCAATTCTGTTCAGTACCTCCTCATTAGTTACACGATCCACCCACCTAAACTTCAGCATTCTTCTGTAGCACCATATCTCAAAAGCCTCAATCCTCTTCCTGTCCGCACTGTTTATCGTCCACGTCTCACTCCCATTCAAGGCAACACTCCATACAAATGCCTTCAGAAAGGACTTCCTTAGGCTTAAATCAATATTCGATGTTAACAAATTTCTCTTTTTCAAGAACGCTTTTCTACCCATTGCCATTCTGCATTTTATATCCTCTGTACTGCGACCATCATTTGTTATTTTACTGCCCAAGTAACAAAACTCATCTACCTCCTTTATTGCTTCGTTTCCCAATCTAATTCCTTCAACATCACCTGATTTTCTTACACTGCATTCCATTACCCTAGTTTTGCTCTTGTTAATGTTCATCTTATATGCACCTTTCAGCACACTGTCCATTCCGTTCAATTGCTCTTCCAGGTCCATTGCTGTATCTGACAGAATTACTATGTCATCGGCAAAACGCAATGTTTTTAATGCTTCCCCCTGAACTTTAATTCCTTCTTCAAATTTCTCCTTGCTTTCCTTTATAGCTTGCTCAATATACAAATTGAATAACAATGGAGAAAGACTACAACCCTGTCGTGCTCCCTTTCCAACCACTGCATCCCTTTCATGCCCTTCAACTCTGACAACCGCTGTCTGGTTTTTGTACAAGTTATATATAACCTTACGTTCCCTATATTTTACTCCTGCTTGCTTCAGAACTTGAAAGAGTTTATTCCAATCAACATTGTCAAAAGCCTTCTCCAAATCTACAAAAGCTACAAATGTAGGTTTGCCTTTTCTTAATCTATCTTCTAGGATAAACCGTAAAGTGAGTATTGCCTCCCGTGTTCTTACATTTCTCCTGAACCCAAACTGATCTTCCCCGAGGTCGGTTTCTACCAGCTTCTCCATTCTTCTGTATATAATTCGTGTTAATGTTTTGCAACCATGACTTATTAAACTGATGGTTCTGTAGTTTTCACACCTGTCTGCACCCGTTTTCTTTGGAATGTTACAACATTCTTCTTAAAGTCTGAGGGTACTTCGCCTGTCTCATACATCTTACACACTAGGTGAAACAGGTTTGTCATGGCTGCTTCTCCCAGAGACTTCAGTAGCTATGATGGCCTAAGTTAAACCCGTCATTATGACCTCCTTCTTCGATTTCGATGACCATTATTCTTTTGTGAACGATCGTAGTTGTAACTGTGACCTCTCTTATACCGTGTCCATTATCGTTTCCTTTTGGTTATGGATTGTGTTTATGATGTGTGCTTGATGACGAGCTGCTATTTCCATTCTAGTTATATCTTTAACATCTTCTTAAAAGTCAATACTAAGTAAAACTGATATGAAGTCATACAAATCATGATCTCGAACAGTTACTAATTAGTCATAAATGTTGTCGACAGTCAGGTCTTTAGCAACGGACTAACATCCTCGTCTGATATTGGCTCACCCAAGTACTAAGTTTTTCTCGTAAACCGTTTGAAATAACATTCGCAAGATCCATTGCTTCTGATTGTGTAACTCAGGATTATACACCTCTTTCCTCAATCTCGCCTGAATTCCCAGCTAGGGAGCTACCAATCTACAACTATAAAAATGAACTGGAACAATTTTGATGAAATCTTCAGATTATCGCAGCGATCCTGTGAGGTTTAGTTGCAAAAGGGTGGAGATATTTATTAACATATACATAAAAGTTTAGTCTGGCACTTACATCGGCAGTGACCCCTCTTCCCCTAGTGGAGAAAAAGCCAACTGTTTTTATCATGACATTCTTCTGCAATTGCCGTACTACAGCCAGGAGCGCTAACGTCGCTTCTGTGACTGTTTGTGTTGATACTGCCGCTTTAATTGGCTCTTTCTCCCGTAGAAATGCTACTGTCATTCGAAGTTCCAGATATAATGTTTTATTGTAGCCTTGGAGGCAAAGGTTTTACATATAGTTTCGACAGTGTTATTAGTATGAATAATAAAGATTATTCACGGTGAGTATTGTATACATATGGTATGCATTGTGTTTAATCATATTACATATAGCAACCAACAAATACATACATTCCTGTCTCCTTTTCAAGCTCCAGTTTTATGCCCTTCCCATTAACTATGTCTGCCTCACACTTCCTTCCTCACCCACCGCCCCTCCCGTTTGTTCTACCCCTCTGCCGGGGTGCTCGAGGCTTCGTCCTCTCTCTCCTCCTTTACATCTACTCTACAGATATGCCCCAACCACAGCCACTCGTCTATCTCCTGCAATATTTTAAGATTACCATATATCAAAAGCGCCATAAATAATTTTTTAAATGGAATTAATAATTTAATCAAATAATATGTAATATAATATAACCACTTCATGTTTTGTTAATGTTCGTTGGAATCTATAGGCTACATAACAGATATACTTAGTAGGCTCAAAGAACAATATGAGAGTTACCTTCAATTATCCTTGGAATGATGTGTTGTTGTTGTGGTCTTCAGTCCGCAGACTGGTTTGATGCAGCTCTCCACGCTACCCTGTCCTGTGCAAGTCTCTTTATCTGACGATACGTTCGGCAACCTACATCCTTATGAATCTGCTTACTGTATTCTTGCCTCGGTCTCCCTCTTCGATTTTTACCCCACACGCTTCCTTCTAATACTAAGTTGACAATTCCTTGATGTCTCAGAAAATGTCCATCCAAACTATCCCTTCTCTTAGTCAGGATATGCCAGAAACTCCTTTTCTCCCCGATTCGGTTAAGCACCTCCTCATTCGTTACGTGATCTACCCATCTAATTTTCATCATTCGTCTATAGCACCACATTTCAAAAGCTTCTATCATCTTTTTATCTGAACTCCTTATCGTCCATATTTCACTCCCATACAACGCTACATTCCAGACAAATGCTTTCAGAAAGGAATTCCTAACATTTACATTAATATTGGATGTTAACAAGTTTCGCTTCTTTAGAAATGCTGTTCTTCCCAAAGCCATTCTGCATTTTATATCTTATTTACTTCGGCCATCAGAAGTTATCTTGCTACCCAAATAACAAAATTCATCTACTACTTTTATTGTCTCATTACCTTATCTAATTCCTTCAGCATGGCCTGATTTTCTGACATTGCATTCAATTACCTTCGTTTTACTCTTGTTAATGTTCATCTTATATCTTCCTTTCAAGACAGTGTCCATCCCATTCAATTGCTCTTCCAGATCTTTTGCAGTCTCTGACAGAATTACTATGTCATTGGCAAACCGCAATGTTTTTATTTCTTCTCCCTGCACCTTAATGCCCTCTCCAAATTTCTCCTTCCATTCCTTCACTGCCTGCTCGATGTACAGATTGAACAATATTTGGGAAAGGCTACAACCCTGACTTACTCCCTTCTTAACCTGTGCGTCTCTTTCTTGTCCTTCGACTCTATAAAAAGAATGGTATCTCTGTTTTCTCTCTCTCTCACTCTCTCTCTCTATTGTCCTGACCGGAACTATTGTATTGCAATGAGCATTATTCAGTATTGACTATTGTTATACTATGTACAAGATCTACTGATAAAATGGAAACTCAGGTACGCATTATCTGCTTTCTGTTCTTATTAATAAATCCCCTCAGTCAAAATTAATTTCAGTCATTTTTTTTATTCATTTAATTTTTTTTCCAGTTCCTCCCTCTAATTATCATGCTGTTTTCAGTTAAAGCGAACTATTACGTCTTTGGATGGTTCGGGTATTAGATATATTGAAATTATGTATCTCGAGTAGCTTGCCAGTGCTTCTATGAATTTATTCAATCTTTTTGCAATATTTATTGGCATAGAACCTGCAATCACTTTTACGTAAAGAACGGTTCGAAGTCTGATCAGCCGTTAGCACATATCATTTATTGCCATTTTTTCATTCATTAAATCACTTTGATTAAAATTATGCTACACGGGGATCGAATCTAAATATTCCGAACCTCCATCCTATGTAGGCGAATAGTTACGCGTTATTACAGTTCATCAACGAGATCTTTTACACCGCTGAGAAAGGTAAACTATTCGTCGAATTCTGTGGGTTGCTTGTTCTGCAAAATACTTTAATCTTTTAAATGTTTGGCCATTCCATTTCTCTTTTTTTTTTTCTGTTACCAGTTCGTATAAACTGTAGGTTTCATTACTACTTATTTTGAATAACTTTTCAGCTACTTCAGTACGACCTATTTTTCCACCCAAACTAATCAGGCAAGTAATAACACTACAATATGCTGACGACACCGCATTCCTCGCCCTCGCTCCCTCCCTTGCCCGCTCCCTGTATATGCTCCAGTCCCACCTCACTGAGTTCGCAGCATTATGCAACCGGTGGCTGCTTTTAGTCAATCCCCACAACTCCCTGGCAATCATCATAGCTCGAACCACCCCCTCCTTCCACCTCCACGACTTTTACCTCACCCTCCACGATAGTCCTACCCCCACCCTAAAATATCTCGACCTCACCCTCGATAGATCATTCTCCTGGACCCATCACCTCCACACTGTCAGAAAGCTGTGTCCCATCTCCATCCTCCTTAAATTCCTTACGTGCCGGACGTGGTGACTCAGACCTTCCACCATCCTGTAAACCTATCGTCCATCATGCGTTCCGTCCTCTGAAGCTTTCATCCCGCCTCGGTTTCCGCTGCCCCTGCCTATTATAAGACACTCCAAATCATTGAGCCCCACGCCCTGCGCCTCGCCTACCGTATCTGGCTCCCCTCCCACATGCGGAATCTCTATGAAATTGTCCTATTTCCTTCATCGTCTGCAGTACCTTGAACGCATTCAGATCGTTTAACACCACCCGAAAAATAGATTCCCGTAACCATATGGTCTACCCCATCCTTACCAATATTGGGCCTGTGCCACGCCTTCACCACTGCATCCCACCCTCCTTCCACCAGCACACGCTCCGCATCCTTCCCCAGGGTAAAATCAGCCACCTCAATCAACCGGATTCCGCCCTCCGTCCTGAAATGTATCTCTCCCACCAAAGCAAAGTCACGTCTACCCTTCCTCTCCTTTTCCTCCCACCACTTGGCTATAGATCTCCCAACCCCAAAGTCCCTACACTCCCTCTCCATCCGCCTCCGCCCTCCCTTCCCGCGCTACCCACCCTTCTAGATTTACATCTACATCTACATGGGATACTCTGCAAATCACATTTAAGTGCCTGGCAGAGGGTACCTTTGTACTAGTTATATCCCATTCCACTCTCGAAGAGAAAGAACACTTGAATCTCTCCGTTCGAGCTCTGATTTCTCGTATTTTATTCTGATAA
Source organism: Locusta migratoria (assembly GCA_026315105.1). Lineage (NCBI taxonomy): Eukaryota > Metazoa > Arthropoda > Insecta > Orthoptera > Acrididae > Locusta > Locusta migratoria. The sequence goes on from CM048751.1 coordinate 130,075,448, forward strand.
TCATTTCTACCTATGTAGGTGGGAGTCAACAATATATTTTCGCATTCGGAGGAGAATGTTGGCGATTTCAGTTTCGTAAGTAGCCCACGCTGCAGCGATAAGCGCCGTTGTTGTAATGATTTCCATCCCAGATCCTGCATCATTTCCGTAACGCTGTCTCCCCTGTACCGTGACAATACGAAACGAGCTGCCCTTCTCTGGACTCTTTCGATGTCCTCCGTCAAACCCACCTGATAAGGATCCCACACTGGGCAGCAATACTCCAAAAATGGACGGACGAGCGTAGTGTATGCAGTTTCTTATGTAGTTCTGTTGCGCTCCGGGACCTCATCTACGACGTCTCTGGCAAACCTTGGGAGGCCACTGCAACGTGCGTGAGTCCTCCCTCGATGAATTCGGAGATGATGCTCATGGAGCTACCAAACAGAAGAAGAGCTACAAAACGGGACTCAAGATACCGTTAGAAACCACAACACTGAAGATCATCCCTTTCAAGTCGCCGACAAGAAGAACAGTCGACGCTATTCAAAAAATAACACCACAACATCTGAAGTTCGCGGGGCAGTAGTAACACCGGTCACGTAGAACGAGAATGAATTCCTCGTCAACAATGACATCGCCAACAAGGCAACAAGAAGATCAAAACAAAAATTAGTACCCACAAGACAACAACTAGTTTCCACCAAACATTGATGCCAACTATAAAATAAGGATGATATACCCTTTCCAACCCCTTTCAAGATGCAGGAATGCTCTTGAGTAAACCCTGCTCCCTCTAGCTATCAAGAAGTAGCATTAAGATTGCGGAGTGTGTGTGGTTCTGTTGCATGTTTTAAGGGTTCTGCCTATAAAACGCAGTCTCTGGCTCGCCTTTCCCACGACATTATCTACGTGTTCTTTCCAATTTAAGTCTGAAGTAATACTAATTCCTAGGTATTTTGTAGAGTTTACGGCCTTCACTTTTGATTGATTTATCTTGTAAACAAAGTTTAACGGATTTCTTTTCGTACTCATGGGGACGACTTCACACTTTTCATTATTTAGAGTCAATTACCAATTTTTACACCATACTGATATCTTATTCAGATCGTTCTGCAGTTGGTTTTGATCTTCAAATGATTTTACTAGACGGTAAATGACGGCGTCATCTGCAAACAACCTAGGAGAGCTACTTAGATTTTCCCCTAAATCGTTTATGTAAGTAAGGAACAGCAGAGGACCAATAACACTACCCTGTGGAACGCCCGATATCACATATGTTTTTGTCTATGCCTTATCATCGATTACTACGAACTGTGGCCTCTCTGACAAGAAATCCCCTATCCAATCGCAAATTTCGGGCGATAAACCATAACCACGCAATTTGATTAAAAGCCGTTTGTGAGGTACGGTGTCAAAAGCCTTCTGGAAATCAAGAACCCTTGAAAACCCTTGTCGATAGCACCCATCACTTCGTCTGAATAAAGAGCCAGTTGTGTTTCGCATGAACGATATTTTCTAAATCCGTGTAGACCCCCTCCTCTCCCTGGCGGGGTCCTCAGTGCCATCGTTTTAAACAGTGCTTCGTCCAGTGTCATTGTCTTCAGTGCTTCAGTTTGTTTTAATCAGTGCGTCCACCGCCCACTAACGAGCGTCACCGGCGAATTTTTTAAACAGTGTCTCCGGGTATTTTTCGTGTGTCTAATGATTTATCTTCTCAAATGTTTCAAATGTTTGTATAGCTTATGGGACTTACTACGGGGTCACCAGTCCCTAAACTTACAAACTATTTATGAACTAACTAATACTAAGTACGGCACAAATATCCATGCCCGAGGGGGGATTCGAACCCCCGACCGTAGTGGCCGTGCAGACCGTTACTGGAGCGCCTCAGTCCCCTCGGCAATCGCGGCCGGCTGATCTTCTCACTGTGAGTTTTTTAGTGCCACCGTGGCACAAGAATTTTAACTGACTACATTCTTTTATCATCTGTGAAATGTGTCTGTTCACCAGTTACTTCTCCATGTCAGTGATTTTAATGCTCCGTATTTTAACTTCATGTCTTACTTTACTCTTCATTTAAATTATTGTAAAGTCACTCGGCTGAAGAGCAGCGCCTAAGCTGCCACCAGCCTGCTGGATGTATGTTTCAGCTTTCAAATAAGAAAAAAGAAAAAAAAATGCATACACACATCGATTTTTATAGATACTGAATGTAAATTCCACTCGTGCGGAGCCGGGGTGGGGCGCAAGTATTTAGATAGAAATGCTGGCTGGAATCAGTCACACGAGTTGCAGTTGTCTGCGGTTTGTGTCGCCCACAGAGCTGCGTCGCCTCATATGTCACCTGTTATGAATTGAATCTTTTGTCTCTCCATCCACGCACTCGGTAAGATATTCCTTAAAACTTTTCACGAAAATTGCCGGGAGGATTGACTTCTTGTCGTTCATAAATACTTGAAAATGCCTGTGTGTTAATCAGACTTTCTTCAATCATCGTGTGTGACACAGCACGTACCGCCCTCACGAACTGAGGTTATTGTCCCGCAACGGGACTGCGACAACCTCCGCTGACACAACATGAATGATCGTAAGTGCCTGCCAAGCTGTGAACATTGCCATGCATCTCATCTCTTCAAACATTGCTCTTCCCTAACCGACCGCAGTGGCCGAGTGGTCTGCGGCGCGCCAGTCACAGTCTGCACGGCCGCTACGTTCGGGGTTTCGAATCCCCACTCGGGCATGGATATTTGTGCCGTCTTTAGTATAAGGTAGTTCATAAGTAGTTGGTAAGTTTAGGGACTGATGACCCCGCAGTTAAGTCCCTTAAGCTTAACAAATGTTTGAACATTTTTAGCTCTTCGCTACTTGTTTTGTGTACAAAGGTTCTATGATCATTCTCTAGAAAACACTTGTCGGCACTATTTGTCAAAAAAGGAAAATCTGTTTTTTTTTCTTTTTTTTCTTTTTTTTTTTTTTTTTTTTTTTCGTGTACAATTCTACTTGAATCTGTGTTTGAACCCAGTAAAAGTGAATGTTTGTTTGCAAACTCATTGTTCACACATGAAACGCCTTTTGATATCTGTGACGACATGTTCTGCAATGTCCCTATCTTTTTATTCTCAGGCCGTAGATCGAACTCTCCTTCCATTTTCTTCGTTTATTCGGTCGTTTATTGTCGTCCTAAAGATTCTTTTCATTTATAGCTTTTGGAATGGCTCTGTTAAACACTGAGTGAAGTGACTTATTTTACTTTTAACCTCGACTTGCGTTTCTCTTATCTCTCCCACCTCATCTGTTAGATTGGTGACTTTATCATAAATCTCAGCGTAAGTCTCTCTTAAATCGACAGTTTCGAAGTCCCTAAATACATAAATTTCATATCTAACTTATCGTTAAGTTTTAGTTTCAATTTATTGTCGATTAACCAAGAAAAACGCTTACCGCTTTCTTCTAATTCCTTTCTTAACGCGGCATCATGGTCATCTGTATCTTCCATCGGTTGCTTCTCTCGTGCGATATCGCGCGAATCTAAATCTGCTTTCAGTTCTGCCTTTTGCACCTTCATTAATTCGGCAAATTGTGTCATAACTTTATTCAAATTAAATCCGGTTTGAACATTTGGCGAATCAGGGTGAATCACTGGTTGTAAATTGTGCACTTCAGTAAATGTTTCACAAAATCTTTGTCCCTCTTTCTCCTTAACCTCCAAATTCGCTTCTTACATCGCCGGATCGACAGTATTGCCTCTATCGACAATATTTTGGTCTGTCATATTGTTTTCTGATTCTGATTCTCTAGGATTACCAACTTTCGTTGTGGTACACGAAGTTTTCTAAATTCAGATAAGATAGTATTCTGATCGTATCGAACCTAACATACAGCAACGATAAACGAAATTTTTATGTACGCACGAGCAGCTATCATTACTTCTATAAAGCAACAAGCTGGATGCTTATTTGCTTAACATTTGAGTGCTACATTGATCCACCCTGTCGTAGAGCAACCGAAAGCAGCCATGCTTGATAACTGTCATCAGCAATGAACTCAACAGTCACAATAAATTTGATAACAAAGGAATTAAAATCATGAAATGCTGAACGGCAATTTGAAAGTTGTCATGCAAAATACTGCGGAGGTACGAAGTGGTATTCCATACATTTTTGGTCGTCGCACGCTCGTGATGTCCAAACAAATATGTTCTTTCAGCCTGACGTTCTGCCAAAATTTTGAAATTAACCAGAAAATCTCAGTACGTTACACATGGGTGCTGAACCCAAAAAGGGAACCCTACGTTTTATCCATCGATAATTATTTGATCGTATCGTATGTTGTACGCCAGATTTAAGTATTACTTTCTCACTAACAAAGGAAAATGAAAAAGTCTTCACGCAATGACACTCAAGAGCGAAGAAAAACTTTACAAATGTGAATTTTGGAATTAATATTATCGTTGGCCGCTATCGGAAATCCATATTTCAACATAGATGATGCAAGGCCATCGTGTTTGGTTAAAATGGAAGTAGTTAACCTCTGAAATTAAATATTGCAAAACTGCAAACATCACCCGAATTTCTGATTTAAGTGAGATGTCGCTTTCATGCAGGCTTGTTTGAGAAGGCAACGATGTTATTGTTGCAAAGAACTGTGACAGATTCTTAATTTTTAATCAAGACTAACTCGTATAAATCCTTCGTAATTTCACGTGTTGTCCTTGACAACCAACAATCAATACTCCGCAGACAATGAATATTTAGCTAAACAGCTAGACGAAGAGGAAAATGAATGTGGTGATGCAGACACTGACTTCAGAATATGAATGATTTGCTGTTAAATCAGCAATTAGATTATTTTCTGAATAAACATTGTTACACTTTTGAAAATATGTAGGAAATTAATGTGTATCGTGCTACATTTAACTGTTATTTATGGAAAATTTTATTATGTTATGATTGATATTTGGCTTAATTATTGTCATTACATATTTTGATATACTATGACAGAAATATTAACTGTTCAGCAAGTGTCATTTTTCTTATATGGAAATATATGTTTCCAAAGAATTTTCTTGTGAAAAATTCAAATCTGAAATCAGAAATTCGCTATCAGGCACAGTATTTTATGCGATGATAAATGTCAAATGTAACTGATAATTTAATTTTGAAAAATGTGCAGCAATTAATTAAGTATGAAGTCCATAAGTGGAAAATATCTGGCGACTTGAAAATAGTTGCATTGATATTGGGAATGGAACAAGGCTATACCAAACATGGAGCTTTTCTGTATGAGTGGTACAGTCGTGACAGACATTCCCACTATAAGAGAAAGCTTTGGCTTCAAAGGAACTGGAAAGTGTGAGAAAAAAATTTACAGAATGAAAAATTGGTATCCACCTCTTCACATCAAGCTAGGCCTTTTTAAACAGTTTGTAAAGGCCATGAATAAATCTTGACAAAAAAGTCCCTTCGTATTTCTTCAGCAAAAATAAAGGAAGGGGTGTTTGTGAGCCCCGAAATTAGAGAACTTCAAAAAGACCCACATTTTGAAGAATGTCTTTCACCCAAAGAAAAAAAATGCATGGATCTCTTATAAGAATGTAACCGAAAACTTTCTGGAAGAAAACGAGCTGACAACTATGAACAACTGTTTCAAGAAATTATAAATACGTATAGGGATTAAGGATGTAACACGTCATTAAAAGTGTATTTTCTAGATTCACATCTTAGAGCTGTAGCAATGTTTCCGACGAAATGGTGAAAGGTTCCACCAAGACATAATATTATTGGAAAAGCGTTATGAAGGGAATTGGAAACCTGCAATCCTTGTCGACTACTACTGGGACATATTTCGAGAGAACACCATTGTTCACAGGAGAAAAAATAAAACCATAATACATCGCTTTTTATTATTCACAGCATAGACATACAAATAAAACATTGCCTATATCTTAAAAACTATGCCTGACACGGAAAAACTAATTACCGATCTGAATTTAGGAGGTGTGTTTCCATTTAAATCACGTACCAAAGACAGAGAAAAAATCATTAAAAATTTTTTTTTATTATTACCTTTTTTTAAAAACTCAAAAGATTTTGAATTTCAAACAACATAAATAATAAAACAACGTCCATAATAATTCCAATTACTGACGAACATTATCGTTACCGTATCAAGTTTTAGATCGTTTGCAAAACCTGCCCTTATCCATGATGAAACTTCCAAAACATAGCTTATCCAATCTTAATTTGTAAGTATCTTCGTTATATGTCACTAATTATTGCAGCTCTAAGATATATTAATATATGTAAGTACCTCAATATAATAAACATGAATAAATACATTTATTTTACTAAATGTGCGCAAAAAAGGTTTTTTTCGTTTCCTGAAAAATATGCACAAATGGACAAGGTGAAGTTTGGAATTATGAGCCTCAATTGTGAGGGAAAAGACCCCAGGTGAAGTTACGGTCCTAAAAAAGTATACTGAAGTTTGACAACCCTTAACCACATTACACATCCCTCCTAAAAGCACGGACAACACAGAAAAAAAATACAACGAAGCATAGGTGCTTAGGAAACTCCCATACGCCTCGTGTATTGTTCTCCTCCGTGCGAGTCTTTACGGAGAAACGGCCGACAGAAGCGATAGGGAATGCAGGCGTCGCTGTTGCCTCTCGACAGTTTTACAACTTCATTCAAGTGGTGCAGATAGGCGAGCCGAGCTGCTATTTGCGACGACATAAACAACGCGGCCGATACCATCGGGATGGGCGGTGGAATTAGGTGCAAAAGCGCATACGTTTCTACGTGGCGGCCGACGGCGGAGGAGCGAGCGTGTTGGTTCTCGATCGGCGCCTGATAGCGGCTGAGGGGAGTGTAATACCGCCGTTCCTCATCGCCACACGGCCCGCGCCGTGGCATACCCGCTCGTTGTAGCCGCCTTACACGACAATAAATCCGAACAACACGTCTCTGCGCGCGCCTTAATAACTCCATTACGTCTCCAATGGAGTTGCAAGCGCGAATATCGCACGCCCTCTCCGGTTTGACACTGGCAACATATCGGCGAGAAGATTGCTGTCCTGGTGACGTGGTCGCTGTAAACGTGTTATTTGGTGAGGATTTGTAAAGACGTGGCCGAGATTCGCAAAAAAGGGGTACTTGGTACGTTGTCTTAATATCCTGTGGGCTTCAGTCCGCAGACTGGTTTGAAGCAGCATAGCACACGCTACCCTATCCTGAGCAGTGCTCATCATATCTGATGAAGAGAGTTGCAGAGGACAGGTTAGCGTGGACAGTTGCATCGAACCAGTCTGCGGACTGAAGAGCACAAAAACATATATTTCTTTATTAGAAAAATAGACAGTGGTGTGAGACAAAACTCTAGAAAATTACGAGGACAGGATTAGAAACCGAGCGAGGTGGCGCAGTGGTAAGTAGTCTTGTGCAGTTCGCGAACGAACTAGTTCGGAAGAGCGCTCCCACAGGCGAACTACGCGAACTAGTTCGCAGATCCCTCGCCTCTTAGTTCGTCCGCTCCTTTTCCGAAGACTGCCGGGGAACAGCGAGAGGACGCGAGAGCGCGCAGCATCGCGTGATTTGTAGGTAATGTTCCTTCAATGACCTATTAAATAAATAAATAAATCAATTTTAAAAATAAAATATTACGAGTACTCCGCATGCACAGTAGTTGAATATCATTGTAGCACCCATTCGTGTAAGTAACTGGTTTATTTGCTTAAGTATTTGATGTCTAATTGCCCAAAAATACGGGTAATAGTCCACGCTTGGGCAACACTGATCATTATACAAAAACGCTGTCTTAACAAAAGAAAGAGCTCTTTTAGTAGCGGTAGCAAAAGCCAAAAAGAGCCGACGAACTAAAATGAGCGACCTACTGAGCGGTCGAGCTGCGAACTAAAAGGAGAGCTACCGGTCGTAACTAAGATATGCGCGATCGGCCGCGATCTAAAATATGCGCGATCGGTTGCGAACTAAAGCTTGCGTTACTGGTCGTGAACTATTATGCCAAACTTATCTCGCTTCTTAGTTCGTTGGATTATTTTCCGAAGAGCGACGGGCAATAGCGAGAGGGCGCGCAACAGAATTAACATTCACGTGTTTGCCTTCTGCTGAGTGCCATTTCGAAGTGAGCGTCTGCCTACTAGATTACATAGTTCAGTGCTACAAAATTTCTGTTTTGAAGTATTCTGCACTCTGCAATATCTGACTAATAAATTCCATAACGCCAAGATATAGAGAACACTAAACTTAAACGCGAGAAATTATCCACAAACTGTTTCTTTTGGTTTGCGTGATATCGTTAGCGGCTCACGCAGCAAGCACATGAAGCAGCTAGGTGGGGGAACTTCTCCCTCCACCTGCATGCGCAGACCACGCCGCTCAGCCGTCACTGGGAGCGGACGAACTAAAAGTGAGCGCTCCCGATGACGGTCACGAACTATTATGCGCAACAGTGGCGTAACTAGGACTTGGCTTTGGGGGGGGGGGGATTGATCTGCTTGACGAGCAAAATTTTAGTCAGTTTCCAGACGGACTACCATCTACCACTCCCCCTGAAGAATCTAATTCACTCCCATCCAATGAAAGCTTATGGTAAATGCCCCAAGTTTCCAATCTTTATCTTTACCAGATTGCTGCTATATGATTTTTTTTGTTCTATCCCCCTCATTCCCCCCCCCCCCCATAGTTACGCTACTGATGCGCAAGTCTAGTGGTAAGACACTGGAATCGCATTCGGCAGGATGGTGGTTCAAATCTACCTCCAGCCATCCAGATTCAGGTTTTCCGTGATTTCCCTACATCACTCTAGTCATATGCTGGGATGGTTCCTTTCCAAGGGCACGGTTGAATTCCTTTCCCTATCCCTACCCAAAAGTCCGAGCGTGAGCTCCGTCTGTAATGACCACGCTTTCGACGGGACGTTAAACCCCAAGTTTCCTTCCTTCCAGGATTAGAACAAAAAATGCGTTGATCAATGTATTCAAGGTACTGAATAGGGCATTTCAAAACATGAATGACAAGGAAAGAAATGAAAGTTTGCTTTTGAAATATTGGGCGAGTATATTTATTTCTCTGTTCCTGCAGTTTTTACCCAATAAATTATGATGTGCTGAATACAGATAATTTCATTACCTGATGGCGACAGACAACTTTTGTATATATATTTTGTGTAACGAGTCCTTGATCGTATATGTAGTTCATCGAATGTTCATATACTCATTCGATTGTACAGCAACAATTTCTCAGAAATGCTATGAAGTTCTTGAAATAGTAATAAAGTGCCCTATTTTCAACCTATTTTAACTGTTTTCTGGTTGTCCTTTTTAAAATACGACACACCAACAACCACGCAAGTATCTGAGAAGCATCTTTTATATCGTAGTAAGCCCACCGAGGACAAAATTGAGTTTGGTACATGTTTGTATAGTTTACATAGCGATCTTTTCATGCTGTCAAATCAGACTGTAACAAATCGGATTCACAAACAGCGCAAATTGCATCTGTAAAGTAGCTGTTGTTTCAAATCGTATTCAGTCGACTGTAGTGTGTGTTTCAAATCATAATTATTGTGTCCTGCGTGAAGCAGTATTGTCACTTTGCTCTGTTGGTTATGCTGACAGCTCGCGCGCTATTTTCAACAACGCTACGTATTCAATAAGCACATCCTGATTGTTACTGGAAAATTCAAGCTGCAACCTGTAACACAGAATTCAAACCATTGCAGAATTCTTATTTCGGCCAAGGAATCCGTCTGCGTACAGTTCAACAGCTGTAACCTCCCGTAGATTAGAATGTTCAGGTGGTAGGTAAAGTGGAAACAATTTCATTGTACCCTTTGGGGCTCGAGCCAGTTATAAATCGTGACCGTTTTTTAATTCTCAGGAGATTTTGACCCACCTCTGCAGATTGTAAGGTTATATGAGTATTTTGAGCCTTATGTATGAGAGTAGTTCTTCGATTATGAAGGACGAAATTGCTGTTGGTGATAATTCAACGGGAAGCCGAAAGAGGGGAAAGAAAACCAAACATGATCCATCAACGTATCTCTTAAAGAACCAAATATAAATGCTTAGTTATATATTTACCACAGTAATCGTTTTTTATTTGTGTATTTTTTAAATTATTAGATCAAAGCATATAAAGTCCAACGCATTTTCTTTAAATTTGAAGAACACAGCACGAAATTTCGAGGCTCGCTGCACGAATGACGTTTCATGCTTTGTTCAGACATTCCTTTGCCTAGCTTTATTAGCTCAGCGTGTTTTCACCTAAACTGCTACACGTAGGCAATATTTCTTGGTTGCTTTCATTTATCTCGTCTTTTGCATGGGTCTGCATGAGAATGTTGAGTGAGATCCAAGTGTAATCTTCCCCTTGTTTCCATATACTGTGGCCACCAGAGGTTAAATTCATCGTGTGTCAACTATTTGTAAGAAATGAAAATTTTGTATACGATTTTACTGCTATAATCGTGACTGTAAGAATCGTTAAATACGTTGTCTTTCAAGTATTTGTAAGAAATTAATTTTTTGTCTATGTTTATACTCCTATAGTCGTGAAATTCAACAATTTGTAATAAATTGATTTTGACTGTAATTATCCCAAGCTACCCCTGGCAGGGAGTGCAGACTGGCTAAGCAGGAGTGGCTAGAGGAGAAATGCAGAACCGTAGAAGAAAGTATAACTACGGGAAAGATAGGTACCGCCTACAGGAAAATAAAAGTGATATTTGGAGACACGAAAAGCAGCTGTATGAATGCCAAGAACTCAGATGGGAAACAAGAACTAAGCAAAGAAGGGAAAGCTGAAATGTGGAAAAAATGTTCAAATGTTTGTAAAGTCTATGGGACTTAACTAGGGGGTCATCAGTCCCTAAACTTACAAACTACTTATGAACTACTTACAACTAAGGACGGCACAAATATCCATGCCCGAGGGGGATTCGAATCCCCGACTGTAGTGGCCGTGCAGACCGTGACTGGAGCGCCTCAGTCCCCTCGGCCACCGCGGCCGGCTGAAATGTGGAAGGAATATGTAGAGGGCCAGTACAAAGGAAATAAACTTAGTATTATAGTAATGGAAGACGAAGTGTAGGAAGAGAAGATAGGAGATACGATTCTACGAGAAGAATTTGACAGAGCTCTGAGAGATTTGAGTCAAAAGAAGGCCCCTGGAATAGATAATAGTCCGTCTGAAATGCTGATATCATTAGGAGAGTCAGTTATGACAAAATTGTTCCACCTAGTAAGCGAGATGTATGAGACAGGGGAAATACCCTCCGACTTCAGTAAGAATATAGTAATTCCAATTCCAAAGAAAGCAAGCACAGGCAACTGTGAAAATTACAGAACTATTATTTTAATAAGTCGTAGTTGCAAAATACTAACACAGATTATTTACAGACGAATGGAAAAACTTGTGGAAACCGACCTTGGCGAAGATTGGATTTAGGATAAATGTAGGAACACGGGAGGCAATGCTCACATTACGGCTTATCCTAGAAGATAGGTTAAGAAAAGGCAAACCTACGTGTTTAGGATTTGTATATTTGGAGAAAGCTTTTGACAATGTCGACTGGAATAAACTCTTACAAATTCTAAAGATAACAGGGGTAAAATATAGGGAGCGAAGAGTTATATTCAACTTATACAAAAACCATTATTAGATTTGAATGGTATGAAAGAGACGCAGAGATTGGGAAGAGAGTAAGACAGGGTTGTAGTTTATCCCCAATGTTGTTCAATCTGTACATTGAGCAAGCAGCGAAGGAATGCAAGGTGAAATTTGGAGAGGGAATTATAGTTCAGGGAGAAGAAATAAAAACCTTGCGGTTTGCCGATGACATAGAAATTATGTCAGAGACCACAAAGGATCTGGAAGAGCAATAGAATGGAATGGACAGTGTCTTGAAAAGAGGTTATAAGATGAACATCAACAAGACTAAAACAAGGATCATGGAATGTAGCGTCAGGCGATACTGAAGGAATTAGATTAGGTAATAAGACAAGAAAAATAGTAGATGAGTTTTCTTATTTGAGTAGCAAGATAACTTCTGATGGCCGAAGTAAAGAAGATATAAAATGCAAAATGGATACGGGAAGAAAAGCTTTTCTGGAGATCACAAAGGATCTGGAAGAGCAATAGAATGGAATGGACAGTGTCTTGAAAAGAGGTTATAAGATGAACATCAACAAGACTAAAACAAGGATCATGGAATGTAGCGTCAGGCGATACTGAAGGAATTAGATTAGGTAATAAGACAAGAAAAATAGTAGATGAGTTTTCTTATTTGAGTAGCAAGATAACTTCTGATGGCCGAAGTAAAGAAGATATAAAATGCAAAATGGATACGGGAAGAAAAGCTTTTCTGGAAATGTGAAATTTATCGACATCCAATATTAATTTAAGTGTTCCTAACACTTTCTGAAAGTATTTGTCTGGAGTGTAGCATTTTATGCGAGTGAAACGTGGTCGAAAAGGAGTTCAGACAAAAAGATGATAGAAGCTTTTGAAATGTGGTGCTACAGACGAATGATGAAAATTAGATGGGTAGATCACTTACCTAATGCGGATATACATAACCGAATTGTGGAGAAAAGGAGTTTATGGCATATCCTGACTAAGAGAAGGGGTACACATGTGGAACACATTCTGAGACATCAAGGAATCGTCAACTTAGCATTAGAGGGTAGTGTGTGGGGTAAAAATCGTAGAGGGAGACCGAGGGACGAATACAGTAAGCATATTCAAAAGGATGTAGGTTGCCGAACTTATTCTCAGATGAAGACTAGGTCAGGACATGGCAGCGTAGACAGCTGCATCAAATCAGTCTGCGGACTGAAGACCACAACAACCCCTGCACCGAAATAATATAATCAATGATGAAATTATTGGCATGGACATAGAAGGCGGTTACCAATCTACTGCTAGTGCGTTGGCTTTGTGTTCGTGTCTATTATCCGTTGCGCGTATTAATGTTAGCTGTGGTGTGGACCTTAAACTCACAGAACATACGAAAGTACAACCGTATACAGACACTTAGCCTCAGCACATAGCAATGCCTAATAATATTAATCACTTTTACGCCTTTTGTTGAGTTTAGAGAAGATTTGTGGCGCAAAAAAGACGTTCTCCTATCTTATGTCAGATAAAGTCCACTTGAATAGGATCAGCTTTTGAACAAAAAGAATTACAACGATAACCGTGCTGGTATACTGATATAGACAGTGGACTGAACAACAAAAACCGCCGTGGAGTAGCCGAGCGGTCTAAAGCGTCTCGCTGCGGAGCGCGCGGTTGCTCGCCGTGGAGGTTCGAGTCATCCCTGGTGCATGGGTGTGTGTGTTGTTCTTAGGTTAGTTTACCTAGGTTTAAATAGTTTGTAAGCTACGGACTGATGACCACGCAGTTTGCTCCGATAGAATTACAAACATTTGATCATTTGAACAACAACGTTATCTAAGTTTGTAGGTATTAAAAAACCGTTGTTTTCATAATATTTAGCGTATAACCACTGCAACTGGGTCCGGTGAATCTGTTTCTCACTTCTGAAAACGATTAAGTCGGGAGATCAAAATGATGGTAATTTTTTGCTTTATTATATTAGATAGTTATAAGCAGACCAGTGTGCCTCGGTTGCACAGTGGTAGAGTGCCAGACTACAAATTCAAAGGTCGCGGGTTCGATCCCCGCCAGGTCCTACGATTTTTATCTGTCACTTACCCTCTGGCAGTGTTGCTCATGTGAAAAATACCGAGTAGCACCGTGGTTCGAAACCCATGTTAAACTGTAGGTCCTCCTATAACTGGCTGGGTAAGTCAGTTCGAAGGTCGGAGGAAAGCAACGGCATACCACCTCCAAACAGGACCATGCCTAGTAAAGCACTGTGGTGTTCAAACCAATCCTCGGATTGTTGATTGATTTATCTTTTTTTAAGTAGGTCTACGCTCTATTTCTTAAACCAAGTTAATTACAGAAATCCAGTAAGACTCGGTGACACGTACTTTTAGTGTTCCGGTTCTCAAAAGCAACGTTTTATAGCGACGAATTTCAATCGCTTTCCACGCCACTCGAAAAATCCATCAGCTAGCATTCATCCTTCTGACTGTATGAGTAAATCTTGGCAAAGCATAGGATATGTTTTACAACTTTGTGACCACCGAGATACTTTCTGGATGACACACAATTAAGGTAATAATTACACTTAATTTTTCGTGCCATTTCCACTGAATAATCTGAATGGTTTGCTCTTAGGGTGCAACATATGGTTATTAACTGATGTTTATTAGTTCGGAAAAGCCATTATATGCGGAAATCGCAACTAATATCGTGTTTTCTGCTGCTTTCTGTTCTAGTGCCTATTGGGGCAGTAGAGACGGAACAAAAATAGAGCTGTAAATGATTCGGTTGGAAGCCGTGTTTATGTGATGTCACACATACTCCCGTGTGGGCAACACCGATAAGTGCAGAAATTCTACGCGTGGTTGTGGAAGTTGTATGTTCTGCCGACTGAATACCATCTATTATCAGATCCGCTGTCTTTTCATTTACACGTTCAGATGCAATATTATTGGGCACTGTAACAGTGCCATGCAGTGTATTGAACACATTAGTAAAAACGTTCTTGCATCTGGTAGCCTGCGGTAAGGAAATTGTACGTCATATTCTTTACAATAGCAGCCGCATTTGAAAATAGTTACGGCATGCTTACATTCTACAGTAAGTAGACTTGGCCAACAAATGACAATGAAAAGTTCAATGTAAACTAAAGCAATATTTCACAATTCGAAGAGCAACACTCTACTGCTGAAGTCCGATAAAGCGTAAAATGCAATCATTATATAAATACGCTAAAACAAAAATTGGGGTGCAAATTATTAATTTATTCGTACAAGAAGGCCAATGAAAGTTATATAATTTGAAAGATTGTTAATCGTAGATTTAACGAATATAAATATTATGTGTGCATTTAACCATTAAAATTGGTAAAAGGAAGTAGAAATTTTCGTATCTACAGCTTGGATCAAGTTCTACATTCTCCAACAATCAGCTCACTGATTGGCTATTCGCCTCGACCAAAGACGCTGTAATGCAGCGCATCTGCAGTGTTAAAATAACGTATTAAAATAAGTTAATATCGAAACATGGAGTACTCCGAACTCACTTTCTTCTGCCGTTCAAATGCTCCATTTTCGCAGTGATTAAGAGTGGTTAAAGCAAATGGATGCCGGCCGCGGTGGCCGAGGTGACTGAGGCGCTCCAGTACGGTCAGCACGGCCACTACGGTAGGGGTTCGAATCCCCCCTCGGGCATGGATATTTGTGCCGTCCTAGTTCGTAAGTAGTCCATAAGTAGTTTGTAAGTTTAGGGACTGATGACCCCGTAGTTAAGTCCCATAAGCTTAACAAACATTTGAACATTTTATTTTTGAGGAAATGGATGATGCGTCGGGAAAGGCATCTAGCGGTGCTCGGGTGGAACTACGAAGTCGAGAGGGCCGATATAAATGATGATGCGCCGGGAGAGGCATGTAGCGGTGCACGGATGGAACTACGAAGTCGACATGTTGTCAGCTCTGGAATTCTGAATATCGCAGTTTCGAAATAACATTATTTCTTGGCGTTGTATAAATATACGAACACCGAAATTGTAGTTCCATTTCAAATATTAGGCCAATGAACTTTATATAATTCGAAAATGACATGAGAAGTATATACTTCCGTTTTTATTTGTTGTTGTTGTGTCAGGCATTTTTCTTAACACGTAAAAGATACCGTTTTATACCTCTCAGTACCGGTTAAATTTTACCAAATATCCCAGCGGCCTCCTATGATAATGTTGGCAACAGATTCTGAATAGTGAGAATCCTGTGAATCTTCATTTTAGCCAATCGCTTGACAACGCTGATATTTTCTAATGGAATCTTCGCTTAACGAGAGCAATTATTTTTACTGAGCGGACGAGGGTACATACAAGAACCTGTCAACCATAAAGCAGGAACAGCATTATTTGTTCACTTCATGGTCTGTACGATACACTAATCGAGTCTTTCTATGTGGTTCGAACAAATGGGCAAAGATTTTCTATCGTGTTGTTGATGTTGCCAACATAATCACGCGTGGCCGCCGACATGATACGTAAAATTTTATCCCCAGTGACCATTGTAAACACAACTGGTCGATTTTCGACCACAGGCAATACTAGTTAACATAAAATGCTAAATAACTAGCAAGTAGAATATATATTCGGTGATGTCGGTTATAACTATCAGAATCAAATCTTTCTGCTTGCGCCCACGAAACGACCGTTTAGGAAAACCAGGCCGTCAGGCGTGCTTCCCGTCCATATGTTTGACCACTGCGTCCCTGCGCTCGTCGTTAAAGGTTCGCCGTGGTGGAGTAGCCGAGCGGTCTAAAAAGGCGCCTCTCTGCGGAGAGCGCGGTTGTTTGCCGTCGGAGGTTCGAGTCCTCTCTGGGGCATGTGTGTGTGTGTGTGTGTGTGTGTGTGTGTGTGAGTGTGAGTGTGTGTGTTGTCCTCAGGTTAGTTTACCTTAGTTTAAGACGTTTGCAAGCTACGGACTGATAACCACACAGTATGGTACTATAGATATACAAACATCTGAACATTTGTTAAAGGTTCAAAGGAAACATTCCGCTAGCTCGGAAAAGGCCAGGCAAACTACGGCGTCACGATATAATTTTCAGAGTCCTACAATGAAGTCTTTCATGACCGGATGTCATAGCTAAAGATGAATCGACAGTGAAACATTTCTGCTCCTGACGCTCCATCTAACAGACCGATGGAAGTTAGAAACATACGGTTTTCCAGAAAGCCACGCATGCGAGTAGTAGTTCGTGTTCCCCTGCCTAGACCTGTAAACAGACATTTTTCGATAGTGTAGCTATTCAGAAAAATCAGATGTTCAAATGTTTGTTAAGCTTATGGGACTTAACTGTGGGGTCCTCAGTTCCTAAACTTACAACCTACTTAAAGCTAACTTATACTAAAGACAACACAAACTTCCATGCCCGAGGGAGGATTCAAACCTCCGACGTGGGAGGCCGCGCGATCTGCATCGTGGTGCCCCAGGCCGTTCAGGCAAATGATTTCATCTGCTACGAGAGTTTACGAATTAATTAATCTGGTCAATTCTAGTCAAGTTAGTTACAAATAATAATGACAGTGTGATTACGCTAAGATATTTTGAACTATTTAAACGGTGGAACTGTTGTACGTAAAACGACAAGAGAAAAAAGAAAAAAAAAAGCAATACACACACATCTCCATAATGACACATATGGAGTAACACCAAAAAACCGTAAGTTATACTGAAAAATTAAAGAATTTCGCAAAAATGTGTGCTACAGAAGTTGTTTCTGACCCAGTAGGCTACAATTTAAGAAACTGTAATGTAGTAAAGATTTATAGCTGTTATACTGTGAAGCATAACAAAATATTCCGAACTGCTCTCCAATGAAATATTACACACGAAAAGCAAATCTGTATTATGGCTACTGATGATGATTCACAAATAAAGGGGCGGAACGCGTACAGCACAAAACGCTTTTCATTTAGTTGTAATAGACCGAAATACACCTCCACAAAAAAAGTGTTAGATTTGAGAAAGCTGTGTAATAAATGTACTGAGTTTTTGGTTGGAAGATAATAATCACACTTACGAGGTAAAAGCCTTCACAGATCGTTTTGTATTGATGTCGACTCTTGTGATAATGAATAGCCGCAACAGAAGATACGTCTTTTGGTCGTATGAACCTGCAATCCATTTGATCGTACTTCTCTACCGAAGTTTTGGATAAATCACATAAAGCGCAGATCTAAGTTAACGACGACCGGAATTCAAAGATTCTTTTGTGACGCCATGTATATTAAAAATTCAGAATTTTAAGCTCAGCATTTCGATACGCAACTTGCGTCGAGTACTACGTCTGCAGATCATCGGTGGAAGTACGCGGAAGAAGAACAAATCAATGTTCAATACCGTTCTTTTTCAGCTAATTGTACGATCAGTAATTATTCCCTTCTGTTTAAAACTTGAATGTCAGTTGAATTTTTCTACACGATCCAAGTCCTAAATTTTATTAATTTATTAGTAGATAAATATCTTAGAGTCCAGTAATATCAGGTCAAATAATTTATGTTATAGTCGAGAAAAAAAAAACCACAGGCAAATACTTGAATAAGAAGCACAACCATCATCCACAGTAAAATAAACCTGCCATAGAATTACTTGTTGACAGAGCCAAAATAATTTGG
Source organism: Locusta migratoria (assembly GCA_026315105.1). Lineage (NCBI taxonomy): Eukaryota > Metazoa > Arthropoda > Insecta > Orthoptera > Acrididae > Locusta > Locusta migratoria. The sequence continues at coordinate 130,093,723 of CM048751.1, forward strand.
ACGCCGGAACACATGGACGCCGAATTAGAAAATCTGACACAGGCTTTCAAGAAGAATGAATATTCATGCAAAGAAGTAATTAGGGTTCTGGGACCAAAGAACACTAAGCGAAAAGAATAAAAGAGGACGCCAGATTAGGGCTTAAGGCCCCGATGACAGAGTGGTCAATTGAGTGAATATTCAAGTGTTTGTAAATCTATTGGACCATACTGCTAGGGTCATCTGTCCCTAAACTTACAAACTACTTAAAATACGCTAGCGACAATACAGACTCTCATGCCTGAGGCAGGATTCGAACCTCGGGCACGAACGGCCACCCAGTCCTTGCCTTAGACCACGTGGCATTTCGCGCAGCTTGGAGTTCACATTCGGATTTTTACGTAAGAATGGGGAAGGAAATTTGCCGCGCTATGCGAAAGAAACCACCCCGGCATTTACAATATTACAAAATAAATAATCCAAAGTTTGTAAATCTATAGGACTTAACTTGTGTGGTTATTAGTCCCTAGGTTTACAAACTACTTAAACAAACCTAAGGTAACACACATACCCATGTCCGAGGGAGGATGCGAACCTCCGACGGCGAGTAACCGTGCGCTCCGCAGCGAGGCGCATTTGAGCGCTCGGCCACTCCACCACGGTCCAGGATTTTCCTGGAGTGATTTAGGGAAATCACGGAAAACCCAAATCTGGATGGCCGGAGGTGGATTTGAACCGCCATCCTCCAGAACGCTAGTTCAGTATGTTACGACTTCACCACCTCACTCTGCCAGAAGATAACACGAAACAGCGATGGAAGAACATGGTTTCTCTGCCCTTGGTTAAAAAGTTTTTGATCAGATAGGATTTTTACAAAAACGTGATATTAAACCACTTTTAAGGCCAACTAAGAAGACAAGTACTCCGACCTGTGACGGATGAACGCTCTCCTCTCTCAGCATGTGGAGTGCATAAGATTTCGTGTACTTGTTAAAAGGTTTATATTGTGGAACTACGACAAAAGCGTCAATACAAGTTTGATAGAACCCAAAAGTTCTTTGCCGACTAGGGTAAACTGAAAACTTAGTTGTGCCTGAGCACCCTCTTCAGTGAGGAAATCATAAAGAGAATTTTTCCGAAAATCCAATTTTGTTCAATACGACGAACTAATACCCACGGCTATATAGACAAACAATTGAAATATATCTAAATCTACATAGATACTCTGCATATCACATTTAATTAGCTGGCAGAGGGTTCATTAACCACTTTCATAGCCTTTCTCTGCCATTCCATTCGTTAATAGCGCGTGGGAAGAAAGAACACTTAAATCGTTCCGTTTTCAATCTGATTTCTCTTATTTTATTGGAATGGTCATGTCTCCCAATGTAGGTGGGTGCTAGCAAAACATTTTCACATTCACAAGTAAATGTCGGTGATTGCAATTTCGCAAATAGAACTCGACGCAACGAATAACGTCGTTCTTTTAATTATTTCCACCTTAATTAGTGCAAAATTTGCGTGACGCTCCCCCTCCCCCCCCCCCATTGTAACATGATGAAACAAAACGAGCTGCTCTTTTCGGAACCTTCTCAATGTCTTCCGTCAGTCCCACCTGGTGAGGATCCCACACTGGGCAACAGTACTCCAGGAGAGGACGTACAAGTGAGATGTAGGCAGTCTCTTTGGTGGAGCTGGTGCATCTGCCAATGAAACAACCTCTGGTTCGCCTTCCCCACAATATTTTCTATGTGTTCTCTCCAGTCTAGGTATATCGTAGAATTTACGACCTGAAAGTTTGACTGATTTATCGTGTAATTGAAGTTCAGCGAATTTCTTTTATCGGTCATGTGTATTACTTCACACTTCTCATTATTCGGTGTTAATTATCAGTTTTCACACAATGTAGAAATTTTGTCAAAATCGCTTTGCAGTTGCTTTTGATCCTCTGTTAACTTCACTAACCAATAAACGACAGCATCATCCACGAACAGTGTAAGGGAGCTATTCAAATTGTCTCCTACATCGTTTATAAAAACAAGAAAGAGTAGGGGACCTATAACGCTTTCCTGGGAAACTCCAGATAGCACTTATGTTGTACTCAATGACTTACCGTCAGTTATACGAACTGTGTCCTTTCTGATAGGAAATCGTGAATCCAATCGCACAATTGTGGCGATATTCCATAAGCACGCAATTTCATTAGAAGCCGCTTGTGAGGTACAGTGTCAAAATCCTTCTGGACATCCAAAAATATGGAATCGATTTGAGATACCTTGTCGATGGCATTTATCTTTTCATGCGAATAAAGGGCAAGCTGTGTTTCGCAAGAGCTGTACTTTCTGAATCCGTATTGACTATTGGTTAATAGGCCGTTCTCTTCGAAGTAGTTCATAATGTTCGAACAAAGTATATGTTCCAAAATCTTACTGCAAATCGACGTCAATGTGATGGGCCTGTAATTTTGGGAATCACTCCTATTGCCTTTCTTGGATGTTAGAGTGACCTGGGCAACTTTTCAGTCTTTGGGTTCGGATCTTTCGCTGAGTGATCGGTTGTATATGCTAGCTAAGTATGGAGCTATTGTAACAGCATACTCTGAGAGGAATCTAGTTGGTATACAATCTGGTCCGAAAGATTTGTTTTGTTTAGTAACTTACGTTGTTTTACTACTCCAGGAATATTTACTTCTAAATTTCGAATGCTGGCATCTGTTCTTGGTTCGAATTCTGGAGTGTTCACATCGTCTTCTTTGGTGAAAGAATTTCTGAAAGCTCTGTTTAGCAACTCTGCTTTAGCAGTATTGATAGTATTACCATTGCTATCGCGTATTGTTTGTGTTTTGCCACTATTGTACTTCACATACGACCAGAATTTCTTTAGATTTTCTGCCAGATAAACATGGGGATATTTTTTCCAAAGAGGAGGAAGCCATTAAACTTAGAGAAATATGAGCCGTGACTCTTCACAATAGATATTTATGTCTTCCTTGCTGTCTCCATGAGACATTTGTGAGACGTGGCCATTTTGATGCACTTGAAATAAACTTTAGAGTATTGACCACTAATTCCAATTTATTGAGGCGTTACGCGTTTCGACGTTCCGTCATTATCGAAGGCATATCTTTTAAAACTTATTTAGTTTCAATTTTAATAAGTTTTAAAAGATATGCCTTAGATAATGACGGAACGTCGAAACGCGTAAGGCCTCAATAAATTGAAATTAGTGGTCAAGACTCTAAAGTTTATTTCAAGATGTTTATGTTTTTAACCTTGAATAGTTGCAATCTGTAGGTAAATAAAGATTGCTGATCACGTTTAAAGTAGACCACCCCCATTTTACACGGTGTTAACGCCGCTCGTCTTCCGAACCACGGCCATACAAACTGGACGATCCGTCAGCAACTAACCTGCATCTTGTCTAAAATTCCAGTGCACCACCTACCTATAGAAGAGCGGAATTCATGGAAGGCACGAGACGTAGGGACATGCTTAGGCACGGCTGGTGCGTCGTGTTTATACATAATAAGGGAGCGGAAATTGGCCGGGGCAACGACTGGATTCTCACGTGCACAGGATCTCAACCTCCGATCTCGTCATCGTGACCACGATAAGGGAGGCGTTTCCCGCGAGTCACGAAGGCCGCGGCCGATGCAGGCGGAAGGCCACGAGGCACGCCGCGCCGCCTCCGCCCCCTCCCCCCTCCCCCTCCCCCACCGACCCAGGATGACCTGCGCAGGGCCAGACTGGGACCTGACTCACGGTACAGGTTTCTGACTCACCGGGCTAAAGGTCCGGCAGTCTCCGCGTGCTACAGGTGCCCACCGGTTGCTAGGCAACGGCGTTTGCCACGCGCGCTCACTCAGTGTCGGCCTTCAGTTCTATAATGAAATCGACAGTATTGGGTATGAGGTCCGCCTGTATCCAAAACACTGCATTTTCTTGTTGCCCAAACATGTTTCATCATCTCTGTGCCATCATAGATTGTTCGTTTTATTTATTTGCTGCTGTCAAAATTAAATATTTTAATACCAACCTGAAGAATGGAAATTCAGTCTACAGATCGTATGTTTTAACTTGGATTATTACCTCAGTTTAACCTTGTATGGTTATGTAGGACCATTTTTACAACATCAGATAATGGTGTTGAAATATGCAAGGAAATAATTCTTCATGGACATCTATTTTATTTTGAGTTAGCACGTCAACGTGTGTAAAAACGTAATTTTAGTTTATAGGGAACTTTCGTGAATCAGCTGTCTATTACTTGACGTTGGTTTTCGCACATACTTCCCCAATTTCGCATTTTCAGAGCCACACACACAACAATACACATATGCCGCAGACTTATTGCTGTGACAATCACCTTACAATTTGGAAAAAAAAGAAACCAGACTGTGTAGGTTTTTCTATTATGCTTCCATACCATCCAGCCTTCATTTATTCTGAGATGGTAAATGGCGGTTGATATGAATAAACTCTCTTTGCCTTTAGGTGAGTGTGTGCGTGTGTGTGTCGGCTCGTCAAAAAATAAAATGAGAAAATAAATAATGTTCACATAGAATTATTTGGTTGCAGATGAAAACGCTACCAATATCGGATGCTCTAAAAATGATCCTACGTGTCCATAACGTGTAAAACTAAAGTAATAATTCATACTAAGATAAATGTCTTTCAGCCCTAATTTTCATACCTAGGTCAGTACTAAAATATGTTATTTTTCACAGGTGTAAGTAAATAAAAACAATAGCCTGCTTATGAGACGGATCTCGTATCCGACTCCTGTCGCTTGGGTTCTGAGGACATTCTCAGATCGTACCGGTGGCTGGCGGTGTTGGTGAAGACTGCTGGGTGCAAGCAGAGCTTTCAATTTGCGGCATTGTTGTCAGATTTGTTCGGTGACCAATGGTTTGGATGTGATGGAGGGTCTCAACCGAAGACTTCAAATCAAATTTTCAAATGATTGTGAAGCCTATGGGACTTAACAGCGGCGTCATCGGTCCCTAACCTTACAAACTACTTATGACCTACCTTACCCGAGGTGGTATTCGAACTTCGAACACCCGACGGGGAACGGCCTCGCGCATCGCAGCATAGCGCCTCAATGCGCTCGGCCGCTCCGCCGCGGCCAACCAAAGGTTTCGTCGACTCTGTGACGGTCATGACTGCAGATTTCTGGAGCTGCGCTATCGGATGAAAAATTGTAGGGATCACCTTTATAGATCAGGAGTGCACTACACAAAGGAAGCAGTTACTCGGGTAGCAGAGTACTTGTGCAGTAGACATGTTTCTTTTTTTTTATTTTTATTTTTTTTATTTTTAGGCAAGGCGATAGTTCGACGAACACTCGTCTATCGATATACACTCGTTAGTCGATATGCAGACAGTGAAATCTGGCCACATTCAGAAGGACTCTCAAAATATCAGCATCAAATTTTCAGAGAACAAATTTCTTGAACTTACTGCATTGCAGGAAATTGTCTTTATCTCATATAATCCTCGGGACCAAGAGTTTGCCGAATCCCGTTGGAGGAATCTCCAAAATATTTAGAGGGGTACGTATATCGCAAAAATCGATCAGGGCAATTGGAGAGGGTGTGTTCATTTCAGTCGACAAAAATATTGTTTCTACTGAGGTCGAAATCGAGAGTGGACGCAGTTTATCTGGAGGCTTATAATAGGTATAGGCGAAATCAAGTTAATTTTTGGATGATTTTACCGCCCCCCCCCCGTTCCACCATCACAGTGCTATATTCATTCAAAGAAAGTTTGAGCTCAACAGCGCTGAGTTACCTGTACCATGCATTATTTATTAGGTGTCAGCTACTTTAACCTGCCGAGTATAGACTGGCATGTCTCTAGTTTCACAACAGCAGTACAGACAAACATTCTTGCGAGCTAATTTTGAACACGGTTTCCGAATACTGCTTTGAGCAGCTAAATCGTCAGTCCACATGCAATGGAAACATGTCAGACATATCTATCTCGTTGATCTCGTTGGCATTGTAGGTTGGTGATAGAAGATAGCAAGGAAGTTTTAAAATTAGCGTTTAAGAAATCATTCACGCATAAGGACGAGGCAAGCATCATTTGATGATCGCTCTGACTCCCAAATGGAGGACATAGTAATAGCCACAGTCGGTGTAGAGAAACAGCTAAGACAGTTGAAAATAAACATGTTACCAGCTCCAGATGGTGAACCAATCCGGTTTTACAAAGAGTACTTTGCGGCATTAGCTCATTACGTACCTTGCATTTATCGAATCTTTGATCCAACGCAAAGTACCAAGAGACTGAAAAAGGAGCAGGTAACTCCCCTTATAAGAAAGAAAAAGAACGAACCCACGTAATTACAGACCAATATCAATAACCTTTGAACATATTCCCAGTTATAATATGGTAAACTTCCTTGAGGCGCAAAAGCTTCTGCCCGTGCATTAGCACGGCTTTAGGAAGTATCTATCGTGCGAGCTTGGCCTTTCTCGCACATCTTACGCGCTACGGATAAAGGTTGACAGGCAGCCTGCATATTTCTGGATTTTAGAAAGGCGTTTGCACAGTACCGCACTATAGACTGCTAACCAAGGTTGGAGCTTACGTAATAGGTACCCAAATATGTGAGTGGCACAAAGACTACCTAAGTAAAAGAACCCAGTACATTGCCCTGAATGGCGTTTGTTCAGCAGAGACTGGGCTATTTTCAGGAGTTACCAAGGCATGGACCGCTATTTTTATCCATCCATATAAATGACCTGACGGCGAGAATGAGTTGCAGTCTGCGGCTATTTGCTGATGATGCTGTGGTGTACAGAGGGTGTCGTCACTGAATGCCTGTAGTAGGAGTCAGGATGACTTGGACCAAATTTCTAGGTGGTGCGAGGAATGTCAGCTAGCTCTAAATGTAGAAAAATGTAAATTGGTGCAGATGAGTAGGAGAAACAATCCCGTAATGATCGAATACAGCATTAGTAGTGGGCTGCTTGACAGAGTCGCGTCAATTAAATAAGCATGCCTAACGCTGCAGAGCGATGTGAAATAGAACGAGCATATAAAGGTCTGTTACGGTTCAAGTTGTTAGGTGATGCTTTAGTTATTGTCTGGGTGATCAGGCCTGGGACTGTTCGGCCGCCTAGTGCAAGTCTTTTAACAATGCCACTTCGCCGATTTTCTTAGGCTATACAGCGTACTATTTCCTTATCGCAGAGTACCAAATGCAAGAATGTTTACTTGTATGTTCATTACAGTGCATTAAACAGTTACAGTGCCCAAGCATATTGCATCTCAAAATGGAACTGGAACAGACTGTGGATGAAGTAGGATATATTAATTAGACAGTAGCACGTAGACGTACAACAACCACCTTTAGAATTTCTGCAGTGTCTGTGTTCCACATATAAGAGTATGTGGGGCATTATGAGTACAAATCATTGAATATCTGCAAAGATGAAGATAGACGATTGGAATTTTTCATGGGATACTGGGAAATCGCCAAATAGTGCCAGTTTTAAACATCGCATTCAATCGTGACGGCATCAGTAACACTCTCATGTCACATCTGGGTCCGAAGGAAACCCATATGCCATTGTGAAAATAGATTTTCTAGGACGTTTCTCTGTAAATGCATGCTGTGGTATGATATATAATCAGTTGATTTGGCCTGTCACCGCAGTGTTACAAGACCCTGTTACCGACACTTTCTTCAAAATGAGCTTCTTTCATTATTGGGAGAGATTGCTTTGACTACAAGAATGCGTATGTTCCTCCAACATTATGGCGACCCTGCACATTCTGTCAGGTGACACATCACCTATCCGTAACATTTGTAATATTTCTGGCTTAAAGCCATCATATTAAGATCTGAGTATTGCTTCAGCATAGCAGGTTAGAGCCAGTAGGCGACAGATGGTATAAGCTGGTAAGAACATTACAGGTAGTACAATAGGTCGGGTTCTCATGGGAAAGAGCACTGACAGGTTTTCCCGAATTCTAGGGAAGTCCCCGAGCGACAGGTACTGGACGCCGATTGGCTGTAGTACTGGCGGTCAAGCGCCAATACGCGATCACATTTTTTATCAATACTTAATAAACTAATTATTTATTTCATGTGAAACTCAAGTTAGAAAACCCCTCAAGGCCAAGCTGTGTCCTGACTAGATAAAATATATTAACCATCACAAAATTAATAAGCAAGACAGTTAATTTAATACGTACGATGCACGGCGGTCATGTTTAAGCGCCAAATTGTGGAGCGAAGGCAGCCTTGCATCGAGCTGCCACACTTCATTCCAGAACACGCACTGGGAGGAGTAACAGATGCATACGAAGGCGGTCATAAGACATAGTTTAAATATTTTAGAACAATGCAAAATGGCAATATAATGAACTTACAGTTAAAACAATGTATGGCAAGTGTAAATTATTATGCGGCTTGCTAGTTTTCTGCATTCTTTAAATAAAACTAACTAGCATCCCAAAAATATCAGTATTATTCCGTAATTAGATGAGTTCCTGCCAATAGTTTAACAATTTCAGTCTCACTTCGAGAACCCCGACCTGTGTGCTATCATCTGCGTGGGAACGACATCTATAGAAGACGTCAGGCTGGTCAACAGTGCAGTGGGGAGTAACTATAACCCTCGCGTACACTGTCATTGCAGTACAAACGCAAACTTTTGTGCGTCATCCATGGCAACATGAAGGAGGAAATAAAATGATATAGGACAGGTTAACAAAAACCCATGTAGACCTTTTTTTCCGTTGAACGTTCCCTGGATGGTGGATCGGTAGTGTGTTACAGCGAGATGAAAATTAAAGGTAAAAGGATATCAATTCAAGAGTGAGTGACGACATTGGATTCTGAGTGAAATGAATAACAATTTATGGATCAGTTGAATGGAATGAATAGCGTAATGAGTACAGAACATGTTTCTTGAATCCTACAATTTTCTCGAACTTAAATTTTTGTGTATAATAAAGTGATAGCTGCAAACAGCACCACTGAGGTTTCGGTGCTGTTTAGCAAACGATTCAAGTTCATCTCCAGTAGTATATATAAGCACGCCCCGTGATTTAATGAGTCTCAGCGAAGAACTACGTATTGAATTCAGACTGCTTGGAAGCACTGAACTCATGCACAAAGTACCTTCAGATCTTGTTAATAAGGTCGTTACGTAAATCTGCGTCGAATGAATCCCTTCCAAACGTTAAAGAGCGCGACCTCAGTCATGACTAGTCAGTTGCTGTCCATTGGCTTTCAGAAGAAGCTTACCCAATTGAATTTCACATGATTACAGTTTGTGAAACCCATGTTGATTCTTACAGAGGTGGTTTCTGTCGTCCTGAAATGTTATTAAAACGCTAGGCAGAAATTTTGTTCCATAATTTGAATTGGCTGATGGTATTGAGTAATTTATCTAAGGCGTTGTTAGAAACTTTATTGGAAAGAAATCACTTCGATTCCTATTTAGATAGTACGGGAGTTGGTGTCTTTCGCACACACAGTAAGTCCAGTTGACTTTCCTCTGTTTACCTTGTTTAGTTAATTTTCCTTTTCAATCTAATTTGCGACGACTTGACAGAATTCATAATTTCAGTTACTTTCTTACATTGTATTCACACAATGAATCAATATAACACTGACAAAATTTCGTAGGTAAGGGTATGGATCAAAACGAAAGACAAAGGTATGATTAACATTGAAAGTAGCCTGCTAAATTATTTAAGCAAGATCTCGGGCAGTTCAGGTCTGTAAATGTTAAGTTGAAACGCCCACTGGTGACCTGGCCACCGTACTTGCGCAACGGAAATTTATCTAACTGCTCACTCCTTAAGGGAGCAGCCAACGTTTTAACAAACACAAAATTAATGTTAAAATCAAATGAATAGATAATTAAACGTGGAATGGGGAGCATGAAATTATAAAGCAGAGGTTTGATACTTTAAATCATCATCTATTCAATGAAATGAACAACCAAATAAACATGGGAAGATCAAATTAAGCACACACCTTGTACAATAGTGAATTAAGTCTTAAAGTTAATGCCCATAATAAAATTGTTTCTGCCCTTTATAAATATGGAGGTAACGTGGGAGGAAAATTTCAAACACGGAATGGATAGATGAAAGCACGCGCATAATGCTTGCGACACTTGATAGCAGCGACATACGAAGCAGCGGCGGCGTTTTTGACGAGATGGCGGGTGTCTTGGAAGCACACATTTACGATCACTATGCACTAAACCAACTCATGTTCGGGGAGGAGCGGCATACTACTCTTAAGTACCACGTAGTATGTGACCACGAGGAATTACACAGAATTTTCAAAAGAAATTACTTTAGAATAAGTAGGTAAAACACACGCGAGAATACACATAGATGAAAGATAGTATCAATAAAAGCACAGCTGAAGGCCGAAGTAATGACCGTTACGAAAGCACGTGGTGCAATCGGTCATACAGGACAGGAAAGACGGAATCAAGCGAGAAAATCTGAGAAATATTTAGCATATATGTGGATACAGACGCGACGCGAAAACGTTAGTTAAAAAACAAGAAGATGTAAAATTTACACAAAGGCTGAAGGCCACACATGAGTATTCTAACTTGAGAAAAGCCGGACACAAAGTCATCAGCAGAATGAAAATGAAAATACTAAATTTACTCGGAATTGCTTGAGTTATGTAAATTAAGAAACACTTCGCCTCGCTTAGCGAAAGATTTACTCAAGAAAACTATCACTAATAAACCAAGACTGCCTGATGACAAAGAAAGCAAAGTTCTAACAGCATGCCTTCTCTTCAGCAAGATTCGACGAAGTACTAACTTCTACGGTCGCAGCAAGAGTGAAGCCTTAAAGCCACGCCAAAACCTTCCCCAACACACACCGGATGTAGAACGCGTTAAAAACCCATACAGAGCGCGTTCAGAACATAGCGTCTACCAACCCTCTCTACCGTCCCAGATTAGTTTGGCACCACAATATGAACCAAGGAGGTTAGAATACAGGGAGACGCCCTTCAGCTGAAAAAGTGATGCCTGCCTCCGCCATATTGCTAAGTTTTGGAGAAGTGTTCGTACTGTAGAGCTAATGTTATTTGTCACGTTAAACAGAAATAAACCGTTCGACGGTTTTACCTTGATGTACAATGTGTTAAACAAGTGCAAATTAGCCATTAAAATTAAGTTTTCAAATATAATATGCTGAGTATTTATTACTATTAATTCAAGAAAGTATATTGTTTGAAAGCACATACTTTCTCAGTGACTGTCAGTCCAGTGCATTAAGAGTAAGAGGGTCGACTTAACAAATAGTTTTAACGGAGAAATAGCAATCTAACACTGACCAAGATGGCAGACAGGCTTCAACTGACGTATGTGCTTTGCGTAGATAATGCCACCTCCCTTTATTCTAACCTCTTTGCTAAGAACACGGCCACCTCGCCATCTTGCCAAGTAAGCTTGTCTCTGGCCACCCAGCAGACGTCAGCGCAGACGACAAACGAAGCCATGCGTTCTTAATTAAACGAGACACTAAAGCGCGAGGCGGCGACTGTAAGCCATTGCGCGGCAGTCAGTCAATACTAAAAACAACGTTCCACATTCACATGAACACACAAGTTCAATCACATGGGTGGAATCACATATAAACATGGGAAAATTGACCATCAATAAACAGAATAAAAATAATTAACATACTAATAGACAATAGTAATGGTGCAGAAACACTTTAGGTTAATGAAAAACTCAAAAATGGAACACGACCACACATTCAGTGGACGTCTTTTAACATGACCTGTAAAATGTATACCTTAAAAGCTAAGAGACTCGTTATTGTGAGACACATCTTTTCCACTAAAAGCGTTGCGGGCCATATTTTGAATGGTAGTATTGAATTTTTAAAAAATAAAAAAAAAATATCATAGTTCTTAAGGTAAGTATTATAGAGCCAATTACTTTTTTGTTCACTTTAAAATTTGTTCATGAAGTTTTATTGGCTGCTATTTAGGAGTCACGAAATCGTGAGAAGCATATCCTGAAGGTGTTTCGTCATCATAGTTTCTAAAGTTCACTTTAGTTTTGCTTAAAGGTATAACATATCACATCCAGCCGGAATTAAGTAATCGAGAGCTCTTTCCGTTTTCGTCGGCATAAAAGTCATTCATCCTTTAATCTTTATAAAGTACATTTTATGGCCTCTGCACGGCGATGTTCCCACTACCCCCCCCCCCCCCCCCCCCACATACCACCGAGATACTTTCCATAAATTACTCCAGTCAGGACAGAATTGAAGATGTAAAGTGTTCTTTGAAGAAAACGAACACGTTGGAGCAACCTACTGAGTCTTGATCCCACGTATTTTCCGACATTAAGCAGTGCTAAATATGTCAGAATTATAGCAGTTGAATTGTGATAAAAACTATAACTTGCATTATGTTATGAAACTCGGATGGGCTACATTCCCGACTGCAAAGTAATTCAAGTGAGTAGACTATCAGCTATAAACGTAGGTGCAACAAGACTACAGTAAAACCTACAGCAAGACATTCGAAAGAACTCGAGCTCTGGTCTAGAGCGATAAATTAGTTTTAGCGGGATGTTTCACGGTTAATTTTTATGGAATCGATAGCACATAAAATCCCAGCTGGAGTTGTGAGAGAGGTGGGAAACGATACCACGGACTCAATTGTCAGTCGGATACTGTGATGAGAGAGTTACACCTGATGGCGATAAACACGTGATTTTCGATCTCAGTTAACACCTGGTTTTCCACTACCACCTGTGGTTCACTAGTCACACTTCTGCAAATCGTAGGGTCAACGTTACGCGCAATATTACATCCAGAGCTCAAATAATTGTAGTCTACACATCACACCCGTACACCACATAGAGTGGCTGGCCGTTCTGAGGCGCCTTCCTGCGGAAAGCGTCGTTCCTCCCCGTCGGAGGTCCGAGTCCTACGTCGGACATGGGTGTTTGAATTATTAATTTAACTTAGTTTAAGTAGTTTGTAAGTCTAGGGACTAATGACCAACGTAGTTAAGTCCCTTAGATTTACAAACATATGAATTTTCACACCTGTACAATTGGCTATCCATTTCATTTATTGCTGATTTTTGTCCTGTGACTTTGTATTCTAAATCAGGTCGCACGTATTTCTACAGTCATTAAAAGTCTTTCTTATTTCCTTTTATGTGCAATTTTCTAAAAGAACAAACGTTTAAAAATAATCAATGATTGAAGGTTGAAATATAAATAATTATTCGCATTTTTAAGAAGAATGTAAGAAGACGACACAACAGAAGTAAGATTTGTTAGTATCATCACTGGCTGTGACCGACGGTGAATACCTTGGACAGCTTCCTTCGTGTCTTTGACCGACAGTTCCAGAAAACCAGTTTACAGTTAGGCAGTAGGGAAATGATATTCTGATACATTGGGTTAAGGTAAGTTTTTAAAAATAGTATATGATAATCGTGTCCTTTGTTGTTGGTCTCTTATTGCTGTGTATATAGGATGTTCAAATAACAGTTTCGAATACTCGTGTGCGTCAAATCTGATATTCATGCCCCCGAATATCGAATTCCTTAACAATTTCCAAAATTGAATGTCCCACGCTACCAGCTCAAGTAACCAGTCCGCGTTCAAAGTTCTGTTGTATAAGCACATACTGACTGAAAAATTAGCTGCGGAAAGACTATAATAAATCGAAACTTCTTGCGATGTGAAGCGGTTTTATACTATCCTATCTGTGTATCCCTCCATATCTCATGTACCATGAATGGTGTTATGATCAAATTCCGATGACACATTCAGTGGTGTAAGTCTATAAACTATGTAAAATTGACTCGTGGCTAAATTATTAGTGTAGAAGTAATAAATAGTTATAGTAAGTAAAATGTGGTAGTTTTACAGCACTAACAGCGGAAACTTAGTAAACGAAAAACTTCTGTCCTTTCATTATTTTGTTGGAGTTGGCATCGAGAAAATGTCTCGCAAAAGTTTTGAATTACGTCTTGTTGCAAGTCTCGAAGTATTCTCATTCTCAAATAGTGGATCCGCGTTATTCATGCGTCGTATGATACCTTCTGAACTATGTAATACAGACCAGTATCATTAACATCAGTTTGCTGTGGAATTCTTGATCATATTCTCAGTTGTAATAAAGTAAATTTCGTTGAGGTGGAGACGTTTCTGTCCATGCATCAACACGGCTTTAGGAAGCATCGATCGTGCGAAATCCAGCTTGCCCTTTTCTCTCATGGCATCTTGTGTGCTATGGATGATGGGCAAGAGAAAGACTTAATATGTCTCGCTTTTAGAAAAGCGTTTCTACACAGTGTCGCATCGTAGATTGATAACGGAGGTGCGGGCATCTGGAATAGGTGCCCAGATGTGTGAGTGACTCGAAGATAAGTAATAGAACCCAGAACGTTGTCCTCGATGGCGAGTGTTCATCAGAGACTATGATGTCATCAGGGGTGCGAAAGTGTTACGTGACTGTAATTATTTTCTCTCTATGTAAATAATCTAATGGACAGAGTTCCAATCTGCAGGTGTTTGGTGATGATGCTGTGGTGTACTGTAGAGGATAAAGGATGACTTGGACCAAATTTCTAAGTGGTGTGAAATATGGCAGCTAGCTCTGAATGTAGAAAAATATAAGGTGATGCAGACGAGTAGGTGAAACAATGCCATAATGTTCGAATAAAAAATTAGTAGTGTGGAAAGAGCATAACAGGACAGTCGTGGGGAAGTTGGATGGTGGACTTCGTTTTATTGAGAAAATTATGGGAAGATGTAATTCGTCTGTAAATGAGACCACATAAAAAACGCTTGTGCGTGGATCCCCACCAGATCGGTTTGAAGGAAGATATAGAATGAATTCAGAGGCGGGCGGCTAGGTTTCTTAGAGGTAGATTAGATCAATGATCTAGTTTCACTGACATGCTTGGGGAACTCAAATGGAAGTCGCTGGAGGGAAGGCGACGTTCTTTCCCAGAAATTTAGAGGGGCGGATTTAAAGCGGACTGCAGAAAAATTCTACTACCACTAATCTATATTACGCGTAAAGACCACGAAGATAAGCTCAGAGAGAATGGGTCTCTTACAGATATTTGGAAGTGGAAAAGGAAAGGAAGTACCTAGTTGTGGTACCAGGTATCTTCCGTCACGCACCTTTGGGTGCATTGCGGAGTGTTCATGTAGATTTACATTTTGCGTAAAGAGGTTCGGCAAGTTTGTGTGTGTGTGTGTGTGTGTGTGTGTGTGTGTGTGTTGTGTCTAGTATACGTTACTTTCAGGTTTTTGTAAGTTGTTGCCGGCCGCGGTGGCCGAGGAGACTGAGGCGCTCCAGTCACGGTCTGCACGGCCACTACGGTCGGGGGTTCGAATCCCCCCTCGGGCATGGATACTTGTGCCGTCCTAGTTCGTAAGTAGTTCATAAGTAGTTTGTAAGTTTAGGGACTGATGACCCCGTAGTTAAGTCCCTTAAGCTTAAAAACATTTGAACATTTTTTTGTAAGTTGTTGTTGTTTATAGGGTACTAAACTACAAGGTTATCAGTCCCCTGTTTGTAAGTCTATTGACTGATGACCACGGTAGTTTTATCCCTTAAAATTACAAAAGTTTGACTGGCAGGCTTCTGGTTCTGCATTAATATGTTTAACGTTTGACCGTATAAGGAAGCAAGTAAGTTTAGGGTCTAACGTCCCATCGACTGCGTGTCCTTTAGAGACGAGCTCACGCTCGGAGTTTTGGATAAGGATGAGGAAGGAAATCGACCGTTCCCTTTCAAAGCAAACATCCAGACATTTGTCTCGAGTGGTACAGGAAAAACTCAATTTGAACCACTGTCCTCCAGAATACGTGTGCAGCATTTACCAGTGCGCCTCCTCGCTCTGTTTGTAGCGTATAGTGCCCACTCATTATTTCCATTCGGTGATTCGATGTAACAAACCTGTTATACTCCAAAGTGTCGTACAAAATGAATAGAGTGCGGTAACAATAAACTGCAAGTGGTGACACACAAGACAGTGTTCATTCTTCTCAGTGGCATCCTTAGACGTGACCGAATCGTGAAACTAAACAAACATAGGAAACGCAGCACGCGATATCTGGGAGTTCACAGAGACGTATAACCTATAACCGTAAGTTTATAAACCTTCAAAAAAAATGTTCAAATGTTTGAAAAGTCTATGGGACTTAACTTACAAACTACTTACGAACTAGGACGGCACAAATATCCATGCCCGAGGGGAGATTCGAACCCCCGACCGTAGTGGCCGTGCAGACCGTGACTGGAGCGCCTCAGTCTCCTCGGCCACCGCGGCCGGCTAGAAACGTTCAGCTGGTAACCACTACCCCACGAAGAATGTATAGCACGTAGAAAAACAGACAGCGAGAATAAATCTCTTGAAAACAGAAGCACTAACGCAAACACACACACACACACACACACACACACAATACACGCACAGAAACATGCTTTCCACATCTTATATTAGAGTTAAGTAGTAGTCATAGAGTTCATAGCTTTCTAAACATAAACGTTTCACCCCCGTTTAGATAACGCCGGCCGCAGTGGCCTAGTGTTTCTCGGCGCGCCAGTGACGGTCCGCACGGCCGCTACGGTCGGGGGTTCGAATCCCCCCTCGGGCCTGGATGTTTGTGTCGTCTTTAGAATAAGGTAGTTCGTAAGTAGTTTGTAAGTTTAGGGACTGATGACCCCGCAGTTATGTCCGTTAAGCTTAACAAACATTTTGAACATTTTCTCACGCAAGAATCCTGAGGTTTTTCCAAGGTATCCAGGCTTGGGTGTCCCAATGTGGAGAGAATCTAGTCTTTCTCTCTATATATATCCAGTCTTTATTTAATAATCTTTTTAAACAAAAATAATTTGTTTGTAGAATTAAACTTTTCACTCTGCAGCGGAGTGTGCGTTGAGATGAAACTTCCTGGCAGATTAAAATTGTGTGTCGGAACCGGGACTCGAACCTCGGACCTTTGCGGGCAAGCGCTCGACCGACTGAACTATCCCGATACGACTCACAGTGCCGCCTCACAACTTTACTTCTGCCAGTACCTCGCCTCCTACTTTCCAAACTTCACATAAGCTCTCCTGCGAAACATACAAGACTAGCACTCCTGGAAGAAAGGATATGGTGGAGACATGGCTTAGCCACAGCCTAAGGGAAGTTTCCAGAATGAAACTTTTCACTCTGCAGCGGAGTGTGCGCTGATATGAAACTTCCTGGCAGATTGGAAAGTAGGAGGCGAGGTACTGGCGGAAATAAATTGTGAGGCGGAATAGTGAGTCGTGTCGGGATAGCTCAGTCGGCAGAGCGCTTGCCCGCGAAAGGCAAAGGTCCCAGGTTCGAGTCGCGGTTCCGGCACACAATTTTAATCTTCCAGTAAGTTTCAATTTGTTTGTAGTTTTCTTTCCCTTTTAATTTTATTGTATTCAAATACACCGAAGAGTTTAAGAAACTGCAGATATACTCAATAATATTCCTGTCTAGGGGGTTTGGCGGCCAGCGGAGATTTTCAAAAGTGTTCCTACAGCCATTCTATAGCAATTCGGGACGTTTGGGGTGTCGCATTGAAAATTTTCAAATGTTTGTTAACCTATTAGACCAAACTACATGGTCATTTGTTTCTAGACGTACAAACAAAGTTACGCTAATAACAACACACACACACACACACACACACACACACACACACACAACAATGCAAGATGAGAGACTCGAACCTCCGGCGGTAGCACCACTGTCACATCGTTCACAACGCAGTATCATAATTTAATTTTCAGTCAATTTCGTCATTTTCGTTATTACTTCTGTTTTATGAAGTTTATTCTCGCGTATTTGATAAATGCTGTTGTTATAGTGTTCGTCTGCGACTTGGGTATTTCAAAAGAAATCAGATACTGTTACTACAGCTAGTTATTAGAGCGCTAAATATCATAATTTGTGTGGAATTTCACTGGCAGTCAATTCCTTTATTTGCGTTATTGCTTCTGTTTTTAAGACGTTTATTCTCTCGTGCTTTGCAGATTTCGTTATGTTGCAAGCTACGTAATTTAAGTATCGACTTATCACTTTTTTATTTCGTGTGTTTTGCTTTCAGAAAGATTTTATTCTCGCGTCTTCGATAATAGTGTGCTCCATAGATTTTCGTGTTTATTTTGAAAACAGCCAGAGACAGTTCCGTTATATTTGACAGTATAGTTGCCACTGACCACAGTTCAGTCAGCTGCCAGCGGCCTTTATTGAAGTACTAGACTACTTAAAAGTTGGTTATTTACAGTTAATTGTATCGATAGGGTGGATAATATGTGTGCGGACGCAGGAGTTGGCCAAGTTCGCGGGCAGCTGAGCGTGCTGTTGGCTACGGTCAACCGTCTTCAGGCTGCTGTCTCGGGGTTCAACGGCGGTGGGGAGTCTGGTGCGTCGGGTGCTTCGGGCTCTGTCCCTACCGTCAAGGCACCTTCAGGTGTTCGAGCCGCCCTCTCCGCAAGAGTGGTGGGTTGAACGGCGTTCGTGTCTCTCGACTCTCGAGGTTGAAGGCCAATGTGGAGGCTGGCCGTCCGGCCACGCCCGTTAATCCTGTGAGTGGACGTGTGGCCACTCCTTCAGCAGGGTCCGAGCAGGTGCACGGGGGGAGGGTATTATTAGTTATTTGGAGCTCCAATGTTAGGCGCGTGATGGAGCCCCTTAGACTTGTCGCTTGGGTTCTGAGGACAGCCTCAGTTCCTACGGGCGGCTGGCGGAATTGGTGAAGACGCCTCGCATGGATGTAAAAGCAGAGCTGTCGATTTGTAGCATTGTTCCCAGGGTTCATCGGGGTCCTTCGGTTTGGAGCCGAGTGCAGCGTCTGAACGAGAAGATTCGTCGTCTCTGTGGCAGTCATGGCTGCAGATTTCTAGATCTGCATTTTCGGGCTGGGAATTGTAGGACGACCCTAGATACATCAGGGGCGCACTTAGTAAGGAAGCAGTTACTTGGGTAACAGAGTACTTGTGAGGTGCACATGGGTCTTTTTTAGGCTAGGCGCTAGTAGTAATGAGTACTTGCCTGTCAACCGTTTACACAGCTAATTGATATGAGCCGCAAACTTTCATAGCATTAGAAACAAAGTTCCTGAATTTACCGCGCTGCTGGGAAATTATTGTGCTCGGATAGTTTTAGGCACCGAAATCTGGCTAAATCATGATGTGGCAAGTTTGGAAATATTTAGCGAGGCGTGAAATGTATATCGGAAAGACAGATCGGACGCAACTGGATTAGAAGTGTTCATCGCAGTGGACAAAGATCAAAGATATTGTTTCTCCTGAGGTCGAGGTTGAGAGTACAATGTTACTGTAGCAGTTGCAGAGTCATTCAAACGAAGTCTACGCCAAGTAGTGCGTAGGTTTCCGGGCCATGCCATATTTGGCGAGGGAGAACCGTAAGAGTATAGATTGGGACCTGTAGTTTCATTTTAGGCGGTACAGACAATCAGTCTTGCGAGCTACTATTGGACACTGACTTGAGCAGTTAAATCGGTAACCCGAACGCAATGGAAATAATTCAGGCCTTATAGCTAAAAAAAAAGGCCCGACCTTATTAACGGTGTCAGTGTAGAGACAGGAGTTAGTCATCATGATAGCGTCATAACGCCCAAAGTTAATAAACCTATCGAGAAGGATAGGAGCTTGTTATTGTTAGAAAGAACAGATAAGCAATTGTTAGCATCACACATAGAAAATGAATGGACATGGTTTATATCCGGTACAATGGACTAAGTGGAATTATGGACTAAATTTAAATGCATTGTAAATAAAGGGTTAAAGAAATATGTTCATGTGAAGTCGATTCAGGATGAAAAAGATCCACCGTGGTATAGTAAAATGTTAGAAAGCTACTGGGAAAGCAAAGTCTGTTGCACTCTCGTTTCAAAAAGGAGCAGGCATATGATGACTGCCAAAAGTTAGAAATTTGTGCGTCTATAAAAAGATCGATGCGCGAAGCATATAATAATTACCACAGCCTTACCTTAGCAAAAATTTTTCCGAGCACCCGAAAAAGTTCTGACCCAATATAAAATCGATAAGCAGGTCAAAGTCAGTCTTTGCAGTCACTCATTGATAATTCCGGGGGAGTAATAGAAGAAAGCAAACGGAAAGCTGAAGTTCTAAATTTAACCTTTAAGAAATCTTTCAAACAGGAAGACCGTACAAACGTACCGTCATTTGATCAAGGCACTAACTCCCACATGTAGGACATGGTAATAGGAATTTCCGGTGTAGAGAGGCAGCTGAGAGAGCTGAATCAAAATATTCTCCTGGTCCAGATGGAATGCCATTTTGGTTTTCCAAAGAGTATTCTGCGTCATTGGCTCCTTACTTAGCTTGCATTCATCGCGAATCACTAATTCAGCGCTAAGTTCCTAGTGACTGGGAAAAAAAGCAGAGGTGAATCCCGTTTATAAGAAAGGTAGAAGAACTGAACCACATAATTACAGGCCAATATCGTTACCATTAGTTTCCTGAAGAATTTTGGAGCGTATTCTCAGTTAGAATATAGTAATTTTCCTTGATACGGAAAAGGTTCTTTCTATGAATCATCACGGGTTTAGGAATCTCAGCTTGCCCTTTTCTCACATGACATCTTGCGGGCCATGGATGAAGACTAACACTTAGATTGTGTATTTCTCGACTTTAAAAAAGACATTGGCGCGGTGCCACGCTGCAGATTGTAAACGAAGATAAGACCATATGGAATAGGTTCACAGATTTGTGACTGGATGGAAGACTTCCTAAGTAACAGATCGCAGTACGTTGTTCTCGACAACGAGTGTTCATCAGAGATGAGTGTATCGTCACGCGTTCCAAAGGAAGTGTGATAGGATCGCTATTATTTTCTGTCTATATAAATGATCTGATGGACAGAGTAACTTGTAATTTGCGGCTATTTTCTGATGATGCTGTGGTGTATGGGAGGGTGTCGTCTGTAACTGACTGTAATAGCATACACGATGACTTAGAGAAAATTTCTAGTTGGTGTGGAGATTAGCAGCTAGCTCTCAATGTAGAAAAAAGTAAGGTGATGCACATGAGTAGGAAATCCAATCCAATAATGTTCGAATACAGTACTAGTAGTGAGTTTCTTGATGCACTCGCTTCGTTCAAATATCTAGACGTAACATTGGAGAGCGATATGAAATGGAACGAATATGTAAGGGCAGTTGTGAGTAAGGCGGACAGTCGGCTTCGGTTTATTGGGAGCATTTTGGAGAAGATGTACTTCGTACGTAAAGGAGACCGCATATAAAACGCTTGTACGACCATGTCTTGAGTATTGCTCAAGTGTTTGGGATCCGCAGCGGATCAGTTTAAAGGAAGACATAGAAGCACTTCAGAGGCGAGCAGCTAGGTTACTGGTAGGTTCGACCAATGCAAGATTGTCACATAAATGCTCGGGTAACTCAAATGGTAATCGCAGGATGAAACCTGGAATGAAGGGTCCATTGATTTATGAGTTTGTCTCCATACATCCATCCACTCGTTACAGCTGAAAAGGAGACTCGTAAGACCAGGCAACATGTCTCCAGTCAACTACAGTCCAATGTCATTGTTGACGGGTCGAGGTGAGGCGTAACGCTTTGTGCCGTGCAGTCAGCAAGGGTACACCAGTGGTCCTTCGGCTCCGAAAGCCCACGTCGATGATGTTTCGTTGAATGGTTCGCACGCTGACACTTGTTAATGGCCCAGCATTGAAATCCGCAGCAGTTCCCAGGAGGGTTGTACACTTGTCGTGTCGAATGATTCTCTTGAGTCGTCATTGTTTCTTTTCTTGCATGCTCGTTTTTCTGGCCGCTGCGATGTCCGAGATTTGATGTTTTACCGGATTCCCGGTATTCACGGTGCACCCTGTAACGGTCGTACGGGTAAATTCGCACCTGGTCACTACCTCGCAGATGCCGTGTCCCGTCCCTCGTGTGTCGATGATAACTCCGCGATGAAACACATTTAAATGGTGATAACTTGCCAGTGTAGAGCAGTAATGTATCTGACGCCTGCTCCAGGAACCTGTTGTCTTCTATAGATTATGTTATATTAGATAATACTTGTTCCATATATCATAAATACGGTACGACATTTCTAAATGACGTGGAACATGTAAGTTTAATAAATGATTTCTATAAATGACACTTAATATTTTAAGGATTTTTAAGTTTTATATAGTATTATTATTTTTCTTTTAATGTATTTTTTGCGCAATTACTAAGTTTTATCTAAAAATTCATCTAAAATGTTGATGGAGTTGCCACTCAGAAATTATTTTAATTTCTTTTTAAATACTAGTTGGCTATCTGTCAGACATTTGATCTTATTTGGTAAGTGACCAAAGAATTTTTTGTCAGTATAATTCACCGCTTCCTGAGCCAAAGTTAGATTTAACGTTCAGTAGTGAAGATAACCCTTTCTCCTGGGAGACTGAGGCGCTTCAGTCACGGTCTGCGCGACCACTACGGTCGGGGGTTCGAATCCCCCCTCGGGCATGGATATTTGTGCCGTCTTTAGTATAAGGTAGTTCATAAGTACTTTGTATGTTTAGGGACTGATGACCCCGTAGTTAAGTCCCATAAGCTTAACAAACATTTGATTTCTTTCTCCTAGGTATATAGTTAAGCACACTGCTATTACTTTTGAATTGGGTCGGAATCTTAATAACAAATTTCTTAAGTGAATACATGTATTTTGAAGCTTCTGTAATAATTATTAGCCGGTCGCGGTGGCCGAGGGGACTGCGGCGCGTCAGTCACGGTCTGCACGGCCACTATGGTCGGGGAATCGAATACCCCCTCGGGCATGGATATTTGTGCCAACCTTAGTGTTAGCTAATTCATAAGTACTTTGTAAGTTTAGGGACTAATGACCCCGTAGTTAGGTCCCATAAGCTATACTAACATTTGAACATTTTTATTTGATAATTCTTGGATCATTAAATAAATGTTTGCAGGATTATCTTGTGTCGGCTCTAGCAATTATTCTGATTACACCTTAGCTGCAGATTTCTGGTCAGTCTATATTAACTTTATGAAGCAGTATACACTTGCTTTTATCAAAGTTTAATGAGACTCTATTGGTAGGGAAGCACTTAATAATTTTGTAAAAACCATCATTTACAATTTCATCAGTTGATTCCTGTTTGTCAGGCGTTATAGCTATACTTCTATTGTCAGCAAAACTAACTAGCTTAGCGTCTTCGAGAATACCGAATGGCAAGTCATTAATATATATTAAGAACAGTGAAGGACCCAAGACCAAAACTTGTGGGATCACATTTTCGATAGCTGCCCAGATAGAGGAATTAGCTGTTTCTTTCATGTTAAGTGAACTGCTTATTCCAGCTTTCTGCACTCTTCCAGTTCAGTATGATTTAAACCATTTGTGCACTGACTCAGTCATACCACAATACTTAGACTTGCCTAGAAGAATTCCATGATTTACACAATAAAAATCTTTTGAGAGATCACAAAAAATCCTAACGGGTTATGTTTGGTTATTCAGAACATTTAATATTTCATCAGTGAAAGTATTACAGTATAGCACTTTCTGCTGAATAGCTTCTCTGAAACCTTCTTCGACCGCAGCGTCGTCTTCTGAGTGTTTACTTATCTCCGTTGTCTGCAGACGCACGACTATGACAGCCTCTTCGGCTCTCCATTGCATGTATGAAATCGTAAATCAAAATTCGATAATAGAAATATATACTAATAATAAATATGTAAATGTGGGTCTGTCGCTGTTCTCTTCAATCTGCAAAACTACTGGACGAATCTTCATGCGGTTTTCACATGAAAGATGAGAAACGTTTGGGTCAACATATAGGCATAATTTTATCAAAATCGGATCGCGGAAAGAAACAATATCGTAATATTGTTTTCAGTAACCGTCGTGTCTGTTTTTTCAACTATTAAAAACTTCTTATCTCCAAAACTACTTCACGAATTTACATGGGGTTTTCACAGGTAACTTGAGCGTAACTCTGGACAACATATAGACTTCGTTTATAAAAATCGGATCACGGAAAAAACGAATATCGTAATTCGAAATATTTTATCAACTGCCGTCATGTCTGTCCGTCTCTTTGAACAGGTTTATCTCCTAAACTACTTAACGAATTTTCATGTGGTATTCACACGTAACTTGAACATATCGTGTGGTTACATAAAGGCTTCAACCATTAAAATCGGATCAGAGAAAGTAAAGATATCATACTTTAATCATTTGCTTAAAAGCAATCATGTATGTCTATTTGTTGAAGGTAATCTCTAACAGTACCACACGAACTTTTATGGATTTCCAAAGGTAAATTGAGAATAGTTTGCAGAGTAACATACGCTTAGTTTCATTAAAATCGGCTCAAAGGAAGGAAAGATATCGTAATTTGAAACTTTATTCTTTGCTATACTTATAAGTATGGTGTGAAACAGCAAATCTCCAAGATTACTACACGAACTATCATGGGGTTTCATAGGTCAACTGAGAGTACCTTATGGCAACATATAAGCTTAATTTCATCAAAATTGGATTAGAGGAAGAAAATATATCTTAATTTTTAGTTTCTTGTGTATGCTATGCATGAAATCCAGCATAGTATAGCAAAGACCCGATAGAGGCGCTGTTACTGACGTAGTATAACAAATAACTAATAGATGGCGATGATGCGTTGTTTATTCTCATAACTAAAGTGATTCCTTTTTGAAACATCAGTCACGTACAATAAGGGGAATAATTCTTAGTGTTGATAATCAAATAAATAATTAATGTTGTTCCGATCAGTAAATTAATGATCCCCCCCTAAAGCGGATATTTCGTTGCCAACGTTAACATACTAAACCGCTGCCACTGCAAGTAAAATTTAATCCAGGTACGACAAAAAAAAATTGAATTTAAAACAAAACGACTTTCCTTTGTGTCTATCAATGTTTTAATTTACTGAGAATTCTTTAGAAGAAGACAGGAATTTATATAGTTTCCTTTCTTATTTCGGTGCGTACTTAATACATCTTGAGTCCATTCTGTTTAGGAATGGCTAGAGAACGGTGTAGTACAGTACAGAACAAATAGAGGCTCTGTTAGTTACGTAGTGCACCAAAGAAATAATAGTTGGCACGGCTGTATTTTTTTATAAATATTTATTTAAATTTATTTCTGTTCGATGGTTATGCCATAGAGTAGCAACAAACCACTAAAGTTGCTGTGGGTTTTGTAGTGCTGCAAAGAAATAATACATGATCTTGTGCTTATTCCCACAGTAGCAGAAGTATTTTGAATTAAGAGCCGCAATCTTATCTCTGCAAATACAAACATTGAACAGCGAGTTGCTGATTACACTTTGTATATTCACACCTTAAAACCATCTTCGATTCTTTCGACAGGGGATATTTGAATTTAAAACGACAATTCTATCGATGCTCTAATTTACAAAAGAATTCTTTGCAAGGAAAATTGAATTTATGTAGTTCCCTTTCTGATTTCGGTGTATCCTCACTACATTTTGAGTGCGTTCTGTTTAGGAATGCGTCGAAAACGCCATAGTACAGGAAAGGACTAAGTGAGGGTACGTTAGTTACATAGTACACCAAATAACTAATTATGGCGTTGCTGCTTTTTTCATTCTCATAACTATGGTGTAATACACTAAAAGATGGGTACAATTATACTTACGGTGGCGGCTTTGTGCTGATGTTGGGAACGACCGTTGAATGCTGTTTCAAAAATCAGTCACGTAGAATAAGGGGAATAATTCTTTGTGTTTAAGATGAAATAAGTAATTTATGCTGTTCTGGTCAGCAAAATTAATCATCCTCCTAAAGCGAATAGTTCGTTGCCAACGATAGCAAACTAAACCGCTGCCACTGCAAGCAAAGCTTAGCCCAGGTAGGACACATTTTTTTTCTTCCGACCAGTATCCCTTATGCCTTGTAATGTCATGGAAAGAAAAGACGTGCATCTTTCGACGGGTATAACCACTAAATTATACATAGAATAAAAATATCTATGGAGTGAGCATTGCATTCTGTGCATCTTCTCAATATTAAGCTGGAATTACCAAGTGATACTGTAACAAATAAACTCTTCCCACACATTTATTGGCTCCTACGATTGGTTTGTACTGTATTGGCTGCAAAGAAGCCCCCACCTCCTTTTAGCAGTGCAACCACGTAACATGAAATAATATCTAAATAAATGTGTCACAGAAGCAACAAGAAAGTTGAGGAAGCGTCGCTAAAAGGGCCAATTACACATAGTCATCCGTCTTAACCGAACAAAAAAGGACCAAGATAAAGTCATCGATTAGTAGACGTTTCCCAATATCAGGTGATGTTTCCACCTTAATGTTAAGGACAGAAAATCTGTTATGCGCATCTGAATGCTCACTCCAGAGATATTTCTGCTCTGTGTCTACCACTAGAAATAACATACACACGCGAGCGACAAACTCATTAGAAACCTCCCTGCTTTCATAATTGTTCGGTACAATATTGTGATTAAAATTCGTAATATTTACTCTTGGTGCGGACTACATTAGATGGAGAAAGACGTCTTCTTTTCCAGAGACAATTGTTCTTTGAGATATAATCCAACTTCTGAATATATAGTTCTATTACAAAAGATCGATTTCAACTTAGTGCTTTACGAAGTAATCACTACAGAACGTGGAGAGATGTATTATCTGAGACAGTGGTCGATCTGCTAACACATTCAACAAAATTCACTGGAAATACCATAATGCGCCTTGGTTGCACAGTGGTAGAGTGCCAGCCTACAAATCCAAAGGTCGCGGGTTCGATCCCCGCCAGGTCCTAGGATTTTTATCTGTCACTTTCCACTTCTTTCATCTCTGGCAGTATTGCTCATGTGAAAAATACCGAGTAGCACCGTGGTTCGGAACCCACGTTAAACTGTAGTAGGCCCCACTATAGCTGGCTGGGTAAGTCAGTTCGGAGGTCGGAGGAAGGCAACGGCATACCACCT
The DNA here is from genome assembly GCA_026315105.1 of Locusta migratoria. NCBI lineage: Eukaryota > Metazoa > Arthropoda > Insecta > Orthoptera > Acrididae > Locusta > Locusta migratoria. The sequence goes on from CM048751.1 coordinate 130,120,728, forward strand.
CCAAACAGGACCATGCCTAGTAAAGCACTGTGGTGTTCAAACCAATCTTCGGATTGTTGACTGCTTTACTTTTTACCATATTTAATGGAAAGTTCTATACAGACGAACAGCTGACGCCATTTCTTCAACGATTACCCAGATTTACTTTATCGCACTTTGACACCACCATGGCGGCGTGAACTCTTTCAGTATTCGTCGACTTTTCGATAATATGGAGTACTGCGTACAGAATAACTACATTGTCCCCAGTGCAACACTGTAACGTTCTAATACTTCAGCATGCACTTACTGTGAAAGATGAAGAGTTTAGTACTACACCATAGAACCAATACATGGTGCTGTTATTATTATTATTTCTCAACGATGGAAGTGTTTTCAGAAGTTTACGCCAAACAGACAATTACACACCGCAGTCTTAAATTTCTGAACACAACCTAACATTGATTTACATCGTTCTCGAGTGCGGACTAGAATTAATTTCACTTTTTGTATGAAAACTTTTATGAACATTCATTGGTTTTGACAATGACTTCTACTTAAATTTGACATCTTGGCTAGAATAACTGAGTTTATTGACAGAGAAATCCAACAAGGATTCTGTTTTTGCTGGCCTAGGTCCGGAACCCTAAAACCAATGATATACACAGGACCCTGTTTGCCGGTCGCGATGGCCGAGGGGACTGAGGCGCTTCAGTCACGGTCTGCACGGCCACTGCGGTCGGCGGTTCGAATCCTCCCTCGGGCATGGATATTTGTGCCGTCCTTAGTTGTAGATAGTTCATAAGTAGTTTGTAAGTTTAGGGGCTGATGACCCCGTAGTTAAGTCCCTTAAGGTTAACAAACAATTACCCCTATCCGTCGTGCGAATAGTCAGTTATAGTGCTGAATTCAATAAAAAACACACTGAAAAACACATTTTCAGTTTTTCTCAAATTTTCCTATTTTCCAAAAAATATATTTCATACAAAGCTTGTCCTGTCAAACCGTACGAAAGTGATGCTCTTGTAACCATATGACAATTCATTATATTCATAGAAAAAATCGCTTTCGGTTTTTCCTAAACTTTCCTACTTTCCAGGCGACTTTTCCAAATTTTTATTTGATGCGAACCTTTCTCTTGCTTTCTACATGAAATGTACAAAATTTTATCGCAATTGGACGAACGGTATTGATAGCTCACTGGAAAAGGCTGTTTCAGCTTTTCCAGATTTTTCTCTTTTCCATATTTTATCACCCTTTAAACCTTCCCTGGACTTACACGAATATTTCAGGACTAAAACTAGCCAAATCGGTTCAGACTTTCTCGTGTTTTAGCGAGACTAATGAACAGCAATTCATTTATATATACAGGGTGTTACAAAAAGGTACGGCCAAACTTCCAGGAAACATTCCTCACACACAAAGAAACAAAATATGTCAAGTGGACATGTGTCAGGAAACGCTTAATTTCCATGTTAGAGCTCATTTTATTTCTTCTCTTCAAATCACATTAATCATGGAATGGAAACACACAGAAACAGAACGTACCAGCGTGACGTCAAACACTTTGTTACAGGAAATGTTCAAAATGTCCTCCGTTAGCGAGGATACATGCATCCACCCTCCGTCGCATAGAATCCCTGATGCGCTGATGCAGCCCTGGAGAATGGCGTATTGTATCACAGCCGTCCGCAATACGAGCCCGAAGAGTCTCTACATTTGGTACCGGGGTTGCGTCCACAAGAGCTTTCAAATGCCCCTATAAATGAAAGTCAAGAGGGTTGAGGTCAGGACCCTGTTTAACAACCGTTGCAAAGCACGGGCATATAAGCTAGTCATTTATAAAATTATACAGAATGTAATGAAAAAACTGTCTATTTACGTTGGCTGTGGACCATTAATATAGAAGGAAATGTAATGTCCCGAATGGTTTTGCAAAATGCACGAGGTCCCCACCAACGGCAACCCACGGTTCGCGCAGCGTCTGCATTCGCGCTACTTGTTATTCTACGGGCTATTCTGTAGGAGCGTTAACGTCGGCCGACCGGTGCGACGGCAATACGACGACACCAACTATACGAGCGATTTACGTCGGCGATTCCGCTTTAGCCCTGTGCTGAGCACTGTCAATGCCGCCAGATGCGTAGAAACGCGGCTCTGCTAACGTGGAACCGCCGAGCAGCTGTACGACGAGTCGTCGTGTGTTAACAGGCAATTGTGTTTGGCTCGGAGAAACGTATATGTGAATCGAATCTGAGAAACACTCAGCCGTTATTAAGTCGTATCGAAGTACCACAACGACAAGCCATAGAAGGCGAAGTGCTGGAACGAAAGCTACGAAGCCACATACCGAAGTGGGCACGTGTTCTGTGATAAAAATACGCGGTGTGTAGCCCAGTTACTTTAATAGATTGGTGGAGTGTTTGTAAATCTAAGGTACTTACCTAAATTAGTAATCAGTTCATAGGCTTTCAAACTAGCTTAAAGTAACTTACGCTAAGGACAACACAAACACCCGTGCCCGAGGGAGGACTCGAACCCCCGACGGCGAACGGCTACGCGCACCGCAGCAGGGCGCCTTAGTACGCACAGCTAATCTGCCGCGGCAAGTTTAATTATTTTGTAAATCCAGGAACTGATGACCACTGCAGTTTGGTCCAATAGATTCACAAACATATGAACATTTTTACGACAACGCCACGCCCTTCTCTTAGCATAGCATCCTTCATACAGACAGCAGAGCCAAATATAAGAGTCTCCAGTTTGAAGCTGTTATGAGATAAAACCGACGCAGTCACAAACATGTGGTGCGTACTGTTCTCCCAACGGTAGCGGCGTGTTAAACGCGGAAATTTTAGTGCTCTGTTTAGTTTGCGAATTTAGCGCCCAGTTTTCATCGTTGTCACTGCTTGCGATTTTACCAGTGCTATGAAACTAGCTGAAAAATGCAGCTGTAGGAGTACAAACTTGCAAATATGTAGCTATTTAAAAGACTCTGACATGAAATCGGGAAAGTAACTCCCTGTTCTCATTCCACCTTAGTCACCAAACATTTTGGCGTGCGGAAATTCTTTTACCGAAGAATATGTTAAATGGTTTCCCAGAGTCCCTCATCGTAAAGAAGTTTTCTTACATAGCATTTCCTCTCGCTGTCACAGTTTACACATTTATATCTCCCACTGTCCGTTTTTCTCCCCTTGCATCTTCTCCTGTTTCACTGCTGCTCTGTTCATCCCATTCTCTCGATTCATTACGAATGTCTCTTCTCTGAGTCTGTCTCTGATTGTCGCTTTTGTCCCATTCTTCCACTGTCACAATGCACTTCTATCTTTCTCACAATCCGCTGTCTCTTAGGCACCATTACCTCTTCTTCACATTTGTCCTTCGTCGAACATTCTAACCCATAGACTGCGGTAAATTTACGTTCGGGAGCCTAGAGATACGGACTCCAAATCGTATTTATGACCTTCACTAATCTCTCTGATTCATTTCCTCTCTCTCTCTCTCTCTCTCTCTCTCTCTCTCTCTCTCTCTCTCCTACATTTACCTTTTATACTGCACTCTATCTTACCTGTCTATTTGCCACTGCTACCCTTCACCATTGCTAGAAATGCGAACAAGTCGTATGCGTAATCTTCGGTTATTATGGAGTCTATAGGACAGACAGCTGTTTTCTCCCTTCCATATCAATGTCTTTCAAACATTAACATATCTGCCTTTTATGTACTCCGACAGGAGCATATATCAGATTCATTACTCCTCTCCTTACTGAGAAATAGTGTGTGGCTTCAACAGGGTAAGACATTTAAAATTGTTTTTCGGAATATTTGGAAAATAAAAACGGATTAAAATAAAGTTGTTCACCTCGAAGAGGTCCATTCATTAACATATAGCTAGACACCCTGCGGGAGGTGTCGGTGACTTTGACTCTTAAATAGGTACCCTCTTCTTTTGCCGCTTTGGATCTCAGGGGAAAAATTTTCTGTATGAAATAACGTTTTCGTTTCGTGATAGATGGCGCTGTAATTGACAAAAACAAATAATGAGTTGAAAATTGTTGCAACAAAAGTAAATATCTCGAACATAGACCTAAGACACATCGGACTCTTTCTCTAACATTTCCATTTTGTTTCAGCAAACAGTTGCGCAATACTGCAGAAGGATCATTCATATCAGGAAACACATTGGCGTACCTTTAACGAGGTCCTTCAACATTTCTATGAGCCTCATCTACATCTACATCTACATAGATACTCTGTAAATCGCATTTAAGTGCCTGGCAGAGGGTTCATTAAGCACTTTCACAACTTTTCTCTGCCGTTCCATTCTCTAATAGCGCGCGGGAAGAAAGAACATCTAAATCGTTCCGTTTTCGGTCTGATTTCTCTTATTTTATTGGGATGGTCATATCTCCCTAAGTAGGTGGGTGCTAGCAAAATAGTTTCACATTCAGAAGTAAAAGTCGGTGATTGAAACTTCGCAAACAGATCACGCCGCAACGAATAACGTCTTTCTTTTAATGATTTCCACCCCAATTCGTGCAACATTTCCGTGACGCTTTCCCCCCCGTAACGTGATAAAACTAAACGAGCTGCCCTTCTCTGAACCTTCTCAATGTCTTCCGTCAGTCCCACCTGGTGAGGGTCCCCCAATAGCACTCCAGGAGAGGACGCACAAGTGTGATGTAGGTAGTCTCTTTGGTGGAGCTGGTGCATCTTCGAAGCGTTCTGCCAATGAAACGTAACCTTTGGTTCGCCTTCCCCACAATATTAACTATGTGTTCTCTCCAGTCAAAGTTGTTCGTAATTGTAACTCCTAGGTATTTGGTAGAATTTACGACCTTAAGGTTTGACTGATTTATCGCGTAATTGATGTTCAGTGGATTTCTTTTAGTGGTCATGTGTATTACTTCACACTTTTCTTTAATTAGTGCCAATTGTCAATTTTCGCACCATGTAGAAATGTTGTCTAAATCTCTTTGCAGTTGCTTTTGTTCCTCTGTTGACTTCACTAACCAATAAACGGAGCATCATCCGCGAACAGTCTAAGGGAGCTATTCAGATTGTCTCCTAAACACGAGGAAGACCTATAACGCTTCTTTGTGGAACGCCAGATATCACTTCTGTTTTACTCGATGACTTAGTTTATTAAATAGAATTATTTCTTGATCTTCTTATATAATTTTAATATTAACATTTTTATCTCTTTTTATAGCTGTTTATATATATATATATATATATATATATATATATATATATATATATATTCTTATTCTCAACATGGTTTATATTATTCTGGTGTTTATACTTGCTCTTTAGGTTATTTTCATGAATATCATCTTTTATTTTTACATTGGTTTCCTCTTAATTTGTTGTGTATAAAGGGTGAATATTTTTATTTTTAATACTTGAGTATTTTAACTTAAAATGTTGTTTTATGGAATCAACGATATGATTTTTTTTTCATCTTAAGTCGCGTATTTATTTTAAACTTGTTCATTGAGCTTTTATTTTTTATTTTTTATAACTTTATTTTTTGTATTAGGTATTTACTATTCAATAATTGATTATTGAGTGGGAGTTATTTGGTTTAAATAGTTCTATGGTTGTGATAACTTCCTCAAAGTATGAGGAAATTATATCTACTCTCTCTGCAACCGTTAACATCCAGGAACATTTCTGTAGAGATGTGTGTATTTTTTTATTTATTATTATTGTTATTTTAATTTGAAAACCTCCAGCGGGGGAAAGCTCGCAGCCGTCTCGGCACCGCTCTACAGCTTACACTTCCAAGGAGAATAAAACATGAACATGGAGGCAATAAAGGGAGACAATGATACATAAAGGGTGGTCGGAAATTCCCGTTGCAAACTTCTAGATCTTGTAGAGGGTAGTGAGTACATAACGTTTTGAATAGGAACCCATGTCCGGAAACGTACCGTTTCCGTTGCACGACGGTTTCAATTCAGATGATTATCTCATCCACTTCTACTTGATGAATGTAATTGGCCGTGACACAGTACAATTGTTGCAATCAATTTGAAAAGAATACTGAATCGTTCTGTTATTACTTACGCGTTTTCATTACAGTTTACACCTTACGCTCATGATCTATGCATCCAAATTGCGTGAAAACGTAATCGCATGTCAGTTCTAGTGTAATATGTTTGTCCAATGAATACCGTTTATCATCTGCATTTATTCTTGGTGTAGCAATTTTAATGGCCAGTAATGTATATCTGTCCTACACTACACAGCTGTCAGTATTATGAGATTTCAAAGAATTTAATGTTCTCTAATTTCTAATCGTTTCTAGTAGTTGCTTTCGTAGAAACTAACTCATAAACAACGGGCAATGACTGTTCTGAAAACTTGAATACTACTTACTAAATATTGGGGACATGTAATTAGCTGTACTCCTGCAAGGAACTTGAGTTTAATTTTGATTTGGAAATGCTGTTCCTCCCACATTGAGTTTAATGAATAAATACGTGGTTGTAAATAAATAAAGGTGTAATGACGACAGATTCGAAGCGTATGATATAAACACGATTTTTCACACAGCGTGCATGGAACGGAACATGAATTAGACCCACTACAACAGTGAAATTTATTCATTAAATGTTATAGAAAGACTAGTTCTGAATACAAATGCGAGGGTTGGAACTTAAATAGTAGCAACACTGCCGTGGAATGGAATCTACTATTGTCGCTGACAGCACACGTTGTCGACATACCTACCTTACCGCCGAGAAAATGGACTCGCCCGTCCCACATCACCAGCATGCGCACAATTGAGGGACACACAGTCACCTGTAAGCGACCGGTCTAACGTAACGGTGTCACAATGTTTTCGAAACAGGAACAAAGGAATTGGAACAAGATTGAATGCACAGCATTACTGTTCATTTCTCGAGCATTATCTGCGACTAGCTTAGCGAAATAAGCGGCAACACTTTCTGCGCAACCCACCCATCATTTTGCACGAATATGCGCGGGCCGGGCGCATTCTGCACAAATTGTGGCTGTTGTGTTTGGTCGATGGGGCTGGGAAGTACTGTACCATCCACCATACTCCCGGGACTTACGTCCTTGTGACTTTGATTTGATTTCGAAGATGAAGGAATCACTTCGTGTCATTCGTTTCACAACTGTTCCAGACAGTTGACAGGCAGTGGACCGCTTCATTCCCTCCAACAACAGAACAGACTCTGCTAACTTTATACTACGTCTTCCATATCGTTGGCAACGGGTTCTACACAACGCTGGTGACTACTCTGATGGACAGTACCATGTGCATACCTATAACGCTTTTGCATCGGTTGTGAATAAATAGTTGCCACCGTTCAATTCCAATGATCGTAAATTTACATATGGATCTAAACTTAACTTCCTTTCCTTCGACTTCTCTACAACCATAAGCGCCAAAACTCCATCATTATATTTATCAAAGTAATCTATCGTTTATTTTCAGGGTACACAACTTTCGAAACAAGAGGACGATCGATATGTACGGAGTTGCTAACATAATGAAATATTTAGAAATTATTGTTAACGGCTGGGAAGGAAGAAGATTTAGGAAGGAAAGGATTGACAGTGGCATCATTAGGGCGTTGAAATTAAACAATGGCAACAAGTAAAGATGTGAGCCGGGCCGGGTATCGAAACCGGATCTTCCGATTCGGGCCAGCGGTCGCATTAACCACTTGGCTACCCGTGCTTGCCTCCACTCCCTCTCAAACTTCCACAAGTCGCACGCTATGGCCGTAGTGCCCCAGTCGTCCATGCCCTCTTATACTCACCATTACGGATTCCAGTGCGATACGTATCTGCGGTGAAGTAATTGAAGCTAACTCTATATTGAGGTGTACAGACACCACACAAATATAATAAGCTAACGCCGTCTTCGCAAGTAAATACTTATTATATTTGTGTGGTATTTGTACACCTGAATTCAGAGTTAGCTTCAATTACTTCACCGCAGATACGGTTATACGTTCGACCTCGCACAGGAATCCGTAATGGCGAGTGTAAGAGGGCAAGGACGACATGGTCACTACAGCCATAGCTTGCGATTTGTGAGAGTTCGAGAGGGACTGGAGGCGAGCACGGACAGCCAAGTGGTTAATGCGACCACTGGCCCGAAGCGGGAACCCGGTTTCGATACCCGGCCCTGCTCACATCTTCACTTGTCACCATTATTTAATTTCAATGCCCTAATGCAGCTACTGTCAACCCTTTCTTTCCTAATCCTTCTTCCTTCACTTCCTTTATCAATAATTTGGAAATGTAGTATATGGCTGCGAAACAGGTGTGGTGTCTGTTCTTTCCGACATGTTCGAAATAACAGACACCACACCAATATAATCATTATATAAATACGTTAACACGAAAATTGTGGTACAGATTACTAATTTATTCGTACAAGAAGGCCAATGAATGTTACATAATTCAAAAAAATTGTTTTTTCGTAGATTTCACGAATATAAATATTATGTGCATTTAGCCATTAAAAGTGGTAAAAGGAAGTAGAAATTTTTCTATCTACAGCTTGGATCAAGTTCTACATTCTCCAACAATCAGCTCACTGACTGGCTATTCGCCTCGACCAAAGACGCTGTAATGCAGCACATCTGCAGTATTAAAATAACGTATTAAAATAAGTGAATATCAAACATGCAGTGCTCCCAACTCACTTTCTTGTGCCGTTCAAATGCTTCATTTTCGCAGAGATTAAGAGTGGTTAAAGGAAATGGATGCCGATATAAAGGATGATGTGCCGGGAGAGACATGTAGCGGTGCTCGGGTGGAACTACGAAGTTGACATGTTGTCAGCTGTGTAATTCTGAATATCGCAGTATCGAAATAACATTATTTCTTGACGATGTATAAATATACGAACACCGAAATTGTAGTTCCCTTTCAAATATTAGGCCAATGAAAGTTATATAATTCGAAAATGGCATGAGAAGTATATACTTCCGTATTTATTTGTTGTTATTGTTTTTGTATCCCATCCTCGTCGCCACTTTTGTGTCCCAACTTCGTCGCCGCTTTTGTGTCCCAGCCTCGTCGTCGGTGTCGGTGGCCGAGTGGAATGAGACCGACACAGGAATATAGACAGCACGCTGGTGCAGGTACGGAGGGGAGCAGCCAGAAACTATAAACACTAGAGTAAATTAGAAAGAGATATATATTGCACAGAATGTAACAATACTTAACTTTTACATAGTACTGCAG